>BPLQ01004379.1:238704-1599661 GCA_021605075.1 Caerostris darwini
AATTTAGTTCTATTTTATTCGTATCATTTAGTCTAGCAACTTTCAGTATATTTCTAGTTTGGTATAGATTCAGTTCTATTTTATTCGTATCATTTCATCTAATAACTTAAATTTTTTTCTAATATGATTCAAGTTCATTTCTATTCTACTCATATCGTTTCGTCTAATAACTTTCGCTTTTTTTCCTTCCTGATACGGTTTTGATTTTATAATTGATGATAAAAAATGAATTAATAAATAAATTATGCAAATAAAGAATGCAAAATAATTAATAAAATAAATTATGCAAATATATATTAACATAATTTTTACATGTACCATTATTTTGAAATATTTCATAACAATCTCGATTAAGCCTAAGTAATAAGCAATTAATAAAACTCGTTTGAAATCATCAAATAAAATAATTAATTTTCATTGAGTAAAACAATATTTTGTTACATGCTTAAAATCATATAAATATAAATTGAAAGAACTAGGCTATAATAATATAATTAACATCATATAAATAAAGTTTTTAACAAAGTTAGTTTTTCATAAAAACAAATAATTAAAAGTTATATATACATTGAGTAATTGTTAGTTATTTACATAAATATATAATTTCCCTTTGTAAGAATGACGTATTTCATATATTTATCCAAAAAAATAAATGAATAATGAAAAACAATATACAAAAGTCATTACTAAATTAATCTTCAACTGAACGCAAAAACCAGGTTTTTACTAATTGGTCTAGATAAAATAATTTGGTAACTGAAATGTTTATCATTTATTAATTAGCGTTTACAGTTTGACTTCGTTTATTAATTAACGTTTATCGTTTTACAAAATTTATCGTTTGATTTCGTTAATTAATTAACGTTTATCGTTTGATTTCAGTTATTAATTAACGTTTATCATTTTACAAAATTTATCGTTCGATTTTGTTTATTAATTAACGCTTATCATTTTACAAAATTTATCGTTTGATTTCGTTTATTAATTAACACTTATCATTTTACAAGATTTATCCTTTGATTTCGCTTATTAATTAACGTTTATCAATTTACAATATATATAATTTGATTTCGTTTATTAATTAACGTTTATCATTTTACAAAATTTATCATTTGATTTCGTTTATTAATTAACGTTTATCATTTTACAAAATATATCGTTTGATTTTGTTTATTAATAAACTAAAAATCCATTGAAGATATTAATAATAATAAAAAAGCATGTGATAAAGTTTAGAAATTTAAGATATTTTTTTTTAGAAATAAGCCTAAAAGTAAAATGCAGTAAAAGAAATCTGTTAATAAAATCACAACATCCAATAATTTATTTCAAATCAAATCTCTATTTACTCAGTGAACAAAAGAATCAAAGACTTTGTAATATAGATTGAAAATCAAAATTGTTAGGTGAACAAACACCTTAAAACCCTTTTCAATTATGGAAGCGCTTATGTTTTAGATCGGTTCCTTTTGATGCTCCTGTAATAATCGGATTAGTAAAACATGAAAATAATTTAATCGGTCTCTTTAAATGGAACTTCAGATTGCATTTCAAAGCCAGAAGAATCTTTAAGTAAGCAATGCATTTAAAATGAAACACTTAATTTAAAACAGCTTAGTTTGAAGACGAAAAATTTAATTTAACAGATATTTCTACTAACAGAAAAGGAAACATATACAACTCTTATTGAAATACATGTGAATTTATAAGTAGTAAATTATTTGCAAGATTTAATTTTTCAAAAAGAGCAAAATATAATTAAACCATAATGGAAAAATATATTATTCCTTTTATATAGAGTCGATAATATTATTTCAGGGCTTGCCAATATGAATGAATAGAATGAAATAATAGAATAAGTAATTTGTCAAATCATTTAAAAATTTTCCTTAAAAATTTGTTTAGTTTGTAGTTAAACAATTAATCCTTATGCAATTGTTATGGAATTCATATTTTATCAGTTTATAGATATATAAACTGATGTTATTTAATATCAGTTTTATATTTTAAAGTGCTGAGAATATTAAACCAATATCAATGTTTATATATTTTAGATATATTGATAAACATTGATATTGGTTTATTCAAAATAATAAGTCCTTACGATACATAAAGTTATTAATCTGATACTTATAATTTATAATAATAAAAAAAAATGTTAAATAAAATTAAAATCCTCAATTTATCATCATGCAAATAATTATCACATCTCCACTCTCAAAAATTGATTAAAATGAAAAAAAAAAAAAAAAGAATATTCTCAACACTTCAGAATATAAAACTGATATTAGATAATATCAGTTTACAGACATATAAATCGATATTACCTAATATCAGTTTTATATTTTAAAGCGTTGTGAATATTAGACCAAAATAAATAAATGTATATTGGATACATAATAGATATTATATTAAATATATAGATAAACATTGCTATTGGTTTAAGCCAAAACGGTAAGTCCTTACGATATATCATGTTATTAAGTATACTTATTTTCACACAATTAGTTAAAGTAAATTACAAATCATAATATACTATACTGAAATATTATATCCCCACTCCAAGAAAAATTAAATTTATAATAATAAATATATAAAAATAAATATTATAGTTTATAATAATAAAAATACAATCTTAAATAAATTTTAAATCTTCAATTTATCGTCATATAATTAATTATCAAATCTCCACTCTCAAAAATTGATTAAAATTAAAAATAAAGAATATTCCCAACACTTTAAAATATGAAACTGATATTACATAATATCAGTTTATAGATATGTTAAAAGGTATTATCTAATACCAGTTTTATACTTTGTAGTGAATTTTTGAGTGTTTTAAGTGAATATTAAACCAATATTAATGCTTATCTATATTAGATGTATAGATAAACGTTGATATTGGTTTAATCCAAAACAATAAACTTGTGTACAACAATCGAGACATATTACGATATATCAAATTATTAATTTACTTATTTTCACAGAATTAGTTAAAACAAGTTACAGATCACATATTTCCCAACTCGAAGAAAAATGAAATAAAGAAAATTTTGTTTTTTACAGAAACATATTTCTCTGAATGAGAGACAAAGGATGGCAGCTAAACGGGTAGAGCAGGAGGGGGGGGGATTTTCGAATTTCCATCCTACCCTCCCACCCCTTCATGACACATCAGTCCTCTTCCGGAGCAATAAAGGTCAATTAGTTGTTACAAGGGGGGTGAGGCTGGAGGGAGGTTTGTGGAGGACATGAGAAAATAGGGGGGGGGGGGCCCTGGGGATTTGCAGCGAACATGAGAGAATGGGGGTATGGGGGTTGCTGTGAAATCCGTGGGAGATAAATGGAGGGATGAATGCTACAATTCTGACATTTTGTACGTTATAGTGATGGAAGAAAAAATGGTTGAGATAAAAAAAAGGAGACAATCAGTTGTTTCAGAATTATTTTACTATACTATGTTTTCTGAATTTGTTGTTTTCTAGTCTATAAAGGGGAAAATTACATTTCTTGCCAATGTCTGGAAATGTTTATTGTTAGTTCTTCTTTTGATGTAATCTTTCCCCTTTTTTATATTTCTAACGGATTTATATAAGGTCAAGTCAATTTTCAATTCAATGTCAGGTCAATTTAGCTATATTTTTTTGGTTTTGCTATACAAACTGATTGTGATTCAGTAAATTTATTAAATGTTTCATATTTAATTAATTACAAAAAGAAAGAAAAATTATTTCATTTAATAAAATTTTTTATAACTTTTCTGTTTTCATTTCTATCACAGTTAAGTCAAATGGTTAATGAGAGAATTTTATTGTAGAATTTTAAAAAGAATATTTCTTTATTAAATTTTATAATGAATAAACATTAAAAAGTTTTTATTTTTAATTTCAAAAACCACATTTTTTTTATAAATAACTACAACAGAGTATTACTTTTTTTCGAAATATTTGAAACTGGGATTTTTATTCTGAATTGAAAAGTAATATATGTTAACAGAATTTTATTTTTATATCTTTTCAAATTTTATTTTTATATTGAACTAATCAGGAATACGTATTGATTTTAATTATTGATTTTTATAATTTTTGTAGAATTTTAAAAATAATATTATTTTATTAAAGTTTATAATGAGTAAACATTAAGAAGTTTTAATTGTAAATTTCAAAAACCACATTTTTTTGTAAATTATTGCAGATTATTACTTTTCACGAAATTTTGAGATTATTTTTGAGCTTTTAATTCTGAATTGAAAAGGCAAAATATTTTAACAAAATTTTCATTATTATTTTTATTTCTATGGCAGACTAAAAACAATTACAACAACAGACAGTTGCTATAATTGTTTATAATATGCCATTAGAAATATAAAAATGAAAATTTTGTTAAAATATTTTACCTTTTCAATTGCAATTTTCATTTTTACAGATGTTCAAATCTTATTTTTATATCGAAATAATCGGGAATACTTATTAATCGTAATTAAAATATATTACTGCTAAAAATATTGAAACATAAATTATTCTATATAAATTTTAACGCTAGATTTAAGAAATTAAACAGTAATACATTAGTCCATCCAGTAAAATACATTTGCATTAAAATTTAATCTGTTTAAAAAAAATTCGTAGTCATATATGATAACATAATTACCATGTCTGCATTTTAAAATGCTAATTTAGTTTACCTAAAAAAATAACAATAAAAACAATCATAAATATATACTTCCCTCAGGAATAAAAATATACTAGCTTCTTAAATTGAAACATTTTATCATTAATAAAATAGCTTCAGACAACTCTTGTGTTTTATTTTAATTTTTAAGTAAGATATTTTTTACACCAAAGCAGACATGGAAGAAATAAAAGAATAAATAATGTCTTATTTAACTTAAATGGCAAAGAAACTATTTCAAAGGATGTACTTTCTTTGATCACATGTTCTCATTAAATATTTAGCCATTAAAAAGCACGCAAAAGTGCAAAGAAATGTCGAAAGTAAGTAAAAATGTTTGCCATGTCTGCAACATTTTTATTTTTACTTGCTGCTAAATCCGTTATAGTTTCAATTTATTCCTATTTTATAGAATATATAATTTTTTTTCTTTTCAAAAATAAAACTAACTTAATAAGAAATGAATGCATAACAGTAATTAAAAAGATTTGAAATAGAAATGTTAATCTGAAATTGCTAATTTTACAGGATTGAAGGAAACAGTTCAAATAGTTGTTAAATAAAAAAATACCTAAGTCATTGAATATATTTCATTAGATACGTTGGATAGAAAATAAATTTCAAATTGGAAAATTTCTTTTACTTATTTAAAATTCATTAGAATCATAATATTAAATTTAAAGCAATTTTTTCCTTACAAGAAAAATTGAGCTACGTATTTAAAATTTAAAACAAATTTTTAATATTGATTCAGTTACTTTGATATTAAAGTACTACTCACTAAATTTAAAGTCATGTAAACCTTTTTTTTTATCATTTGAAGCTTATGTTTTCCTTCCTATAAACAAGTTCGAGTAATATAAAAAAATAAACACGACTTACAAAATTTTTTATTATCTAATTCAAACATTTTATGGATAGTATTCTAATTAAAATGGGTAAATAATAATAAGTAAAATTCTCTGTTAAATTAAATTAAAGTTATTTACATTTAAAAAATGTAATTAATAGATGTTGTTAATTTAAGATTCTTTTTATTACAGTTAGTTAAAGGCATATACTGAATAGTTAAAAGTTTTCTTTTGATACAAATATAATAAAAAATCAACTGCAATAATTTGAATTTTATCCCTATCATTTATATTTTCATCATATTAGGGGATCTCAAATAATTTTGGTTTAAATATATTAAAAACATTATTCTTATATTATCTGAAAAGTATTAAGATATACAATTTTTATGCTATTAATTTATCACTGTAATTACTGTATTTGTATGCTCATTTACAGTATATGTATATACATTTACATTACAACACTAATAATAGCAAGAATTATGTTTGGAATATAACATCAAATGATCTTTATATAGTGTACTAAAATCTTAGTAAACTTTTTAGAATATTAAGCTTTATTACATATTTTATAGAATGCATATTGTTTTTAGTAGTTATTTAATTCATTATTTTTTATGTCATCAAGTTAATATATATTTTTAATAAATGTAAAAAAAGTAAAAGAATATTGCATACCGTGGACATTAGATTGCATTATTATATATATATAATTTAACCATCATAAATTAATTGATTTTTCAGATTACGACTTAAGCCAACTTAGAAGTATATATTAATTATTTTAATTATGAAATTATTATTTGCCTAACAAATTTGCTCCCATCTTACATGTTCCTTTTAAAAGTGTCCTATACCAAAGAAGGTTTATGTTCGATGAATTTTATTCTATATCAAAAAAGAATAACAAACTCAAAGGAAAAGTAAAAAGATTATTAAAAAAAAATGCTGCCATTCGTGTTTAAGAAATGATACAGCAAAAAACATACATATTCCTCATCCCCCCCCCTAAAAAATATATAGCTATATATATCTTATGTAAACACTTCACGCTATCGGAATCGATTGAACTGAGCCATCCAGTAATGTGGTCGTTCACACCTTCCCCCAGCCCCTCTTAAAAAAAATGGTTCTTGCAAAGAAAATAGAAGGAAACAGATATGAAAAGAGAAGATCAAGTACAAAGAAAAGAAATCGCGTGTAACTTGCAAATAATATACAAATTTTCGGAGAAGACCTATTCAATAATGTGGATATATATATATATATATATATATATATATATATTGTGTGTGACATTCATTGTACAGGTACAATATATATAAACACTGCAGAATTTAGAAGCACTTATTATTAATTAAAATTATCTCATTTTATTTCATTGTACCTATGAATTTCATTTTACATTAATATTTTAATATAATCTCATTTGAATATATATATAATATTAGGTTGGGGAAAAAGAAATCCATTAATTTTATATGAACTTCAGGACTTTATTTAACATGCTTCGGATTGTCCGATTTGGGTCAAATATGCACCGTTTTGTTGTATGATTTGTTGCCATTTTAAATGTAACTTCATAATGCCTCTCTCATAGAAGTCCTGGTCTCTATTTGCAAAAAACTCTAGTAGTCGATTTTCACAATCCTCCCTAGATGCCAATTTTTTATCATTAAAGAAATTTTGCAATGCAAGAAAAAGATGATAATCGCTTGGTGCCAAGTCCGGACTGTATGGCGGATGCATTAAAACTTCCCAACCAAGCTCCCGAAGTTTCTGGCGAGTCACTGTAGATGTGTGTGGCCTAGCGTTGTCCTGGTGGAACACGACACCTCTCCTGTTGGCCAATTCTGGCCGTTTCTGGTCAATCGCTATCTTCAAACGGTCCAGTTGTTGACAGTAGAGATCAGAATTTAGCGTTTGGCCATATGGAAGCAACTCATAATAAATAATCCCCTTCCAGTCCCACCAAATGCATAACAGAACCTTCCTGGCCGTTAGTCCTGGTTTGGCCACCGTTTGAGGTGCTTCACCGCTCTTTGACCACGATCGTTTTCGCACAGGGTTATCGTATGTGATCCATTTCTCATCTCCAGTCACCATCCGCTTAAGAAATGGGTCTATCTCTTTCCGTTTGGCCAAGGCTTCGCAGATGGAAATTCGACCCACCATGTTTTTTTCTGTTAATTGGTGTGGCACCCGAACATCGAGCTTCTTTTTGAATCCAGCTTTGTGTAAATGGTTTAAAACTGTTTTATGGTCGATTTTTAGCTCCTGGGCGATGTTACGACTGCTAACATGCCGGTCAACTTCGATCAGTTCTCCGATTTTATCGACATTTTCGACGACCGGCCTACCTGTGCGAGGTGCATCTTTAACATCAAAAATTCCTGAACGGAATCTACGAAACCAAAATTGCACATAATTGGCTGTTACAGTATCGGAACCATAAACACCATTCACAATTTTAGCCGCCTGGCTTGCATTTTCGCCTTTGTCAAAGAAAAACTGTAAAATGTACCGAATTTTCTCTTTGTTCACTTCCATTTTTAACACCCTGTAACTCCCAACTGAATGGACCAAACAAAAAACAGAAAAAGAATTATTTTAGTACGAAGTACCACCTTTCTAACGAGAATAAATCTGAAATTGTTTAATTGATACTTTACGTGATATCGATCACTGCAGCCATCTATCGAAAAAATAATTGATTTCTTTTTCCCCAACCTAATATATATATATATATATATAGAGAGAGAGAGAGAGAGAAAGAGAGATAAATTGTACAATAAATATCACAAAAAATATATTCCCATTATTGAATAGTTTTTCGCTGTAAATTTGTTGATTGTGATTACATTAAAGTATTAGTGTATCATAAGATACACATATATAATAAAATGAAATGAGATATTTATAATTAATAATAAGTACTTTTAAATTCTGCAGTGTTTAAAAATGAAAACAGAAGATCCAATACAAGAAAAAGATATCATGTGTAGTTTGGATACATGCAAATTTATGGGAAAAACCTATTCAATCATGTGGGCAAATTTTCTTGTTATTCATTGTACAGCTCCAATATATATATATATATACACTGCAGAATTTAAAAGTACTTATTAATTAAACGTATCTCATTTTATTTTATTATACATATGAATTTCATTTTACATTAATACTTTAATATAATATCATTTGAATATATACATATATATTGTATTGCACTATGAATATTACAAAAAATATGCCCACATTATTGAATAGGTCTTCTCCGTAAATTTGTTAATTGGGATTATATTAAAATATTGGTGTTTGATCAAATTTATATGTATAATAAAATAAAATATGATATTTATAATTAATAATAAGTGTTTTTAAATTCTTGCGAGTTTAGAAATTAAAAGAGAAGATTCAATATAAAGAAAATAAATCATGTGTAGTTTGGAAATATATAAATTAAAAGGGAAGACATATTGAATAATTTGGGCATATTTATTTGTGATATTTATTGTTTAGGTACACTATATATATGTGTGTGTGTATTCAAATTATATTATATTGTAATATTAATGTAAAATGTAATTTATAGATATAATAAAATAAAATAGGGTATTTATATTTAATGACAAGTGTTTTAAAATTCTGCAGTGTTTAAAAATGAACAGAAAAGATCAAATATACAAAGAAAAGAAATCATATGTTGTTTGGACCCACACAAATTTAAGGGGAAGACCTATTCAATAAAGTGGGTATATTTTTTGTACAATTGTATAGGTACAATATATATATAATAAAATGAGATCAGACTGAAATATTAATGTAAAATGAAATTCATAAGTATAATAAAATAAAATAAGTTATTTGTAATTAATAAGTGCTTTTAAATTCTGCAGTGTATAAAATTAATGTAATTTTGAATAATATATATAGTTAAATTATTGATTATTTGTAATAAATTGGGAACCTGCATTAGAACATAATATTAAATAACTAGTTTTAAAATATTACATTATTATTAAGAATTAAAAATTGAAAAGGTAGCTTAATTGTTTTAAATATGTTAGTAACTTCTAAGTAGATTTGTAAATTCAATTCTATCTCAAAATAATAGAATTTCATACTTTAATTTCATACGAATAGATCATGTACTCATTTAAATATATTTAAAAAATAATTTTTTTTAATTAGTGCGCTATTTATGTTAAAATATTAATCTGTTTTATAATATAACATTATAAAATTTATTTATCGAATTTATGAGATCTTATCTCAATAAAAATTTAATATTAGATAATAATTTACTTTAAAATACATACACAATAATGAATTATAAAAATGAAAGGATTTTACATATATATATATATATATATATACATGCATATATATATATATATATATATATATATATATATACATGCATATATATATATATATATATATATATATATATATATATATATATACATATATATATATATATATATATATATACATACATATATATATATATATACATACATATATATACATACATATACATATATATATATACATACATACATATACATATATATATATACATATATATATATATATGTATATATATATATATATACATACATATACATATATATATATACATATACATATATATACATACATATACATATATATATATATATACATACATATACATATATATATATATATATATATACATATACATATATATACATACATATACATATATATATATATATATACATACATATACATATATATATATATGTATATATAACCATTTTAGCGCCTGAATTGGCGAGTGTCTAGGAATCTGGCGCTCGGTGCCACAGGTTTCGGGTTCGAGTCCCGGTGTGGCCACGGATGTTTGTAGTGGTTCGGAATCCACTTTAATCTGTAGGTCCCGGTCTCCTAGCACTGTAAGAGCGTCACGGAGCAGAACTCAGACTTCTACCTATGGGTGCTCTATCAGAACAGAAGCTGCTCCCCTCTTCCCTCCTTCCGTAAGGGATACCACAACAACAACAATCATTTAACGGTTATCAAATATTAACTTTTATCGATCATTTCGAATTGTATTATTTATTTTGATAATAGGTAGAATACTACAAATTTAATAAAATATATTTTTATTTTACGAAAATGTACTTTCTAGGCACAGTAGTATGGTTCCTTTCAAAATGGCCGAAAAATGGTCTGTTATATCTTGGTCAGTTGCAGCTTAAGTCTAGGAATAGGAGAGATTTTGTGTGCAGCAGAGACAACTAAGGATTAACTTGAAGGGGATTATTTTTATTTTCTTTGATATATTTTGAGAGTTTCTCGATCTAAGTTTTACTTTTATTGGGCATTTTGAGTTATATGGCATTTGTGAACAAATACAATTTCTTTAATATTTTTGATAAAAAAGAACTAAATTGTTCGTAAATGTTTACACATATATATATATTATTGAAAATAATCAAATAACAATCAATATTTTTTAACTGAAACATTATGCAAGATTTTGAAATCATATGTATATATATATATATATATATATATATATATATATATATATAACAGGTGGGCTGAAAAGTTCGTAAGCTGACACATAGATGGCGCTACTAGTATTAAATCCATATGATTTTTAGTTAGCCCTAACCTTCAAAAGACACGTGTATACATTTGACAGCTGTTGCACTATTAGTATGGTAGTATGCTATATATTATGGTATATATTAGTATGGTCCACTAAAAATGCTATAACTCATACTAATAGTGCAACAGCTGTCAAATGTATACACGTGTCTTCTGAAGGTTAGGGCTAACTAAAAATCATATGGATTTAATACTAATAGCGCCATTTATGTGTCATCCTACGAACTTTTAAGCCCACCTATATTTCAAAATCTTGCGTAAATTTTCAGATAAAAAATTTTTAATTGTATGAAATTAATTTTAATTAAATATTATTCAAATTATTATTAACGAATTTACAATACTATAAGTAATTCTTACAAAGCTGATAATAAAATTGTTTTGTGAATCATTTAAAATATTATAATGGTTTTATAACAATACATTGAAATTTAATACTAATGTATAGATTTCAAAATTATTTTTAGTGCTTATGTTTAAAATGTTTGTACAATTTTCATATATAATTAAATTTCTTTTTCAAAATTATTAAAGATATTTTTTATTCAAAATAATTAAATTTTGGAACATTCTTAAAAATTACATAATTTTATTTTATAATTTTTTACATACGTTAATCTAACAAAATGCTTAACTAATCAGACTTCCCTATATATTTAGTTATCAATTAAAACAAAATATTTCATTAACAAAATATTTCTTTGATATTTTGTTAAAAAAAGAATTAAATTGTTCATAAATGTTTGCATACATATATAATTTTAAAATTGTACATAATTTTTTAGTTAAATGTTTTTGGTTATTCTATTATTTTAATTAAATATTGTTCCAATTATTATTAACAAATTTAAAACTATATAATTCTTACTAAGATCATAATAAAATTATTTTTGTGAAACATTTAATAATTTATAAAAAAAATAAAATGGTTTTATAACAATACATTGAAAACTAAAATGAATTCATAGATTTTAAAATTATTTTTAGTGGGAGCTTAAAATGTTTATATTATCATACATAATTATTTTTTTCAAAATTATTAAAGATATTTTTATTTAAAAATAATTAAATTTTGGAACTGCCTTAAAAATTAAAAGTTTTTTCTTATATTTATAACTTTTTGCATACGTTAATCTAGCAATAATGCTTAATTAATCAGATTTCCCTATGTATTTAGTTATCAATTAAAACAAAATATTTTATTAAAAAATATTTATTTATTATTTTGATAAAAAAGAATTAAATTGTTCATAAATGTTTGCCTATGTATATATATATATATATATATATATAAAATTTCAAAATCTTACCCAATTTTCCCATTAAAATGTTTTAAGATTTTATTATATTTATAATTTTAGCAATAATATTTAAGTATTAATATTCTAGCAATAATATTTAAGCAACAATATTGTAGCAATAATATTCAAGCGACAATATTGTAGCAATAATATTTAACTAATCAGGCAATATATATTTAGTTATCAATTAACTATATCCCACTTCAACAGAATAATAAGATTTACAATTAAATAATTAAGTAATAATAATTAATGAAATAGTTTTAGAATTTCATATAATTATGATATAATTTTGAAATGTTTTTAACTATATTATTGAAAAATATTAATTTAAGATTTCGATTCAGTTAATTGGTACAAATTCTATGAATTTGAATATAAATAAAAAACATACATTGAATCTAAACATTTTTGCACTGAGTATTTTTGTTACGATATCAATAACATTGGCATATATAGATTATAGTAACCCAAATTGCTTATGATTCGTAAACGATTCCACAAAGATTTAAGATGTTTAAATATTTCATGTGTAAAGGGTTTATCAACCAATAAATTTGCTCTATAAAATGATTTCCGTTTTTAAATTATCTTCTTTTCGACAAAAAAAGAATATTTTATATCCTACTCTTAATAAATAACAATGGAATAACGCCATCTCAAATGAAATAAACAATGAAAAATTTTACTTAAGTTACATTGATAAAGTAAAGATTTATGAATTAGTAATATTAATTTTTTTAAAGTATCAGATTTAAAACTCTAAAGAATAGTTAAATGAATTAAAAAGTAAGATAAAATTATTAATTAAAATTCATAATAAGGTGAAAATTAGACTTTTCATTAGGATTACAATTCATTCACAAGATTCATAATCTATAAAAACCTATATAGATTATCATATAGATTAGTATGTTTCAACTACTATAGATTATAATCTATGATAGTTAAAACAGTTATAAATCAAAATTTTGTTCCAGACTCACTAACAATCATTGATTGGTATTTTTGCTACAATATCAATAACATTTGGCTTACATAACAGGTGGGCACGATCAATTTATACACGTGTCTTTTGAAGGTTAGGGCTAACTAAAAATCCAATGGATTTAATACTAGTAGCGCCATCTATGTGTCAGCCTACGCACTTTTCAGCCCATCTGTTAGTTACCCAAATAGCTTATGATTTGTAAACGATTTCAAAAAAAGTTTTTTTTTTAAAAAAAGATTTATGAATTAGTAATGTTTATTTTTTAAAAGTGTCAGATATAATACTTTAAATAATAGTTAAGTCAATTAAAAATTAAGATTTAATTAGATTCCAAGTAGGGTTAAAATTAAAAATATATTTAAGATTATAATTCCTTCATTAGATTCATAATCTATAATTATAATTAGATTTATAATAGTTAAGAATACGGTTATAAATCAAATTTTTGTTCCAGACCCACAAAAAATCATTGATTGGTATTTTTGCCAATTTGCCTACATAGTTACCCAAATGGCTTATGATTTGTAAACGATTTCAAAAAAATCATTTTAAAATCTTTTTTTAAAAAAGATTTATGAATTAGTAATATTAATTTTAAAAAATATCAAATATAATACTCTAAAAAATAGTTAAGTCAACTAAATTGTTGTCTTAAATTAGTCAATTAACTAAATTAGTAATTAAATTAGTCAATTAAATTGCTAATTATTAATAGTCAATAGTCCCATTTGGGAAACTATGTAGGCCAAATGTTATCGGTATCGGAACAAAAATACCAATCAATGATTTTTTGTGGATCTAGAATAGAAATTTGTTTTATAAATGTTTTAACTATTATAAATTAGATTCATAATAAGGTTAAAATCAGATTTGTAATTAAGATTACAATTCATTCATTCATAGATTAATAATCTATAATTATGATTAGATTAATAACAGTTAAAACAGTTATGAATCAAATGTCCGCTTAAGACCATAAAAAGTCATTGATGTATACTTTTATTAAAAAAAAATAAAGCTGTAAAAGTATTGATTGAATATCGAAATAAACAGAAATGCAATTTAACTATAAAGTAATTAGTCCTATTGGAAAATGAAATTAAGATTTTTTTTTTTTTTTTTTTTTTTGAAATTACATAAAATATAAAAAAAAGTACCTCAGCAAGTGTTTTGATTTGATACGTAAAAAAAAATGAACATTGAAAATTAAAAAAAATAATAATAATGCCTATTTTTTATACTATTAAATTTTTGTAATATTTTAAAGATCTATTAAGGCATAGGAATGGTGGGATACCACCGACTGTGGTAGCCGAATATTATACAGCAAAATTAATTCGATCATTTTAGAAAAAATTATTTGCATATTAAAAAAAAAAAAAAAAAAAAAGAATTGTCCAAGGAGTTTTAACCTAAGACCATCATTGTAGCTTTATAACACATCTGTACAGTTCTCAAAACTAAAACTAGCGTTAAGTTTATTTTACAAATGTTTATTGCTTAATAAAAACCAATGATGAAATTTTTTTAAATATAATACTGAAGGAGTATAGATTGAATATCGAACTAAACAGAAATGCGATTTAACTATAAAGTAATTAGTCCCATTAGAAAATTAAATTACATTTTTTGTTGAAATTACATAAAATATAAAAAAAATAGCAAGTGTTTTGATTTGTTACTTAAAAAATTAACATTGAAAATTAAAAAAAAAAAAAAAAAAAAAAAAAAGATAATGCATATTTTTTTATACTATTACATTTTTTAAAAATATTTTAAAGGTTTTTATGAGGCATAGGAACAGTGGGTTGTCACCGATTAGGGTAACACTAATTATATAACAAACTCGATTGACCCATCTTTTAGAAAAAGTGATTTACATATTTTTTTTTTAAGAAAAAATAGAATTGACCAAATAATTTTATCACTTAAGACCATCATTGTGGCTTTATAATACATCTGTATAGTATTCAAAACTAAAGCTAGCATTATCATAATTTCAAAATCAATAATTAATTTATATTAATATGTAAGCAATTACACTTTATGTAGATCAAATATTATGGTTGGTATATAAGTTAATTTTAAACTAAGCATTTTTACTGCTTCTATAACGCCCCTAATACTTATTTTGTTACTGATTAGTTAATCAAAAATATAAAAAAAACCCAAACATTTATATCAAAAAGAAATCTTACATCAATTGTGGACACTCTTAATTAATTTATTTATTAATATATTATTTAATTTCATTTAACGTAAAAATATGAAAGAATGAAAATGAATAAGAAATAAACATTTTAAATCATTCTGCTGGATAGTGTATATTCTTTTTTTATGGTATTATATACACAGTCCAGTCACATTAATGTGACCACCACCTACTTTCGACGTCAACGCAAAATAACCAATCACTAAAGGCAGGTGGCAGCACATTGCAGTGGAGTGTACATAGAGAATTCCACTTAATACCATTTAAATACCACATTTTACACTCCACTTAAAGCCAGAATATACAAGAGTGTATATTCTGGCTTTTGACAGGTGGTCACATTAAAGTGACTGGATTGTGTATTAGGATAATTTGTTTTTCTCACCTAAAGTATTAAAACATTCATTTAAAAAATGATTTGCATATTTTTTTTATGAGAAAATAGAATTCTCCAAGAAATTTTAACCCTTAAGGCCATCATTTTCGTTTTATATTACATGCGTACAGTTTTCAAAACTAAAACTAGCGTTAAGTTTACTTTTATGCCATATTTTATGAATATGATAAAAAAAAATATTAAAAAAAATTAGAAACTCACCTGAATAAGTTGACAAGCTGAAAGGAGTGTTGTTTTGAGCAAATTTCTCTACCACAAATCTTGATTTATTGCGCTTGGTAACGGACAGGTGTTTCGACAGGTTGTGCTTCAAGAATTTTTGGACACTTGGCATCATGGGTATTCGGAGGACTCGGAACTTGGACTTGACCCATTTTGTAGATAATAATACTTCACTGACAGTATGAGACTTTTATTGTTCCATCAATTATCTGTGCACATTGTAGTTAATTTCTATCTTCTTTTAGGAAGCAGCTGAATAGTTCTTCAAACTACTTTGGACGGGTTACAGTCTGTTGTATCGTGCAAGGAATGGTCGACTGCAACAGTTCTCACATTCAAAGTTCTTGCACCGATAGCAAAAGTTTTTCTTTTCAGGAATTTGCAGATGTGGGCATTTGGGTACTTGCAGAAAACAGTTTCAGTTTCTGTTTCACAAAAGAAAAGTTTTTTTTTTTTTTTTTTTTTTTTTTTACCTTTTTGAAATTTCAGAGTACTGTTCGAAATCTCGAATTGGTTGATGCATTTACACAGCCGAACATGTGTTTCACTAACAATCGTTCATAAGTAAGATGCATTCAGTTCATAATCTATTGAGGAGGCTGACTTTTTGTGTTCATTATAGTTGAGAAATTTAAATTATTTATTTTCTAAATGTTTTGAATATATATTCACTAAAATATTTAAATTTTAATTATTAATTAATGTGAAATATTAATTTCAAATAAAAGTTATTTAAAAATTATTAAATTTTAATATAAATAACGTGCATGTTTTTAAAATACAGTTTTATTTTTAGTGCTTCATTTGGGCTATTTTAAAATATAAATTTAAAGGTTAATACTTCAACGTAGGCCAATAACCTTTTATTTTCACTAAAAATTAATCAACAGAACCTAATTAGAGTTCATTTATGTATAAAATACAGAAATAAATTTAAAAATTATTTGTTAAGAAATATGTTTACTCTTTATATTTTGTTAAATACGATGTTATTATTTTGTTAATAAATTGTTTGTTGGTATCTATTATAAAATAAATTATGAATTTAATGAAATGAAAGATTAATTAACTGAATTTATTATTTCTTATATAATTGAATGTTAAGATATTTTTATACTGAGGTTAATTAAAAATATTTTAATAAATGGCACAATTATAAGTCGCCAATCATGGCAAAGTGGACAGATAAGTGAAATATTTTCGAGGGTCTAGGCCTTAAAAAAAATGTTGTTAAGATAATTTTAAATATTGAATTTAATAATATGCAAATGAGTGTTATTTATGTTTACGGTAATAATAAACAAATGCAGCTTTAAATAAAAATTAATTTTAAAAAATGAATTACTGGGACATTGAAATATGTTTTAATTATTAAATTAATGAATTATTTTTAATTATTATATTATTGAATTATTTTTAATTATTATATTATTGAATTATTTTTAATTATTATATTATTGAATTATTTTTAATTATTATATTATTGAATTAGGCTTTAATTATAATAAGCTTATCTTTTAATCTATAACTTTATTTTATGAAAGCCTTCCTCAAAAGATTACAACTGAATGCATATTTTTTGAGTAACAGTAACTTGAAAAAAAATTTTTTTTTTTAACTAAAAAGTTTGACCCCTTTGATATTTTAACTAAAGGTTTTATAACTCTCTCTCTCTTTTCTATAATTAATTCATAGTAATTAGATTAGAGGTATATGGAATTAAATAAAATATATTAAATATGGAATATGCTAAATATGAAAATTTAAAATAAATTTTTCATGTCAAATTTTATATTATTTTCATGATAGTTACAATATTTTAGAAGTCCAACTTATTTTTAAAATTAAATAAAAAAAATTATTTTATTTATTAAAGCAATAATATGAAATTAAAAATTAAGTTCTGAATATGAAATTGTTTTTTATTTAAAAAAATTATTAAAGTTGATATTTTTTAAACATTTACTTAAATATATATTAATTAAGTTAAATAATTATATAATTATTTTTAAATGGATTCAAAATTTATTATTTACATTTCTTAGGTTACTGATTTCAATATTATTTTGGAAAAATTTTTTTAATAAACGATTGAAATATAGACTGTAAAATATTTTTGAATAAATATTTCCATAAATTTTTTCATTAATAATGAATTTATTATAGAAATAAGCGAGAGAGAAATTAAACATAATTAAGTCAGTACCAAATATCAAAAGATTTGAATAAATTTTAGATACGTTTTTATGAGTTTAAATGTCAGAAAAAAAAATAATAAATAAACTAATTTTAAATTAATTTCATATCAGACTATTAATTATCATAATTATTTCAAATAATCACATAATTAAAATGAGCAGTAATTTAAATTTAAAATTATTTTTTAATTATTAATTAATATTATAATTGTTTTACCATTGTTAAAATTAGCTTTAACCTTAACTAAAAAAAAGTATTTTAAATTAAAAAGATTATTTCAGAAATAGTATTAAATTACTTAATTTTTAATTTTTTAATAATTAATTAATAAGCAACTCATAAAAATTCAGAGAGAATTAAGACTTTTGATATCACAATTGGAAACAATATATTAATATATATATATACAATTTAACAAGCGTTTTAACAAAACTTTCTAAATTAATATTAACCTTTTTTTTTACATAAAGCAAGAATTAAAAGATTGAAAATAATTTTAATTAATTAATTTTCCTTGCTTTAGAAATTAATGATATAAAATTCAACAGATTTAATTTTTTAAATTTCTAAATTTTGAGATACGTTTAGAGTTTTTTTTTTTTTTTTTTATATATATATTTCTTTTTTTAAAACGCCTGTTTTTTGATAACTCATAGGAATATCATAATAAGCTCTTTTTGGATATGCATATTCAAACAATAACGATAACTGTTTTATAGTTTTTAAGCTTTTTGATGGATTAGCAGTTTTTCAAATTGAGTGAAAAATTTTAAGCTCTTATGGATATTTGCTTAACAAATATTTATCACAGATTTGCTATTATGTTTTTGAATTAGAATTAACATTCAGCTCATGTGTTAAAGCACCATTAGGAACAGTTCTCGTGAGGTATTATTTATTTCTAAGTTCTATTCATATCGTAATAGATTTTAATACAGTAAGCTCATAATTTTCAGCAACATTGACATTTTATCTAATATCTAACACCTAAACGTTATAAATAATAATATAACATAGCGATGCGAACATCTAAACGATAATCATACACAAAAGATGCGTCACAGTAGCAACTGAAGATTTTTAAAGACTTAATTGTCTATTTAACATTATTTTTCGATAAGCCATTAATTACTTAAACAAACATTATAATCTTAAATAAACATTGAAATGTAAACATATTTACACGAGGTTTTTTCAAAACAAAATTAGAAAAAAAAAATGGCGATTCTTGGTGATCTCCAGCAGAGATTGGGGAAAAAAAAAAAAAAAAAAAAACTCTAAATTATTTTAAATTTCAAAAAAAAATTATTTAAATTAGGCAGATTATATTTAAAAGGAAAAGAAATATAACGCGAAAGAAAATTAATTTGATGAAATATATAAAGATATTAAATAATTTGTTTTAAATAATTAATTTAAAAGAAATACAAAGAAAATGTTAAAATATAAGTTTAGTTTAAAGAAAATTTTAGAAAAAGTAGAAAGAAATTCTTTAATGTTAAAGAAGATAATTTTTTAACTCATTTGATTAAATTAATCTCGAGCAAATAAGGTGCTGACGAGATATCTTAAATAATAGTTGCTAGGATGCGCAAAATAAATTTCACTATAAGTTTAAAAATTATAATAATTAACGTTAACAAGGAGGCTGTATAGCTAAAATAGATTGACTTAAAAGCGCAAGTTTATTAATAAAATTTCGCGAAAAATTGCTAAGTTTTATAAATAGATAGCTTAAATTTAATTCTATGTTTTAAAAAAATTAAATGCATAAACTGCAAAAAGATTCTCTGTATAGTTAAGGTTCATTAAACTAAAAGCGCAAATTTATAAAAATAATCTAGTTTGCTAATTTTTACAAATAAACGATTTAAATTTAATTAATTGCTTACAATTTAAATTAATAAAATCTCAAAAGAATGGCCGGTCAGCCAAATTATTTAAATTAAACGCGCAAATTTATTTTTAAAGAACTAGAATTTTTGCTAAAATACACAAATATAATTCATATTTAAAAATTAAACAATAGCGCTAAAAGTAACGGCTTGTTAGCCAAAATAATTTAAATTAAGAGCAGAAATCAATCAAAAATTTGTCGCGAATTTTCGCTAAGTTTCACGAATTTCATCTAATAATAAAAATTTAATTAGTTAAATAAAAATTAATGGCTGCATAACCAAACTGCATTAATCTAGGAAATAAAATTTGTCATTTAATTAATAATTAAATAAATAATTAATTTTTTATCGTTTAAGTTACGCTAAAGTTAAGTAAAAATTTAACAGTCTTACGTTATCCCACGACCTACGGAACGGAACGGAAGCGCAGGAGGAGAAGAAAGAAGATCTTCGGACGCGGGAAAAGAGGACGCAAAAAAGAGGAGAAGCTGCCAGGAGGAAGAGCTGACGGAAGAAGATGCTGCTGCTAGGAGGCCATCACCAAGAATGCGATGGAGCTCTGGTGTAGCCCGTATTTAAAGGGTTCCCTGTCCAATGAGAGAGCAGCTCTTCCCAGAATTCTCGATTCGTGGAACCGCCCCGGCAGTAAGTAAGAGGTTGAGCGAGACGTCTGCCAATCAGAGATGACTCCCTTACCTGCGAAGTTCGAGACGCTTTCGAGTTTTGGAAAAATTTAATTCTGCCATCCCTTGGCGAGTTATCGCTCTTTGATGAAAAAAAAAGCACCCCAAATTCAAATAAGGGGCCGTATATATACGAAAATCGCAAATTTTATCTTACAAAGACAGAAGTTTTACAAAATTCAGTAATTTGATGCGTGATTTTTTTTTAATTGCTTTTTCACAAAAAATACTTGGATGTTTTAAATTTTTTAAAGTTATTAAGAATTGTGGAAATTCAAGATTATGGTGTTTGCTTAAAATATACTAGCTTAAAAAGAAATTCATTTTAAAATATACCATGAAATACTGAGTTTTAGGATTTGAAATTGTACAATAATAAAAAAAAATAATATATAAATATGATTTTTTCGTAATTTTTAATTTAAATTCTATTTAATTGCATTTCATAAATTTTGCTAGTACGACATCAAGAAAATAAATTGATATATATATTTTTTTTTAAATCAAACTCCACGAAAGTTTTTTTCATAGACGTTTCAAATAATTTGTATGATTATTTTATATTTATATTTTATTATATATGATTTATTTTTTTCAAAAAATAATCCAAATAATATACTTGAGAAAAATTTGGAAGTACTCCATGTACATGTTAAAATAGAAAAAAATTGTTTTATTAACTTTAAAATTATATATATATATATGTATATTTATATTGCATGTAATAATTTTAGAGCCTTAACCTTTGTATTCGCTCTGTACCACAGGTTTTGGGTTCGAATAGTGAATAGAACCGGCCTATTATAGTGGTTCGGAATCCACTTTAAACCGTACGGCCCGGTCTATTACGACTGCAGAGCGTTGGCCGTAAGGCTGAAAACCTTACCCCTTAAAAAGAAAAACATTTCCTATATCGAAATCTGCCAGTAGGCAGACTGTCCTGGGGGTGTTGGGCCAATGAACAAGAAAGATCTTTGTATTCAAGCAAGCGATAATTTTTTTTTTATATACTCTGCTCTTTTTTTTTAAAAAATCCACCCATGAAAATCTTTTAAAACAAATTCTGTTTAAAGTAAAATGTGGGATTTTTCTAAATATTTTCCTCCCATATTCGAAATTTTTTTAATGAATTCAAAACTCAATTATTTAAAATTCTGCATTGATACATATAATTTTTCAGGGAAGAATTCGTTTTGTAAAACTATTTTAATTTTGTACATGTCATTGATTTGCTGTAAAATTAGAATAACTTCATACAATTTTTTTTTATTTCATTTATACGTAATAAAGCGATATATTTCTTAATATCTTATTTTTCTTAATTTTTGCAAAGATTTTTGTTTAATTTGAATATTTTACGAATAATAATGAGAGTAACCATTATTCTTATAACATCATAAAATCACTATTAAGTATCAAAATCAATCAATATATCAATATCAAAGTGCAATATTTAGCGTACTTTTCTTATAAAAAATTAATTCCCAAAAATGACAGTAATTTATTAAAATTTATAATTTTGTTAGATAAAATTGTCAAATGTCAATTTTATAATTGAATGTTAAAAATGATGATTTTGAAATTTTAATTATTAACCACTAAAAATTTAAAAAAAAATTCTTAATTTCTTATAACTTAGTTATAATATTATTAAAAAAAACTGTTAAACTTATATTTTTAAATTACATTAAATAACTTTTGTGTACCAAATAGCATGCATATGAAATTTACAATCAAGAGATCATTTTTTTCCCCAAAGCTTGGGAAACAATTTAGCATCAATATTTTGAAAAACAAATTTGAAAATTATTTAAAATATTGTTTTAATTAATGATAATTTTTAATAAGATGAAATATATTTGAAATTTAAAAGATTATAATCGAATCGGAAATGAAAATCTCGAGAGAAAATTAAATAATTAAATGTATAGTATTAAGGCATAATACTATAATCAATAATTATTAATTTATAATTAATAAGGGTAATTCTTATTTTTTAATATATTCAATAACGTCAGTGAAATGTGAAATAATTGATAGTGAGTAGCGATCTGCTAGGCCTGCTTAAGACTTGTGACGGTCCATGACTATTTACAGAGTCATCTGTATAGAACAGGACTGGCTGCTACAGATATCTGCCCCCTTTGCGACTATGGCGTGCCCATGACAGGAACGCACCTCATCATATGACCTACTATCCTTAACTGTACCCCTTTTTGTGTTACTGGCAATGCCTTTAGTGACTGTCTTAGTCGTTCTTTACTATATTGGGCTGCTTGTCAACTAATGATCGAGAGGTTACAGATGGCATAGAAGAGTTTTAAATAATTCGTCTCATATATATTTTAAAACGCGCTGTATTTTTCTTGGCGTCTTATAAGTCAACGAAAATGTAAGCTTCATTCATAAAATAAATATACGAAAACATGAGATTATGAATACCAAGATATTTTATACATTGATAAAATATCTTCTTACAAAATTATTTAGATGCAATAGTTACGACGATGTTTCTACTAATGAAACGATGTTTCTATTATGACTTATGAATTGTTTCTATTAACGGAAATTATCTAAATAAATATAAATACAATTTAATTTTATTATATTAAATAAAAGAGACTTTTTGCGGACATGTTAATTTTGAATATTTATAAACAGGAACAGTATGAAACTTTCTTTCAAAATAACGACCTACAAAGACAACATTTATGAAACTTTTTAATTTGTGCAATAAATATTTGGCGACGAAAAATTGGCGGCAAATGAATCTTTTAATCCCACTTTTTGACTTTTACAGCAACCCTTCCGGCACGATGGGGGGAAGTTGAGCCAGTCCTTGTCCGGCGAGAGTCACCACAGATTGGACAATTGGGTGTAAAACGGTTGACGAATGGGAAACGAGTGCGCGCGCCCCTGGGGAGGGCTTTCGGACCGGGGCAAGTTGCAGGTCTCAGTTCGAGAGCAGTTTCTTCAAAAATTCCGAATGAGCTCTATAAATCTTGACATTAAAACAGCTCCCGACTTCAGAGCTCAAATGTCAACATTTGAGAGATGACATGAGAGTTCGCCGCATTTTTTTTGTAGAATTGCTCTAGCTTTTTGGATTTAAAAATTCGACAAAAATGGTTTAGTAAAGTAATGCTATTAAAGATAATTATTAAAATTTATTTTAATTTTTAAAAAATTTATTTAAATGACTTATAACTTTTGATCTGTGCGGTCCGCTGTTCTAAGAACGAAAACTTGGCGGTTTGTCCCGCTTCTAGAGATTTATTAAAAAAATTTTAGCTTTAAGCTTTAGAGATTATTATTTTTTTAATGTTCATATTAAAAATATTATTTAAATATTTATTTTGATACAATTTTTCAAAAATATATCGAACTTTGTACTTGAAATTTATTCTCCGTTGTTATTGCAGCGGCCACGTGGTAGTTAGCCATCTTCTTAAAAAATTCTTATTTCAAGTAAGAATAATTTAAAAAAAAAAAAATACGTCATTTGTTTTGTCAACGATAATTAATTAACTGCAATTTAATTCGATACAATTTGATGAACTTTTTCCCGACTTCAGATCCAGAATTCAATGTAGAACGAAGATCTGAATGTATACTATTTTTCATAGAAATGCTGATTTCAAGAATAGCAAATTCATAATAAAAAGAGTTTTATTAACGTATAAAATAGTTATTAGCAATTATATTTATTTATAATTAACTACTATTATTTAATTTGACGGAAAATTAACTTTTTTCCCACTTTAGATACGAAACTTAATTTGCATCGGTATTAGAACAAAGACCTGACGGTATAATATATTTCTTAGGCAATGCTAACTTTAAAAACAACAAATTCTATAATAAAAAGGATTTTATTATATTAGTAACGTATATAATAACTATTAGTAATTATATTTATAAATAATTACCAACTATTATTTAGTTAGACGAAATTCATTAAAATAATTTCGGAATTCGCACATAGCAATTGTTATTTGTACAAAAGCTTGGTGGTTTATCGCTCTCCTTAATGATTAATCTCTTCAAACTTAAAATAATTTAAACTTTTTTCAATTTTTTTTAATAAAATTGTTAATTAATTTTAATTTTTAGAGTTCATACAAAACTTAGAACTCCACCTGAAAAATGCTTTTGAATATAATTACAGAAATCATAGTTTTTGCTACATTTACATACAAACATACGTTAGATAAATAGAAATTTTTTTATGTTACATTTTATTTTGGATTGAAATTAACATACGTCTTTATGCATAAACACACTACGTATATAACAAGTTTATTTAATTTTAAACATTTTAAGCTATCCACTTTGCATACATTTTTGCTAACGTTTTTATATTTCATTTGAGCATAAATTAAACCATTTTATATTGCTCGATAGGATAAAAATGAGAAGAAAAAAAAGTATTTTTTCTGAACTAGTTTTCTAGAAGATTTTAGGTGAGTAAAATATTTTTCTGTTAGCATTATTACTTGATAATATTGATTTAGGATCTTAAATGACATTAAATTTTTCTCAATTTTATGTATAAAATACGCATAAGTAAAATGTTGAATTTAAATTACTAAATATCTAATAGGTGCTAAATTTGATAGTAAATCTAAAATAATTCCTAAATTTTCATTATTAAAGATTGAACGAAATTTATTTAATAGCGAGTTCAATGAAATTTCACGATGAAGAAAATACAAAAATTATTTTCAAAATTTCTAATGCAATAACTTCAGATTGAAGATTAAGAGAGTCATTGTCATATATTATCATTAATGTTTTAAAATTATTTATAAAATTAAAAAATAAGCAATTGAATTAACATTGTCATTCACATTACATTTTTTTAAATCAAATTTATACTTATTTTTATACTTATTACGCACCTATTTTAAGCAAAACTTATTTTAGGCAGTTTTTTTTACATAAAAGTCCCAAATATGAAACATTAAATTTTGAAAAAATAATTAGCATTTATCAGAATTTTAAAAAATGAATTTCTTACAAAAAGAGAAAACTACCAAAAATCAATTTGCGAATATTTAATTACGATTCATTTCAACCTTATGAAAAAAAAAAAATCTATATTCAAGTTTTCAGAAATATGACTAGATTAAATTTGATTTCTATAACAATTCCATACTGAAGTTGCAAGAAATCTTTCATTTTAATTTTTAAGTACATTTTGATAAGTTTAAAATATATTTAACAGAAAAATGAAAAATTTCATAATTACACTTTTTTTAAAAGTTATGTTTTTTATAAATAAAATTCAAAATATAACTAATTTCCAAGAGAGTTAATTTTAAATTTAAACAATGAAAACTAGAACATTTAGAGTTAGTTACAAAAGAATAAGACGAAGTTTGAAAAAGATTTCTGTAATAAAATTCTCACAATTTATTTTCATTAAAATCTAACATGAGGGCGAATTTTATATAAATATATTCGTTTTAACGACAAAATATAACATATAAATTTTATTATTTGCATTTTAATGCGAAATAAAACTAGAAAATAAAATAATTATTCGCAATACTAAGAAATATATACAGTTATCAGTATTAAATGTGAAAACCTAATATATTTTGATTGTTTTAACAAAGAATGTAAAATGAACTGATTTTAAACTTATAGAAATATCTGTGTATATTGCATACTTTTCTTGAAAAAAAACCTTGAAGTAGTTAAACACATTTATTTAATACATTTATTTATTTTATTTAGATTGCTACTTTCCAAATTAAAAATTATTTAAATAATTTAAATGCATCGATAATTTTAAATGTAATGAATGATATGCAAAATATAAATTTGTCAAATTTCCGTACACATTTTTAAATATGTAAATATCTAGGTTTTAATAGCATATTGTATTGCGCTAATAAATTTTCTGTTAATTTAAATCGTTTGAATAATAAATGAATCGTTATTAATCAATTAGGTAAAATGATGTTGACAACTATACATTACAATTTTACATTTCATGCATACATTGCGATTACAATTTAAACGAAAAAGATGCTGTTTCATACATATTTCACATACAAATAAATCAGTGCCATGTTTTTGTAAGCATTTATGCAAATAGAAATATAGAATATATTTTTTCGTACAAAAATTTATTGAGTTATTATATAGTTGACGTAAAAAGTATGTTATTATTTATTGGGTAAAAGGTATAAAATTATTTCAACATCCATCCACAAGTGATTGCAACAGGTATCTAAGATACTTTATTGTTAAAAGTTAAAAGTTTCTAAAGAAAGTGCTCTTCAAATAAATAATAGCAAGGAATTTTTAAAATTTTAAAATTCCGACAAAAGTTATAACAAATCTATCATGTTATAGATGGAAAATTATTATTTTTAAATGATGTGCAAATGTATTTTTCCCTTCAGTACAAGTAACATTTTCAAACGTTTCAAATGACAGTTTAGTTTTGCAAGTGAAAATTTAAACTTGAATTATTTTTTTAATTGTTTGATTTTTTTTCCTCGAAAGCTAACGCTCAAACTTTCTTTTTCTATCGTCATTGTTTTAAGATTTAAATGGGCTTGCTTGCTGTTTTGACAAAATGTAGTAACATCAATCAAGTTACTTTTTCCAATTTGTATTCAATAAAGGGAGCAAATGCAAGCAGTCATTTCTGAAAATGCCTCCGTAATTAATTATTTTCTGTAAAAAATATAAACAATTCATATTTCTAGTAAACTACTGTCAGGTTAATGAAGTCTTAGATTTGTAATCTTTAGTTTCCATTGTCAACCCAATTTTAAAAAAAAGTACCATTAATGAAAAAAATAAAGTATTCGATACAAAATGCAAAAATTTCATATATTTATATAAACAGAAAGCAAAACAGAGCATGAAATTCAGATTTGAAGCATTTTTTACTTCTTGTAAGCTGTTAGAATAATGAAGTCTTAGATCTGCAATCTTTAGTTTCCAGTATCAACACAATCAAAGAAAGTACAATTGATGAAAAAAAAACTTCATTATGAAATGCAAAACTTACATATATTTATAAAAACAGAAAGCAAATGAGAGCCTGAAATTCAAATTTTGAACAATATAAATTATTATTTATATTGTTTTAATCTGAATTTCACATTTATAATTCTAAACAATGAAGGAATGAAACATTTTATATTTCTAATAAACTGTTAGAATAATGAAGTCTTAGATCTGCAATCTTTAATTTACAATCTTTATTAATCAATTTTGTAATCTATATTTTACAGTATCAACCCAATTCAAAGAAAGTAGGAACATTTTTTCATTAACAAAAAAAAAAAAAACACCAATTATAAGACGCAAAAATATCATATATAAATATTCATATATAATTTCATGTATATGTGTATATATATATATATAAACAGAAATCTAATGAGAGAATGAACACTTAATACACTTTACAAACACTTTATATTTCTAGTAAATTGTTAGAATAATGAAGCTTCTGATCTTTATTCTTATGATGTCGATAATAATCATTGCATCACTCTAACGAATTTTCTACAATTTAAATTTGATGGACATCAATTTAATTTCGGTCTATATTTAAAAAAATTCCTAACTTAAACTCATTTAAAACAATCAAAAATGTAAAACTTAATAATTTTAATATTAATATCAACCCAATAATATTAATAATAATTTTAATATTAATTATCAACCCAATTCAAAGAAAGGAAAAAAAAAATACCCCTTACAAAAAATTTCAAACCCACAAATTATCACGCTTTTATAAAAATTGAAATATTAGTATTTTGCAACTTAGAAGAAATGAATGTATAAAGTATTCAAATATTATACAGTCCCCTCATAAATTCATCGTTTAATTTGATTATGAATTACAACAAGTATGGATTAGTGAAATTTATTTGCCTATTTTTAAAAGAGTTATTTCCTCAAATGAGAGAATTGAGAATTCAATTCAAAGAGTTTTCTTCTTTCTTCAAACATCAATCAAATTACTTTTTCCAATTTGTATTCAATAAAGGAAGCAAATGCAAGCAGTCGTTTCTGAAAATGCCTTCGTAATAAATTATTTTCCATACACCCCATATATATATATATATATAAATAAATAAATAGAAAGCAAATAAGAGCATAAAATTCAGATTTGAAAAAATATAAACATTTCATATTTCTAGTAAACTACTGTTAGGATAATGAAGTCTTAGATTTGTAATCTTTAGTTTCCAGTATCAACTCAATCAAAAAAAAGTACCATTAATGAAAAATTAATGAAAAATAAGTACTCAATACAAACTAAGGAAACAAGACGGGTATACCATATTTCAATGAAGTTTACTGGTCTTGTTTCCTGCAGACTGTCTTCATTTCCGTCATATTCAGGAGAAAGAATGGAGAGCGGAACAATCGAATAGGGTGATTCACAAGCATTGAGTGGGGATTTTTGGCAAAGGCCGTCTACTGCAGTAAATACTCTTAATTGCTAATTCACAAAGAACCACACACTTAATCGAGTAGTATTATGTGATTTCAACAATCCATTCTTTGTTATGATTTCCCCGATTCTATTGTTGACAATTAGAAATTAGCATGAGAGTTACTTCGGCTTGAATTGCTCAGAGGCCACGACAGCTTTCCGTTTCAATTAATCACTCCACAAAGGTTTCCATCATTGTATAGATGAGAGAATGCTTTAGTCTAGATATGGAAAGTTGTATGCAGATGAATTTTAGAGTTAATTAAATAGTTTCCTTTCTTTTGAATCGATATCATGTTGCTTAAACATTACTCACTTTCTTTATATTAAATGGTATTATCAGCATTAAATTTTTTTGACTTTTATAAAGTACATTTAGCAAATTAATTGAGGTTATTCAAATTTTAATTATAATTAATTTTTTTGTTAAAAAATTCTAAAATGTGCAAAAACATTTCTACTTTTTCTGAGATTAGATGCCGAACAAATGAAATAAATTTAAAAATTTTAATTCATAATTTTTATTTAGGGGAATTTTGGAATATTTGTATCACCATATAATAATTGATAATAATTTGATAATAATTGCATCACCACATCAAATTTTCTACAATTTAAATTTAATCGTTTTCTTTTGAGTTTGTATTAATGAAATTCTTTGATGAAACTCATTTATATAAAATCCAAACGTAAAAATTAATAATTTTTAGATTAATAATGTTTAATTGGTTTCTTAATTTGATTTGTTAGAGTTATAAGGTATATTGCAGCTTGTGTCATTTATTTATGTAGTACATTACAACTGCAAAATAATAAATTGACGTAAAACATTTTCTAATACAAGATAAATTTTATTTTTATTAAGAATTTGCACTAAGTAAATTTCAAAATAATTAAAGGGTATGAATTTTTCTCAACTTTTTTTTTACTTTTAATATGTACTATCGAAAAACTATTGCGCTCGGTGTCACAGGTTTGGGTTTAAGTTCCGGCGGTACCATGGATGATTGTAGTGGTTCGGAATCCACTTTATACTGTAGGTCCCGGTCAAATACGACTGCAGAGTATTGCGCATAGATTGACGGTTGACAACCGTACCTCGTAATCAAAGAAAAATATCTCTTGTCTCGAAATCTGCCAGTAGGCAGACGATCTTGGCCTACCATGGGGCAGTTGCGCCGCTGATGATGATGACGATGGATATTGGTACCGATTACGGAGTACCAAAGGGGATAGACCCCTTAACATCCTCATCTTAATTCATATATAAAATTTACGATTATTAATAGGCTCCTTAATGTTAGTTTGTGATAAGAATTAAAGTTTCAAGAAATTTAAAAAATGGTACTCAAAAATTAAAAAATACTAAAAATGAATAAAAGTAAGATAAAAATAAAAAGTTAAAATTAAAATTGAAAGAATTAAAATTAAAAATTCGGTATACTTAGGGATTGATAATGAATATTAAAAAGAAAAATATGCATTAAGAATACTTCGAAAATAAAAAAAATTTTAATCTCCAAAATTTTAATTTTCAATCTTTGGAATACAATAAACATTTAAGAAATTACTATTATTAATTTTCAATCTTCATATATATTCTCAAAACTTCTTATGAATTTATATCTATACCCACACACTCTCGAGTAATGCATTAGATTAAAAAATATCCATACTTCGATGATTGTGGAGTTGTTATTTGCTGTTTATATCGCATAATGTCCTTTTCCTTTTAGTAATTTAGCAATGAGGACATATGAATTCATAATATTCAGTAAGGCGCCATGTGATTTGGCGTAAGAACCGATTTATGATAGGAATTATCTTTGGAGGAATTACCACAAGCCAGATTAGAGCCATCTGGAATAACAGAAAAACAAAAATTAATCCGTAAGCTTGGACTGGATTAGAAACAGATGCAAGTGATCCATTCATGCAGAGGCACATTTTGCTCTAATTTCTGCCCATATACAGCCCCCAAATGCCAAACTTGCGAAATGTTTCATGTGTTTTAAATAAAAACTTAATTTTTCTCTTATATAAATATTGCGACTCAATTATCAACTCTAATTTTTATCTCCCCTCCTCTCGTACAATATTAACGGTTCGGAATCCACTTTAAACTGCAGGTCCTGGTCTGTTTAGCACTTGGGTGCACAAAATGAGAGAGTGGCAAACCTCTCATACAATAATAATATATTTCAACGCTAAAGCTACGATGCTAATTACAAACCATAAAATTTATCAAGAATAAGTAAATTATATTAATATTAAATATTAATAATAATTAAATTATGAAATTAATAATTAAATTATTGATAATATTAAATAATTAAATTAAATTATATTAATATAAAATAAAGCAACACCGTTTCGCTGCATTGACAAAATCAGAATCGATGGCTATCTATTGTCACCTGTCTATCTGTTTACGTCCACCGTATTGGAAATACTTGGTACTTCACAAGAAATTTCGATTTTTCTCGAACATTCTGGAACTTTTGCGCGATTGCGACGCAAACATGTATGAATGTTTTGCATTATTCAATTGCAGTCTGTCCAGGAGATTCTTCTGCCGATATCAAATATGTCGTGAATGTGTATATTGTAACGTGTGCGTTAATTGCAATTAAATATTCAAGGTAGTAAATTTATATAGATTCATGGATACATTTTTAAGAGAGTATAAGACCATAGCGAAGCATTTACAAGTACACAGACGAGCGTTATTCCAAAAATAAAATCAAGAAAATATTCCGAAGAACACTAACATTTTGGTTTAACAGCATTAAAATAAATGAAGAAGAAAGGCCACTGTGTGTCATTTATTCAAAAAGTTTGCCAGCAGACAGCCTGAAGCTTAATAAACTTAACAGCATTTTAAATCATAATGAGTACATTAACGAACCCCGTGAATTTATCGAATTAAAATTTTAAAAGAAAAATAAATGACATAAAAATCTCTACAGTGTGTCTGCATACATTGCAGGGTTTACAGAGAAATTCTGGCTTCAAAGAAAATGAGTCTGATCTGAATATTGTGCTAACGATGGTTGTAATCGTAGTAAATAAAATAAAAATGACCCGACTCGTGGTTCAGTGGCAACGTGCGCCGCCGGTGATTGAGGCCATCAGGGAGTAGGTTCCATTTGTTAGCGGCTTTGTTGTACACACTGTTTCAAAAAAGGAAGTGACTCGATGGTGTTTGTGATGTTCAGAATTCTTGACTCGTTAGTTGAACAACCTGATGGGAAGCCTGGTTTTCTGCCATACGACACGCACATTTGGGGTATTTCCCCTTAATGTCCTCCCGGAAGGCATTACCCTCCTTCTTCAGCGACACGGGGCCCGTCAGATTTCTACCTACGGGTGCTCCAACCCAATAGAAGCTTCCCCTTTTTTATTCATCCATTAGTAGAAGTAGATAATCATGAAATATCCATCTAGCAATGCAGGGCATTGAGAATTTGACACAATAACCTCAAAATAAAAATGAGATCTGTAAATTCAAGAATCTTTTCTGCACTTTGTAAAAATGCATGTGGGTAATGCATTTAGCGTTGCTATTTAATGGTGAGGAGAAATGTTTATCACATGTCAAATTTTTCCAACGTGTTTGTGAATTTAAATGACATTTTAATTTTTCTGTCAAAGGAAAAGCGTAAAAGAAGCCGACATGATTTATTTGTGAAGAAATTTAGCTACTCAATCGGGAAATAAAATATCTTGAATCTTAGACTCCAAGGAGAAAATACACATATGTTGTATACGAATGATAAAGGTAATGATTTTTGTAGAAAATTGGAGTAGTGGAAAAAAATTTAAAAAGGGGGGGGGGAAACTCTAGAAATATTTATATTCATGTTAAAACTTGCAAGGTTTGATTTGGTTTGTCGCTCTACAGTCAATTTGTGCACATTTTAGGCTAACTAGACCGGGAGCTACAGTTTAAAGTGGATTCCGAACCATTAACAAACATTCATGTCACAGCCAGGATTCGAACATGAAGCCTGTGGTACCAACGGTCAGAGTGCTAGCCAATTGGCCATCAGGCCGTAAAACTTATAAGGAGTGAAGGCTATTTTTTTGAACCATTGAAAATCATTCATATTGGAAAAAAAAATCTAAAAAGTTTTTTCTTTGCTGTCGACAACTTGGTAGTAAGTTGCGTGGGAGTTATTGATCGATATCAAAATATTACCACACTGAAAGTCTCTCAGTTGCCGAAGAGGAAATCCTCAAACTTCACGGCAAGTGGCGAAATAAAAAGAAAATTTAGGAATAAATAAATCTTTAAATTTTGGACAGGGGTGAATGATGTGTTTTCTATACTGAAAACAAAAGCACTTCATTTCCAACATCGTATTTTTACGGAACCAGATTTTCTACGGTGGCTGCTTTGAAGACAAAATAAAATTCTCAGCTAAATATTGAAAAAAAAAACTCACTTTTATTTCTAATATTAAACCTTCTTTCGAAAAAATTTGCTCTGCAAAACAGGCGGAAGATAGTCACTAATAATTATTAAACTTGATTTTAATTATTATCGATAAATTAATGATTAAAAACATTGAGCAGTTCTGATATAGTCCCTTTTATGAGTGTATTATATGTGTATAAATGTGTATTTTAATTTTTATTAGGTTAGAATGTATTTTTTCATCCTTTCAGTAAATTAATCAATATTTATAATAATTTCTTTTCGATATGTTCGCGTCCCCATTTAATTTTATCACGACCCCCTAAAGAGCACACCTCATAGGTTGAGAATCGCTGAACTATGCTATTCATGATCTGCATTTAAAATCATTTATTGAGTATAGTTTATAAGAAGGCTGATAGCTGAGTGACTGGCGCTCGCTGTCACAGTGCCACAGACTTCGTGTTCGTGTCCCAGCGGTGCCATGGGTGTTTGTAGTGATTTGCCCCTTTAGTGAATCCAAACAAATTCGTTAAATATTAAATTATTCGTTTAAACAGTGTGCCCATTCTATTATGACTGTAGAGTATTGACTAAGGCTGACAATCCTATCCCATAAAAAGAAAATATCTATTGTCTAGAAATCTGCCTGCAGGCAGAAGGCTTTGGCCCACCATGTTGCGCCACTGATGTTTAAGATGTAGTTTATAAACTTCAGACTTGAGTTAAAATGTTATAAGTTATTAATAATCTTTTTCAATAAAATGTTTATTTTTACATTTAAAGTTCTTAAACGTCAGGTATCTTTTAAAATATTATGATTCTTATTCTTTTATTATTTTTCTTCTGGGTCGGTTAATCTTTTTTTTTTTTTTTTTTTTTTTTTTTTTTTTTTGTTAAGTACAGAATTTGAATTTGAGGAATATTGTTTAATGATAAGTAATAATGAATGGCTATTTATAAATTTAATTAATTTAAGTGAAATAAATAAATTTGTAAATTAAGTGTTGAAATTAAAAAAAATATAAAATTTCAAAAAATATCAAAAAAAAAAAAATTAAAACAAACAATTCGCAACTGAACTAAATCAGCCAACTATTTGAAAATATATATAATTTAAAGATCAATTAAAAGATTTTCAAATTAGAGCAAATTAGATATGCAAAAATGATGTATGCATGTATGCTAAATAAAAAAACTATTTTAACTATTCGATTATTTTTTCCAAGTTTAATTATTGAATAAAAAAACCTTATAATTCTATTATAAATGACTAATTGAAATATTCAAAGCCTTCAATTTCAGACATTCGGACTTTTTTGTTGAATGTTGTTTTGTTGAACTAGAGGACTTTTGGGCATAATATAAAGAATTTCTATGATAAGCAATTATTTTTGAAATTAGATTTTGTATTATATTTATTTCTACTTGGTTTAATGTCTTCTGGAACACATTTCAGGAGTGTTTCGCAAACATGATTTGAAATATGTTTTTATAATCAACACTTGAAAAGAAATGTAAAAGATTATTTGTGAATATCTGCAATAATTGAAAATTTTTCAATTTAAAATATATAAAAAAAACATGCTATTTCAATTCTATAAGCGAATCTTTTGTGCATAAAGGAATCTTGAACTGAAATTTCAATTATACGCATTGAACACAACAATAAACATAATTTTCTCCCAAAACTCGGTATGCTTTTAGCATTTCATACACGATCCTTTGTGCAAAACTTTTAATACAGAACGTGATTCAAATTATTCCCATTTTCGAACAACAACAACAAGAGATTGGATTTTGCTGCAGAACTTCAATCATACCGAATGTCTCTTACACGATTCTCAATTAATATATCTCTGAATGTTGGCGCACTTATCTTTAAATTAAAGATCTCGAGTGCTTATTTTTCCCCCGCCAATTCCCATTATCCTCAACTTAGCTTGGCGAGTTTTACACGTGGAGAACTCGAAAGAAATGGAAACCTACCATTCAATCAAAGCGGATGAGTGCAAATGGATTAGAAATTCTGGGTGACAGCACGCGAGTTCTGATGAAGGGGGTGGGTAGTTAAAAGGTGGGGGAGGGGAGGGAGGGATGAAAATCGTCTGCACTTTAAATGCAAATTTCCTTTTCAGAGGTCATGCTATTAGCGGGTGTGAAATATTGTCATTCTGCATTTACACTATTAAACGCCTGTGTCACACACACACACACACACACACACACAGAGAGAAAAAATAATAATAAAGACCTTTTTTATTTCTCGCAACGCTCAACCAACCCCACCCCCTTTTTTCTCGCTCTTTGAGCTCTTTGTAGTGGGTGTATTATTATTTTTTTTTTAAAGCCTCACCCCCTCATTTTTTTCTATGAACATCAGAGTGCCAATCAGTAAAAAAAAAAAATTGTTATTTAATTTTTTTTTTAAACTTTCAACGTCCCCTGTCCCTTGGAGATGGCATATTTGATTTTGATTAAAATCGAAGTGCGAGTTATATGGTGAAATGAATTTTCTCACCGGATTTGCTGAATGCTTTTTTAAAGCAGTGGAATAAATAAAATGCAAAACGAAATCCAACTACAATCTCTGTTCTCATTGAAATGCCTACTAAAATTACAAAAGAGGACGTCTTTTGAAAGTAAAAGAGAGGAGACAGTTCAAACTTTTAACTGCATTACATTTTTTACCTTTATCACAGTGATATTTTTTTTTCCTGTCAGACACACATGTTTTTTCTTCTTTTAGCAAGGCATCCTTTATTCGCCAGTTTTTTAAATTTTGCAAAGCGATAATTTATTCTTATGTTAGGTTTTGGTGCTTGATATGTAAATATTCAATATCCTCATTTCTTCGAAAAATATGTTTTCTTTGTTAAATTAGGGGGCTGAAATTTTCAAGTACTTCTTTACAAATTTATAATCGAAAACATATTGGAAGAGAAAAATATAAAGTGCATGCACCTATTTATTGGCTTGGGTTTCTTAAGTTCGGTTTGAAAGAAATTTATGCTACAGAATTTAATTTTGATTTTCAGCATAAGTTCTTCGAAAATTCAAAATTTAAATTCAAGACCAAAAAAAGAAAAAAAAAGTTATATCTTTCTTTGATACAAACATTTCTCTGAACTCAATATTTGAACATATTCTTAAATTTAATTGAAAAAAGATGTATTTATTTGCAAACAAAATATTTAAGTCTGTTTAAAACATCAATGTTAAACTATCAATGTTTAAAACCATGTTAAAATAAATTGTTAAGAAAGTAAATTTTATTTCGATTCTGAATAATTAAGCAAATAGCTAATTAGTAATAAATTAACCTACACAAAATTATAAAGAAAAAAATCCAAAGAAAAAATATTGAAAGTAGAATAAATTATCAAACAAATCAATGCATTAAATTCCTCCAAAGAAAACACTGTATGGATGATTTGAAAAGATTCACAAAAACAGCAAACAATTGCCTGTCTGCTGTTTTAAATTTATATTTAAATGGACGATTGGAAAGATTCACGAAAACTACAAACAATTACCTGTCTGCTGGTTTATATCTCTATTTAACTATAATTTTCAATCCACTATTTATTACCTTGTTAAAATATCCCCATGTTGAAATATATCACCATGTTAAAATATTAAAAGCAAAATAAATTATTAAACAAAACAATGCATTATATTCCTCCTTCCACACACCAAAAATATTGTATGGGCGATTTGAAAAGATTCACGAAAACTGTCAATTGCCTGTTTGCTGTTTTATTTCCATATTTAAATAAGTGTTTTAAAACAGCATATTCCAATTCTGTCTCCAAATATTCCAACATAAAAGAGTATTCATTTTAAAATAATCTTTAACCTCTAAAGAAAAGTTGGACATGGAATAAATAATTAAAATTGAAACTGTATTAAAATTACGTAATAAAATAAAACATTATATCTTAAAAACTAATTTGTAAAGTAACAAAAACAATAAATTATTTCACATTTGCTTGCCTAAAATTGGCTCTTTTATGAATTTTTGGTGATAGAATATATGACGCAACCCAACTGCAGTAGATATTCAAACAACTCATGTCTAAATCTATTAATACGGACACAAAATGAGTGGCAGTTTTCTCAGTAAGTCCATTACGGGAACGCGTTGACAAGTCATTTAGCGTTAGGCATAAAGTGGGTGTACTTCCCCTACCGAACACCGTTTCTGTGTCCATAATATGCTATTTACCAGCATGAATTAAGTTGGACAACAGTCCACTCTTGCAATTTGGATAGCGCTTCAAAGTGCAAGCTATGATTAGCTTGATATATCTGAAAGTGTGAAAATATGAATTAAGTTGGACAACAGTCCACGCTTGCAATTTGTATAACGCTTCAAGTTTGCAAGCTATGTTTAGAGTTGTTTTATCTGTAAATTTGAAAAAGTTATACTATATATTTTTTTGCTTAGAATATTTGTTACCCTAGATATTTATGCGCTATAAATAGGAATATGTAACTTCATCGAAAACGAATGGATAATTTTTAGCTTTAAAAAATGTTATTTTTGAGTGTAAGTTAAATTTTAGTTTGCTTTACTTTAAAGTTAATTTTATAAATTTGTCCTTAACTTTCTTTGTCAATAACTTAATTTTTCATTAACTTGGACAATAATGTAATTTTGATAAAAAAAAAAGTTACATATCATTTAATCACTGTATAGATAAATTATTAATTTTAAATAATATGTTTGTACATTTTAATTATACCTAAATTTGTCTAAATTAATATTATAATTATTTTTAAATTTGCTTAAATTAATATTATAACTATCCCTAAATTTGCCTATATAAATATTTGTATAGCATATCATCTAATCACTGTACAGATAAATTGTTAAGTTTAAATAATATGTTTGTAGATTTATAATTATCCCTAAATTTGTCTAAATTAATATTATAATTATCCTTAAATTTGTCTATACAAATATTTGTATAGACAAAACACAACAATCACAGATTTAATCCAATATTTAAATAATGATATACGGATTGCTTTAGTATTGGTTATTTTATATTCTAACCTACTATTTAAGTTAGATTGTAAAATATCAGATTTTTTCTGTATATTTATGTAGTTCCTTATATTTTTTCTACATATTTAATATTTTTCATTATTTAATATAGGCTCTTTAATACACGTTTCGCTTCTATAATTATATTCAATCTGATTATAAAATTAATTAACTCTTATTTGTATTAATTCTCTAACTTACTTATTTATTCTCGAACTTAACTTACTTACTTAAATCTCTAACTTGTATATGATATGCTAATGAAACATATTTTAATCCGAAGAAAATTAAATTTCTTGAAAGGAAAATATTTAAAAATACACAAAACTTTATTAAAATTTCTGAACAAATCGAGTTGTTTTTATACATATATAAACTGAATACAACATATTAAGGTATTTAACCATTAAAGAAACAGTATCCATATGTGACGTCAGAATGGGCTTTCCTTATTTTTAAGTGAAATGCTTGATAGAAGGCGTGCTTTAGAATTTTTTGGGGGCGTAAGGATACAGTCTTCACTTGCTATCACTGAAAGCTTACCATATAACTTAATCACAAATCTAATCACATATTTAAATAATGCTATACTACAGAATATTTTAATATTGGCTATTTTATATTCTAATCTACTATTTGAGTTATATAGCAAAATTTTATATTCATTTCTATATATTTATGGATTTCCTTATATTTTCTCTGCACAGTTATTCTTAATATAGGATCTTTAATACATGTTTCGTTTCTATAAAAATGCACAAAACTTTATTAAAATTCATGTAAAATTCCCGTTTTTTTAAAATAAGTGTAATGCAACATGTTAAGGTATTTAACCAATAAAGAAACAGTATCCATATATGACGTCAGAATAGGATTTCCTTATTTTTAAGTGAAATGCTTGATAGAAGGCGTGTTTTAGAAATTTTTGGGGCGTAAGGATACAGCCTTCACTTGCTATCACTGAAACTTATCATATTACACAATCACGAGTTTAATCAAATATTTAAATAATGCTATGCTACAGAATATTTTAGTATTGGAGTTAATCTCACACCGCTGCTTTAAGGATGATGAGAAATAACAAGCTCGCTTCACGAATTGAATCTGGAGATTTATATAATTCTCGCTTTTAAAGAAACTGTAAAGAGTGAATTAATAAATGGCTTCAAAGCACATTGACAACTTCAAAGGATGGCTTTTCCGAAGTTTCTATGATAAAAGTAGCTCTTTGGAAAATATATATGATTCAGTGGCTCATTTTATAAAATTCTTTTGATGTCCCGTTATAAGCTTGTGATAATAATATGCATCAGTGACATTTTGTGGAGGACAACAACGGAGACAGAGGAATATCACTCCTCTAAAATAACATGTCCCCAAAAAAATTGATTAAGTACTACGTTTGTGTAAATATACATGCTATATCATAAAATAACAGGACGGGGTTGTTTTATATACTTTAGTCTTGAAAGGACTAAAGTATTTTGTGGCCCTAGATGGGACCTACATATAGTTTTCTCATTTCGATTAAGTTTGTTTTTACGGGTTTTTGAACAACAAACAGCAATTGACTTGGAAATAAATCAGATTGTTTGTATACGAATGGGAACTGCTTTTTAGACTGAGATGTTACTTTTGACATTCGAGATGAGAAATACATCGACTCAGTGATCAAACACTAAAGATCTCCTCACTGCTTTCTACAAGTGTTTACATCCATCACGAAATTTGCTGTATTTACACAAAGAGGATTCAGGAATCAACTTATTTTTCATTACTTAATTAAAATCTTTTACAGAAATTCGGAAAACTATTTGAAATAACTTAAATATTTATTTTCACTCAGGAATCATCGAGAAAATCAATTCGCCGCGTTGGTAATTAATGGATTAATTAAGGATTTCATAAAGTGACCGTGTAAATGCACTTTATCAGGTGAACCGTTAAATTTCTAAATTAATCTATGTCTTTCTGAATCAAAGATATAAGAGATGCTCGAGTACAAAAAAAAATATATGAAATTCTAAATATTAATAGGGGTTTTTTATTTAATGATTAGTCTTTTTGAAATCATTAAAAAGAAGAATATTGGAATGTTGAACAGTAAATGTTTTCCATTTGAAATAAAAAAATTTTACACAAATTCAAAAATTATCTATTCAAAAGGTATTTCACTGTTAAAAACACATTTCATTAAAATTATGCTTCATAAATTTAGTACATGAATATACAATTTTTGCAATTCTTTTGAAATAACAATGTTTTTCTGGAAATAAAAGCTTTTCTTAAAAGATTATTGAAAATTTGAAACTGTAATGGCTACGTGTTTGGTGGGAAATAATGATTAAGGGTTTAACGCAGAAAGAATTAAGAGATATCCCTTGAGTGAACCTCAGAAAAAAAAATATGTATTGATAAATATGTTTTATAGTAATTGTTGTTTATGGCGCAGCTTAACATAGAAAGGGTTCAATATTGCGATTTAGAGAGAATTCAGTGATATCCCTTGAGTGAGCCTCAAAAACAATATGTATTGATGAACATGTTATATATTTATAGTGCAGTTTAACACAGAAAGGGTTCAATATTAGGATTTAGAGAAAATTAAGTGATAGCATTTGAATGAGCCTCAAAACAATATGTATTGATAAATATGTTATAACAGGTGGGCTGAAAAGTTCATAGGCTTACACATAGATGGATCTACTAGTATTAAATCCATATGATTTTAAGTTAGCCCTAACCTTCAAAAGACACGTGTATAAATTTGACAGCTGTTGCACTGTTAGTATGTGAGTTATAGCATTTTTAGTGAAGCAACTTTTGTTAGTTTGAAACAATGGATAAAAAGGAAATTTCGTGTGTTAATAAAGCATTGCTTTTTGGCGAAAAAAAATACTATTGAAGCCAAGGCTTGGCTTGATAAACATTATTCGGACTTTGCACCAGGAAATTGCACCACACGTGTCTTTTGAAGGTTAGGGTTAGGGTCTTTTGAAGGTTTATTTTATGAAAAAGAAATCGCAATAACTCTCATGAAACGTACACTCCATTTTATACACTTAGAGACAAATTTGAAATGCACTTAAATTTATACATCGGTAGAAACGATGAAATTCTTTCTCAAATTGTAGAATCACTTAATTTTTGTATCATATAATTTTAAAAATATATTTTTACTCTTTTAGAAAATGGGCCATATTTGATGACGTTTTTTCTAAATAAATAACATTGAGATTAAATTAGATATTTAGTGATTTGCTAGTATGATCAAGAAATATGTACTTGCATTATTAATATTCACATGAGAATTCTGTAAATTTTTTAAAGCCTTAAAATATCATCCTTGTGCAAGATGCACTTTATCATAGGAAAAAATATGTTATTTAAAATAATTTTTTTTTTCTCTAGAAAAGTATCAAAGTTTTGATTTTCTACCCATTATTAATACTTTTTCTGATTCTATTTAGTTTTTGACAAATACCAAATTTCCTACTTAAGATCATTTAGTAATATTCAGGGAGAGACAATTATAACATTTTCCATAGAAATAACATTCAACTGTATCTAATAATTTGAGTATTTAAAGCAAATTTATCCATGCATATCACCTAAACTATAATTATACATGTATCATATATGCCTAAACATATCAAACGATAGTTAGCTTCATGGGCCATTGAAAACTCCAGCGTCGATCGGAATCCAAATCCAATTAATGGCCGAATTTCTGCATGGGCAATAGAGTAATTTCAGTAGTAATTGAAGCAATATATTTCAATTGTTTGCAATATATAAATTTTTGATAAATGCCAAATATCCTATTTAAGATCATTTAGTAACATTCAGGAAGATGCAATTATAACGTTTTCCATAGAAATATCATGCAAGTGTATCTAATAATTCAAGTATTCAAAGCAACTTTATCCATGCGTATCAAACCTATGCATATCATCTAATTTGTAATAAAATATATCATATATGCTTAACGTAGGCGCATAAAACAATAGTTTGATACTTTTTAGAATTTAACTATTAGCCGTAAAGTATTAAATTGCTTAGTGTAGGTATTTTTTCAATTAAAAAGAATTGTGAATAAAAAGTCAGCTTCATCCAAGCATCGATCAGAATCGAAACCCAACTATGGTGGGATTTCTACGTTGGTAATCGAGTTATTTCAGTAGCAGCTGAAGCAATATGTTTGCAATACGTCAATTTTTGTCAAATGCCAAATTTTTTATTTAAAATTATTTAGTAATATTCAAGGAGAGCAATTATAACGTTTTCCATAGAAATATCATGCAGGTGTATCTAATAATTCGAGTATACAGAACAACTTTATCCATGCATATGAAACCTATGCATATCACATCATTTTAATCATATATACTTAATGTATGCATATTAAATAATAGTTTAATACTTTTAATTATTAATCATAAAATATATTAATAATTAAAAGTAATTAAAGAGCAAGTTTAATGAGCCATTGAAGGCCCGAGCATTGATCAGAGTTCAAATCCGACTAATGTTGGAATTTTTACGCTGTCAATCGAGTAAATTCAGTAGTAATTGAAGCAATATGTTTGCAATATGTCAGTTTTTCACAAATGCCAAATTTCTTATTTAAGATCATTTAGTAATATTTAGAAAGAGCAACTGTAATTCTTTTTATAGAAATATCATGATATATAATTGCACGAAGGAACAATTTTATTCATGCATATCAAACCTATGCCTATCACTTAATATGAAAAACATATATATCATATATGCTTAACGTATGCATATCAAACTATAGTTTGATACTTCTATGAAACTATCTTTGATACTACTTCTATCTACTTCTATACTTCTTCTTTGATTCTATGAAGTATCAGACTATAGTTTGATACTTCATAGAATTTAACTGTTAGTTATAAAGAATTAAATTGTTTAGGGTACGTATTTTTTTAATTAAAGTTCATTAAAAAGTCAGCTTCACGGACCATTGAAGACCCGAGAGTCGATCGGAATCCAAATCTAACCAATGGTGAAATTTCTACATTGGTAATTTAATAATTTAAGCAATTAAAGCAATATGTTTGGAATATAGTACTATATATGTTTTTTAAATCAGTTTTCGACGAATGCTAAATTTTATATTTAAGATTATTTAGTAATACTCAGAAAGAGCAATTGTAACGTTTTCCATAGAAACATCATGCAAGTGCATCTAATAATTCGAGTATTCAGATCAACTTAATCCATGCATATCACCTCATTTTAATCATATATACCTATTGTAGGTATATTAAACGATACTTTAATACTTTTAACTATTAACTATAAAATATAAAATTGCTTAGGGTACGCTTTTTAAAAAATTAAAGATGAATAAAAAGCTAGCTTCATGGCCCATTAAAGACCCGATCGTCGATCAGAGTTCAAATCCAACTAATGGAGGGATTTCTGCTTTGGTAATCGAGTTATTTCAACTGCAATTGAAGCAATATCTTTCAAATCGATTCAGTTTCGAAAGTCTTCTTTCCTCCTCTTCCCTCAACCTACACAATATCCCTTCCCTCAGTCTACTTCCTCAACCTACTACAGGCACTTTCCTCCTCTCTATAATCCTACTCAATGACAGACCAAATGGATGTCCCCCCTTCCCTCAGGAAAACTGTTAGCAGATACGCTGATTTTAGCGAGCCAAATTGAAAGGCTTTCACAAGTGATCACATAATGTAAAAATACTTTAGATGCTATTAAACAAATTCTTTTATGCAAGTATGTCAGAAAAATATGTACTATATTATACTGTACATAAGAATAGTTATATACTGTGTTTACTATGCTCCTATTTACAAACACTTTTTAACAGAAATTATTAATGTTAGAGTGCTGTTATATTTCTTCTTTCATCCAATTTTAAAAGATTTCTTCTTCTACAAAATGGATACTATATACAATAAGAACAAACTACAAAAAAAATTTAAAAAAGTGAGATATAATTAAATAATTATATTCTGTCTTTAATTTACTTAATTTTAAATTGTCAAAATTATTATTAATAATTTACAGAAACGTGCTCAAGAAAATATGAAACAGTAATAGCATATTTATTGCAATTGGGACACCTTTTGGTAAAGATAATTAGTTTTTATTACTTCACTAATTGACTCGTAAATATTAGTGAAATGGGAAATTCATCCAGTTTTTTTCAAATATAATGTTAAATATACTATCCTTAAATAAATTCTTATTTGAGTTTTTCATTTTATAGTTATTTACTAATATATTAATTTACTTAAATCAATTGAACACGAGTATTTTATTGCAGAATTAAAAAATTAATGAATTTAAAATGAAAAGTAATTCATTTAACACTTAAAATGCACTAAATTTCTTAGAATTTATGAGTATAAATTTTTTATATACTGATAAATGAAAAATATTTTGTCCAAGTTATTAAATTGAATAATTGTTTCGTTATAAAAAATAATAGTAAATGATAGATGTTTTGACAAATCTTGTGAATCTATTAAAAAACATTGTCAAGTATTTCATCTAATAAGCGATAGCTCAAGATATTTTAGTTTGAATGTTTTGAAAAAATAATCTCTTCTTTTTATAAAACGTCTTTAAACATTTCAAAGGTAGTTAATCAATTTTGTAGTATGCAAAATTTAATTATAAATTGAAAAGAATGTATAAATGTGTAATCTTTTGTCCAAGTCATCAAATTGTATAATTGTTTCGTCATTAAAAAATTAGCAGTAAATGACAGACAATTTCCCAAATCCTGTGAATCTATTACTGAAAGTTTTCAAATATTTTATCTAATAAGCAATAGCTCAAGATATCTTAGTCTGAATATTTTAAAGAAGTAATCTCTTCTTTTTATAAAATGTTTTTTAAACAATTCAAAGGTAGTTAATCAATTTTGTAATATGTAAAATAAAATTAGAAATTGAAAAGAATGTATAAATGTGTAATATTTTGTCCAAGTTATCAAATTGTATAATTGTTTCGTCATAAAAAAATTAGCTGTAAATGACAGACAATTTCCCACATCCTGTGAATCTATTACTAAAAGTTGGCAAATATTTTATCTAATAAGCAATAGCTCAAGATATCTTAGTCTGAATATTTTAAAGAAGTAATCTCTTCTTTTTATAAAATGTTTTTAAACAATTCAAAGGAAGTTAATCATTTTCGTAATCAATGTACAAATTAAATTATAATTTGAAAAGAACAAACTTTTACATACTTGCAAACTACCTAGTATATTTCTACCCGTCTCAGTTGCTATATTAATGGGATAATAATGTAGACAAACATATTGAAAACGTTTCTAGGTCATCTTTCGCCTATCTGAAAAATTTATGATGATTATTTTATGCTCTAGAGAAGAAGTTTTAATTTTCTATACTTTTTTGGTCGAAGCCTAACTAAAATGATCTAAAAAGGAAACCTTTCCAAGAAACGTGTGAAAAGATTTGCTCGAAAGATTAGACTGAAAGGGAATTTCCAATTAAGTTACGAAACTACCAGTAAATAAAAAAAAAAATGGCGAGAAAACTGCTTTTTATCTTTTCTATATAAAGAACACTGAAAGACACCAATATGCACAGAAAAAAAATTGGCTTAAACTTGTTTTCAATATGTACTGATAATCATGTAGAAAAAAGTGTTTTTCAGAAAATGAATAATTTACTACACGTGTTCTTTATTTGACATCATTAATGCTTCTATAGAACATATTCTTCCCTTTTCTCTTCAGAGTCACTTATAAGGCTTCTTATTAAAGTTGACTGAATATAAAGTGGTAATTGCAGTAATTTATTTGGTTTCCTTTATCTATTGAAATTTTTTTGATGCATAGATTTTGAGCTTAAAAGTTGTCGAACTTTTTAATTAAGTGTTAATTAAAAAATTTTAATTAATTATTATTTATAAACAAACCACTTAATATAATTTAAAAATTAATTTCAGGAAAATTTCTAATAGAAATTTTGTATGTATTCAATTAATATACGTTATTCATGGATTTATTAATAAGTAATTTTTGTTTTTATTTTCCATAAATTATTCATAACTTAACAATTTAAGTATTCACACGAAGTTTTAAACTAATGCAGAATGGGCTGATAATTTTATTTTTTGTTAGTTTGAATTTTTTTCGTTGAAATTTTTTTGTAGAAAATAATTTGATCTTAGAATTTATGTGCTAATTAATTTAACGTATAGATTTTGATCATAAAAGTAGGAAAATTTCACAATTATTAATTAAAAAAATATTAATTAATTATAATTTATAGACTTACTACTTTAAGCAATTTAAAAATTTATTTATGGGAAATTTTTAATAGAACATTTGTAAGTATTCAACTAATATATGCTAGTCATGGATTTAATTACTAATTTTGGTTTTTAATTTTCCTAAATTATTTATAATTTAGCACCTTAACTATTCATACATAGTTTTAAACGAAGGCAAAATATGCAGTTAGTGATATTTTTTGTTGGTTGGAATTTTTGTCACTGAAATTTTTTTGTAGAAAAAAATTGGTCTTAGAATTTGTCTACCTTGTTAATTATGTATTATTTTATGAATTTATTAGTTGGTTTGAGTTGCAAAACAATTTACTAATGTAATTGAAATCATATATAAAGAATATCATATTTTATATTTTTTCTTATAATTTTCTCTCAATATTATTAAATATTCCAAATTGATTAATTAATAATGCATATTATTCATGAATTAAATTTCTTCATTTATTATTTATCAGTAGATAATTTATTTATTATACGTCAACTAATTATTTATATTTAGTTATTAACTATTAACTAAACTGATTACTTAATTTATTAAATACCATTAATTTATTTATATTAAGTTGTAAACGCATGTAAAATAAAGTAGAAATACTCAATTTTTCAATAAATTCCAGTTGTTGGAAATTTATAATCGATATTTTTAATTTAATCAATATTTTTGATTTTTCAGATTTATTTCCAAGATTAATATTTTGCACAAAATCCTTGACATTGTTTTTTTTTCTTATTACCAAATTGTGAAGTTTCCCAAATTTTTTACTATATTATTGTTCTTAAATATTAATTGGAATAATATTGCTAGATTATAAAAGTATTTTTGTTTTATAAAATTTTAATTGTGTTAAAAATAAAAAAAAAATTTCCAACAAATTCTAAAATTTGTAAATTAAATGCTGTTTTAAATTTTTGATCGGAATATGTATTACAACCGATTGTATAAATACTTTAAAAAAATGAAATCTTTGGTAATATTTAAAACTCTTTGATGCATTTTGTTAATAAAGTGACTTTTCTTAATTTTAAACACGCTTGTAAGAAATTCTATTGATAGTGTTCCATTCTATTTAAAAAAAAAAGCATTAAACTTTTTTTTTTATTTGTTCCATTAAAATATGAGAGTTGATAAAATTAAACGTGTAAAAATTTGCTATAAAGGATTTAAGAAAAGAAATGGAAAGATTTCACCCTAAAAGCTTTTTTTTAAATGGGGGCTTTAATTTCAAATAAGTCCATAGACACGATACGGTGTTATCCAGAAATATTGTAAAAGTAAATGTACAAGAAAGTAATCTTTAAATCTTTGTTGGAAATCACAAGCTATGTTAGACTAAAAACGGGATTTAAACTTTTGTCTATGAAACGGAACAAAATAAATATTGTTAAAATTTAGAGATACCAGGGATTTTATTTTGAGCCTTGTTTTTCTAGATAAAATGGTCTCGTTCTTATGAAAGGCTTCCGCAAATCCGTGAAACAAGCAAACAACTTTTATAAAACATTTTAAGTGATTAAAGTATAACTCACAAATCCTCATAGTTGAAATGAAAGATTGTCTTTTAAGTGCTAAAAAGCACTCAAGAATTTATTGAAATAGATGATCCAAAAAAAGAAGGTTTAAGCACAGACATTGTTCTGTCTTCGGATTGGACACATCTGTTCCATTGGAATTAACAGCTCGACCAATTGTATTTGAGTTAATTTTGAACAACCAATGAATGATACAATTTTTGATATATATGTCTTGCATTAAATAATATCGATCGTATTTTTCAAAAATAAGGATTATCTCAAAATCTAATCCATGAATTATGAAACGCATTGTATTTTTATTCAACTAATCAATTTAATACAAAAGATATATTGAAAAATCATTTTTTCAATCAGGAAAATGATAAGGACAAATTTGGTCAAATTTTAATGATGTCGAAATTTTAGCAACAAATAATTGTTCTGGCTAACATGGTTAATAATTGTTAATAGTGGCTAACATGGCTAATAACTGTTAATAATGGCTAACGTGGTTAATAATTGTTATGGCTAACATGATTTATGGTTAATGCTATCTATGTTTACTTATTATTAACATTTCTACACAGATATAAATTTAGGTAAAGTGTCAAATCATTCACAGAAATATTCAACAGATTTAATTACAGATGTTAATGCCTCCATAAACAACAATAATTATACCTAATCAAGCGTAAACAGTATATTATTTAACTTCAATATTGAAATATGTGTTCAAACAATGAAATTCGTAATTTATTTTAATATGTACGCACACATACATTATAGTTTATGTACACACAATGAATGTGCATTAAATTACTTTTACTCCACTATGCCTAATTCATAGGTATGAATTTTCCAGCTTTACCAATGTTAGTGGATATAATAATATAATTTTTAGTAAATTGCTTTATATGTAGTAAATTTTAGTAAATTGCTTTATATGTAGTAAATTTTAGTAAATTGTTTTATATATAGTAAATTTTAGTAAATTGTTTTATATGTAGTAAAATTTGATTAATAACATTTATTTTTACTGCACTATATCGTCAAATTCATAGGTATAAATGTTTAAGCTTTACCAATGTTAGTAGACATAATAGTATATAATTTAGTAAATTTTAATAAATTGTTTTATATGCAGTAAATTTTGATTAATAACGTTAAATTATTTTTACTCCACTATATCGTCTAATTCATAGGTATGAATTTTCCAGCTTTACCAATGTTAGTGGATATCATAATATAATTTTTAATAAATTGTTTTATATGTAGTAAATTTTAGTAAATTGTTTTATCTATAGTAAATTTTAGTAAATTGTTTTATATGTAGTAAAATTTGATTAATAACATTTATTTTTACTGCACTATATCGTCTAATTCATAGGTATAAATTTTCCAGCTTTACCAATGCTAGTGGACAAAATAATATATAATTTAGTAAATTTTAATAAATTTTAATAAATTGTTTTATATGTAGTAAATTTTGATTAATAACATTAAATTGTTTTTACTCCACTATATCGTCTAATTCTTAGGTATAAATTTTACAGCTTTACCAATGTTAGTGTATATAATAATATTTTTTTTAGTAAATTTTGATTATAATCAAATAATGTAAGTTAAAGATTTATTTAGATAAGTTGAACACTTTGATATAATTTGCAAGACAAGGTTGTTAAACTAGTGAGGAATTTTCAATGTTTTCTTCAGTAAAGACATGCATATGCGTAGCAGTCACTCCCAAAAACTACCTGAGAATACTACTTTCCCCTTTACCTTCATGTTATACACATTTTTAAAACAAATTCTCCGAAGCATTAAAAAATATAGTTTAAGGTATCGATAAATATTCTTTGGATCATTTAGCAGAAATAAATTTAATAAATGTAATCAAAATTTATTGCTTAGAATTTTTCAGATTGGAACCAAAAGTGAATTAATAAATTTCTTAAACTATATGATAGAATATCGGGTTTCAAGATGAGAAACAAGTAAAGATCCCTATTTTCAAGAGTCAAGTTATGACTGTAATTAGAATAAAAATTTAGCATATATTAAAAATATATTAAATCATATTTCATGAAATAAAATTGTTGAAAATTGTACAGAGTCAAATTTATGGGTTTAAAACTACTCTATTTCCAGATTATAATCAATAATATTGGTAAAAAAAAATTCATATGATAAAGTTGCTCTGTATAAGACATAAAATTATTCTACATTTTTGGAAATTACTTTAAAACTGATTTCTCTTCAAAGCAAATAAAAGTAAATTATGTGCATATTTTGTTACAAATATAGTTTAAAAATTAATTCATTGATATTAATTTAAATCATATAACTCCTTTTGGATATTGAAATTATTTTTATAAAAATTTAATAAATATTTTAATAAAATAATCTTTTATTTAAAAAAATGCAACTTTGAATAATTTAAAAAAATATTTTGGGCACATATTTACATATTTAATAGAAACAATGTATCAAATGTAAAAGAAGCAATCCAAAATATATATAAATAAACTATTTATTCATTTACGAAATGCTTTCTTTTCAAATTGCATTACTACAATAGAAATTAAAGCATTTTAAATATGAGTACACAAACACTACTTTGAATTAACTTCACTATACAACGAAAATTCAGCGAGATACTTAAATATTAACAAGGTGAAACTCCAGGGAAAGTCATTTTTAAAAGCAAGATTCAAAAGTAAAGTTGCTAAAGTAAAACCAACCTCAGATCGCCCAACGTATTTCCACCCCTTATATAAGCCGGGCTCGTGTCGTTGCCATGGTAACAAAATATCACTATGACAGAGGTTTGGGACTAATTGGTCGGGGGATCAGAAAAAAGGAGGTGAATACCCTCTCTCCCAACCCCAAGAAGGAAATATTACCAGGGTGTCTAGAACTAGCTCCAGGGCATTTGTCACAATGCAGTCCAAGAACGAAAGCAAATATATATCGATAGGTAGAGATGGGGAATTTACTCACATTTTAGTAGTGTGAGTGGCAGATAAACATCAAAGTGCGGAAACATAAACACAAACTTGGTACTTTCTCCCACTGACGTTTGTGCCGCTCGGAAATGTTTAGAATTGCCGTTTTGAAAGAGATTTCGTTGAAGCGATACAGAAAAATGATTTTAATACAAAATGTGCAGATGGAAATGTTTGGGATGTTTGCATTTTATTAAGTATCCTGTTGGTTAAAGAGGTGTATGTAAAGAGATTATGAATCAAAACGTAATTTTTGTTTAATGCGAATTCAAATGAAATGAATTCTTTATTAGCTAACTGACTTAAAATCATTGTGATGTAAAAAAGATCATTTAAATAATTTATGGCTGATTATAATAATTGAAAGACTCAGACATTGTGGATGTTATATTTTGTAACATTTTATTGAAAACTAAATAGGTAAAGGCTGTGGAAGAACTAAAGAAATTTGTTATATAATTCTATTAATCGTTTTAGAACAAAAAGTAAATATAAACAAAAAAAATTTTACACTTAAAATCATTGTTCCTTAAAATGGATTATTCAAATAATTTTTTTTTAATGTAAAATGTGTAAATTAAGGTGTTTTAGATATCATCAATAAAGATAAGAAAATATAAAAAGTACAAAATTAAAATCTTTATATGATTTGCATCCATATTAAGCCAAATATTAGGAAATCAAGAAGAAATTAAAATAATTATGAAAATCTGGTTTAAGTCACCAATCATTTTTTTAACGCAGAATTTACAATTGGCGATGTTTAAGAATACTGCATTGCCAATTTTATCAGTAATATGTAAATTAAGTGCAAAATGTGTAAATTAAGATGCTGTAGATATATTTATCATTAAAGATAAGAAAATGAAAAAAGCACAAAATTGCAAAAAACGTAAACACAAACTTAGTACTTTCTCCCACTGACGTTTGTGTCGCTCGGAAACATTTAGAATTGCCGTTTTGAAAGGGATTTCGGTTGAAACGGTACAGAAAAATGATTTTATTACAAAATGTGCAGATGGAAATGCTCAGGATGTTTGCATTTTATTAAGTTTCCTGTTGGTTAAAGAGATGTATGTAAAGAGAATATGTAATTTTTGTTTAATTCGAATTCAAATGAAAATGGGACGAAAAAGTAATTCTAAAAACTTTCTAGCTAACTGATTTAAAATTTAAAACTATGTTTTCCTGAAAACATTATTAGCTAACTGACTTAAAATCATTGTGATGTAAAAAAGATCATTTAAATAATTTATGGCTAATTATAATAATTGAAAGACTCAGACGATGCGGATGTTAATAGCTTGTAAGATTTTATTGAAAACTAAAGAGGTAAAAGTTGTGAAAGAACTAAAGAAATTTGTTATATAATTCGAATAAACGTTTTAAAAGAAAGAAAGTAAGAAAATCATTTAAATAAATAAATTAATAATTAATAAAAAATAAATTAAATTAAAATCTATAATAATATAATAATTATTAAATCAATATTTAATAAATCAATAATTAATATAATCTATACTAATAATTAATATAATCTATTAAAAATAATAATTAATAATATAAAAGAAAAGAGAAAAGTTAAAGTAAGAAAAGAGAAAAAATAAGGTGCAAATACAATTTTTACAAATTGTCTATGGTCGAAAAAAGGAAAAAAAAAAAAAATGTGATGAAAATACAACTGAAGCACATTGCGTAATCTATGCTTTAATATAAGTATGAAGAACATATGAGAATGAAATACGAAAATAAATATAATAATAATTATAAAAGATTTGGATATTTTTCTGATAGTGAAGAGAAAAATTTCATAAATATTGCTTAGTAGTGATAAGTTTTATTATCATATATACCATCAGAGATCATCGAAATTCTAGTACATTGTTAAAATTAGAAGAAAAAAAAAAGCATAGTAACAAATTCAAGATTTGTTTGAATTTGCAATTTGAATTGATATATAATTTAATAATTATTTCAACTTCATAGATTAAGTTTACTACAGAGAAAAAAAAACTTAAAAGTTATTCTTAAATAAAATGATATTTCCCGTAATATATTGAATTATATACGAAGAAATTGATATCATTTAAATAATTTTATTAGTTTCTTTTAATGTAACGAAATAGTAAAATTTATTTATTTTATAAATCACTTAGACCTTAAAAGTAATTTTGAATTCAATTTCGCTTTCTAAATTTCTTCAGTTTCCACCAATCACAAAGAATAAATGTTATATTGAAATAATAAATATCATTTCAATATAAAATAAAATTTATGGATTGAAAGTGAATTTAAGGCATATAAATTTAATGCAAAATAAAATGCATGAAAGTTTTTTAATAAAATATTTTTTTTTGCTGAAATACTATTAAAATAATAAAAAAATTAATATATTAAAAAATTTTTCATTTGAAGAATAAGAAATAAGTACAAAAATAGTTTTTAAATATAATGTTATAAATATGAAAAGTGACAATGTGAGTTTATAAATTTACATTCATCTACTATTTCCAAACAATTGTTTGAGAAAACGGAATATTTTTAATATAATTTGTAAACATTTATTTGATTTCTGAACCATGCTAATCGAAGCCTTGCAGTTAATTAAATGCCGTGAATAATCCGTGTTATTGTTGCTGTAGTAAATCCCACACAGAAAGTCGAAAAGTAATTCAATTTAGAATTATTTGATTTTTACTCTGAACCGAATCGCAAATGTAAATTCGTTTTTTTTTGCATTTGGGTAAAGAAGACAGAAAAAGGACTTTATACACATTGTAAAACTTTTGGAAATAATAGAAAGATCTAATTTAAAAGGGTAAGGAAATCAGAATTAAATTATATTGAATTCCGAAGGATATCAAATTGGAATTGACTTTCTTCACTATTCCTATATGTCACATTTAATTGGCGAGGCTTTTATTTAAAATGTTACTCAAGGCTATATATCCCTCACTAACTTTTTTGCATATTAGGCTTCTTTTTCAACTAGCAGTGCTTAAAAATAAATTGGGATTTGATTAACTGCGAGAGAGGCTCAGGGTACAGAGTTTCAGTTCTATTGTTATTCATGCAAAAAGCTCTATCTCCGTAAGCTAATAAAAAGAAGGGGACAATAAAGGTTTATGTTCTCACTTTTTCCCTGATCTCTTTTGCCCTCCTATATCTCCGCATCTAGCCCCAGGGTATGGTTGCATAGTCCTTTATGCATTACCTATTGATGATTTAAGCTTTCAAAGAAGAGGAGCGAACGAAATTCCCGGGGATCTTTGATGCACTGGGTTTTTTATTGCAGTAGATAAACCGTTTAAAAGTATCTTCTTTCTGATGGAAAATTGCAATTGACGTCCCAATATACACAGTTGGAGGTATTTTTTTGACGAAGGTGAGGTGGTTTTGATTTAATTTACAGACTTCTTTCACGATTGTCAAAAGCAATATTCACGTATTAGAATAATGTGCGTATGCAAAAAAGAGTTCGGCATTGTATTAATATCTTAAATCTAAATAATAAAAAAGTCTTGAAAAGTAGTCATTTTCTTTGAAATTTCAAAAATTTTATCACCTATTTTTAAGTAAAGACATATAAATTATTCTGTATAATAGATTTGGTAATAAATTAAATATTAATATAATAATAAATTGCTAAAGAATGTATTTTACATAATAAAAATTCAACTATGTCAAAAGTTACTTTGTTAAAAATTAGTATGTTTTTTTAAGAAAATTTAATATTTAAAAAGGTTCAACTGGGTGTAAAATCTTAGGCTTTGTTACTATTTTATAATAAATACATAAATTTACATATTTATAAATATAATGATAAAAAATAAATTACTTATAAACATATATGATAATACTATATTAATAAATTATTATATTTATATTAGTAAATTATTTAACGATTATGTTAAGATTTCTTTATATGATTCACAATTAAAAGAACTATACATATAAAGTATAATAATATATATAAGTAATTACAAATCTATATATCAATATAAATAATAAAATATTATATAAATATACTTATAAAAAATAAAAAATAAATTTACATATCACTCTTAATAAATATAATATGAATAATACATTTCATCTCAATATATTATAATAATAATTATAAAAAGTCAATTTACAATATTAGTCAATTTATATATATTTATAAAAATTTACATAAAAATTTTTTTATAAATATATATAAATTGACATATAAATTTACTTATCACTCCTAATTAGTTTATTAATATTTAATTATTTACAAATACAATAAAGACAATGGCACTTTTTAAATTAACATTAATAAAATTTAATACAGGTAAAACGTTATAGAAAAAAAATAATTATATTATATAACAATTAAATTCCATTTGTCATCCATTTAGATGCATTAAAATACATATTCAGCTCTCATAAATTAGAAATGGCGCGCAATTATAATTTGCAAAAATATGATTACAAATAAAAGTAATTTTAAAAATAACGAAAACGCTTTTAAAATAATGAAGTCTTCCTTATTTTAAAATTTTCATACGATTTTTCTTTAACTATACAGTATGTGCAAGGTCATCTAAACTTAATAGGGCAATTTGAAAACTTATATGTGAAGAAATCATATGAATCATCATCATCAAAAAATCATCATCATCAAAACTTATATAAAAAAATTATATGTGAAGAAATCAATAATAATTTCAAATTTTTATATAAATAATCAATAATAATTTCTACTAATTTAAATTCATTAATTTAAATTAATGACTTTTCTATCTGAAGAAATGAATAATAATTTCAAATTTCTACATAAAGTAATCAATAATAATTTTTACTAATACAATTAATTAAAATTCAAAAAATCCGTTTCTCTAATTTTTATTTAATAAATGTAAGAAATTTAAAAGCTTTTGGTAATTTTTAATTCTCTTAATTTAAATTCATAAAATATTTCATTCTCTTATTTCTTATTATAATAGTAATACTTTTAAAATCTTTTATAAAATAAATTATATTAATATTTTTTTATTAAATTATTTAATAATTGCGTTACGATTTCTATATATGAATCACAGTTGAAAGAACTAAACTAAATACTTTTCTATCTGAAGAAATCAATAATAATTTCAAATTTCTATATAAAGTAATCAATAATAATTTCTACTAATACAATTAATTAAAATACAAAAAATCCTTTTGACTAATTTTTATTTTATAAATGTAATATATTTAAAAGCTTTTGGAAAATAAAATAAATTATATTAAGCTTTTTTAAATAAATTATTTAGTGCTTATGTTAAAGATTTCCTTACAAGAATCACAATTAAAAGCACTAAACCTAAATACTTTTCTATCTGAAGAATCAATAATAATTTAAAATTTTTACATAAAGTAATCAATATTAATTTCTACTAATACAATTAATTTAAATTCATAAAAATATCTGATTCTGTAATTTTTTTTATAAATACTTTTAAAATCGTTTGAAACAAATATAAATAGTAAGAATTTTATTAATAAATTATTTAATGATTATATTCTTATTTCTTGATATGAATCACAATTAAAAGAATAAACTAAATGCTTTTCCTTCTAAAGAAATCAATAATAATTTAAAATTTCTACATAAAGTAATAAAAAATAATTTTTACTAACACAAGTTTAAATTCATAAAAAAAAAAAAAATCTGATCCTCTAAAATTTATTATAAATGTAATACTTTTAAAATCGTTTGTAAAATAAAATAAATTATATTAAGATTTTTATTAATAAATTACTTAATGATTATATTATGATTTCCTTATATGAATCACAATTAAAAGAAATAAGCTAAATACTTTTCCTTCTAAAGAAATCGATAATAATTTCTACTAATGCAAGTAATTTAAATTCCTAAGAATTTCTGATTCTGTAATTTTTTTTTTATAAATGTAATACTTTTAAATTCTTTTGAAAAATAAAATAAATTACAGTACGATTTATATTAATAAATTATATAATGATTTATGTTAAAATTTCTTTATATAAATCACAATTGGAAGAATTAAATTAAGTACTTTTTTCACTACGAAAGTATAAGTTAAGTACAATTTACAAGAAAAAAACGGATTTCTGTATAAAAACTTTCAAGGAACTTTTTTTCAAATTTAATTTTAATAAAATAAAAATAAAAGTTATTCACATCAAGCAGATTCATGTTTTACATGAAAACTTAAGACGTTTTATGAAAAAAAAAAAGTTATTTCAAGACACGAAAGGAAAAATATTATTCATCAAACAAAAAACATTTTATTTTCTGAAAATAATAAACATGCGATCAAAATATAAATAGTCAAAAAAAAAAAAAAAAAAAGTACAACCATAAATTTAGAGGGAGTGATTAGAGCCATTATATTGGAAATTACTTACAGAAAAATGTCTTTATAATAGAAATCCGATACGTGCAATTATTCTAATGCACATTAATAATTTTTAAGGCTCGAAATGACACTTTAATCTCCCAAATTACTTTAATTGGCCGGAATACCCGATTATCTCCAAGAAGGTTGAAAAATATTTTGGACCCTCATTGTTTTTCAATTAATTTTATGAGCTAGTGGATTGGAAATTGTTGGCTGGTTTAATCACAATTTCCAAGAGAGTTTGAGTTACAAGAATTAAGAAAAAAAAGTTAGTACCTAAATAATTATTGAATGTGAATTTGCAAAGCTACCAGTCCCACCTTCAAAAGAGCAAAGTTTCGTTGTCTTTTACTTATTTTACTTGTTTAGTCACTTACCCTAGGTGTTCAATTACCAATAGAATATACAGTTCTGTGTAGAAATATATATAGCTCTATGTAGTGCTTGCAAAGTTTTAAAGGCATACTCGTACTACTTCGTGAAAGTTTTTAATTATTCTATAAATATTTCTTTCTATACTTACTCATTTACTTAATTAAATTTGTTGTAGTTGTTGATGAGAAATATCAAAATAAGAATCTTAATTTAAAGGTTCGGTTTAACTTTTCTGGAGTCAGATTAATATTTTCAGAAGCAATTACTAAGATTAATATTTTATTTTATATGCTCTAAATTTAATGTTCATCTATTAACAGTATTTTTTTTTTTAATCGACAAAATTTAGCATTTTCTAATTAGAAAATGCAAACCTTTTGCTTGAAAGATTCCAACTACAAACATTTTACTCTTTTAAAATAAAAAAAAATTCTAATATTCTAATTAATTTTTCGTATAGCAATTTTTATTATTTATTTCAACTTTAATAAAAACAATATAATTTTTTAAATAATTTTAACAAATATTTTTGAAAAATTATAAAATTTTATTATTACCATTGTCAATAATTTTTTTTTAAATTTCATATTTTGATTTGTAAAGAATAATAGGCAAATATTATTATTTGGGGAATTTTTATTGAATGCATTAAAATAATGAATTCATTATATAATTTTTTAAAAAAATAATAAATTTTCTAAAATGTACATTTTAAAGGGTAGTCAAAATTAATTTTAAAACTTTTTTTAAGATATGTATTCTTATTTAATAATGTTTGCTTCTAGATTTTTTTTTTGTAAAAGTGAAAATAATATTATTTACTTGATTCTATTTAGTTTATTATAATAATTTTAGTTAAAGCAATTTGATTTAAATCAAGCAAATTTGCTAATTCTGTATAACTTGTTCAGAAATTTTTAAATTTTTCCAATAAAATGTCAAATAATGGAGATAAAATACAGAAGGAATTTAATGTCATTGAATTAAAGGTGATTACTTAATAGGTATATTTAAATATTTATTAAAAATAATCATATATTTTAAAATATTAGAATTATGAAATTTATTTTCATCAATCTTATTATTTATCTTTCATTTTCTTGTAATTTAATATGTACTGTAGATGTATTTACTTATAACTGAAAGCTAAAAATTAATTAAAATGTCTTATCTCATTACATTTTTAATTATAGAATTCGGCGAAACTTGAAATGTTAAAAGGAAAAAGAACTATTAATAGAAATAGAAATACTCATATTTCTCGCAAAAATGAATTATTCTAAAGGTCAAAATTCCACCAAGATCAGTTTTCAAATTTTAATTGTAAAATGAAATGATTATTTTTTTATAGCAATATCTTCTAAAATCTGGTGGATTTCTCTGAGAATTTTAGTAGAACAATTAAATAAAAATTATGTGTTTATTTTATTTTATTGAATTTATTTTATAGAAAAAATATGAATAGAACAATTTATGACAAACAAAAAAATTTTTTGAAATCAACAAAAATTTGGGGATTTTGATAGAAAGATCGATAAATGCATACTTACAGCAATTGCTAAATTGCAATTTGTAATTATTTTAAAACATAAATTTCATCAATTAGTTATCATACCGTATCAATCAAAAAAAGTAATTAGTAAGCGATGAGTAATAACTTTATTGGAAAGAAATTCCCAAATTAAGGTTATGTAAATTATTTTTATATCTTTTTTTCAATACAATTACAGTTGCAATATAATTTACAAATTGCAATTTAGGCTGTAATTGTGCATTTATCGAACTTTTTGTCAAAATCTCCAAATTTTCATTGATTTCAAATTTCTTTTATTTGTCATAAATTATTTTTGTTCAGTAATATTTTTACTATAAAGTAAATTAAATAAAATATATATCAAAAATATACATCAACAATTTGATTGCTAAAACAATTTTTATTTTAGGCTTTAGTGAATCTCTTTTACAAATGTTTATCAATTTTTGTAAACGAAGAAAAAAAAATGAAGCTTCCATAAGAGGAAAAATAAATAAAATTGAGAAAATAAATTATTAACCTAGTAAGTATTCCAATTTTATTTGATGTAAAATACTTATATTTATATTTTAGAGCTGATAAAATAAGTTAAGCATTGTTACCAGTGTCATGAATTATTCTTTAAGAAAATACCAAAAATAATAATAATAATATAATGAAAATACCAAAATAATTTTAAATAATATAGTTTCTTACAATTTTCTTAAAAATATTATTTCAATGGAACATAAATATGCATGTTTGGTATCTAAATAATTTAAAAAGAGTATATATTTCTAAAATGTGATAAAAACTGTTTTTTTTAATGTTACTGAAAAAGCTACTATCGATTTTTTTATCAATTTCAGCAATTTAAAGAAAAATCATTTGCAATTTTAATGTGAGATTAATAAATAAAATTATTCGTATCTGACTTCGAATTCGTAAGAGAATTACAGATAATTCGTCATCTTATTCGTAACATTATTCTTAACGAATAAGATTATTCGTCGACCAGTGGTAACGTGCAGGATGGGTCAGATTCGAATCCATAAAAGCCATCGTTGCAGTAACCACTTTCAGAAATTAAGAGATGATTATTGTGAACACGCATTTAAACTATCTCGGACTGATAATGGATTTTCGGATTCAAACTTTATTATTGCGATCCTTAAAAAAATCATTATACGTTACTATTGTATTATCTTTAAAGAAATCTCCTGAAAAGATACGTTTTTCCTCCAACGTTCGTTGATGGACTGATAGTGGCGTACATAAATAGGCAAAGTGGCAATAGACCAGTGGTAACGTGCTCTTATAGTCTCCAGGATGGGTCAAATTCAGATCCATAATTGCCCTTCGTTGCAGTCACTACTTTCTAAAATGAGGAGATTATTATTATTATAATTACTGTGACAACGCGTTTAAAGCATTTCGAACTGATAATGGATTTTTGGATTCATATGTTACTATTGTGGAACAGTTACCGTTAAAATTTCTCCTGTAAAGAAACGTTTTTCTTTCAACGCCCTTTGATTAGTTGTTAGTGACATTCATAAGTGGAACATAGTGGCAAAAATATATATATCTATATTATTCTGTAAAGAAATGAGAAATTTTTAAAATTATTAAAATATACATTCCTTCTCATATTTTATTACAATAAAATATTGTAAGAAACTATAATATTAAAAATTACTTTGTTATATTTTTCTCGCTTATGTGGTTCTTTCTTAAAGAACATTTCATGATATTTGATTTCATATATTACATAACATTTCATGATAATTATTTTATTACCTCTAAAACTTAAATATTTAAATTTAAGTATTTTACATCAAATATTTGACATTTTATAGCATCATAATCTATTATCATTATTTAAATATTTTACATCATCATTAAGTATTTTTCATCAATATATAAAATGAAGTATTTTATATTCAATACCTATTAGTTATAAATTTTTTTTCTTCATTTTTGCAATTGAATTATATTTACTTTTCCTTTTATGAACCCTTAATTTTTATCTTTTCTTATAAATTTATTTTTTTCATAATGAAATTAAAGACGAAGTATTAAAACAAAGCCATCGTTAAATTTTATAATTACCCTTAAAATTAAATGCATCCTTATTCATAGGATTTATATTTTTTAAAACGATAATCAATAGTCATAGTTTACTCCCTCGTCAAAACAAAATTTTCAAACCTTTGTATCCAATAAAAATTTTATAGATAGAAAAACATTTATACAACCCTTTGTTAATATTATTACTATTAGTATTATTATTATGTTTTTTTTGTGCTTGAAAAGCAACCGTAATTGCAGACAGAGAGATTAATTCGAGGGAAACTTTTCTTATTAAATACTCCACATAGCACATCCCAAAATAAAACATAACTTGACTAAACTTGATTTGAATATGCATTTGAAAAGTTTATCTCAAATTTCATAGAATAACTAGTGCAAAGAAATAAAGTGCCGAATGTAATGAAGTACAAAAAAAAAAAAAAAAAAAAAAAAAAAAAACACGAAACCAAAAAAATTCCCTCTCCTGAGAGGGAAAACTTTGAGGTAAGGGAAAGACAATATCTTCCTCTTCCCCTTTTTTCAATTTGTTTTATTTTGCTGTTTGCGGAAGATTTTGTTCATTGTTGAGAATAAGCTATGCTGCTGCGCGTACCTTTTTTCCGCTACTACCCTTATTATTTCACGTTCACATTGTTAAAGCAAAATAACAATGTTCGAGAGACCATCTTGCTTCCGGAATTGTGGAATAAATAAATATATATATATCTATATACAGACGCGAAGGTATTTCCCCGCAGTTTTGATTCTTAGGAAATACCCATCTGTCCCAGTTTGCTTTAGATTTTAATATTTGACTACATGGCGTATAAATGCACTTTAAAATACCATCTTTTCATTGAAATTACTTCATAAACAAAGGGGCATTGAAAGATATCTTAAAAATATGAATTGATGTGATACCCAAATTCGTATTATAATGAGGTTACGTCGGAGGAAAAGTTGTTTTCGTTTGCATAGCAGACGGACGAGAAAGTGATGTCGTAATTTTTTTTATGGGAGTATAAGATGTTTATTTGTGAACCACTTTTAATCTATTATACAACAAAATTTTTAAATAAAATATTTCCCATAGAAAATTTTTATATTCAGATGTCAATTTAAATTTATTGTGAATGTGGCAAAATGATATTTGAAATTTTTAATCTACTTCGCATTATCATTGCTGGCTCCAATAGGTATAAAAAGAACATAATATATCAATGTAAAAATCAAAGGAGTACCAAAAATAAATGAACACGACCATTTTGCATAACACAAGCCACAAAAGTATTCGCCATATTAATGTGGCAAAAATTAACTTTGATGTTTTGAATTCTTTAATCTACTTCACATAATCAATACTGGTTCTAATATTCGTATATATAAAAGAACACAACATATCAATGTAAAAATCGAAAGAGAACTGAAAAGGAATGCACTGAAATCAGGACTATTTTGTATAACAAAAATTACAAAAGTATTCGCCACATTAATGTGACAAAGGTTAACTTCGATGCTTTTAAATCTTTAATCTACATCTCATAATCATTATTGGTTCTAATATATATATATATATATATATATATATATATGTATATAAAGAATACAACATATCAATGTAAAAATTAAAAAGAGAACTGAAAAGAAATGAACCCGACCATTTTGCATAAGAGCCACAAAAGTATTCGCCACATTAATGTGACAAAAGTTAACTTTGATGTTTCGAAATCTTTAATCTACTTCACATAATCATTATTGGTTCTAATATATATAAAAAGAATACAACATGCCAGTGTAAAAATCAAAAATGAAGTGAAAAGAAATGAACTTTGAACATGACCATTATGCATAAAAAAAGCCACAACAGTATTCGCCACATTAATGTGACAAATGATAACTTCGATGTTTTGAAATCTTTAATCTACTTCACATAATCATGACTGGTTCTAATGTATATAAAAGAATCACAGCATATCAATGTAAAAATCAAAAAAGAAATGAACTAAGGACACAATCATTTTGCATAACAAAAGCCAGAAAAGTATTTGCCACATTAAATTATCATGGCCTTCATAGACATAATAAAATTGCGTCATAAAATCATAACACACGTTATAAAGAAACGCTGAAGTACCTCACACTCAAATTCTAAATATAAGACAGTGTAAGAATCGATGTATATCCGCAACAACGAAACGCATATATATTAAAACAGTAATATTATAACTTTATTGTATATTAGAACCAGTAATGATTATGTGAAGTAGAATAAAGATTTCAAAAAATCGAAGTTAACTTTTGTCACATTCACAATAAATTAGCATCAGAATATAAAAATGTTGTATGTCGTATAAAATTTTGGTGTATTATAAATTAAAAGAGGTTCACAGATAAACATCTTGTACTTCAATTAAAAAAATTATGCCATCACATTTTCGTCCGTCTACTATGCAAACGAAAACATCATTTCCTCCAGTGTACCTCATTCTAACAGGAATTTGGGTATCACATCAATTCATATTTTTAAGATATCTTTCAATGCCCCTTTGTTCACGAAATATTTTCAATGAAGAAATGGTATTTTAAAGTGCATTTAAACGCAAGTTAGTCAAATATAGAAATCTAAATATAACTTATTTTCAGTTTCGTTGTTGCAGCTTATATATATATATATATATATATATATGAGAGCCTGATAGTAAGCCTATATATATAGAGAGCCTGATGGCCGAATGACTAGCGCTCTGGCGCTCGATGCCACAGGAGTTCTGGAGAGTCCCATAGATGTTTGTAGCAATTCGGAATCCTCTTAACTGTAGGTCCGGTCTAATATGATTAATAGGACTGTTGGACGAAGAGGAGCCTATCCTGCAGACAGAAAAACACCTCCTGTCTGATAATCTGCCAGTAAGCAGACGGCCGTGGCTCACCATAGAGTTGTTGCTCCAATGAAGAAGATATATACGAAATATATATACATATATATCTATTATATATAATTCCCGTGTCACGATGTTTGTTCGCGATGAACTCCGAAACTAATCATCCGATTTTAACTTTTTTTTTTTAAATGTGTGTTTTGTTCCAACTTGAGAAATAGGATAGTTTTTATACAGATTTTTTTCGTATTTAATTGCAAAATCGGTTAAAATCTACCATTGAGGAAGGCGCCAATATTGCAACCCTGAATTTTCGCCAATTTTCCGCCAATTTATTTAGGGTTGCAATACTGCAATTAGAGGAATTCTTAGCTTCATTTTTCGAATAATATAATGACTATTTTATTGCTATTTCGATAATTAATTGCAGAATTCTTATTTGCACTAATTTCATCGTTGGAGTAAAAAGTTTGTTTCCACAACAGACGAAAGATATACCACAATAAAAGCTACGTTAGATGGCGCCGTGTCTCAATGCCTGTACTACATAAACGTAAAATTCCCATGTTCTGAATATTATTGTTTTATTTACTACTTTAAATTCTGTGAAAATTATATTGTATGAAATTTATATTATTTCTATGAGAAATAAATCAAATGTATGTAAGTATTACCTGATTTGATTATCAATATTTTTTTTTTATTTTCTAAGTTTGAATTTGAATTGGAATAAAATATATGGAATGAAAAGTTGTGAATCAAAACATTAAACTTTTCTATGCTTAAAGTTTGTCAACATGTGTTGTATTTGATTAAGAATTCTAAAATGAAATGTGATCTAACAAGATAATATAATATAGACAATATAATTTTAAAGAAAGATGATGAATTTTAAGGATTTTTTGAAAAGTGTGAAAATGAAGTAAACTCTGCAATTATTTGATATAATGATAACATTAAAATTTTATAAAAGGTATTATAATAGTTGCAAGTTGAAAATCAAGAACATTTTATTTTAAAAAAACTTTTGTTATTTTAAAAACAAAGAATTTGAGTTATAAATTTGAGTGATTTGAATATTGGCGAAGAAAAATTGATAAATGGTACTTTTAAGTTGGAAGTTATTTAAAGAAAACAAAACAAATAAATAAGTGTTTATATTAATAAAGGAGAATTTAAAGCTCAATAACATTTTTATGTATGTACATTTGTTTTTATTTACATTTAAAAGTTGGTTTTAATTATTTCTTATTTGAATTTTTATGCATTTTGTATTCATTCAAAGCATCATAATAAAAATATTTCTTTTCTAAATGCTTTGAAACTTCATGTAAAAGTTTTCTTTAAATGTATGAAAGGAATAGAACATGGAAATTAACCTAAATTCATAAATTATTTTTATTTTAGTTTTTAAACTAAGAATTTCTGTAAATTTGTAAAAAAAGTTTGTGTCGACAAACTTTAAGCATACAAAAATGTATAAATAATTGAGATATAAATTTGAAAACAGTATATTACCTACATAAGGATATTCCCAGCATAAAAATACTTGCAAAGGAAAAATCTATTCATGTTTTATTTATTTTTGAATTATAAAGTTTTGCAACAATATCACATTTTTGCAATGTTTATCCATATTTTAAAGAATAAATTGTATAAAAAATAGTTAAAGTTGATATTTTTATGTGAAATTCAAAGATTTTGAATATATTTAATCAAAACACTTGCAAAAAGGCTAAATATTTTAAATTCAGGTCATTTCATTTTAAAAAGCCTTTGCAAATAGCAGGAAGTTGTAAAAAAAAAAAACATTTTGTCGAGCAAATTTTAACTTTTTCAAAACAAAGCTCAGAAAATATTTACAGCTTTAAGGAAAAATAAAACTATATTTTTTAATAAATAAGACTATGAACTTGATAATTCAATGGCATTTTAATCTATTTACAACATTTTTTAAAGTAATATATCTAATTAAAAGTTGTTTTTTAGCTTTTTCTCAGAATGAATTTTTATGCTTTTTGTTTTCATGTGAAACACCATAACACAAGTAATTTTGATCCAAATGCTACAAAACTTTGTATTTATGTTTTTCATAAATATTTACAGGGAAATGATTATAGCTACATAAATATTTTTTATTTTAATTTATAAACTTGGAATTACATGCAAATTTTGGAAGAATTTTGTGTCGACAGCATTTAAACTAGCACAAAATAATAAATAATAAAGATATAAATTTACCAGAGGTCTATTCACTGTAAAATGTTAGTACAGACTCAGAAATTTAAAAAATATTGATTTGATTTCAGGTTTTGTAACAGTATCAATTTTTGGCCATTTCTACCCTTATTTTAGCTTATAAAAATTAAAAAAAATAATAATGAAATTTTTTTATGGGAAATCATTAGTTTTTAGATACATTCAATCCAAAAATATGTACAAAGATAAAAAATTTCAAACAAATTTCTTCGAAGGTGTTCGTGTATCTTAAACGATCGTTTGCATTTGAATTTTATTGTGAATTTTTTTTTTAAGTCTTTTCTTATTGTATCCCGATTTTATTTTAATTGTATTGCATTTTTTCAATTATCAATTTCAGTAAAAGACCACCAAAAAAATCGAACCTCAGAATCCATGTTTCTCCCATGGGCATGCTCACGTGTTCGAAAACCATCGAATTTATTTATTTTGACGAAAGACAGACTAACAAGAAAGTTAAGTTCTTAGTTAAATGAAAGTAATGATTATTAAAAATTAAATTAGGTAAAATAATTACAAAACAGTCTTAAAAATCAACATTATCTACCTCATTCATTAAATTAATAAAAATTAAACATTTTCTATTCGTTGAAGCTTAATTTGATCTTTTCATCATTCTTTACCAATCACTTACTTAACAATACCAATTATAGTATCTAATAATTGAACGAAATACAAGAAAGCCACAGCAACGCGTGGCCGGGTCCTCTAGTGTAGATATATATTATCTACATTTCTTATAAAATAGTAAATACAAACTGTAAAAGAGATTCAATTTTTTTTCTTTTAATTCATTATTGCTTAATCTGGTAAGTAGCCAGAATTCACGGAAAATATTTTTGTTAATTATTTTTAGTTATATTGATTTATAAATTTTATTATTTGATAAATAAATTACATTTTTAAACTATTTAGTACAATAGCTGTTTGCTGAATAATTTTTATAGGAAATGATGTCATGGTGCTTTAAATATTCTTAATCCTGTTAGTGTTTTAAGATTCACTTTTAATGTCATTTTTAATATATTATATGTTTTTTTTTCTAATTCAATTTTTGGGTTTGTATTTATTTATTTAATATTCAATTTTAAATACTTTATTTCATTAAAAATGAAATTTTTATTAAATTTTTTATTTCATTAAAAATGAAATTTTCATTAAAATTTTTATTTCATTTAAAATGAAATTTTAGATAAATATTGTATTGATATTCCGCTCATATTATTACCATGATTGCACAGAGATATAGAACTATTTATTTGTTTTAAGTTTTTTTTTAAATCGAATATATATATTATTAAATTGGACAATTCTGGATACTATCTGCTAGCTTTCTATAAAAAGGATTCATGGAAATTTCATGGTAATTTTTTGGGTAAAGCGAAAAATAACTACATTTGTAATGAATGAATTAAAACTTTTTTTGTCATTATTTAATGAAAAATTAATAAAAGGGAAACTAATTTTCAAAAATATCTTTTTATGTATTGGGTGAAAAATTAAAATTTTTTTATATAAAGTCAAAACATTTTATTTATAATGAATTCACTACTTCAGAATTCTTTCACTATTCTCCAATCTCTAAATATAAAATATCGAATCGAATGAAATTTACGAATAAAATATATAACCAACTAAAATGTAATTATGTTCAAAGTATATTTAAATATTGGTGTGCTTTTGTCCTCTATTATAAAGCTCTTTGAAAATAATTATTGAAATAATTTGTAATAAAATGTTTAAATTTATTGTAAGAATTTAATAATTTAACATTTAAACATTTAAATTTAATATAATAAAATTTAAATTGCCATGAATTCGTTTTATAGAAAGCTAGCAGATGGGATCCGGAATTGTCTAGTTTGATAATATAATATATTCTACTGAAAGAAAAAATCTTCAACGAATTATACAATTTTATATCTCTGTGCATTTATGGTAATAATCTGTGCAAAAAATCTATGTAATATTTATCTAAAATTACATCTGTATTAAATGTTTAATATGTAATTATGTTTAAAAGCATTATATTTAATATAATATAAAATAATTATATGTTCAGTTATATTTTTACAATATCTATAAGTAATGCAATACAATATTTATAACTTTAAAGCAAATAAACTAATTTATCATATGCATTGTCAAATAATATAATTTATTCTTGAGTTATAAAATTCTATGTTATAAGAAAGATATTTTGGATAAGGCAAATGCAAGATAATAGGATAATGCGAGAATTTTTGATAATGCAAAAAATTTGGATAATGCATTAGTTTCTCATATTTAATATGAGTGTGAAAAATTAAATTTATAAAATATTTCCTAGAAAAATTCAACATAATTCAAACTTCATATACTATCTATTAATTAGTAAACAAATGTTTCAAAAATATGAACTCAAAATATTGCTACAATTGAAGTTAATTTCCATATTGGTAATCTTCTTTCAATACTAATTACAAATAAGTTTCTCTAACTAGCTCAAGAATATCTCCTTCACATATCCGATTCCATTAATACTGCAGAAAGTTAATCTTTTGAAACTTAATCAGTCGAAAATTAATGAGAGCAGTTCCCAGTTCCCTAAGAATTGATCTCTTAAGATTACTTTTAATCCCATCATTAGTAAACATCCTCCATATACTGATTTTAACTATCTGTGATATATCTGGTCAATGCAAACTTTTCCAATACTTTAGAACAGTTGGACATTAAGTCAAACATTTAATTTATATATATTTAGAAGACTTGGACATTAAGTCAAACATTTGACCATTAAACTTATTCATACGGATCCAATTCTTGATTCAACATATTCTTTTGTAAACTGATTACTTTAAACTGTACAAGTTGGTGCCTTTTCAATTCATGTACAGAAAAGTGACCTTTGATCCGAGTTACAAACTTCCTGTAGTTGCAAGAGGGACATCAGAAGACAGGGTAAATTGTACATTCGGTTATTTGCATAGGACATCTCGTTTATTATCTCACATTCCCTCAAACGAAGCCCGTGGCTATGTAAACTGCGTTTGCTTGAAAGGCTTTATACAAATCTGGCCCTGATTAGAGAGATCAATAGCATAATCATGTAAGCACTAGGAGTAAAGTGGTAGTCTATTTGAATCAAGGTTTGGCTGTCAAAGTGAATAGGTTCCTGTACCATTTAAGACAAATATAAGTTGTAAGAAACATATTCAGATATTCCTTGAGTTATGGCAACTATTTCTAATGAATATGTTCTAAAATTAGTATTAGAAGTTCTAATCTCTATAAGGATAAAATTCAAAGGGGTTTTAATTTTATATTTGGTTATATGGTTCAAAGTGGCCTAATGGAGGATTTCCTAATTAGTAGATACCAATGATTTATATAGACTGGATTGATAGGCTTGACATGATTTTATATGTTGGAAAGTCCAGTAATTGCCCTTTAATATCTTTTTTAAATCATTAAACGATTTTCTCTCTTTAAAGAAATTTTAATTTTGGATTTGTTTTTAATATTTATTTTTGTTCAAATTTTTGCTCATTTATGATGAAATTTCATATAGATTTTAGGTATGTTTTTTAAAATAGGTATTTTCTAAATATCTGCTATTCTAATAGTGAATGGTTTAAATCAAAGTGCCCGGCATTTAAAAAACAATAGCATTATTATGATAAATAATAATAATTGGATTATGAAGACAGTGAATCGTCTTCATAATCTAATATAATGAGTTTCCTTTAATAGCTTTCATAACTTTTTTTCTCATTTAATATTTTTTTCAGTTTAATAACTCTCTGAGCCATTTAAGAAATAAATGGAGAAAAAGATTATATCGCACAGCTGAAGACAAAATGAAAGAAATTAACGTTAAAGTTTCTTTGACATACGTCATATTTAACAAAATAAGATAATCAATGAATTTTTGAATTTAAGTTTTAGAATCTCTTTATGTGAAAGTTTGTGGCAAGTAGGGGAATGATTACAAGAAACTAAAATTTTCTTGAGATTTACAATAATTAGGAATATTTTTCAAGTTAGAATATTTGATACATAGAAATGTAATTACTTGTAATATATATAAATAAATAATTAATAAATAAATAAATATAAAATTAATATAATAAATAATTTTCAAAAAAAAATATTGAAACTCAAACAATTTTTTATGATCTATAGAATTTTCATTTAAATGTAATTTTTTTCTCTTCAAATTCCTTGTTTGCAATTAAATAATTTTATTGCATAATTTCATTCGTAAATCTTATGTTTAACTTGCTTTTATTTATATTCAAAATTTTATTTTAGGGCTAATAAATATTTTATACACTGCCACATTACGTTTAATTTATTTAACATATATTTTGTGTAAATATTTGAAAAAACCTTTATTAAATCTATATATATGGTAATATGGATCGAAAGGATTATAAACACTTAATTTCTTAGAAAAATCGTTAAGAAATTCAAAATTAATCCTAATGGTGTTTATTTTACCTGAACAAAATATAATACATATTTTTAACAAATAACAAAAGAAACAAAATAAATGTAATACTTTATTTTAGACATATAACAAAACGTAACTATAACCAAATTTTAAAATTGCTAATTTACAATTTTGAATTATCTTAATTTTTTTCAATTTAATTTTATATAAAGTTATAATTTTTATATAAATATCATAATTTTAAATTTTAATTTTAGGCCCAATTAGTAGCAATCTTTTTTAGATTTTACAAGACGAATTAAAAATATTAATTTATTATTAATTGATGTTGGCAAATTAAATGTATACAAATGACTACAATATAAATTGCTGATATATTTTAGTCAATTAAAAGATTAGAAAAAGTCACTAAAATAGGTGTAATTATCGTTATGAGAAGTTTTTTAAAACAATAATTGTAAAATAATTTGGAATATCATTATTTTTATAAATAAATTTGTATTGCTGTTATGCTCCTGTTAAGATATTAACTCAAAAGACAATATAGCTTATTTTTTGCAACAATATTTATATTTAAATTAATAAATAATTAATAAATAATAAATAATTGACAGAAGAACTAGAAAAATATTTCCCTTTCTAAAATTAGAAAAATTATTAACCAAATTTAAAAGTTTTAATTTACGACTTTGAATTATATTAACATTTATCTTTTACTTAAGTTATATAAGGTTATAATTGTTACACAAAAAACATAATTGCTAATAATTTAATTGCTAAATTTAAATTTTCAATATTTTTATGGTAGCCAACGTTTTATATATATATAGCGTAATATAGTTAGTTTCAAATTAATTTATAGTTATATTTTTTATAAATTAATTAATTAATTAAATTAATTGATATTAATAAATTTAATGTATATAAATGACAATAATATAAATTTATAAAATAATTATTGTCAAATAAAAGGTGAGAAAAAGTTATTAGCATTTAGGGCATAATAATAATTAATAAATTTTTTATAAAATAATTTAATACTATAAAATAATTTGGGATAACAATAATTTTAATAATTTTTTTAATATTTTTATAAATAAATTTGCATTGCTATTGTTTTTTTTTTTAAGAAACGAACTCAAGAAAGAAGTTAGATAATTTTTTTCAACAATATTTATAGTTGAAAAATTAATTGATAGAAGAACTAGAAAAATATCTCACTTCCTAGAACAAAATATAAACCAAATTTAAGAATCTTCATTAATGACTTTGAATTATATCAATATTTATTTTTTACTTAAGTTATATAAGGCTATAATTTTTATACAAATAACATAATTTTTAAATTTCAATTTTCAATATTTTTATGGTAGCAAACTTTTTTTAGCATTTAATAAATGAATTAATAGCAATATAAAGCAATTACTAATTGATGTTGGCAAATTGAATGTATTTAAATGACAATAATGTAAATTTATAAAATATTATTGTCAATTAAAAGATTAGAAAAAAAGTTAACACTTAGGGCGTAACAATAGTTATTACATTTTTTTATACAATAATTTTGAATATCATTAATTTTCATGATTTTTTTTCTTATTTTCCTAAATAGGATCGGTTGTCCTTGTAAGGTATGACCTCAAAAAAAATGACACTAATTTTTCATCAATACTTGTAGTTGAAAAGAATATAAAATTAATATCAGGTTAACGGACAGCAGAACTAGAAGAATATCTGCATAAATGATTTCATGAAGGTAACCTGAATATGTTTCATTATTTGCAACAAAATTTCAATGAATATCCTTTAAATGAAGTAAAATAATATGGATATCTTACGATTTTCTCTTCATTTACTTAAGTACAGCATTTGATATCTTATTTGATTCTAATCTCCAACACTGGCAACCCAAATGTATTAACAAACAAGATCTAGTGTTACTAATGGTGAAACACTATATTATAGACATGATTGCGAGTCAGGTTATTTTACAATCATGGTGGTGGGAAGCTTGGATATCTACTGTTGATAAAGGAAGCCCTTGCCCAATAACGAAGGTAATTTACTGGAGCAACAGCGTTCCCCATTGAAATTCGAACATTCGAAGAACACGGGGGCAGATTTTTGAAATATTAAGTTTCCTTTTGTAGAAATAATAGAAAAGAGCACTTAATGAACATTCCTCCCCTTCCTCTAAAAAAATCGTTTGTCCTATGAAATATTAAACCACTTGCAATTAGTACAAACTTCTAAACTTGTTCTTCTCGCAGTATGCATTTTATTCTGAACAATTCCCTTTAAAGTGCTTAATGAGTATTAAGTCTTCATAATATTTGGTTTCAGTTCATTAAATGAGTGGGGATTTTTATTTTCCAAAATATTTTCCATTTACTAATGAAAAATTAATGAGAATGAGTGGGATACGTATATGAATAATATTTTAAAAATATATAAAAATTAATGCCATTATTCTAGCTTGAAACTTGATTTTCATTATAACTTTTATTCGAGAATTCTATAAACATTACATACATGATATATCATAATTTATCATATATGTAATGTAATATTATATATATTTTTGATATACATATTCATAAATGTATATATGATATACATTTATGATACTCTTTTTCATTTTGATAAAAAGGCAATATATTCTAACAAACACATTTAATGATCATCTGGAAATTATTCATTGGAAATTTTTTCTATAGTTTTAAGTGGTTCATTCTGATAGAATTTCACATTTAAAGTATTTTTGACTATTTTATATTAACTATTTATTTATTATGTATAGAAAAATCCTTTTTTAAGATAAAAATTACGTGGAAATTAATTAATGTGGTAAAAAAACCCTATCAAAATAAATTTAATGTTCAGTCATGCATACTCACTTATAATTCAATTATTTGAAAGATTTATAATTGACATTTTCTGGTAGAATAATAATATAAGATCTATGGAATAAAATGTTGTTTATATACTCCAGCTTGAATCTTGATTTCCATGATACCTTTTATTCGTACTGCTAACTAATATGACACTGTTTTTCATTTTGATAATAAAAAAAAAGCAAAAAGATAAAAAAAAAATATATATATATATTCTAACAAACACATTTATGGTCATTTAGAAATCATTCATCAGAAATAATTTTATTTCTATAATTTGAAATGGTTTAATTTGATAAAATTGCACATATAAGATATTTTTGACCATGATCTATTAACTAAATTTTTATTATGTATAGAATAATCCTTTTTTAAGACATAAATTAAGTGGAAAATGATTAATGTGGTGAAAAATCCTATCAAAACATGTTTAATGCTCAGTCATGTATTGTTGTTTATATATTCAATAATTTGAAAAATTTATAATTGCTTATAAATTTTTCAAATTATTGAATATACAAGTGACCATACACGATTGAACAAATTTATAATTCGTCATTAGTAAATATTATTAATGCTTTAAGATATGTGGAATAAAAATTTTCATAATACAGAATTTATCTTACTATTTTCACTATCACTGTCACGTTATATAACACTTTCTTTCTGAATATTTTTCTAATCACTATCTAAATAATTAATATCAATTATAAAAAATATTATTAAGTAAGTTCATAACAAATAATTTATATTTCTTTACAAATCCATTATTGGTTAAAACTTATATGGTAGATGGAATGTGTAAAGGCAATATGAATAAAAAATTAAATTAAGCACTCAATTTTTATAAACATTTGTTATACGATACATTGGATTTCATTCCCTTTACATGGAGAATATAATAAAGTTATATTTAATTATCGCAAGGGAATGATTGCCATAGTAATTAATTCATAACAAATATTACAGATTAGTTACTTAATCATATGTATTCTCAGTAGTTACTATTAATAATGTATAACATTATACTATGTTAGTATTATAAAAAATGTAGAGTAGTGATATTCGGTAATGAATAAAACCATTTTCTGATAAAAGTTATTAAATATTTTTTTAAAAAAATGCTTTCTAATAAAGAAATAAATTAATACAAACTAGTTCCATTAACGAAATAAAAGTAGTAGGAAAAGTATATTATACGACTATTTTCATAGTATATATTGCTTTCCTCGGTTTACAATATTTGGAGTTGATATGAAAATTTACGTAGAGGTTTCGATGAATTAGCCACACTATATTTTTGAAATGCATTGTTTGTTACAAAAAAACATGTATTAGTAATAGTAAGAAAATTTTAGCATAATTAAAAGAAGCTAAACCTTTTGGCGAACAAAACCTTATTTCTTCTACAAAATGTTCATGCATAAAAAAACAGAAACATTTAAAAATTACAAATTCGTATTAAATAAAGTACAATTGAAATAGTTATAATATATATATATATATTAATTAAACTATATATAAGAATGGCTGTTTTTAAATTAAACTAATACAGAAAAAATTAAGTATCTCCTACGATTCGTCAAAAAAAAAAAAAAAAAAAAAACGTATTTGATTATAAAAAAAACACATTTACTTTGTCTGTGTAGACAAAGAAACATTTTCTCATATATTTTAAGGAAAAACAGACACTTTCACACAAATTATGTAGAAAGAATAGAAACAGATCACAGTTTAAAAGAAAATGACCACATTCAAATCTTTTCCTCGTTATTTTTCAATAAAATCTCAATTAAAAAAATCATAATATTTCAATCTCAATAAAAGAATAATTAATAATAATTTTTAATCTCAAAAAATCATACTATTTCAATTTCAATAAAAAATAATTATTAATAATTTTCAATCTCAATTAAAAAATCATAATATTTCAATTTCAATAAAAAATAATTAATAATAATTTTTAACCTCAATTAAAAAAAACATATTTCCTTAAATTATGAAATATTACTGCTTTAAAAAAAATCTAAAATAGCAGATTACACAATGTTTCAATTATTTTAAATCAAAAGGACAATAATCCATTTTGTCTGAAATAATTTTTCAATTTTCAATTAAATAATTAATAATAATTTTTAATCTCAATTAAAAAAATCATAATATTTCTATCTCAATAAAAATAATTAGTAATAATTTTTAATCTCAATTAAAAAAATCATACTATTTCTATCTCAATAAAAAAGAAAATAATAATTTTTAATCTCAGTTAAAAATCATAATATTTCCTTAAAATATAAAATATTACTGCTTTAAAAAAATATAAAATAGCACATTACACAATTTTTCAATTACTTAAAATCAAAAGGACAATAATCCTTTTGATTTTAAGAAATTGAAAAATAATTTTGTTTTAAATAATTTTTCAATTACTTAAAATCAAAAGGAGAATAATTCTTTTGATTTTAAAAAAAATTGAAAAATAATTTCGTCTTAAATAATTTTTCAATTACTTAAAATCAAAAGCACAATAATTCTTTTGATTTTAAAAAAAATTGAAAAATAATTTTGTTTTAAATAATTTTTCAATTACTTAAAATCAAAAGCACAATAATTCTTTTGATTTTAAAAAAATTGAAAATAATTTTGTTTTAAATAATTTTTTCAATTACTTAAAATCAAAAAGGACAATAATTTTTTGATTTTAAAAAAATTGAAAAATAATTTCGTCTTAAATAATTTTTCAATTACTTAAAATCAAAAGGACAATAATCCTTTTGATTTTAAGAAATTGAAAAATAATTTTGCCTTAAATATTTTTTCAATTTTAAATTAAATAATTAATAATAATAAACTAATTTTAATATTAAAATAATAATAAAATAATTTTAATTTTATTTTCTTAAATAATTTTTCAATTATTTAAAGACAAAATGGACACGAAGTTACTGAAACAACATCCAATGCAAGTATCAAAAACTGGATAGAAAACGGCTGTCATTCTAGTACCTCCGCATAGAAAGAAGCTGAGGGGATTTTTTTTTCAGGGGAGTGAGATGATGTAAGGGGGGGGGGTGGAGAGGGAGGGATGTAGGGAGCTCGATGACTAATGGAGATAAATCGTTATGGGGTGGAAGGGCAAGTTGGAAGAACTGGGTGGGGAGAATCGAGATTAGGTGATAAAAGGACACAAATACTTGTTGAGCACACTATTTTTCATCCACCAGTTGAGGGATCGATTTTATCTGCTGTGTGTTCCTGTCCTCATCATGTGATGAACCAGATTGCTTCCATTCCAGATTGGAGAGGTTTTTTAGGTAAAAAAAGTATTTTTTCTCACAAAAGTCTTTGAAATCGGAACATTTTTAATGAGCAGATAGATAAATAATTTTATATTTGTGATCGATGTTTATGCATTTAACTTTTTTTTATAATTTAAAAGCATTATGAAAGAACAATGCTTTAATTGAGCATAGTCATGCCGATTCGTATAAATAATAAATTAATTTATTTTGTTTACGAATATGAATGAAAATATTTATTTGTCATTGTATAACATTGTAAGGATAATAATGATGGCTTACATCTATATCTTAATCTACTTGACTTAACAATATTTCTAAAAAATATAATTACGAATCGTACAACCTGTATTTATAACCTCTAATAGGTAACTATTTAATCTGTTAGCTATAATAGGCAGACGATTCATAGGTAAGGATAGATACCAAACCGACTTGTAAAATGTCATGTGTAATATCAATTTCCATTATGTCAAAATGACGTCAAAAAATAGTCAATGATATAGTTATGTCAAAAAAAGTTTACGATATCTAAATAACTGGCTATAACACGCTTTGTCTCCCGATTTGCACGATAAACGAGCAACTTCTAACTGAGATATTGCTGAAAGTCTATCAGATAAGTTTGATCTACTAATTTTTTAAATATCATCATGTATTAAATATTAGCTGCATTTACACAAATAAATTCACAAAAGTACTCATGTACGAGAGTAAAAAAGATCGGTTTTGCATTCAGTTGAACTAGATATCTTACAACATACAAAAAGGAAAATTGTAAAAATCTAAAAATGCATCCCAAGACATTATTTTGTGATAGCACAAAGTTCAGGCACTATTTAAAATGGCAACTGCCTGAGGACTGCAATTTTAGAGCAGTAGAATTCGACATTTTAGTATGAAGTAAAATTTTTATGTTATTGTGCTTTAGAGTAGTGCTTAATAGTAGATTTTAGTTTAACTTTGTTGTTGCAAAGATTCAAACATAGTATTTTTTAAGTGAGACCGTTTCAAATGAATTAAAAGAAATAGAAAATATTTCATTCCAACCTTATAAATAACAAAATAAATATGAAAGCTCATCCGTAAGATGTGGAATTAAAACATATCTTAAATGGAAATATTAAATATATTTTTTCGATCTTGCTTCTATTTACGTTTATATGCCATAAAACAACCAGAAAAATTTATACCTTTTATTAATTGTACGATAGTTTTACTTTTTCTTTTCTATATCGATATTGCATGTATAAATGACTATATTTGTAATATCAATCTTCATTATGTTATGATTCGGATATTTCAATCTCTTTATAAAAATAGTTTGTGATACCTAAATAAACAGCTGGTTATATCACGCTATTTCTTTGCCTCCGACTTGCACAGCATTACAAGTAGCTAGTGCATTACAAAAATGCATGTAAAAATTGTATAAGCAGTGAAATCTTTGTTATATACATAAAGTTTGAAAGAAGTTGTAAGTTTTTTCTCTGATAAATATGTATAACGAAAGCATGAAACATACATACTTTTTCAGTATTTTTCTTGCGAGATTTTAAGAGATTCGGTATTTTTCTAAATATATATATATATATATTTCTAAAGTAAAATAAATGTTATAAATGAAATTATTTTTTTTACATAGTGGGAATAATGAGTACTTTTATTCGAAGTAAGTACTAGGAAAAGTAATTATACTAAATTTTTATATAGAAAAAAAAAATACAATTATGAATTATGGATAAAATTTTTTACCTAACCTAAAATAAAAATAATTTCTTAAAAGCCGGATGCAATCATGATGAAGTACACAAAAAATATATTAGAAATACACACAATTTACTTTAAAATCTGAAAACTGTTTCATTTTTTTGTTTAGAGCACATATTGTTTTTCTTTTACCTTTTACCCCTTTCAATTTTCCCTTGATTAATGTCTGGTAATTTATATATATATACATATATATATATATATATATATATATATATATATATATATATATATATATATATGAACTATTGATTTTTTAATACAAGCGATATTAAGTGAAGCACTAAGCAATTTGCAAAATAAAATTTTACTAAATAAAAGTCTCATTTCTTTAAGTAATTTATAAATTTGTATTATAAATTAAAATTACATTATAATGTCCCTTACATTAAATAAAGAGTTGCTATATAATTTATTAATTTGTTTATTCATTTTTTTAAAAAGTTATTTTTTATTAAAATTGAAGAAATGAGTTATCATTAATATATTTATTTGTTATTAAATTCGCAAAAAGAAATTTATTATTAATTTGTGGAAAAAATATATGCCGCTTATTGCAGCTGTCATGCAGCTTATAACAAGATAAAATATAACGAAATTATAAAATTATTTAGTTTATTAATTGATCTATGTATTATTTCTAAAACAACAATATTATTTGCTACTAAAATTACAGAAATCTCTCAACAATAAGTTTTAAATATGATGATATAACACACATTCCTCGCAGCTTATATATCCCCATACCCAATTTAATGAAAACCCAATCCGTAAATTAAGATCACCAAACTGAATGATTTATGGCTCCCTCTTTTCTGAAGCCGCATATTCAGACTATTAAGGGACTTTACTATAAGTGAACTACCACACAGTCGATGAATAAGTAAAACGGGGTTCAAATCTATGAAATTCAATGCATGTATGCCATTATCCTACCTTCCCGTAATGATGTCTAAATTTACTCGCTTGTCATTTAACACCCCCCCCAAACACCATTACAAGCTCCACTGACTATGCAGATTGGGCGGAGGCACCCCCGTTTACTAAAAGCACTTATTATGGAAATAAATATGCATTTAGGAAGCTCAGTGGATTTGACAGCTTGTATATGAGTGAATTCAAGCCAAACAGTTTTCATTTTTAGAGGTTTGGATTCTGCCATGATCCCCTCTTTGTCTAACACGGTCATGCATTTTGTATGTAGTGGGCGAGATAATTAACCCCTCTGATTTTAATCATCTTAATCAAGGGGCGTGATTAATTGACTTTTGTTTAAGAGATGAGGTGAGGTGAGTTTTGACTCTGGAGAGGAAGTTTTGAAGTGATGGGTAGATAAAAGGGTTGAGAAAAAGGAGGGTGTGTGTCTGAAGGGTTGACGCATCCCCGCGTGCATCCCTCGCCGCTTATTTGACTGTTCGAGAGGCGAGAGGCTGCAGAGATTCGAAAGCTGTAGGCGCTGAGGCTAAAAGCCTTCATGAAAAGAGGCGTTGAAATGCGAGTCATCAACAGATGGGAACGACGAACAATGAAATAAAAGGATTAAGTTCATTTGCACGTTAATTAGAGGTAAGTGGTTTAGAAAGTGAGAAAAACTATAAGTTGTTAGAAAAAAAAAAGTTGATGTTTGGTTTTTTAAGGATAGTGGTGCGTTAATTATAGTTTTTTTTTTTAGGTTGGAAAAAATCCCCAAAAGTTTTGAAACTAAATTTTTTATACGACTTTTACCTGTCAAATTTTTTTATGTGCATAACTGCCATATCTTTTTATGATATTCTTTTTTTTCTCTCTTTCAATGAGGGAATTGCTTGTGCTTTAAGTAGTTTGCGGAAATACAGGTTCCTCATAATTATAATAATTTAACATAAGACTATCTCTAATATTAAAAAAAAGTACCAGATCAAGTTAAAAAAAAACTTTATTTATTGTCCAAGCTATGAAGAAAAGGTATATTATTTTCCATTATTTGAATTATTATAGTCATATATCATATTTGTATTATTATAGTCATATATCATATTTGTATTATTATAGTCATAGTCATATATTATTATAGTATATAGTCATTAAAAATTATCACCTAGAATAAGTAATGATTTTGAATAACAAAACTTGAATAGCTTTTAATTTATATTGAAAAGCATTTGTAATGAATTATTTATCCTTATATATATATATTTATGAATTAAATGCTTAGTGTATGCCAATTAAGATTTCAGAGAAGTTACAATAGGTATAGATGTAAAACATATAGGAATACAATTTTTAAATTCTTTTATTTTATTTAATTTTTAAAATAATTTTTATAAATGATTTTTAATGTGTTTCAAATGGGAATTAATTTTGCTATCAACTGCAATTATTGTACTTGATAAACCAGATTTTTAAAACAATATGAAGTTCATTTAAAATAGTTCACATTTCTGTGTTTAAAAATGTTTATTTGAAAATGAACAAATAATCAGATTTAAAAGTAAAATTTACATTTCATTAATAGAATTATCAACCAAAATTACTTACAGTTTTGTTACAATTCGAAAGTCTAATTTCCATTTTTTTAAAACTTAATTATGTTAATTATTTTTCCAATTGCGTGTGGAAATAATTTTAAAAAATAGAAAGAATATTTAGAATTAAAAAAAAAAAAATAATCTAAAGTTTGAGTTGACAGGATTCTGTTTGTAAAGTTTGGAATAATTGAAAATCTGAATAATTTGAAATAATTAATAATTAAACAATATAAAACTATACGAATTCAAAATCAGTAATATATGAAAAATATATAAGAGTAAAGAAATACTGGCATAAAATTTTGAAATATAGTATAAAAATTTTAAAAATATTATTACTATGATAAAATCCAGAACAAATAATAATCATTTATTTTTTTTAATTTTCTCATCTTTAAGAATAATTCACTTATTAATCAATTAAAAAAAATTTAAAATTTTTAATGAAATTCTGAACATTAAAAATCAATTTACAAAAGAGTGTAAATATATCTCTTGTTTGTGATTTAAAATTTAATTATGCTTGATTTTCAGATTTATGCATAAAAAGTTTATTTGCATAATTATAGTAATATATGTTCTATAGCGATTAAGTGTTGATTAAAAAATTAATTAATCAGTTCAGAAACCCACACATTAAAAGTTTAATCCTTTTTCATTATTTTAATTTATACAATCTCACGAATTTGTTAAGCCTAACCGCAAATACCGGAGATCACTGCCGGGAAACAAACGTTCCGAATCCGCTGATGAGAAAGTGTGAGACGCATTTTATTTTCCTTTCTTGATATTTGGATTATTTAAATGATTTTTAATGAAGGTATTTTCCTACGAAATGTAATAATTGTGATCATTTATTAAATCGCTATTGTGTATTTGATGCAAAAATACATAAAAAAAAATGGGGTTTTTTGTGATTTTTTTAATATGGAAATAATTTAGCGAGAAAATCAAATGATTTTAACATACACTTTATTCAAAAATTTCATATTATGATAGTCACCAACGTATCTAAAATTATTTTCTTCGAAATAATATATTTAATTAAATTCACAAACAGAACGATACTCATAAAAATTACCAGAATTGAAACTTTACTTAATTTTTTACTTTTTAGTTGTACATTTTCTTTCCCAGTTTTTTAAATTTTATGGTAGATTTTTTTTTTTAAACTTTGGTTTACAAATGGTTTTATTTAAAAAAATTACTGAGTACTTAATGAAAAAAGTTTTTTTAAGATAATTTTCAATGGTTTTAAATAACAAAACGTTAAAAAGAATACATAAGAAAATATATATATATTAACAAAACAAAAAAATATGCATTTTCTTAGCAAGTGGCAAGATTTCTTAACTACCTACGAGAATAAGTATTCTAAAGTTTTACTTAAAATATTTATCTTCCAATTTTACATATATATGTGACCTAACTGGATTTAAAATTTAATAACGATAAGGAAGATTATTTCTCTAAGGAAAATGTATTTTGCTTTAGAGAAAAAAGACATAAAAAACCTATAAAATATAAATATATCTATAGTATAAATTCTCCGTAGAATGCTGAGATTTGATTTTAATTTAGTATAGAATTTATTTATTATAATCCTTAACTAATTTTGTAGAATAAATTAAAAAATTCCTTCAATGAGGAAATCAAATAACTTTTAATATACACTTTACACAAAAATTTCTTATTATGATTGTCACCAACGCATCTGCGTTACAATCTTAGAAAAAATATGTTTGATTAAATTTACAAACAGAACAATACTCATAAATAAATCACCAATATTGAAAATCATTTTTTTTCTTCTTTTTAGTCGTGCATTTTCATTCATAGTAGCTATTTTAAGGTGAAATTTTTAGAAATTTAGATTCACAAATGGACACGAAAAACATTTTTTAAAATAATTTTCAAGGATTTTAAATAAAAAAACATTTAAAAGCATCTCGCGAAACCTTTTGGTCTTTATGTAATATTTATGAAATGTCGTCCCTTACATATAAATAACCAATGGAAAAAAAAACAGTTTTGTTTTCGCCTACTCCTTGCTAGGAAACAAGAATAACTTTTGTCCAATTCCATTATGATTTACAATCTCGGAAATCTTTGAAAACCTCTTAACAACAAGTGTTTTTCATGATAAAATAAATACATAGCTTACCTACAGTGGCATGAATATTTTCTGAATTTAAGCTTTTGAAATACACTTTTTTAAAAGCATCTACTTTATTCTGATGCAAAAATAACGATTTTCAGCAAATTTTAGGAGGGGAAAGTTTACGGAATCTCTAATAGATTTTAAAGTTTCTGTCAAATAAATATAAACGATGTAAGAAATGTCAAAATGAGAAGTAGACAGCTGAAGATTTACGTCAGTAAATACTCTATTTTTCTATAATCCCAAAATAAAATATACATTTTCTAAGCAAGTTGAAGGATTTCTTAACTGTATAAGAGAATAAGTATTCTAAAGTGGTACTTATCTGCCAATTTTACACATAGAAGAGACATAACTGGATTTAAAACATAATGGTAAGGATGATTTGGAGGATGACATAAAACACCTTTTGGACGTTTTTCTTTAGATTTGAAGAGAAATATACTTAGAGAATAGGAAAATGTATTTTGTTTTAGATATAAAAAAAAACATAAAAAACCCCCTAAAATTATCTGTAGAATGCAGAAATTTTATTTTTTAAATTAAATGACTGAATATTGAGATTAATTTAAAATTTGATTATAAAGATGATATGGTGAATGACATAAAACAAACACCTAGTTAACGTTAACTCTATAAATTATCTGTAAAACATTGAGATTTTATTTTTAAAATTTAATGATTGAACGTTGAGATTTAAATTTAATGTTGAAAAAAATGAAATGAAGTTAATGATAAAGACGATTTGATAAATGACATAAAACACCTTTTTAAAGTTTTTTGATATGATAAGAAATATTTTTATTACAGAACAAGAAATATATTTTGCTTCAGAGATAAAAAAACATAAAAATATCCTTTAAGTTATCCATAGAATGTTGAGATTTTATTTCAGTTTAGTATATAATTTATGTATTATAAACCTTAACTAATTTTGTAGAATATATTAATTTTTTTTATAAATATTAAAATAAAATCTGAATTTTTTAAAAATAAAAATATATTGTATCAAAAAAATAAAATAATTTAAAATTTAATGACGATAAGGATGTTTTGGTGAATGACATAAAACATTTTGACACAAAACATTTTGACATTTTCCTTTAGATAAGGAAATAAATATTTTTAGTGCAGAACAAGAAAATATATTTTTTTAGAGAAAAAAACATACTAAAATCCCTATAAATTACCCACAGAATTTTGAGATTTTATTTCAATTTAATTATTATAATAACAAATTTTGTAGAATAAATTAAAAAGTTATTTTTATATATATTAAAATAAAAACTGAATTTTTTTAAGATAAAAATTTATTTAATTTTTTTTTTATCATAAAAAAATATTTTAAAATTTAATAGCGATAATGATGATTTGGTGAATGACATAAAACTTTTTGGCGTTTTTCTTTAGATATGAAGAGATATTTTTATTACAGAACAAGGAAATATATTTTGCTTTTGAGATAACAAAACATATAAAAAAAACTCTATAAATTATCTGTAGAATGCTATTATTTTAATTTAGTAAATAATTTATTTATTATTAACTTTAACTAATTTTGTAGAATAAATTAAAAATTTTTTTTTAATATAAACGTTAAAAAAAATCTAAATTTAAAAAAAAAAATACATCGTATCATCAAATAAAAAAAAATTTAAAGCATTAATTTTTTTATTATAATTTAAACAAACTACGATCATATATAATTTTATGATAAAACAAGTCACTTTCGATGCACTTTTTTTTGCAGTTCCAAAACTTTCAACGAAACCATTTTTAATTTTTATTTTAAAAAAATGGTTTTTCTAAGTTTTAACTTTAAAGCCATTTATTTTAACTTTCAAAACTAAGCCTTTACCGCAAATTTCCTTTTTTTTTTTGGATCACAAATATTTGCGCTGTTGCTATGAAAATAACGTAACACCATTTTCTCGCACTAAAGTTTCGCAAATTTTCTTCATCACAAAAAAGTTTCGCCACAAAAGAATGACATCCGAAGTTATCATGAGGTTTATGCTGATGTTTCGCAATTTTATATCTCTCATTTTCTCATCCTAAAGTTTTTTTTTCTGGCTTTTTTTTTACGAAACTGTGCATAATTTTTCTATTCTTATAAGCATTCCATTCTTACAACTATTTCTTTTTTGTAATTAGGTAAATAAAAACTCTTCCAAAGTATGTTGTATGTTTTATTTTCTTGTTTTCTTGGAAAATAGGAATTTGGAGGAATTTTTTTTTTCAAATTTTCAACAAATCGTTTGCTTAAAAAGGATGAAAAAAATTAATTTTTTCGTTTTGCGAAAAGTATTTTCCAGTTTTGTAATTTTATACAAAATTCTTGGGATTATTTACTGCAAAATTATTTTCATCACTCTTACTAACATTTTCCGAAAAATACTTTTGTGATTAATTTAAGTTTCGTATATCAAAAACTTACTTTTCTACTTAATATTAAAAATACATCGTTTTAAGTTGTTTTTAAAGTGAAATATTTAGTGTACATAATTTCATATAGTGATTGCTAATGCATGATATTTTTATCTTTTTACATATTTCTATTTGACAACAATGCACTAAGAAAGCAATTAAAATGATAAAATAGAATTTGTGAACAAATAATTTTTTAAATGATATTTTTTATTCGTTTATTAAAAGTTAATTAATATGAAAATTAAGTATTTTTCAAGTAAAATTTATGTATGATCTTCTGTTACTAACTTTATCTTTATGTTTAGTGTATACTAAATTACATGTTTTTAATTAAAATTTTTATTAGAATGAAAAAAAACGAGAAATATTTCAAGCTCAAAAATTACTAATAAGAAAGGTTTAAGAGTGTGTGTTAACATTTTAAAACTAGTTTAATAATTTCTGTAATAGAGAGAAAAAGTTATTGATGTCATACTGTTATTGTAGTTGAAAAATTTATAAGATCTTCCTTATGAACGGTTTTTAAATTGTTTTTAAGTAAAAAGACGTCTTAGAATATGTCGTTTTCAAATTAATACATACAAATAAACTTTTTTAAAACAATTAGTAGGTGAATATGAAATATTAAATTGTATGGACATAAAGTTTTTTTTATTATACTCAAACCATCAAATTTTCAAACAATGAAATTAATTTCATAAAATAATTTTTTTTTAATTTTAAAGATTTAAATATCAACAAATTTTCTGTTATGTTAATAATTTAAATAAAAATGTCATTGAACAACTTAGATAAATCTTTTAACAAATCATTAAACGTTAGATAAATCTAAAATGTTACATAAATCTAAATGTTAAGATATTTAATAAATGTTAAACTAGTTAAAATGATTAAAATAGTTAAATGTTAATCAGTTAATAAATAAAAACGTTTAAACAGTTAATAAATCTAAAACGTTAGATAAATCATTTTATTCAAATGTAATTTCATCATAAAATGAAAATGAGCTACAATTTCACTTTATATTCCGTATATATAACAACTTAATATGGCGTCCATATATCCCATGTATACAAAAAATAAAATTGTGTGCAACATAAGCTTTTCTTAATTTTGATATAAAAATGAAATTAAATGTATGAAGTATGAACAACTATGTACAATATTATAAGTTTAGTATCCATTGTTATAACTGAAACAGAAGGTGAATTAAGATGTGTAAGCAAGATCAAGCATTCCAATAATATATGATATTTTAATACAATTATATTAAAATGTGAATGTCCGTAAACACAATAATTAGAATCATGTCAATTTTTTATTTAATTGTTATTAATAATAATACTAATTTAAGCATCAACAATTTCATTTGAAAAAAATTTCATTAATAACTTCAACTTTATCAAATCTATTAATAACTTAAAACATATGAATACAAAATTTGATATGTTTTAAGTGATATAACATTTTACAAAATTTAGATGTATAATACGAAACAAAAGATACAAAATTTGGATATAAAACAGGAAAAAAAAAAAGATACAAAATTGTTAGAAACAAAATTTTAAATTTGACTGCATTAAATTATTATTTTTCAAAGACTCTTTAATAAATTTGACTTTTAGTCATATCACAGTTAATGCTATGTTTAATCTTATATCACAATTAAAAATGCAAACAAAAAAAGTGTACGACTAAAATAAATATAATAAAACTCGGATTGCTTATTTTATTATTTTTTATTTTTAAAAATACCCTAAAACTTTAACATAACGGAAGCATTATGAGAATAAAACGATCAGAAATTTGATAAAAAGATCAAAAGCGGATTACAATTAATAATTACCGAAGATTCTATGCATAAAAATCATTAATACGCCACATATAATCCCTAAATTAAAACTCCAAATGAACAACAGCCACTGTTCTTTGAAAATTCATTAAAGAACATTGAAAAAAAAAGCTTTCAACCGCAATTAAATTCTGCAATTCGGTTATTCCCCATGGACGAGGGAAACAAATATGCGTTCACCATAAAGAAATTTTTCTGCGATGATCTCTCCAACGAAACTTAAAATGCTTCTGTTTAAGTTAGTTCTCTCCCATTATTCCATGTGGGAATTAGTAATTAGTCCGGCATTGAAGCATCAGAAACGTGCATAAATGATCAAAAAGGCATACTCATTAAGCTAAAAAGCCATCAATTACGCTGAAAAGGATCTTTTCTTTCTATTACATTTTTCCCGACTTGATGACTTCAGTAGTTGTTGAAACAGCAGCTTGTGGAAAGTGTATAGCAACAGTGACAATTGTACGGTTTTAAATGATTTAATTGACTGGTAAGGAGATAGAGCTAAATTAAATTTTTCATTTACGCTTGTTTTGAACTGTGGTGGTAAGTTCTATGCAAAGTTCCCAAGATACTACTTGCTGCCTAGGCTGAAATAATTAACCGGTGACACATAATTGCAATTTTAGAAGATTAGTAGCCTTTATATTTTTTTTGTTCATCTCTATAAAGATAACAATGAAAAACAATAATGGATACCGTAATGTAATAACGTTATGTATGCATTAGTCTAAAAGAGTGGATTTCTATGACATTTGTGGATCAAATATGACAAATAATGAACATAAAATGAAACACCAATTTTACCTTAATTCTTAAAACATTAAACCTTCTGATAGAAATTCAAACTACATTAGGAATACTTGCCAATTGAGAACTAGATATTAAAAAATTGTTGTTCAGTTTATTTTAAGAGGATTTTCTATATTGGTATTTTAATGCACATTTCCAAAAATTAATCCGTTAAGTGAAAATATTTCATAGAAACAATACGTATGGTAATGAAAAAAGAAATGGAGTTTTAAACTTTAAATAATAGTTAAATTCCACCGTACTTATGCTTTTATTAGATTAGAAATATATACATCAAAAGTAAAATAAAATAAATATAATACGACATAAACAGTTTTTTCTTTGGTTACAGTAAATATCAGAATTTACAAAGCACAAATTAATCTAAAAGCATTTTTGGCTCATTAAATAAGGCTTTGTTATACTTAAAAATGAATTTTTCTAAATATAACAAAGCATCAAACATTTAAATAAAAGTATTGAAAATTTGTACGTAAAAGGAATTAGTATTAAAGTCTCATTTTATGTATTTCAAAGGGAAGCATTGAAAGATTTTGCACAAAGCTGTTTTTAAAAAAATGGGCAAGTAACCACATTTAACAAAAAAAAGTTTATGAATTCCCTTTATAAGCATGTTAATGTGAAAATATATATTAAAAGGAAAATAATACTTTTTGAAATTAATTAATCCATTTTATTACATTCTGATGGTATAAACAGTTATTTGACTTAAATTTTTAATTATTTAAATATAAGTTTACACTACTGGAGCTTAGTAACAAAATGGCGTATAAAATAAAGAACAAATAATTTTGTCCTTAAAGCTATTTTCAAAATCTTATTTATTATATCTGAATTAAAATATGCATACTTATTAATTGAGGCATTAATTTTGGAAATAAAAAATTGTTTTGTAAGTCAAAGTTTTACTCCTTTTAACAAAGTATGCCTAATATTATTAACAGCATTTATTATTCAGTAATTAAATCTTATTAATTTTCTCAACAAAATCATCCAATTGCAATACTTTGAAAAATGTATTCCTCTACGTCAGAAAGATGAAAGTTAATATTAAAAGGCAATTGTGAATTTTTACATTCCCATACCAAAGATTAGTTCGTAAACAAATAAGTTCTTTGTGGGCACTCTTTGAAGTCTTTTAGTTATTTCTGCATCTTAATGCTACAACAACATATGCAGTGGCAAAACATTCTTTTCTCTTTGAACATTCTTTTTATATGAAACACATAAGTAACTTATTGAACTAGAGATTTCGAGGAAAATTCCTAATTGATGTACTAGAATGTTAAGGAGCTAATAAAAACCTTAATGCATGGAACCTTTCTGACCTTTTGCTGTCAATTTCTGGAAGGGCTTAGTACATTCTCCAGGAAGAGGCTTACGCATACATTTGCGTAGCAAAGTCTAATCACTTTACTCTAATATAGCACTTGTTCACTTTGAATGCACTCTCTGCACAGTGTTTGGCATTTTTATCTTCACTTAGGTTATTAAATCAAAATGGACTTATTAACCCATTAGGAGATGTAACAAAATTATTCTTCTTAAGTAGGCACGCGGGATGGAGTTCCCAGAGTCACCGCTAATACTTCCCTCCTTCCAAGTAACGATGCACGTTTAAAGAAAAGAAAGCATTGGAACTTGCGAAAATGACATTTAAAGTATTCAGTATTTCAATTTTTCTCCACCACGTGATGTTAGAATATAGGAGGCACTATTTTTAGAAAATATCCCTAGTGCAAAAATTTATCTTGTTTTACAAAATGCCATTAATTATAATATTTTGCCTTAGAAATTATATGCTAAAATTTATAAATTATTTATTTAAGATATTTATGATATAAATTACTTCTTTTATTGTAGGAAACTTATTATGAATTTTTTTTATTCGAAAAATTATTTGTGACGATAATTTTTCGAATAAAAAACAATTTAAATAGAAAGAAAATAGAAAATAGTTTTAATTTAATTATTTGTCCATGTAAAATTGAAAATTTAAGGATGTGAAGTAAATATATTCATGTAAAATTCAAAATTTCATGATATAAAATATGTATGTTCATATTAAATTCAAAATTTACTCCTTCTATTAATATTGTAGTTATAAAGATATCATTAAAAAATATTCATAGGTAATTGAATGATATATGAATATAGGAGGTAGCATTTTTTAAGCAAATATATCCCTAGCGCAATAATTTATCTTGTTTAACAAAATGCTATTAATTATAATATTTTTGCTTAGAAATTATACGTTGGAGTTTTAAAAAATATTTATTTAAGATAATTCAATTAATAATTTATATTAAATAATTATAATTATTAAATATAAATTACAATATATATAATAATAATTATACATATTATAATTTTAATTAGTGATTTATATCATAATTAAGATAATTTCGATATAAATTACTTTTTTACTGTAGGAAACTTATTACAATTTTTTTATTTAAAAAATTGTTTGTGACGATAGTTATAAATTAGTTTAAATTTAATTATCTGTCCATGTAAAATTCAAAATTTGATGATGTAAAATTCAAAATTTATTTCTTCTATAAATATTGCAATTATAAAGATATCTTTAAAAATATTCATAGGTAATTGTGTGACATAGGAATATAGGGGGCAACATTTTTAAAAATATATATCAGTAGTATAATAATTTATTTTGTTCAACAAATTACAATTAATTATGTATTTTTGCTTAGAAATTATACGTCGTAGTTTTTGAAAGTATTTATTTAAGATAATTTTGATGTAAATTACTTTTTTATTGCAGGAAAATTATTTGTTATGATAGATATAAACTAGTTTAAATTTAATTTTTTATCTATGTAAAATTTAAAATTTTATGAAATCAAGTAAATATGTTGATGTAAAATTCAAAATTTATTTCTTTTATAAATATCGCAATTATAAAGATATCTTTAAAAATATTCATAGGTAATTGAATGATATAGGAATATAGGAGGTATCATTTTTTAAAAAAATATATCCCTAATACAATAATTTATAGTGTTCAACAAATTGCCGTTAATTATACACTTTTGTTTAGAAATTAAACGTTGAGTTTTTAAATTACTTATTTAAGATAATTCCTGCATAAATTACTTTTGTATTGCAGGAAACTTATTGTAGGATAAGTATTTGTGACGATAGATATATATAGTTTAAATTTAGTTATTTGTCCACATAAAATTCAAAATTTGATGATGTAAAGTAAGTATTTTGATGTAAAATTCAAAATTTATTTCTTCTATGAATATTATAGTTATAAAAATATCTTTAAAAACATTCATAGATAACTGAATAATATAGGTATATGGAATGCAACATTTTTTAAAAAATATCCCTAGTACAATAATTTATCTTTTTTAACAAAATGCCATTAATTACATTTGCTTAGAAATTATACCTTCAGTTTTTTGACATATTTAATTAAAATAAATCAGATATAAATTATTTTTTATTGTATGAAACTTATTACGAAATTTTTTTTATTTAAAAACTATTTGTGATGATAGTTACAAACTAGTTATTAACTTAACTAGTTAGAAACTTAATTATTTGCCTATGAAAATTCAAAATTTGATTATGTAAGTATGTCGATGTAAAATTCAAAATTTATTTCTTCTATAAATATCGTAATTATAAAAATATGTTGAAAAATGTTCATAGGTAATTTGTATTTTTTATCATTAAAAACTAAAACTCGTTTAAAGAAGCATATTATGAACCAAATCATCATTTGTATATAAATCAATACACCATTTACGCTAAATGCCATTTTTTATAGAAATCAACGCTTTGAAATATATGTTATAATTTATTGTTACATCTATAAATTTATGGTTATTTTTGGTCTTTTATATGTTAAAAGATAAAAAAATCTGTCGAGATAAGTAAACATGACATTAAATTCTATTTAGAAAAAAAAAATAGCGCAATGTTATTCTCAACTTTATATGAGTGATAACTAATTACTTTCTTTAAATTATTTTTTTTTCTTAAAAAAAATTACTAAAGCGAGAAAAATGGTTATGTTAAAGCTAATTTCTCAGAAATTCAAAGATTAAATAATATTTTTTATAAAAATTAAAATTTCAATTTTATGAAATTAGAAAAACTGCACATGAAAAGTAATAAATTTAAAATATAAATAGAAACTTTGACAATTCATGCATTCATATTTTACTTAATAATTTAAAGGAAAAAAAGCAATTGCAACGATTATATATTGACGCTTATGTTAATTATTGCTATGTATAAAGGCATTTGCTAAAAAAATGCAATGTTGTTTAAAATATAGAAATCATATTTGAACAGCTCAATTTGTTGAAATAAAAATGAAGACAGATATTCATAGGACAAGAGAAATAAAATTGTTATTTTCATTTATTGCATAATAAAAACATTCATATAAAATTATAGCTTTTATTTTTAATATTAAAGAAGCATTCAATGTAGAAAACGTATAATATATGTATATCAACAATTTAAATTTTCGAATATTCAAATTTTTATATAAACAATTTAAAAAAGATTTGTTAAATAATATTACTTTTAATAACCATACATAAATCTGGAAAATTTTTTGAAAAACCATCAACACGAAGACGAGAACAGTTTAAAAATATGCTAATTATAACAACTAACGATAATTATTTAAAACACATTTTGATATTCACTATAAACAAAACTTAAAGTAACAGAAATATTAATCCCTACAAAATAATGAGATAATAAAAATTTCAAAAAAGAATGTGGTGCTTTATTTTGCATTTTCTGAAGGATTTCCTGTTATTAATACATCAAAATTAATTATCGCGTTTTGTACTTAATTCTTAAGAGACCTGAGGCTATCAGCTTTTAAAATGGCTTGTCTGGAGTTAAGCTACTTAATATCGTTTAAAATATCGATTAAAGAACTTGCGTTTAATTAATATTTCGTCATTATAAAGATTTTCGCTTATAATAGTATTGTAAAAAAAATATCATTGCTTTCTAAAACTTCATATTTGCAAATATTTCGCATAAAATGATGTTTTTGAAGAAAATATGATTATAGAAAATCTATTATATTTACTTATATGAATGCAACGAAATAAAATTTTCTAAAATACAATCTTGAGTAACATAAAATTAAATTTTAACTTGTATGAATTAAACTTAAATTGCCCATAACGGTATTTTCGTTTTTAGCTTAGTATGGGAAAAATATTTATGAAATTTTATTTGACTTTTCTTGATTTTTTCATGAATAATGTGATGAAAAATTATAATCCAAAGCATATTTTTAAGTTAACAAATAATATGAAACATATAAATTATTCGTTATCACAATTGTGATTAAAGATTTCAGAATTAAAAACTTTTCAAAGGTAGTGAATTCTATCGAAAGATATTTAAACAGTTTTATGATATAAATAGTAAATAATGTATATAATGGTAAATAAATAGAGAACAATAATATTAAAATAATCGACCAGATTCTTAAGCAATGATACATTTTACAAGTTAAAAAATATTATACATTTTTAAATATATCCCATATAAGTTCAAATATTCTATAGAAAAATAAAAAAGTGTAACACATAAATAGTTTTTAAAAACATTTTTTATTCTATCGTTAAAACTAGAAATCAATTCTCAAAATAAACATTTATCATACAATGTATGAGAAATCATTAGGATTTATCTCAACGTAATCTATTTCATTATTAATTTTCAAAATGTATCGACTAAATATAATAAACATCACAAGAATCTTCAATTACACGAATTAACGATTAAATTGAAGATTCTGAAATAACACGATTCTATTATTACAGAATCTTCAATTTAGCATATGAAAAAATCACATAGGTTAAGTTCACAAATTCAATTTTATAACATTTTTAATATATAGACATCAAAAATTCTGCCTGGTTCTTTGATAAGTTTAGATCTCGAGCTAGTAAATGGCATATGTCACGAGCCAATTTCTTTAAACCAACCGCTAAGTAATGTTAGAGACAGCAAATATGAGGGGTCCAAGATTTGTCCTGATCACTGGTTTGACTTCCGAAATAAGTTCATATCTTTGGGACTTCAAAGTTAGTTCACCACATACATAAATTGTTTGCATGTTTTCACAATTTCGACGACTGAAATATTTCCTATTATATTACAATATTAATTGTATCATTATATCTCTTACTCGAGATGTGTTGTTGCAATTTGTGAACCATGTTATGTTAACCTTGGAACATATTGAAACAGGTGTATTAAAAATTATGAAAAAAGCAATTAACCACAAAATAAGCTATATAAATTCTCATGTTATGTAACATGAATAAAATTATATTTCGCACGACAAATAGAATCTTACATATTTCAAACACATTTTATTATAATACAATACAAATTTGCTACTGGTATCTGTATATGCTAAATATTTTTGACAAGAATAAAAAAGTCCCATTTATGAAGCAAATCAAAATTTAATGTAGAATCCTATTTTATTGTGTTTGAAAATATTTTTTATCTGCTGAAATTTTATAAATGAATAAAACCTCTTTCCACTTTTAAAGTTTTTGACCATCAATATATAATAGAAAACTACAGAACTACAAATTCTAGAGCAAATCTTACCTTGTCGCCGATTCCAGCTACATCAACCGTCAATCCTGTTTTGTCTTTAAGTTGAGATGATAACTCCTCTGAAAGAAGATAATAAAGATTGAAATGATAATATGCTTTAAATTGAAATATTTTAAATTAATATAATGTCAATATTTTAAAATACTAGCATCAATACTCCCATAACATACTTAATTCATTCCATGTTGCATCATACAAGAGCTACAAAACATTTTATTAATCTAAATTATATGAAACTAAATTTTTCATTATTATTATATAGACATCGAAAGGATAATCAGGTTTCCAAATTATATCGAAATAAGCTAATAATAACCTAATAATAAGCTAATTTTTCTATCCTGATTGGACGCTACTAGAATTTCTTGATATACTAAAATTTTATTAAGCAAAATTAGTGACTATTATTGCTTTCCTTGTTAATAATTTTAATTATAGCCATCAAAAAAAGAGCGAGTATTATTTTAAGATTGAAAGTCATAAGCAATTTAAAATAAATCTTTGACAAAACTGAAATATTTTGTTTGTTCCATTAAAATTATTGGTTTCAAAATCTCTATTAATAAATGATATTAAATTTTTAAACTGAAAAAAAAAACCTTCAATATTTAAAGTAATAAAACTCAATAGAGATATATACACAGTTTAGAGTCAGGAATTTTTTAAAATTTTTATAGAGTGCTTAAAACAAATGTTTTATGATCTGTAGTATGTGATCACTACAGTTTAAGCTGTTTTTTTATTTTAATTATTTCTTTGAAGGAAAAGTAAACGTATCCTAGACATTATAAAGCAGATTTTAATAGAAGTTATAACTTATAAAAGTTACTTAATGAAGTTCTTGAACATCTATAATTTCCTGGAATTGATTGCATAAAATTCAAGCATATACAAATTTCTGATGAAATGAATGATTAATTTTCATAAAAATTGTAGACAGGTTTCATCATTTTTCAATAAGTTTTAATAAGTTAAATGAAATTTGTAAACTATTTAAACTATATAAACTTATCCTTAAAGATAGAAATGACAGAAACATTTTCAAATAACTTGACACATTAAGCTATAGAAGTTTTTTTGATTGTTTGCTTATAAAGATAATTCATTAGAAATACAAATGTTTTAATTAATTTATTTATTATGTTAAGTATGTAATATTTATGTATATGTTTATAAAAAAAATTACTTGTTTCGTTTTAGTTTATTAATTAGTTATTAATTATGTTTTAGTATATGTTTTATGCAAAAATTACTTAACAAATTTCTTGTGCATCAATAATTCTCTAAAATTAATTACATAAAAATTCAACCATATAGAAATTTTAATAAATGACTGATTAATTTTCATAAAAATTGTAGACAGATTACATAATTATTTAATAAATTTGAATAAGTTAAATAATATTTTTAAACAATATTCATTACAACTTAACCTAAAAGATAGAAATAGTAGCAACATTTTCAAATAACTTGACAACATTAAACTACAAAATATTTTTATAGTTTTTTTTTTCTGCTTATAAAGATAATTCATTAAAAATATAAATTTTTTTAATTAATTAATTAATTTTCTTAAGTACGTAATGTTTATGTATATATTTTATATAAAAATTGCTAGTTATGTTTTAGTATATTAATTAATTATTATTTATGTTTTAGTATATGTTTTGTATAAAAATTACATAACAAATTTTTTGAGCATCAATAATTCCCTAAAATAGATTATATAAAAATTCAATAATATAGAAGTTTGAATAAATGATTAATTAATTTTTATAAAAATTGTAGACAGATTTCATATTTTTCTAACAAAGTTTAGTAAGTTAAATGACATTTTTAAAATGTATTCATTACAAATTTTCCTTAAAAATAAAAATGACGACAGCATTTTCAAATAACTTGACAACATTAAAAACTATTATAAATTTATATTTATAAATTATTAATTATTATTTATTTTATTATTTATGAATTATAAATTTCTTATAATTTTTTGCTTTAAAGATAATTCATGAAAAATATAAATTTTTTAATTAATTTATTAATTACTTTAATTATGTAATGAAAGATATTTTAACAATAAATTAACACCTATAAGTAACTAAAATGTTTTTTAAAATAAACTTAAAAATCTCACTTATTAATGATAAATTAGCTTTGAATTAAAAATATTGTCATTTTAGAAATATAATTTAATCTTAAATACAAATTAAATAAAATTCTGAGTCATGCCGCTCTTTCAATTAAATTAAATTTAAGAAACTCACTCTCTTTTGATACTTTTACAGACTTTTAGAGACATTTACAAATTAAAAGCCTAATTAAAAAAAAACCGCCAACAAATTAAAAATATATATATACACATACAAATGCACACATATTTGGAGACATGAGGAAAAGATATAAACATTCATGAATGCAACAACATTCAATTTTTCAGAATTTAAATTGAAATCCAACATAAAAGTTCTAGGAACATATATCGTCTCTTAATAGCAAAATATATATATTTTTTTTAAATACATTCCCCGAGAAAAAGAAGGAACTATAATTAATTCGTGGAAACTAATTTCGAAACGGAAGCAAAAATTCTTTCGTTCTACATAGATATATATATTTTTTATTTTAATTTATTTTATTTTATTTATTTTTTTTTATTTTCCAAAATCATTCCCAAATTTAGTTCAGGCATGATGAGTTCGGATCTCATTTTTCAATAGCTGGAGTAATGAAAGAATTCTTTGAATAGAAATCCTATAAAACGTGTTGCCAATTCTGCTGACGAAGTTTTCGAAGAATTTTTCGCCTGCACAGCATGGTCAGACAGAAAGGAAGCGATTTTTCGTCTTTTTCCCCTCCCAACCCTTTATTTGAATGTGTTCTACTTCGCATGCTTCTTAAATGAGGTTCATAGCTTTAGTTTCCTTTGATGTCTTTTCCCTGTAACATGTGTGTGCTTAGCACCGAGATAAACATTCCTGCTGTTGCTGTAAAAACGTTTCACGCCGTATCTAAGGACGGTCTTTTGTGAAGCATACCACACAAACAGTATCAGAGTAAACAGACATTTTGAACACGGATTCTCCTCCTCTTTTCTTTTTCTTTCACCCCCCCTTTTCCTTTTTTCCCTTTTTTTTTCTGTACATCCCCCTTTATTCGTCTTCTGCTTTGAAAGAGGTGTCGAACCGTAACCTCTCTCTCTCTCCTCCTCTATCTCCACATACATCTCTCGGAGACATCTATTCATGAGAAAATGGGAGAGGTGAAAAAAAAAAAATGCAAGTAAAAGAAAAAAAAAATTAAAAAGTTTTTACCTTCCTCCCTCCCCCTACCTTATCTTCTATTTCTTATTTGGAAGCAGCACTTTGACGCGAATAAAATCGCGCGAATTAAACAAAAAAATAAATAATAAATAAATAAAAATCAGATCTTGTGATCTGGATGACTGAAAAGGATGGTAGGTAAAATGGAAAAAAAAAAAAAAAAAAAAAGAAAAAGAAAAAGAATGAACAAACTAAAAAAAAAATAATTATGAAAGGATAACAAGGTTCTGCTCTCGTCTACCAGATGGCACTAAGTGCAACCTAATAAAAAAAAATTACTGAAAATATAAGACGAATGTGAAAGGTTATTTGCACTCTATTCATCTCAGTATTTGTTCTTTCTATTTCTTTTTTTTTTCAATCGAAAATCTTTAAAGAAATTAGAATACGGTCACAGTTAGCAAAACTTGAATAGCCCTGCATATATGATCAGCCTGCTTTCAAACAGCCATGCACAGAATCCAATATAGGGCTTCATCAAACAAGGAGTCCAAATGAAGCCCCGACTAGCTGTTTTTGAAAACCACTGGAGTGTTTAAACGAATAGCGTTTCGTGAATAGAAACGATACCGCTTAATGTTTGGGACTTAACGAACACATACAAGTACCTCGCATTCAAACTATTTCTACCATTTCTATGACAAAAAAAAGCAAAACTTTGCAATTCTGGTAGAAGAATTACTGTGCAATTGATGGAGAGCTAATGTTCCTGGCAGAAAAAATACTGTCCAATTACTTTTGTCTGTTCGCAGCTTTTGTTCAAACTTTTTTCAATGCAAAACAGAAAAATGCTGTTCATTTATAATTTTTCAAAATTATTTGTTGACCTCTTTTTAAAAAGGAAAAATATATTTTTTTTTATTTAAACCATGAAGGAGTTTTACTTTAGGGGGTGAATCAAATATAAATAAAAGATGTCTGAATTTATTTAATTGTCGGTATGTAAAAAAAAACGTCGTAAACCTTTTTCTCAGTTTGAAAAATATTTGACTTTGTAATAAGTCTTTATTACTATTGATGTTTGAATTAGAACTCGAAAACATGAAAATATATTAAAAAATCTTCATAAAATTTATGTGAAACGTTTTAGAAATCCTTTGAACTTTAAAGACAAAAAAAAAATTTACTTTATACACAAATAAAACTGTACTCAGTATTATTTTTATATTACTGTTATTACTATACTTTACTTAATATTATTTTTATAAATGGTTTATTTTATTTCAAATAATGAAAACTAATTTGTCGTGCATATTATTAGTGAGTTATTTTTCTCAACTATACTATTATTTCTTACTTTAGACCTTAACTATACTTTAAAATAATTCAATTAAAATAAGACAAAAAGTTTATATATATATATATATATATATATATATATATATATATGTATATTGCATAGTTTATATAAAATTCTTCTCCATTGATGCAACAGCTTCAAGATGGGTCAAGGTCGTCTTTTATATAATATCGCTAATTATACTTTTTAGTGACACAATATGATACTAAATGCTATCTATTCACGGAATGATGAAATGTGAAAAGAAAATACTACGCAAGACTATTGTGAAAGTTAATTTGCAATCTATTAATTTCAGGATTTGTCCTTTATATTTAAATTTAGTAAAATTATTATCCTTTGGAGAAATTCGTCACAAGTTACAAGTTTGAACAGTACATAATTGAAAAGGATTTCTATTTTATGAGCCATGCATACAATAGGGTCCATGAAACTAGAATAAGAATTTATCAAGCAAGACATCCAAAGAGAGTCCTAAATTATCCTTTTTGAAACCCACTGATGTGTTCAAATCAATTGTTTTCGAAAAAAGAATGATACTGCTAAATGTCCGATATAAAAATAAATGTATGCAAGAATGATTTCCTTTAAATTAATGGTGGTGTTTCATGATGACAAGCAATAATTTATGTTGAATTCCCTGCAACTGAAATGATTGAGAAAAAAATACTAACACATTAGACTTATTTGCTCTAATTTTTATTCAGACTTTTAAAATAAAAGACAAGACAATGTATAAGTAAATCCCAATACGTATTTATTATCCTGTTTAATCAAGAAAAGTATTACACCCATGAGTTTTATTTTATTTTCTTTAAATATAAAATCAATGCAGGAATTTTTATTTACTAGAGAATTTCGTAACAGATGCACTTAAATTATAAACACATTTTAAATATTTCCGAATATTTAAGATTTGGAGCTTTTAATCTCTCTCTCTCTTTATATATATATATATATATATATATATATATACATTTTTAAATAATTTATAATTTTTAGAGTTGAGGTGTTGAATAATTTTACATAATTTAACATTTTTTTTTTTGCTTTTTGAATTTTAAAATTCGACTTAATTTATAATTTAATTTTTTTTTAAATTCGACCTGATTTATAATTTAAATTTTTTTTAAATTTGACCTTATTTATAATTATTTTCTAAAATAACGTTTTTGTTGTTTTTGAAAATCTTATCCTTGGCCTTCGCTTATTCATAATCTTATGGCTGTTTGTCCATACAGGATTTTTTTTTTTAAACTTGAAACTAAGATGTCCAAATGCAGATATATATTTTTTTAATTCCGTGATATAAAGTATATATGATTATGATTTATAACCAAATTTAAAATTAAATAACAAATTCTGCAAATAAATTAAAATTTAATATGGAATACATTTAGCCAAAAAATAAATTTATATGCATACAAAAAGACATTTTACTTCCCTATTAGTATATTTGACTCCTCTGTAATTTAATTCCTTTCATAATATGTATCAGGCGAATGTGTAACATATTATACTTAAACAGTGTTAAGAAATAAAATTCTGTCATAGTGAATTTATTACGAAAATAAAAAAGATTTTAATATGACGAAATTGCACTTTTATCATTTAAACATTTTTCATGGGGTACGCAGAAGATCTACCTCCCCGTGGTGCACCTGGTAACACTTTTTAGTGGCTAAAGGGTCTGCAACTTGGCATTATTGTTAGATTAATGAACTCTGTTTCAACATGTTTTGTTGTATTTGTTGTATTATTTTGTTGTTGTTGTATGTTTTTTTTTTTTTTTTTTCGTAGTTCTTTTTTTGCTGTAACTGTTCATAATTTGCCATTGGAAATAATAATAAAAAAAAAATTCATTTCATATTTTGTTTCAAAGTTACAATCTTTATTATCTCATCAGTTACTTTTCGTGTAGAATACTTCACTAAAATATCCCTTCCATTTCAATTTTTATCTAATTGTATAGTTAAATCAAATTTCATGCATCCCCTTATAACATAAATAGTATAAATAATCTGAATCCCAAAATAGAAAATTCATTATTTTCACCATTGAGGTCGTATAGATTTAGAAAGTTTTTCGTCCCCCAAAACGACTTCTGGCATGCTTTTTTAACTGTACATTGCATTGGAAACAAATCACTTTATTTTTAGAAGAATTCTTACTTGCTCCCTTTGAAAAAAAGTTGTTGTTTTTTTCGAAAAGAGGACATTCGAGAAAAGGTTCTAATGCCGAGCAATCCGTCTTAATGGGGGATGGGCTTTCACCCTAATGGTGGTGCTTTGACTGCAAGCCTAACCCCTAGTTCTATGCAAAATTAGTATGAAAAAGGTCAGATCTAATTCAGAATACTGAGTTTTATGTTTCAATTTAGTTGTTTTATGTATCTGAAAATATTTTTTATGAAACGAAATGGGTATTTATAGAAAATATATTATCATCTTATTCATATCAATTTATATATAGATTTCCTATTTGTACAAAAGGAGAAACAATTCAGCTTATTTGTGTAAATCTTTCTGTATGTTAATTTTTGTGTTTATATAATTTTATTTTTACTACCCATAAAATATATGGGTATTGTTTTGGGGAGGGTGGGTCAACAATGTTCTAGACTACTTTCAAAGTATCTTATTGGTTTATATATTTAAATTTCTTTCACAAGCTATTGTTATTGAAATAAATCTATCAAGTTACTTTCACATGTTTTTTTATTAAATACCTTTTACGTGTGGGTTTTTATACATACATACACACACGCACACATATATATATATATATATATAATCGTTTGGGATTTTAAAGTTTATAAAAAAAAAATTTAATTTCTTTCACGTGATTCTATAAAATAGTTTGGAATTCTGTAGTTTTTAAATTTTTTATTTAGTTTTATTTTTTTTTATTTAGTTTTAAATGATAACTGATGAATATAACTTATTTCCTAAGTATGATTTATTGACACTTTTTGTTTCTTGGTTTATTTAAAGTATTTGTTGTGCGCTTTGTTTCTAGATTAAATTCTAAATTTAAAATAGAATTTCAATCTATAAATTTTTATAGACAATGGCATAAATGAAGAGGAATTGTATAAATACCGATGAGTTTTTAAAGTGAATTAACTCAACTCAAAAATCACTTTGCTGTTCTTCTAATGTATTAGTGGAAATGAAAAATTACGTGTTGATCAATGAAACAGTTTCAGTTTAATAAATTTGTCAATGATAATTATAGAATACGAAATCCATAAATATTTCATATTTCATTATTTTTTTTAAATAAAAGAAAATAACTTTAAATGCTTTCAATAAGATTTTAAAATGCATATAAAATTATGCAGAATTTTTTAAAGAGACCAATTATGGTTTTACTTTTTGTCGGAATATTAAATATCCAGATTTTGCAAAATCAGACACATTTTAAAATGTAGACAAAATAATTAGGGTAAAACTGATAAAAAGTTCAAAGAATTAAATAGTTATGATTCAATAATTGAATTGATTCCTAGGACATTCGGCATGAAGTGGTGGTTTACCATAAATAAAGAAATTCTTTAAAATGGGAAAAGAAACTTGATTAGGAAATTATGTATTTCCAATGGGTCTTGTTTTAGTTTTAACTTTATTATTATGTTATTAAATAAAAATTATGATTTAAATAATTATAAAGAATGTTAAGTACATTATCTGGCTGTAAAAATTCAATACTAGCGATATTGTTTTTTTTTATTTATTATTCAAAACTTTTTTGCTATAACAGAGCATTTCTTATTTAAAAAAGCAATTTATCTTAGATTAGCGTATATGATATAATTGAATATTTTTTTTATTATTTATTCAGCTTGAGATAGTTTCATGGAAAACAATACGAAATTCTAAAATTGTAAAGAAAACTTTTCCAAAAAAATTTTAATAATAGTTTAAAACCTACGTAAACAAAATTTTATAACGTTTTTCTATATATATATAAAATAACATTGAGTAATTATCTATATAAATTAGCATTAGCATATATATATATAATTAGTATTATTTACTATATATATAAAAATAGTAAATAAATTGCTATAAGCATGTATATCTCGGATTAGGATAAAATTCAGAATGAATTCTATTCAAATCCTTCAATTACAATAAATTATAATATTTTATTGTTTACTTTATCAAAAAAGAGTAATTAAAACATATGCCAAAATGAGTTTGTATTCTTTTCCCGTTTTAATTTTCCCTCATGAATTTATTAATTATAAATAAATTTATGCTTAAGTAATAATTGTGATTTTTATACAAAATATACTTAAATTACAGGAAACTGAAAAAACCTGGAAAAAACGACAACCGGTTATCGAAATACATAATTAGCTTTAAAATTATTATTTTTACTTAATATTTTTAATTGACTATTAAAATATGAGGAAACATATTACTTACTGTAGGTTATCAAAAAAAAAAAGTAATACTAATCAACAACATAGCGAATATTATCATTTCAATTAATTCATGCAATAAATGAATATTTTTTTCCAAAATAATCATTCAAAAGAATCATTCGTCCAAAAGTTATTATCCGGATCATTTCTCTGTCATTAGAGAGAAAAAATTAATTATAGAATTTTAATTAAAATATCTTATAAAATTATATATATTTTTTCATTTACCAGATCTTTTCAGCAAAATTAAATAAATTTATTTTCAACTATTTTAATACTTATAAAAAAATCTTTATTCTAATATCTTTATTCTCTCAAATCAACAACGCATTAAAACTTAGAAAAAAGTTATTTTAAATCAAATATTTAATCGATTTAATAATTCTAATTTAAAATTATAAAACTGAATAAATTTCATGAACAAAATAAATTATTTAATACCTGCACAAACAGAATTACTTTTTATATACTGTGCAAAAGCAATTATTTTATTCTCAAAATCATAGCTCAATTATTTATGTACAACGAGATTCTCTCAGATTTAATCTTTTAAAAATATTAATATTTTTTAAATCAGTAAATTTATAAAAGAAAATTCTCTATTGTTTGCAATGCTTGTATAGTTCATAATTGATCTTTAAATCATTACTATTATTCAAATAATCAATTCAAGTTGAATATTTAAATCATTACTGCTATTGAAATAATAAAGTCCCGTTGAATATTTAAATCATTACGGTTATTTTCTTAGAAAAAATCCTAATAGAAACTTGTTCTAAGTGAGAAATATTCTAAAAATGTTATATTATTAGGAAGAAGTCGTAGCATTATATAGAAGAAGTTTATATATAACTGTATAATTCAAGTATTTTTATAAATCATTGATGTTATTAAATATTTAAATAATTATTGTTATTTTCTTAGAGAAAATTCTTATAGGAACTTATGCTAAGTGATAAATCTTCTAAAAACATTATATTATTATAAAAAAGTCGTAGCATTACATAGAAGAAATTTATCTATAGTTATATAAATCAATTATTTTTATAAATCATTACTATTATTCAAATATCCAAATCATGTTGAATATTTAAATCATTATGGTTATTTAAATAATCAAGTCATGTTGAATATTTAAATCATTGCGGTTATTTTATTAGAGCAAATCTTAATAGGAGATTGTTCTAAATGAGAAATCTTATAAACAATGTTACATTATTAGTAAAAAGTATTAGAAGGAATTTTATATATATAATTCATTATATAGAAGGAATTTTTCTTCAATACTTTATTATTCTTAATGCTAATACAGTTTCATACGAATTTGCAAAATTTTTAAAAATAATAAAGTACATTAAGTTGCTATTTTAAAGGATATTATTTCCAAAAGACCAAGAGTGGGTGATTCTTATAAAAATATTTAAGTATATTGTGATTAAAATAATAAATTTTGTAGAAGAATTAAAAACAGATTTCACTTTTATATTATAACGAATTCCTGTTATAAGAGAACAAATTTTGAATTATTGCTCTACAATAATTTTAAATACTGATTGATTTTATAAATAAATATTTCAAATAATTTTTCTTTAGAACAGATTTGCTAAGGAATTTATTTTTTATCATGAAAATTTTGTTTAGATTTAATATCGTGTTTAAGAAGCATGAAATATTATTTATTTTATTGATTTCTGTTAATTCTTACAATTTCTTCAACTTTACCAATTTTAGAAATAGGATTTTGACATTATGTACAGGCAAAGTTTATATTAAAACTTATCCAAACTGAGTTATGTGCGATGCACGTTTGTATTAAAAGAGTTATTTTGGTTAAAAGCAATAATTATATATAAAAGTCCTCATACCCGTAATTGATTGAGGAAAAACATTTGATTGTAAAATCATATACATATATATATATACATATATATATATACATATATATATATATATATACATATATACATATATACATATATATATATATATATACATATATATATATACATATATACATATATACATATATATATATATATATATATATATAAAGTATTATAGTAATAATTAATTTTAATTTATTTTTAGTACTAACAAAAATAATTAATTTTTAATGTTGTTTACTGTATTTTTGAAATTCTCAGAAGCATTAAAACTGCAGCAATATATTTTGTATTTTTTGTTCTAAAATTTTCTCGCTAATTCATAATTTGAAAGAAAAATATATTTTACTCAGAAATATTTTAATTTAATAGTGAAAGAGTGTTACTCGGCTTAAATTTTAATTCATATTCTGCAAAGAATCTGAAGAAATTTTCAAATACTACTGACTAAGAAAATATTAAACTAACTAACTAGTAACTAGACTAACTATCTAACAAACTAGTTGCAACTAACTGGTACTTCAAAATATTTTCGAAATAATGAAAATTTAATGCATTATTTTTATACATTAAACTAAAAGGAATAATGAAACTAAATCTGATAATTTTAAATTATCACAGATTTTCAAACATGTAATTTAATTAAAAAGGAAACTTATAATAAGAGCTTCAATAAGTTATAAAAATAAATATAAAATATTAATTTATTAAATACGGTTTAAATATTTTTCTATGCTAATTATAAAATATTTTACTTAAAAATTATTAAGTTAGTTTATTCTACCCATTCCTATATTTCCGATTAACAAATGATAAAAATGGAAATGTTCAGACTAAATCCTGCAATTGGATTGAAATGATTAAAAATTTATATTAAGGCATTAATTATTTTTTATATAAATTCTATGATATGAAAATAATATGAATATCTGAATATCAATAGGACCCTCTAGGATGTCTTCCAATTTGGTTTGGTTTGTCGCTCTACAGTCATTTCGTGCAGACTTTGAGCTAATTAGACCGGAACTTATAGTTTAACCTGGATTCCGAACTACTCACAAACGTCCATGCCACCACCAGCATTCGAAGCAGAGGCCTGTGCTACTAAAGGCCAGAGTGCTAGCCAATTGGACATCAGGCCGCTAGGATGTCTTCCAAATATATATTTATTACAGCTACGTTTAATATATTGTTCTCAAGCAGTAATAAATTGAACAGACTATATAAACACGCTAATTGAGTTCTTCAAATTTTCATCTATACTTTATAAACAGAAAGACAAAATAATAAAATTACGATATTAAAAAATAATTTTATTTAAACTTCTTAATTATTTTAAGTTATTTTTAAAATATGCTGTTGCATGACATGAACAGTAGAAGTAAGTTTTAGGTGACGCCAATAAAATATAAAAGAAAGCACAAGCCTTTGGCTGAACAATCTTGAGTTTTAAATGAAAAGAAAAAAATTATTCCCCCCAACATTTTGGAAGGCCTTTTTTCTGTGGCAACATTGGAGTGAATCATTGCTATACTGTAACATGGAGTTTGGATAGATGAGACAAAGATGTGATTTTTTTTAATTATTGATTTCTATATTTGATTTTTTTTTTAATTTTTACAAAAATTATTTTAGTAAAGGTATTTATTTACATTTTTATTTTTATTATTTTCTCCCAATGTGTTACAAAATTAATTTTTGCTAAAGGAATTTATTTATTTATTTATTATTTTATTATTTTCCTCATTGAGTTACAATAATTACTTTTTGGTTAAAATAATTTAATAATTTTTATTACTTTCTTCCTTTGTGTTACAAGATTTATTTTTTTGTAAAGGAATTTATTTTTATTTCTTTTAAATTTTTAAATTTTTTTGATGATTAAATATTTCACAAATGATTTTTCTTTTTATAAATTGTGTTTAATGTGACTTATTAAATGAATTATAATTTTTTAGTCATAAATTATGGTTATTGTTTCGGAAAGCTGGGTTTTTCATGTCCTTGGCCACTTTCAATTTTGGAAATTTTCACTAAAAACAAATTTTTTGAAAAATTTTCATGATCTTTTTTATACATAATATTCTAAATTTTGTATTACCTCTCAAATAATAATTTTTTTTTTGAAATATTGTGTACTTATATTTATCCTTCTTTTTTTTAACAACCATTTGCAATTACATTTTGTTTTATTTTTTTACTATTCTGTCACTCACAAGTCTTCTACTCAGGCTCTGTTAGCATCCTTTTTAATTTTAGTAATCATTAAATAATATTTACAGGTGTCTTTTAAATTTTCAACCAGCAGAACCTGTTAAAATATCTTTCGTGATTACAGTTCTATAATGAAGAAATTCTCTAACGAGTAGATTTTTTTACATGCTTTATATTCAAAATTTATTAATTTATAGGAATTAATATAGTATATTATAATGTGAAAAACACTCTGTTATAACATTTAAAAATGTTTGGGAAATACTTAATGGCGAAAAATTACTTCAGTATGTAAAATTATGAGAGATATAATTGAATTCTACAGACAAAAGACAAGTTCGACAAAATTATTCATCCATTAAAAAAAACTTCATATTGCTTGAACCCTGAGAACTATTTCATGCATCTTATAAGGAAACTACGGTACTAATCTTTTTTCCGCAGTAGGATGGAAAAAAAATTGCTCGGTTAACATAAATTATTTACTTAGCAAAAAGAAATGTGTTTTTAAGCTAAAGTAATTCCTAGTCATATAATAGACATATTTTCAGACTAATTTAAAATATTTGCATTCATTAAGAAAAAGTCATAAATTCCGATTATTATAAATCGATGTATTTTTGAAGCATAAAACTAAAATTGGTGTATTTTAAATAATAATAATAACAGTTTTAAGTTTCAAGTAATGAAAAGTGTTTATAAATATACGAAAAAATTGAATTTAAGCGGAAGAAAAAAAGTATCTCAAGAAAATTAGTCTTAGACTCATGAAAATGTGTATATTATTATTATATTCCTTATAATGTTTAATGTTATATTATTCAATATAATTGAATAATGTTATGTTATTCAATTATAAACAATATAATATTCTCATTATAATGTTTATAATTGAATTCAGTGTTAAAACAATATTAAAGTTAGTGTTACAGCTATATTCAAAGTTAAAGCAACTATTCGTAAGAGTAATTGAATAAATTGTGGGTAAAGCAGTTAACGCGAATCTAAATCTCAAAGTCAAGTCAAGTCAATAGTACTAAAATTTAAACATTTTTTATTAAAAAATTTAATATGACTGAGAAATTAGCTTTTTATTAGAGCAACGCAATGCGTCAACATTTTTAAAGGGAAATGATTTTCTGGATTAGAACAATAACCCTAAAATTTCACAAAATTGATATTATTCTTAAAATTAAATATAAATTTGACAAAATAAATATAACTGCTTAACTCACATAAATATAAAATAACTATTTAATAAAATAAATAACAGAGATTTTTGTATTACCCCCTGAAAACACTGAAGTAATAAATGTAGGATTTAAATAAGCTTTACTTTGCATAAATATTTCATTATTTAAATTTTAACCATAAATAACCAGTAACCATAAAATATTCCAAAATTGATATTATTCTTACAAACCATTGTTAAAATAAATATAACTGCGTAACTCACAAAAGCATAAAAAAAAGCTATTTTACAAAATAAACAACAGAGATTTTTGCATTAGCCCTTGAAAACAGTGAAGTAAAGAAATGTAGTGTTTAAATAAGCTTTTACTTTGCATAAACATCTTATTCGCCATTATAGATTTAAGAAACTATTTTAAAGGAAATATTCTTACATAGATATCATTTATGCATTATATATTTGTTTTCCAATCATTTTTTTCATATTCTTATATGCACTATGCAAAATAAAAAGTATCTGAAAAGAATTTTGCGTTTTATATATATATTCAAAATCTATTCTTGGTATCAGAGAAGGTATTGTTCAAAATGAATAAAAGACTTTTACACAATGCAGATTCATGTTTATATGTGCAAAAATTCCATTTCCAGTGTCTTATTAAAAAAACCTAGCACAATACTTCAATACTTTTTCTTTTACAAATATAAAGAAAGGCTTATGTCTCTTCCGCACCACCAATTCAGTTGATGAAGACGGAACGGTGTTGCAAGGATTTGTACAAACCCAAAGTCAAATATTAGTTGTAAAAAGACTTAAACCATGGGGAACTTAATCTACCAAAGCAAAACCTGCCTGCATTGAAAACAACAGTAACGGCTCGGCGTGTTTTCGCTTTCCTGGAGGAGCCCTACTCCTTTATATTTAGACGAACCGAACTGGATAAAAGGGATCATATTTCTGCAGGGCACTTTAATGCGACGACCTGATATATTTGCTCTCCCTCCACCCTACCTTGGGGACCAATGAGGATTTCTCGTTTTCCTGTAGGGTTATTTGTTATGGGAACGTATCCTAAAAATACTTTATTCCGGTTGGCATTCTAGGATTTGTGACAGATGGTTGGATATCTAATCTGGAATTCGGTTGCTGTATGTTCTTCTACTTCTTGGTTAGAGTTCAGAAGTTTTTCTTTTTTTTTTTTTTTTTTGGTGTCAGTTGATGCAATAACCTGTTGGGAGAAAGACCGATGGTTGGATGAATTTGGGATACCTGCTGGATTATGGTCGGAACATGTAGTAAATTTTAGATTAAATATCGCGCATTTTACAACATTAGTCATGGAGTAAAAAACACTATTTTGTGTTTGTATGTATAGAAAGTGACACGGTAGAGTTATTTTAGGAAATTCCAAAGCATTAGATGCTGGCAGGTTTAAAAATATAATTCACAGTGAAAATAGGATGCAACATCACACACTATCTATTATTTTTTATTCTTATTATTCTTTTATTCTATTACTCTGTTCTATAATTTTTTGGGTTGCGGTAAGAAATTTTAGATTAAATATCTCGCATCTTACAATATTAGTCATGGAGTAAAAAAAACCATTTTGCGTTTGTATATAAAATAAAGTGACACAGTACAGTTACTTTAGAAAACTCCAAAGTATTAGTGCTGGCTGCTTTAAAAATATAATTCACAATAATGAACATAGGATGTAATATCTCACACTATCGATTATTCTTTTATTCTGTTACTCTTTTCTATTATTTTTTGGATTACAGTAGGAAATTTTAGATTAAATATCGCTCATCTTACGACATTAGTCATGGAGTAAAAAACACTATTTTGTGTTTGTATGTTGAAAGAAAGTGACACGGTAGAGTTATTTTGGGAAATTCCAAAGTATTAAGTGCTGGCTGCTTTAAAAATATAATTCCCAACAGTGAAAATAGAATGTAACATCTTACACTATAACATATTTTCTATTATTCTTTTATTCTATTATTTTTCGAATTGCGGTAAGAAATTTTAGATTAAATATCGAGCATCTAACGACATTAGTCACGGAGTAAAAAACACTATTTTGTGTTTGTATGTTGAAAGAAAGGGACACGGTAGAGTTATTTTAGAAAACTCCAAAGTATTAGGTGCTGGTTGCTTTAAAAATATAATTCGCAAACAGTGAAAACGGGATGTAGCATCTCATATGATAACATATTTTCTATTATTTATTAAGTATTATAGTACATTATTCTTTTATTCTTTTCTATTATATTTTAGATTACGGTAGGAAATTTTAAATTAAATATCGCGCATCTAACGACATTGGTAATGGAGCAAAAAACACTATTTTGTGTTTGCATACTAAGAAAGAAAGTGACACGGTAGAGTTATTTTAGAAAACTCCGAAGTATTAGGTGCTGGTTGCTTTAAAAATATAATTCACAACAGTAAAAACAGGATGTAACATAACATAGCATAGTGTATTTTTTTTTATTATTTTTAAGTATTTATTTAGTATTTATTAGAAGATTATTTTTTTCAACAATAACTTTATTTTTATGTTTCATTTTGTCTCGTAATGAAAATTTTCGCTATTTTACTTTTTGGCTGCACTTTAAAATGATTTATTATATTTAGATTTTGTTAAAAATGTTTTTACATTATGTTGAGATGTTTTAAATTCGTTTTAAAATTAAATTACATGCTTATTTTTTTATTCTAAAAGATTCAAAATACTTACATTTTTACTAATATAAGAAATACGTATGTATGAAATTTGACATTCCTTCCACAAATAACTTTAGAATATCAATTGAAAGAAAAAATAATCAGATGTTTTTTACTTCTCTAATGTTATATATTACTTCGAATAAGAAAAATATAGAATTACTTTAAAATTTCAATTTCGCAGAAACTTCAATTTGAGAGTATCAGTTTCAATTAGATTAAATTTCCAAGTCTTTCTGTAGTATTTTAAATTTTAGTATAAATTATTGAATGCCAAAGAAACATACACTTTTGATTAATTTAATTTTATCCTATTAAAATTTAAATAAAATATAAATAAAAAAATTACATATATAAATTTGTATATTTAATAATGCGATATATATATATATATATATATAAAGGACTCAACTTATGGATACAAAAATCGAAAGAGAAATGAAAAAGAATAAATTAAGGAAACAACCAATTTGTAAGACGAGTATTGTGAAAGACAATACAATCGTACAAGCTACAAAGCTACATCAGTATTTGCTGCACATGTATACATACAAGTGTAGCAAAAAAATATACAAGTGTAACGAATACTGCTGTAGCTTTGTTGTACAAACTGACCGTGTTCGTAGTTTATTCTTTTTCCTTTCTCTTTTGGTTTTGTGTATTCATAAAGTGAGTCCATTTTGTTATGTTACATTATATATCAAAATGAAAAGAATAATTAAATTTTCTCTTTTCATTATATTTTATTCATTTTATACCGGTGTCAAAGTTGCGAACAAAGAAAAATTAGAAAATTAGATCTAATAATGATTTAATTTGTATTTTATCCTCCTGAATATATCTCCCTGAAACATTGGTATTAAAAGACGAAGGAAAATTCCTTATACCTAAGATATGTATTTTATAAATATAAGATATATGTTTTAAAAATTTTACATGCTAGCCGTTCACAAATTTTCTCACGACATCTTGGAACATTATTTTGAGTAATGATATTAATATTTAAAATAAGCATTATTATTTAGAATAATATAACATTCACATACAAGTGATTAGAGCAGAGACTTTATTTGCCTTTTTGAAGTAATAAATTGTGTTGAATAGAATTTCAATTATGTTTTTAACTTAAAATCAATTTAATTAAAAAAATTAATTATAAAGCAATATTACAGTTTCTGAAGAGATCAGAATAAATTAAAATAGCTTAAAATTTGGAAGAGAATTGTAATTGAAAATTTCTGCTTTAAAATACGTGCAGATTAAATTCTCTTTCAACTGAAATCAAATTGTGATTTTAAAAAAGTATTATGTTTGTACCAAGTTAAAGAATAGTTGATCGATTTTTTTCCCTTTATTATTTTATAAGTTGTTAAAATAATGAAGAAAAGTTTAACTGATAATCATTTACCTGCTTTAACAGCAACTTCAGAAGCATTGAGGCCTTTGACATTCGGATTAACTTTGAATGTAATTTCTTGTCCGTTAACCCTGTAAAAAATTAAAGAAAAAAAAAAATGATTAAACTTTTAACTAATAAATCAAATCATGTAATATTAACAGAAAATCAATAAAATAAAATCTTCTATAACATTTAAGTTTTATGTAAATTATTAATATTCTTCTTAATTATGTTTAGTTTTCAGATTAAGCCACGTGATATTCATTTCAAAGAAACATTTAAATTGATATAAATAAAAACTCACTTAATAGAAAATGATTAAATTAAGAAGTTATTAATAGTCTTAGTTAAATTATTAATATTTTTCATAATTTTTTTAGCTTTTGGATTAAGCCATCTGAAATTGATTTCAAAAATCGTTTAAATTGATATAAATGGAAACTTACTTGACGTTCGAGAAACTTCCACGATCCAAATCCAAATATTTCTCCAAAGTTTTTATTAAATTCTGGGCACTCTCCTCACTTGGAGACCTTTAAAAAATTAATTAATAAAATATTTAAAGAATGACATTTTTTAAAACACAAGTGATAAGCTCTTATTTTAAAAATATACGTCAAAACAGTCTCTTGATAGCATGAATTTCCAAACAAAGTGATCTGGGTTCGAAAGCAGACATAAGCCAAAATGGTAGCTTCCATATCGTTACTAGGGTTTGGGACAGTAAATTCTTAGGCCGGAATATCTGTTGTTGGGCTTAAAATGAGAATGAAGCTGGATATACAAATTAACAAATATAGGAGTAGTTGAATTAAATATATATATATATATATATATATATTATATATAATTATATAATACAAGATATATATATTATATAATTATATAATAGCAAATTTTTTCGTAGTTGATTGAAAGCTGCGATATAAAAATGTGGGTGTAATGATGCAGTCATTATTCCCGTTTCCAAACCCTAAGGATACACCTGATAACGTTAAAACTGTTATGTATCTTGTGATGAAGAATGAAGTGATGAAAGATCTCATGATAAAGTACCTGGCATTTGTAAGCAACAATTATTAAAAATAAAACTATAAATTGACTGTTATTTCTCCTTTATAAAATTAATTAATTGCCGACGAAACTTTTTCAACATCCACACAACATCGATGAAAAATTTTGGTTATAACATCAGACAAAGAAAAAAAAGTTTTTTTTTTTCATTTATCTAATTGCGATGCTTCTAAAAACACCCATAAATTAAAGACATGTGACAAAACTGCACCTCAAAATAATCATCAAATATATAATCAAACCCATTAGTAAAAAAAAAAAAATAACAACAAAGTTCAAAATAAAAAAAAAAAATTGAAACTAAAGAATTAAATTTTCAAGGTGAAAGTTTAAATTAGTTAATAAATATCTTAATAATTTTATTAAATATTTAGGGTGTTTGGCTGACAAATTGCACCATATAGTACCATCAGTTCTTTGAGTTTTACTATTAGCATAATCACCGAAGAAATTGAACAAAATCTACATGGGTTGGACAGTGAAGCGAGTAAGTACCAACAAATTAAATATTCAAGAGGAAAGCTTAAATTAGTTAAACAATATTATTGAATATTTATGTTTTTGATTGAAAAATTGGTGGAATCCTTTGAGCTTCATTTTTATCATAATTACAAAAGATATTAAACAAAATCTACGTGGATTTCCCAATGAAGTGAGTAAGTATTAAAAAATTAAATTTTCAAAGGGAAAGCTTAAATTATTTACTCAATATCTGAACAATATTATTGAATATGTGTGTTTTTCAGCGGACAAATTGCACCATATAGTACTATATGTCATTTGGGCATTATTCTTAGCATAATTACAGAAGAGGTTAAACAAACTCTACATGTTTTGGGCAGTGAAACGTGTAATAATTGCAAAAACTTCTGGGAAAATGTTTAAATTAATTAATGAATATCTCAATAATATTATTGAATGTTTATTTTTTTTGCTGAAACATTGCACCATATAGTACCATAAGTCATTAGAGCTTTATTATTATCATAATTACAGAAGTGATTAAACAAAATCTACGTGGGTAGGCCAGTGAAGCGAGTAAGGACGTAGGTTCCTGATTAATTTAAGTGAAATTTTATACCTTATTCAATAATTTTTAAAATTTAATAAATATTTATCTATTGTTAATAAATTAATTTTTAGTTTATTCTTAATAATAGGATTATAATGTAGGATGCTGTTTATGCGTTAAAATTTAATTGCAAAATTAAAAATAAGTTATTGTTATTATCATTAGGAAAGTAACGATTGTTCCAGACTTTTCCTTTTTGATTCTAGGCATTCATTATATACATCATTAAATATTTAAGTGAAATACGATAAATGAGCATTTACTGTCCTTGTGAATATTATGTTACATTTTGAATATCAGTTCAAAAGGATAATAAGGGAAAATACGATACCACAAGTTGTACATTATATTAAGAATTCTGAACTACTAATGATCTAGATGTATTTAGTTACATACTTGTAATAGGGAAATGATTTGAAGTTTATTCATGGACGAATATTATTACCACTAAATGCATACAATATTGAGGTAATTAAAAGAAATTCTCTGAATAACAATTAAGTTCTTCTAAGTTTTCATAAAATTATTCAGACAAATTTCCCAACCATTTCACTGAACGACTTTATCAAAGGTGAAATGTTAAGAAAAATTAATTTTTCAGTAGAGATTATTCAGATAACTTTCTTTCAAAATATATGATTGTTAAGATTGTAAAGCAGTAGTTTTTGAATTGCAAACGAAAATGATTTTAATTTTGAAATGCCAATTCAATTTAATTTTCGCCATCAAATTAATTGAATTTTTCAATTTGAAAGGAAGATAAATTATTCCAATTAACTCTCTAATTATTCGGTTTTAGTTTCATAATTTTTCATTTATTCCTTGCGGCGTTTCTATACGTCCTTGATTCTAGATTAAGAAGATAAATTTCTAATAACTGCATCCTTTGAGATTTTTAAAAGAATTAAAACAAATTAAATTTAATTTTTATTATCTAATATCTTCGCTAAAAATAATCAAAACAATATTTTAAAATACCTTATTTTTTAATTTAGTCTAAAATGTTGTTTTCGAATACAAAATTTCGTAACCTATTTTGTGTTTCTTAATAAGAGGAAATGATGCAATGATTATAATTAGAAGTTTATATTAAATGTTTTTAGTAAAATCTAAAATTTTTAATTAATTGCATTGGTTAATTTAAATGGTAATTAACTTTTTATGCAATTTATACTTTTCTTCAAAATTCATTAAAAATAACTTACACATTAGGACAGAAGTGCATTAAAATATTTTTTTTGAATAAAATTGTAAATTTAAAATTAAAGTAATAATTCGATTTTTAATTAATTAAAGATTTCAAAACCAATGATATATCATTTTTCATGTGTTTCAGTGATTATTTTTTAAATTTCATAAAAGTATTTCTTTATTATCGATATTATTTTCATAACGAAAATTATTTGAATGAAATTAAATAATATAAATAGGCAGTCAGGAGAAAAATATTCACGTCTATAAATTCTAACTATTAATTTACTTTTACTTATGCATATTTTATACTTATGTAATAAATAAAGGCAGATAATTATATAATTATTATTATTATTATTGTTAATTATTATATATTATAAAGAAAGATAACTCTGTTTTTATTAAGATTGTTTCTGAAATTTGATTAATAATTTTAATTAACTTCGATTGATTAAATTAGGTTGATTAACCAACTAAATAATCTATAGCCTTTCATTTTAGTGCATGTATATAATGTGAAATTTCATTTATTTAGCAATTAAATTAAAATAAAATTTTTTTTAATATATTACCACTTTTTAGAAATAAAATTTTAAAGATAAGAACAAAAAAATATCCTCTACATTTAAGCTTTATATCGTATTACATATATAATTGAAATAATATTGAAAGGAATGGAATATATATATATATATATATATACAGGGTGCGCAGAAAATCTACCTCCCCGTGGTGGACTTGGAAACACTTTTTAGTGGCTAAAAGATCTACAACTTGGCATTATTGTTAGATTAATGAACTCTGTTTCAGCATGTTTTGTTGTATTATCTGTTGTTTCTTTTTCGTTGATCTTTTTTTGCTGTAACTGTTCATAATCTGCCATTGGAAATAAAAAATAATATATATATATATATTATTTTTTATTTTTTATTTCCAATGGCAGATTATGAACATATATATATATATATATATATATATATATATAGCCTATTTTTTTAAATCAATGTCCAGTAAATTTTAAATTTTTTCTCATTTATTTTTATTTCATTATTTTATTTGCCTCATTTTTAAAAAAGATAAAATTCATCACAGCAATCTATAAAATTACTTCAGTTTAAGATTAAATAAAGGAATATTAAAAGCTTTTATTAATTTCACAATATTTCATTATTAAACAATTCACATTACCTTTTATAATCAATTTATACTGGACTTTTCACAATTTATGTAAATCAAATTTCAACTATTTTATGAATAACAATATGAAAACATTGAAGTGAAATTGAATTCAATAAACATTTAAACAACAGTGGATAAATAAGTCACATAATGTTTTACTGATATTTCATCAAGATTGTAATGTAAATAATTGCTCGCTACATCATGAAGAAATAATTTTTGACCATTACCCAATTCTAAAAAAAAAAAATAATAATAGATATCTTCATTCGCATAAAATATATTCTAACAAGCTCACACTGTAATTCGATTTCATTTTTAATCTACGTACGATCTTCTGCCATAGTTACCCCTCCAGAAACTTTATGCTGCATTAGGTTGGACAGACGACCCATTAGTAGCAATTATTGAAGCATTATAACTTTTTGTGACCCATCATAGAAATCGTCCCCTCAACCATCCCCCAGTGAGGGAAAAAAACTTCCTCTGAACAAAACGGGAACGATAGAGTTACAGGAAAGACTCGATTACATCATTACCAATAAAACCCAACGTGAAATTGTTAGAAGCCTGCTAGGAAGGATCGATTTCTTAATTATGTTACCACCTGTTGTAAGAACTGTATGGATTATCAGAAATAATGGTTTGGCATTTTCGAAATTTGCAAGATATATTTTATTTAAATGTACCGTAAAGTAAAATGAGAATGAAAGGGCTGTTCAACAAGAGGATTTAAAGCATGTAGTATTTAGTTACGTTACTTATACTACTTACTATAGTTGAATTTCCAGCCACATATTTCGGTATTAAGAAGTTGTTATGATAAGGTCTTTTGCATAAATTAACCTATTAAACATCATAAGTAGAAATAAGGATAAATGTAAAATATTACTTTATATATCGAACAATACAATTGTTGAATTTCCAGCCTCATATTTAGGTAAAACATACGTTATGATAAGGTCGTTTGCATAAATTAATCTATTAAACATCCTCATAAGTAGAGAATACTTATTAAATGAGGTTAAATCAAAATTAATACATTATATACCGAACAGTAAGGCAGGCAGTTCTACGACTATCAATTATAAAGTAAAGTGAGGATGAAAGTGATGTTTAACAAGAGGATTTGAAGTATGTAGTATTTCCTTATATTACGTATACTGCATACAATTGTTAAATTTTCAGCCTTGTATTTCGGCATTAAAAAGATATGTGAGGGTTTTACATAAATTCACCTCATTAAACATCCTCATAAGTAGAGAATACTTATAAAATGAAGATAACTCTAAGCTATTATATTATATATCGAGCAACACAATTGTTGAATTTCCGGCCTCATATTGCGATATTAAAAATTTGTTATGATGAGGATTTTTACATAAGTTAACCTTATTAAACATCGTCACAAGTACAGAATACTTATTAAATGAGGATAAATCTAAACTATTACATTATATATCGACCAATAAGAAAGACAATTCCACGACGATTGACTTATATTCTATAGTGGAAATATTAATAACATTATACTAATGAATAATTGGGTTGTAAATAATTTTATTTTCAACAGTATTGCAAACATGCATTTAAAAGTGAGCCATATCTCATATCCAATGACTATATTTGAATACAGTTTCAATAAAAACAATCATTTAAAAAAAATTAAATACATTAAATGAAAGAAATCTGTTTAAAATCAAAGGAAATGAAATTAATTTTATTAGTATTATAATTCGCACAAGATAAATTAAATATTTTCCATTTAAAAAAATTAATTGTGAACAAAAAAAGAGAACAATTGTTCAAATAAAAGAAAACTGTTATTAATCATACTTTAAAAAAAACTAAAGTGGTTAAAAAAATCTAATAAAATGCAATTTTCTGATTTAGGAGTTTTTAATATCTTACAGAATTTTTTTTTCAAATTACTCTAATATTCCATTGACACTCAATTACAATTTTAAGTATCAAAATGCTCATTTCATCAAAAAGTGTGATTTTTCTTTAAATCGGTTTCCTTAATTCAAAAAAAAAAAAAAAAAAAAAAAAAAATTGAAAAACGAATTAAGAATTTGAATTTTTTTTCAATTAATTTGATATAAAGACCTAACTGTTTGGAACTTTGTCTAACTGTTTGGAATCGTAATAAAGTGGCACTAAATCCCACACGAATGCATTTCGCGTTACATGCTGTTGTAAAGAACTATTCTCCCTATTTACCACATCGCAGAATGACAAGAAAATTTCATTTATAACATTCCAAATCAGCTCTATTTATTTCAGTGTAATGAACATTTCGAAAACAATATGGAACGTACTATTGGAATCATCACTGGCACTCTGAGGTGGTATGAAAAAAGAATAAAAAAAGTATCATCAAAAAAGAATAGTTTCTCTTCAAATTAATTTCTTTAATTCACAAAGGAATGAAAAGAAAATGAATGATGATTGAAAAATGAATGATGAAATTGAATTTTTTTTCAATTAATTTGATATAAAGGGACTAGCTGTTTGGAATCATAACAAAGTGACACTTTATCTCACACGAACACACATCACGTTATATGCTTATTGTAAAGTATTGTGCTCATTCTTTGCCACGCCGCAAAATAGTGAGACAATTTCATTTCATAACATTCCAAATTAACACTATTTGCTTCAGTGTATTCAACATTTCGAAAGCAATACAGAACGTGTTAAGGAAGTCATCACTGGAACTTTGTGGTGGTATTACCAATTCAAAGTTATGCTTAACAAGTTTAGGTACAATTCGATTATAACGTAGTTGTATACAACCTAAATAAAAGAACACAAATACAACATTTGTAGAATTTGGAAAAAGAAATTGAAAATGTACTCTCTCTTTTTAAGGTGGAAAGTTTATTTTTACATTTTCAATAATTTAATAATCTGATTATTTAAAACCCAATCAATGTTTTGTAATCACTTTACAAAATTACAACATACGTTTTGTATTTACTTTACATAATTACGTTTTGTAAGCATTTTATGTACTATGTTATATGTTAACTTTCTAAATAGAAAATGTAGCTCCATTTTCGTTGCAATACTTCAATGGGCCTCTTTACATCAAATTAATTGAAGAGAATTCAATTTCATCACTCGTTTTTTTTTTCAATTTCCTTTCTGAATTAAAGAAAACAATTTAAAGAGAAAGCACTCCTTTTGATGAAAAGCCCTTTTTGATACTTAAAATTGTAATTGAGTGTGAATGGAATATTAGAGTAATTTCTAAAAATAAAAAAAGTCCCCTCTGATATGAAGTTCAGACAGATATTACAAACCAGACCCCTCCAGTCGAATACCTCCTTCCTCCAACCCCTCATCCCCACTTATCTACCCTTTTACTCCCCCATCCCCTATTTCACGACGAACCCCCTATTTCAGCCTTTTAGTCCCTCTCCCCCTAAATCATGCCCGGTTATTAGTTGAAATCCAACATCTTTTAAAAAAAATAATTGGTTCCCTGCTAGAGTGAATTGGATTACGGATTTTTGCCATGTGACTTTTCCCATTACTCTTTTTTTTAAATAAAATATTTTCCTTGTATCCAGATCTTGCAATGTTTTCTCATTACTATTTCGTTCTTTACATAGTTAAATTATGTTTTTGTTTGATGATTTTTCAGACTTTTATCATTATTTATCTAACGAATCATGTATATTAATAGACTAATACGATCGTAAACGCAATTTGATCAGAAATTTATTAGAATTAAATTCAATTTGCTAAATATATTTCGAGAAATTTTATCGATGTTTTTTTTCTTTAAAATGGTCAACGATTTTTCATTAAGCAATTTTATTTGAAAACAGTAATCAGATGAAGAGCAAATAAAGCATAATAACATTACGTTTTTATCCTACAATCTATACTTTCTAAAAATAATCGAACTAATAAATATTTGTTCGATGTTCAAATTCTTACATTTCATTTTGTGATACCTATATTTATGATAGAGATATTCCGCAGTAATTTTAAAATATATGTAATGATTCTATCCCCTACGTTTCATTAATTTAAATTTTAAAAATTTTTAATTTTAATTTCATTTTTATTTTAATTTTCATTAAAAACAAAACTGGTGTTTATAATGAAGTCAGTTTAATGATTTAACAATAATTTGAATTAAATTTAACATTTACAAATAGAGCACAATTAAAATGTGCATCTAAGTTTTTGTCTTTCATTGTTTCAAATCATTCTTATTTATTTCAAAAATAAATCTTTAAAATTATAAAAACAAACAAAAAAAATTAGTTTAAGTATTGCAAAAGCACATTTTAAATGAAAATCCAAAGACACTTTTATTTGGCTTGTTTGCATTATAAGTATAAATCATATAAATTAAGACTAACCAACATACAGTGGTTATGCAAATTGTTTAATCACATTTGCACATTTTATACATATTACGCACATTTTGCACTTTACACACATTTCGCATTAAGCCCATTTTGCACGTTATGCATATTTTTTTCACAATGCAACCATAAATTCGTTTAAAACATTGATTTTATTATATTTATTATAAAAATTATTTATTATATTTATTTCCTGACATACAAATTACATTAAAATAAATAATAAATATATAAAAAAATAAGTTTTTTTAAAAATTTTATTTAAATACCAAACTACTTTTTAGTCATTTAAACCTGCTTAATAGATTTTTTTTAAATTTTATCTAACAGATGTAAAAGATGGTTATACTACAACATGTTTACTTATTTATCGCTATAGCTTTTATTATTCATTTTTATTTTAGTTTGTTTTATCTTTAAATTTATAACACTATCTGATTTGCAATTGCTGTCTTACTTTCAAATGAGACCCAAAGAACCAAACATTTGGGTATCTCTGGTAAAAATGATGCCGACAGAGCAATATTAGAAAATAAGCATATTTTTGATATCCATAAGCTCTTTTTAATAAAGTTAACAACATTAAAAAATCCTTTAACGTTTTTTTTTATTTCCTTTATATATGACACCTTCACAGAATACAAGTGAACGGATTCACTAGGAAAAGGAAGTCACTTTTCAGTAAAATATCTCCTTTTATGAAGTTTTATTAAGATTAAATGTAGCGTTAAAAATTCAAAAGAAAATTAATTTAAATCTAAAATAATCAAAGGATGTGGGAAAAAATAGTGAATCTTTGCTAGAATAAATCACGCTTTTCACTTATAAAGTAACATTCATTTCTTTTGATAATTAACAACCTTTAAAAACTGAAATCTTTACAATCTTAAAAAAAATTGAGAACGTATTAAGAACATATTGTTTTAAAAAATGCTTTTTATTAAATTTTTTTAACAAATGCAACTTTTAACTTTTTTTTAATAATTAGTAATAAAAATTACTGTTATTGAATAATTTTCTGTCTCTGCTAGGTTTATCAGGATTTTTTTTCAAAATTTGAATAAAATTTTATTCATCATGCAATCCAAATTATAATGTTAACAAAATTAATTACAATTCAATTTTCAATTTATTTCTTTTATTGAATTTATTTTTCTTATAGAAAATATTTCATGTTTTTCATTTATTTACATAAAATCATTGGAATGCTTTTTTATAATCGATATTTATATTACACAGATAGAATTTTTCTAATAAATAAATAACGAAAAGAAGAGAAAATTGAATATGGAAACGCAGATATGAATATTTCTGATGAAATATATCCCAGATTGAACGTCTTGTCCAATATTTTGCAACATTTACGATTTATGCGATATATTAAAGATATATTTGCAGAGAAGGTAGTTTTTATTTTATGCAATTCTACATCTTACTGTACATGTTAGACGAAAAAAAATTCCAAGGCTGTAGTGATTTACTTACATCATTGCAATGTTTTCCTTGGCTTTAGGTTAGTCGCAATACCCATAATGGGATAATTCCATATGGGAAAATATTTTTCAGACAATCGCACTCAATGTCAGTTGCATTTTTGTAACTCTTTCTATTGAATTACTATGGACTAAGTAGACCAAGTTTGGTGTATACACGATTTTAGAGATTTGAGTTTAATATCATTCGTATTAGGTACAAAATATGTAGTTGAAAATTCATATTTTGTTAATATTATTATATATATTTTTTGTTATTATTTTCAAGTAATTATTGCCTTTTTGTTACTTTTATTATCCTTTTTTCATTTAAACTTTAAAAAAAAAAAAAAATTATCAAAAGAGAACCCATTTCTGTATCAATCAATTAATGTACTATTAAATAAAAACCCTTTTTATTTTAATATTAAAACCTTTATAATTGTACTTTTTGTTACAGAATTATGGTATGGGCAACTTGTAGATGGACAAGTTTGGACAAGTATGAACAACTTTAGACAAGTATGGGCAAGTTGTTTGAAATTATTTTTTATATGTTTTAAAAAGAAAAAAAAAATGTTTTACTCTGATACTACAGACTATTAAAAGGGCAATAGACCATTATAGGACAACTCAGAAACAATACAATGATACAATGTGATTGTACATGTTTTTTCTTGTTTTTTTACACAGAATTACGGTATGGACAACTTGTGGATGGACAGGTATGGACAACTTGTTTGAAATTATTTTATAAGTTTTAAAAATGAAAAAAAAAAATTTATTCTCAAAACACACACTATTAAAAGTGCAATAGATGTTTAAAAGACTACTCACAAACAACACAGTGTGAGATACAATGTGATTATACATGTTTACAAATGATTGCGACTAACGAAAGTTTAATAAAGAATTTTTTATCTAGCAATTTTTAATTGTAAATTTGGATTAATTATCTTTATCTTATTGAAATTTGATAATTTGTGTTCAAGTCATTTTGCAGAGAGTAATTTAAGTGCAATTACTTTTCCTTGATTTGCAGGTTAGTCCTCGTCGCGTCGACTGAGTCGTATCGACCGATGTGCCCCTCTCCCGTCTTCGCCGCATTGGCCGTCCTCTCCTCGTCCGGCACGTCTTTGGAGCCGATGTCATCTATGCCTTCTATAACCTCGGGCTGATCGACAGAGAGGCGCTCGAACGTCTTCGCTTGCGGCTCCTCGTGTGACACTTCGGTTTTAGCTGTAAATTCAAAGCCTCATTGAATCGTTTCGTAAGTAAAACGTGCAATCATATTTTTTAAATGCAATTATTTTTTTTAATTAATTTGACATCATCCGAAATATTAACAGTTTTTTTTTAAATAAAAATTGCGTGTTTTTATTTCAAGGCATATTTTTTGTTTACTTTTAGTTATTAATTGCATTTTAATTCAATTTAAATTTAATTAATTCCATTTTTTATTTGTTTTAATTTAATTTGACATCATCAACTTTTCTCTAAAATAGCAACCGTTTATTAAAGTTTACCTGTAATGATGATGTATCTGCATATATTTTCAATGCATATTTTTATTTTTTTATTTTTAAATACTAAATGTATTTTGAATTCAGTTTAAATTTAAGGCATAATTCTTGTCAATATTACGTTTTACAATCTTATTTTATAATTGCAATCTTATTTTTTAAATGCAAATTTAATTTTTTAATTTAATTTGTTGTGTTTAATTAAATTAAATTGAATTAATAATCAAACTTAAAAACAGATAACGTGATTAAGTAATATAAATAAAACTATAAATTAAAACTAAATATAAATAATAGTAACGTTTTTTAATTATTTAATTTTTTAATTTAATTTGACATCATCAATTTTTCTCTGAAATAGCAATGCATATTTTCAGTTACTTTTAATCACTGAATGTATTGTTAATAAAATTCAATTTAAATTCATGGCATAATTCTTGTCAATGTTACATTTTTCGATACAACTGCAATCCTATTTTTTAAATGCAATTTGATTTTTTTAAAATTTAATTTGACATCATGATTTAGTTTCTGAAATAACAACCATTTTTTTATAAATTACCTGTAACGATAATGATACTTGTATTTATTATCAATGTATATTTTATTTACGTCAACTAATTACTAAATGCATTGTTCATTAAATTCAATTTCAGTTTAAGGCATAATCCATGTCAATGTTACATTTTTCAACACAACTGCAATCTTATTTCTTAAAAGAATATTTTTAAAATTAATTTGACTTTATGATTTTGTTTCTAAAATAGCAACCATTTTTTTAAAATTATCTATAATGATAATGTTACCTGTATTTATTTTATGCATACTTTTATTTACGTCAATTAATTACTAAATATATTGTTCATAAAATTCAGTTTACATTTAAGATTTTCGACAATGTTATATATAGTCTTTTTGTCGAAATTATTTCAGAAATAAAATAAGCAATTTGATTTTTTTAGGAAATGCAATTTGAGTGTGCGAAATATAAATTTTAAATACGTTATCTGTTTTTAAGTTTGATTATTAATTCAATTTAATTTTACAATATTTTCTACAAGGCTAAAATAATTAATTTTAATTTATCATATTGCAAATAAAATAAGAAATCAGGTTTTCACTTTCTTAGTTAAATGAAAACTGAATTTACAATGCCAATTGTAATAATCCTTCTCATTTTAAGGTGAATTTAGATATTTTGAGTCTTATTTTAAGAAAAAGGTAACATAAACACAATTCTAATTTCCACACTATTAATGTCAACATTACCTAAAATACAACAAATATAATTCAATATTTGAATATTTATTAATTAAAATTAAATCTCTAATGTACAAATTCTATTTCATAATTCCTAATTCAATGTTAAAAATTAAACTGAAATTAGATGCTAAATAAAGTCGATGATTGTATTTTATTTTCAGTAAATCATTTCTTTCATTTCATTACATATATGATATAATTCAAGGTTATCATTATAAATACAGTTTGAATTTATTCCTTGTATTGAAATCACAGATTATTCTATGAAATTATAACTATTTTTTAATGTAATTAATAATGATAATGTTACATTTATTTAATTTCTGAAATCAATTATATTTATTTATTGAACTAATCATTTTTGTTTAATTGAATTAACTACAATAGTAACAAACCTAACGCATTTTAATGTATTTTTTCATTATTCTATAAGAAAATAAGCAATTTAGTTTTATTTAAGGTTTATTAATTGCAATTCGAATTTATGAAGTATAAATTGAAATTAGGGGTAATTCTTTTAAATGATTTTTTAAAAAAACTAATATGTAATGATAATTTTTCTTAATTTCATTTCAACTCAATGATTTTACTTATTTATAGGAATTTCTTTGTCTGTGTGCGGTATAAATTCTCAATTAAATTTAAATTGAAATATTTTTATTATCTACTATGCTAAAACATTTAAGTGTAATCATTTTGCGTGTTAAATAAGTTAATTACTTTTTTTAACTTTACTTTTTTACTATTATTTTTTGCTGTTGTTGGTAAATGCAATTTTAATCCAAGAAATGTAATTTTACTCTTGAATAATTTTCTGTGATGGTAAAATTATTTAAGAATAATATTTAATGATTTGCTCACCTGTAATTATTTAAAATTTGAATTCATATTAATTTAAATTAAATATTTTTTTGTGTGTTGTTTTAACTCATAATAAATAACTGAAATTTATGGCCCTATTTAATATTAATAACTTTTAATGTAATTTGCAATAGTAATATTTTCTGTAATAATATTATTTTTATTTTCTTATTTTATTTAATCTTCTGTAAGATGTATATTTAATTAATTTTTTTATTCTGCAATTTGTAGTAAATTTATTCATAATGTTATTCGTAAACTACCTATTCAATTCAAAGTTTTTAATATTAATTTGTTAAATAATTTATTTAAAAAAAATAAAATGGCAGTTTATTGATTCTTTCAACTAAACTTTATTTGTATCAATTATGTCTCTTAATAATTGAGTTATTTCATTTATAAAATAATTTTCAGCATTCAATTTGCTAATTTTTTATTTGTAATTTTACTTCTAATTTAATCTGTATTATTGAAAAATAATTTCAATAAATAATGTAGTCTCTTTTTTAAAATTAATTTCAGTTAACTTTTTAAAATGTGATAATTTTAAAAACAGTTATATCAACAAAATTTAAGTGTAATTCTGATATGGAAATTTATTGATAAGATTTGTGATCCAATATACTAATAAGCATAAGCATTTTACACATCTAGGATGAAAATAAATATGTGGAAAATTTTTCTTTCATAAAAAATGCATTTTTTTACTAACCTTTCATTAAATTGTCATGATCATCGCCAGCTACATAAATTCTTCTGATTTCATCTGAAAAATAGTGTATGAAAGTTTAAGTATTAGCTTACAAGAATAAATAATTTTGGAACATTATAATATCACATTAGTAAAATATTTAATTAAGTAGCAAATAAGCATCAAAAAATAAAATTATCCATACCAATACAATGGAGAATAAATTCAATAAAGAATGCCCCTAAAAATCAACTTTTATGGAACATAATTCATAAATTCATTTCTATGCATCTTCAATCCAAAATTAAGTAAACTTATCGAAACAAATTGAATGATGTCCTTTTAAAAATCGAATAGAAGTTTCCACTCCTGTTTTAGCATATTTAGTGAAATATATAAAAATTAAATACCTGGAAATAAATCAGAATGCACTATTTAAATAAGTTCGAAAAATTAAAGCATAAAGCACTAGCTTCAACAGATTATACATTTATTTAATCAACCAACTTCCCTATTTATTGAAAAATTTAAGAAAAAAAAATTGGAAAATGCTACTTTAAGAACTGAGTTAAATATTTCTATCTTTTTATGATAGCATAATTACCTAGAAATAATCATAAATCAAGGAATATTACAAAAAACACTATAACATAAGCCACTAAATTGGTAGCGTATATTACTTGATTAATAAATTATATCTTATTTTATTTTGCATTAAAACTAAACTTATTGAAATTAATTTCAAAATGCTTCAAAAACTTTTCATTTCTGTTTTTTATTCAATATTTTATAAATATTTTTTCAATCATTAAATTATTTACACACAAAGCTGGAAATATCAAACAATCAAAGACACATAAATATTATTTAAACAAAACTGAAAACGCATAATATATATAAAATAAACTTTTCCATGCTAATGGGATATATATGTATTTGATTGACTATAAGAATCGATTAAATTTATTGGAAAAATTGAAAACTGGTATTTCAGAAATCTTATTATATTTTATTTTTGATACATACTGAGGAAAATATAAAGATTAATAATATCTGTTGGTAAAACAACATACCACTTAAGATCAAAATAAATATCTCGTTTAGAAATAACCTCAACAAATCTATGGTATGCAATAACCAACAACGAAAATGACAGAAAAAAAATACCCTTTTATATCATAACCACCAAATATTGCCACTCATTGCATCCAGAAATTGCATATAGTTTCTAGAACCAATAATACCAAACTTTTCCTCTTGAAACGAAATAGTTGGCATCACTCCTTTGATTAATTTTAAAGAGATTCTTTATCCATTTCAGATAGTCCGTTATAGACACTTGAGTTCTTTCCCAATACCGAGCGAGATACAAAAACGGGGATACAGGGCCCCAATATCATCCTTCCCTCCATATATATTTCTGTCTTACTTAGAGGCATGGAATGCCAAGTGGTACATGAAATTGGGTGGAAATTCTTGGGACTATTTGGTTCTCGTTCGAGTTTCATTGTTGATAGGGTAGGCCAGATTCCTGACATGGAACGGGATTGATATGGCAGTTCCACCGAAATACATATATATATGCTTCTCACAGAGATATTTATATTTACTTTGAAGGGTATCCGAAATATTTTCAATGTATTGGACATTTCAAGAAAAACGCTTATATGATATAACAGTCAAACAGTGAAATCATAAGACCAAACAGAATATAGAAATACTTTAAAATTGTTGTATGTTATAATGATATTCATATGATTCAATGATAATAATTTTACTATATGTCTAATACCTATTAAAAAACATAAAATGCATTGTGGTGCATAATATATTGCATTTCTGAATCGAGGAAACTCAGTGTATTTTGTGAGGAAACTCAGAACTCAAAGCCAAAAAGAGATCTTAACCAAAAATGTAAGCTTTTATACTCAGGATGGGCACTGAAGAGTACCTCGATTGTATGGTGTGTAAGGAGAGTGTGATATGAGCTATTATGTTAAAATGGAAAATATTTTAGAACTATGTAAATAAAAAAATCTTTTTTATAATACTGAAAACATTTAACTTTTGATAGTGTACTTAACTAATATTATTATTAATTTATAGTTCACTAATATATGTTATTATTTATTCTATAATTTTATGATGTCCTGAACCTATGAGAAAACACATATTTCATTTATTATGCGCATATTTAAATTGTTTTGATGACCAAATTGTCAACACACACACACCTGAATATTTTAAAGAAATTGAAAAATTATTCATCTTACTGTTCTTCGCTACACAAAAAATTCATAAAATATCAAATCAAATAAATATTAACATATTTAAGATCATCATAAAATATAAAAACCACAAAAGTATTCAAGAATAGGTCGTTAACACAACGGAAATAATGAATTATTTATCTAATAAAACTATATATTACATATTCAAAGATTTTTTTAAAGATAATAAGGGAATTTCAAGAATATAAAAAGGAATTTTTAATCAGCAGTACTAGAAATATTGAAATTTTAAAATTTATATAAATATATATCAACATATCAATACAAAAATCAGAAAGAATTAGCAAGGAATAAACCAGAAACACGAACAGTTTATGTAACGGATATTTTAATAACTTTGATCACATAAATTATTATATGACCATAAGAATACAATGAAATTGTATATAATAATATTCTATACACAAAACCCTAAATTGCCTCAGATTCAAATACCTAAAAAAAAATACAGGAAAAAATGGAAGAATTTGTTCAAGATCCTAAGGTTGCAGAAATACAATCGAAAATCATTAGACAAATACAAATAATAAATGTAAGAACGGCTATAACGCCATAGGCAAATAAATAAACACAAATATTTATACAACGCATACACTGACAGGGTGTGTATTGCAGAAAATCCTCAGAACCAAAAGAAATTAATTATCCTGACTATTACTTTATCAAATACGCATATACAGTATATGTGTAGGCGAATAAACATGTTTGTATGCATGTGTGCTGGCAAATAAACTATTTATTTTGTTAGATGTTACAATTTTTTTTGCTAGATGTTTGTATGTATATGCATTTGTATGTTCTTATGTATATATGTCCGTATCTAAGTGCTCATATATTTTATATAGAAATATATGCACACATTTCAAACTGTAAGTGTGTGCTCTAGTACGACGCAAACCAGACATCGACATGTTGCGAAACTGCAATATTTTCAGTTATATGCTTGTTTTTTAAGTATCCTATAGGAATTAAAATTGTTTTCAGTATATATATATATATATATATATATATATATATATATACTGTAATACCTCATTTACTATAGTTTTATCTCATTTAAATGTCTCTTTTTAAAAAATTTATATTTTACACGATTCAAGGCAAAGAATTCTGATCTAAATCCTACAATACATAATTTTGTTCAACTGAATAAATTTTAAATTGATACAAATTTTCAGAATTCATAAGAAATAATAATTCAAATTAATACAGTAATAAAAGTATTTTGTGGGGTTTTTTTTCAGATATACTTAAACTATATTGAACAAGATTTAATATGTCTGATACTGTTTTATTTTGTAGAAATGCTACTTTCAATTTCAATTGCCAAATAGGACTAGAACTTGACATATAAATTTAATTTTAGTACTACATGGAATAAATATCCAAATTTTACGATTCATTTATTTATTATTATTATTATTATTCCTTTCGTATAAAAAATTTTACCCTAATTAAGGATCTCAGCTATTTATATTGTACATTTTCATCTAATGAGTTCTTTTCAAAAAAAAAAATCCTGTTTTTTAATTTTTATTATTAATAAAAATATCGTCCGCGCTTGATATCTTAATTAGAAATGTATTTGAATTAAAGCAAGAATGCGCAGACCTCAAAAATTTACGAACCGCATGTACTCGTTCTAATTTATCTTCAGACACATGAAAAAAAATTCCAAAAATAATTGTCATTTATATCGATATTGTAATTAACAGTAATAAAAAAACTAAATAATATTATATAATAAATAAAGCAAATTAAGATTTTTAATGAGTAATATTATATTTATTTATTAAATGTTTTATTAACGGTTCAAATTTTGTAGTAACCAACCACAAAAATAAGTCAGATCATTTCTATTTAATGTTACTTTTTTAATATTCATGTTTGAAAATTATTGTTCACAAATAGAGATAGATTCAAATAAAATAAAGTATTTTAATTAATTATATAATCACAATATAGAATTATCACGAATAATTTTGAAATAGAACATATTCTGTGGCATTGCTACAAATTTCGTAATCGACATCAAATGGCGATAGCCATCAGTAACGACAGAACTGTCAATAAGAGTAAGAACAATAAAGAACAAGCATAAATAATGACTCTACATTCAGATTAGCATATTACTAGCTAAAGTTCTTATCTCCTGTTTTAAAATAAATTAGAAAAATTGGAAAATTTTTTATAATATTTAAATGTGTATTTATGTAATGAATTAGAACTGGATCATCTTTTAGGTACAAAACGTTTCGTCAAAATATGGAAGTGTCTACTATTTCAAAAAAAAAAAAAAATAATAATAAATAAAAATATATATATATATATATATATATATACCTATCTCGAATAAAAAAAAAATTTAGACCGATAGAAAAGTAACGGCCGCTTTAACACTAGTGTAAGAAAAACCGCTGGAAAACAGCGGTCTCTAAAACGCTAGTATAAGGGCAACCGCTGAAAAAGAGCGGCCGCTATAACGCTAGTATAAAGAGGGCCGCTGGAAAAGCAACGGCAGTTAGAACAATACCATAAGGAGCACCGCAGGAAAAGTAGCGGCAGACCGTGGTATTCTTTTCGTATTGTAAATCGGTTTGACATTCTTTTTTGATAGTCGCAGAATATCTTTCGTGATATTCACATTACTTCACAATATTCTACATAATTTAATATGCTCCAAAGTGTGGCCTTAGTAATGTAGTGTGATTTCAGAAGCTACTTTCAGATTTGTATAATTAATAAATACAGTATTTTTATAGACACGCTAAGAGCATAAATATTTCAAAGTACTGGTAATTAAAATCAAATTTTTTAATTTATAAATAATTAAGTAATGAAAATTTTATCTCACTTACTTACTTTCAACACAATGGTGATTAAAATTTGTCTTTATTTTCCAAATAAAGAAATAAGTTTATAATTTAATAAAGTTAAAGTTAATAAGTTTATACATAGTAGAAAAAAATGCTTAAATATAATTATTTTTATTAAATTTACACATAAATATTTGAATCAAAATTTATAAATATAATTTTCTGAGCACCACTTTTTGTTATATTTGTCTTAAGACGTTAGTATAAAGCGGACCGCTGGAAAATCAGCGAGGGACCGTGGAATTCTATATGTATTCTAAATCGGTTTTACATACTTTATCTATAGTCGCAAAAGATCTTTTGTGATCTTCACAATATTCTAAAGATTTTAATATGTGCGAATAAAGTGTGATCTTAATGATGATGTTTGATTTCTGTGGCTATTTCCAGATTTTTATAATTAATAAATACAGTATTTTTATAGATAAGCTCAGTACACAAATATTTCAATGTAATGGTAAATTAGATCGAAATTTTAACTTATAAATAATTAATTAATGAAAATTTCCTCTCATTTACCTACTTTTAACACAATGGGGAATATGTGTTTTTCAAATTGTTAATTGGTGATAGGTTTATGCACAGTAGAAATAAAAATGCTTAAAAATATTTACTTTTATTAAATTATATTTGAATCATTAGTTATAAATATAATTTTCAGAGCACCACTTTTTGTTATACTCGTCTTAAGACGAGAGGACCGTGGTATTCTATATGTATTCTAAATCAGTTTTACAAACTTTATCGATAGTTGCAGGTGATACTTCGTAATCTTCACAATACTTCCTAATATTCTACAGATTTTAATAGGTGTGAATAAAGTGTTATAGTCTGATTTTTATAGATACGCTTAGTACACAAATATTTCAGCGTACTGGTTAAAGAAAGCGAAAATTTTAATGTGTATTTAATTAAGTAATGAAATATTTATCTCATTTACATACTTTTAACACAAATGGTGATTAAAAATTTTTCTTTCTTATTAAAATTGTAAATTCATGATAAGTTCGCACACAGTAAAAATAAAAATGCTCAAAAATATTTATTTTTATTAAATTTGCAAACAAATATTTGAATCATTATTTATAAATGTAATTTTCAGAGCATCATTTATTATTATAAAGGACATTTTGAAAATACAGAATGCAGATTTAAATTGTCATTCCTAACGGATGCATTCATTATGAATAACAATTTAAATCTGAATTCATTAACATTCATTAACTTTATGAATATTACGAATATATTGATGAATGTCACTTATAATCTGCATTAATATCATTTAATTTTGAAGGACAATTTAAATTTGAATCAAAATAATTCATTAACTTTATAAATATTACAAATATAAATGACAAATATTATAATTCAGTCTCAGAACTTCAGATACAAAAAGAGATATGAAATTAGAAAACAATTAAATTAAATAAATCTCTTTTAAACGTGTTTTTATAAAACGAAATATTATTTACTATGCTTACAACTTTCGCAAAATAAACTTAATATAATGATACGGATTTCAACCTTTCCTTTTTTTAAAAATGTATTCATTTTCATGTGTAATAGTTATTATGAAAAGTAATTGAATAATTTGAATACGCATCACAAATCCTTATTAAAGCTTTTATATATTCTCACACAAATTTGAAGCACTTAATTTAATATCTACGATGCAGAACCAGTTTAGGACAAAGAGAAGTAAATTGTCGTTCAAATTAAAGGTCAATAACCGGAATTAAACCAAATACTAAACCAAAACAGAAAAAAAAAAAAGAACTGAAAGATATCTTAAATTACATAAAAAAAGAAAGAATTATTTACTCTAAACACAAACAAGAATAATTCTAAGCAAATTGACCGGAGAAAAGGAGAAAAAAAAATAAATGCATCCAGTTCGGTGCATTATATTAATTACCAAGATTTTAAGAAGACCCAGTTGTTGCCTTAATTTACCTTCCGCAAAATGTCCTGAGGGTAAATACGCGTTTCGGATTTAATCTTCTTCGCAACAGATTTTCTTTTTTTTTCTTTTCTTTTTCTTTTCTTCTTCTTCTACTTTCCTTCTTCAAAATTTCGAAATCAATTTAAATAAAAATAAAACTCATATCGCTCAAATTTATCTTTTTAAAACTTCTTTCTGTTGTTATTTTAATTACACTTTCCTTGACCTACATCGTTTAAAGATTAGCATGAACACACAAAAAGAAAGAGAATAGAAGGATTAGGAAATAAAAAAAAAAAAGTATTAATAATACATAAATAAATGGAGGCCTTTTTCTAGAAGCAATTTCTGGCTCATCTCATTACAATTTTTCTGTTTCTCTCTCTGTGTTGTGTTTTTGCTAACTCTGGAATTTTCCAAAATACTATTTTCATGATGGTTTTCTTTCCGTATTGCTCATGTTTTTTTTTTCTGTTTCGATTTCTGTGTCATTTTTTGTTTCTCCTCTCTAATTCTCCACTTAATCCACAACGGCTTATCATCAGACATTAATGGAAATTGCCTGTTAAAAAGTGGAAGTCGGCCAAAGAAAATAAATACAGTTAATCACGAAAAGTGTGCAGAAAGCCGTCTAGTATAGAAAATTGGGTGATTTCTGATTACAAAGCCTTTTCTCCTCTCTCCTCCTTTCCTAAATTGATGCTTTGTTTTTGTTTTTATCTCCGCTCATTGCCTTGGGACATATACAATTTCTGCCTTACCTTTACACAACTAGCACTAATTAAAATGCTAATAGATCTTTCCGTGGTGTGTTAAAAAAAATTAATCTCCAATATCCAAACCATTAATGAATAATACGAGAATAAATTAATAAAAGAACATCGTTCCTTTTTCTTAGAGGTGATGTTGAATTACAATCACATGTTGCAATGCCGAATAATTATGCATGCCACAATTATTCAACATACCCAAGGACATGAGGCCGCTTTTTAGTTAATAGAAAAATGTAAACAAACATTAAAAGATAAATTTATTGAATAATCAAACTTATTTAACTAATAGAAAATCGAAACATGCTTACAAATGAAATTACTAAAATTGTACTCGAAATGAGCTATAAAAATTTAATTAATTTTAATTTTGGATATATCTCGATTGTAATTCTGAAGTAAGAGCATTTATGAATAGCAGTCAGACAAGTTCAAATTTTTCTTTCTCATTTTTCGTCGTCTCTTTTATATTTTTAACGTACAATTTTCGTTTTGATTGCATTTATTTTAATTCTTCACATTACGTATTAATTAATATTAACCTCCCATCAGCGTTTACATAAAATTAAAATGATATTAATGTATAAGCTATGAAAAAACAAACTAAAACATTACAGGAATTATGAAATTTTTTGAGACAATAATTCTGTGCATAAAATATGAAAAGTGCAATTTTTCAAATAATAAATTACTAATGTATTCTCAACTTTTTATAAAATGATAATAAATTATTTATTGTTTATTAAAATTGGGCAAAATGCAAAAACGCAAAAACAAATCTTGTGCCATTCCAGATCAGTCTGTTAATCCTAGATATTAAAGTAATATTAATGTATAGGCTATGAAAAAACATTATAAAGCATTACAACAATTAACAATTGTTTTGAAACAATAACTCAGTGCGTAACATAAAAAGTTCTTTTTTTTTCAAACAATATATTATTAATGTATTCTCAACATTATATAAAGTGATACTAAATTATTTATTCTTTATTAAAATTGAGAATTCTGCACAAATGCAACAATAAGTTTTGTGCCAATCCAGTCCGTCTGTTATTCCTAGATATTAAAGTAATATTAATGTATAGGCTATAAAAAAGAATATAAAATATTACAGCAATTATCAAATTTTTTGAAACAATAATTCAGGGCACAATATAAAAAGTGCAATTTTTCAAACAATATATTATTAATGCATTCTCAACTTTATATAAAGTGATAATAAATTATTTGTTGTTTATTAAAATTGCACAATCAGCACAAATGCAATAACAAATCCTGTGCCAATGTAGGCCGTCTGTTAATCCTAGATATTTAATGCATTTTTATTGATTCCCATACATTAATATTAATCTATAGCCTTATGAAAAAAGAATATAAAATATTACAACAATTATCAATTTTTTTTTAAACAATAATTCCATGCATAATATGACAAGTGCAATTTTTCAAACAATATATTATTAATGCATTCACAAATTTATATAAAGTGATAATAAATTATTTATTGTTTATCAAGATTGAGCATTCAGCACAAATACAATAACAAATCTTGTTCCAATCCAGGCCGTATGTTAATACTAGATATCTAATACATTTTTATTGATTCGCACAATGCAATGTACTCTTAAAAATAAATATCTATGAAAATAAGTATCTATATATTTGAGTATAAAGAATGCAGGTGATATGCAGGTATAAAAGTTTAAAAATAATACGGTCATGTAATACGGAATTTATTTATTCTTTTTAAACTAGCAAAACATTCAATAATTTTATATTGAATGACGACTTTTACATAAATAATAGTGCATAGTAAAAATATGTAAGTGCAAGTCTGAATTGAATAAAGTATTGTCTATTTATTTAACACTGAATTTTGAAATAAAAGATGAACAAAAATCTCCTATTTCCCTTAATAAAACAACACTAACGGAAATCAAATTGCATCCTTTGAACATCACTTTAGATGACTTTTTGTTTCTTGAAATGTCATCGTTTTTTAAATTTAATTTTATCTCATTTTTAAAAAAAAATATTTTAAACCCAGAGATATTTGCACTTCCATCAGAAGCATTACGCAAATTTAATTAGCATCTATCATTAAAAAGAATATTTTTACATAAATAACAGTGCATAATTAAAATATATCAATTCATTGAAGTCTGAATTGAATAAAGATATTGCATGCTTATATTTATTTAAACCTGAATTTTGAAATAATTGAAGAACAAAAATCTTCTATTTCCCTCTAATGACATAACACTATCGGCGAATAAATTGCGTCCTTTGAACGTCACTTCAGATGATTTTTTTTTAATTTAACTTTTTTACTCAACTTTTTTTAATTACTTTAAACCCAGAGGCATCAGAAGCATTTCGTATATTTAATTAGCGTCTATCTTAGCATTAGCATATATCATAGAACGAAGGTTTTTACATAAATAATCGAGCATAGTTAAAATAAGTAAATACATTGAAGCTTGAATTGAATAACGGTATTGCCTGCATGCATCTATTCAACACTGAATTTTGAAATAATTGAAGAACAAAAATCTTCTATTTCCCTTAACCGGCAAACACTACCGGCAAATAAATTTCCATCCTTTGAACACAAATTTAGATGAGTTTTTTTCGTGAAATGTCGTCATTTTTCTAATTTAATTTTTTTACTCATCTTTTTTTTATAATTATTTTAAATCTAGAGACAATTTCACTTCTACAAGAAGCATTTCGTGTAATTAATTAGCATCTATCATAGAATGAAGATTTTTACATAAATAATTGTACATATAGTAATTAAAATACGTAAATGCATTGAAGTCTGAATTGAATAAATGTATTGTATGTGTGTATATATTTAACACTGAATTTTGAAATAAAAGATTAATACCAAAAATATTCTATTTCACTTAATAAAACAACAGTATACTAGGCAAATAAATTGCATCCTTTGAACGTCAAGTTAAATCATGTTTTTATAATTTCCTCTTTTATTTTAATTTAATATTTTTCTTATCTTTTTTAAATTATTTTAAACTCAGGGACATTTGGGCTTCCATTAGAAACATTTCGTATATTTAATTAGCATCTATCATAGAATGAAGAATTTTACATAAATAATTGTGCATAATTAAAATACATCAATAATTCAAGTGCATTCAAATTCATGATTTGAATAAAAGTAATATATGCATGTATCTATTTAACAATGAACTTTGAAACAATTGAAGAACAAAACTCTTCTATTTTTCCTTAATAAATCAACATTATCGGCAAATAAATTGCATCCTTTGAATGCCACTTTAGATTATTTTTATTTCGTAATGCTATATATTTTTTTAATTTAATATTTTTCATATATTTTTTTAAAATTATTTCAAACTCAGAGACATTCTGTCTTCCATCAGAAGCATTTGGTATATTTAATTAGAAAACAAAACAATTCAATCAACAATTCAACAATCATAGAATGAAGATTTTTACATAAATAATTGTGCATAATTGAAGTAAAATTCATTGAAGTCTGAATTGAATAAGTTATTATATGTTATGCATCTACTTAACGCTGAATTTTTTAACAAAAGAGGAAGTATAAAAATCTTTTATTGCCCTTAATGAAACAACACTATCGGTAAATAAATTACATCCTTTGGACATCACTTTAGATGAGTTCTTTTTTCCTTGAAATGTCATCTTTGATTTAATTTATTATTATTTTTTTTATTATTTTAAATCCAGATACACTTGTGCTTCCATATATTTAATTAGCATCTGTCTTAACATTAATAACTACCATAGAATGAATATTTTTAAATATTGTATGCATATATTTATTTAACCCTGAAATTTGAAATAGTTGAACAAAAATCTTCTATTTCCTTTAATGATATAACACTATCGGCAAATAAATTGCATCCTTTGAACGTCACTTTAGATGATTTTTTTCGTGAAATGTCACCATTATTTTAAATTTAATTTTTTTTACTCACCTTGTTTTTGAAATTATTTTTAACCCAGAGACATTTTCGCTTTCATCAGAAGCATTTCGTATATTTAATTAGCGCCAACTATTTTTTTTTTTTTTTTTTTCAAATTTTCTCTCTGATAAGGAAAAAAATATTTAAAAAAAAATGGTCACCACAAAAATTATTTAAAAACTTGCAGAAAAAGTTAATTATGTCCATTGCTAGAACCGAAATAGCAACGAAATCTCGGTGGCTTCATTTTAAACACCAAGGAACTTGATTAGCGCGTTAAAATCCTTTTCGGGAAAACAGTTTACGTATAATATTAGCTGCGTCTGAGTACGTAATCAAACTTGTAGCTATTTATGTATACTTGACTGAAAATTTGGAGAGAAGGTTACTTATTTTAATTAAGGCACAAATAACGAGAATATTCCTTTTTAATAAAGCTGCATCAGCTAAGAGAAAATTTTTGAAAATAATCTGCTTATTCTAATTAGCTGTCTTTGTTTCATACTTGATTATTATTTCCTTTTTTTTTGTTTCTCCAACCCCCCTCTCCCCTTCGTCCCCCAGTTGTCTTTCGTAGCCGAGTTTTAGAACCTTATGCTCGTAATTAGTGCAAAGTTTGAAACGAAGAAATGAAGAAAATATAATCTGAAAGAAGTTTTCTTAAACTATGCAGATAACAACCAAGAAAAATGGTATTTTTAGAGAAACTGGATGCAAATTATAAGTTTCTATTGGGCATTACACTTTTGTCAAGCAAGATTTTTTTTTGTGTGTGTGGTTGTGTGATATATTTTATACTTTTAAATGTTCATCAATGCTAATTAGCCTGCATAGAGCTTGCGGTTTCTGAGGTTTAAACTTATAGTAGCAAATTAGGCATCATCTGCAGTATTACCTGAGATCTTCAAGTCAGAACGAGTTAAAAATTTTAGCCGCAGTATGACGGAATGCATGTTATGCGAATAAGTTAATAATTTGACTCTAGAATAAAGTACACCGTTCAGTTCAATTAAAAAAAAAAGTTCAGAATGACTTAACAATTCAGCATATTTTAAAAGCTAAGTACTTTGTTTTTTGGAAAAGAGTTGTCAATTTATTTTTTACTTTTGTCATTTTAATTGCGATGCTTTAAAGAATTGTTTGAATATCATAAGAATTAATTAGTTTTTATCGTAGCATTTGAAACTTGAATTGAATGGCTATTGTCTATTTGAATTCATTTAAGTACAGTAGTTTCAGTAAAAAAAAATAATAAGTAATAATATCTTTAATTGTGTTGTTCAGTTTAATGCATGTCATATGCAAAAGTTTGTAAAAGTATATTAATGAGGAATACGAATTATTTAAAAATAGAAATTAATGAGCAGTATTACTTCTGTCCAAATATTCGTTTCAATTACCGTGTTTGATTTACATCTCTACAAATAATACAGAATTAATAAGGCAAAACTTTAGAAGAACATGAATAATAAAAGGGACTATAATAAAGGGATATTTAATTAATAATTATATTTTGCTATGTACTTTTAAAAAAAATTACCAATAATTCCAAATTCTCAAAGATTGCTTTCTGCCATTTCTCAATTACTATCGTTACAATAAAAAATTAATGCATAAAAGATTGGTAAAAAAAATTGAATATTCAAAATTTTTGATCAAGCAATTAGGAACTGAAAGGCATAATAATTGAAAATTTAAGTAAAAATTCCTAAAATGTTTGAATTTTAATTATTTTATTTATATGTTAGAAATATATTTTAGAAATTAATCTCATATGCTATTATTACTGAAGCATTTTTTTTTTCAAATTCAAATATTCAGTAAGTTAATAATTAATATGAGTAGTATCAGTGGTTAAAAATAATTAAGAGCAAAATTTTCAAAATCAGAATATATGCTTTTGTGATAATTTTCATATTTAGAATATAAATATTTTTAAAATAAACCAGAATAGTTTTAAATTAAAATTGAATATAAAGATAATAGAATTTAGTTTCATACAATATATTTTTCTAGAAGGATTAATGTTGCATAAGATAACATATTAAAATGATAATACATTTTCATAAAATATTAGTTAAGAAAGCGTAAAAAGCTTGTCTAAATTTAATAAAACAATTCATATGTTTTAAAAAATGCATTCATTGTAAAATTTGACAGTTCTTTAATATTAGTATAAAAAGACAGCAAAATAACATAGTTCTAATCTATCAAAATCTAATATGGGGATATATAACTTTATATGCGACCCGCGGAATTATGACGCATTTCCAAAGTGGTCCGCAAGATCATTTGGGTTGGCCACCACTGGTCTAAATGCTACACATTATTTCATTGTATTCACTAGAAGCTGATTATGTTTCAATTATAAAATATATCTTTGAATTTAATTTTATATCGTTAAAATTGATATAATAATTTTCTCTCTTTTATTAAGTAACAGCAGAAAAAAAAATTCAACAGTTAATATTTTCATTAAAAAGCATCAATTCGATATGCAGAGGTTGTACCATAAGGATATTATTATGAACACAAGTTTATTGTAAAACACTCGATATTATTAAGAAAAATCAGCTTAAGTATTTTTGTCTTAAACATGACGGAAAAGCAAATTAAATATGCCTTAGGATATATATATATACATATATATATATATATAGCATATGTATATATATATATATATATATGATGTCGCATTACCTTATTGATCTATTACATTAATAAGACATAAATTCACTTTCTAAATAGTCATGTCTCGCGATCAAATAAACATAATCTGTTTCTGTGAAAATCTATTAAAGATAATATATAAATATCCTGATAACTTACAAATATTAATTTAGTTATGCATTTTAAAAGCATGAATATATTTCCATCAAAATTTTAAAAAAATATTTAGTTGTTTTTAAAAGAAATGAATGCTGTATTGAAATTATTATATTTGATGTCATATATATATATATATATATATATATTTGATGTCCCATTACCTTATTGATCTATTACTTTAATTAGACAGAAGTACCTTTTCTAAATAGTCATGTCTCGTGATCAAATGAACATCATCTGTTTCTGTGAAAATCTATTATAGAGAATCTATAAATATCCTGATAACTCTCTCTCTCTATATATAAGAACATTAAACAAAGACTTGGTTTAGCTAGTTTGTCTCTCTACGGCAATTCTTTGCACACTTTTTTTTAAAACCAGGATCTACAGTTTAGCGTGGATTTCGAAGTCCTACTATTACTACATTCCACCACATCACATTACTATGCCTACAACTAAGTTGCCCCTATATAGTTTGGGAATAACGTGGGTGAGAAGTCTGACTGGGCTCCGTGGCGCTCTACAGTCATATGAGACCACTATACATTATATGTCCGAACCACTATACACATTCATGACACCAAACCGAAACTTGTGGAACCGTGCGCCAATTCTGAAGCATTAACAAACATCCATGACCTCTCCAGGATTTGAATCTGAAGCCTGTAGTACTAAAAGCTAGAGCGCTAACCAATTGGTCATCAGACTAGGTCATTAAACAAAGAAGTATTGCACAAAAAAATAAAAATTCAATTTCTAAAAAAAATTACGCAAACAAACTATAAATTAAATTTCAATACTATTTTCTCTTTTTTTCAGCTCATCAATTACATCGTTTTTTGTCAACATCAATATTTCGATGAATAATTAATAAGTTTAAGCCCAGAAAAACGCCGGCTAATTCAACAAATTCAAAAGTGATAATTAAATAGACAGTGATAAGAAAAACACTGATGTATTGATAGGCTGAATATATAACAAAAAACAATTTTGTCTAAGTGAGAAGTGACCATAAGTTTGAACACCTGTGTATGTTTCATTTAAGGGTTTTGGAGCTCAAGCCCACCAGCTACCGGACTCATCTGTTATAGTATGTGTCTTTTCAAAAGCATAATGAATAAAAATATTGTATATCTTTTTAATTAATTTAGAATTAATTCATTTGCCAATCTGTATATTTCTTTCTCTCTTCTAGTATATCATTATTCTGTATATTGTACATCCGCGAGTATGTGAAATCAAAACCAATACAAACTAATATTTCGATGAATTATTAATAAACTTAAACCAGGAAAAATGCCGGCTAATTCAACAAATTCAGACGCGATAATAAAATAGACAGTGATAAGAAAAACACTTGATATGCCAAATATTTAACAAAAAACAATTGGGCTTAAGTGAGAAGTGACCATAAGTTTGAACACTTGCCCACAATTCCTTTAAAGATTTTGTGGTTCAAGCCCGGGCAACCATCTGGAATCATCTATTATGGTATGCGTTATGCCTTTTATTATTTTATATAATATACATTATTTTTTTCATTTATAGCGTTATGCGTTACGCATTTATATATATAACATACATAACGTTATTCATTTATTATATATGGTATTTATTATGCATTTATATGAAACATACAAAAGCATAATGAATTAAATTATTGAATGTCCTTTTTATTAATTTAGAATTAATTCATTTGCAAATTTGTATAATATTTCTCTCTCTTCTAGTAATTATATCCTTATTCTGTGTTTTATACTTCCGCCAGTATGTGAAACCAAATCCAATGCAAACCAATATTTCGATGAATTACTAATCAACTTAAGCCAGGGAAAATACCAACTAAGACGCGATAATAAAATAAATCAATTAGAAATATAGAAATAAGCTGATGCACTGATATGCTAAATATATAACAAAAAACATCTGGGCTTAAGTGAGAAGTGACCATAAGTTTGAAAACCTGCTGACATTTTATTTAAGGGTTTTGGGAGTCAAGCCCACCAGCCCCTATAATCATCTATTATGGTATGCGTTAAGCCTTTTATTATTTTATATAATATGCACTATTTTTTATTTGTATGCATTATCCGTTGAGCATTTATATACATATAACATATAATATTATCCCTTTATTATATATAATAATAATGCTTTAAATCCATGGACACGATAACAACAACAACAACATTTATTAAATATGGTATATATTATACATTTACATGCATTGAAAAGCATAATGAATTAATATATTGGATGTCATTTTAATTAATTTAGAATTAATTAATTTGCAAATTTGTATAATGTTTCCCTTTCTTCTAGTATATCATTATTCTGTATACATCCACTAGTACGTGAAACCAAAGCCGAATCGATCTTGCACAAAACTTCGCGATCTTTATTGTCAAAGGGGGAAAAACGGGGACAAAAATAAATTTAAAAAAAACCAGTGATCTCCGCAGTATTCCGCATCTATTCAAACAATCCCATTCGCAACTTCATGAAACAGAACGCTTCTATACCCCGGGGGAGTGTGCGTGTCACGCGACACCACTGTGCCCCTAAACGAACCTCCCCCGGATTTTGCGGAACCCCTTTCCCGCCCGCTAAAAGGGGCTTTTAACAGCAATTTGCAGGGAGTGGCGGGCTACCGGAAAGGAGGGTAGTACGTGTCACGGGTGATTAATACGGATAGTATTTCTGAGGGGGGTGGGAGGGATTTGCGCTCCATGTATTCATTCCATGTATGCAATACTTCCCTCTCTAATCTTCACATGGCAGTTTGGGATTCCTCCCTCCCCTTCAGACCCCTTTCTCTACCGTCACACCGAAGACATCTGTTGAACTTGTTGAGGGTATATTGACATGATGGGGGAGTTCTTTCTCTCATTCTGTGTTCCATGGCAGTGGTGGATCAATTGGGTAGGTTTGTTTGGTCAATATAAGGTTCTTTGAAGATTTGAAATGAGATGATTGTATTAGACAAATAGATTCGGCACGCGCCGACTTCTGAAGTCCGAGATCCCGTACTGTCATCTGGCGGGGGTGTTATACAAGGAAAGAAAGCAGATTTGCAAATTAATTATCATATATATACACACATACATACATATATATATAGGATGCGCAGAAGATCTACTTCCCCGTGGTGCACCTGGTAACACTTTTTAGTGGCTAAAAGATATACATCTTGGCATTATTGTTAGATTAATGAACTCTGTTTCAGCATGTTTTGTTGTATTCTCTGTTTTTTTTCCCCCGTTGTTCTTTTGTTGCTGTAACTGTTCATAATCTGCCATTGGAAATAAAAAAAACCATATATATATATATATATATATATATATATATATGATAACTTGCAAATCTGCTTCTTTTCCCTTGATCTCAGAATGTTATGATTAATTTATTTTGGGTTTTTATATTTATTTTCCGTATAACTATATTTTGTTCGGATGTTATGGATTTCCTGGACCAAAACGCTTCCTACCTTGTTATTGTATAGTATGTCTGCGTATATGATTTATCTGCCTATGCTGGTCTAGCAGTTCAACATTTCGATATTAGGGTTTCTCAAATGATTTTAAGTCTCGTTGCTGCAACTTATGCGTACTTCTGATCTTCAATAACTTTTGGAGTGGTCTGAATATAGGCACTTCAGAAGTTTGTATAGCGAATGCTATTATGGTTTGTTATAAAATCATAAACCATCAATGCTATATGGTTTGTTATATTTGTATCGAAAACAAATAATGGCTTCTGTTGTGGTCGTGTTTCTAGTTCACACCTTTCCAGATCTGGATACATAAAAAGATGAGGAAAAATAAATGACGTAGCATAGTGTTTTGGTATACGGTTCAATTTTAATAGTGACTAAGTACAAACAGGATTATTCATGATATGTTTTGATCTACACAGAAATACGTATCTCAGTGCTTTGTATACTAACAACTAATGACACTTTAATGGGAGCAATTTTAAAATGGTTTCGAAAATCGCATAAAATGTGTAATTATGATAATAATTCAAGACACGGCATTCAAGCTCACGCATTTTTTACTATGTTTTCAATAAATTAAATGTTCTATTATTTAAATGTTTACTTTTTATTTTATTTCATTTAAACTTTTTAATCAAAATCTGGAAGATAATTTTTACAAAAAAAGAACTTGTATGGCTTTTTAGATTAAAAATGTCATATGGTGAGGGTCCGCCAGAAAAGCAATAGCTGTCTGTAGATAGTTGATAGATTGAAATATGATCATTATTGGAATAAGTTTTGTTCATTGTTTTTTTGTATATTCTTGTTCATCGATTATTATCATTGATTATTATTGTACAACAATTACAATGCAGTACTAATGCAGTATTACAATAATGTTATATGATCATTAAAAATATTACAATACATTATATTACAGTATATACGTAATGAATATTATTACAGTATATACATAATATATACATAATATACTACATTATCTATATACTGTAATAATATTGAATGTTACAGTACATAATGCAGTATTACAATGCAGTATATAGATAATCATTGCAGTATTATACTAATGGTATAAGATTTTAAAAATTACCTTGAAAATGGTCCATTTCTAATTTATATGCGTATCAGAGAATTCTATTCCTTGTATTCCGAATTTTTGTAAACATTAATAAGAAAATTTTTTCTACATGAAAATCTTATTTTATAGTACTTATCATACTATTATGGCAACTTATCGTGCTCGACAAGTATATGTATATATGTAAGTAGCGAATGCATGTGTGTATGCATGTATGTATGTATGTATGCAATGTATGTATGTCGCGAAAAAAAAAAGAATAGTGGGGGGATGATATTATTGACGTTTTTAATTAGTTTTTAATACTAATTAAATATGTACTAATAGTAACAGAGAACTGTAAAGTGACGGATCTTAAAGTAAGTAAACACATTCAATTAGCAAATAAGATCTTGCTATAGATTAATTTCTTAAGCAGGATAGAGTTAAAAAAATCCTATTTTTGCGGGTTTTTTTTGCTTTTACACATTTTTAACAGAAGATAAAAAATAAGTAATGCAGACGTTGAGCAATGTCTAGCATGATTTTTTTACAACTATATTCTCAAATAGTCTATGGCGCAAATATAAACTACAAAAAAAAATTTACCTTAATTTTTTTTTTTATACGTAGAAGGAAATTTTAAAAATAAATATCACTTTTAGAACAGATTATGCAAAATGTACTTTGTTACAATTATTTATTTAGCTTTCTTTCAATATTTTTTTATAAATTTTCAATGTTATTGTGTTGATGACCCAAGTTCTTTATTTCTGTTTTCCAAGTTGTGATTAAAAAATATTAAAATCTGAGAGAGAGAGAGAGAGAGAAGACAGAGAGTAAAAAGAAAGCTCAGAAAAATGCATAGAAGAGTTGACAATAGTAAATAAAATAAATTTACAAAAAGGGATTGATAACGAAATTTTTTCTGCACACTTTTAAAAGAAATCCAAGATTACTTTAATCTGAAATAATTTTACAACTACTAACAAAACCAAACAGAAGAATTATTTTTCGACATATCTTATCATATTGGACTTACCAGAATATTATGGCAACCGAATAACAGAATATTATGGCCTATTTTGCCCAACAAGTATATGTATGTAGCGATGTATGTGTGTGTCTATACGTGTCAAACATATCTATGGTGCAAATATAAACTACAAAAAAAAATTATTTTAAAAACTTTTTTTATACATAAAAGGAAATTTTTAAAATAAATTTCTCTTTTATAACAGATTATGCAAAATTCACTGTTACAATTAATTATTTAGCTTTTTTTAAATATTTTTTTATAAATTTTCAAAGTTACTGTGTTGATGACCGCATGCTGTCCTTCATTCCTGTTTTCAAAGTAATGTTTAGAAAATATCAAAATCAGAAAGAGAGAGAGTAAAAAGCAAATAAACTAAATTTACAAAAAAAAAGAGATTAGAAGCAATTTTTCTGCACACTTTGAAAAGAAAGTTACTTTTATCCGAAATAATTTTACAACTGCCAACAAAATCAAACGGAAGAGTTATTTTTCGACAAACTATCAGTTGAGAAAATTTCCTTCTTTGCTTTCATTTGTGGAAATACCTCCAATACTATTCTTCCTGGATAAATTCCTGGAAGTAAATAGTGATTCAGTTCGCTGTTTTTTTAACTATCTTTTTGAAATTGGATTGTGCCATATAAAATAGATGTTTATTTTTAGTATGTGAACTGGTATAGGATTATTGTTAGGATGTATAGTACAAGTTGTTATATCGAAAATTTATATTTTAAAAGAATTTATTTTTATGTAGTTTTTAAAATTTAGCAAGAATTCAAAGCAAGATTATAACCAGTCCACAAATCTTCCATTCTTTTCTTTCATTTATAGAAAATGCCTTTCATTTATAAAGAAAAACATGTTAAATTTTCAATGTATTTTTTGCCCCAGTATGAATACGTATTAAATAAATTTTCAATGTTTGAAAACTTAAGCGAGCAAATTTAGATGCACTTAAAAAGTAAAGCATTTTGCATTTTAAATGTATTTTTGTACCAGTACGAATACATATAAAATACATTTTCAATGCTTAAAAACTTTAATGAGCAACTTTAGATGCCCTTAAAGAAATTTACAGAGTTTTAAACTGAACAGAGTAAAATGACGGTTAAAATACTATTACTATAGAATCCAAATCCTTTTTCTTTTTCACATTAATACTTTAAATCCATAACAACAGTAAATATATTAAAAGGAAATTATTTTTCATTAATAGATTGACACTGCTTTTGCATACTTTTACATCAGTTTCATTTTTTTATATTTAAAAATCTAAAGATTAGAGTTTTAAGTTAAATTTAGATTTAGTAATGATAGTTTAAAAATATTTCTTTAAGAAAGACAAATCTTTATGAAAAAATCATTCAAATATCCAGTTTTTATGTGTTTTTTTCTCAAGCTTTAACTACTAATGGAATTTCAAAAACTTTAGAAATCGCTTTTACACTTGAAAACCTAATTTATTTATATTTTTAAATTTTAAATGAATTTGATTGAAACATTTTTTTAATTTTTAATTTATTTAAAATAACTAATTAATTAATTTTTATTTAAAAATTCAACTAAATGTTCATTTTCTTTATAACTAAGCAATTCAGTTGTGATTGAGTTCCTTAGTTAATAAAAATCAACTATTAAAAATAATCATAACATAAAATTAAATTAACTAATTTCTATGTTTAAACAATCTCAAAGTAAATATATGCTTTTAAAATCTTGTAATTTTCTATTACATAGTTTATTATATGATTTTATATAAGAAATTGTTTTTAATTTTACAAAAATATGAAAGAACTTACTAAGGTTAGCCATTTGAAAATCATATACAAAAATTTAAAAAAAATACAAAAATTAAGTTCTAATTTTTTAGAAATATATTTAAATTATAAGTAGTACAAAATATATATTTTGAAAAGCTGAACTTACTCAAATAACAATTTTCATTACTTTTACAGTTTTCAATGTATATATATACACTGAAGTGACAAAAGTCATGGGATAGCAATATGCAAATTTTCAGATGGCAGTAGCATCGCGTAGAACAGGTATAAATGCGCAGTGCTTTCGCAGAGCTTTCATTTATGTTCAAGCTATTCATGTGAAGAGGTTTTGACGTGATGATGACCGCACGACAGGAATTAACAGACTTTGAACGCGGAATGTTAGTTGGAGCTAGACGCATGGGTCATGCCATTTCGGAAATCGTTAGGGAATTCAACATTCCCAGATCCACTGTGTCAAGAGTGTGCCGAGAGTATGAAATTTCAGGCATAACATCCCACCATGGACAGCGCAGTGGTCGACCGCCTGCACTTAACGACCGAGACCGGCGACGTCTGCAAAGAGTCGTAAATTCTAACAGACAAGCAACACTGCGTCAAATAACCGCAGAAATCAATGTGGGACGTACAAGGGACTTGTCTGTTAGAACTGTGCGGAGAAATTTGGCTTTCTTGGGCTATTCCAGCAGAAGACCGACTCGAGTGCCTTTACTGACAGAACGACATCGCTTGCAGCGACTCTTGTGGGCACGTGAGCATATCGGTTGTTCCCTAGATGAATGGAAAACCGTGGCCTGGTCCGATGAATCACGATTTCAGTTGGTAAGAGCTGATGGTAGGGTTCGAGTGTGGCGCAGACCCCACGAAGCCATGGACCCAAACTGTCAGCAAGGCACTGTTCAAGCTGGTGGTGGCTCCGTAATGGTGTGGGCTGTTTTTTCATGGCATGGACTTGGTCCTCTGGTGCGACTGGACCGAACATTGACTGGAAATGCTTATGTTCAGCTACTTGGAGATCACTTGCAGCCATTCATGGACTTCATGTACCCAAACAACGATGGGATTTTTATGGATGACAATACGCCATGTCACCGGACCACAACAGTTCGCGATTGGTTTGAAGAACATTCTGGACAATTCCAACGAATGATCTGGCCACCTAGATCGCCCGACATGAATCCCATCGAGCATTTATGGGGCATCATCGAGAGGTCTGTTCGTGCCCAAAATCCTGCACCATCAACGCTTTCACAATTATGGACGTCTATCGAGACAGCATGGCTCAATATTCCTGCAGAAGACTTCCAACGACTTGTTGAGTCCATGCCCCGTCGAGTTGCTGCACTTCGCCGGGCGAAAGGAGGGCCGACACGATATTAAGAGGTATCCCATGACTTTTGTCACTTCAGTGTATAACAGCGCAAATAATATATTTTTGGATTTAAGTTCAGACACTCCTTTAGTATTTTAGAAAATACTAACAGCTAAAAAAATAAACCAATGTTGACAAATTCCATCTTACGTTTCATAGACAGTAAAGAAGATTAAATGTCTGCAAAAAATATGCACAGTAAAAGAAAATTGGAAATTCATTGGAATAGTAATGATTTATCAAAATTAGAAGCCTCATATTTCAATCATCTTAAGTAGCATATATATATATACGCAAAACAGATAAATTCTTTGAAATTACTCTTTTTTGAATCAAATGTAGCAACCGGATATTTTTCTATTTCTCAAATAAATTTTAAAGTTAACATTTTTTTTTCGTCTGTAACTTAATGCAAAAACTGAGCTGATCTCAATAAGTTAGTTGAAAGATTTAAATACAAAATTTTATTTGTCTGTCTCTTATAATAACTTTCAAACAGTGATTACTTAATGGTACAAAAACATTGTGGGATGAATTTAAACTTTATAAAAATACTTTGAAATTAAATGAAACTGTGTTCAAAGTTGTAAAAATTACAAATATAGAAAAGGATGGAGGAAAATGTAGATTTAAAATATGAATACTTATGTAGAAACTGTTCTTCGTTTTATTTTTTTCAAAAATCTATTTATGCATTGTTTAATATTTTTTTTATTAATACACAAAATAATAAAACAGCAGTAACAGCAGCAGTTTATCAAAAGAAAACAAATATATAAACATTTTATTCATAAAATATATTTTATTTATATCTTCAAATATAAATTGCAATCAAGTTTAAACCAGCAATCGCAGAATTTTGTTTAGGTTAAAAATTTTGTGTATCGTATTTTTCATCTCTTGTAAAAAAGCAAGAAAAGAATTTGCAGAAAGAATTTTAAACATAAAGCTCGATAAATTTTGAGTGATTAAATAACTTTTCTTGAAACCGCAAGAACATAAAAAAAAAGTTGCCAATCTCAGATTTACCGGCAGACTTCTGTATGTCTGTTCAATTGCTATGCAATGATTTAAAGAAAATACATAGGTTGGTTGGTTGGTGGGATTTAGTGGTACAAAGGCCAGATTTTGCCATGCTATGCCAAACAACGGTACTTTTTTTGTAAATTGTGGTAAGAAAATACATAAGTAAGCATCCATATATCTTCTTGTTTTATTTTCATCACCATCTCACATAATCTACTATCTCTACATCTTATCTATTATTTTATCTCATTTTCATAACCCATTATCGTTGCTTTCGGAATGTATTCTTAACTATTATTCCATCAAGTAAATATAAAAATCCATTCACCATATGAAAAAAAAAAAAAAATGTAACCTTTAACTAAAAAAAAAAAAATCAATCATGTGGGTAAAGTAAGAAAATTAAACACACCGATACTCAAAGTAAAAATACAACGCCGTGAGTTCATCTACAACTTTTGTAAGAATCATCAATTTTTATTAATACAAATCAATCATATTATTTAAAGTAGTAGTTCTTCAATTTACTTCATCCCGTTAATATTCCTAAAAATTAACTTTAATTCTATATTATATAGCACAAAAGCTTCAACGAAGTAATTTTAAAAGTAAACGTGACCACACTGCCGTCTGCTGACCAGAATCGGCCGCCAGCGTTGTGGATATGGGCGGGGTAGCAGCGCTGATGCCTTGCATCCTTCGGACACGCTGAATTAATTTTTTTTTATTTTGTATTGCAGATATTTTTATTTATTCATGAAATAAATTACGACTACTGAAATATATAAAAACCTTATTCATAAAATGTAATTTAATATTGTAACGATAAATATGATTATGTAACGTGGTTTTTTGCTGGCAATACTTTGCTATTAACGTGGATTTATTTTAAAATATGAAAGGAAAAGACAAATTTAAAAAAAAATTAATTAGAAATTAGAACACAAAAAAGCAATTTTAGGAGAGAAAATACTTGCTTTTGAGTTAAATTTAATTCGTATTTAGTTATTTGCACTCAAAATTAAATTTGCATCTCAATACATATAGTTTTTAATTTTAAAATAAGAAATTTTATTTCATTTTAATTGTATCGTAATTCTTTCTAATACAAATATAAACATATGCAGATATTATTAAAGTATATTGTATTTTTGGTGAATGTTGTTTACAAGTAATGTTTGCAAAAAAAATTATTTTGCTTTTATTTTAAAAGAATGGTATGTTCATAAAGTGTACAAGTCTTAACATGCCTGAAATATGTTGAACAGCTTAATAGTTAGATCAACAAGTCTTTGAGCTTACCGTATTTATATAATTTAATGTAATAGTGCAATGATAAATATGATTATATAACTTGATTTTTTGCTGGCAATACTTTGCTATTTATGTGAATTTATTTTTAAATAAAAAATGGAAAGTTAATTTAAAAAAATTCAATTATAAAAAAATTATAAATTAAAACAGAAAAAAAAGCAATTTGAGGTGAGAAAATATTTGCTTTTGAGTTAAAATCAACTTGTACTTAGTTATTTGCAGTCAAAATTAATTTCGTATCTCAATACATACATTTTTCAATATAAAAATAAGAAATTTTATTTCATTTTCATAATATTGTAATTCTTTCTAATACGAATATAAACGTATGCAGATATTATTTAAGTGTACTGCATTTTTGTTGGATGATTGCTAAAAATTTACATTTTTACAAGAAATATTTGCTAAAAATGTTTTTATTTTTTGATCGTTTTTAAAAACAGTGAATGTTGAACAGCTGAGATTCTATATCAAAAAGGAATCCCGTTTTAGCAAAAATTCTGCATTTTCGTCGAATGATTGCTAAAAATTTACATTTTTACAAGTAATATTTGCTAAAATTTTTTTATTTTGTGATCGTTTCTAAAAAACGGTGAATGTTGAACAGATGAGATTCTATATCAAAAAGGAATCCCGTTTTAGCCAAAATTCTGCATTTTTGTTAAATGATTGCTAAAAATTTACATTTTTACAAGTAATATTTGCCAAAAGCTTTTTTTGTCATCGTTTTTAAAAAATGGTATATTCGTAAAGTGTACAAGTCTTGACATGTCTAGCATATGTTGAACAGCTGAGACTTCATATTAAAAAGGAATCCCATTTTAGCCCAAATTCTACCAAGTTCAAATAAGCAATTTTTAAAAAAATTTCGAAGTATACCGTACCTATTTATAAGCATAGAATTAAAAATAGTGATTAAATTAGGCATTTAAAAAATATTTTAATAATCCTTTTTATTTTATTTGTAATTCACAACATTGACGAGAAATAATTCAAAGCAATCTAGATGAAAATTGAACCAATTTTCGAATTTTTTTAAAATAGAATTTAGTACATTTATACGATTTTCCTATTGCGTTTCCTATTTTATTACGTATTAATGAATACGTAATAAATTAGGTAAAAATTATTTCTTATAAATCTTATAAGGAATATTGTAATTAATATAATCTTCCTTAAATTATAATAAGCTTTATGAAAAATTAGGTAAATTATTAAATATTAATTAAATATACTTTAATTTTTTTTTTCATTTGAAAGTTATTATTAAATATTATTTAATCTAATTTAATTCCATGTTCCAAGGGGGAAAATTTATTTTTCAATAGATTGAATTTCACTTTAAAGTTACATAAAATGTGTAATTTATTTCATTTACGTGCATATACACATATATAGAATAAAGAAATATATATAATAGATAAAATATAGAATATACTACAAAAGAATAGAATAAAAGAAATATTAATTGAAATTTGTATTGTCTGTTGAAACATAAATTAGTGACATGAGTGAATTACCTTACCAAATCTAAATATATATATTTTAAAAAACCATAACTAAAAGTGATTAAAATAACATCGGAATACTGAAATTATAGAACTTAATTAATTTTAGAGACATTATTTTTTTATTACAAGCTAAAATAATATAAATATGCTATAGAAAAAAATGAGTTTTCAATCTCAATCAAAATGAAATCAGAGAAGATAGAAGGAGAAAGAGTGAATAAAAAAAGTTAAGTTAATAAAAGAATTAAGTTAGTAAAATTTGTGATTGTATAAAATAAATAGAAAAATAATTTCATAAAATTTGTTTCATTCATTTGCATATCTGTATACGGATAGAAAATATTTTAATTATAAAAGAAATTTATGATTGAAATTTGTGTGAAATGTAAAAAATCATAAATTAGGGACATCTAATACCTATCTATTTTTAAAAGAATTAATTAAAATTAATAAAAAATTATTTAAATTAACATCGGAATAAAAGAAGCGAATAAATAAAAATAATAAGTAATATCTCTGTTACTTATAATTTCCTTCCCTCAATATCTGTAAAACAGCTTAAAAATGTACGGAATATGGCGTTGGAAGAACAAAGTAGAATTAAGTGAATAAATTTTGTGATTGTAAAAGATAATTATAAAATTAATTACAAAAAAATTGTAATTTGGTTCATTCATTTGCATATCCGAATACTTATAGAAAATATGTTAAGAATAAACGCAATATAGGATTGAAATTTGTATGAAATATAAAAAAATTACAAATTAGTGACATCTAATATCTATTTATTTCTAAAATAATTTCAAAAAATTAACTAAAAACGATTCAAATAATATTGGAATATTGAAATTATAGAACTTTAATGTAATATATCTATTACACACACACACACACACACACACACACACACACATATATATATATATATATATATATATATATATATATATATATATATATATATATATATATATATATATATATATATATATATATATACATATATATCTATACATATATACATATATATCAAAATCTGGAAAACAGCTTAAAAATGTACTGAATGTTTGGGTTGGGGGAACAAAGTAGAATTAATAAAATTTGGGATTGTAAAAGATAATTATAAAAATATTTTAAAATTTGTAATTTATTTCATTCACTCGCATATCCGAATATATTAAGAATATATTCGTATATAATAATTTAAGAAAATATTTTGAGAATTATGAAGGAAATGAAATTTGCATGAAATTACAAATTAGTGACATCAAATACTCAAATATTTCTAAAAAATAATCGAATATTAAAAATTATTTAAATTATATTGGAATACTGAAATTATAGAACTTTATTTATTTAAAGGAAATTTGGTTCATTTATTACATGCTAATGTAAGATAACTACGGTGTAGAAAAAAAAATTGTTTTTAATCGGAATTAAAATGAAATCAGAGATGATCGAATTAAAAAGATTGTATAAATAAAAATAATATGTAATATCTCTAAATACATATTTATAAAGTTCTATAATTTCAGTATTCCAAAGTTATTTAAATCATTTTTAATAATTTAAAAAAAATTCTATTAGAAATACATAGACATTTGATGCCACTAATTTATTTATATTTTAATAAAATGTTCAACTATAATTTCTTTTATTTTAAAAATATGTCAAATGTGAAATAAAAAAAAATGAAATGTTATGTTATGTCAAAATATACAATATTTATATAATATACTCCTTATCTCAAAATTTGGAAAACAACTTAAAAATGTACGGAAAGGGGGGGTTGGAGGAACAAAGTACAATTAAATGAATAAAATTTATGGTTGTAAAAATAATTACATAAATTTTGTAATTTATTTCATTCACTTGCATATCCGCTTACTTAGAATACATATTTTTAGAATAAAAGAAATTATGGTTGAAAATTTTATTAAAATATAAATTAGCGGCATCAAATGTCTATGTATTTCTAATAGAATTTTTAAAAAATTATCTAAAAATGATTTAAATAACATTGGAATACTGAAATTATAGAACTTTATATATTTAAGAGAAATTAATTTTATTTTATTAGAAGATAAGATGAGATAACTATGCCGTAGAAAAAGAAATTGTATTTTCAATTAAAATCAAAATAAAATCAGAGAGGAAGAATAAAAGAAGAAAGAATTGAAGAAGAAAGAATGAATAAATAAAAAATAATATGTAATATCTCTATTACGCATAAATCTCGCTTCTCAAAATCTGGAAAACAGCTTAAAAATGAAGGAAATATGTGGGTTGGGGGAACAAAGCCGAATTCAGTAATAAAATTTGAGATTGTAAAAGATAATTAGAAAAATAATTCCATAAAATTTGTAATTTTTTCATTAGGAATTTCAAAAGGATCGGTCAATTCCATTTTGGACCTCAAACACTTCAAATCTCGATTGGCACCGAAAACACTGAATACGCCAGCTCCCGCTGTATTGGTTCTTCCTGACTTTTTCGCCAAAAAATGAAACCCATATCGTTCCCCAACCACCGTATTCACTAATTTATCATCGTGCTACTTCTGGCAATTCCCTAAACTCAAAAGACCACTCCGGGGACACCGTTTTGAGTCGATTGAAGAGATTCAACGTGAATCGGCGGGCGCTTTGAAGGTCATCCCTGCCGACGACTTTTTAGCACGCATTAAGGATTGAAAAAAAAGTTAGTATAAGTGCATTGTGTCCGGAGGGGATTACTTTGAAGGCAATGAAATAAATTTGGAAGAATAAATAAAGAGTTTTTGAAACAAAAAAAAATTAGTCTTACTTTTCGGACACAATAATACATGATTATTTTCTCATCACAGTGAGGTTCATTACGAAATTGTGCAATCAATACTGTTAAAAATACCAAAATTTAAATATTTCACAGTGCATTTTAAACATTTATCATTGCAGTATGATCTCAGCGAAAGCAAATTTTTTTAATTGGAAACTACTTAAATAAATTTAGCAGCGAGGTATTTCACTTAAAAATTTACAATTGGGCTTTTTAACAAAGTGCGCAACAATATGTATTTTATTGTTAATTTTATATATATGTTTATTTTCTCATCACAGTGAAGTTTGTTGCGAAATTGTGCAATCAATACTGTTAAAAATACTCAAATTTAAATATTCCACATTGTATTTTAAACATTTATCATTGCAGTATGATCTCAGCGAAAGCAAAATTTTTTAATCGGAAACTACTTAAATAAATTTAGCAGCGATGTATTTCACTTAAAAATGTACAGTTGTTTAAAAAAAAAAAATGATTGGTCTTACTTTTTGGGCACAGTAGTATGTAATATGTCTATTACGCATAAATTCCTTCCCTCAAAATCTGGAAAACAGCTTAAAAATGCATGGAATGTGTGGGGTCGGAGGAACAAAGAAGAATTAAGTAATCCAACATTACGGTGACGTGCACTCTGACGCATGTCAACGTTTTTTTTCCTTTCTCCCCCCTCCCCGTGATTAGTCATATTTTAACAAGTGGGTGGCAGAATGAAGGGGTGAGGGAGAAAGGAATGGCAAAAATTCTGTTCATTTTACGTCATCCTGACAGTCGTGATTTAATCTACTCAAACGCTACAGGCTCATTTCGTAGAAAGAATGTACCATAGTTTGGTTAGTTGGTTTATTTTAAATTGCGTGGTTAAATTAAGTTGCAAGTTCTTTTTTATACGTTGTAATATTTCTTTGAATTGTAATCATAACGTGTCATAGTAACAATCGAAAGGTGAAAACGTAAGACATACCGAAGAGTAAACATTATTACAAGCAACATTATTTATTACAACATATTATTATTTTTTATTAACATTATTATTATTTTTAAATAGCATTATTATTATTTTTAAATAACATTATTATTATTTTTAACAACATTATTACAGAGATTATAAGTGAACGCAAAACGCCCCAATTTGTAAAATAAAATTTATATACATCTTTTTGCCTCAGAGGTTTTATAAACTTTATATGTTATTTCTTAAAATGATGGTTTTAAAGTTATCTTTTTCTCCGACTTACTCCTGAATATCATCACTTCTTCAATAGATTTGGTGTCTGATGTTATTTTTAAAGTATATTTTTTAGTATCAACAATACTTTTTTTATAGTTTAAATCTGGCGATATTCAAATTCGATATAAAACAACTCACTCATAATTAGTTTGAATTTAGAATTAACAGAAAATTTTTTTTATAACGTAAGAATATTTCACATTTAGTTTTGCACTTATATAATTTTCAAATTAAATAGAAATGAAAAACTTATTATCAGATTTTTAAGGAATAATAATCATCATCAAAAATATCAGTATCAAAAATAAACATCATCAAATGAAAAAAAAATCCTTTTCGATTAACTTGATGAATAAAATTATAAAAACAATAAAATATGAAAATCCAAGTATTTAAAGTTTCCAAAATTATAAGTTGACTAATTAAAAATAGTGCTAGATAATTTTTAATAAATATCAATCTTGTAATATAGCAATTAGCACACAATTATATTAGCAATAATAATGTACGAAAAAAATATAACGCACAAAAAAATAAATAGAAGACCACAGTTTATAGTTGAACATGAATTGTAATAATCTATAATCTGCTGTATGCAAAATAACAGTAAATTATTTTTAAATGTACCATAGTTACATTAAATAAATTTTAATTTATCTGTATCTATAGTAGCTAATGCATTTACTAAAATTTGAAAACAAAATACTAATTTTAAATGCGTTGATTATATCGTTGAATTAATTTTTATATAAATATAAATTCACAATAAGGTAACATTAAACTTATGAGACATTTTTACGATATCCTATTAACCATTCGATTGATATTTGATGCAATAGAAATCGTTATATTATCCATTTTAAAAGATGATTCATAAATAGTACAATAAAGTGACAAACTACATTCGATTACTATTTCTCAAAATATAAATATAAATTTTATAATTTGAATATAGGTTATAATTAAAAAAGACTTTATAATTAGCCAAAAATCATTAAATATCATATGTTACTTAATACGAATGATCTCATAAAATAAGAATCTATATATATTTAAAATATTTTTACTGTTTATACTGCAATTGATCAGAAGAATGTATGTTTAAGAATAAAAATATCATTTTTTTAATAAATGCCACATACAGATTAGTAATTATGCCATCATTACACGAGCTCTCCAGTATATTTCAACAATACGCTTAAAAACACTTAGTGCAGAGAACACTGTCATAAGTTGACGAGAGTCACAAAGAATACAATCCGGGAAAATGACAATGTCGATACGAAAAAAAGGAGAACAAAATAATAATCTATATTTATTTTAAATATTTTCACTGTTTTTACTACAGTTTATCAGAAGAACGTATGTTTAAGAACTAAAATATTTTTTTAACCTGTTCTCCATACAGATAAACGGTTATGCCATCAGCACATGAGCTCTCCAGTATATTTCAACAATACGCTTAAAAACACTTAGTGCAGAGAACACGTCTAAATGTTCGGCTGCCGTAAGTTGACGAGAGTCACAAAGAATACAATCCGGGAAAACGACAATGTCGATACGAAAAAAAGGAGGACAAAATAATAATCTATATTTATTTTAAATATTTTCACTGTTTTTACTACAGTTTATCAGAAGAACGTATGTTAAGAACTAAAATATTTTTTTAACCTGCTCTCCATACAGATAAACGGTTATGCCATCAGCACATGAGCTCTCCAGTATATTTCAACAATACACTTAAAAACACTTAGTGCAGAGAACACGTCTAAATGTTCGGCTGCCGTAAGTTGACGAGAGTCACAAAGAATACAATCCGGGAAAACGACAATGTCGATACGAAAAAAGGAGGACAAAATAATAATCTATATTTATTTTAAATATTTTCACTGTTTTTACTACAGTTTATCAGAAGAACATATGTTTAAGAACTAAAATATTATTTTTTAACCTGTTCTCCATACAGATAAACGGTTATGCCATCAGCACATGAGCTCTCCAGTATATTTCAACAATACACTTAAAAACACTTAGTGCAGAGAACACGTCTAAATGTTCGGCTGCCGTAAGTTGACGAGAGTCACAAAGAATACAATCCGGGAAAACGACAATGTCGATACGAAAAAAAGGAGGACAAAATAATAATCTATATTTATTTTAAATATTTTCACTGTTTTTACTACAGTTTATCAGAAGAACATATGTTTAAGAACTAAAATATTATTTTTTTAACCTGTTCTCCATACAGATAAACGATTATGCCATCAGCACACGAGCTCTCCAGTATATTTCAACAATACGCTTAAAAACACTTAGTGCAGAGAACACTGTCATAAGTTGACGAGAGTCACAAAGAATACAATCCGGGAAAATGACAATGTCGATACGAAAAAAGGAGGACAAAATAATATTCTATATTTATTTTAAATATTTTCACTGTTTTTACTACAGTTTATCAGAAGAACATATGTTTAAGAACTAAAATATTATTTTTTTAACCTGTTCTCCATACAGATAAACGGTTATGCCATCAGCACATGAGCTCTCCAGTATATTTCAACAATACACTTAAAAACACTTAGTGCAGAGAACACGTCTAAATGTTCGGCTGCCGTAAGTTGACGAGAGTCACAAAGAATACAATCCGGGAAAACGACAATGTCGATACGAAAAAAAGGAGGACAAAATAATAATCTATATTTATTTTAAATATTTTCACTGTTTTTACTACAGTTTATCAGAAGAACGTATGTTAAGAACTAAAATATTTTTTTTTAACCTGCTCTCCATACAGATAAACGGTTATGCCATCAGCACATGAGCTCTCCAGTATATTTCAACAATACACTTAAAAACACTTAGTGCAGAGAACACGTCTAAATGTTCGGCTGCCGTAAGTTGACGAGAGTCACAAAGAATACAATCCGGGAAAACGACAATGTCGATACGAAAAAAAGGAGGACAAAATAATAATCTATATTTATTTTAAATATTTTCACTGTTTTTACTACAGTTTATCAGAAGAACATATGTTTAAGAACTAAAATATTATTTTTTTAACCTGTTCTCCATACAGATAAACGATTATGCCATCAGCACACGAGCTCTCCAGTATATTTCAACAATACGCTTAAAAACACTTAGTGCAGAGAACACTGTCATAAGTTGACGAGAGTCACAAAGAATACAATCCGGGAAAATGACAATGTCGATACGAAAAAAGGAGGACAAAATAATATTCTATATTTATTTTAAATATTTTCACTGTTTTTACTACAGTTTATCAGAAGAACGTATGTTTAAGAACTAAAATATTATTTTTTTAACCTGTTCTCCATACAGATAAACAGTTATGCCATCAGCATACGAGATCTCCAGTATTTTTCAACAATACAATTAATATCACTTAGGGCAGAGCACACGTATACGTGTCTGGTTGTCATAGGTGGACGAGTCACAAAGAGAACAATCCGGGGAAACGACAATACCGTTACGGAAGAAATGAGACCTCAGACAGTCTATAGCAGTTCATTATTTGTTAAGAGTCTATAGCAGGGGTGTCCAACCGCGGCCCGCCTTGAACATTTTCCCGGCCCTTGAGATTCATCGCACTTTTACAAAATATATTTACTTTATAATGGCTAAGGTAGTAAAAACCAACGTATTAAAAAATAAATTTTTTATGCATCTATATGATCCAATTTGAGAAATCTGTTACAAAAAGCTGTTAGCATTTTTGGTTCAACTTAACCTTCGAATCGCTTTTTTTTCGAAAATGAAATTGACCGAGCACAAAACACGCTCAAACATAATTGACAATAGCCTACAACACCAATTACAAAGGGCAAATACCCAAATTGAGATCTAAATCTAAGTGAAAGTGTGGGGAAACACAATATTGCACAAGTAAAATAAATATTTTTTAATGATATCATTTTTTTATTTCATTTATATTTATATATATTTTATATTTCTTTTTTAGTATTATATATTTCTTTACAAGGTGCGTTTAGTATCCTTATTATTATATTGTCTATACTTACATGTAAGAATAATAGAAAACACAAAAATAATAATAAATCATTATGTTTCAATTTTTCACTCCACAAAGGCTATAGTGGGTCTAAATCTAATATGGGGATATATAATTTTATATGCGATCGCGGAGTTATGGTGCATTTCCAAAGTGGCCCTCAAGATCATTTGGGTTGACTACCGCTGTTCTAAATCGTTTGACAGCACAGACTTTCATGGGGTATCAGGAACACAAGTGGGGTCCACGGTAACGACCGCCTTTAAATGCCTCCGCTATTACCGATTTAAAATAAAAATATTATAAAATTGTACAAATTATCCTTGTCGAAATACAATCTCTGTGACAAAATGAGAATCGTTACCATAAAATGTTTCCTATCGTTCCAAGCAATCAGTGTCTAAACGAATTAAAATATTTTGGGCTAAATGGCAGAGTTCTAATTTTCTAGTCTTTTATTTGATATCAAGGGCAATTAAACAGAAGAAGAGACGCTTTCTTGTATCTTGTCATTTGTCTAGTACGACATTTTAATTAGCATTCAATTTAATTGACAAGGCAATATAAAGTAGGGAAACTACTGACTGATTTTTGCTTTAATTTTTAAACCTGGTTTGAAAATCCATTTGTTACATAGAAAGGTGACGAGAACTAATTGGAGCATAGGTAGCTACTCAATGAAATACATATTTGCTTAAGAGGAATTTGTACGAGACATTGCGAATTTACAACATATTTGTGTGAAATCGTTGCTAGGGTAGAGAAACCAGGTATTCAGATTGAAACGGAATTGCTAAAACGCGTAAAATTTCGCAGTACATTTCGTAAAATCATTAAAACAATTAACGAAGTTCGAAAGCTACTTTCACTGAAATTAAATTGTTTTAATCTAAGTTACGTATAAGTGACATTTGCTTCTTCTTTATCACGTATTTAAAATTAAATAATGAGGAAGCTGATAATGTTTCCTAACTCAAAGAATATTGAGTTACTGCAAGTATTTTTAAAGATTCATTTACATAAATCTCGCTTGGATTTAATTAAAAACGTCAAGACTTTAACTCGATTGTCTGATTCAGTTAAATCCATTATAAAGAATATGATAAACGTTTACTGCAAAGTAAAATTAAATTTCTTTATTCAATTCTAAGCAATTCTTTTTTAAGAAACATGAAATATATTAAATTTGTAGCAAAGAGGATTAATTTATAACATACAATGATTAAAATCAAACATTAATTTAAAAATAAAATAAAACTTAATTAAGGGCTTTAAATTGCGGTTTGTAAAATCCAACTATAAATCAATACCCTATATTTACTATCGAAAAAATTTTAAATATGTTTTTTTTTTTTTTAATTTCGCATTCATTAAAAAGAAAAAAATACAAATTTCTAGCTGCATCACGTTGATAGATAAATTTAAAAAGATTAATTATTCAGCAAAATTATCATACTGTAAAAATTCTCAACAACATAAAATACTTCAAATGAAAAGAAAGGTTGAAACTTTGTCATAATGCCCACAAATAACTTAATTTAAATTCGAAAATAAAAAACTATTAAATGTTATAAAGCAAAATATTTTTAAAAAGTTTTAACGTTGATACATATATTTTAAAAATATTTTTAACAATTTAATTTTTTTCATTTAAAAAATTGCATTACTTTTTATTAAGAAAATTGAGCATTTTATTTCACTGTAGCATTTCTATACATAAATATATTTTTCCTTGATCAGTTACACAAAAATTATGTTATTTTTGAAGCAGTAAATATTCATAGAAATATATTATAGAAATATAAGTAGAAATATAATAAAAAATTATTAGAAATATATTAATAGAAGGGAATGATTAATAAGAGCAATATTTTCATAAAAATTAACTAGAAGTTAAACAACAAAATTTAAGACGCATTAAAATTTATTTATTTCTGTAATATTTAAAACAACATATATTTCAATAATCCTAGATTTTGTATTTAATAAATATTTTATTTAGAAATATTTAAGTAGTGAAAAGAAAAAAATCAGGCTCAGTTTCTAAGCCATTGATGGCATTAGTTGCACTAACTGGTTTCAGAAATGAGGAAAAATGATAGTGTATTAGCAACGTGTATAATAATTATAGTGTGACAACTAAGAAGCATCTCGCATCAACAGTCAGTCTGCTTGGTGAGAGAAATTCCCACATAACATTCAAATAGGAGGCAGTTATAATTAAAAATTCTCGTTGAAGGCAATGTAGTCTTTTCATCACCTATCATTTGCAGTTCATAGTATAAATAAGATTGATTGGATTATTGACTATGTTTTTCCGATTTCTTTTTTTTTTTTTTTTTTTTTGATAACGGACTGTTTTTCTGATTTCTTTCTCATCTCATTCTGATTATTTCCTAATTTTTTAATCTTTAATTTTTTTTTACAATTTCAGAATCATGGTTACTATTTATCTTAAAAAATATTTATTATTTTATATAACTATTGTCATTATTATCAGCATTCCATTCTACTCTAGAATAGACGTTTCAATGCTTATCTATCTTTCAGCATTAATTGTTAATTTTATATACTACTGTGTCCAAAAAGTAACAGTAATTTTCAATTAAAAATTTCCGGGACTGGAATTTCATTTTTTTTTCTTTTCTAGGTTGCTGGTACCATCTTTGACATCTGTGTGAAATTTGACGTCAAAATATTCATTAGTGTTTGAGTTACGATTGGCTTTGCGAGGCACTAAAACTGATTCCGGCGATTTTGGAAATGTCTAAATTAATTGAGCAAAGAACTTGAATTAAATTTTGTTTGTGGAAGCGTATAGAATGTTGCAGAAGGCATTCGGTGAGCATTCCTATATAGGAAGGAAATGTTTAGAAGTGGTATAAACAGCTCAAAGAAGGCAGAGAACTGCGTTGAAGACGAAGAGCCCTCTGGTGGACCATCAACCTCAACCGACGAAGCTCACGTCCAAAAAATTAAAGATTTGATGCTTGCAAACCGTCGAATTCTGGTTATTCCCTAAATTCAAAAGACCACTCCGGGGAAACCGTTTCGAATCGATTGAAAAGAATCAACGTGAATCGGCGCGCGCTTTGAAGGCCATCCCTGCCGTTGACTTTTTAGCATGCATTGAGGATTGGAAACAAAAGTTGGCATAAGTGCATTGTGTCCGGAGGGGATTACTTTGAAGGCGATGAAATAAATTTGGAAAAATAAATAAAGAGTTTTTGAAAAAAAAAATGGTCTTACTTTTCGGGCACAGTAATACATGATTATTTTCTCATCACATTGATGTTCATTACGAAATTGTGCTATCAATGCTATTAAAAATGCCAAAATTTAAATATTTCACAGTGTATTTTAAACATTTATCATTGTAGTATGATCTCAGTGAAAGCAATTTTTTTTAATTGGAACTACTTAAATAAATTTACCAGCGAGGTATTTCACTTAAAAATGTACAATTGGGCTTTTTAACAAAGTGCGCAACAATATGTATTTTATTGTTAATTTTATATATATGTTTATTTTCTCATCACAGTGAAGTTCGTTGCAAAATTGTTCAATCAACACTATTAATCAATTCAAAATTTAAATATTTCATTGTGTATTTTAAACATTAATTCCTATAGTATAATCCTATAGTATTATCCTATAGTATATAATCCTATTTGTAGTATAAATTAATTAAGCTGAAAGTATTCCACTTGAAAAATGTCTAGTTGTTTTACTATTAAAAAGTTGCGCATCATTTATTTTATTGTTAATTTTATATGCATCATTATTTTCTCAACACATGGAAGTTCATTACGAAATTGTGCAATCAACACTATTAAACTATTCAAAATTTAAATATTTCACTGCGTATTTTAAACATTAATCAGTGTAGTAATGTTCTTAGTGAAAGCAAAACTTTTTTAATAGTAAGATAATCAATTAAACAGCAGAATATTTCACTTGTGAATATCCAGTTGTTTTGCTATTAATGCATTGCAAATCAATATGTATTTTATTGTTAATTTCATATGCATCATTATTTTCTCATCAAAGTGAAGTATGATCAAAGTGAGGTATGATCAACATTATTAAACAAACCGAAATATATTATTTCACTGTGTATATGTATATGTTTATATACATTGATTATTTTCTCATCTCAGTGAAGTTCATTACGATATAATATATATGTATTGCATTGTTAATTTTACATGCATTGATTATTTTCAGAATGCAGTGAAGTTCATTACGAAATTGTACAATCCACATTATTAAACAAACCAAAATGTAATATTTGTAATATGATTTCAGTGAGGGCAAAACTTTTTTAACTGTAAGCTAAATCAATTAAACTGTAAAGTATTCCACTTGAAAATGTCCAATTGCTTTGCTATATATATATATTTCAATTCAATATGTATTTTATTGTTAATTTTATATACATGACTTTTTTAAGACAATGAAATTTTCACAGTGAAGTTCATTACAAAATTTTTAAAACAGTACAATGCAACACTATTAAAGAAATCACAATTTAAATATGAAGCTCTGTATTTTAAACTTTAATCTGATCTGGGAGAGTGCGGGGAATTTTTAATTGCAAGCCAAATCCGTTTAGCAGAAAAGACTTCCACTTTTGTTTCGAGTACTTTTAATTATCCCCGTTCCCCGCTAAGCTCTGTGACAGACAGTTCGGGGGAAGAATGCCTTGCCGAAGATTTCGCGTCTTTGCAAAGCATTGTTCGTCGGAGGAAAGGCTTTGTAGAAACGCAGGCATTGAATCTTCTATTGTAAAGCAGAATGATGTGCTGTTAAAAGTGACAGCAGAAATATAAATAATAAATATTTTTTGTTGTCACTTTTATTAGCATATCTTTATTAGAAACATGACTGGACATTTTCATCCAAAACAAATAATAATAAATTTTTTTTGTTCTCACTTTTATCAGCATATCATTAATAGAAAAATGACTGGACACTTTCATCCAAAATTAATAATAAATAAATATATTTTTTGTTGTCACTTTTATCAGCATATCATTAACAGAAACATGACAGAACATTTTCATCCAAAATAAATAATAAATATTTTTTTTATTGTCACTTTTATCAGCATATCATTAATAGAAAAATGACTGGACACTTTCATCCAAAATTAATAATAAATAAAGATATTTTTTGTTGTCACTTTTATCAGCATATCATTAACAGAAACATGAACATTTTCATCCAAAATAAATAATAAATAATTTTTTTTTTTGTCACTTTTATCAGCATATCGTTAATAGAAACATGACTGGACATTTTCATCCAACACAAATAATAATAATTTTTTTTGTTGTCACTTTTATCAGCATATCATTAACAGAAACATGAAGAACATTTTCATCCAAAATAAATAATAAATAATTTTTTTTGTTGTCACTTTTATCAGCATATCATTAATAGAAAAATGACTGGACACTTTCATCCAAAATTAATAATAAATAAATATATTTTTTGTAGTCACTTTTATCAGCATATCATTAATAGAAAAATGACTGGACATTTTAATCCAAAACAAATAATAATTATTTTTTTTGTTGTCACTTTTATTAGCATATCATTAATAGAAAAATGACTGGACATTTTCATCTAAAATAAATAATAAATATTTTTTTGTTGTCACTTTTATCAGCATATCATTAATAGGAACATGACTGGACATTTTCATCCAAAATAAATAATAATTATTTTTTTTGGGGCATTTTTATCAGCATATCATTAATAGAAACATGACTGGACATTTTCATCCAAAATAAATAATAAATATTTTTTTGCTGTCACTTTTATCAGCATATCAATAATAGAAAAATGACTGAATATTTTCATCCAAAATGAATAATAAATATTTTTTTTTTCAAAAAAATAATGAACATGATTCCAAATGTCAAAAATTGAACATGAAAAAAAAAATCGGAATGAAAAAATAAATCAGAAAAATAGTCAATAATGGAAAAAAACTCGGAAATACATAGTCAATAATTCAGTGATCAATTTAGACATATTTTCACAAATTTGACTATGATTCTTAAAAAAATTTATCAAGAAAATGAAAGTTCAAAAAAATTTAAGAAACACAACGAAATTTCAGAAGAAAAACTTAAAAAACAAATTAATTGTTAAAATAGTTTCGATTATCAAGCGTTGCAAAGAACTTATTTCATTAAACGACAGATTTCAATAATCGCAAAATGATATACGTAGAATGAGCAATAAAATTCAATATAATGAAATGATATACGAAGTCTGAAACCAACACATCACAAATCGATAAGTCAATCGATTAGTCACTAATCGATATGTCAATCAATTAGTGATGTGTTGGTCGATCGATTAGTGATGTTGATGTGATCACTAATCGATCACACATTGATATTTAAAATGAAAAAGTATTTGAATATTAAATAATAATATAAAGAATTTTGGATTTATAAATACATTTCAGATAATAAAAAATTATAAAAATGTGAGAAAATGCAAATACAGTATATATATAAATATAATTTTTCCCTAGCTATAATCGGTATTTGCCAGATAGAATACCTTCATCATGAAAAAAAAATACCACATATTTTATTGCCTGAATGGAAGAAGTTATTCATCTAACTTACGCCCTAAATGAAATAACAACCATGTTTTTTTTTATTTATTACTTTTTTATATTACCTATTTTGACCTTTTTTAAAAAATTATTCAATTTATTATTTTTTTTTAAATGTTACCTTGATAATTGTTTTCAAACCTGTATAATAATCTTAACTAACTTTTCCCATCTATAATCAATATTTGCCAGCTAGAATACATTCATTACGAAAAAAAAAATACCACATGTTTTATTGGCTGAAATAAAGAAGTTATTCATCAAACTTACGCTAGAAATAAAATAAAAACCATGTTTCTTTTTTTGATATTTCCTATTCGGACTTTTTTTAAAAAATTAGTCAGAATTTATTATTTTTTAAATGGTATCATGCTAATTGTTTTTAAACATGTATGAAACTCTTAGATAATTTTTCCCAGCTAAAATCAGTATTTACAGTCTAGAATACATTCATCATGAAAAAAAAATACTACATATTTTATTGCCTGAACGAAAGAAATTATTCACCAAATTTATGACATAAATGAAATAACAACCATGTTTATTTCTTTCTTTCTTTCTTTTTATACCTTGATTTAATTTAATTGTTTTAAAAAATTAAACAAAATTTATTACTTTTGTAAATGGTACCATGCTAATTGTTTTTAAACCTGTATAATATTCTTAGCTAATTTTTCCCAGCTAAAATCTGTATTTGCAGTCTAGAATATATTCATTATGAAAAAAAAAAAAAAAAAAGAAATTCCACATATTTTATTGCCTAAAAAAAAAGAAATATCACATATTTTATTGCCTGAATGAAAGAAATGAATAATTTCTTCAATGAATAATCACACTTACGCCATAAATGAAATAACAATCATATTTCTTTTTTGATTTTGACTTTTCCTATTTTAACTTTTTTTTAAAATTAGTCAGAATGTATAATTTTTTAAATGATACCACTCTAATTGTTTTTATAATCATAGCTAATTTTTCCCGGCTTTAATCAGTATTTGTCAGCTAGAACACCACATTCATTACGAAAAAAAAAATACCACATATTTTATTGCCTGAATGAAAGAAGTTATTCATCAAAGGAATTGTTTAAAAACTATAATGGGAAAGGGTCTTTTCAAATGCATATTAGTTCAAAAGTGTTTTAAAATATTTGAAATTTTCGTGAGCATGAAATTTCTGTTCGTATGTGAAATATTCAGAATTTGTTATTCATTTTTTTTTTTACTGAGTAAGAGAGAAAAGACTTTTACAAGAGAGAAAAAAAAATTTTTTAATAAAAAAAAAAAAAAGTAAAAATATGAAAATTGCTTTTTGAACAGAGATGGTACTTCTTTTCAGACGTCAAAAAAACTTCTGAAACGAATAACATTAATAATTATATATATAAAAAAAGTCATCTGCTTTTGGATGTTGCATTTAAAATTCAAATCTGCTGTATTAGAATCGCAAGTTGGTTTCGCGAAAGAAAAAAAAAATACCTCCATATTTTTCCTCCTTTTTCTAAAGAGGAGAGAAAAGTTATACTTTAAAACTGTTTACATAGTGAGATTGAAAAATGCTTTTTTTTTACCTGGCACTTTTATTTTATTTTATTTTTATTTTTTAATTTTCATTTATTTTTTTGTCGCACCGTTACTGGCGGCGTATGTCATAGAATTAGTAAGAACTTGTAAACAGTAGAGTTGAAAAGAGAAATTTCTCACTTATAAAAGGATTTATTTCATGTTAGTATTTTGTACTGCTGCCCTTAGAAAACTAGTTATACTCTATAACGACTTTTTTTGTTAGGGAAAAAAAAAAAAAAAAAAACTAAAATATAGTTATTAATTTCAAACGAATTGGATATTATCTTTTTTTTTTATCGTAAATTCTTATGGCATACTTTTAAACCGGATGATTGTTCGACACCCTTTATAAGTAAAATTAATATGATTTTGAAAGGAATTAGCTTTTATTCTTCTTATATTTTCATAAAATACATATTAAGAAGTAAAATCATTTTATTGGTAATTTTAGTGAATAGCAGAATTATTTCTTTTGTTATTTTTTCCCTAAGAAACAAATATATCTGCCATACAAATTTAAACGCAAACTAGTGTAAAAAAAAAAAACTTAAAAGTTTGTCCTTACACAAATAGTTCAGATTTTTTTCACGAAACTTTAGATTCTGTAAACATGTTTTGAAATCCATGCATTGAAGGCTATTTATATCGGCAAGATCAAACAGATCCACTTAAAAAGTCTCATGTCAATTAATTGAAGTATTTAAGTATTTTACGTCTGCTTTCATGAATTTGTTATCTTTTGAAACTTCACATTACCTTTAAAATCAAAAAAAAGAGAAAAATGAAGTGTTTGCATTTGTATGCTAACATTCAAATTGAGATGAAAGATAATTCAAAACAGACATCTTTAAAAAAAATCAAATGTAAAATATATTTCCTTTCAAATTTTTTTAATATATAAACTATTTCTAATCGAAAAGTAGTAAATTATTAGTGGTTTATTAAAAACTCTAGTCAAAGAGAAGTTATTTAAAAAAATGTATTCACTAAATTGCTTTTGAAATTTATATGAAACATTTTTCTATAAGCAAAATTTATTTTTCCACTAAAATAGTAAACTTTTGGAAAATTTATTAAAAAGCAATAATAATTAAGTGAAAGAAAAAAAATAAATTCATAGTTAACAGTTTTATTATTTAGTGTTATTAAAAGCATGATGGAAGCAATGTTATATTTATTTTCATACAAAATTTAAATAGACATAACAATAAATAAATTAATTCTAACAAACTAAATTAAAACATTTTCCAATGTTCATTAAATTTGTTAATCCTTTTTACAAATCTGTACAAATATTTATAAAAACATGGATTTAACAGCACTAAAGTAAATAAACTGTTAATTTCAGTTGAAAAACTTAATTTATAATTTGAAGAAATTTTTTATAAATATATCAGGGCTCAAGCTGAAATACATTAGTTATGTAATTAAAAAAAATGCAACACTCAGAATTATTGCATTGTTAGCATTGCTATTGGCTTATTTAACCTTAAATTAAAGCAAGTAATCATCACGAAAAATTTCTTAAAGCAGTGAAAACTTTAAGCAAAGCAAATTTTGAAGCATTTTTTTTTTTAAGCAAATTTTTATTTTCGAGCGTGATTAACTAAACAAAACGCTATCTCCTTTTCTCCATTCATTTTAATGATTAAATTTGATGTTATTATAACATTTATGCTTATTTTATTCATTTTGGTTATAATATTTTATGAACTGCAGAGATTGTATTCCTCAGAAATATTTTAGGTTATTAGGCTCATAAAAGCCATTTTATTACTTTTAGATGTTTAATATGTGTAATGAATGTTTACTAAAGCTAACTAAGCAAAAAAAAATAAATAAATAAATAAAATAAATGTATAAATATAAATAAAAAATAAATTTAAAAAAAAATATGGATGACAGTCTGTGATTTTCGATTCCGTGGAGTTCACATATTGGACAAAATTTGATGTAATACCAGTATTACCAATTTTTAGAAATATTTCATCGCTTTTTGTAACATACTAATCTTGAAAATATAAGAAGTGAAGTGTGACTCACAGACCACATATCGTCATTTCATTTCTGCAGAACGGTTTAAGAGTTTTTTTTTTAAATTTTACATTAAATTCTTATATGATATGTAATTTTTGAATGAAAAACATTCAGAATTCGATAAAAAAAATTTGTTTAATTTTTCCCCAAACTATAATTTAGTCAACAAAATAAACTTATATCATATATAATACTAATCATATATCATTAACTAAAATGATTTTATAGTTATAGTATAGGAAATCATTGGTTTAGCACTTAAAAATGAGTACTTTATTTAAACTTTTTCTTTAGCAGAAAAATAAATAAATATGTTACTGAAATATTATGTATTGTATTTTTCTATTATAATAGTTTTCGTTCAAAAAGTTATTTCACATTAAAGCGTGGTCATTTTTTCTTGAAAACGCAAATTAAACAACATGGGACACTTTGCAGTTATCCTTTTCAGTATATTTAAGCGCACTGATGAAAAAATATATTCATTATTTAATTAATTTTTTTCTATCATGAGCCAATAACGAATTAACTGTAACCATGAAGGCCATTTTCCTCATTTTGGAATTAATTGCAATACAATTCCATTATCCAGTACGAAGCCATGGCAGAACTGCAATTAACACAAGGTAAATTAAAAGTTAATTGTCGAAAGGATGTCTTAATTTCATTTTACCCCTTTTACTTTTATTGCGGTGAGGAAAGGGTTTCTTTTTTTTATAAACTTCCTTTCTTTCATTCGTCTTCCTTTCAGTTTTTGCAGTTTTATTTGAGCTGAAAGTGACGAAAATAACACACCATTTTGTGTCACCTACAGGGTTTCTTTCACCTCAATCTTTTCAGTTGAAAAACCGGTCCACTAAAAGAGTCTTCAATCTCCATCCTCCTCCCAGCCGCCATGAAGCGAGGGAGCACATAGCAGGATTCCTTTAACAATGCTTTCAATAATTAAGAGGATGACATTGTTCGCAGCTTAGCAACCGGAATCGCATTCAAATATGCGTGAGGGGGAGTTCTTTTTTTTTGTTAAATATTTTCTTTTTGGAGTGATCTCTTTTCCCCTTTTTCCTTTCTGTCGCCTCTTTCTTTTAAAAGTAAAATACAGCGATGTAAAAAAAAAAGAAAAGAGAAAGAAAGGAATTTCAGAAACCTAGGTAGTGTAATGTATACTAAATTGTTCTCGATCGCATCTTAGGAAGAAAACGATTAAACTCCGTCGCTATGAGTCAGGAAAAAAAAAGAAAAAGAAAATAGAAAAAAAAAGAGAAAGATTGTCACTCTAGAGTTCAAAATGAAATATTTCACGGGGAAGTCACATTTTAATCAAATAAAACATCATGAAAACATTCGTACGGAACTCAAGGAGTATTGAAATGATGCAAGGAATTCAATCTCAGAACAGGGACGAAAACGAAAAAAAAAAAAAAAAAAAGGTTAGTAACGAAATACCAACGGGGTGACTAAATAACAAAACAAAAAAAAATGTAGTTCATGTAAAAACTCTTGGCTACGTGTCGGTTTCAAATAATTTATGTAGGAATTCGAATAATCGATTAGTAACTGAATATTTCAAAGCTATTCCAAAATTTATAAATTATTATCGAAGTAAAGTAAAGTAAGCTTCAATAAGAAATTGCGTATGACTTAAATCACTGAATAAAATAATTATATCATATTTCGTATTTTTTCAAGTAAAACATCATGGAAACATTCATAGGAAACTCAAGAGTACTGATAGGGTGCAAATAATTCAATCTGAGAACATGGTTAAAAGCGAAAAAAACAAACTGTATGTAACAAAATGCCAACGGGGTGAGTAAATAACAAAAATAAATAAATAAATAAATAGTGCAGTTCATGTAAAAACTCTTTGCTACGTTTCGGTTTCAAATAATTTATTTAGGAATTTGAATAATCGATTTGAAATAAAATATTGTAAAGCTATTCTCAAATTTTCAATTTATTATCGAGGTAAAATAAAGAAAGTTTCAATAAAAAATTGAGTAGGACTTAAATCACAGAATAAAACAATTATGTCATTTTTTGCATTTTTTCAAATGAAACACCATGAAAATATTCGTACGATGTTTTGTTCAAGAGTATTGATATGGTGCAAATAATTCAATCTAAGAAAAGGTATACAATCGAAAAAAATGTTAGTATCAAAATAGTTTAGTTCAGTTCGTGTAAAATCTCTTGACTACGTTTCGGTTCCAAATAATTTATGTTCAAATAACTTATGTAGGAATTCTAACTGAATAATCAAAGTGAAAAAGAATATTACAAAGCTATTCCCAAATTTATAAGTTATTATCGAAGTAAAATAAAGTAAGTTTCAATGTGGAATTGAGTTGGACTTAAATCACCAAATAAAATAAGTATGTCATTTTTTGCATTTTTTCAAATCAAACATCATGACACCATTCGTAGGAAACACAAGAATATTGATTTCAAGCAAATAATTCCATCTAAAAACAGGGATAAATACAAAAAAAAAAAACTGCTAGCAAAAAAATGCCAACGGGGTGAGTAAATAATAAAATAAAGATAATAAATAAATAAATAGCGCAGTTCATCTAAAAACTGCTTGCTACGTTTCGGTTTCAACTAATTTATTTAGGAATTCGAATAATCGATTTGAAATAAAATATTGCAAAGCTATTCCCAAATTTTCAATTTATTATCGAAGTAAAATAAAAGAAAGTTTCAATGTGGAATTAAGTAGGACTTAAATCATAGAATAAAATAATTGTGCCATTTTTTGTATTTTTTCAAATGAAACATCATGAAAATATTCGTACGATATTTGTTTTAAGAGTATTGATATGGTACAAATAATTCAATCTGAGAACTTGGATAAAAGAGAGTAAAGAAATGTTAGTACGAGTGCCAACGGGGTGAGTAAATAAAAAAAAAAAAAATTAATTCACGTAAAACCTCTTACCTAAGTCTCAGTTCCAATTTATTATTTAGGAATTCTAACTGAATAATCGAATTGAAATAGAATATTACAAAGCTATTTCCAAATTTACAAATTATTATCGAAGTAAGTTTCAATAATTAATTGAGTAGGATTCAAATCAATGAATAAAATAATTAAAGCATTTTTTGCATTTTTTCAAATATAACGTCATGAAAACATTCGTACAAAGCTGATGCACATAATTCAATATGAAAACAGGAACAAAAAGAGAAAAAATATGCTAGTAAATAAATGCCAATGGAGTGAGTAAATAACAAAAAAATAGTTTAGTTCAGTTCGTGTAAAATCTCTTGACTACGTTTCGGTTTCTAATAATTTATTTAAGAATTTTAACTAAATAATCTAATTGAAATAGAGTATTACAAAGCTATTCCCAAATTTAATTTATTTTACTTCAATTATAGTTTGTAAGTTTCAATAATGAATCGAATAGGACTTAAATCACTGAATAAAATAATTATTTCATTTTTTCGCGTTTTTAAAAACACCTTAATTTTATTTCCCAACAGCCAAGTTCCAAAAATACCTAATATAATTGAAAAACTGCAGTATTTTAATTTACTCTTATAGTGGAAAAACATATTGCACTTTCACTTAAAAACTAATGAATAGACGCGAATATCTCTTTGTCAAGATAAGCGAGAAAATCATTACAAAAGATTTCAATTATGGGTTTACAAAACAGTGTGCTTTACGGTTTCCAATCATATTTCCCACAATTTTAATCCCTTTGACAAAAAATAAATTTATCACTCATTTATATATTTAATAATATGAAAAAAAAAACAATTTTTTCTGGTAATATAAATGGATGAAATCTAAATTCAATGACTAAAATGACTTCTTTGTTTAAATTTCGCTTTAAAACGAAATCAGTTAAAATATTTTTTAAGAAATGAAAATTTAATTCCATGATGCCTTAAAATTTTTTTTTCGTAATTGAATATTTTTTTTAAATATGAACGTTTATAAAAGAATCGATATTTGAATTTAATTTTCAAGTGCATGACACATTTTGAAAAATATTATTATGATGTTGAAATTGCTAATTTAATTGTAAAGTAGTCTTTCATCAATAATTCAAAAGAATTTAATTATTTTTTCGACTAAAATAGGTATGTCAAAGAAATCAATTGAAAATTAGATTGAATATTTATTATATTTTCTTTTATAATAAAACCGCAATAATATTCTTGTAAATTGGATTTCTGAAAGTGTTTATTACTTTTTCTAATTAGATTTAAAATATTTGCTTTTTTTACAGTAAAAAATGTTTTCATTAAAATATTTTTTTTTCAATTAGGAAAATATAATATTTATTCTTTAATATCCTATTATTTTTAGTGTTAAAAATGAAAATCTTTAATAACACAATTTGAAGTTTCTAATGAAATATAAACACATCACACACTGAGAATATATAAAAAATAAACGTATCAATCATATAATCGGAGTAGACATACAAAATATAAAAATTTAATAAACATTGCGAGTATACATTATTAGGTAAATTTATATTTCATTTATAAGGAAATTTGCACAAGTTTCCTCAGATGATAGGAATAAAAATTTATATTATTACTTTAAAGGTAAATTTTGAGCTTTAATGAACATGTGCAATCTTTAAATATTTTTTTTAGATAAATATTAATGAGTTTAATTTTGATAAGTGATTTTATAAAATTATGATAAAATTCCTTTTTTTGCATTTTTTGATTAATTTTCTGAACTTACTAATTAATATTCTATTGAAAGATGCTTTTTATTTTATGAACATTTTCTAAATGTTACATTTCTTTTCCATAATCGGTCGATTTTTCTTAAAGAATCTTCTACAAATCTCAGATATTCTTTACAAAGACGAAAAAGCAGTTTAAAATTTACAAGCTCATTAACTATCTAAGGTCCTTTCATAAGATTCAATGGAAGTAATTATAACACTTTTCATAGAAAAATCAAACAGGTGTATTTAATAATTTGATTATTCTGTTAATTATTCTATCAAATTTGTTAAATATAGTTAACTATCACATACATGGTTCTATGTTGTAGTAATATAATATAAAAGATTTAATCAATTATACAGTAATGTTTTGATTTTTTTATTGTTTGATTAATCGATTTTGTAATAGCTAAGCAAAAAATTGAAGCTAATACTTTATTTTTAAATTGACTCTTATTTTGTGATTTGTTAAAAATTCCCAGAAAATATGTATGCAACTATATTTGAATATACATAAGTTTGTTTTAATGCAAATTTTATAAAGCATTTCTAAAATATTTTAAAAACACAACGAAAAAGGTTTATTAATAAAATTTTAATTTATTTTTTAAAGCCTAATCGCTTTGAATATCGAAGAATTTGTGCTGTATTAAGCTGGGACTAAATAGCAGAAGGTTAATAACTAAATTAAGTAAAATTTTGAAATTTAAAAAAAACTTCTACCCTGAAAACAATACTTATATACCATATGTGTTGTAAGTCATTTTATATTATATAGTGAGTGTTTGCATTTGAGTGGATAGAAAAATACTAAAAGTATTTAAAAAAAGCTTTTGTTTCAATATTTCTTCAAGTAATGATATTTTAATTATTTTAAATTAATATGAAACATTATTCTTTTTTATGCTTATGAGAAAATTTTTGAAAATAGTCCTGATGTTTTTATTGGAGGATTAAAAGATAATAGATCCATCCTATCGTTGAATTTTTCGAATGTGATGGGCCTGGCATGAAGATAAGTTGTTAGTATTATATTTTCAAATTTTTGTTGTCTAACTCGTCTGCGGCATAAATATAATGTTCTAAACTCCGAATTTTTATCAAATGAATTTTTTTCAGCATTGTATAGGATGAACAAACAGAACACGCTAATAATAGAGTTTTCAACTGTAGCTATGGAGTCTCCCTCTGACGATGATTCAGATGTAAATAACAAAATTCCAGTGAACGAGCGAAACTTTTATGTTATTAACAGTGTTACCTCACGCATAAAAATGAAGTAGAGAAATTATCTAGTGATTTTTGAACTAAACATTATGTCTTTGTGGAAAGTGAACTTACACCACTTTCAAAGTAATTATATTTGAAATTTCATTAACTACGTAAATTTTTATCGACAAAATGATGAAAATTTTGAATGTTATTTTTTGGGATTTGCTTATAGATAAAAAGCTCGTAGCAGATTGCATTTATTGTTATCAAGAAGTAACTTTTTGTCCAAAATGTATTTACACTACTTTCAAGAAAACGGTAAAAATCGTAAAAAATACATTTATACGTAAAAAAATAATCAGCTGGGCCGATATACAGTTTAACTATAAAGTTTAGAATTTACCATAAGAGCAAACGAATAACAGCCATCTTAAAAATAAAAGAAACTACAGAATTCTAAATGATTTTGTTTTCTTAAAAAATATTAGCTTCATTTAGAAATACAATTGTCCTTTCTTTCAATAGACGAAGTTTTGGAACAATTTTGCATTAATTCAAATATTTAATTATATAATTATTAGTTTGGGAAAGAAATTTAAATAAATATGTATAAAAAAGGCTTATGGAATAAATTTAAATAAACTAATAAGAATAGTTTGTGAAAGAAATTTAAATATACCGATAAGAATAGCTCATTAAAGAAATTAAAAAAATATATTAACCAATAAGAAATGTTGAAGGTGGTCAAGGACAAAATCTCGCGTAATAAATTAAAAACATTGCGCATGAAAAAAGCTCATGGAATAAATTTAAATAAACCAATAAGAATACCTCGAGAAAAAATTTAAAAAAAATATTAACCAATAAGAAGTGTTGAAGGTGGTCAAGGACAAAATCTCGCGTAATAAATTAAAAACATGATGTATGAAAAGCTCATGAAAGAAATTTAAATAAATCAATAAGAATAGCTCATGAAAGAAATGTAAAAAAAAATATTAATCAATAGGAAACATCGAAACGTGATAAAGTACAACAAAAAAAAAAAAATCAAGGAAAAGAAAAACTCCTATCTCGAAAACAATATCCATAATTTTATGGGTAAAAAACGATCTATCTATATTGAGCGATAACTTTGACAATATGGAAGATGAACATACGTATTGTTGAAAATGCGATCCGCCGTGGTTAGGCGGACAGCCAAATAAATAAGCGGCGAGACCCATGTGCCACTCCAGCCGCTGTCTATGCCCCTCTGAGCCACGTAGGATTTAATAAAACGATTGAAGTGCATAAAGGCAGAATATCTACTATTATAAATCTAAATAAATTCATCTTAATTTTATTTGTTATTCCTTTTGCAACTGCAAAGTATTAAATCAAATGTAATTAATTTTCTGTAAATTTGACATATCGTTTACCAGATATCATATCAAAAATCTAAAAGATACATCAACTTAGTAAAAACTGTATAATTTGACAATACATTATAATTGTTTCATAATTTTGTATAATTCTAACTTATCAAGCATTTAAAATAGAAATAAAAACTCAAAATGCATATTAAAAAGAGAGCAGATGCATTGTGTAGAAAATATTTAAAGCATATTTTAGATCTTTTTATTATAGCTAACCAATGGAAAAGGCATTAGTAAAATATTCATGTTATTATTGCATATCAAATATAATTTAGCATTACTAATACATATTTCTAATGGTGAAAGTGAAAAATAATAAAACAAATTTCCAGCTGTATTTTGTGAGTATAACAAAGTAAGAAATAGCAAAAAAAAGTTTCGCTTTTATACTGATTAATTTCAAAGGTCCTTTTAGACTTTATTGACTCGTATAAAAAGTGACTCTCAAAAAAAGTAATTTTTTTTTATTCATCAAATATGATTATTTTTCTATAAATTTGACATATCATTTACTAGGTATCATATCAAAAACCTAAAAGGGACAGCAACTTAATAAAAACCATATAACCTGACAATACGTCATATTTGGTTCCCAAGCAAAGCTTATCAAGCATTTAAAATAGAATTAAATTAAATATATATAAAATAAAAAAAATTTCAAATCCATACTGAAATTTGATATACATAAAATAATATGGTTCTGTATATTGTTTCGTAAATTTATATATTCTCAATCTCATGTGCACTTAAAATAGCAAATATAATAATATAATAAGACATAATAAATACACCAAAACTGCATACTATGCATTAGACATTTTTTTTAAAATTGAGAAGGAAAAGGCATTTAATAATGCATGCAGAATAAAATGATATTTTCAAAGATTTTACGTTAATTATTGATTGAAATTCACAATAACAATATAGTATAATAAAAAGATCTAACTCTATTGAAGAAACAGAAACCATGTAAAACAAAGCTCAACTTAGACTACGATACATACCAGGAATAAATATATCTCGTAAAAATTTTTCTTTCTTATTCAATGAATATTTAAATTATTATTTATTTCAAAAGCTGCATTTTAAGTTGATATCATGAGATAAAAAAAAAACAATGTTCTGTTCTGAATTCTAAATTACTTAACAAATGGAATTTTGAAATCCTATAAAGAAGAATAATTTCATTTTATTATATAACCATTTTAACATAATCAAATTAATGATGCTCAACATGAATAAGATAAAAATAGTAAATCATATTTCTTTCACTTTTAGAAAAAGACAGATTATATTTAAATGCATATATAATAAAAAGAATATGAAATTTTTTTGGTTGTTTGAAATTTAATAAATAAAGTACATTATTAATGAATAACATTTATTTTAGTTATATTATCCTTCTACGAGATATAACTATTATTTATTTATTTAATGAAAAATCAAATGCAATTTTCTATTATAATTTTGTAATAATATTAAAATATCAAGCTATTTGAATAGAATTTCTACCTGCAAATATTTATAAGTTTTCATAATTGTAATTTAATTACATACAATAATTTTACGATTTTATCTAAATTTAATTTAAATAAGTAAATAATGCATAATAAAAAGCACTACATAGAATACAATTAATTTTAATACTTTTACGTTACTGTGTTTAATAAAAAAATATAAACTTAGTTACATTTACTAATAATGAAAAATATCAATAACAAGAACAATCAAAATAGAAGGGAGCAAATATTTTATTACAAAAATATTTCAAGTAAGTTCTAAACACGCAATAGTTATTCAAATTAACTGCCAGGTTTTTTTTGTCACTGAAAAGAATTTATAATACGTAATCTACAATTAAAATGATCAGAATGACAAAAAAAATTGTAAATTATTCTGAAATTCATAGTTTTATTCCGAACAATCTGGTTAACAACAATATTTGTGATGCACATATATTGTGTATCATCAACACGTGAAATATTATCGGTGGTACAATGCACTAAGACACATATATTCATTTTGTGATACATATTTTCTTAGTGTGTTATTTCTGAAGTAAAAAGTAAAAAATACGAAAACCTCCGATTTATAGGATAGACCATTTCATCTACTATAAATCATAATATATCCCCAATAATATTTCGAATTGTGTTAGTCATGCTCATTTTCAATATGTATTGAAATATTGCACACATTTTTAATGGATAGACATCGAAAACTGTGTATCATCAGTATCATTAGAAACATTAATGATGATATACTGCAGTATACTACGATAAGACTGATTATAGATATATTTTTTATTTTTGTGCCATCAAAGCAAGAAACAGAAAGTTTACTCTTTCAGCATATCTTTGCCATAATTATACTACATGTCAAATAAATTTTGATAATTAATATGATTTTATGAAACCAATATAATAAAATTATTTACATGAAATAATATTTAGCGTGTTCAGAAAATTTGCTCAATAAAACTAGTTTTAATAATTTTACTACACCAATTTGGATACTGAAAAATCATCCTTATTTAAAAATCAAAGAATATTAAAATGAATGGCTTGTTTTTAAGAACATTTTTTTTTCAAAATTAAATAAATTAAAATAAAAAAATTACGTAAATATTATAATATATAAATAAAACAAAATAACAATAATTAAAAATTTATCTGTTTTAAAAGTTATAATCTTCACCTTTGATTTAAAAGCAGAAAACCGTCGCTCACACATAATGTTCCATGAAAAGATCAGGATTTTGAATTCTTGTTGCTTTTGAATCGATTATTATTCACACATCAGAAATCTCAACAAGGAAAATTATCAAAATGTCAAAACAATAAACTGCTATCTAATGTAAAAATCATTGTTTAAAAATATGTGCTTTAAGATAGCAGCACAAAATGCTTTTGAAAACATATAATCATAGTACACCTACATAGCCAGGAAAAGAGTAATTGTCAATCATTTTGAAATTGTATACTTTTAAAACTTGAGCTCATTAAAAGTAATTCCCTGATTTTCATTTTTCTATTTTATTTTAAGAAAGTTTAATTTTTTTCTGTGGGGAGCATAATGCATCTCCCCTTTCACCCCAATCTCTCCCCTTTCGAAGGTGAGGGAGCCTCCCTTTTTACCGCATTTTCCTCCCTCTTAAAACTATGCTTGTAGTTTGAGAACCATTGTCAGAGATATACAATGGCCACAGTTGTTATTGGATATCTATGATTTTCGAAAAAAAAAAAAGTATTTTCTATAATTAAACTGAAAATGTATTAATTTTCATTCATGTTACATGGCGATTTTTAAAAAAGTGGTAATTAATTTATTTAATTGCACTATTCTGATCCATTTTATAATAGGTACTATTATTGAAAATTCTAAATAATATCCAAACTTTCCGTATTAAAGTTTTAAAAATTCTTTAAATCAACGTTAGCTTATTGTGGCAACAGTGATTACTTAAGTCCTTTTATCATAAAATTAAATATTTCCTTTTATTATTTTAGTTTTTTTAATTCAGGGGAACAATGACTAATTGGAATAGACAACTGATTAAAAGATATTCTCAAACTTTGCTCCAACAGAATTTAAAAAAAATTCTAATGTAAAGTTGGCATTCTTGCAATGGAAGTTATCGTGTTCGGTAACCAGCTTTACAGAAGAATAATTCCAAATTTGCAATTCCCCATTTTTTACCAATACTTTTAACTAAACATTTTTAAATTGCTAACATTTAAATCTACTATTTTACAATCATTCACTTAAAAGCATATAAAAGATGATTACTTAAACATATTTTTAATAAATTTTCAGTTCCATACAAAATTTTATTTATTGCTTACATCATAAAATAATAAAAGTGAGTTTTTTTTTTGTATACACGTAGATATTTACTATTATTATTATTATTATTAACACATATATTTAGTATTATTATTATTAGCATATATATTATGTAACATATGTATTTAGTTTGAATATTTAATATTTGACATAAGACTATTTACTAGTTAAGTCAAAACTAATATTTAATTATTTAAAATTTAATTTTCAATTAAAAACTGCATTTGGGTTATTTATTATATTTTTCAAATAAATTTTGATAATCATTAACATATTAAAAAGTAAATTTTAATTTATGCAAGGAAAATTTAAAAACTATGGTTTAATAAGCATCAAAGAAAAAAGAAACATTTTAAGTGGTTTTTTTTTTGAAATTTTAAAAACGGAAAGGATTTGAATTTTATATATTTCTTTTTACATTTATTATAGATATTATTGAGAAGTTTTTAGCAATATTGATATTTTTCTTTTATTCACTTACTTCCTATTCTTGGTAATTATTATTCTTGATTATTGAATCGAAATTAGTTTCAGAGACGAGATGTTAAGTTAGTCAATTAAAATAATTTAAATGTAAAGATATTTCTTTAATTATTTGCTCTTGTAAATTATATCTGTAAATTTGAAACGTAGACAAGTTTGAAACAAGACAACGTAGACAAGTTGTCACAGGTTTACTTCCGATAAAATACTGAAAGTGATTGAATTATTATATTGCTATCCTAAGTAGTTGAAATATTGTTACAACCATATTAATAACTTGGATTTTGCAAATTAAAGAAACGAAGAATAGCTTAGATAAAAAAATAAAAGGAAAAATAATACAGTTGAACTATAGAATGATAAATAGAAAGATAGAAATTATTTGGTTTGAAACGTGATAAAGAATAACTTTATCATGAATTCTTACAAACACAATAAGAAATTAAAAAAAAAAAACGTTTTGTAGTTACCATAATTGAATCAGTGGCTGCAATGAGCATAAAAGTGATTTAATAAATAAATATTTTTAAAAATATTGAAGTTCAAATGAGTAACAAAAGATTCAAATCTCCGATAAATTATACAATATATTTATGTATACAAAATAAATTGTCAATTTCTCTATTGAATCCCGAAATAAAGGATTATGTTTATGATTTTCAAAAAACGAATTATTCTGGATGATTTACAAACGTAAGATATGTTTTACAAGTAAACGCTTATTTTATTTATATAAATATAGTGTAATCAATTTAAACTTTTTCAATTAAAAACTATTATATAAAACAATTATGCTTTTTATTTTAATGATATGTATTTTTGATAACCATGTGAGAAAAGTTGAATAAATAGTTATACAAACAGGAAATAATTCATGAACTAAAGAGAAGAAAAATTCAAAAATAAATTGTTAGTTTAAAAAAACTGAAAAACACGCTTTTAGAGTTAATCAAACTAAAAAGTAAAAAATAATTGTTAACATAAGAATAAAATGACTGACGAGAAAATGAATGTCACTGTTCTAAAAGCGTGGGGTGCTCGATATCAATCGTTATATATTTTTCACTAGTTTCATTCCGAAATGCAGAGTTAGTTTAAAAATGTCATACAAAGCACCCCATGCTTTTAGAACAGTGACATTCATTTTTTCGTCAGTCATTTTATTCTTATGTTAACAATTATTTTTTACTTTTTAGTTTGATTAACTCTAAAAGCGTGTTTTTCAGTTTTTCTAAACTATAATTTATTTAATCTGGAAGATGTTTTAGCTTAACGGCGTCCAAACGAGAGTGAGAGTCTAGTCAACATGAGGCGATCTGGCTCCCGTGTTTCGGACTGACAGCGAGAAATAAGCCTTGTTATCTCCGCCTGTGAGTGACAACTGGTCGGAAATGGAGTTTGGGGGTCTTGGTCCGCGAGAATCCCTTTGATGAGCACTAGTTTCATTCCGAAATGCAGAGTTTGTTTAAAAATGTCATACAAAGCACCCCACGCTTTTAGAACAGTGACATTCATTTTCTCCTCAGTCATTTTATTCTTATGTTAAGAATTATTTTTTAGTTTGTATAACTCTAAAAGCGTGTTTCTCATTTTTTTTAAACAATAAATTTATTTTTTACTTTTTAGTGTGATTAACTCTATAAGCGTGTTTTTTTAGTTTTTTTAAACTATTAATTTATTTTTTACTTTTTAGTTTGATTAACTCTAAAAGCATGTTTTTTAGTGTTTTTAAACTATAATATTTAAATGAGATCCCGGTACGGATCACTGGAACTATAGTTCTTACAATAATTTAATTGTGAGTAAAACAAAGGCTAAATACGAATATGTCGAGCCAGCCAGGATTCGAACAGGGAATCTCCTGGTCCGTAGTCAAGCGCGTTATCCGTTGTGCCGCTGTTCCACGTAGATTTGAATGTCTTTACTGAATATTTTCATTCTACATGGGTTAGATTGCTCTTCATAAGTTAAAATAAAATCACTAATCCTGGCGATCCTAATCATGATGAGATAATAAACTTATCAAAATATTTTAGTGACGTCGGTCCTTGATAAGTCTACAACGTTTAAATTAAATTTTAGCGCTTAAAGTAGGGCAAAATCGAGCCCAAAGAGTCAGTTACATACAAACAAACAAACGTACAGGTGAAACTAATAAAAGCGTATTAAAAAATAATAAACATAAAACATTTTAATCAATGTATATTGACAATTTTTAATCAGCTGCTTATATAAAAATATAAAATGATTTTATAATAAATTTGCTCTATTTAAAATAATTATTCTTTATTTTCCATTAATTATCATTAATCTGCTATTGCAATGATATGATAGCATATTTTTATTTCATTATTGAATAGACAAAGCCATTGAAAACAATTTAAAATTCAGTTATATTTTATTAATTTATTACTTTTTAAAAAGTTTTAAGCATTTTTTAAGATTTTAAAGAAATAAAAATTATTTTTTCTCAGCAAATTTGTAAATTTTCCATATATATATATATATTTACTCCAGATATCAAATACTTGTCAGAAGAATATTTGTACAAATTATTCAAAAAATTGAACATAAAGATTGATAAACAGATTTTGTCGTCTACCTATTTTTTGGTCATTTTAATAAAATATTGTAGTTGTTTTATCCAAGTTTTATTTCTCTCTAACTTATCATAGCAATATATATATCAGTTACAAAATATTTATAACAAGTAAAGCACAAAAACGAAATTAATTCATTTCTTATTGAATTCTTATTGAATACATTATCATATATATTCTGAGTTGGATTCCTTATTATTTGCTAATCAATAATTATTACTATAAATTAAATTCACAAATTAAAAATTAAACATATATGCAAAACAATTATGCAGAATTCTGGTTTTTGTTAACTGGAAGTCCTCTTACTGGGAGGAGCTAAATACAGAGCCTCTTTCATTGGTTACATTTAGATAATTAATAATAACTTTTTTTTGACAAGCAGCTAAAAACTTCTAAACTTTCTGAAATTACTGGAATATAATAAATCAATTATTTTACTAAATGCTACTAAAAGAAATATGCCTATATTTAGTTTCAAGAAAATTAATTAGATTTTTTTTTTTTTAGAATTTAATTTCTCCTAAGAAATTTATTTTAAGTAAAATGAAGACCATGTACAGAACATAACACATAAAAAATGTTTTTGTTAACTGGAAGCCCTTGTAGTGGGAGGAGCTAACTGTGACGTCCTTTTCATAGATCTGCAATTAGGTAATTAGTAAATATTTTATAACAAACAGCTAAAACCTTCTAAGTTCTCGGAAATTACTGGAATTTGATGCAGCAACTATTTTATTAAATGAAACTAAAAGAAATACGCCGATATTTAGTTTCATGAAAATTAATTAGATTTGTTTTTAGAATTTAAACTCTACTAAGAAATTTTAATTTGAGGAACATTATTAGTGACAAAAAACTTGAAAACATTCTCATTAAATTAAATTGCAAAAAAATAATAATGTAGTTGCCTACAAAATCAAGTTTTAATTACTGTGGAATAATGTTTTCAATTACGATTGAAAAAATAGGAAAATACAAAGCTTAGAAAAGAACAGAATTTTTAACTGGAATTTTGAAATTCTAGCAATAAAAGTAATTTAACTTTAATTACTTTGTTTTTTTGTCTAGAAATAGAAAATTATTTATTAGAAAAGGAAGATAAAATTTCAAAAACTTCTTTCAGATTTAAGCGATTTGATATACTAACATCTCATTAAATTTAATTTACAATAAAGGACATTTAATTCTTAAAAATAACGTTACTCTTTATAGAATTTTGTTTTTATAATAAGAAAACTTATTTATAATAAAGAGAGGTAAGTTAAAAATTAGTTTATAAATATTTTTAAAGAAAATGTTTTGTGTGAAAATATGTATTCTCTCTCTATTTTTTTTTTTTTTTTTCAAAAACAATGAATTTAACAATATAGAAAGAATTAAAGCAACTTTAGATACTGATAACTCTTTACACATAGTATATTTATTGAAATAATTTTTTTTAATAAACAATATATCTTCCTCAAATTTCGTTGAAGTTAAGGACATTTTAATATATTTTTTTCATCCTTTTATTACATATATAGTGGGCTTAAATTCATAATTATAACTAAATTTGACATTTTAATTTAAATATCAAAAAGTGGTTTTAAAGTGGTATATAAAAATGTATGATAATCAAAAAGTAAGTTCTTTTCTATGTATTTATATTTTTTCTTGAATAAATTGTTGTTTTGGGGCATTCAATTTATTTTGGCATATTTATTTAAACAAAATAATTAAATGGTAGATACAAATGGTGAAATAACATTAAATCGACTATCAAACAAAAAACAATAAATTGTTATACAGCAAAATTTCAGAAATAATGATAATAAAAAAGTATAATTGTAGTTATTTTAATCTAACATATACAATAGATCACTTTGAAAAGATCATAATGTTATCAGTATTAAAAGAAATTATAACACCACGCATTTCAGGAAAGAGTTATTATTTTAATTTATTTTGTTAATTTTGTTAATTTCGTTAATTTTGTTAACGTTTTTTTAAGAAATATAAATGTTAAAATTACATTAATAAAATTTTACTTTTTACAATTTATCATTAAAATAAAATATTTGGTAATATTAAAATATTTGAAATTTGTATTTTATTAATTCCATTTTAATGAAAAATAATTGTGTGTTTATTACTCAATAAATTTTTAAATTAATTAAGATATGAAACATTGAAACTCTTAAATCTTTTTTCAAAAATGAAAGAGTAAGAAATAATTTGTAATATATTGAATTATTATTAATATAGGAATACTTATTTTTATAAAACAAAAACTGTACTTTCGTCAAAAGTATGTTACAATTCATTAAGTAAATGCTTCATTATGATTTAAACGATTTTAATACTAAATAACACATGGAAAAAGTACACTTAATAAAAAGACAATTCAAAAAAACTATTTTCAAAAATATTTGAAACGTTTTAATAATTCTTTAAATTTATTTTTATCAAGAGATCTGAATCCTCACTAAAGAACCTTAAGAAAATGAAAAAAAAAAATAAATAAATAAATAAAGCCCATAATGTCTAAAATAATTCTTAAGGACAAAAAAAGTTTTAGAGTGAAAGAATAACTATTTTTTACAACAGTAATGTACATTCTTTATTTTTTAAACAAAACAAAATATTTTGTAGGTATTTAACATTCTTCAAAAGAAACAAAAGGCCATAAAAATGAATGTTTCCGAGGAAATTATAATGTTTGAGGTTAAAGAACGAAAATAAAGCAAAATGAAGATGTGAATAAAATTAAAAGTGACTTATTAAATAAAACCTTCTTAGACGTAAACTAAAGACTTTAGAGATTTTTTTTTCTACACATGTCTCAGAAACGAAGAATGTTCTTTTTAAGTAATTCTTTACCCACGTTTAGGAGGATTTCCTCACATTTGGATGCTTTAGAAACAAAAAAACCGACGGATTCCTCAATTGTTATTTAAAGAAAAGCAAAGTTTTTTCATGAGTAAACAAGAACATGCAATTAACACGGTTGAGTTTTCTTCGTTGTCATGGTGATGCATTTAAAAATGATAAATTACTTCAGTACCAACGAAAAAAGAAACATACAATTAAATAATTAAAAGTAATTATTTTTCTTATAATTGAACAAATATTTTTCTAAATATGATAGATATTTTAACAATATATCGAAAAAAAAAATTAATTGTTTTAATCATTTTAAAAAGGTATTGCACAACATTTTAACATTTAAAGCATCTGATAAGTTAAATCTTATTTATATACTGTTTTGATTCACAACCAAAATTTTAACTGCTTTGATTACGACATATAAAATCTTTCTTTTATCTGATTTTAACATATATTTTTCAACAATTTTGAAGTAAGAAAATTTTTTAATTTAATATTAAATAAACAAACTTTTATAACATTAACGTATAATAATTGATAAAATAACAGCAACAAAAGCATGTCAGCAAATATACCAGCAACCAGCATGTAAAGTATGTATAAGTGTTAGGTGTTCTCACATCTTTTCCAAATACATGCTGTATTCGCCAAATTTATTGCAGATAAAACTTTGAAACAATTCAATAAAACTGCTCTATTCAATTGTGATGTCAATTATGATAAGCTAAATAAAGAGGACAACGGATATGCGAAAAGTTATTCATAATAAATATTTACAGTAATAAACAATTAATAACAATAAACAATTAATATTTTAACAATATAAACAATTAAATGAAAATTTTTTAAAAATGACTTTGCGAAAAAAATCTTTAACAAAATTTTATTAAGCTGACTAATTTCAAAAATACTAAAAATTTATCTCCATTCGATAGCTAATTACTATCTCAAATTCTAATATTCTTTTCACAACAAAGTATTTAATCAACAATATATCAAATCAGGAAAAAAAAATCAAATATTTCTTAATAATTTAGAGATAGTTTCTTCATAATCTATCAAATGAAAAAAAATTAATTACTTCTTTTGTAGCAAAATTTATTATTAGTAATTATTTATTTATTTTATAGCAAAAATATATTAATAGCAGCTATAAATAAAAATATGATTAATTTAAATTTTCAGCTAAAAAAAATCCTGATTTTCAAACTATTCCTAAAATAAAATTACTTTAAAAATCCTGAATGTTTAATAAGGAAAAATGGAAGGAAAGGGGAATTCAGTTTATTTTATTTTATATTATTAATATTTATTCGATAAAAGAGGGATCAAGATAAAAGTTTCAATTCCACTAGTATACTGTGGTAGAGTGCATCTTTCCACCTCAAGAAGAGAGTAGAAAAATTCATCTCTGAAGAAAATGTTAATGATAATTCAAACTGTAAACTGACTATTGCAAAGAGAAATACAACAATAATAGCAATGGTTATAGTTATGCATATATATAGTGAATATAATTCAAGACTGCAAGAATAAAATAAAATAAATATACTATAAGGGCGAGAAATATGAAACCAAATTGAAATTTCTGACAAAAACAAATTCAGCTGGTAAAATTTTTATAAGAAATTATTTCTGAAAAAATGAATTTATATATATCTCGCAAGGAAGTAAAAGTGTAATAAAGTTAATATTTAAAATTCAACATTTATTTGAAGTTACGACTGTAACTATTAATATTAATAGTTTTCCCATGAAACTTTTAAATAATTATTAGAAATTTAAAATAAATGAACATGAAATTGCTAAAGAGATCTAAATTACTTTTTTTGGAAATTTTATGGTTTCGAAATTAAATTCGAGAAAGTTAAAAAATTCTTTACGGTATTTGCTGAATTTAAAAATATATATATATTTACTCGTTCAATAAACGAAAACAATTGATCAGCATTGTTAAACCAAAATATGTGAAGATTACATATTTAATTTTTTTTAATACTCCAAATTTAATTCTAAGTTATTGTTTATTCTATATTTCATTCATATAAAATAAACAAGCGTTTTGTTTGTATGTTACATATATTTTATACACTTGATATAATTTATTTCGGGGATTTCTGTAACGCCTTATTCACTTTATTTTAGATTAGTTATTGGGAAACATTTGCTGCATTAGACATCATTATCTACTTTGGCAATACATAGTAAGATTAAACTGAATGAATGACATTGAATTTCAGAGTAAACTATTGTAGTAACAATATATATAAGTCGCAATCATAAATAAATAATTATCTTATTATTGAATACTATTTACTTTTTAATGTTAGGTTTCAGAACATATCAAAAATATATAATATTTTATAAATATTTATTTTACAATTTAATTAAAGCTGTTACTTTTTCTAATAACAAAGCTGTTTCTGAATAACCTAAACAACAAAGAATTTAATCACAAAAGAACAAAAGAACATATTTACATAAAACAATACTATGCGGGCAATCATCATCATTTGCAATATACACATTTGGAACTATCTAAATATTAAAATTTTGTAAAATTCAAATTTTAATACTGTTTTTTCATAACGAAACTTAATAATTAATGAAACATTATTTATATTAATTTAATCTGTGTATGACATTCAGAATTATTGTATTATTTACTATTATAATAGTTCATCCATAAATATATATATAATATAAATAAATAAAATAATAAACAGAAAAATTAAAGTAATTAAGATGCTAAAAGCAAGTGAAAATCATTTATTCCTTAGATAATTTACTTATATTTTAATATAATATTTTATAAACATAAATATTTGAATTTAAAATTTTAAATACTCTTGTTTTAATGTATTTATCACGTCACGTGTGTTAAAAATAAAGACAAACACCAAGAGAATTTTTTAAAATATTAAAAATAAAAGTAGTTAAAAATTAAACAATATTTTATACTATAAAAGTGCATTTTTGACAATTAATTTACAACGATTTAGTTTTCAAATTAGATTTAGATTTATACTTAATCTTGTTATAGTGCATAGAATACACTTAGTAACAATAACTTCAGAATACACTTGATAACAATGAATTTACTCTTAAATAAAAAAAAATTACATCTAAAAGTAAGATGTAAGTATAATAATGATTATTATTTAATTTCTAAGCTTTCCTCTAATTAAATCACTTGAACTATGCTCATGAATTCTTTACGAACACATAAAAAATTTTCTCTGACATCAAGATATTTTGGTCTTCGTCTCTAATATAAATGTAAAATTTTCTCTGAAACGTTTTTATAAAAATTGATTTTAAAAATAAGCCTTCTTAGGCATGATGTAAACATCTCAAAATACATTCAAAAATCACGAATACATTCAAAAATCACTTCAAGTTGAAAAGTTATGTAAGGAAATATTTACATAAATGTATTTAAAGAACTTGATTTTTCCAACACGTGCATGACAGTTTCATGATTTAGTTTCTTCTGAATATAAGATTTTGTTATGAAAATGCAACATGAAAAACTGAAATATATTTTGAATCAAATGTAACAAAGAAATAGCTGCGCATGTGCAGACAAAACAAATATCAATACTAAAATGAACTGTCAAAATTCGTTTTCTTACCTGTTGCCTCGAAACGATGAATAAATGGCAAAAGATTTTTCGTTACTCCAACAGGTGGATCAAACAAAGAATGCAACTGGTTCTGGTTCTGCCACACTTTTCTGGAAATGGCTTGTATTAACCGGTCGGTTCCTTGCATCGCCATCTATGTTTAAAAAAAGAAAACATCAGCATATTGATTCTATTGAAATTTGACAAATCTGAAGAGGATGTTTGGTTGAAACATGGAATAAGTGGAAATGTACTAAGGTTGATGGCAATTCTCATAATTCAATACGCTTAAATTTTATCTAACATTTAACTTAGTTAATATTGAAGTCAATATTGTATTTTAATTATGCTGAAGTCTTATTTTAGTAGATTTTCGTTAATGGTTTGAAGATGATTGGGCGTTTTAAAAGATTTTCAAAAATTATTATGCTTTTCAAATGGTTTTCAAATATGATTATGTTTTTGAAAAGATTTTCGAAGATTCTTATGCCTTTTTAAATGATTTTCAAAGATGATTGCGCTTTTTAAATGATTTTCGAAGAATATTTTATTTTGCTGTCTTTTTTTAATTACATACTTTCTTTAGTTACATTTTTATTTGAATGTTACGCTTTTATTGTGGTGTACTTTTACAATATACTTATTAACCTAAAGAATTTGATTTCAAAAGACTTAATTCATTGGAAAAGTAAACAAAATGCAATAAATGCAAATTATTTTCGAAAAGAAAAATGAACGTTAAATTTAAACAATTTAAATTTAGCAATGGACAAATATATTAATACAAAAGGGATTATGCCTTTGTCTTATATATATATATAATTTGCTTCAAGTTAATTTTAAAATTATCAGACATCAAATAATAAAAATTAACATAGTTGATTATTTATTAACTTATTAATTAATAATGGATTTTACAAATTTGGAACTAAATTTTAAATTAGCACTTGTAATAGTTAAGAATTTATTTAGATACACAGTAAATAAAGAATTAGTTGTTGATTTCAAAAAATTCTTTGAGACAAATATTTATTTTAAAAATTGTTTATAGATATTTTTTATAAAAGAGTTTCTTTTTTGATAAATTAATATCATCATAATAATAAATTATTAATTTAATTTCAATATTAATTTTCTTTCAGTAGGCTTTAATTAAAAATAGTCGACAAAAAATTTAAAATTTTTCATGTTCTACATCTGAATATTCGTGTTTTCAGAAGTTAAAATATGATTTTAAATTATTTAAAAATAAGAATTCATTTACATGATTCTTTCTAGCTTAAAGTTTGGATAAAATTTGACCTTAAGATATGTAGAAAAATAAATAAATAAGCATATTTCTCTAGAAAAGTTTATGAATTAATAATTTGAAATCGTTTCATTTGCATCAATTTTTATAAAATTTATTATTAATAAAAATTTATTTAAATGTTATTATTTTTTAAAATTTATTAAGTAATTAAAAATTTATATAAACCGTTAAATCAAATAATTTATAAACAACATTAAATTTTCAATTGATTTGATATTTAAAGATATTTTAAAATATAAAGATAAAGATATTATTAAATTATATTATTTAAAGATATTTATTAAAGATATGATTTTTTGATATTTTAAATTTTACAGCTTCACAAAATTATTACATGTTTCAGTTTGTTTTTTTAAATTCATATTTAGCATTAATATAAAAATTTTGTTACATTACATTTCTTTTATGCCTAAAATTTTAATTATATGAATAAACCATTTAGTTTAAAATATGTTATGCATATTTTAAAAATTCTAAGCAAAATTTATTTTTATATAAGGTTTAAAAATTTAGTCTCTATATTAGTGTTGCTTAAATTCAACAATTTAAAAGTTATACAACTGGCACAACTAGGAAATTTAAAAAAATATATTAATTATCCATACATTAATAATATTTATTAATCAATAAATTTCATTATCAATAGAATTTTATAACTTGTGTCAGTATTCCATGTCACAAGTTAGTTCGTTTATTTTGTAATATGTTAATCTGTAACGTATTCCCCATAAACAAATAACTTATATAAAGATATTTAATTTACCTAAACGACTACCTATTTTTTTTTAATCTAAAAAGAAAAAAACGACTGTGAATCGATAAGGAGCTTATCAATCAAGTAAAAGTAATTGTAATAATTTTCAACGATTAATAGAATTTTTTTTATAATAAGAAATTATTTTAATAAGGAGAGGAAGGTTAAAAATTAATTTATAACTATTTTCAAGAAAACGTTTTGCGGGAAAATATGCATTCTCTAAATATTTACTTTATTTATTCAAAAACAAAGAATTTAACAATATAGAAATAATCAAAGCAACTTTAGATACTGATGTTATACCATGTCCCATTTAAATGACCTTCCTCTATGTTATTTTGTAATATGTTAACATCCAAGGACTTAACGTTTTCCACATAAACAAATAACAGTATTGTTTATGTAAAAACACAAGCAAAAATGACTGTGAATCCATAAGGAGCTTATCAATCAAGTAAAAGTAATTGTTAATAATTTTCAACCATTTTAACGAAGGCTATAAACTTCGTTCCACGATAAGCGTACTCCATTCTTTGTGGAGAAATAATCCGCTTTCGACAAAACGTCGAGAATACATTAACGGATCTACTCAATCGCTTTCAGTGGGGATTTTTAAGAAAGCTTATGGTTGAAAGCACGCACACTAAAAGGCTAATATGTTTGGTCCGTCTCTCTATATTTAAAATCCAATAACATAATTAGTTTCAGACTCGTGTCCATTAACGAATAACCACAATGCATCGCAGCTTATCTAAAAGTGTTCTTATTCTGAATCAACAACTTTTCGTTGAGTGAAAGATTTGAATTCAATGGACAAATGTGGAAATGTATCAGAACTCTTAAATAAAAGCTTTCAGGTAGGAAGATTAAATAAGAGTTCTGAGTTAGATTTTATTTATTTATTTATTTGAAACAGAACTAAATGTAGTAATAAATATATTTAATGATTATTTTAAATGATAAGCCTCATTAGGGCCAAATAATTAAATGGGGAAAATTTATTATTATTGTTTTAAAAATTAGTTGTTCTTTGTTTTATACTGACATCTATTTAGATAACGAGGTAAAAAAAAAATAATAATAAATATTACAGAAAACAATGATAAAACATACTCTTATGTATATTGTCATTGTTTTCTGTTATATTTATTATTTTATTGAAATGTTGTAAACTGACACATTGAAAGTTTCCTAAAGAAGAATTTTTTTTAGATCATGGATCTCGTTCAAATAGCACATGAGAAATAAACTCCAAGGAGTTGTAAGGGTAAATTATTGTTTTTAAGAGGGTTTTCTATCTCTACTGCAAATATTGAGGAGAATGTTTTCCTTTCTTTAAAATATGCATGATTTTTGTTTGGTTTAAATTATTGTAACTTAATGTGTTGTTTTATTTATTAGGACAATTGTTTCATTTGTTTTGTTACATTTATTTTATTTTTCTTTTACTTCGTGACTTAAATATTTGTAGCATTGTGAGTAGTAAAAAAAACATCAGAAATATGTAGTATAATGTATATAGTTTATATAGCTAATCATTAGATTATTATTAATCAAAGTAGAAAATTATTCATTTATTGCAGTAAATAGCACATATATAATATATGATAAGATTTCAATAATTTATAATCTTATTTAATTATTTTAAAATCTCATCAGCATCTCAACGTGTTTTGAAATATAGTTGAGAAAAAAAAAGATGAAACAAGTTCAGTAGTTTTAAGTTATTTCAGATAAAACGTTTTTATTGATATAAAATAGTATTCTAGGGTATAGTTAATTAATAATTTTTGACATTTTAGGGTATAGGTAAATAGTATTTTTTCCAATGTAGTATTTTAAATTGTAGATAAAATTTATTCAGTTTAAGAATAAATCAATCAATAACTAAATTAACAACATATTTTACATCTTCTTCTTAATATTATATTTTTATTTTTATTTATTCATTAATTCTATTTTTTTTTTTTTTTTTTTTTTTTGCAGTAGTGAAACACCTATTACAAAATATGTTCTCAGTTTCACAATTGATACTTTCAAAACATAGCAGTTTACAATACCAAACGTGAATGTTAATTTGTAATTTAAAATTGGTAAATAAGAAATTACTTCGTTTCCATCATGAGATGTATCTCCATCCTCATCTTCATGGATCATATAGGTTGGCCCGGGTTTCTTGGTGTCATATCTTTTATCGGTGAAAGTGGGCATGTCTTTGTTGATAGGCAGAATAGCATACAGCTGATCTTCTAAATAGTCGTTTTCAATGACATCTGTAAAATTAATACATAATAAAGGTAAACATCAGATAATTAAAATAAATAGTAAATCACACACTTATATACACACACACAACATATATACATACATATATATAGTAGTTTACTAAAAATAGCCAGAGGCAACTTCTGTGTCGATCCGGGTTATTAAAGCTCCACTGCAGTCCATATACACTCAAAAGCCAAAACATTATGACCACCGCTAAATTTTGCAATGAACTCGCCTGGAGGACGTGGAAGGCACGTGATCAGGTGGAAGGGGTATTTAACTGGTATTAAGTGGTGGTATTAATCCAAGGCGGGGCAAGATGTGTTGCGCGCCAAAGGTGGGCCAACTCGTTATTGACAGGTGGTCACAATGTTTTGGCTCTTGAGTGTATATCCTAAATAGCGACTACAATGGGTACCCAGTGCCCGGGGGTATATCAGGGTGGGGTAAAGTCAGACTTCTCCCTTTGGATATCTTATGTCTTTGTGCCATAAGATCAAGGATAAAAAGAAGTAGTATTGTTTATCTTTTATCACGACTCGTCGATTTTTCTCAGGGATTCATGGACTTACACAAAGTCTACATGTTGCAGTCGACCTAGTGGGGTAAGAAATAACAACAGAGGTAACCTATTCAACTAATATGTAGGAGGGCAGAGGTTCACATCCGCTAGCGGCATTGTTATAGTCATTCCTCTCAGAAACGAAGACACTTGATGGCGATTGTGAAAATATGTGTAGAAGCGTCTCACATCGACAGTCAGGCTGTTTGGTAGGAGTTTTTCTGGGTTTTCTCTCACATTACACGCAAATTGTAGCAGATTACCTTTTGTAATCCAGGGAGGTGTTGTCATCGTCTCATCCCCAGTATGCATAAGGGGTACAGGATGCATATCGATATTATAATAATGTCTGAGGAAGGTCGATTCGAAACAAGACAATCCAAAACAAAATCCTTTATTCTTCAGTACTTTAAATTTTAAAATGAATTATATTTATGTACGGGCATTTAAATTATTTATGTTGAATTATCAATGAGATATTTAAGTTTAAAGAAATTTATTTTTTCAAATTTAAAAATTATTTATCTGAATAAATTTTGAGGTGTTATAAGATATAACTATTCGTCGTTGTTTTCAAAATTTGTTTTAAAATTTAAGCGGAGAAAATATCTGTAATTTAAATAAAGTATAAATTAAATTTTATTAGCCTAAGTTTGAATAACATAATATTTTATTACATAAATAAATATGTCATTGTTGATTATAATTAATTGACTCCCATAGTCATTTAATTTATTGCAATCATTAACAAAAGATAGGTCTATGAAAAAGATTTCTCAGAAACTAATAAAAATTGCACTGTACAAAGGAAACTCTTATTCCTATTAGCTCATTAGAATTACTATTATTGAATTTAAATAGTTTGTAACGCTTTAAGTTAATAGTTGCAACTCAGTTTATTGGATTATTGGATTATTTTATTTTTTAAGAAGGAATGAAGCGTTTCGTTTTTTTTGTTTAAAGTATGTCCTTTGAATGAGTTTTATTGTTTTCAAATTGACGCGACTATTTTCAAACTGAAATTTTTCTATCACTACATATTTCCTCAAATAACTAATTATTAAATATTAAATAATTTTAACTCTGACAATAAGAAATCTTTAAATCCTTAAATATGCTAATTATTACCTTTTCATTACTAAATTTATTATTTCCTCAAATTTTTTAAAACTATCAAATTGTGAATATGTGGGACCTTGCATAGATAATATATTTCTTAAAATTCACTTTAGTTTCTTATCACTACATGAAAAATAATATTTTATTCTTTAGAGATAATTAGTTAAATTATAAATAATTATTATTATTTATGAAAGGATTTCAAATAATAATAATTTTTTAATGTTTCAGTGATATCAAAATAATAAAATTTTAATTGTGGTTAGAAGCCTATTAGCGTGTTGTTTACTTCAATTTTGAATAAATTATTCGCAAATTTGAAAATTAAATTTGTTTTGTAATTATTTAATTTCAAAGCAAGTTTAATTTATCATCAACAGTACAGTCTAATTCATCATTCAACATCATCTCAATACATTACTAGTAAATGTATGGTACACATTTGCTCAATACATTAAATATGCTTACCACTTAATTCAGTGTTGTCAGAAGGTTTTGGTTTCGGAATAAAAGCTCCGGTCTGCACATCATTTCCTTTAGCAAATCGAGTCAAGTCATCATCCATGAATCTGTTCCTATGCTTAGGATTCCATTGAAAATTCGAATCATCATCTTCACCGGAATTGCGTGCCACTTGACCAAAAGTTGGAACTTCTTCTTCTTCAAATTTAGACAAATCATTTTCTCGTTCAATTTCTGGTCCGGTCAACGTCATCACATTATTCATGTCACTGTCTTCTTGATTTTTGTCCTTGTACATCGGATTGTTCTTACCATGAATCATCCGAACTCGTTTCTTGTCGTACGGTTCAATTAACTCGTCCACCATGTCGCCGGCATCTTCATCATCCACAGGTAGCCATTCGATACCGCCTTCGGTGAAGACAGGAAGTTGGGTCAAATCAGAGGACAACTCAGTTCGGATTAAAGGTGCCTGGAAATTGAAATATTAACAAAAATGAATTCATTTGTCAATGGCAAATGACATACATTTGCTATCAGAAAAGCATGGTCTAGTCCATGATATTACTACTACTACTACTACACCACATCACACCACATCATTGTGGCTAGAGCTGAGTTGCCCCTGGGAATAATGTGGGTGAAAGGAAGTCTGACGAGGTTCTGTGACGCTCTACTGTCATATGAGACCGGGATTTACGTCTTAAAGGGGATTCCGAGCCCCTTATATAGTAATTAAAATGTGTAGTTTTACATGTAGATATACAAGTTCTGACTCATAAAATTTATCAATAACATCAAATCACACGAATTACATAATGTGATTGAATCAATAAGTAAAGCCTTTATTATGAGTCAAGTACATATAAAAATAATTAATTAAAGCAAATTAATTAATTAATTAATTTAAGCAAAATTCAATTCACATAAAGAAATATTCAAAGGATTTTTATTATTTTATTTAATTTTATAAAAATGTTACAATAATAATATACATTATATATATTGCGCATGGTACAAGTGCAGGATAAATTTGTTAAGTAATAAAAAAAAAATACTTTTTTTCACAAAATTATTAATTTTCTTTTTTACAACCGTATTTAATATTTTATGCGTATTTTTTCAGAAATATTATTGACTTTTAATAATAATAATAAGTTTATCATAACTCAAGTATTACAATAATCGTATTTTCTTTCCGGTTTAAATAAATATCGATAGAAGCAAACCCTAATATCCGAGAATTTCTGCATAGTAATCAGTTGTATGAAAGGTAAAAGAAAAAAAATTCTCTTTTAAAATTTTCTTATGGTGTATGTGACAAAAATATGTCAGAAAACAAATCACATAAAATGTGATAAATTTTCAGTAGATTTTATTTCATGTAATTCGTGATAAACAACATTGAATTTGCATTATAATTTTAACCATTTCAGCTATAGTGAAACTTTTTTGCAAAACTAAAAGTTTAAGGATTATGATGATTACCATCACAAAAAAAAATTAAATTATTTCTTAAAATGCGTAATAATTAAGAATAATACTCGCGGTTAAATGCATGTTCTTTAATTGTTTAGAAATTATTCTTGTATCAAGTCTCAATTCAATGAAACACCGTTGTCTTAAGATTTGAGATATATTAAGTATTAATATTTATTATTTGATTAAATAATAAATAAATTACATTAGTTAAGGAATATACCTAATCCTAACAATTTTAAATTATTTATAAATTTTATTTTTCAAGCTAGCTCAATACAAAGCAATAAGTAACAATACATTTATTTTTGGATTAACTGAAACTGAACTTGACCTACAAGTATAAATAATAATTAAATATAAAAATACATATATATTAGATATAATTAGATGTATACTTGTTAGCTGCATTGATATTTATATAACAAAAAAAAAAAGAATCGTTAACATTTTAAATGTGTAAAATTCTTACTTAAAATAATTAAAACTACTCTTAAAAACTATTCTATGTGGATACATTTTTGTATTTTAATTTAAAAGTATTAAAATATTATTTTTGAACAAAAATTATGAAAATGTAATATAAAATTAATGTATAATAAATTTATAAAAATTAAAGTACTTTAAAAAGCATGTTTACACAAATAATTTTAAAAACGTTCAATTTAAAGAATGTTAGTTTCGAAATTTATAAATTTCATTTAAAAACATGATGCTTTTGAATGTATATGAACAAATATATTAAATTTTTAAAAAAATTGTTTATTAAGACGATTCTTATTTGAAAATAAAGTTGATGAGTATAAAAAAAAAATAAATAAATAAATAAACGTAAAATTTTAGTTATTCAATGAAATTCTATTAAGAAAGTTTTTCGTTTTAAGTGCTGAAGAAGAAATATTTTTGAATAAAATAAAAATTTCTATGCACATTTAATCTTAAAAATCTTTAATAACTTTGCACTTGATTAATTTACTTAAATAAATTCACATAAAAATAAAAGTGGAGCTAAATATTTACTAAAGTTATTAGATAAAAAATGTTATTTTTTTATTTATTTTAAATCTTCTTTCTCAAATTATACTTTACATCATAAATTTTGCTTAATTTAAGAATGAAAGCTACTTTCAATAAATGTCTTTTTTTTTTTAAAAAAAATGAAATAAAGATATTTTATCTTTAAAATTATTAGTTTTTTTTCCAAATATTTCACGCTCATCTGACTAAAATAAAATGAAACTAATCAATAAAACATTTTTTAAAAGAAAAAAAAAGTGATAATAATTAATTTTCATTTTTATGCTTTATGAATAAAAAGAAAAAATAATTTCGCATTTTTGCTGTTAATACTTAAAAAATATTTAACTATAACAAAGTATTCAAATGGCTAAAAACATTTTATGCAACAAAAAAAAACATTAATAGGTTGAATTAAGAAAAAGGAAATTGACGAAATTCGATAAACAAGTAATAAACATTAAAAAAGATTAACAAAAATTATTAAGTATTTTACGAACATTAACTGAATTACTTTATTTTGAGCTAGTAATTGAAGGTTTCATAAGTTTTTACATCAACAATTTTAATAATACAATTAATAAAAAAACTATTTCATGAGTCTATTTTATTTAAAAAAAAATGTTTAGAGTTATCTTGTTTTTAAAATATTTATTTTATTTAAGTTACTATGGAGAATTTTTACAATTAATATTAAGTATTTTATTTTACATACGAAGATAACATTTTAATTAAGTTTCTTATTGATGCCAAATTATGCATAGATAGTTAAGCACAGAACAAATAAGTAAAGGTTATCAGAAAATAGAACAACAAAAAAACTGACAAATTTTATTTTTAATTTTTCGAAATTATAGAAAGAGTAAACAAATGTAACTTTGACTTCCTAAACCACTTTGTCATAAAAATTTTATTTTGTATAAATTTCTACAGTGGGATTCTAGATTGCATAAAGAATGTTAATTTGTTTCATGTTTTTATGAAAAAAAAAATACTTGTTTGAACTATTATTTTTTAAGCAAAATTTATGCAGAATTAATAGATGCTAAAAAATTAATTAAATTTGCTAGTTTACCTAAAAAAAGAATCTGTGTCATGAAATTGCTATTCAATGACTTTTAAAGAAACATATTTAAAATTCTTCAATGAATGGTCTGAAAATTGTAATCTTAGATCCAGCAAATTAAAGTTTTATTAATTCATCATGGTTAAGATCAGCTTACTGCTGTGTCCAGAAAGTAAGACCAATTGTTAAGTAAAAATACCCGGGGCTTAAGGGCAATTGTTTTCTGCTTTCTAGGTTGTTGGCACTGTCCTTGGAATCTGTGTGAAATTTGACGTCAAAATATTCATTCTTTTTTGAGTTAAGCTTGGCTTTGTAAGACTCTAAAACTGATTCCGGGGATTTTGAAATGTCTGAATTCATTGAGCAAAGAACTTGCATTAAATTTTGTTTGCGGAAATGTATAGAATGTTGCAGAAGGCATTCGGTGAGAATTCCCATGTCGGAAAAATATGTTTAGAAGTGGTATAAACAGTTCAAAGAAGGCAGAGAACGCGTTGAAGGCGAATAGTCTTCTGGTCGACCATCCACCTCAACCGATGAAGCTCCCATCCAAAAAATTAAAGATCTGGTGCTTGCAAACCGTCGATTTACAATTAGAGACCTTTTTGATGATGTTGGAGTTTCAAAAGGATCGGTTAATTCCATTTTGGGCCTCAAACACGTCAAATCTCAATTGGTACCGAAAACACTGAATGCGTCAGCTCCCCCTGCATTGATTCTTCGTGACGTTTTCACCAAAAATGAAACCCATTTCGTTTCACAACCACCGTATTCATACTGTTCGACTTCTGGCCACTAACCCCAAAAGACCACTCCGGGGACACCGTTTTGAGTCAATTGAAGGGATTCAACGTGAATCACCGCGCGCTTTGAAGGCCATCCCTGCCGATGACTTTTTAGCATGCATTGAGGATTGGAAAAAAGTTAGCCTGAGTGCATTGTGTCCGGAGGGGATTTCTTTGAAGACGATGAAATAAATTGGGTCGAATAAATAAAGAGTTTTTGAAAAAATAAATAATTGGTCTTACTTTTTGGGCACAGTTGTATATTCAAGAAGTCTTGGATATAAGACTACTTATTTATAAGCAAAAATATGGGTGGTAAAAAGCGTCTTTTTCTTTAATCTTTTAAGTTAAACAAAATTGCTTTAAGATAAAAAGAAATGGAATATACAAAAATAATAAAGAAAAGATAATTGACGGTACTAAATAATATATTTTCATACAGCAAAAGCACTATTTTTGGAACGCTTCTGAGAAAACTCATCATGAAAGGGAATTTCTGCACGAAAACAAAATTAATTTACGCAAATTGATAGATGTATGAAACTTTCATTTACAATTCTGTGAATTCAGATATTTGTCTTCTATCAAATACTGCGATTTATTTATTCGTGATAAAAAGGTTTATTTATTCCGAGAATTCAATAAATCATATTGGGGACATTTCCGATAAATTCATATTATCAGGATTCCGCTGAAGTACTGTTTTTTTCGATATTATATGTAAAGTACTTTTCATAAATAAAGTTAACTACAATATGCATTTGAATACATATTTTAAAGAAAAATAACACGAACTAAAAACTTTCAGTTTTACAGAAAATAGAAAGTAAGGTCTAAATGTGTTATCATTAAAATTCCATGTGGCATTGATAGCAACTGCTGCATTAATCATTAAATCAGAAGTTGTTTTTGAGAAATTTTTCTGTTATTAAACCCTTATGTTGTTTTTGAGACATTTTTCTGTTATTAAACCATCATGTTGTTTTGGAATTCTGGGCACTATGTCCTTAGATATTCGCTATTTCAACGGCATGTATCATATTCATCGTAATAGACGGATGCAATGTTATCCTTAATTGACTTAGTATGCTGTACATACAAAAGGGGAGTAAAATTAGTACTCAAAATAATAATTAAATTTGGTATTAAAATTACTACCCAAATTTTAAATGAATATTCCCAGGGGATGACATGGCAGTTTCGCAACTCTCCTCCTACAATACAAGAGAAGGATTTTCCGGCATACGGATTCACCATGCCGATGGAATGAACCGACATGAGTTTTGGGTATTATCTTTAATTGGCTTACTATGCTTTACCTGCATTTTACAACACGAATTTTGAATGAACACTCCAAAGGATGACACGTGAGAGTTTCGTAACTCTCCTTCTTGACCACAAAAGAAGGATTTGACGGCATACGGATTCACCATGTTGATGGAATAAACCATCATTCATTTTAGATGCAGTATTATCCTTAATTGGCTTATTACGCTATACCTACATTTTAACACATAAAATTCGAATGAACACTCGAAAGGATAACATATGAGAGTTTTGCAACTCTCAACAAGAGCGCAAGAGAAGGATTTCCTAGCATAAGGATTCACCCTGTTAGCATAAGGTCAGCATAAGCATGTTTCCTAGCATAAGGATTCACAGAATAAAACCACATAAACACGCCATTTTATGAAATAAAATCTAAATAAGAATCGTTTCGTTTCATGCGACAGCAAGGGAGATGGGTTTTATTGGAAGTGATATCATGTTTTTCTAGTTTTACCACATTAAAATGAATAATATGTCAAGGAATCTAAGAGCTATATTTAAAAAAAAAAAAAGATAAATGAAATATCTTTTCATCTAAAAACAATATTTTTCAATGAAACAGAAAAATATTGCTTACATCTTCATCCGGATATCGCACAGCATCATCTTGAAACCCTTCAAATAACCTCTGAGTATCCTGAGCAGTTTTCAAGAGTTCTTGGATGAGAGTCTCCTTGTCTGCAAGAGAGGGCTCCTCGGTGTGGATTTGAGGCTCCCTGGGTCCAAAATTATGAGGCCACTCGTTCTCAGAATACACCTGAATTGGAGATCGCTTCTCAGTCACTTTTTTATCATTCTCATCCTCGGAGAAATCCGTTGGTGTATAGATTTCGTCAGCGTAGAAGTCATTAGAGGGATCGTCATGATTGGGCTTAAATCTGCAAAAAATATTAATGTATTTATTAGCAGTAAAATCGCATGGTTATTGAATACAAATAACAGTGAAAAAGTTGGTATTATTAATGACTTATATTTTCTCTTAAAATTTTCTGTATCAGATTTTATAGAAAGACTTCATACAATTTTTTTATATTATTATTTATTTTTTTTGATATTATTATTTATTTTTTTGATATTATTATTTATTATTTTTATATTATTATTCATTACTTTTTATCTTATTTATTAATTTTTATATTATTATTTATTTTTTTGATATCATTATTTATTTTTTTTATATTATTATTTATTATTTTTATATTATTATTCATTACTTCTTATCTTATTTATTAATTTTTATATTATTATTTATTAATTTTTTATATTACTTTCTTTCTTTAAATTATATCACCTTAATTATTTTTCAAAATATTAATAATTTGTGCAGAGAAATTTAGTTTACAAATTTTAATACCTTTAAGCAATTTTTTCCCGTCATATATAAAAAGATGAAATTTTATTTACCAGATTAATTTTGTAATAATTTTATATATGTGTATGACGTACACTATAAAAAACATCTAAAAACAACTAACAATAACAACTACAACTAAAAACCAAATAATCCAATTTTGCAGGGGGGTTTTTTCTAATTAATTTTATCTTATTCTTTGCAAAAAATATATCCAGTATATTACAAGAAATTATACCAAAAAATTCAAATTCTTATCACAAAAAAGTCTAACTTTTTAACCGGTTCCCATCATAAGAAATAAAAAAAATTATGAGAAAGAGAATTAAAAGTTAATTAAGTAAAAGGAAACACTAAAAATAGTATTTATTATTATGTTGCATAATTATTGAAGTAATATGAAATTATATGAAAACAAAATATTCAATTTTTTTATTTTAATTTTATGGTACGTTGCCCCTTAAAAATAAAATAAATAAAACATTTTTTCCAATTAACTTGGTTATTTTAATCCTTGAGCAATAAAAATGTAAAAACACATTGCGAATATAAAAACCGTATACACTTATATTGGCTTATAATTTTTGAAAATGTTTTTCTTATGGTTGAATTTGGAATGTAATTATTATAAATAGTTAAAATATGTCTGATTTTGAAATTTAGAAATTAAAATTTAAATCATCCAATTGGTTGTTTAAGTTTAAAATTATATTAAACTATACAAAGTTAATTTTAAATAGATGATGGAGAATTTATCTATATTTATGATGGTATAAATGCAGATTCTATCACTGCAGATTTGATGTAAATCAATTTTAATAATAAATTATAATCTAATTTTATACTGTTGTCTTACTGAAGAGGTATTACATATTTAAAAGACATATTATTCCATTAATTTATCTAACTAAAAAAATTATGTCTCACTATACTTAAAAATTGTATTTAATTTATGATAATCATTTCTTCATAATGACTGGGTAAAAATAGGTTTTCTGTAAATATTTTTCCCATCAGAATTTTTGTAGATTTATTTCCATTTAGTTTCCTGTTTTTCTAGCACAATGATTAAATAAATACAATAATAATTAATAGAGTTTTATCATTGAATAAAATGTATGTGTTTTAACGCATGTACTAGGATCAATTGAAGGATGAACGGAGCTCTCCTACGCTTACTCTCCTACACGCTTACTCCTACACGCTTACTCTCAGCCACACGCTTCCTCCTTATTGATTATTGAAAGCATTGCCTTTGGTGTAAGCCCATTGAATTGCTATGCCTTATTTCAATTCTTTCTATTAGCTCACACTCTTCCTATATATATCTTGTTCAAATTTTCAATCGTTCATGAAATACTTTTTATTCATCCACTCAAGTTCGAATACATTTTTTTTTGAACTTGTAGTGGATGACACTGGATGTTAATACAGTTTTTTCAAATATTAATTCATTCATTAAATTTAATTCATTAATTTTAGTTTTTTTTAGATTTAAGTTGCCTATATCTACCAATAGATGGCCCCAGATAAACTTTAAAAAAATGAATGAAAATTATTTATAAAGGACTTTCGGCAATATAGTGAAAATAAAGTAGGAATTGTCTTTAAAATTTTATTTTTTATATTACTTGTTTTTTTAATAGTATTATAAAAAAATTTTGAAATGAAGGAGAATAGGATAATAATTATAATTATAATTTCAACTTCTATTACAATTATAATTTCTTATTTATCCTTTTGAATATATTCGTATATTCAAAAGGATAAATAGGAAATTATAATTTAAACATTTAAAAGGAGGATTAAGCTGGCAACAAGTACAGCTTGCTCTGTGATACTTCAGAAACAGAAGATTAGGAAGAGAATATTAACTGAGGATATTTAGAACAGCTCTAGGACGCTTTCTATTTTCAAATAATGTCGAAAAATTGAGAGGGATCTAAGAACAGAATTACCATTAAAAGAGATAGAGTCATCTTTAGAGAACTCTTTAGAGGTATTAAAGATGAATAGTCTAATACTGGGAAGGTCAAGAGAGTTTCTAATATCCTCATTTCTGAAGTACCAACGCATGTACTAACAGAAAGTAAAAAAACATAAATAAAAGTAAAATTACAAAAAAATGTATTCATTATAATACAGTCAATTATTAAATTCTGAAAATAAATAAAAGAAATAAGCTATAAAGCTATACATTTTACTATATTTTGTTTTAAGCAATAAATGATCAAAATTATTAAATAATGCATGTAAATATAAAGATTCTTAAACCAAATTTCAAAATCATTTTTCTTAGTATTTGTTCGTATTGTCTCATTTATGTTTGTTTATTTATTTTTGTAGTTAATTATGTTAGATGCTAAATATATTTTTAACACTTCAATAACATTTACAACTTTAATAATGCATGAATGTTTTATGGTATTTAACGTTTCAGTTTGAATCTGAATCCTGGCTGCTTTTCATAGGTGTAAAGATAAAGTGGCTCTTTTAAAATTCCATGTAAAGATCTATCCAGCATATTGGAAGCTCAACAGCTAATGACTGAGAGCCATTGCAACCAGGGCTGAGAGGTAGAGAGTAAATGTATACTCAGAATTGTGTCTATTAGTATTTGTTCATATTGTTTCTTTTATGTTTGTTTGTTTGATCTTGACTCAAACGGCAAGGATATCGTTTTGCAGTGGATCCCAGGCCATTGTGGGATCTTGGGTAATGAGAAGGTGGATTCTCTTTCCAAAAAAGGACCAACCATCACCCAAATCTTTTGTAAAGACATCTCTTTTCACTCGATGAAACTGATGATCCGAGTCTTTTTTCTGAACACTCTATCTGATAATCTACTTGAAGGCAACTCATATAAAACCTGGTTTAACTTTATTTTAAACATCCCTGATCAGTCCAGGTTTAAAGCTGTTGCCCTTTTCAGACTCCTGACGGGCCATGATTGTATGGCCAATCATCTTTTTCGTATGAAAATATTTGCAAGCCCAAAATGCATGCTCTGCAGTCTTGGAGAGGACAAGGATTCATCTCACCTTCCTGTCTGCCCTGCACTTGTTTCCTCTACTGTGTAGGGTCGTTACTGGGAGGCTAAAGCCCTTATGGGCTAAACATGTCACTATGTGATTTCTTTCGATTCTCGTTGTTGTTTCCATGTTCTTTGTGTTCTTTTTCTTTTTTATTTCATTATTTATTGTAGCCTGCCATTGGAAAAAAAATGTTTGTTTGTTTTTGTTAATTATGTTAGATGTTAAATATATTTTTAGCACTTCATTATCATTTAACACTTTAGGAATATACGAATATTTTACAGTATGTAACTTTTAAGTTTGACATCTGTACCCTGACAGCTTTTCGAATATGTATAGATAAAATGGCCTACATGTAAAGATCTAATCATCACATTGAGAACTCAACTTCCAATGACTAAGGGCCATTGCAACCAGCCCTTCAATTAACTGAGAGGGAGAGGGTCATGACGACCCCTCTCCTAAAAGCTTTTGAGGGGATTTTAAAAGGACATTAACTCAATTTAAATAATGCTTTTAAAAAATCACGTGTAGTAAAATAGCTATTATTCAGAAAGGAATATTCAAATAAATTTATTGGCAATAATTTTATTATTTTTAAAAATCTATAAACGAATTACAATTCTTCAAAAATAAAAAAATAAAAAGATTGTTATTTAGTTTAAAAAAAATTTCGAAAAATCAACAGAAGCTATAAATAGCCTTCATGTAAAATATTTTTTTATGTTAAATGATTTTTTTTTTTGTCTTACTTTATGAAAGCCAATTCATCAGGTTCAGGAGATTCCAGATCAGAAAGCACATCTGGTGGCTGAAAGAAAATCAGTTTTAAAATAAAAAAATAAAAAAAAGAATAAAAGTAAGCATTTTAAAATATCAATAATGGAATTAAATATCGTAGTCCAACTGCCTCATAATTAGAAAAAAATATTTCTGGTTTCTTATTTCTAGACTTCAAATGAAACTATATATACACTATCTGGAAGAAAGTAACGGGACACCCCTCGAAAAGTAGAAAAGTCGACAATACAGCTGACACATGCGCAATAATAGGTATCACGTGTCAGCCATATCCTATAAATACTCTGTGGAGTCGACTAGAGTTGTTTTTTGTCAAGATGCCGCCACGGGAAGAGTTGTCTGAGTTCGAGAAAGGTGTGTTGCTTGGATTGCATCTTGCCAAAGTGTCAATTAGGAAGATATCCCGTCTCCGTAACTGCTCAAAATCAACTGTGGCACATGTTGTGTGTCGCTACAAGACTGAGGGACACTGTCAGAACAAACCCCGAAGTGGCCGACCTACAGTTCTCACCACCAGGGACCGGCGGGTGCTCGGCAGGCAGATTCGTAGTAACCGCCAAACATCCATGGATAACATTGCTAATGAGTTTAGACAAGCCACAGGTGTGGCCGTTTCGACCAAGACTCTTCGTATAGAGGCCCATAAGTTAGGTTACACTGGACGTTCGGCGGCCCATAAGCCTTTGATTACGAAAACCAACAAGAAAGCGCGTCTTCGATGGCCCAAAGACCACCGTACTTGGACTCTGGATGACTGGAAACGCGTCATTTGGAGTGACGAGTCACGATCTACCCTTTTCCGTTCCGATGGACGTGTTTGGGTATGGCGTTTACCAGGAGAACGCCTTTTGCCCGAGTGTGTCGTCCCAACTGTAAAGTTTGGTGGAGGAGGATTGATGGTATGGGCCTGTTTCTCCTGGTATGGGGCTGGCCCACTGGTGAAGGTTGATGGTGCGATGAATGCCGATAGATTCTGTGATATTCTCGACAATCATGTCCTTCCTACCTTGTGGGCAACGTACGGTATGGATGATTGCTGGTATCAAGACGACAACGCAACATGCCATGTTGCAAGGAGGACTCTTGATTAGTATGTGAACAACAACGTTAAACGCATGGAGTGGCCTTCGCAGAGCCCTGATCTTAACATAATTGAACATCTCTGGGACGAATTGGACCGTCGGTTGAGGGCCTGCACCCTACTCCCCAAAAGCAAGCCTGAACTATGGAACTTCCTGTTAAACATTTGGAAGGAAATTCCTCTTGCCACTATGGCTAATTTAGTGGAAAGCATGCCCAGAAGGGTTGCAGCTATGATCGCAGCCAAAGGAGGCCCTACCTCCTATTAATTTTAATAAATATGGGTTTATGTCGTTATAGTGTCGTGTCCCGTCACTTTCTTCCACATAGTGTATATAGCGGTGGGCATTTGTCGTTCTTAAAATTTAACAAATAAGTTTTTAATTATAGGAACAAATTTAATATAATTCAGAATTTTATAATTAGAAATTATCAGATTATGATTATTATTATTCAGAAATTTAATACATTACAGAATGTATTAAATTTCATATCAAATTTTATAAAATATAATAATTTAATATATTTTGTTAAATTTAGAAGAGAAAGTTTAAAATACTAATACAAAGAAAAATTGCATGTTAAATTATAAATTATTTTTTTTTTATGTTTTGTGTTTTTTTATTTGTATATTTTATTGTCTATTTAAGTATTACCAGTTTATGTACACCTGAAAATAATATTAAGTTCCTAATTTAACTTCTTTAAAAAATTATATGCTATATTATATTATATTATAAGCATTAGAGGAAAAAAAATTACAGGTAATAATTTACTTGCATTTCTTAACAATTTATTTATATTTGAAAGAATATTTAATTTATTTGTACTCTCAATTTGTTTAATTTATTGTATTTTACAATTATATTTTCATTCACATTATTTTATTAAAATATTACAAAATAGTATTTGTTGAATTTAGAACAGAATGTGTAATATACTAATAGAAAGAAAATTTGCATGTTAAATTATAAATTTTTTTTTTATGTTTTTCCTTTTTTATTTGTATATTTTACTGCCTATTTAAGTATTACCACTTTTTGTACATCTGAAAATAATATTAAGTTCATACTTTAACATTAAAAAAAATCATATGCTGTACTGCTGTAATCATATGCTGTACACTAGACTTAAGACACATTTTTACAAGTATATTTCTGAACAATTTATTTGCATATGGAAGAATCTTGATTATAGTTATTTGTACTTTCAATTTTTTTCATTTAGTGTATTTTACAATTATATCTTCATTCACATTATTCTATTAAAATATTGTAGAATAGTGTTTGTTAAATTTAGAAGAGAATGTACAATATACTAATACAAAGAAAAATTGCATGTTAAATTATAAATTAGTTTTTTTATGTTTCGTATTTTTTAATCTGTATATTTTATTGTATATTTAAATATTACCAGGGTTTGTACATCTGAAAATAATATTATGCTCCTACTTTAACTTTTTTAAAAAAATCATATGCTATGCACTAGAGTTAAGATAAATTATTACAGGTATATTTCTTAACAATTTATTTGTATATGAAAGAATCTTCATTATAATTATTTGAACTCTTAATTTGTTACATTTAGTGTATTTTACAATTATATCTTCATTCTATTAAAATATTCACAGATTTAAATGCTAAAAAAGCATCTAGCTCACTATTTCCGGTAACTAAATTAAAAACTTCATTAAAAAAATCACATGTTATGCACTAGATTTAAGACAAATTTTTACAGGTATATTTCAAAGCAATTTATTTATATTTGAAAGAATCTTGATTAAAATTATTTATACTTTCAATTGGTTTCATTTAGTAGTTTTTACAATCATATCCTCATTCACATTATTCTAATAAAATAATCTCAGATTCAAATGTTAAAAAAACATCTAGCTTACTATTTCCGGCAGCGTAAACTGGAGCACCCTGGAGCAAAGACCGGGATCATAAGTAATCTGGTGACGATTAGTGTACAGAATATTCTGGATAACACATTGCGAGTAGTCGTGGCTCCAGCGATAGCCTCCACCGAACAAGCGAGTCAACTCGCGCTCGAGGAGTTGGATAGTTTCAGATCCGAGTAGATGTCGATACAGATCGACATCAGTTCCGTAAGGGATTTGGCATCGTCCAAAGACATTATCTGTAAAAAAAAAAGTGAAAAATTAAATCGTGTTTTAAACATGGCAATAAAAAGAGATTTTTCCAAAACCCACTAGTTACAGAAAGTTAAAATAAATTTTTAATCATAAAATGAATTTATGCTATATACAAATATTACAGAACTGGGGCCTGAATGGCCGAGTGGCTAGCACTCTGGCGCTCGGTACCACAGGTTTCGGGTTCGAGTCTCGGCGGTGCCATGGATGTTTGTAGGGGTTCGCAATCCACTTTAAACCGTAGGTCCCTGTCTAATAGGATAGTAGAGCGTTGCGGGGGGCATTGTTACTCCGCGTCCGTGGCTTATCTTCAAGTTACACGCACCCCCAGGGTAATCCAAAGTAAGTAACGTCTGTGCAGCGCTTGCCTTAAGGCATCCAAGACAAAGCTGTCTAAGTGTTTGCCAGCCGCATTAGAAAGAAAAAAAATATTACAGAACTCATAAATATATAAAGATCTTGGGAGGTAGTTTGTATAAGTTATCTACTACTATTACACCACACCACACCACAGTGCCTAGAGCTGAGTTGTCCCTATACAGTTTGGGAATGATGTGGGTGAGAAGTCTGACTGGTCTCTGTGACGCCTATACAGTCATATGAGATCGGAACCTACTGCTTAAAGTGGATTCCAAACCATTCAAAACTACCATGGCCCCGCCGAGACTCGAACATGAAACCTGTGACACCGAGGGCCAGAGACCTAGACACTCGGCCATTAAGGCTCCTGTATTTATTATCAGATTAGTATCTTCTGCCATAACAATCACTGCTTATAGAAACTAGCAAATGACATATAGTCAAGTTGACTTGCAGGAGTTTCTAGCCAAATCAAGCAAGTGTAGTCTTTTGCTATAGTTTACAATTGTGGAGTTTTTAGCTGCAACATTCAAATGTTGAACAATATTTTTGATCGTAAACCAGTAAAACAAGGGTTCCACTTATGTATAACACAAGCAGCTATACCTATACGTGACAAGACAGATCACTAAATTCAGGAAAAATCTTTTACAGGTAAATGGTAAATAACTCCTATTAGTAATGTATGGATTTAAATACAGAGAATTCCTGCGATAGCCTGTCTATCAACGAATTCGAAATTCATTATGCAAATTTTTTTATTTTATTTTGATGAATTTACGAATTAATATGAATCAATATATGGTAGCACTATCCCCATTGAATCTCCTCGTATTTAAAAGAGTGACTGCAATGATCTTCCTCCCCGGAAACGAATTTCAGCTCTCTTGCATATTTGCTGAGTACATTACACTATGCTGCGGGTAATTAATTATCTCAGAATGCAATATGGTACATCTTCAAATAATTTTCTTTCGGAAAACAATGCGTGGAACAAGTTGAAAAATGTACATACAGCAGATACTAATAAAACTGATATGTTACAAATAGATTTTTTGCAATAATACATGATCCCAATTTTTATTATGATTTAATTCAATTTAACAAACAACAATATTCATTTCACTTGTCAACAATATTTTTCGTCCTACTACAACAATAAAAAAAATATTTATCTGAAGAATAAAATAGAATTCTTATGGAGCAGAATATACAAATAATAATGTTTTCTTTTTATTTTTAATCATTATTTTATTTTAATAATTGTTTTATTTACTTAATAACTATTTTTGCCATGTTTCTGAAAATTATATTCAACAAACATATTTTCCATTAAATTTCTTTGAATTTCAGTGAAAAAACGGCACAAAAAAAAATTCCTTAATAAATATTTCTTAAAAATAATTAGATTATTTTTTAGAAATCATTAATCATTCTTTAAAAATCATCATACATTTTTATGATCCTAATTTTTATTTGATTTAATTCAATTTAAAAAACAAGAATATTCATTTAAGTTGTCAACAATATTTTTTATCTAACTAAAACAATATAAAAAATAAATACTTATCAGAAGTAAACAAAGAAATAGAGTTCTTATGGAGCAAAATATGCAAATAATAATAGTTTTAATTTTTTAATCGTAATTTTATTTTAATAATCATTTTATTTAATTAATAATTCTTTTTTCTTGTTTCCGGAAATTATATTCAACAAACATATTTTCCACTAAATGTCATTGAATTTCAGTGAAAACACAAAATAAATTCCTTAATAATTATTTCTTAAAAATAATTAAATTAGCTTTTTTTATAAATCATTAAACATTCTTAGAAAGCATCATAAATTTTTAAATTTTAAAATAAATTAATATAGTTTATATGCAGTAAATTTTTATTCTGCGATTCTGTTTTTTTAAGAATAATATGCAAAAATGAAATTAATTTCATTTGAAATACAATTCAGATATGAAATTGAATACAAATACCGAATAAAGTACTAAAACAAGTAAAATATAATTTATTCCAATTATATCTTTTGTAAAAGTAGTAAATCAAGTCTTTTAAATAAAAAATTATTATAATTAAATGCATGCCTCAAACTTGCTTTTCATAAATAATTTTTCGTGTTTTGTAAAGCCTAATAAAATTTTTTGGCAGTAAAATGTATTTTGTGATAATATATTAATGCCTAATGTTAAAATAAATATTGAAAACTTGTTGTTTACTTATACAATTATTTATTTTATTTTGTAGTGATTTATATTATTTTGAAAATCAGTAAATTAAAGAAATTTTGTATGATGAAGTGATTTTTTTTCTTTATTGAACTAATTTAATTTCCGGATTTTTAGCTCAAAATAATAATGAGCAAAAAAAAATTTAAATAAGATATTTTAATTAATAAAAGCCAATCCTTTAATTAGTTATTTGTTGTTGTATTTAACTTTAAGTTTATATTTTCAATTCAAGAAATTTTATATTGCCTTTTTTTAAATACAATTGTGAAATCAACATGCGATAGAATATCCCAAACAAAGTTTTTAATGAAATAAACTCCAAAATAAAAGGTTTGCCTTAAAAAATTATTTAAAGAAATTGATTTCCTATTACACCAAAAAATAAATAAAATTAATTAATACTGCTTTTTAAAAAATTAATAAAATTTATATAAATGTGTATTTATTAATTTTTTTAAAGATTTTTAAAGAATTCGTATCATTAATTTTAATTTACTGAAAAATAATGATTAAAAATAAAATGTAATAATAATGTTTAAAATAGTTTAATTTAAATGTTTACGTTTGAGTAAAGCTAATCAAGAAATATTAATTTTCTTTACCCAATTTAAATTATGTTCTATATTTTTCACCTTATTGCAAAATATTAATAATTACAGAAGAAAATCAGTAATTTTAATGATCATTGCAAGAATGAATATCCGAATTCTGCGTGAATCAAAAACTGTACAGTAATTTATATCATTAATTAATCATAACTTAATTTATTTCGTTTTGAATTATCCTTGGTTTAAATAGATTTCGTAATAAATAAAATAAATTCCTTGTGATTACACGCTTATGTGAAAAAAAATTATTAATGCGGCTTAATTTGTTCTTGTTCTATAAAAATCATCTTTGAGTTAATATTTATTCTAATTAAGTTACATAAAAATGATAGTTTATTAAATCAAATGATATCAAAAGGAAAAACAATGCTTATTTGTTTCGAATATTTTTTAAACAGTTTCAAAATTGTTCTTCCTTAAGTGCTTAAATATAAAAATCAGTGATTTTACATTCGAAGGTGAAAAATAATTTTCTACGAAAAAATTTAGATAAAAGCTAAAATATTTTTTATACTTTTCTCAAAAAATAAGTTTTCTAGTAAAGGATATTTTAACATTTAGAGGTTATTTTTTGGGTTAAATTGTCAAAACATTTAAAAAAATATTACTGATAGAAAATTGTATTACTTAACTTATTTACGTTATTGGACGTTATTATTATTAGAATAAATTTTCTTAAAATTATTTTTAGTAATACTTTTTATTTTACGCTTTGAAAATTTTATATGGATATTTCACTACGTTAAATATGGATGATTTTTAATCTAAAATTATTCAATATCGAAAATAGATTCGTTTACCACTATTGTGTCCAAAAAATAAGACTAATTTTCTATTTAAAATTCCCGGTGCTTATGGAATTTCATTTTTTTTATTTTTTAGGTTGCTGGCACTGTCCTTGACATCTGTGTGAAATTAGACGTCAAAATATTCATTATTGTTTGAGTTACGCTTGGCTTTGTGAGAGGCTAAAACAGATTCCGGCGATTTTTGAAATGGCTGAATTAATTGAGCAAAGAACTTGCATTTGCTTGTATCGATTCACAATTATAGATCTTGCTGATAATGTTGGAATTTCAAAAGGATCGGTCAATTCCATTTTGTGCCTCAAACGCGTTGAATCTCTATTGGTGCCGAAAACATTGAATTCACCAGCTCACACTACATTGGCTCTTCATGACTTTTTAGCATGCATTGAGGATTGGGAGAAAGTTGGCATAAGTACATTGTGTCCGGAAATTATCATTTTCCCAATCTTTCTATGCAATTAAAAAATCCACAATACATAACAGTAATATGTAATTAAAAAAACAATTTTAACTTTCAAAAGCAATAAAATATTCCTTTATAGGTTGTATTTAATTTTCTTTGTTTCGACATAATTTATGGTGATGTTTTTCCTTGTTAAAAAAACAATTTATAAATTGGATTCTATCCACTAAAAATAGTTAGTTCTTTTTTATCATTGCCAAAGCAAATCTTATCATAATTTTTTTTTCTTAATTAAGTAATAACTTTTTTTTAAAAATTATCTATAATTTAATATATTGTATTAACCAAACTGGAAAATTAGGAACGTAATTATTTTAAATCTAATCAAGAAATAATTTTTTTCACGAAGAACAAAAAAAAAAACAATAATCATCCTCTAATCTCACAAAATCGATATATACAACACATCTTAAAAAGATTTTTTCAACCGTAGTGATCACAACAACTACATCATTATCTTTAGATAATCAAATTTTTAAAGACACTTTTTTCAACATTTTTACATTAAGTATCAATTTTTACTGTTTAGTTATACAAATTATTGTCAAAATTTCGAAAAATATTCTAATTTCTGAGAAATCCTTTGTTTTAATGATCAAAAATCGGTACTAATAAAAAATTTATTGCGGTTAACAAACATAAACCTACGTAATAAGCTTTCTCATGTTTGATCGTCTATAATGAATATTCATGCTTCCGTTATTGTAGTTAGAATAAACTTATGTATGTATATTTAAGCTTATAGTACTTATATTGCAATTATGCATTATTTTAAATATTAGTTAATTAAACGTTCTTAATTCAAATTTGCTTAACATATGAAGATGATTAATGAATTATTAATAACTTGCATTCTATGTATTTTGACACTACAGAGAATGTTTAATAAAATCATTAAAAGTATTTAATTATCATTTTTACTATAAAATATCTAAATTATCATTAAATATATTTAAATTAAATTAATAAAATATTATAAAATATTATATATATATATAATATTTTTAAAATGTGAAAATGGAATATTGGAGTATTTTATAAAAATAAAGATAATTCAACACTTTTATTGGTTTTATTATAAAGTATAATAAAAATTAATATTAAAGAAATTTGCATGATTGTTTATTTCTTTTGATGTTTAAATATACTTAAAAATAGAAAATTACTTGTTATTTTTATAATGATAACTATGCAATTTTTAAATTATGAAGTATAAAAACCATGTCTTATTTAAATGTTTCGTAAGAACTTAATTGTTATTGTAATTTAAAGCTAATAATTTTTAAAAAAATAATTAAATCAAAGATTAGATATTCGAATTCTAACGATATCCTAACAATATTACAGATATCTTAATTCTTAAATCAGAAGTATTACTCTATTTGTATTGCTATTTAATTCCATTAATTAGAATATGAAACAATATTAAATCAATAATTTTGTATTCAAATTACAACAATTGTTTAATCAGAAATATTGCACTTCGTTCAATATGATTTGTAATGGGAAACATTTCCTCATTAATATTTTGTTAGAACTTTGTTACAATTAAGAAATAATATTCATCAGAAATAGTCGTTAATATGTTCTTTTTATATAACAACTGATATTAACCGGAGTTATCTAATTTTATTGGAATGATATTTATTTGTTTTTGACTTTCAGAAATAAAATTAAGAACAATATAAGCATACTATAAGCATAAGAGTACAGAGAAATTCGTGGAAAATTTTCAGATCTTTCCAATAATTTTTATCGTTTATAATATTAATTATTTTTATCATTTATTACTGAAAGCAAAGTTAATTCATGTATTTCCATGTTAATTGCTTCATATTACCAACAAATATCAAATCCACTTTAACCTAAATAAGATATCCATCATAACATATCTTGAATTGGGTGCGCAGTAGATCTACCTGACCGTGTTGCACCTGGTAACACTTTTTAGTGGCTAAAAGGTCTACAACTTGACATTAGAGAGTTTTTGCATACCGTACGTTAGTTACCGTAGGAAGTCCGTTAGCTTTTTCTCCCTAGCGCGTATGCTCAGATTCCTATGAGCATGCGCGCTAGGGAGAAAAAGCTAATGGACGTCCTACGGTAACTAACGTACGGTATGCAAAAACTCTCTATTACGGCTTCCTCCCCTCACTTGGATACTCTTCGAGTCCTACGGTGGAATAGTGTCTCAATCCAAGCGCGCAGAGCTTTTGCTGACTCTGTGTGAGAAGGATATTGATGTCTTTACTATTATGGAGGCTAATTTGATAACCGACTGCCTGCGAAACCCTCTTTACAGACTCAAAATTGTTCCTTCCCCGACATGCACCTCTGGAGAGGCCATGTATTCCACGCATCTACTTCACTGTCCTGCTCTGAGCAAGACTTTTCTCGCCGAGCGATACTGGGAGGCTAGATATATGTTAGATTAATGAACTGTTTTTTTTGTATTCTCTGTTCTTTTTTTTTTTTTTTCGTTGTTCTTTTTATTGCTGTAATTGTTCATAATCTGCCATTGGAAGAAAAAAAAAGCATATCTTGAATTTATTTCTAATTGATCACATCCATATCAAATATTGGCAACAGAAACATCACACAAATATTTAATATATTCTGTTACGATTGAATAACAAAATGTTAAATATATATAGAAGGTATTAAATTTTTTGTATTTGATATAAACAAAAGATATTTTTTTAAAAACATATTAATTCGCATAAAACAAATATAATTTTATCCTACAAATTTTGTACAGTCTTGGTTGTTCGAATATTTACAAATTATTAATGAAATTTAAAATAATAAAATGCAACGTTTTTTGAATTATTTGATTTTGTTAGGCTTTTATTTTATTTATTAATAATATAATATATGAAAAATTATAATTTTATTAATAAAATAATATTAGAATTTTTTGTTAAATTGTTAACTGTAATATATTAAATATATTTATTTTATTATATTTATTCGGATGGTATAGATTTTATTTATCGTCATATATGTATTGTTTGATTTTAGTGTTCATTTGTGGTGTTCTTTATATACATATTTAAATAAATATAATTTCTTTTTGGTTTTATGGATTTCATGGGCGTATGTATTTTCACACCCCGCCAATGTTTATTTTATATGTATATATGTACTTTTATGATGTTCTTACAATGTATATATTATTCAATATACTATATTATGATATAATAAGAAAATGTTACATATAGAACTTATGAAATTTTTTATATTTATAATTGCGACATGTTTATTATAAACAAAATATATTTAAAAAAATATGTATATTAACACACATAAACAAATACCACTTTATCCTAGAAATTTTCTACAATCTCGATAAGTTGAATCTATACAAAATAGTAACGAAATTTAAAATAATAAAATGAGAAGAGTTTTGAATTATTGGACTTTATTACGCTTTTATTTTATTTTGTTACTAATTTGTAATCAAAAATTATGATTTTATTAATAAAATAGTATTAGAATTTTTAAAAAAATTCTTTAGTATGTTCCGGATGAAAATATAATTTTTGAGAACACATTTTGAATTTGTAGACATCACATAATTAATTTATTTTATATTGAATTATTTTTAATCAATTTTTGCGACATCAGAAACACTCCGGTCACAGCAAATTAAACTTCAAAAACGGAATTTGGTTAAGAAAAATTAAATTTTTTGTTAAAGTAAAACATAATTAAAAAAAAAAAAACGTTTCATAATTTTTTACTGATCTGTTAAAAAATATATAATGGATTGGATCGAAATAAAAAAATAAAAACTTCAAAAACGGAATTTGGTTAAGAAAAATTAATTTTTTTGTTAAATTAAAACATAATTAAAAAAAAAAAAACGTTTCATAATTTTTTACTGATTTGTTAAAAATATATATAATGTATTGAATGGAAATAAATTGGATCTCTAAATGTTATACTTTGAAAGATACAAGAAATAAAGACACACGCCAATCTTACCCTAAGCGATTGATTGCAAAACTTAAAGTAAAAGATTTCTCACGTGCTACATTAAGTAAATGGAAACCTTCATTAATCTTAAGAAAATCGTTCTTATTAAAGGAATTTTTCCCCCATTTTAAAACTCTAATGAACAAAAAAACTTGTTCTCAATTTATTTATTTCTACGCAATAAATATACAGTATTCATAGATAAGATGAACACTAAGTAAATTAAAGCAAAACATTTGCCATTTTAATCTATTCCAAATGAACAGGCATTGTATAATTTCAGCAGGAGTAAATTTCAAAAACTTTAAAGTAGGTCACAGGATAAAGAAACATAATTAACTTTTTATTCAGAAGATATCTATTTAAAGACTTTATCTCGTTAACCATTGAGCAAACACTTACAAGCTAATAAGCTTACCAATTCTTCAAATTGTGATTTTTCTTATAAATTTATCAATGTACTTCATTATAAGATTATTTTTTTTACTCGGATGATAAAAACGGTACTTTCTTTGTCTGTATATATATATACAGACAAAGAAAGTACCGTTATATATATATATATATATATATATATATATATATATATATATATATATATATACGGTTTGATTATTTGTGTCCACGTGCTGTTTTCATTATATATATGTTAAAATCTGTATAATTTCTTTTTGGTTTTATAGATCTCATAGCCAACATGTTTTCACACCCTGTCATTGTATATTTTTTCAATTTTTTGTGATCGTTGTTAAACTGCCAATACAGTTTAGCTGTTCAATCTTTTAATTTTTGTGTTTAATATGTATATACAAATATATATTGAAAAAAATGTATTACGAATTATTTTTTGATTATAAAGTTATTATCGAAACTATTATCTTTATATTATCATCATTATCTGTTTTAAAGATTGTAAATTGTAAAGTGTTATTTATTGAAAATTATTATCTAAAGACTATTATCTGTTAGAAAGACTTTCTAGGTAACTTCAAAAAACTCTTATAATCCAATAAGAAGGTGCACTAGTGTGGGGTGCTTGTCAGCATCAAGATTAGGTAATTTGGTATTCATTAAAGACTTAAAATTAATATTAAAAAAATTAAATTATTAATTAATATTAAATATTTAAAATTATCGTCCCAAAACTTGGATGTCAATAAGCACATGGTTTCCAAAATTAGCGTGTAGCATCCCCAAATTTATTCCCAAATTCTGAACACACCACCTGAGTCGTAGACTTTAAGCCCAACAAAACATATGATAGAATTGTAGTTATATAAAGACACGACATTAAAAAAAAAATAGTACTTACGAAAAACAGTAATGATCGAAAAATGGAGAATATATTATATATATATATATATATATATATATATATATTAATAGCGAATTTTATATCCAGACGCTCTCGTCCTATACCCTTCCACTCTATCAAAAATCTCATCAAAAGATCGATTAAAGTCCGTGCTCAAGAAGACCTCTATAACCGTGTTTCCCAAAGGTCCTGGAAGAATGCCATCCCAAATCTATGCAATGGTTCATCGCTCATTTCCGACTAGCCACCGGACCTGACTACCTGCGAAACCATCTTTACAAACTCAAAATTGTCCCTTCCCCGATATGCAGCTCTGGAGAGGCTATGAACTCCATGCATCTACTGCACTGTCCTGCTCTGAGCAAGACTTTCCTCGCCGAGCGATATTGGGAGGCTAGAGATATGTTAGATTAATGAACTCTGTTGAAGCATGTTTTGTCGTATTCTCTGTTCTTTTTTAAATTTTCGTTGAATTTCGTCTTTGCTGTAATTGTTCATAATCTGCCATTGGAAATAAAAAAAAAATATCCAGACGTTGGAAAGCTGTTCTGGATGGTGAATGAATATCCTACTTAACAGAAATATAACATTATTGGCTAACATGTAAACATTTTATTTCGAGTTTAGCAGACTTTTGTGAGGTAACAGTTTTGACACTTTTTGATAATTAATTTCCTAAGAAAGTTTTATTGTTTTTACGACACGATATACATAACAAAGCTGTATTAAGAAATGTTATAGATATTTATTAAAATATTTCCATTCTGAAATAATAATTTTTATTAAGGGATAAAGCAGTGTTTCATTTAAATTCTTAAGTATCCTAACATTTTTGAAGCTATTATATAATGAACAAATAATACAGCCCAAATGCCACTTTTCTAATTTTACGAGTGTATTTAAAAATTAAAATATAATTTTATAAAGTTCTGTATATAAGTATGTATAGCGTACATATTTATATAATATAAGTGATATTCTAAATTCTTCATAAAAAACAATATAATTATTTGTGTAAGTATAACGTCAAACATATTTAAACTTTTTTTAACATATTTTCAATAAAGCAACTTGAAGATTTTCATTTCGTAAACCAAAAATGAATTAATGAATGCATTATATATTCTCATAAATTTACAAGGCAATAAAGAAAATTAATAATGTATATAAAAATAAAATAGGAAATATTTCTCTCTATTAAAATTTTTAAGTGAAACTTTCAAACATGTATTTAGATGTTGTTTGCCTTACAGATTATAATAATAATATAGAAAAAAATTTGAATATACGTCAAATATTTTTAGAAATTTAAAGCTTATTAAAATATGTAATTACTTATCAATTCCATGTTTTTATAGTGTAATTCTTGACTATAAAATTATTACCAAAGCTATTATCTACATATCATTATCATAATCCATTATGCTGATTGTACATTATTATCTATTGAAATCTATTATCTAAGGAATTCATTATCTATTATGTTGGTATATTGAAATCAAAATAGTTTTCAAATTAAATTAAAATCAATAAATAGTATGTAATAATAAGAAATAAATGCAAAAGGAAATATAATAAGAAGAAACAAATAATTAATTAATAATCCACTCATAACAAGTTTGTAATTACTTATTGCATATCCTTTTTCCCACAGACACATGAATATTATATTATTTACTTTGTATTTTTAATTATTATTATAATAATAATACAAGATAAATCTAGAAAAATGTTTTGAATATAAGTCAGATATATATAGAAATTTTAAGATTCCTAAAATATGCCATGATTTACTAATTCCATATTTGTGTAATTTGATAGCTGGTATATTTCTAATAAACCAAATTTTTTCAAATTAAATAAAAGTGAATAAATAGTATGTAATAATAAGAAACAAATGTAAAAGGAAATATTATAATAAGAAACAAATTAGTAGTTAACAATTCAATCATCAGAAGTTTGTAATTATTTGTTACATACTATTTTACCCCCACACACACATTTCAAAGTTAATGTAAATTGCTCGTCTGTAATTCATTTCGTTCTGATGAGGCTTATCAAATGAGACCAAATAAACCCATATTTCAAATACTCTCTAATTAGAATCATTATACTGCAGCTTTTACACTGGAAATAAGTTTGTTAAGAGTAATTTACTGAGAATGAATAATTAGAGAACAATGATCCATGTTCCTGATTCCAACTTTCTCTTTCCCAAGAGATTAGAGATCAATTCTTGACAAATCCTCGAAAATTAACATCTATCTGATTTTAATAAGCAAAAGTACAGAATTCCTCAAAGTTTTAACATATTTATAATTACAGAACCTTGTTTAATAATCGTAAGTCTTAAAAGGAAAATTCCACTGTTTAATCCCCAAGGTTCATATCATACTTTTACTTAAAATTCATATGTATTAAGACATAAATGGAATCTTTTTCAATAAATAAGAAAATGTGTTAATGAATTTTGGTTTTTTACGCTATATATCACAGTCTTATGTCATATATGCTTTAATTATTTTTATTATATATGAATATATATTTATGAAAAGATCAATATTTTCTGCCATTAAAATAAATCTTCTTTTAATGAAAGGGGTATTTCTTATAATAAATATTATAATTAATAGAGGAATTAATAAATATTTAGATCATCATAAAAACATAATATATTTTTATGGTAATTTATGGTAGTTAATCATTTACTTTTTGAAACATTTTTTAATTACATATGTTTTCTTATTTATTCTTAATTAACATTATATTACTTAGACTTGCATTTATATATTTTCATTAATTAATATTTAAAAAGTTTGTCATGTCATTATGAGGCTTAAAAGTTTCTTATATTTTAACTTATTTTTTTACTGTTACATATGCTAATGTATCTGTAATTTTTAAAGAATCTAATTACTTTTACTATGATTTCATGATTAGCATTATATTACTTATATTTGCATATATATTTTCATTAGTGGATATTTCAAAAGTTTGTCCCAATATCATTATGGAGTTAAAAAATTTTTTTTATATTTTATCTTACTTTTTTTAATGTTGCAGATGCTGAAGTATTTGTAATTTTTAAAGAAATATAATTAATAGCACCATGTTTTCATGATCATTGATTCCCATAATTTCATGGGGATATATTTTAGTTAAAAATATTCACGACGAAATTTTTTTAATAATTCGTTTATGGTTGAATTTATTTAATTATATAATATATCTTAAAATTTAAATCAAATATTTATGCTTATTTTGCTTTAGTGCTATATATATTTGAATTTTATCAATTTAAAGTATTTTATTGAATTAGTTTTATCATATAAATATAACATATGAAAGAGTTTTGAACTTAAGATTAAGAAAATCGTTTTCTGAATTCATTTCCTTTTCTACCAAATACAAATTAAACTGCAATCACGTATAAGAACTTATTTATAATTTATTTAATATTAATTATATCCTTAAATATTTATTAAATAAAATCTAGTTTCGTTAATTTTTTTTTAGAATAGAATAGAAATTTGTACATTTTGTGATATATTTGGTGGTTTTTTACTAGAATTGATTTCTCAAAAGAACACTGTAATCAATAAAAAGAAAGAATGCATTGAAAATATTCTGAAAGATATTCCCTAAGTATGCAGTAATATAAATAATGATTTAATATTTTTAAAATAAACTAAAATCATAATCACTTTCACCTTGTATTCTCAGAATTAAATGTATTTTACTGCATTTCTTTATATTGATTAATTTGATAAATGCCATAATACTAGCAAATAGTAATTTTATTATATTGTGTAATACAACTAAATGTAGAATATTTCATTGTGATAATTAAAGATTCGGAATTCATAGAATGTTATACATTCGTTTCACTCTTCAAATGCAGTTTTTAATATTATTTTCTAATCTATTAATATCAGTTATTATTAATGTCATATTATCAGTTATTGTTAATGTCTTACTTATAGGATCAAAGTATTTTGTATAACAGTATTTATTTAAAATTTGACATACAATAATAAATAATTAATTCATTTAAAAGCAATTTCACTAATTTAATTTTAAATTATTACCATATAAAAGCAATTGCACTTATTTAATTTTAATTTATATGTATGCATCTAACTTTAAATTGTTTATTGTATAATTTAAAATCTCCAATTTTTGTAATTAAACAAATTTCTTATTTAACTTATACAAATTAATAACTTACAAAAATAATTTAATAACTTGTACTATTGATGAAGAAATGTCAATTGTAGCAAAATTATACTGTTATGAAAGACTTATTTCAACAACTATAATTTTTTACATTAAAAAAGAAAATGTATTTTTTTTTATATTTTTGAATTGTTTTCTCAATTCTTTATGCCATTAATTATCTTTATCAAGAATAACTTTATTTCGATAATTAAAAGAACCTTTTTTCATACTTTACCCCACTTTTCCATTTAAATTCAGTTTACATTATTTATATAGGAAAGATGTGTAAAATGTCCATCAAATATTCTTTCACATTATTCCACGTTTCTGTCTAAATTATCAGCTTCTATAAACTCGGAGAGGAAAACAAAATTAACAATTATTTTTTTAAAAGAGGATTTAGTGGTATTTTAAATATTCATAGAGGCATTTTACCAAACCCTTTTAATACCTCATAAGCAGACATGTCACAGATGACTCAGGGCTTAAGCCACTTAGAATCAGACATTTGTTCAGAGATTATACCACTTAAAACTTAAATTTAGCTCGCAAAATTAAAATTCATTTCTGTTGGGCATTTAGCTAAGAATTACACAAAATCTACTAAATATTCAATCTTACCAACAATAAATATTCCTATGATGAATTCATCTGGATTATGCTGACATAGGACAGGTCGCCCCTTCTAAGCCTAGACCCCATGGGAAAACATATGCAGCCCACGATCCATGCTTGAGGATTTTATTTTAATAAATCCCTCCGCGTTTATCATGGCCGATGCTTACCCGCAAGGACCTTCCAACCAAAAGGGTGGAGAGAAAGAGACAATAGACAGTGTATAACAATCATTTTATGTACCCCCTCTCCCTCGGTGGGTTGACACATGTATACATGCAAGACGGAAGCATGCCCTAATTACTGGTTAACCCCCGTCTCCCCATAATGATTTTGCTTTCTCCAAACGTAAGCTGCCCCCTCCCTTTGCATTGAGTTGGAAGATTATATCAATTATTTAAAGATTAAGTCTAGGAAGAAGGGTGCTGCCTTGGAGAACGACTTTTAAAACGGGTTTCTCTCTTTCGATCGGGATTCTACCCCTCTCTTCTTTTCTAAAAAGATGGGGGGAAACCTTGGCATGAATTATGTGGGTCATTGAAGGTAATGTTGGTGGCATAATGTTTCCTTTTCTAGTCCTGATTTTATTTGGTTTTTCTAAATTTTTAAAAACAGAGGGGGGGGTTTCTTTTGTTTACATTTTTATTTATTTTACTATGTGATCGAATTTCGATAATACGAACTGCGTATTATAATTTTATAATGAAGTAATTATAACTTATGGATGACTCATTACAAAATTGCCATTGCCTTGTTAAAATTGTCAGATGACTTGCCATAAATGTGCTTTTATCAACATCCTATTGTCATAATATTTTGTTTTATTGTCATTTCAATAAAAGGAAATATCACGTAACTAGGGATATTCTTTAGGATAAAGTTGTGCATTAGACAAAAAATATAATTGAACATTATATTCAAAATGAAAATATTTTTATGAAACAATTAATTATATCAATTATTTAAAGATTAAGTCTAGGAAGAAGGGTGCTGCCTTGGAGAACGACTTTTAAAACGGGTTTCTGTCTTTCGATCGGGATTCTACCCCTCTCTTCTTTCAAAAAAGACAGGGGAAACCTTGGCATGAATTATATGGGCCATTGAAGATAATGTTGATGGCATAATGTTTCCTTTTCTAGTCCTGATTTTATTTGGTTTTTCTAAATTTTTAAAAACACAGTTATGTTTAAAAGGGTCTTTTCTTTTGTTTACATTTTTAGTTATTTGACAGTGTGATCGACTTTTCCGTAATTTGAGCTACGTATTGTACTTTTATAATGAAGTAATTATAACTTATGGATGACTTATTATAAAATTGCTATGTAAAAGGAAATATTACGTAGTTGCCGTCTTGGAGAACGACTATTAAAACGGGCATGAATTACATGGGTCATTGAAGGTAATGTTGATGCCATAATGTTTCCTTTCTAGTCCTGTTTTTATTTATTTTTTCTAGATTTCCTAAAATACAGTTATGTTTAAAAGGATCTTTGAACTGTGTATTATGATTTTATAATGAAATTATTATAACTAATAAAAAATATTGTATTATAGTAATGAATATATGAACTATGTATTATGATTTTATAATGAAGTAATTATAACAAATACAAAATTAATGTATTATAGGAATGAATATATGAACTATGTATTATAATTTCATAATGAAGTAATTATAACTAATATAGACTTGTTATAAAATTGCCATATTTCAATAAAAGGAAATATTACGTAACTAGCGTTATTTTTCAGAATAAAATTGTGGTGATTAGACAAATAAAAAAAAGTTGAAAACTATATTCTCTTTTTTATTTAAATTTTAATTTTTTTTAATATGTGATCGATTTTTGGATAATTTGAACAACATATTATAATTTTATAATGAAGTAATTATAACTAATGGATGATTTCTTATAAAATTGCCATATTTCCATAAAAGAAAATATTACGTAACTAGTGATATTTTTTAGGATAAAGTTCTGCATTAGACAAACAAAAAAAATTTGAAAATTGTATTCAAAATGAAAAGATTTTTATGAATCAATTATCAAATTTCAGAGATAAAATAGTAATACTATAACTTTTTAGAATAACAGGTTTTTAAATTGTGTTTTGAAAGTTAGAATATTATTTTTGGTTTTAATAACTAACAATAAATAGTAGCTTTTGTATTAATTTTATTGAGTTATATATTTAAAAAAAATTGAATTAAAATTAAATGTAATATCTTATAACGTATTAAAATATTATAAATTATTCGTCTCGTAAAAACCAAATTAATTGTCTATTGTGTTAAATAAGCTTATACATAAATATATGTTTAACATTTTGATAAAATCCTATTAAGAATTACTGAAATTAATAAAATCTGAAATTTTATTTTTAAGTCGTACTTATACATTTATATGATTAAAATTCCCAAAATTAAATCATAATTTAATTACATTACATAAAAAAGTTATTCAATGGAAGAAAGTCAGATATTTCCTAATGAAATTTGATTAAATTTAATTAGTTACACGTATTATTTCATTTAACTGCAACAAAATCTAATAATGTAGAAAAAAAAAAGAAACAAAATCCAAATAGTAAAAATTTGTATCTTTAATTTTATTAGGCACCAGATTTTTTATTGCATGTTCTCATTATTTTTTTTTAATGTACGAAAAAAAAAACTGTTTTAAATTCACTAGAGGAACAACGCATTGAAAATATATTATATTGGAAAGAAATATAAAAGACGGAAACTTATACATGGAGTTAAACATTTATATTTCTAAAATTTTAAATGTTTCAAAATTTAAATTAAAAAAAAATTTCAAAATTTATTTTAAAAAATTAGCATTATTGCTTTTATAATTAATTTATTAAAACCATATGCTACCAAAAAAATTTATGCATTGAACTTTTATTAAAAAGTTCGACTTTTTTAATTTGCTTTTAAATAATTGCAAATTATTTTATAATGTTTTTAATTTTAATTTGCTTTGAAGAAATTTTTTAAGGAAACTTGAATTTGGTTAAAATCGTATGATAGTGATTAGTATTAGGATATTGAAATATTTCTGTTGTACTAATATTAGTTTTTGTGAATATATTATAAGTTAAGATAATCTTTTAAATATTCAGTAAATCAATTAATTTTTAGATATTGTTTAAAAATTAAAAATTTTTCTCAAAGATTTTTAATCCATAAAACTAATAAGTATTCTATACAATCTAAAGAAAAAAATTGTTTGTTTTTTTTGAAAATTTCTCATTCGAAAAATGCACTGCATATAAACTTTTCTTCCTAACATTCTAAAAAAAATGTATACTACTGTGTTCAAAAAGTAAGAACAATTTTCAATTTAAAATTCCCGGACTTATGGAATTTCAATTTTTTTTAGGTTGCTGGTACTATCCTTGACATCTGTGGGAAATTTCACATCAAAATATTCATTAGTGTTTGAGTTACGATTGCCTTTGTGAGACGCTAAAACTGATTCCAGCGATTATTGAAATGTCTGAATTAATTGAGCAAAGAATTTGCATTCAATTTTGCCGGCGGAAACGTATAAAATGTTGCATATGGTATTCGGTGAGCATTCCTATATCGGAAAGAAATGTTTAGAAGTGGTATAAACAGTTCAAAGCAGGCAGAGAACGCGTTGAAGACGAAGAGCCCTCTGGTCCACCACCAACCTCAACCGACGAAGCTCATGTCCAAAAAATTAAAGATTGGTGCTTGCAAACCGTCGATTTACAATTAGAAACAAATTTACAAGTTTAGGTAAGTGCACTCTTACCTAAACTCAAAATACTACTCCGGGGTCAGTCGATTGAAGAGATTCAACGTGAATCGCCGCGCGCTTTGAAGGCCATCTCTGCCGACGACTTTTTAGTATGCATTGAGGATTGGAAAAAAATTGCCATCAGTGCATTGTGTCCGGAGGAGATCACTTTGAAAGCGATAAAATAAATTTGGAAGAATAAATAAAGAGTTTTTGAAAAAAAAAAAATTCTTACTTTTTGGACACAATAGTATAATATTGAAATTGGATTTTGTTGGAATAAATATTTAATAAATATTTTTTTATTTATCTAATAGAATGGATGACAATAATCATCAGAGACATCAATAATAATCAGATGTATAGTTTTAATATATATTATTTTACGATTTTTTTTTTGTATAGAAGCACAAAATATTACATTATTTAGCCAAATTTCTCAAATAAAAAAGTATTTATTAATTTATACATTTAATTATAGATTAACGTAGTTTATTTCATGAAAAAAAAGAGGTTTAGTTCTAACAGCAAGTGACGTAAGCATCTTAAAACGAACACGTAATAATGATGCAGAAACAGTAATTTAAAGCATGTCATTTTTCAACCAGAAATTGACTTTCTTGTTGCACAGTAGATCCTAACTTGATTCCCTTTTTTTAACTTTACTTTTTCCGTCTTTCAATTAAATGTCTTTCGCATCTTACATTCACTTGGATTCCTAGTTAACTGAAAATACTAGTTTAATGAAATGCAATTTTAATACTGAAAATATCATGAATATAAAATATTTATCTTTAAGAATAGATGACAATAATCATCAGTCATCAACAGTCAACAGATGCAGACTCTTAATAAATTTTATTTTATCCAGTTTTTTTTCTTAAATTGAAGTGCAAATTTATCAGACAAAAAGGTAATAAATTTGAAAGAAAAAATAAAATAATTAATATAAATATTTATTTCAATTTTTGTTTAAAAATTATAACAAATTATTAATTATGTATAGATTAAAATTGTCATTTTTCTCTCAATTAATGCATTGGGTTTTGTAACTTACTTCTTGAAACACTTTCTGTTAAAAAAAGTTTGATTAAGGACTATCTCTTTTAACACTAAGCTGATTAAATAAATTTTTAATGAATATACAATTTATCTAATCTATATATGATAGATAAATAGTTAACTATTGTTATGAATATATAATATTTATCCAATAGAGTGGATGACAATTATCATCAGAATTATCAATAGTCATCAGATGTAGAATTAATAAATTTTATTTTCTCAAGTTTTTTTCAAATCGAAGCACAAAATGTTACATTATTTAGCCAAATTTCAAAACACAAAAGAAATTATTATTAATTTATACATTTAATTATAAATTAACGTAGTTTACTTCCGGAAAAAAAAAGAGGTTTAGTTCTAACAGCAAGTGACGTAAACATCTTAAAACGAACACCTAATAATGATGCAAAAACAGTAATTTAAAGCATGTCATTTTTCAACCAGAAATTGACTTCCACGCTACTCAGTAGATCCTAACTTGATTCCCTTTTTTTTAACTTTACTTTTTCCGTTTTTCAATTAAATGTCTTTCGTATCTTTCCTTCACTTCGATTTCTAGTTAACTGAAAAAAACTAGTTTAATGAAACCCAATTTTAATACTGAAAATATCATGAATATAAAATATCTATCTTTCAGAAAGGACTAATAGAATGGATGACAATAATCATCAGAATCATCAATAGTCATCAGATGCAGACTTTTAATAAATTTTATTTTATCAAGTTTTTTTTCTTAAATTGAAGTACAAATTTATCAAATAAACAGGTAATAAATTTGAAAGAAAAAATAAAAATTTAATATAAATATTTATTTTAATTTTTGTTTATCAATTATACCAAATTATTAGTTATTTTAATATATATATATATATATATTTATTTATTAAAATTGTTATTTTTCTCTCAATTAATGCATTGGGTTTTGACACTTACTTCTTAAAACGATATTTGTGTTAAAAAAAAGTTTGATTAAGGACTATCTTTTTTAACACTAAGCTGATTAAATAACAGTTTTTAATGAATAAATAATTAATCTAATCTATATATGATAGATAAATAGTTAATTATTATTATGAATATATAACATTTATCTAATTGAATGGATGAAAATAATCATCAGCCATCAATAGTGATCAGATGTAGAATTAATAAATCTTATTTTCTCAAGTTTTTTTTTAAATCAAAGCACAAAATATCTCATTATTTAGCCAAATTTCTCAAACACAAAAAAAAAATGATTATTAATTTATACATTTAATTATAAATTAACGTAGTTTACTACCGGAAAAAAAAAGAGGTTTAGTTCTAACAGCAAGTGACGTAAACATCTTAAAACGAACACGTAATAACGATGCAAAAACAGTAATTTAAAGCATGTCATTTTTCAACCAGAAATTGACTTCCACGCTACTCAGTAGATCCTAACTTGATTCACTTTTTTTCTAACTTTACTTTTTCCGTTTTTCAATTAAATGTCTTTCGCATCTTTCCTTCACTTCGATTTCTAGTTAACTGAAAAAAACTAGTTTAATGAAACCCAATTTTAATACTGAAAATATCATGAATATAAAATATCTATCTTTCAGAAAGGACTAATAGAATGGATGACAATAATCATCAGAATCATCAATAGTCATCAGATGCAGACTTTTAATAAATTTTATTTTATCAAGTTTTTTTTCTTAAATTGAAGTACAAATTTATCAAATAAACAGGTAATAAATTTGAAAGAAAAAATAAAAATTTAATATAAATATTTATTTTAATTTTTGTTTATCAATTATACCAAATTATTAGTTATTTTAATATATATATATATATATATTTATTTATTTATTAAAATTGTTATTTTTCTCTCAATTAATGCATTGGGTTTTGACACTTACTTCTTAAAACGCTATTTGTGTTAAAAAAAAGTTTGATTAAGGACTATCTTTTTTAACACTAAGCTGATTAAATAACAGTTTTTAATGAATAAATAATTAATCTAATCTATATATGATAGATAAATAGTTAATTATTATTATGAATATATAACATTTATCTAATTGAATGGATGAAAATAATCATCAGTCATCAATAGTGATCAGATGTAGAATTAATAAATCTTATTTTCTCAAGTTTTTTTTTAAATCAAAGCACAAAATATCTCATTATTTAGCCAAATTTCTCAAACACAAAAAAAATTATTATTAATTTATACATTTAATTATAAATTAACGTAGTTTACTACCGGAAAAAAAAAAGAGGTTTAGTTCTAACAGCAAGTGACGTAAACATCTTAAAACGAACACGTAATAATGATGCAAAAACAGTAATTTAAAGCATGTCATTTTTCAACCAGAAATTGACTTCCTTGTTGCTCAGTAGATCCTAACTTGATTCACTTTTTTTAACTTTACTTTTTCCGTTTTTCAATTAAATGCCTTTCGCATCTTACATTCACTTCGATTCCTAGTTAACTGAAAACAGATTGTCCGCCACTAATTAGAATTTTCGTTGCCACGTCGAGAAAAGAGGCTTAGCTTCAAAAATAGAAAGTAAAGAGGAGTTGGAAAGAATAAAAGGGGGTTGAGGGGGGGAGAGAATTAACCCCACCATGAAGCCAACCCTCCCCGTTTCTCAACCCTGCTGAAAAAGAAAAGAAACAAAATTAATCTAAAAGAGAAAAAGATCATCCAATGCAAGCGTCTCTTTTTTTTTTCTCTCTCTCTTTTTCTTTTTTTAACTTTTAAGTCGTGTTTGAGGTTGAGGAAAGGAAGGAAAAAAATGTGTTGTCACGGTACAAACTCCCAGGGTGAGAATGAAATAAAATGTGAAAATAAAATGTCAAAGAATGTTATACAATTTCAGAGAAGGGGAATGAGATGGAAAAAATAAAAAGGTTCATTCACACTTCTTGAATAGAATTTTCAATTCGGTTTCGTGTCAAATCATGTCACCATATGTCAAGTTCAGATGTCATCATGTTTTAACACAAATACGACAAGTACGACAAATTCAAGAGGATGGAGATTACTGCGTTAAATCTAGGCCAGAAAGTCCTTCCTTCGGTAACCAATTTGTGAAAAAGTTCATGATATGTCATCCCTGAGACAAAGCCTTCCACACTTGTGAGTCATGAAAAATTTCCAACTTTTTTTTAGTCTATTGTAATCCTTCTTTCACGATAAATGATTCTGACTCTATATGAAAGAAGGTATCAGTCATATTCTTCAAGTTCTTCCAAGTTTTTTTAATGCATTATAAAATTTAATAATTTTATATTATTATTTTAAGAATTTTTATTTATATATTACAAAGACAGTAACTTTTACAATTGTTGTTGTTTTAATGCAGCTGAAATTCAGAGGCAGTTAATCTTTATGTCATGCAAGAAATTTTAGAGACGATTTGCATGAGAAGTACGACATTAATTTTACAGAAGAATAGAAACAATATGACACATTCAAATCAAATTAGAGAAAACTTTACTTCTATATATAAAATCATCATAGTATGTCTAATAGTATTGTTTGTTTTTTAATTTATTTAGAGAAAATTTTTGATGTGCAACAGAAAATAGCACGATTCTAAATTAAATGTGTTATATTATGTACACTTGTAGAAATATTTAAGAATATCTGATGTTTTCTGACGAAAAATTCAGCAATCATTAAATTGAAAACTTAGAAGTTACATTCAAATCAAATTATAGAAAACTTTACTTCTATTTATAAAATCATCATAGTATGTCTAATAGTATTGTTTGATTTTTTATTTATATACAAATTTTGATGTGCAGCAGAAAATAGCACGATTTTAAATTGAATGTGATATTATATATACTTATAGAAATATTTAAGAATATCTGATATTTTCTGACGAAAAATTCAGCAATCATTAAATTGAAAACTTAGAAGTTACATTCAAATCAAATTATAGAAAACTTTACTTCTATTTATAAAATCATCATAGTATGTCTAATAGTATTGTTTGATTTTTTATTTATATACAAATTTTGATGTGCTGCAGAAAATAGCACGATTTTAAATTAAATGTGATACTATGTATACTTATAGAAATATTTAAGAATATCTGATATTTTCTGACGAAAAATTCAGCAATCATAAAATTGAAAACTTAGAAGTTACATTCAAATCAAATTATAGAAAACTTTACTTCTATTTATAATAGGATCATAGTATGTCTAATGTTATTGTTTGATTTGTTTATTTTTGTGAAAGTTTTTGATGTGCAACAGAAAATAGCACTATTCTAAATTAAATGATATTATGTATGCTTGTAGAAATATTTAAGAATGTCTGATAATTTCTGACTAAAAATTATAACGTTAAAAATATTCGTGGATACGAAGATTGACATACTTTTATTTATTTTAAGCGCTAAAGTCTTTAAATTATTTTTAATTTCAGCAATCCTTAAACTGAAAACATAGAAGTTACATTTACATTACCTTATAAGATTCATTTTTTTTTTCATTATAAAAAGTAAAAATGTTGCCTTTTTTCTTTATATTTTTACTCATCTGTCGTATTAAATGTTAGTCGTTTAAGATTATATTTTTTATTAGAACAGCTCAATTCAAAATATTTACAACTTACTATAAAATATATTAAAAATTAAACTATTAATAATGCTTAAAATATCTCACATCAGCTAAAAATGTTTGAATGAAAAATAATTTTTGTTATAATTCAAATTTAAATTAATAACTTTTTTGAAGTTGCAGTTTTTTTTTTTGAAGCCATTATATTTTTACTCAACTGTTGTATAAAATGTTAGTTGTTTAAGGTTATTATTATTATTATTATTTTTTTTTTTTTGTATCTGCTCAATTCAAAATGCACATAACATAAAATTTATTAAAACTTAAACTTTTATTAACGTTTAAAATGTCTCAAAACAGCTAAAAAAATTTTGAATATAAAATAATTTTTGCCACAATTTCAATGTAGTATTTTTATGTTTTTTTTTTTTCAAGTTGAATACAATTGTGGTAAAGAACAAAACTTATAGATTTAAAATAAATTCAAAATGCTCCATAATTAATTACCATAATAATTATTACATTATGTAAAATAGCAATTTAAAAATAACAAAAAATTAATAATGATAAAAATCTATTACATGAAGTAGTAAAAGATAATGTTCTTATGTTAAAAAATTTTATAACAAACTAAAGAAGTACTTTATAAAATTATTTAAATTGAAGTATACATAAAAAATAATCAAAACTGGGCCACTAACATTAAATACATTCAGATAAAAAAAAATCTTTAAAAGATATGCATATAATTTGTAAAAATACGTAAATAAATATAAAAAACAGCAATTTATTTTCTAAAATTAATAATGTTAATTTAGATTTTTTACTTATATAATCATTTTTTCCTAAAAACAATTCTTTACAAAACCCTTACTATAAACTAGAAATATTTTTTAAGTAAAAATATTTTCTGTCATTTAAATTATGTATTATTGAATAAAAAGCTACGCTGCATAAAACACTCATGCAAATAAAAATTTAAATTTTAAATCAAGCGTAAAAATAAGTAAAAAAAAAACTCTTACCATCAAAACATTCTTCCTTAATTTCACAGACATTTGGGCTGAAGAAACAACCTATAATAAAAGAAATTAAAGTATTATGTATAGTTGTAAATTCAATACAAAAAAAATATTTAAAAAAATAAACTTTCAAAGATTAAGAAATTAACAAAAAATATCAATAAATCTAAAAATAAAATTGTGTGAATAAATTAATTGTTATGTGAACATTTTTTTATATATGTCTTAAAACGTCTTCATTATTATAGCTAATTACACTGTTTTAAAAAATAAATGTTATTCAAATAACTTTTTTTAATCTGTTATTTAAGAACAGTTAGAAAAATAAGTAAGTAAAAAGAGCTGTTTTTAAAACTATTATTTTATTTTATTAGAATTAAAAAATCAATTATATAAATTTTAGTTTTTGTATGGAAAATTAATAAAGTTTCTGTTTATTTCTGAATACATATATATCATCTATATTTATTATTATTTTTTATTTTATTATTTATTTAATATTTCATTTTTAATTTATATATAATGTATATATATATATCTATATTGTTTGTAAATGTATTTGTTATACATTTATTTTTATATATTTAAATTTAAAGAAAAAATTAAATCCAAAATGACAGCTTTATTCTTTGTATAATCTAAATTTGAGACAAAGCAATTTCTCTATGATTGTATAGATTCGTGTTTTTAATATGAATGGATTAAAAGGACTAAATTCCCTTTTAAAAAATTATGCTTTAAAAATAAGCATCAAATTATATAAAAAATGTATAAGCAGAACTATGCACCATACATTAAAAAAAAAGTTTGAATCAAAATGTTTTTTAAAATGTACAGAAATAATTATTAATGCTTATATTTAAGAGTTGTAAATAATAATGTTATAGATAATATTTAACAAATAAATGTTTATGGATAATTATTAAAATTATTATATATATATATTACGTAACTTTATTTTTAATTTTAATAACTATTAAAAATAATAATAAAAAATATATATATATATATATATATATATATATATATATATATACATATATACATATATGTATATATATAATTTTAATAATTATTAAACAATATTTATTTATTATAAAATTAATAAATACTATATATAATACAATTATTTATAATTCTTAAGTGTAAACATTAATAATTATTTTTATACATTTTTAAAAATTTTGCTATTCAAAACTTTATTTTATAATGCATGCTGTTTCGTTCTGTTTATAAAGTTTAGATATAATTTGATAATTATGTTTAAAACATAATTTCTTTTAAAAGAGGTGATATGTTAATCTTTTAACCAATTCATATTAAAAATATTCTGTATAATCTTAGAATTTGCTATGACATAAATTTGTATTATATAAATAATAAAGTTCTTATATTGGGTTTAATGTTTGTTTTTTTAAATTTAAATGTATAAAAATAAATGCATAACAAATAAATTAATTTTGGTAAATACGCAAATTCCTGTCCAAATATATAATTATAAAAATAAATGTAAAACAAATAAATTAATGTAGGTAAAAACACAAGTTCAAATTCCAAATATATAACCATAAAATAAATGTATAAAAAATAAATTAACGAAGTCAAAAATCCAAATTGAAATTCAAATATAACAATATTTTGCTATTACCCTAACGGCAATAGCAATAATATTAAATTACATAAAACATTAAACCTCTCTAACATATGAATATTTTTATCAATATTATTATTATATTTATATATATGATACTTATAACATAAAAGATTATACTTTTTTAGTTTGGGAGTCAATATCAAATGTCAACATCATTTAATATGCTGATACTAACTACTTAATGCACACAAAAAAAAACACATTAAAAAGTATCATCAATAACATGATCGCATTAAAAAATATATTGAACTCGGGTAGCAAAATGAGTTGGTAAAGACCCCTACATAAAAGTATAAATAATATATCTTGTAAGTATCAACAACATATTTTACCTCCATCAAAAATCTTGTCCTAGAATTAGATCTTATAATAAGAGCAAATTAATGAATCCAAATAATATAGAAAAGCCAAAATAACATTTTGTATTCCCCCTACTGTTAGAAGACCCTACGTAATAAGATACCTCCTGATCCTGTAACAGAAAATGCAGTCCCTATTTCTCCTCCCTTCACATGTACCTCGTCCAGGTATGTACCTCGTATATATATACACGTGGATGCTCTTTTCTATCCTTTTGAGTAGGAGAAAGAGAAACTCTATCCCTTACTTTCTGTATGGAGACAAGAAAAAAAAAAAAAACTGCAAGGTCCATTCTACACATTTCATTTCTCGTTTCTGAGCTATTTATTTACATAGTCCCCAGAATAGTTTTAACCCAGACTGGAGTAAAGATAAAAAAAATAAATAAAGAGTAAATTTCGATGAATTGAAAGTGGGATATGTAACGGGAGAAAGTACCCTATTTAAAAAAAAAAAAAATTCATTAAAAGAACGCCCCGTGAAAACAGGATTCCAATTTCTTTCATTAAAACTTTACCAAGAGTTTCCCGGATTTTATTAATAACATGTAATACATATTCTTGATTAAAAGATGGCAACGAGGGGGAAGAGAGAAAAGGGAGGATGGAGAGGGGAGTAATGGAAGTGGGAAAAGAGTGGAGTGGAGTTGTCTTGACCCCACTAGTATTTAGCGAAAGCGCTTCATTCTTCTTATTATCGAAATACTTCTAAATTTTCTCGAGGCTGTAACAATAAACCGCCCATCTCTCCTGGAAGAGTTGAGTAGTACAAGTCCTGATTCGTTAAATGGACCGCATTTAAAAAAAATTGCCGAGTAACTCAATACTCTCTTTACTAACAATAATGTATTTTTAAAAGTGGCAACAGGAGTTCAGACGGAGGACTGAAATCTATTATTTTTAGTGGAGAGGGTGAAGAAACATTTTTTTTCATTGGCAGAGATTAAAAAATATAGTAATTTTCAAAAAAAAATAATAATAAATTAAAATTATGGTCATAATTAAATATTTTTAATTAAAACACAAACCAAGAAACTCAGTATTTTAAGGGCACTTTCTAATTAAAGCAAAAACGGCTTAAAAATCAGCTTAGGCCAAGAGCAGAATTTTTATAATTAATGCATGTCTCCGCCCCGCCCCCCTTTTATTATTTTATATTTTTCAACCTTTAATTGATGCATTTATTTTATTTCCATGAAATTCTTCTTCCAAAATACGTTAACAATTATTTTATATTTTTTATGTCCTCTTAAAGAATTTCCGAGTAATTACTTCATTAATATTAACGAGAAATAAAGATAGAAGTTCAAATTCATTAAACAAATTAACAAATCAGTTCGCCTTAAAAATAAATATTTTTTTTATTATTCATATATTGATATATAATAAATTTAAAACATGAATTTATTTTCAATCTTCATTTATTTTAATTGCAAACAATTTCAAAATTTCCAAATACTAATGAGATCTTTAAAGTTATTAAAATGATTTGTTTAATATATATATATATTAAACAGAATTTTACTTATAAATAGTTTTAACAATTTTTCAAAATGTATAAATTTCTTACGTATTTGTACATTTAAATTCACAAAACAATTTTTAGAATCACTTTTTATTAGTAAAACTGAAAATGAATAAAAAAAAATATATAATAAATAAACAAAAAAAAATATTAAAACTACTAAAGAAAAAGAATCTAATAAATAAATCGATTCAGCATTCTTTTATTATTATTGAGTATTTAAAAAGTATTTTCTCATTCCTTACATTTAAATAGTGCTTATCAATGCACTTAAATACCCATTAATTGAGAATGAATTAAAAATATATATATAATAAATAAACAAAAAATATTAAAACTAATAAAGAAAAAGAATCTAAATATCTAATATATAACTCGATTCAGCCTTCTTTGTTATTACAAAGGATTTAAATAATATTTTCTCATTACCTGCATTCAAATAGTGCAAAAAATCCTCTTAAATATCCATAAATTCTACAAAACAATGTATTTACTTTATAATTTTAACTTATGGAACTATTGGATAATTATTTTTCAGTGTTATGACATCATTATCTAAAAAAGTGCATTGCTGTAGGAATTTGAAAATATTTTTCAATATGTAAATGAAAAAATTTCCTCCAAATGAAAAATTGAATTTTCTTAATATTGATGATTTTAAGCATAAAAAAGTAAAAGTAAGTAAATTTTAATGAGTTTTAAGTTAAAACAAATTTTTGAATTTTATGCGAATAATTTAAATATTTTTTACAGTAAATATAATAAATGATTTTATGCAAGAATCAAAATAAGCTGAATAATAGCTTTTGTAATATAGTTGCCACAATGTAAAATTAAGTATGAATTTATACAATCTTTAGTTGATCTTTATAGTAAAGTAAATATTTTTATTTTAATAAGATTTTGCAATTTTTATTTATTATTCTTGGAAAGAGCAACATGTTGGAAACATTTAGCGCTTTGGTCTCCCTTATTTTAAGAGCCTTATTCAAAATGCGACCAATGATGAGCAAACCAAAATTTTTCGTTTTTGTCAGGTTTGATTTGGTTTGTCGCTCTACGGTCATCTAGTGCACAATTTAGGCTAAACAGACCGGGACCTACAGTTTAAGATGAATTCTGAACCACTCACAAACACCCATGCCACCGCCAGGATTCGAACCTGAAGCCTGGGATACCAAAGGCTAGAGCGCTAGCCACTTGGCCATCAGGCCGCCGTTTATATCAGGAGTGTAAGTAATAAATCTGTACACCATAACGTTTTCCCATTGTCACACAAGGTCAAAGAAGAGTGCGAATCCTCCACACACTATCATTAGTATAATTCATCTCAAATTGTAATAGTAAAAGCTTGCAGTATAGCATATTATCTGGTAAGCAGCCATAAAGAAGCTGCATTGTTGTTGTGACCCCTACTCAGCGTCCTGTAATTCGGAACGGACATCCCATGAGTAGTCTACTTAGGGATGGAGGGAAAGGGCATGGGATGGAGCATACGTAGGTAAAAGCCTGACTGGACTCCGAGTCGCTGAAGAAGGAGGGCGATGCCTTCCGGAATGACTTTTAGGAGGAACTACACCGCATTTGCGTCTCGTGTCGTAGAAAACCCGAAAACTCCAGCCAGGTATTCTGGTTTTTATTTAGATGCTGATGCTGAACATCACAACCGCCATCGAGTCTTCTCGATTTTGAAACAGTGTCTGCCAGCGGGTTGAAACTCAGCCCTCATGCTCACCAGCGGCGCACGCTGCCACTGAGCACGAGTCGGGCATACAGAAGCTGAATATGTTAAGTATCCATCATTCTAGTGGAGTATGAACAGTATTCGGAATTCCTGCTTTATAAAAACACAAATATAACTCCTCTTCCACTGGTAGAGATCGTTGCAGTCATTTCTTGTAAAAATGAGACGATTGTAATTGGTTGCGCAAGCTCTGTGAATCAGGCTATAGAGTCACATAAATATGGATTGATTACCCTAAAAATCTTCCTTGAATGCAGTGTCGTCCCTTCTTCATCCTTTCGTGTGTTGTTATAGATATCAAGTAGACATAATAGACATCATATGTTGTAGTAGACATCATATGTTGTTATAGACGAGGACCACCGATATTGAAAAAAAAAATTCAAATTAACAGTTCCTAAACAAAAGGTGTTAACGATTGAGACTACAAAATAAACTATGCTTATTAGACTATAAGACTATTATTAGTTTATTACCATATAAACTTTTTAAGACTTGCAGACTATTTTCAACTCATCAAACGTTAGGTCCTGTTGGCCGAGTGGCAAGCGCTCTGGCACTCGGTACCACAGATTTCAGATTCGAGTCCCGGCGGTGCCATGGACGTTTGTAGTGGCTTCACTTTAATTCGTAGGTCCCGGTCTGTTTAGCACTCATGTACACGAAATAACCGTAGAGCGACAAGCCAAACCATTAAACGTTTAATAATTTTAATGTCACTAATTAAAAATTAAGGTTAACAATAACTCAGGTGTTAACAATTAAGACGACAAAATAGACAGTTTATTAGACTATTAATAGTCTATTAAAACTATGCACGACTTACAGAATTTTCAACTCTTCGAAAAAGTTTATAATTTTAATGTCAGTTAAAATGAATCAGTGAAAACGTGTGCAGTCAGTGAATGTGATGTATTTATTTAATAAAGTATAAATCATATATGTCAGTTTTCTAGACATGTGATGGTTATTTATTATAACGTTATAATAAATATATCTTTTGTGGATTTATAATCGACTAAACAGACTTTGCAATTTTTTTTTTTTTTTTTAATTTTTATCTAAGTTCACTTCCCATTTAGTTAACATATTACCAGTGTATATATTCAGTGCGTTGCCCAGAGGGTCTACCGTAAAAAAACATATTTCATCACTTCGATTTAAAACGAATTTCCCAAGAATGCAAGGTTTGGTTTGGTTTGTCGCTCTACGGTCATCTTTTGCACACTTTAGGCTAAACAGACCGGGACCTACAGTTTAAAGTGGATTCCGAACCACTACAAACACCCATGGCACCGCCGGGACTCGAACGAGAAACCTATGGTACCGAGCGCCAGAGCGCTAGCCACTTGGTTATTCAGGCCCCCAAGAATGCAAGGAGATTTGCACATTAACGTCCGTGATTCTCTTTCTGTAATACTATCGAATTAATTCTCGAAAGATTTATCATACTTGACAAGGTAGCTTTCATATGAGATTTATTTGTAGGGAGATGAATTGGAATATCACAGGAAATACTTTAATGGTGGTTTGGTTTGTCACTCTACTGTCATTTTGTGCACACTAGGGCTAAACAGTTTAAAGAGGATTCCGAACCACTAACAAGCATACACTCCACCACCAACCTAAAGTCTGTGGTACCAAAGGTCAGAGAGCTAGCCACTTGGTCACTAGGCAGCCACAATTTAATAGTGAGTTATCTACCACGCTGCTCTGACCTACGAGTAAAAATGTAAGATCCTTGAAGGAAAAAAAATAAAAATAATTAACTTGTTTCAGTAAAAGATCAGATTTAGCTAAAATATTTTTCCAAATTAAATTTTAAAGATTTTTTAAAATTTTATTATATGACAATTTTTTAAAAAATTTCAATTTTAATTTATTTATCTCGAATTCAAATTTTAATAAATAGGGGATAAAAATTAATAAATTTTGAACAGTGCAAATATCGAAATAATTACTTTTTGCTTCATTACTATAATGATTGAATTTATACGAATTTCATATTTTTGTTAAAGTATGCAATAAAAAATACTATCTCCAAATATGGCAACTTCTTGCCGAAAAACAACTTGCACATACTTTCTGATTAATGGTACATTTTTTTATTACCGACAATAATTATTTCCGAATAATGATTGGAAAATCATTAGAATCCACAATAACAAATCATTAAACCCACGCAAGTTCTAGTAAATTAAAACAATAATGATCAAAGGAAAGTTTTCAAATGGAAAAAAAAATATTTTTTTACCATTATTTATCTGATGAAAAAAATATATTGATGAAATCCCACGACATCGTGTTGCAATCAATTGAAATTAGAAAGAAATTCAAAGACGAAAGAGAGCATTGAAATAAATCGATTAAGCCCCATGTATCTCATTAGAGGGGGAAATTCACACAAATGTTAATTTATGGGCCCCTCTAAGAAATGCCAAACGCATTTGATGATCTTCGAGAATTCTTGTGATTTCTTGGAAAGCCTCGCCCACCTTGACCAATGGGATGGGGATATCTGCTGATTGACGTCGGTCTCTTCAGAAGTGATCAACTGTGAATGGAGGAATCATTCGAAGAAAGGGCGTGACTTTTCAACTGACGCTCTACAGGAAGAGAGCGCCCGGTTACCTACGTCGCCATGGCAACGGGATGGAGAGATGCGGAAAAGAGTTTATTTTTAACTCTCCTGACAGTTGAATTTAAAAAGTTTTCCCAAGAAGGCCAGCTCGACGAATAAAAGACGAAAACAAGCTCATTGGTTTCGAGGAAAAACATTTTCTTTCCCTTTTATATAGTTATTGTTAGACCAAGTATTTTCTTGGAATCTCTTCAATTAAAACACTATGGCCAGCAAATACCTTGAATTCGTGCTCGTTAATATTTGTTCAAATAAAATTCAGCTAACGTGTTTCTCGACTTCCATTTTTTAAGAACGAAGCATTCATTTCGCAGGATTGGTTTCTTGAAATAGTTTCACAACCTTTAACAATCCTCTTGTGTAAAATTAGTAAAACGTTGATTAAATTTGATTATTCCAAAATAAGTATTTTTCGAAATTGAAATTAAGAGCTACAACTACTAACATTAACTTTTAGTTAATGAAAGCCCATTGATTGACCTCCAAATATTCTTTTTTCTTCTAATGAAGCTGGCAAACACTTAGACAATTGTCTTCGATGATTAAGGCAAGCGCTGATTACTCACTTAGCACTACCCAGGAGATGTGTGTAGCTTGAAGATAAGTTATGGACGCGGAGTAACACTACCTCCGCAACGCTTTACGATCATTTAGACCGGAACCTACGGTTTAAAGTGGATTCCGAACCACTAAACACATCCATGGCACCACCGGTCATAAAATGAAAGAAGTTTATATGTGTATTAAAATAAAACCATATTCTTTTACGAAAAAAAATTTTTTTTTGGGGGGGGGGGGAGTAGTAACGTAGGGACTTACAACTATTACACCACATCACTCTGCCTAGAGCTGAGGTGTTATTTTACACTTTGGGAATGATGTGGGTGAGAAATCTGACTGGTCTATGTGACACTCTACTGATCCTATGAGAGCGGGACCTACAGTTTAAAGTGAATTCAGAACCACTGAAAATATCCATGGCACCGCCGGGATTCGATTGTGAAACCTGTGGCACCGAGCACCAGATCGTCAGCCATTCGGCCATCAGGCCTCTAGCGTAAGGTTTTATTTCAAACTCAAGAAACTTAATTCGAAATTCAAGAGGATGGAGATTAATACGATAAATCCATAGGTCAGAAAGTCCTTCTTTTGGTACCCAATTTGTGAAAAAGTTCATGATATGTCATCCCTGAGGCAAAGCCTTCCACACTTGTGAGTCATGAAAAATTTCCAACTTTTTTTTAGTCTATTGTAATCCTTCTTTCACGATAAATGATTCTGACTCTATATGAAAGAAGGTATCAGTCATATTCTTCAAGTTCTTCCAAGTTTTTTTAATGCATTATAAAATTTAATAATTTTATATTATTATTTTAAGAATTTTTATTTGTTTATTACAAAGACAATAACTTTTACAATTGTTGTTGTTCTAATGCAGCTGGCAATTCAGATGCAGTTAATCTTTACGTCATGCAAGAATTACACCGCTGTTGTGCACACTTTCAACACTATATAGAGGGCACGTGTAGCTTGAAGACATGCTATGGACGCAAGTAGCACTCCCCCACAGCGCTCTACAATCCTATTAGACCGGGACTTGCGGTTTAAAAAGGATTAAGAACTTGCATTCATTCCACCTCCGGAACTCGAACCCGAAACCTGTGGTACGCCATAGCGCTAGCCACTCGGCCATCAGGCCCTACTTTTACAATGTTTTTGTACGAAATATGTAATTTTTATAAATTTCGGAAAGTTATGTCAAATACGCTTACAGAAAAATTTTTAAGACTGAAAATGTTTTTAAAAAATCTATTGATTGAAAATATTATAATTAGTTTTTAAAATGTCATTCTTATAATCATTAATTTAAAAATACAAAATATAATAGAAATGAAAATAAAATTTTCCGATAAAAATATTAATATACTGATGGCATGATTTAAAAAGCTACGAATAATGTTAACATCCTGTTTAATAACTTTTAAATTAAACTATTATAGGAAAATGAATGCATTTTACGAAATCTAATGGAATGGTTTTCTTTCAAAATTGATATAAAAAACTATAACACTTTTTTTTCTGCATAAAAAAGGCTGAAAATAAGTATACATCCATGAGAAAATAATTAAGTTACTCTATTGAATTAAAGCACCATTACAAGTACCATAAATAAAATTAAAATAAATCATTTAATTTAATAAAAATTTAATTAAATCACAAAACTATCATTAAGTATATTTAACTAAAGCAAGTGTTTAAATTATATTATACTCTTAATACTGCACGTACATAGAAATGTTTCAATGAGAATATTATTATCTTTCCAATATATTCCCTAATTAAATTTTTACTAATGTAGATTCTTCAAATTAAATAATAGGCTCCATTAAAATATAATTATTTCTTGAATGAAATTTAATTTAGCTTAAAACTTGGATTATTTTATTGTAAAACATAAGAAGGAAAGAAAATTGAAAATTTGCTAATGGTTTTTATTACAGGTAAAAATTGAATTAAAGTCAAAATATGAAAATTCATCATTTTAATTCATCGTTTTTATAGTTTTTACTGACATTTTAAATGACAAGCTCATGAAAATGTAATGATTTGATGGACCAAACTTAATTTAATCGAGAATTGTACTTATTAAAGGATAATTTATTATAAGCAAAAAATTTATATATTCAATAATTTCATTACAAGTAAATATTGAATTAAACTCAAAATGTGATAAAATATCATTTTAACATTTCATGTGCTTATTTATACGGAGAAAATATTGCTTAATAATTTTTTTTTTTTTTTTTTTTTTTCATTTTTAAGAAAAAAACTTCTTAAAAGAATAATCTTAGGAAAAAAATACAAAAACTTAATTGATACATTAAGTTGTTGAATGAAATTTTAAATGCATTAATTATAAAAAAAAAAATAATCTTGTACTTCATATAATAATAATTAATAATAATATTCTCTTCAGGAACAGTTTTAATCTTTTAAGAAAAATTACATTACAAAGAAAAATATATAAATTAAATAAAAGATATTATATAAATAAAAAGTTTTTAAAAATAATATTTTGAATTATTTATATGAGTAAATTATATATAAAGGCTTTTTTTATTTTATTACATAAATAAGACTTATTTTAAATAAATAACAAGATAAATAGGGAATTTAGGCTATATGTAAGAAATTAAGAGCAAGATATTTTATTAAAATTTATTATAATGAATATTTAGTTAAATTATTTTTTTTTGATTATTAGATACATATAACATCAAGAATCATTTGAATATGATTTGATAATGTGTATATAAAACTTGTGATTTGTTAAATATTTATATAAAACATTTAACAAAGCTAAAATTTATTATAATGCATTAAAAATAAATGTAATTTCATAATAAGAAATCGTCATAATTAAAGTAAATTAAATTTGTTGTCAATTATTTATATGCTTCAATCATATATAAAGGCCTATTTTTATTTTATTACATATATAAGATTTATTTTAAATAAATAACAAGAAAAATAGTAAATTAAGCTATATGTAATAAATTAAAAGCAAGACATTTTTTTAAAATTTATTATAATGAATATTTAATTGAATTATTCTTTTGAATCATTATATACAGAAAATAGTATCAAGAACCATTTGAATATATTTACATAAAACGTTTAATGAATCTACCATTTATTATAATGAATTAAAAATAAATTTAATTGCATAATAAAGAACCTGCACAATTAAAGTTTTAGTATAATATAATATAAAGTATTTTATGTTTTATATTGTTTTAAACAGGAGGAAAAGTTTATTTTCGTCCATTTTATGTCAGAGATCTGTTATTTAAATTTAAAGCAATTAAATAGTTTTAATAATTAATAATGATTGTTATTTGGTAAAATATCCTATATCACATAGTCGAAACCAAAATAAATTTTTAAGCAATTTCCGCATTAAGTATTGAATTACTTTATAATAATCCAATATTTGTTCGTCAACATGCTATCCTGTTTTCAGCGTTATCTGGAAATCTGATGAAGTCCATGTAATTCAATACCTGGACTGAAATAAAATTTCTGGGAATAAAGTATTATTGAACGACAAATCTGAGAAGCAAAACGTAAGGAGAAGCAGAAATCTTTTTGAAAAAAGATTTGTACGTTTTCTAATTTTTTCCATTTGTGATTCTATTTTCATCAGACGTATTTGGTTTTAATTATTCTCGAATTAGATATTTAGTTTCGTAGTGCGTATTGTGGATTATGTTATTTTAGGAACTTTCTCAAAATATAAGATATTCGAAATATTTTATCGTGGAAATGAAATATTTTTCCCAAACTATTGGATAGATTTATTTTTATGTTAATTATACATTGCAATGGTTTAAATAAAATCTAAATGATTTTGAAACTATTTCTGTATTTCTCAAAACGTAATGTATTTATTAAATTAATTCAAATCACATCCAAACATTTATTAATAGTATTTTGATTTTGATTTAATTTTTGAAAATATTTTTTTTAAATATAATAAAATAATCTATTGAGTTATTGTGTTAATATAAAACTATTTATAATAATTTTTTAAATGTAGTAAAAAATATGAATATTAAAATAGTTTAAATTAAATATGATTATTATACTGAAATTTGTATTGAAAACACCATTCTGTTATTTCAAACAAAAATAACAATATCTTACAAATTTCCTTTATAAAGTGTATAATATAAATTAATACCATACTTAAGTATTCTTTAAAAATTAGTTATGATGATTAATTATAATTATTATTATAATCAATTATAATTATTATAACGTATGGATTTTTCTTTAAAGTTGTATATTGAATTTAAAAGATAAATTTAAAAAAAATTAGTTACATCTGAAATAAATATTTCTTTTTATTGATTATTTTATTTAAATAATAAATCAGTAGAATTAATTAGCGCATAATTTTGCATTACATTTCATATTTTTCACAAACCTATGATAATACTTTATTCGATTATTGTTCCATTTAGTATTAATTGTATCTGTGTTTTAAAAGTGTTACTTAAGTGATAAATAATAGATAAATAGATTTTTCAAGAAATATATTATTCAATAGTTACTTGCAATTTCGTAGTTTATAATTTTTTAAGGAAAGAATAAATTTTGTAGTGGAATTAATCTATTATAATTTTTAAATATTTGATAGTATCGAAATAAAAAATTATTTGATGTTATTTAATAATCGGTTAATTTATGAATCAAGTAAGTAAATATCGGTGGGGATTTTCAAATAGCAAAATTCACAAAAAGGACACATTCTAAAACATTAAAATATAACACCTAATTCATTATTAAAAAATAAAATATTTCAATACTAAAAAAGAATTTGGTTGAAAATAAAACTATATTGTAAATTTGCTGCAATAAACAACTTTAAAACAATAATAACAACAAAATGAATAATACGATTTTACTTTATAATTTCTATTGTTAATTTCAACGAAATATTTTCATAGTCCTATTATTTACAATTAATTAAATGAATTTATTGAATATATAACACAATTGTAATCAGCTATGTAATAAATTATTATTCGCCCATTCAAATTTAATTTAATTGTCTTTTAATGAAGCTTTTTTCTTAAATTAAAAATACTTTTTTGGCTTAAATCTTAAAAAATGTTCCAAAAGTAATACATAATTAACTGTAATTATCTTTCAGCAGCTATAGAAATAAATATTTTACTCTAAAGATTGTACATAAATCAAAACCGTTCCCAAATCTGAAACACTTAAAAATATTCAAAAACACTGAAATTTTTATTAAAATTCTCAAGGCTTCCTTGTGTACCACAAATTATCACACGAGGCTTAAAAAACGAATATATAACAATATTTTATAAACATCAAAGCAAACAATAACAAACTTTAACTTCTAAACTAAGCTATTTTATTTATTTAATGACACATCTTATACTTACAATTAATCTAATGATTCTGAAAACTCTTACTTTAGTGCTCTCTTACTAGGAAAGAATCTTGTAACTTATTAATTATTTATTGTCACTTCATTGCCATAGATTATCGATTTAATGGATGATTTGCATTTCTTCTTAAATCATATATTACAGAAATTCTTTGCAGTTATTATGAAATCCTTTTGATGGAGTTTGAAATATAACTTTGAAATTATTATTATATTTGTTTGTTATTTTTTCAATTACTTAAAGTGTTTTAATTTTTATTATTTATTAGGAATCCTTATGTACTACAAATTATCACGCGTGGACTACAAGACGAATACATAACAATATTTTATAAACATCAAAGCAAAAAGTAACAAATATTAATATCTAATAATTATTTACATTATATTTATTTAGGGGCATCTAAACATTATATCTATTTATTTATTTAGTGGTATAAGTGCCTTACACTTACATTTACTAATACTTTAGTGCCTTACACTTACATTTAATCTATCATAATGATTCTGAAATCTTTTACTTTTGTGCTTCCTTATCAAGAAAGAATCTTGTAACTTATTAATTATTTATTGTCACTTCATTGCCATAGATTATCGATTTAATTGTTGATTTGTATTTCTTCTTAAATCATATATTACAGAAATCATTTACGGTTATTATGAAATAGATCCTTTTGATGGCGTTTAAAATATACTTTTGAAATTATTATTATATTTGTTTGTTATTTTTTCATTTACTTAAAGTGGTTTAATTTTTATTATTTTTAATTTTTTTTTTATTAAAATTCACAAGGAATCCTTACGTGTCACAAATTATCTCACGCGGCTTACAAAATGAATGTATAACAATATCTTATAAACATCAAAGCAAACTATTACAAACATTATTATCCAAACTAAGCTATTTTATTTATTTACCTTACATTTAATCTATCATAATGATTCTGAACCTTCTTATTTTTTTGCTCCCTTACCAAGACAGAATATTGTAACTTATTAACTAGTTATTGTCATTTCAGTACCATATATTATCGATTTAACAGGTGATTTATATATAATATATGACCGGTTTCGATCATATATTACAGAATTTTTTTTTTTCGGTTATTGGGAAATGCATCCTTTTGATGGCTTTTGTAATATAAGTTTGTAATTATTATTACAAACATTAACATCGAAACTAAGCTATTTTATTTATTCAGTGGTACCTCAAACTTAAATTCATCTATCATAAGGATTCTGAAACCTCTTACTTTTGTGCTTCCGTGCCAAGAAAGAATCTTTTAACTTATAATTATTATTATCATTTATTGTCCTTTGTTGTTGTAATTGTTGTCATTTCACTGCCATGGATTATTGATTTGAAGAGTGATTTGTATTTTTGGTTATATCATGACATATTACCAAAATTTTTTTTCTGTTATTATATAAATCCATTTGATGGCGTTTGAAATATAACATTGAAATTATTATTTTTTTTTCATTTACTTAAAATGGTTTAATTCTTATCTCCATCAAATAGATCCCACTCTCCCCTTTCAACTCATCCGCTCCCCCCTGAGTGTCAATCCCCTCCCCCCTTTTCTCTTCTCTCGGGAATCGCTCCCCACAGATCCAGAACCATCGATTTAGCAGATACAAGATAAAAATGTAAAATTGATTTTTATTACTCTTCAATCCGACAGAAGTTAATAAAAATGATCTGCGATACATCGTACGCAGAAAGGCGATACAGAACGAGCATGTGTTATCCAGTCTTATCCTCGACCATTAAATTGGGGAATAAAACTGTCACAAAATCAGAAGGCAAAATCAGATCAAGAGAGAACAGAGATCGAGTAAGAGGTTAAGTCACTCTTCTACAACGCTCGTCTCTGTCTCTGGCGTAAAAGAGAGTGAGATAATAAAGAAGGACTTATTTACTGCGGGAGAGTATTTTATGGAGTCAAGAATGACTTTCGTGTCACTGATTATTCATGTCATCGCCATTGACGTTTAACAAAAGGTGTAAATGAATTTTCTAACATCAGATGCAGATGGGGTGAAATGTTTCATAAAAAAAATCGCAGTAGGAAGAAAAATGTCTTTTCCAAGTTTTAGTCTCTGATGAAATCGTTTTGTCAATTTTTTAAATTAAAAAATATTCAACAAAATTAAAAGTATATACAAAATTACTCAACAAATGAAATCGTTTTGTCAATTTTTTAAATTAAAAAATATTCAACAAAATTAAAGGTATATACAAAATTACTCAACAAATGAAATCGTTTTGTCAATTTTTTAAATTAAAAAATATTCAACAAAATTAAAAGTATATACAAAATTACTCAACAAATGAAATCGTTTTGTCAATTTTTTAAATTAAAAAATATTCAACAAAATTAAAGGTATATACAAAATTACTCAACAAATGATATCGTTTTGTCAATTTTTTAAATTAAAAATTATTCAACAAAATTAAAGGTATATACAAAATTACTCAACAAATGAAATCGTTTTGTCAATTTTTTAATTTTAAAAAATATTCAACAAAATTAAAGGTGTATATAAAATACTCAACAAATTCAAAGGTATAAATTAAAAGTATATATAAAAATAATTAACAAAATTAAAGCTATAAATTATAAAAATAATCAACAAAATTAAAGATATATGTAAAATATTCTACAAAATTAAAGGTATGAATTAAAGATATATAAAGAATATTTAACAAATTTTAAGGTATAAATTAAATCAACAAAATTAAATGTATAAATTAAAAGTACGTAAAAAAATATTCAGTTAAATTAAAGGTATAAATTAAAGATATATATGAAAATATTCCACAAAATTAAAGGTATAAACTAAAGGTATATATACAAATATTCAACAAAATTTAAGATATATACATAAATATTCAATAAAATTAAAAGTATTACTTTAAAATTCAAATATATCATGCAACTTGTGATTGTCATTAACATGATTTAATCAAAAGATAAAAAATATTTTAATAAAAAAAAGAATTATCAAAATTATTGTAAAACTTTATTTATACAACACGAAATATTGTTATTATAGTTTTCTTAACTTATAAGATTTAAATTAACTTACTAAATAATACTTTTATTTTGGAAATTAATTCATCTAATAAATGAATATTTCTATTTCCTTAATTAATTAATTATTTTATTTATTTTGTTGTCATTTAGAAAAACGACAGCATTTTAAGATTTTGTAATTAGTTTTTATGATTATTTAGTTGTTTGATAATTAGCGTTTTTTTATTTTTAATTTTTTTTCTTATTCCATAATGAAAAAAATTCCATTTTTCTATTCTTATGTTGCTTCAATTATCGCTTTTTCAATGTTTAGTCAATTAATGCTGGAATATTTTTAAAAATAATAAATAATAACAAATTTAACTAAGTTAATTCGTTTTAATTTTTTTTTTTATTTGAATAGTTTATTTTACTTTCAGGTAATAACTCGAACAAAAAAAAGTAAAACAGATAAATTGTTTTAGTTTGAATAATTTTACAATTTTAAACAACAACCATTATTTTTTATTTCAAAAATTATGTTATTTAAAGAAATTAAAAATAAAAATATAATATTTAATATCATAGAAAAATTTATTATTATTAAACTTCTATCTTTTCTATTTGCAACTTTCATAATCAGTATTTATTAACTTCCACTCCTTAAAGTAATATATATATATATATATATATATATAAATATATATATATATATATATATATATATATATATATATATATATATATATATATATATATATATATGTATTTATTGTGTTTATATTTTCTTTAACCTTTTAATACTGCATAATTCAGAATACAACAATAAAGAAATAAATTACAGAAATTCATAGGTGAATTTCAAATGCGTTCTATACATAATTCTATACATAATGCGATTAAAAAAACACGATTTTTTTCAGTAACCTCTTTAAAATGTCTGAAAAATTGCAAATATTATAATTTTTTAAACTTCTAATTCCTTAATTCTAATCTAATAATTATTTTTATTAAAAAAATATTTAACGAAAACAAGTGTAAAAAGTATTTTCAAATCTTAATAGAAACAAATTCGTGTAATTCAAATAATAATCATCAATATATATATATATATATTTTGTAAATTATCTACAAAATTGAAATCCTCTCTCAATTCGAAACGTTTTTATTTTTTTCTTCAGTAAGAAAAAATTCAAATAGATTTTAAAGCAAATCGAATCATTAATCATCATTTTAAAAACATACAATCCAAACCTTAGAAATATAAATAATTATTCAAATAATTAATATAAATCCCTCCATCCAAACATATTAATATTCTTCCATTTTGTATACAAGACAGTGGAATAAGATTTTTCATTTTACACCCATCTATAGTTCATCTATATAATAATAAAAAAAATATTCTTTTACTTAAAAGAAATAAATCCGTCACTATAAAATATCTTTTTGAACATCATTATTTTTTCTTATAAATTAAAGTCGAATTTTAATTTCATTTTTTTAAATAACAAAACGATTGTAAAAATCTGACAGTATATTTATTATATTATTTGTTATATGTATTTATTATGTTCTTCGATTAGTTAAAAAGAAAATGAGAAATCTATAAAATAATTTTAAATTAGGATTCAATATAATCAAATCGTGAAAAAATATAAAATCATTAAAGATTCTTTAAATCTTTCATAAAATTCCAATTTCAACTTAATCATATATTTTCATTCTATTTGTCTTCCTTAGTTTAAAAAAGGTTTCTAAATATAAACCATTTAAATTAAGTCATTTTCAAAGCATTTAAATGTATTTCACAAGAGGAAATGAAGAACAAAATCTCCCTCAGATTTGAATCAAATTTAATGAAGCCTCACAAAGATAGACAAAACCCAATAATTACCTCTTCTTCCAAATATAAGACATTGAAGAAAAACTGATCGCTCTAATGATAACTGCAAATCACATTAAACACTGTTAATGCTGTTATTCTCTTGGTACAGAATTTCCACATGAAACCTCTCTGATTTCAAATGTTAATTGCATGAAAACTGTGAGTCGTAGAGATTTGCGGTTTGCAGTGCCATAAATAGCAACATAATAAGTTTATTTTGCCACAATTTTTTTTTCCAAAAAGTCAATTTTTGCTGCATGCATATGCATATGTTGTATGCCATATCAATTATAAATACAACAAAAATTAACTCTTCGGAAAAAAAATTGCAGCAGAATAAAGTTGTTGTGTTGCTATTTATGACACTGCAAACCGCAAATCTCTAGGACTCATAGATTCCGTACAATTAACATTTGAAATCGGGAAAGTTTCATGTGGAAATGGCAAGAGATTAACAGCATTAACAGTGTTTAATGTGATTTGTAATTAGCATTGGAGCTATCAGTTTTTCTTCAATGTCTTATATTTGGAAAAGGGGGTAATCATTGGGTTTTGTCTATCTTTTTGAGGTTTGTTAAGATTTGGTTGAAATCTGATAGAGAATTCGAGCTTCATTCGCTTTTGAGAATTGTATTTAAATGCTTTGAAACACACTTAATTGAAATGATTTTATATATAAACTTTTTTAAACTGATAAAGACAAATTAAAAGAAAATAGATTATCAAGTTGCAATTGAAATTTTATACAAAATTTATAGAATTTTATATTTTTTCAGGATTTCATTATTTTAATCATAATTTGAAATTATTGTATGTGTTTCTTATTATTTTTTACATATCGAAAACAATCATTTTGATACTTAAAAAATGAAGTTTAAATTTGTCGTGTATTTATATTCGTGAATTCCGAACAATTAACATTTGAAATCATTGAAATTTCACGAGGACACCCTGTAATTTAAAATAGTTCTTTAACTATAAAACATTTTAATATAAATATTAAATAAAATTTCAAAGAGTTTATAAATCTATTTCTTTCCTAAGCCCAGAATTCTCCCTCCAAAAACAAAAACAAAAACACACTGTTTTTGATTTTTAAGTTATAACTAGCTTTAAAAACTCTAAATATTGAAGATGTTAAAAAATTTACTACATCTAAAATGTTCTGTAAAAATTTAGTTAAAACAATTTTCTTCCAAATTTCACAAAAAAGAATCAGAATCTTTGAAAAAGGATTATTAAAAAATTGATATGTGTGGTTTAAATATCAATGTTTTCAAATTTAACTTATATATTTCACTAACAAAAGTTTTAAATACAATTAAAAACCAAAAACTAATGAATATCTATCAGATCTTAAGAAATTGAGATCTAAGACATCTAAAATGCTCTGTAAAAATTTAATTAAAACAATTTTCTTCCAAATTTTACAAGAAAGAATCAGAATCTTTGAAAAAGGATTATTAAAAAATTGAGATGTGTGGTTTAAATATCAATGTTTTCAAATTTAACTTATATATTTCAAATTTTAAATACAATTAAAAACTAAAAAATAATGAATATCTATCAGATCTTAAGAAATTGAAACAAACCATAGTAGATCAAATAGTTAAAAGCAAAATGAATTCCTTTTTCAATTGAGAATCAAGTTGTGCTTAAAGCGATTGTTTTTTTTTAATTTGGTTTTTTAAGGATTTGTGAAATTGGAATTGAAAGAGTTGTCTTGCTTTGCAGTCTCAATTGATTCCTCAAATGTAGAAGGAATTCATTAAAAAGGAGACGTGGGCTTTAACTATTAATATTTTCAAAATTAATTTATTATATATTTCACTATCAAAGATTTTAACTATAACTCAAAACAAAAGAATTCCAACCAGAAATTTGATAAATTGTAACAAACTATAGCAGAACAAATAGTTAAAAACAAAATGAATTCTTTCTTTTTATGAGGAATAAAATGAAACTTCAAAGCAAGTCTACACTTTCAACTCCAAATCACAAATCATTAAAAACCACATTAAAAAAAAAGACAGTCTCATTAAAAAGACAACTCTTCTTTCGAAGAAACAATTTCATTATGCACTGTAGATATTTCTTATAAATTCAAAATGTACATAATTAAAATATTTTGCCCTCACATTTCTTGATTTAAAAAAAAATTACGAAGAAGAAATGCATAAACATTAATAAAATTCACACAAGTAAAACTTAACCGTAACTTTCTTTAACCATAGAATCTTTGATATTTTATTACAGCTGTTCCAAATCTCAACAAAAACAATTTAAAAATCCATTTTAAAAATTACAAAATTTACTATATATAAAATATTCTGTAAAAATTTAGTTAAAATAATAATTTAGTTAAAATGAGATGTCATCTATAAATATCAATATTTTCAAATTTAATTTACAACGAATTTATTAAGTACTTCACTAAAAAACATTTTAAATATAATTCAAAATAAAAGACTAACGAATCTCTGTCAGATCTTGAGAAATAAAAGCAAACTATAGCAGTACAAATAGTTAAAGACAAAATGAATTGCTTTTTTATTTGAGGAATCAAATGAGATTGCATAACAATATAACTCTTTCAACTTCAAATCATTAAAAACCACATTAAAAAACAGCTCTTCTTTTAAAGAAACAATTTCCTTATGCACTCTAGGTATTAAAACAAACTTTAATAGTACAAATAATTAAAAACAAAAAGAATTTCTTCTTCATATGAGGAATCAAATGATATTGCATAGCAAGTTTATTCTTTCAACTCCAAATCGCAAATCATTAAAAACCACATTTAAAAAACCAGCCTCATTTAAAAAACAGCTCTTCTTTTGAAGAAACAATTTCATTATGCACTCTAGGTATAAATCTTATAATTTCAAAACGTGCATAGTTACAAAATTTTGCCCTCGCATCTTTTGATTTAAAGAATAACAATTATGACGAAGAAATCCACATAAATTCACACAAGAAAACTTTAACTGTAACTTTCTTTAACCGTAGAATCTTTGATATTTTATTACAGCTCTTCTAAATCTCAACAAAAACAATTTAAAATCCATTCCAGAAAAGCCTTAGCTTCCTTTTCCGCTAATGATCTACAAACTCAAACTCGAATTCATTAATTTAACTCCTTCAAATCTCAAAAAGCATTTAAATACATTACCAAACAAAGCGAGTGACAAATCTACTTCAAGATCTTTAACAAGATACAATCGAAACCCCAGAAAGACAAACAATTAAAGCACAATGAAAATCCTCCTCCTCACTCCTCCTCCTCCTCGGCAAACAGGGCTGGGAGAAGTAAGGCCGACCGCAGATCATTTATCTGACGTTAAAAACAAAAGGGCTGACTTCAGGAAAAGCGGGGAAGATCCTTTCCTCTTCATGAAGGGGCTTATTCCCTAACCATTAAGAGGGGCTGAAATGATGAATAAAAAATAAAAAGCTCTTAAAAGGCAGAGTTACATTTTTATTTACTCGCTACTCCCTGAAGACGACTCGCTCTTTACTGCGATACTGACTTCGGAAATATAATATTCTTTTTCCGCGTGCTGCGATATTCGTTGATAAGTATAATACAGTTATTTTTTTTAAATATAAAAGTTTCGTAGAATGGGGGGTTGGTTTTTCTGATAAATTATATTGAAAAATGTATTCTTTTTAACGTACTCTATTACGTCGAAAATGTAATTACTGTAGTATTATAACACACAGTTTTTGCATATTAAAAGCCTGTAATGTTGAGTTAATTACAGGAAGATAATCAGAAGTGGCTCATTGGTAACTTGACCGCTGGGGATCATTAGGGATGAGGTTCAATCCGTTTGCGCCTGTGTTGCAGACGTTGTTTCAAAAAACGAAGAGACTCGATGGCGTTTGTGATGTTCAGCATCTTGACACGTTAGTCGGATTATATAATTATATATACATAGGCTCGATTCGTGGCTCAGTCGTAATACCCGTCGCTGGTGAATATTAGGGCTGGTTTAATCAGCTGGCGACATTGTAGTAGATACTATCTCAAAAACATGAGAAGGCGACCTGATGGTCAATTGCTAGCTCTCTTGCCTTTAATACCACTAGCTTCAGGTTCTCATCTTGGAGGTGGAATGGATGTTTGTTGGTCACTCGGAATCCACTTTAAACAGTAGGTCCTGGACAAATTAGCCTAAAATGAGCAAAAATGAACTTAGAGTGGCAAACCAAAAACAAGGAAACTCGAGAGCGTTTGTGATATTTATCATCTCGGAGTTTTGATGGGAGTTTTACAGGTTTTCTCCCATACGATACTCAAATACGGGATAATTCGTTTAAAAGTCGAATAATTTGTCCTCTAGGAAGGCACTGCTCTTCTTCTTCTTCAGTGTTATGGAACCAATTCAGACTTCTACCTACGGGTGCCAAATCACTACAGCATCTGCCCCCCTTCCCTAGGTCTATGAGAACACACGTGCTCAAAGACTTGGTCCAGATGTTGCTGTCGACCAAATGGGATAAGAAACGATATCATATGTCTATGTTTAAAATAATTTCAAAACATATCCATGTTTTATTGTAAATAAAAGAGTTATGAAATCTAATGGGATAAAACTTGATTTGTAATCATAATTATTATATTTTCTAAAGAAATGAAATTGTAAATCGTCATTATTTTGATCTTTATTGTTTAACTATTAAATTTATGAACAATCTACTTGTATTAAACAATTCAAATTTCACTTATTTGCTCAGTATCCAATACATTTAACAAGGCAAATAATAATTTTCTTTTAACGCATGATAAAGGCACAGCAGAATTCGTCTTCTATAAGGATATATATATATATAAGGTCTTCTATAGATGTTTTAAATGCATATAATGAAATAAAATACTTCCTAAACTAATGACTCAATAATTAATCGTTAAGAAAAATTAAATTGGTTCGCTAAATTATTCTGTTCCATTTGTGGCTTCAGTTGAAGAATTTATCAATTATCCCTAATTATTTTTAAAATTGCAATTTTGTGAATCTCAACCTTATGTATTGAACACTAAACAACCGATTTTTAAAATATAAAAACGATTTAAATTTTTAGATACATAAGTATTATTTTCCTTGCGTATTACTTTCCTTACATACAGAATAATTAGAATCGTGATTTAGTAATTAATTTTTGTAATTATTTTTATGCATGAAAATTTAATTTATGCCTTAATTCTACTAACTACAGAATGAAAATTTATACTAATTTAAATGAGACTTAGTAACATGAAAAATATAAAATCAAAATCATGTAAATGTTTATTTTCTAATAATGTGATGACATATTTATTGGTGAATATAAAAAAATATATATATTTGAAAGTAACTAGGATTACAAAAATAATGATTGATGCAAAATTTAATCACACCATTTATGTAGGAAAACACTCAAAATCAGTTTTAGAAGCAAAATTATGTTCATGATTATTTTATTTTGAAACAAATTTAATATGTGCATGCATTTATTTTTAACACTTATTACTATAAGCTGCATTATTGTTTGAAGCAATAAATATTGATAGCTTGGAATATTATATTAAGTAAAAATGATATTAGAAAATCATAGTAAATACAGCAGCTTTGAATTTGAATAAATGCAACAGCTTTGAAAATATAATGTCTTTGTCTTCTTAAAGGTTTCAGATTAAAAAAATTTTCAACGTCAGTTTTAAACAAAATAACATAATTAGTAATGTATTATTAGTATTATATTAGTATTATATTTATCCAATTTCGAAATTGGATAACAACATACAAAATACAACAAAATTACAAAAATACAAATACAAAATTAACGCAATTTTGTAAGCTAGCACTTAAATTTAAATAAAATAAAATAAAATTAAATATAATAATGCAAATAAATTAAAATTAAATATGCAAATCTACATTTAATCTTATAACTCATTTATAAGCTACAGATATTTCACTTAAATCACTTTGCAAGAAGAAATAAAAACATTTGTATTTTATTAATAATCACTGAAATATTTTTTTATGTATGGTAATAAAATTAACAAAAATTTTTATTTATCAAAATCAACTAACTGTAATTTTTCAGCATTAAATATAGCATCAAATTAAGCTATTATTGTAATATTTATTAATAGTTACTAGTGTTATTAATCTGTCTTTAATTTTTATTGAAAATGCAGGCAACTATTAAAATGTTTTTCGTATATTAAATATTTGTCTTCTTCAACAGCAATAGAAATGAAAGTTTTCAAATTATACAAGCATACACAATTTTCATTTTCTTCAACAAGCATTTGATTACAATTTTTACAACCTACGTAAATCATAAGTACATGCGACTCAATTTAATAAGAACCAAAGATTACTGCATATAAATATAATGCTAAAATGTACAAAATATATTTTATACAACTCTGCAGAAAATTAAAAATATCTGAAAATCGAACATCTAATCTCGTTGGAGATTCAGAAAACAATAAGAAATTTCAATTCAGATATATTAAAGAAAGAGATTGCGGTTATGCAATATTATTCAATAACTATTTGCAGGTTTCATATATATATAGCACATTTTCTATCTGCAAGTTTGGTATATGAATCAAACACAGAAATGAATTCCTTATTCAAAGAGAAATCCAATCCGTTATATACGAGTAAAAGTCAATTTTCCACATCTCGAGATTTGGAATAAAAAATCAAAACCAATCCTAAAATTGATTTAAGATAGGAGAACAAAATTATAAAAACGACACACGTGAACAAAAAGCCCTTATATGGTAATATTTTTTCCTCCTTTATGTCAGAAATAAGAAATGTATTTATAGTTCACCATAAATTGAAGTTATGATCCACAAATGGAAGCAAATCTTACAAGTACGAAACAAAAATATTGCTTTTTGTTTGTTTTGAAAAATCTCATATTATAAAGAAAATACACGCTATTGGATATCTCAAAAGTTATGTTTTTTTTTTATTATTTAGAGAATAGATTATCTAGAAAATTTGATAATTTAAAATGCACTATATTATGTACTAATTAATTATTAAATTTTTACAATACCCAAATATGCTTTACAAACTAAACGAAACTTTAATTTTAAATTTTATAAAATTTACTTATAATTTTTACATTAAGAGAAATTTTTTCGCACAACTGAAAATTGAATATTTAAATCGAAAGAAAAGTATTCATAGAAAATTAATTGATCTTCAATGGTCTAATGAAAGTTAATTAATTTAAATTAATATTTATTTCTACAAAAAAATAAATATATGAAATGTAAAAAAAGTTTATGTATGGTAATTTTAAATTAATTTAATTACATTCGTATGTATTTTATAAATACTTTTTTATTCGTATGTATTTTAGAAATACTTTTTTATATTATTTATATTATTTTTGTATTTTAGAAATACTTTTTTTTTTTTACTTTTAAAAATAACTTTGAAAAGATAATTTCTTAAATAAATTTTAACTGTATTTTTATTTGTTTATTCTTATTATTTATCTTTAATAAGACAAAAGATATTTAAATATTGAAAAAATAAACAACAATTATTAAACTGAAATTACACATTTATTTAAGTTAAGAGTAAACATATTTAAATAAATATAAAATTTTCATAATTTTCATAAATAAATTGGATCGCATCAAATTATTATTTATAAAAAATTAATTTATTTTCATTAAAATTTATTTTATTAAAATTATTTTCATAAATTTATTTTAATTATTTTAATGAAGAGAAAAAATTTTACTTCAAATAGTTAGTAAATAGATTTATATTTAAAAAAATTACTTCTACAAGTATAAATCATCAAACATATACTTAAAAAAAATTCTAATAAAAGAAGATAATTTTTTGTCATATTAACTATTTTTGATAGAGTTAAAAGAAATTTTTTATAATAATAATTTTATACTTTTAAATGTATTAAGTGGATTAAAGTAATTTTTTTAACTATTTAATAGTTTAAATGAAATATTTATATTTCGAATGGTCATATAAAAATTTATTTTGCTACATTTAAAACCAAAAAATTGTTATATATCTAATTTGTTTTCAAAATTGTATTCGAAATCATTTAAAATAAAAAAAAAACATGTTCTACAGTGGGTATATAGTAATGAAACATTTATTATGCTTAAGCTTAAAATTATGTAAGTTCCAAGAATAAAATGCTCAAGATTTAAATTTAAATCAATCAATGAGAAAATTGTTTTTTTTTTAAATTAATAATTTTTGTATACACAAACGGTATTTAGAGATATGCATTAAAAAGGATATTTTGTAGTGTGCATTTAAATAACACTTTGTAGCATTAACATTAGCATTTGCAGCATTAACTTTTATTTTTTTATTATTAAAATTCTAAGATCAAATTTAAAGAATTGATCTTAGAAATTTAATAATAAAAGCTAATAATACAAGCAATAATTAAATAGTTTATGTCATCACTTATATTATTTCAATCTTTTATTTTAAATATATAATTTTAATAAATTAATTTATTATTTATTTTCACCTAATATATTTCATCTAATTATTTCACCAATTTATTTTCACCAAAATATTTTCTTTTTATTTCGCCTAACGGCAAAGTTAATGTAATTAATATAAAAAGAAAATAAGTTAAAAAACAAAAAATTTATAATTTGTTTTATGCATAATAAAATTACATTTAAAACGTTTATTGTGATAGCAATAAAATTGCAGGAAAACACAATTGATTACAGATTTTATCTTTTATCTTTTGTATATTAATTTAAATTATATTTTATTTTGATGACTTTTTTATGACCTTAACTCAAAATTTATTATTTGTAGCACACAAATTATCTTGATAGTAGTAAATATTTCGAAGTTGTGAAAAAAAAATTATAAGGCCCTTTAACAAAATTTTTTTTTTAAATTCACTTCAAAAATTTTAATTTAATATATCAAAATAGGACAAACAAAAATAATATACAATGAATAATATCTCTAATCTTTACAGTATTAAGTGCAGATTTCTTAAAATTTCTGAATTATTTTGAAATTGAAAAATTTATAAACTGCTACAATTTTATACATTTTACCGGATAAAATTTAAAAAAAAGTAAAAATTACAAGAATTTATTTATTTAAGATATATAGGTGAAAAGAGAGATCCGAAAAATTACCATAAATTTATAAAACTGCAAGAATAAGAATAAACTAGAAGCTAAGGCCAAACTAGAAACTAAACTAGAAATTTTCTGAAGACTAAGAAATATTTTAAGTTTAATACTTCAAAATATCTTTCAGTTTTCTGGGAAACCGTCAATTAATCTGAAACCTTTCACGAAAATTAACGAGCCTATGCAACATTAGGTACTTCACTGCGTCACTATGACGTCATTTTCTATAATGAAAGTAAATATCAAATATGATGTTCACATGTTTAACACTAGTTTATTTTGTTATAAATTATATTAAAATCAGAGCTGTGATATTAAAAGAATAAATACAATATATTGATTTATGTTTTATCAATTTTCAATGCCAGTCGAGGTATGGGTATCAATGCGTATCTGTATACATTCAAAAACATACTACACAAAACTTATATGACTTGCATTTACATTTTTCATAAATTTTGTATCTTATATTTTTAACGGAATTTGCTGGTTGTATTGCATATTTTTTGTTAACTAACATTTACTATTGTTACAATACAAAAAGGAGAGTTTTCAAGAATTGTTGTTGTTGAATAAAGCGAAAAAAATCAAATGTAGCGAATAATATTGAATAAGTAATTTTAAGAACTATCTTTTCTTCTAATTCAGCAAAAGCATTTATTTTAAGTATTTCAATATCTTAATATCACTTTTTTTTAATAATCACGAACTTTGTTTTCATGATATCAGGTCTAGTCACATAAACAAGTCAATAATGCATTAAGACATAAATAAAAAGTCAAAAGAATATCCTTCCAACTTTCAAAAATATTTTTTTAAAACATACATGTTTCTCCTCTTTCTTATTGATGTTTACCAAATTATTAATGCTCTAGAAAAATAAATAAAAGATATCACAATCTTTCTAAACAATTTCTTATAATTACCGACCCATTTCAGATAAATGCAAAAACAATTTTTCAAAGTGGTATGGAAGAACATGTTCGAAAATTATCCTAACAACAAAAGCAATTTTAAAGCATTCTTTTTCTCCTAATATACCAGGAGTTGTAATATTTCGGGGAAGGTAATTAAAGTAATGTTTTAAAGAAGTAGCAAATACAAAGCTTTCAGCGAAATTGAGCTTTTCAATTTAAAGGCTCCTTTGCTTTTTCTGTTTTTAATCTGTTAGACATGTTTTTAATTAATATCGAAATTTAAAATTTTTCGAATAGTTTAAGTTTGCCATTTCAAATTTCTGCAAATTAATATGTAGACATTTTTTTTTCTTCGGACTTAATAGAAGAAAACTAATCTAGCTTAATTTTTATTCTCTAAATGTTTCACTTATTATTAAAAGCCATTTTCTTAATTAACTGTTTCTTGTATTTATTAGCAATAATCTGAAAGTAAATAAGTATGAAATTTAAAAAAAATGAAACTTTCTGGGAAGTTTTTAAGTTTGTTTTTGTTTTAATTAAATAAATTTTTTAAATATTTAATATAAAGTAACATACTTCTAATCTATTTTAAAACTTCAAAAATACAAATTTCAAAGTAAAACGGAGCTTTATTTGTTAAATTTATTTGTTTATTATTGATAAACACTAAAATATGACTAATATTATATTATATTACATTATATTATAATATAATATATTATGACGTGTTTTATCATTTTTTAATTTTTTTTAATTAATTTAGTTTCACAAATCAATAATTTTTTCTTCTGTCACTTAAGCAAGAATTAAAGGAAATGCAACAAAAAATTCAAATATTAAAGTTAAATTTGTAAGGAAAATTCCATAATTTAGGCTTACATAAAATACAATTTTTTTAAATTTTTATTTTAAAGAAAGGAATATTTTCAATATATAAAAAAATAAATATTATAAAAACTTTTACAAATTATACCATTTTTTTCAAGACGTTATAATTTGCATATAAAATTGCTATTAAAACTATTTATAATATACTTTAGGAGATAATAATTTTTATTAAAAAATTGTTATATTTCACTCAATACACGATTAAACTGTAAAATCGCGGTTTCATACATAATGATAAATTAGAATGTTTATAAAAATAATATTTTATAAAAAATAAATTTAATAAAATTATGTTATAAAATATTCTTAAAGCGAATTTTTTTAAAAAACTATATCGAAAAGAAAAAAAAAGCGATTATAAATTTAATATTAATTTCTTAGTATATTTCATTTTTATGTCACAAATATTTTTTAGCCCAAAGTGTGCTACAATTTTTATTTTTTTAATTTTGTTACAATGTTTAAAACTTTAATTATAAGTTAATTTATTTTATTAATTAATTAATTTGTTAACCTGAAAGTATTTAAAATAAATTCAGTAAAAATATATAATTATACTTTATTTGTAGTGAATTTTTACGAATGCCATTTATTTCTGCAAGGTATTTAAAATATTTCAAACTGACAAAATTATTAAATTTGAAAATATTTCAAACATATTCTTTTTATTTTAAATAACATTCTCTAAAATAAAACTCTCTATAAATTTTATTTTATAGATCTGTAAGAGGATTATAAAATATATAAGCAATTTGTCATTTTGTTCTTAAATTTCCAGGTATATCTAGGAGAAATACTGAAAATGTTCTTCAGTTGAAACCAAGATATGTGGCGCCATCTGTTAACAGTCATAAACATTAAACATTCAAATGGATCCAAATGTTTTAAGAGAGAAATAACTGTCGTTTTAATACATAAAAAAAATTAAAGAAACGTTTTTCAACAGAAAAAATTAAATCTAATACATGAATTACTTATACTTGTTTAAAATTCACCACTTTATTGCACCACTGATGATGATTGAGTCTGCATTTAGCCTTACGCAGAGAAACATGATTTAACATTAACAAGTTAACACCATATACATTTTTTTTTCATTTAATTTTGAATCAGAAATTATAAATTTTTTTACAGTTTCTACAGTGATGTTCTAAAGTTTTCTAGTAGTTTTTTTTTTGCGGAGGAGAGATTAGATCTTCGTCTAAATCATGAGATGAGATATAATAAGAGGAAACAGAGACATATTATAAGATATAATAAGTGAAGTACGTACCTGTGTTAGGTATGCATTTTTTACCTTTTTTTAAGATAAATGTAAACGTTTACTAACTTCACTTATTTTGCATATATTAAAACAATTTTTTTTAATAAATGTAAAGAATTTATTAACAATCACAAAAATAATAATCGCAAACTTTTAAAGAAAAGGGTAATTTTAATGATACAGACAATGATTAACTGTATTCCGAATTTATGTCATTCATATTTTTTTATTTATTTAAATTTAATTCATGGAGAAAATCAAAATCGCTGCAGAAACGTCTTAACACTCTCTGTATTTAGTTGTTATATTTACTTAAAAAACTATTGCGATTTATATTCCCTGTAACCATCATAATCATGTCTATTATATTACAGTAGAATCTCTTTAAGCCGAACCGAAAGAAGTCGAAAACCTCCGAAACTCGAAAAACTAAATTTAGTTGACAGTCGTTTTCAAAACAATTATATTACAGTAGAACTTCCTTAAGTCGAACCTCGATAAGTCGAAAACCTCCGAAACTCGAAAAACTAAAAACTTGATTTAGTTGACAGTCGTTTTTAAAACAATTATTTTACAGTAGAACCCCTTTAAATCGAACCACAATAAGTCGAACAGCTCCAAAACTCGAAAAATTTTTTTGTTCCCTTCCCTTCAAGCCCCAAAACCTCCATTACCCGAAATTTCAACCCTCTATAAGTCGAAATAATGAGTCAATCCCCACAAGCCATTTTGGTATATATTTTCCCTCCGTAGCTCGAAAAAAAAAAAGTGGACCTCTGTATCTCGAACATTAGCAATAATTGTTTTTACAACCTTTACAACTCGATCATTTGAAACTAATTACCTCTTATAGCTCGAAGAAAAATAAGTTACCGACTTTAAGGATTTGCCGACAATGAACGTCATTGTTTCTTAGAAAACAATGTATGAGCATACAGTAAGCAGAATAACCAATTCTATGAAATATGCTTATTATAATTCTTATTCTTATAATTCTCAAAATAAGTCAGAAAGCATCTAAACCTCTACAAGCCGAATATTTCCTTACAAAATCCGCGTAAGTCGAAATCCTCCATAAGTCGAAAACTCTATAACTCGAGAATTATTTGGAGTCTCCCTTGAAGTTCGACTTATAGAGGTTCTACTGTATGTCCAATTCTATGAAATAATCTTATTCTTATAATTCTCAAAATAAGTCAGAAAGAATCTAAACTTCTACAAGTCGAATATTTCCTTATAAAATCCGCGTAAGTCGAAATCCTCCATAAGTCGAAAACTCTATAACTCGAATTATTTGGCGTCTCCCTTGAAGTTCGACTTACAGAGGTTCTACTGTATATCCAATTCTGTGAAATATTCTTATTATAATTCTTATTCTTATAATTCTCAAAATAAGTGAGAAAGAATCTAAACCTCTACAAGTCGAATATTTCCTTACGAAATCCGCGTAAGTCGAAAACTCTATAACTAGAACTATTTGGCGTCTCCCTTGAAGTTCGACTTACAGAGGTTCTACTTTATATATAGTTATATTAAATATTCTTATTATAATTCTTATTCTTATTATAATTCTTATTCTTATAATTCTCAAAATAAGTCAGAAAGAATCTAAACTTCTACAAGTCGAATATTTCCTTATAAAATCCGCGTAAGTCGAAATCCTCCATAAGTCGAAAACTCTATAACTCGAATTATTTGGCGTCTCCCTTGAAGTTCGACTTACAGAGGTTCTACTGTATATCCAATTCTGTGAAATATTCTTATTATAATTCTTATTCTTATAATTCTCAAAATAAGTGAGAAAGAATCTAAACCTCTACAAGTCGAATATTTCCTTACGAAATCCGCGTAAGTCGGAAACGCTATAACTAGAACTATTTGGCGTCTCCCTTGAAGTTCGACTTACAGAGGTTCTACTTTATATATAGTTATATTAAATATTCTTATTATAATTCTTATTCTTATTATAATTCTTATTCTTATAATTCTCAAAATAAGTCAGAAAGAATCTAAACCTCTACAAGTCGAATATTTCCTTACAAAATCCGCGTAAGTCGAAAACTCTATAACTCGAATTATTTGGCGTCTCCCTTGAAGTGTGACTTACAGAGTTTCTACTGTATATCCATGCAGAGAATATTAAGTTCAACTTCCGCTTTTAGCATTCCTCTTAGAAATACTCTCAAATATCCAAATTGAATGAAACACACAAATGATAATAACTAAGATCTACAAGAAACTTAATTCATTAAAGGCTATAAACATATAGTAAATGTAAGTATAAAAGTAATATACCGCTAATTTTCGGTTTGGATTCTTTCAATTTAATGTAATTCCTTTATATATATATATATATATATATATATATATATTATATATACTCTATGATACAATCTTGTAAAAGTAAAATTAGTAAAGCAATCTGTTCTTACAGAATTTGATTGAGTGGCTTAAGCTTTACTACATTGGGAAATCTAGATTTCAAATCAACATACATATGAGATAGTGCTTTTCTATAAAAATAAGTGAATTAGATTGTTTCAGGTATTAAATCTTTATACTGGTCGAAGGATGCATACGTTTTGTCACTTTTAACCTTTGAAATAATTTGTAAAAGAAAGTGAGTATCAAAATTTATTTAAACTTAATTTATCAAATTAACAGAATTCTTCTTCTTCAATGGCGCAACAGCCCCATGGTGGGCCAAGGCCCTCTTGCCTACTGGCAGATTTCGAAACAGGTGATGCTTTCTTTTTTACGGGGTAGTGTTGACAGCCGTTACGCCCAAAGCTCTACAGTCATATTAGATCAGGACCTATAGTTTAAAGTGGATTACGAATGCCTACAAACATCCATGGCACCACCGGGACACAAACCCGAAATCTGCGGCATGGAGAGCCAGATTGCTGGTCACTCGGCCATCAGGCCCCAAATAAACATTCTAGCTGCTTAAAACTATTAAAATTCGTTTAATTCATTAGTGTCCTATTTTATTTAAATATATATTCATGATAATGTCACGTGATGTCTTCGATTCTTTCAAACAATTATTATTCCTTATTGGGTACGACATCATAGAATGACATACAATAATTATTGATGGGTTTCTTTTGATAGAAATTTACAACGCAATAAGTAATTTATTATTATACAATTTAAATATAACTTTAAAAATTCTCTTAGGACATTGTTACCATATATAACAGCTCTCTGTACTTTTAAAATAAAAAAATAATAATAAAAAAGTCCTACAAAAAAAAATTAGAAAACTAAAACTTAATTCATAATTAAACGCGCTAATACTAAGTAAATAAAAAATGCACGTCTTTTAGTTCTTATCATTTCAAGATTTTTAAAATATTCATTCCATTCAAGAAACAAGTGTAGATCTCTCCAATATAGAGTACAATCCAATATACAAAATTTTAGCATCACGCAGCATATAAAAGCAAGATCTTTACTCAGCAAAAGCGAAAATAATAATTACTCGCAAAAAAATTAAAAATATTGAAATTAAAAAAAAAAGTCTATTCATTCTAATATTTTATAACAATAAACTCATTCAAAGCCATCATTAATTCTATACTTATAATATGTATAATTAGCCACCATATTTTCTATATAGATTGCTTTAAACTATAATCCATTGACATAACTTATTCCTTCGTGAAAACAAGATTTTCAAACCTCTGCATCTATAAAAATTCATCTATACAATGCATTACATACTTCTGAAAGAAAATGAAGAAAAAATTTAGCCACACATTTTTTTTTATTTAAACTGTGTGTTTGTAAAGCAATTGTATTGTTGTTAGAGGGAATAATTCATGGAAAAACTTCTTAAAATCACAGTGAAAAAATTTCATATCAAAGTTTGATTTGATTTTACTTTCTTCAAATCAAATTTGAAGAAAGTAAAATCATAACAAGTACGATAAAAATTTTTTTTTTTTAAAGTCAATTCCTACTTTTTTTCACTCTATGGCAGAAAGTAATTTATAAATAATTTTCATTCCTTTTCTTAAGTTTATCTGGCGCCATCTATTGGCAGATATATGCAACTTAAATCTAAAAAAAAATTAAATGTGGTTAAATAAATTTAATTACTGAATTAATATTTGAAAAAACTGTCATCCACTACAGCTTCAAAAAAAAAATGTATTTGAACTTGAGTGGATGAATAAAAAGTATTTTATGAACGATTGAAAATTTGAACAAGATATATATAGGGAGAGTGTGAGCTAATAGAAGGAACTGAAAAATCATCAGTAAAATCCCGGTCATTTTTTTGCCCACTTTAACCTAATTAGACAGGGACCTATAGTTTAATGTGGATTCCGAACCAGTAAAAAGCTTTTATGTCGCTGCCAGGATTCGAACCAGAAGTCTGTGGTACCAGAGCTCTAGACAATTGGCCATTAGGTCGCTCATATCAAAGAAAACTCGAACAGCACTCAGTGCACTCAACCCCTATTCCCCCCTCGGCACCACAATCATCACCCCGATAATCCTAAACGAAGCACCCTTTGCTTGCCTAATCAATAGCCCTACCCCCTTCCTTTCCCCTTTATTTTCCAACGTGAGCTCGTATGTCCTACAAGTGATTAAATTAACGAAATTTCGGGGGAGGTTTGCTCATTCACGGCCAGATTCATCAACCGTTGATGAAGGATGTCAAGGAAACTCGATTAACCAAACTCCCACGTGATGAAGCATATTTTTCGCACACCTAATCAACACGGCGCCAAACCTCTTCCAGGCATCTCTGCGTTGATTTATTTCTAACATTTTTCAACATGGTGTTTAAGTGTCGAGATTGACAAATTTAAACGAAGAAGATGTGTTATCAAATTGCATTACATTCTTGCAAATGAGTGTTACAGTAATATTAACTGGAGACTTTCAATGTAATCTGGTCGGTATACAATTTATTTACACAATATCTACAAAATAAGAGCTTTTGTGAAATTATTGTTTTAGAAGATTGTGTAATTATGTAGCTTTCTGAAATTTTCAATGAAAATGGTCTGTATGTATGGCTCTGATTTGCACAATATCTACAAAATTAGAGTTTTTGTGAAAGGACTGTTTTAGCAGCTCTTTCAACTATGTAGCTTTTTGAAATGAAATTTAGAAAACTCAAATAGTAATAATAATAATAAAACAATTATCTATAAACATTTTAGTACATTTATTGTTTTCACTTTGACGTTAGGTTATTAGTTAACAGAATAAACAGATATATACCAGATTCAGAATCTGTATTTTGACACCAAATTTTGAATTAATATAACCCATAGAAGTGGCATCTGTAAATGGCTTCTAATCTGTAAATGGCTTCTAATCCTCTTATTTTCATTCAAAGATAAGAAAAAAAGACTTTCTAATTTATAGATTTATCAAGCTTTCTCTTTCAGATATGGGAAAGCTTTCGCCTTAGAAGATTTCACCAAAAATATCTGTACAGGTACACTAATGCAATTGAAGATTTATGAACATACAAACTGAACTACAATAAGAAAAAGAAATATAAAAACTTTGAATAAAGTGAAGACTGATGAACATATGAACTGATATACAATAAGAAAAGAGACAGATAAAGAAATATAAAAACTTTGAATTAAGTGAAGAGAAAATAAAGTGAAGACTGATGAGCATACAAACTTATGTTCCATAAGAAAAATAGATAAAGAAATATAAGAAACCATTTTTAAAAATATGAAAATAAACACCAAAACCTTTAAAATATCTTGAAATTGATTAATAATATTATAAGTCTTCTTGAAAATATATATTTGATTTAGTTCGGAAGCCTTAGACGCTTTCCATTACTGTCCTTTTTTTTTTAACAAGATTTTTTTTTATCAAGATGTTTTTTGAATTTCTCGTATCAAAAATATTTATTGAACTCATATTTACTTCTATAAATATTTTCTATCTGTAAAGACAGAAACAATTATAAAACCCAATTTAAGAATTTTGAGATTTATATTAAGAATCTAAGACATGAAAATAGATAGATCTAATAAAAAAAAATAATTAATGATATTTCAACTTCACAAAACAAAGGATCAAATTTTTGCTTGCATTTATTTTAAGAAGACACATTGGAATGACATGAAATGCATCACTTTTAAAATAAAATTTTTACATATTTGATGAAATAAATGAACAGATATACTTATGATGATAATAACTGATGTTCTTATTATGATATAATAAGATAAAAAATAGATAAAGAAATATAAAAACTTTTTTAGAAATGAGAAAAATAGCACCAAAATCTTTAAAATATTCTGAAATTTTTTAATGAAAATATTTATAAATCTTCTTGAAAATGTATTTGAAATTACATGACTTTAAATATTAAGAATTTCATTTACAGTTATTATTTATTGTGCTAACATTTAATTGAGCAGTTTCGAAATTTACCTAAAACAAAATGTAAGTAATATAAAAATGTTATTAATAATATTAAGTAATGTTCAATTGTACTAATCAATTTTTTGTTAAATGTTTTATACAATTAGACATGTATTTAATAAGAAAAAATGTAATAATCGTTTTTTAGTTTCATGCAATATAATTCATTAATCATCAATATCTAAAATTATTTCTTATTTGAAACTTGACAAATAAATGAGGTATTTTTTTTTTTTTTTTTTTTTTTTGTATTGTTTTCCAAATTTTTTAGAATATTTATTCTAAAAAGGAAATATAATGAATTATTTTTATTAAAATCCCGCGCATTTATCAAATTTGAAAATGTAAAATAAAAGTTTCATATTTTAGAAAAAAATTTGTTTCATATATTGGTTTTCTTGTGCATGTTAAATATTATTTATTTATTTATTTATATTATTTCTGTTACAAGTATAAAAATTTAATTAAGAACTAGTTAATGAATATATAAAAACAGCGTGCATTGGTGTTATAATATATATTCAATATTTTGGTTTAATAAATTTTATTATAAATATCACTATATTCACGTGATATGATAATAAATTAGGTTGATATGTCGATTTGATTTCTGTGTCCTTAGTCATTTAAAAAAAATCTAAAAATTTGCAAACAAATATTCTTCAAGACATTTTCTAATACTAATTAAACAATCTGGTATAAAATTTGCAAACTTTTTTTCTCCAGTTATTATTACAAAAATTGTAAATTAGTTCAAGATAAATAAATTGAATATACAAATCAAAATCATACATATTGCAGATAAGATGTATTTTAAAAGTAAAAAAAGCTACTAAATGTTTTGAGGGATTTTTATGGTAAATTGTGTATATAAATAATTTTTAATAAAATCATATTCATAAATGAAATCGAGTACATTTTATACGAATATATTTTTAAATTTAGTGTGAATTACATTTTAGATAAACGTTAAAATAATACTAACTAAAAAAGTACTTTTTGACCATCAGTTTATTTTGCTTTTCATACATGATATTATTTTTCATACGTCATTATTTTGCTATTTATATTTTCTTCAAAATTTAAATTTCAGTTAAATTGATTTATGGCGCCATCTACTGTTACTAATGATAACTATATTTTATTTAGTTTTAGAGATGTGTTAATTTAACAGATTTTTATTTAATACTATAATAATATAAATTAACTTCTGCATAAAAACATTTTTAAACACCATAGAATTAAACTAATTACTATATAATTTTCTATTTTACTTTTTATAAACAGAAAAATGTATACGAAATTAATTTTTGTAAAATGTGTTTACATTTAATCAATTTGAAAATAGATGGCAGCACGAGTAGTAATTTATTTTAACTGTTACATTGTCAAATTTTCAATATGAAATAACATTTAAAAAAAAAGGACAATTAAATTTAAACCAAAATTTATTCTATGTTTTAAAAAAATATTCAACTCATATTATGTAAAAACGAACCTCCGTATCAAAATCTTTTATTTTAATCTTTTATTTCAGCTTTCATGTATTCAAATTTGATAAATAAAACTTAGATGATTGTTATATTATTTAAAATAGTCTTAAAAGGAAAATATACATTGAATTTTCCTTAAATTATAGTGGATTGAATTTACGTCTGAATACACTATCTATTCCTATGTTTGATTATCTTTTGTAATCCTTAAATATAAATAAACAAAATCCTTCAATATAAATAAACAAATCATATTAATAAAAAAAATTTCATGTTCAAATATTAATAATCAGATAGGAAACACAGTTTATTTTGCACAAAAAAATTATAATTACTGTTAGAAAGCTTTAGTATAGATGTTTTGTCAGAAAATTTAGCAAAAGACTAATCTTTTGTATTGGAAACATATTATATACCAAAAATGTTTATTGTGTCCTTTTTTGACAGTGATAATTAAATAAGGAAAGTTAATTAAGGAAATCTTTTCAGATAACGGCAATATATTTTATCTTAATTATAAATAAAAGAAAAAACTACCTTGTACAAAAATAAAAAATCATCACATACAGAAAAAAAAGGATTTATTTATCTTAAAATGAATAATGTGATTTGTCTTTTTTTTAAATTTTATTAGTCATGTGAGAATTAATTTAACTCGCTTTTACTCTGATTTATAAAATTATAATTCATATTTACATAAAATCCCACTGAAACATTATTTTTTTAAATTTAATAAACGTTATTTTAAATTTCTTTAAAATAGTTAATTAATGCAGTTTTAAAGCTATGGTTGGTACGTTGTTGCTAATATTAATTTATGCTAATTAATTTTTTTTAAAAGTGAAAAGAAAATTTTTCAATTTTCATAAATAAAATTGCATACTGAATTTTATTGAAATGTAACATTGAAGATTATGAACAACCTATGATTTTCTTTTCTCTTTTACATAGTTAAACTTACAAAAAAAAATTTTTTTTATTGAAGTTTACAAGAAATTTTTATGTACCACAAAGTATCACATGAAGTTTACAAAAGTAAGTAAACAAATCAATGACAAAATATTAAAAAACACCAAATAAAGTATAAATTTAAAAGAACTCATGATATTTTAAAAGAGAAATTAATTGAAAAAGAGATAGCATATATATATATATATATATTTTTTAAATGATTAGTATTACGATAAAATACACAGTTAAATAAGTAATATGAAATAAAAGGGAAATTTAAGTACAATGGCTCAAAAACTAATATCAAATAAAAACAATAGATAATATATGTATAATTAATTTTTTTTTTTATCATTTGGAATTATTTTTAATAAAAGAAGGTTATATTATTTCTCGCATTATAAATACTTTAATTTAAGAAGACTGACGTCCAGAAAATTTTTCGGCATTCCCATTTGAAAGTATTGGTTAATTTTAATAAATTGTAAAATAAATTTTTTATATGAATATATATATATTTTTTAATTTCTGGCAAACTTAGTTTGTTCTTTAAATATTGAATTATATTTTAGAATAAAAATAGAATTTTTTTAAAATTAATCATAAATATAGAGTATTAATCTTAATACATGTTATTAACTTACATTAAATTATAAAAATTGTTAAAAATTTCTTAACTCAATCTACATATTTTATGTAGTAAAATATCTTGTAGGATGTATGAACATTTATAAGAGTTATTAAAATCTAAAGACAATAAAAATATTTTTATTCAATTCAATTTCAGTAAAAAAAAAAATAAATAAATAAAAAAAAACTGTACACCAAAACATTAAAAATAAATTCTTGATAATTGATAAAAATTCTTTTATGCATTAAAGTGGCTTATTATTTTAATAAATTTTGCTCATTATTTGATAGTATAATGGTATTGTGTAAAATTATATAATATTGTAAAAAGAAATTATTTCTGCATTAAACATATGTTAAAAAAAATTATTATAAATTAATAATATTTTAATTTAAGATAATTTTATAAAAGATGACGAGAATTAATGAAAATTTCCCCTCTGAAAAATTAATGAGCGAATTTCCCAATAGATGGCAGCACAAAATGTACACTTCTAATCTGATGAGTTATTGACTGCCATTACTGCATCGAATAATACAGATAAATAAGAAACATCTATAAAAAGGTTTTGTTTTGATCTGCCGGAAACGTAGGGCACTAAAAAAAATCAGAAATTATTTTAAAGCATTTAATCCAAAAGTGATGATAAAAAAAACTATAATACAAAGAAAATATATTTAAAAGAAATAATATGCGGACATGAATAAAGAGCTAATGTAGAAGAGAAAAGTTTATCATATTTTTATTTTATAATATGTTTTAATACAATAGGTCTTTTTGAAATTAAAATTCGAGTTATTTTGATATTAACAAAGCAGATGATTTGATTATACTGCAATAAATAAAAATTGTAATATTTAGGAAAAAACAAAATTATTATTGTTTACCAAATATCTATTATTCAAACGAAAAGCAAATATTAACCATTTACTTTAGTGAAAAATATAATAACAAAATTGAATATTGAAAATTTTTAATTTAAAGTAGATTATTAAATGTAATAGAAAGTAAACCTTGAATAAGATTTATTTAAACAGTTAAATTAAATTAAATTGAATTAAACGACAATTAAATTTGTGCAATTGCATTTAGAAATTGTACAATATAATTATATAATAATATATAGTCATAATAAACCAAACAAATTACATTTTCAACAGTTTCTGTACTTAAAAATACGCAAAGATTTGCATTTTCAATTTAATTTATAGGAAATATTAATATCTTTATTATATTTTTAAATGATTCCAATAATAAATAACGTAAGCTAATGTTTCAAATATGGATTCAAATAAGGATTCCAATAATAAAGAATGTTATTTAAGATTAAAATAATTTAATCTAAAATAATTATCTTTTGCAATATAGTTCATAGCAGGCATTCATATTTCTTTGTAAAATACATGTACAGAAATAACAATGAGTAACCTATTAAAGTTATCATCATTGTTTTCAACAATTTACAAAATTTATCATTTCTAACTTGTTTAAACAAGCATTACATCCTTTTGTTAAGAAATGTGAAAATATTTAATAAATACATTTTTACTATTGTTAAAAAACTTTGAAAATACAAACATTCAAATAATCATTTTTGAAACAAAACGGTTTTATTCCTTTTAATTAAAAAAAACAAATTTATATTATTTTTACAAAAACAAATATAAAAATAACTATCGTACCGCAACAGTCATTAAATAAATAAACATTGTAGTTTTCTCGAAACATAGGCTAATAAAGATCTACGATGATTACTTCTATAAAAAAATTAGATATAATTCATAAATTCAAATTTTTTTAACAAAAATGTAACATATTGTTGTGTTATTGTTGAATCTATATAAGGCACAAATAAAATAATTATATTGCATAAGTTGGATGCCTATTAAAATAATATTTTTGTTAAATTATTTTCAATTTATTAAAAATATGTATTAAATGAACTCTGAATTCTCATGGTCGAAATATATGTATATATATATTCGAAATGTTCAAAATACAATAGAAAAATAAATTTTAACTAGTGCCACAAAATTTATCCATGAATTAAGCGTCTTGTAATTTGAAACAATATTCTTTCAGATGCAGATTAAAAAAGAGAAGGCTATTAATATGTATTCTGGAATACTGTTCTCGACATATATTGTACATTAAGTCAACACAATAGTAACAAAAATAATTAACTTAAAAAAAGTTAATATTTCTTTAATTAACTAAATCTAATTACCTAAGGGCTCACAAATTTTAAATTTGATATAATAAAAGGATTATTAAAATATGTAAGAAGTGATGAATGAAAATTAACACATTCGATAACATCACTGAAATATTTTATTTTGGAACATTTTATTTTAAAGAACCTACTAACCCCGCATTGTTATAATCCCGCGATTTGAGAGTCATTCATTTCATTTTCATTTTAAATTATTTTTAAAAATATATTCACTCCCATATGTCTAACAGGATTGTCTTATTGCTTCAGTAATAATATACGAATTTGATTGAAATAGGACGAAACTTCGAATCCTCTGGTCACATGTATTGTAGCCACTATTTACAAACACAAGTAGACACGTAGTTAATGATTGTGGTATCGTGTCTAAGTATTTCTTATAAACAGCAAAACGGTTTAAACGTACGCCCTTTTTATTGTGCCTATAATACCGCAATATATTTATAGAAAATGCCATCGAAATAATATATATATATATATATTTATTTTTGTTCTAATGCAGCTGGCAAACACTTAGACAGCTTGGTCTTGGATGCCTTAAGGCAAGTGCTGCACAGACGATACTCACTTTGCATTACACAGGGGGCGCGTGTAACATGAAGATAAGCCACGGACGCCGAGTAGCAATGCCCCCGCAACGCTCTACGATCCTATTAGACCGGGAATTACGGTTTAAAGTGGATTCCGAACCACTATAAACATCCATGGCACCACCGGGATTCGAACCCGAAACCTGTGGTACCGAGAGCCAGAGCGCTAGCCACTCGGCCATTCAGCCCCCTCCCCCTCGAAATAAAATATTATAACACGACAATAAATCACCCATTTCCTCAAATATCACTCCCCTTCACACAAAAAGAATCAATCGAGTTTCAATAAATACTTGTAAACTAAACAAAAACAATTTAAATAGTCACATTCGGAGCAACATCCTATTAAAAATACTAAATTTAGACTGAACCTGCATTTCCTCCATACAGTTATTGAAAATGCTATCGAAATAAAACAGTACAGTACGACAATAAACTATCCGTTTCATAAAATATTACTCCCCTTCTCACAAAAACAATCAGTCAAGTTTTACCAAATATTAATAAACTGAACAAATAGAAAGAGATTAAATAGTTACTTTTGAAGCAATGCCATATTAAAAATACTATATTTGTAAGACTGAGCCTGTATTTCTACGGTTATAAAAAATGCCATTGAAATAAAATATTATAACATGGTAATAAATCATCCATTTTATCAAATACTAATAAACTATATAAATAGAAACAGATTAAATAGTTACTTTCGGAGAACATCATATTAAAAATACTAAATTAGTTTGACTGAACCCGTAGTTCCACCACATAGTTATAATATTTTATTTCGATATCCTTTTCTCTAACACGGCAACAAATCATACATTTCTTCAAATATCACTACCCCTCACACGAAAACAATCAATCGAGTTTCATCAAATATTGATAATCTAAGCAAACAGAAAAAAAAAGATCACTTTTGAAACAACCTCATATTAAAACTGTTATATTAGTAAGACTGATCCTGTATTTTTTACCATACAGTTATAGAAAATGTCATCCAAATAAAATATTATAACATGGCAATAAATTATCCATTTCATCAAATGTTACTCCCCGTTACACAAAAAGAATCAGTGCAATTTAATCAAATACTAATAAACTAAACAAAAACAGATCATATAGTCACTTTCGGAGCGACGTTATATTAAAAATACTACATTAGTAAAACTGAACATGTATTTCTATGGATATAGAAAATGCCATCGAAATAAAATATTATAACACGGCAATAAATCATTCATTTCGTCAAATGTCACTCCCTCTTACACAAAAAGAATCAGTGCAATTTCAACAAATACTAAACAAAATACAGATCTAAATAAATAATAAAAAAAAAAACAGATCATATAGTCACTTTCGGAGTAGAAAAAAAAACTAAGTCTACTAAATTAGTTAGAGAGACCTGATGGCCGAGTGACTACACATGGCTCTCGATGCCACAGGTTTCGGGATCGAGTCCCGGCTGTGCGATGGGTATTTGTAGTGGTTAGGAATCCATTTTAAATCGTAGGCCCCGGTTCAATATGACTGTAGGGCTGACAATCTTACCCTATCAAAAGAAAACATCTCTTGTCTAGAAATCTGCGAGTAGGCAGACAGACTTCGCCCACCATGCGACTGTTGATAATTTGAAATTAGTTAGACTTATCCTGTATTTCTACCATACAGTTATAGAAAATTTCATCGAAATAATATATTATAACACGATGGTAAATCATCCATTTCATCAAATATCAGTCTGCTTTACACAAAAAGTATCAATCGAGTTTCATCCAACACTAGTGAATTAAATAAATAGAAACTGACTTAAATAGTCACTTTAGAAGCAATCTCACATTCAAACTATTCTTTTAATATCTCTTAGTCTTTTCTTTTATTCTAGTTCAATTTAATTAAAAGAATAGTTTAAATATCCCACCTGACACACACACAAAAACTAAAATAGAAACAGATTAAATAGTCCTTTCAGAACAACGTCATATTAAAAATACTACATTAGTGTGACCGAACCTATATTTCCATAATACAGTTACAGAAAATGCCCCCGAAACAAAATAATATAACACGGTGATAAAGGTTTCATTTCATCAAATGTCATTCCCTCTTACACAAAAAGAATCAGTTCAATTTCATCAACTACTAGCAAACTAAATAAAAACAGTTTAAATAGCCACTTAAAACATCTAACATCCTATTAAGAATACTAAATTTGTTAGACTGAACCTGTATTTCTACTATACAGTTATAGAAAATATCATCCAAATAAAATATTACAGCACGACAATAAATCATCTATTTCATCAAATATCACCTCCCGTCACATAAACACAATCAGTCCAATTTCATCAAATATTAATAAACTAAACAAATAGAAACAGATTAGATAGTCACTTTCGAAGCAGCGCCATATTAAAAATATTCCTTTAATAAAACTGCATTTCCACCATACAGTTATAGAAAGTGCCATCGAAATAAAATATTATAACACGGTGATAAACCTTTCATTTCATAAAATATCATCCCCCCCCCCACACACACAAAAGAATCAATCGAGTTTCAACAAATATTAATAAACTAAACAATGGAAAAAAAATAGTCACTTTTAAAGCAATGTCATATTAAAAATATTATATTAGTAAAACTGAACCTGTATTTCCACTATACAGTTATAGAAAATGCCACCAAAATAAAATATTACAACACGGCAATAAATCTTCCATTTTTCAAATATTAATATTCAAAACAAATAGAAACAGATTAAATAGTCACTTTTGGAGCAACGTCATATTAAAAATAATACATTAGTCAGACTGAACCTATATTTCCTCCATACAGTTATAGAAAATGCCGTTAAAATAAAATATTATAAAATGGCAATAAATCACCCATTTCATTAAATACTAGTAAACTAAGCAAACAGAAATATATATAATAATAATAAATAATTAATTTTTAATATTATAAAACGGCAATTAGAAACAGATTAAATAGTCCCTTTCGGAACAATATCATATTAAAAATATTCTTTTTAGTAAAACGGAAGCTATATTTTCACTATACAATTATAGAAAACGCCACCGAAATAAAATATTATAACACGGTGATAAATCTTTCATTTCATCAAGCACCACTCTCCCTTTTCTGCAATACCGCAGTCGATAAGCTTCCGTTGGCGCAAAAGCTGTATATTATCTATTGTTGTCCTACTCAATTCCTCTATTGATTGAAAGCATGCGAGTGAGTGGAAGTAAGTCATGCCAAAAGGTCCCCAATCACAAAGAATCATGGGCCGAGATAATGAGCCCTATCTTATCATTTAATCCTTAAAGTGGATATGGTCACTGGAGTAAGACAAACAAGATATTTTCATTGTTTGGCTTTCATTTTTATCCTCCACCCACGTAAAAAGTTATTAGTTTCTTGTTTTTGTTTTTTTATTAGAAGTACGTGGATTGATTACTGATGTGCAAATAATGAAAATATACATGGCCTATATTTCATTACGCCAGCAATAGAAATTTATGGAACATGACTTTGAATCAATAACAAATATTTGCTGTATATGTGATAAAAATACTCCTATAAAGCAAGTACTTTCATTTATTTATGTTAACTAATTTGGAATATTCAGTTATATAATTTACGTAAATACGGAAAATTATTGTGTAGTAATTGTAATACGGAAATGTTTGGCGATATAAAATTCACGATATTTCATAATGAATTTTAAGTAAAGAGTCTGTAGTTTTCAATTTATTGGCAAAATAATGGAACAAATAAGATTAATAATTCCGGTTTTATTGAAGAACTGTAAATCTTGTTTCACCTCTAATTGATTTACAATGCAGTGAAACGTCACACTCAGATATTTGAATTATTTTCTTTACTGCAATGCTTTAATTATACAAGAAAACTTAAAATATTATGTTTAATAAAATATACATCATACACAGAGTATGGCCCTGTTCATTCTTTACATGTATTACACATATTGTATGATATAAATTTTATTTTAAGTATATCTCTTCTTCTTCAATATCGCGAGGTCTGGGGGCCAAGTGGCTAGCGCTCTGGTCTTTTGATATCCCAGGCTTCAGTTTCGAATCCTGGCGGTGGCATGCACGTTTGTGAGTGGTTCGGAATCCACTTTAAACTGTAGGTCCCGGTCTGTTTAGCCTAAAATGTGCACAAGATGACCGTAGAGCGACAACCCAAACCAAACCAATCTTCATTGGCGCAACAGCCTCTTGGTGGGCCAAAGACATTTGCCTACTGGCAGATTTCGAGACAGAATATGTTTCTTTTCACTAGGTAGTAATGTCAGCCCTATACCCAACAGTCATATTAAAGATTACGAACATCTGCAAACATCCATGGACTCGAATCCAAAACATGTGGCAAAGTCAGAGTTTTAGTCACTCAGCCATCATGCCCTTATAAGTATATCTAAATTATAATATTTTTCTTAAATTATATATCATCGTCATCATCCATGGCGCAAAGCCCCGTGATGGGACAAGGCCGTCTACCTACTAGCAGATTTCTAGACAGCAGATGGTTTTCTTTTTAAGGGGTGGGGTTGTCAGCCCAATGCTCTACAGCCATATTAGACCACTACTACTACTACTACTACATCACGCCACATCACAGTGCTTAGAGCTGAGTTGTCCCTTTACATCTTGGGAATGATGTGGGTGAGAAGTCTGATTGGGCTCCGTGATGCTCTACTGTCATATGAGACACGCACATACGGCTTAAAGTGGATTCCGAACCACTACAAACAGCCACGGCACCGAGCGCCAGAACGCTAATCACTCGGCCGTCAGGCCCCTTTAAGTTATATATATCTATCTGAAATGTAATTTTCCCCCTTTGTTAATAATCGCTTAAATATATTTAAATTTTATTAGTTTAATTTACACAATCATTAATATGAACATTCCTCTTAAAAATTTCACACATCTTACATAATATTGAATTATTATTTAATGTGATAACATGTGCAGTCCCATTTAATGAGAAAAACTGTATGAAAAAAAATGGTATTCAATAAACTAACACTATTTTCACTAATTAAATGTTTAACAATAAATCAAATTTCATAAAAATTTGATTGTATTTTATAGTCAATGCAGATAGTGTGAAATATTAACTTCTTCCAATCTACTTTAAAATATTTGACAGATAAAACGTTCTATAAACAGTAGTACTGAATATTATATGATACAGAAAAACTATAACAGAAAAAGAAATTATATATATTTTTTTTTATTCCAATTCACTTACATCGTTTTATAGATCAGTTAACATGCTAAAGAATAAATTAATTGTTTAAAAAAACTAAAAAACACACTTTTAGAACTAATCAAACTAAAAAGTAAAAAATAATTGTTAACATAAGAATAAAATGACTGACGAGAAAATGAATGTCACTGTTCTAAAAGCGCGGGGTGCTTTGTATGACATTTTTAAACTAACTGCATTTCGGAATGAAATTATTGAAAAATTATAACTATTGATATCGAGCACCCCACGCTTTTAGAACAGTGATTACTTTTTTGTTTGATTAACTCTAAAAGCGTGTTTTTTAGTGTTTTTAAACTATAATATTTAAATGAGGTCCCGGTACGGAGGACTGGAACTATAGTTCATACAATAATTTAATTGTGAATAAAACAAAGGCTAAATGCGAATAGGTCGAGTCAGCCAGGATTCGAACAGGGAATCTCCTGATCCGTAGTCAGGCGTGTTGTGCCACTATCCCACGTAGGTTTGAATGTCTTAGGTACTTTCATTCTACATGAGTTAAATTGCTCTTCATAAGTTAAAATAAAATCTCTAATCCTGGCGATCCTAATAATGTGAGATAATAAACTTATCAAAATATTTTAGTGTCGTCGGTCCTTGATAAGTCTGCAAGGTTTAAATTAAATCTGATCGCTTAAAGTAGGGCAAAACCGAGCCCAAAGAGTCAGTTACATACACACAAACATACAAACAAACATACATACAGGTGAAACTAATAAAAGCGTATTAAAAATGAAAAGGACTTGGAGTATCTGAATCCATTTAAATTTTTCACTTAAACTATATAATTCAAGATACTCTGAACCAAAATAAGGAATTTAATCTCTTGACTGCTTTCGCTTATTTTTGCACGTACCTCTTGAAATAGAACAGATATCGACCTGCATGCGATGCCCGCGGCTATCATGAGCATTCATTTTTATTTCCCATCTTACATTCAACAGAAGGGAAAGTCAGATGTCCCGGAAAAATGTCACGCCCTTGACCTTGAGGCCTCTCAGCTCAAAGAAAAATGAACGTTAAAAGAGTAGTCGTGCCACGGTAATTGTTAAATTAAATGAACATTTTTTATTAGAGTTGTCTAGACAAGGTGCCCTATTCAAGTACGGGACCTTATTACCAATTTTTCAATGTAACCTTGACATTGAATCCCAAAAATCGTTAATAAAATTAACAATGATTTTGAATTAACCCTTTGCACTCGAGGGCTCCGGAGCGGAGCCATTTAAAATGTGTCTTCAAGCTCGAGGGCTCCCTCTACGGAAACAATGCAAATAACACTATAAATAATGCGTTTCTTTTAATGCGTATATCAAACTTACATGTGAATAGGATCTTTTCATTAAAATCGCTTCGAGTTGCTGGTAATACGAATGAAAAAAAAATTCGAGTGCAAAGGGTTAAAAAAGCACTATTAACTTTTTAAATTGATTCTAAGGAAATATTATTTGAAAGAGTATTTTTAAAACAAACATTTATTAGAGTTGGTGCCCTATTCAAGTACGGGACCTTATTACAATTTTTTTAATGCAACTTTGACAATGAATCCAAAAAATCTTTTACAAAATTAACAATGATTGTGAATTAAAAAACCACAATTAATTTTTTTAATTTATTCTGTAGAAATATTATTTAAACAGTATTTTCAAACAATAATAATCAAAAGTGCGTGTCAAATGTATAAAACAACTGTCATGTTTGGAAAATAAATTACAAAAAAAATATACTTAATATAAACAAAATTATTATTTAATAGAAACGGATTCATAAAAAAAAACTATTTATTTAAAACTATTTTTTATTAGAGTTGTCTAGACAAGGTGCCCTATTCAAGTACGGGACCTTATTACAATTTTTTTAATGCAACTTTGACAATGAATCCAAAAAAATCTTTTACAAAATTAAAAATGATTTTGAATTAAAAAGCACTATTAACTTTTTAAAATGATCCTAAAGAAATATTATTTTAAAGTGTATTTTCAAACAATAATAATCAATAAAAAGTGCGTGTCAAATGTGTTAAAAACTGTCATGTTTGGAAAATAAATTACGAGAAAATATGTCAAATATAAACAAAAATTATAAGGGAATAGAAACTGATTTATTAAAAAACAATTTATTGTTGATTGTTGAATCTAACTATATAAAGCATGAATAAAATCATTACATTAAATAAGTTGGATGCATGTTAAAATGTGATAAATTGGGTAATTTTACGAAAGCAAATATGTGTAATTTAGACGTACGTTAATATGTATTAACTTAAGTCTGAATTTTTGTGGTAGAAATAAAATCTTAGTATATAATCGAAATATATAAAATAGAACAGAAAACTTAATTTTGACCAATGCCACAAATTATCCATGAATTAAACAACTTGTACTTTGTAACAATATTGTTTCAGATACAATTAGAAAAACAGAATTTATAAATATGTATTCTAGAATACTGTTATTTATATATTTAGTCAACAGAAAATTGACGAAAATAATAAACTATAAAAGAAGTCAACATTTCTTTAATTAACTAAATATAATTATCTAGGAGCCTGCAACCTTAAATTTAATTTAATAAAAGGATGATTAAAAATATGTACGAAGTGAAGTAAGAAATAAATTAATATAAACACACATTCGATAATATTACTGAAATATTTGATACTTTGGAACATATAAATCTTCATTAAATTTTCAATTGTTTTTGAAAATATATTTGCTCCTATATGACTAATGCGAATGACTTAATTCTTCAATAATCATACACGAAGCTTGATTGAATCTTCTGGTAACATGTGTTGTAACCACTGTTTTCAAGAAACAAGTAGGCATGATAATGATTGAGACATCGTATCTAAGTCTGTTTATGAATTTGTAAGCCTCTAGATAATTAGATTTATGTTAATTAAAGAAATATTTACTTCTTTTATAGTTTATTACTTTTGTCAGGGGTGTGCAGAAGATCTACCTCCCCGTGGTGCACCTGATAACACTTTTTAGTGGCTAAAAGATATGCAACTTGGCGTTATTGTTTGATTAATGAACTCTGTTTCAGCATGTTTTGTTGTATTATTTTGTTGTAGTGGTATGTTGTATGTTTGTTTTTTTTTTTTTTTTTTTTTTTTTTCGTTGTTCTTTTTTTGCTGTAACTGTTCATAATCTGCCATTGGAAATAAAACTTTTGTCAATTTTCTGGTGATTAAATATATCCATAACAGTATTCCAGAATATATATTAAGAGCTTTATCTTTTTTAACTGTATCTGAAACAATATTGTTGCAAATTACAAGACGTTTAATTCATGGATAAGTTTGTGGCACTGGTCAAAATTAATTTTTCTATGTATTGTCCATAAACAGCCAGACTTCCTGAGGGGTACTCTCCTTAAATTTATCTCATACTACAAGCAAATATAAGCAGATTATTTCTGAGCATCCTTACAAAGGACAACAGTTATCTCATTCTAAATGTCAATAAAATAGTCGGGGATAGTTGGATATAAAGTAGATGTTTTAAAATAAGGACTTATATTCATTTAAAGAATTTGGAATACACAGCTGAGTTACATTTAATCATTATTAATAATATTGAAATAAATTATCTAATTGATCCTTGGAATTCCAAAACAATAACTGGCAAGAATATAAAAGATGGCTCGGTTAGTTGCCAGTGTATACGTACTCGAACATTCAGGTTTGAATCCGCTGGCGGCTTGATTTTCAACTTCAGAAATTTAATAGTGATTGTGACATATATAAACAACCCCTATCGATAATCAGACTAAGGTTGCTTGTTGGGTGTTCTCCATATTTCTTTTCTCTCGACAAGCAATTATACAGCAATTATCACTGAATGCCGCCTGAGAGATGCGAAAGAACATCCCCTATGCACATATTCCTCTCTACATACATAGAGGACACTCAAAGCACTTAGATCATAAAATGTGCTATGTATAATACGATGGCTTTGTTGGTAAAAAAACTGAAATTGAAAAACATTTCTAAGTTAAATTCAATTATTGTTAATTATATTCAGCATAATGACACGAATGAACTAATCAAGTACCTAGTAATTAAAAACAATATCTTTGACAACGTTGCAAAATTGCTATTGAACACAACGGATTGTGTTCAATAGCAACATGCAACTAACAGCACAAATTTGAATCTATTGGTGAGGTGCGTTTCAATCATTGTTTACATTTGTTATTGTTTAATCATTGTGTGTTTTAAACATTGTTTTTGTTCATTGTTTCAATCATTGTTTATATTCATTGTTCCAATCATTGTTTTTGTTCATTGTTTCAATAATCGTTTTATATTGTTTACAGCATCATTGTTTTACATTGCCATTGTTTCATCAATAACTGTTATTGTTACAAAAAACAATAGATTCCAAAGCAACTTAGTATCTAAACATGCTTTATTGATTCCTTGATGGACTTTGCAGATTTCTTTCCAAACGCCACGAAAAAAGGGATATTACTCTTGAATATCTTCCTGAGAGAAAACAAATTACAAACTTTATACATATCAGCAAACACGCAAGTTTTATATATATCAAAATGTTTTTCTGGTGCAGATAGAAAATTTGAAGTACATTCCCAAGTTATACTCAAACATGCTTAACTATATTCACCATAATACACACAGTGAGCTAGATGAGTATCTAGCATTAGAAAAAAACCATAAACATATAGAATATAACTGAAACCCCAGCTCGTGTCCAGTATCTAGCGTGCGGTAATATTCAGGTTTGAATCCACTGCAATCGTGAGTTTTAATCATTTCTTTCTATAACGGGGATAGATAATGAGTGTGAAAGATAATAAGCGATTCTCACATCGAACGTCAGACCAATAAGTTGGTGTGGTAAGGATTTTTACCCATATGTCAGACGAAAGTGGAGCAGTTATAACAAGAAATTCTCTCAAGATATATCATTAATTTATTAGTAAAACCCAAAGTCACCAATATATATATATATATATATATATATATGTATATATATATATATAATTTTTCTTCAAATAATAAAATTAAGTCTTGGTAATAATAAGAAAGTAAGACAAAAATAAGCTCCTTAATAATGACAATCGAAAATATCCCGCACAAAACGCAAACTACATTGTAAATTTTAAGTGTATAGACATGAAATTGTACAAAAAGCTTGTTGTGATCTGTATAACTAACAACCTCTTCAGTAGAAATTTTATTCGTGGTGCAAGACGACATAGGTGACGTGAGGGGCATGTAAATCATGCGATCACCAGGTGCAGTTCAAGATAATAAAAAGCGCAAAAAACGCTATTGATATTCAACTAAAAGACTAAAGACATTCAACTTTAAGACAGCTCGTACGTGACATATAGCTAAAAGAAACCACCTGGATGACCTTACAAGAAGTATAATGATTAGCAATCTTGAGGACAGTTTAGTAGCCCAAGAGATTCGAATCGACGAAATTGTCGATTCACTCATTTAGAAAGTCTTCCAAATCACAGATACAACAGTGAGAAAAGTTGATGGTGGTCTACCAAGAAACATAATGGATGACCGACACAACATCCAGCAGACGGAAAGAGATCGATACCAGTCAGCAGTATTCCTCAGCAGCTGTTTACGGCAGCTGGATGACAAGTGTCACACTTTCTTGTGGTCAGATATCTTCAGAAAGGTCTTATTCACGCCCCCTAAAAGCTGCATCTGATTTACACTTTCTATATAAGCCATACCGCTTAAGTTTGTGTAAGGAACACAAAGATCTATAGACTTTGTATGCGAGTATTTCTGAAGAAACATAAAGACAAAGATCTCTAAAGGAACGCTAAGACCTGTAAACTTACTTATATTGGCGTAAGGGTACATCCCATGTCTGGTATTGATTTCTTTTTTTAGATGAAAGTCATTTAAGTGTCACAAAGGATTTTCAATGCAAGTTGATATGAAAAGAGGTAAGGATACGGTTTCATCCTAATAACATCAAGAAAAGCGACCTGACGATATTCCTTGGAACTCGTTGGGAACTGAGTGACAAATTTCGATGGAGATCAATATTTGATCATCACCACGTACATCTGATCAGAAATGTCATTAATGAACGAAGTGCCATTCATTTTTACAGACGGTAACACTAGATATTGGGCTGGAGCTGTTGAGGAAATTCCGGAATTTAAACATATCACTAGCAGGGATTGGCGACAAAATCGCAGAATAAGGGCCAAAAAAAAATTTGGTCCGCTTGTATTTGGCGTCAAAAAACATTTTCGCCAAAGTGCACCAAGAAAAGTATTGCGATTGTAAGTGAAGTGAATTATAAAGAGTACAAGAAATCCGGGTTACCACATTTGATGACTTATCTGTCATTGACGTCACAAAAAAGTCGTCAAATCTCAACAATCCCTATTTTGCGATTTTTGCTGGATTGGTCAACTGATTAAAATCTCATGGAACATGCGTGGGAGCAGGCGAACACCTAACAACTGCAAAATACGTTCATTAAGGAATGGACACTCTTACCTCAGCAACTATTGCATAAATCTAGTGTTCAGTTTGGAGCAAATACATTATCTACGTGCATTTTATGTGCTCTCCGTTTTACCTTCTATTAATAAGTGATAATCTAAATACTTGTTCAGAAACTGAAAATTACATTCTATAACTATAGTCACTAATTAGCCAATATATTACTGGATCTCAATAGTTCGGTTTGGTTAGGTTTGTCGCTCTACGGTCATTTTGTGCACACTTTGAGCTAATTAGACCAACATCTACAGTTCAATGTGGATTCCGGACTACTAACAAACATCCATGAGATCTCAAGAGTGGATAGTGAGTATTACCATTTCTACACAAACCTTTGTTACTGAGAAACCAACAAGTACGACATTTTTTGCTTTTCGACTCTATGTTGACGTGCGTTTAAAAACTTTATTGCCCAACGACTTACAAAATACACTTACAATTTGCACTACAAAATATAAATAAAAAATTAAAATAAAAAATATTTCTGTAAATTTTGATTTTTTTAGAACTACAAGTGACAATAACGTTTAAGTGGGGTTAATGTAATTTTATCTTTAAGGTAAGATTCGAATATTAATAAGATGTGAAATTTTTATTTTGAATATGAATTTCCTATAACAAGAAATATGTGCATATTATTCTAATATAATTTTAATTAAGAGTGTATTTTTGAAGTTTTTACAATAGACTTATTCTGTATCAAACACAATGCCTTCTAATAGGTAAACAGCAGATGTTTATGTTACTTTTTTACGGTACATTTATTCTGTAAATAACATAATAGCTTTTAAAATGTAAACAGCAAATGTTTACTGTTTATTTGAAAAAAAAAAGAATTTTTTTTATAGAATTCAAATATAATTGAAATGCTTAAAATGAGTTTTACACATTGCTTAATCACATGAATTTTTTAATATAAATTGGTTTGTCCCTAAGTTTAAATTTTTTTGTTACGTATCTTTAATAGATCTCTAACTTCAAAACCATTTAAATAATTTATGGTAAACATGTAGATCAGATTATTAGATATTAAACTTAATTTTTTCTGTTTTCTAACTGAAACAGTAACAATGGTCATTAGGATTATAGTGGTCATTAGGCTTAACGATGGTCATTTGTATAAGCCCTTTCATTGAAGTTTAAGCAACTTATCTTTTTGGGCCTTTAATATAACAAATATTATACGAAAAAAACATTTTTGAGAAGGTTTATTTTCTGTTTTAATTACTAGGAAACTGCAGATGAAAATCATTAAATTCATGTTTAAGCTTACAAGAAAACGCATATCATCTTCAAGAAGTTAAAAAAAAGATTAAAAGTGCACAAAAAAGGCGATATTTATACGAAAGACCAAAAACGCCATGATTCTCCGAAAAAAATCGTGAATTGCTAAAACATGGTGAAACCATTACTGGTGGACATTATCGACTGACAGAATAAAAGTCATTTCTCAACATGCTAATACTCCGCTACATGTTGCGACACAAACCAAACACTACCTCATAAAGCTTCGATAGAAATTTCTATCCCACGAGCCATATTCTCTATACATTGTTCTACAGATTATCACTTGTTTCGATCGATAACGCATGGTCTACGTGAAAAGCACTTTCACTCCTTTTAAATTGGTTTGATTCTTGAGTAGTCAATTTCACAAGACGAATCGTTCTTTCGATGATGAATTCGTCTCTTTCCAAAGAGAGTTTAATAACTAATAAAACCATAGTAACCAAATATAGTAGTAAAACTAGTTGACATTATTTTACTAAAATTTTACAAAAGTAATACATTTTACAAAAAGATTAATAAGGGCAAATGCACTATAACGCATGAACTACGGGAAAAGTACTTTCATTCCTTTTAATTTGGTTTGATTCGTGAGAAGTCATCTCACGATTCATCATCTTTCATTCGATGATGAATTCATCTGTTACCAAAGAGAGTTTAATTACTAATATAACAATGTGTGATGGTAAAACTAGTCGAGATAATTTTACTAAAATTTTAATTAAATTGCAAAGGATATTCGTAATATTGTCTTTTTAAAAACAGCTCCATTTTGAAGAAGGCTATGATAAAGAATATCACCAGAGATGGAATTATTTGAACCATTGCCGTCTAAAAATGTATTGCTAATATTAAATGTTGAAGTCCTTTTAGCCTAATGTTAAATTCAGTAGCTTAGTGGTGGAAATTGAAGAAGATTTAGTCTGAACTATGCGAAAGTGGGGCGGATCACAACCGTTTGCAGTGTACGATTCTGTGCACTTTGTCTTGATAAAGCCAAGCATTTTACACCCATAGCAAAACAAAAAAAATTTCGCTTTCAAATCTCTTTGACTTTTTACAAACATGAATGCTTTTGGACGTCTAGGTATTTTATTTGATTCATCGTGTATCGGACATAGTGGTGAAGTAAATGGTTTTGAGGGCAATAGACTTAAGAGAAAGAACTACAAAGTCCAACAGTTATATCTCGTGCAATTTCTAACTTTTAAGTGCATAATTTAAAAAAAGAATTATTAAGTCCATTGCCCTCAATTGCATAATTGAAGTCCTCTAACTTTCGCGTTAATTTAAAGGAGTTTTTTTTATTTTCTATCAGATGTCTACAAAGTATTCTTTAATATCGCTACAAGTTCTTATTTAAGTTAATCGAGAAGTACTACTTAGTTTAAAAATATTAATTCTGTAAATGGGTGGGGTGGGATTGAGATACTTGAAGCGCATGTTTGAGAATTTACAGTTTTATTTGCATACGCACACACATACTATCAGACGCAAATTTAAAGTAAAAGAAAGATAATTATAGTTTTGTGGAAGGACTCCACTTTTGAGCCCGAAAAACTGAAACTTGACTAAGCGAAAGATTGCGCAAAATATACTGTCTTTCGGGTGAGAGCCTGGAGGAGCACAAGGTTACGTTTACTTCGATTGACGATTTCTCATGAACGCCACATCGGGTGTTCTTGCCAGCATGTCATAGGAGGGATTGTTACAAATATTTAGCTAATAAATCGTGTATCCACTCTACCAAATAATTACTAATGTTATAAGCAAAGTCCTTCCTCAGGGTCTCATGCTGTCTCTAGTATGGAGCAAGTTTTATTAGTTTTATTCGAGGAGATTCAACATCCGGTTCGAATATTTGCAGTAGAAACTGCCTAATGTGCTTGCAAACTTACAATTTGTCCTTTGATTCGTATAGAATAACTTGTGTAATATTTAAGAGTTATAGAGGTAATGGGTGAGTGATGCAATCAACTTCATTCATGCTGATTTTTTTTACTCTATTTTCTGAAGATTTGTTGATAGACTTAAATATCAGAAATCTCTAGTTCTTGAATTGAAGGTGGAAATATTTGTTGTTTCAGAAAATACATGATCAGCAATAGCACAGTTCCTAAAGTTTGAAGCGGTAGAGGTCACAACTTAATATTTTCCAGTTCTAATGAAAGTTTTTCGTAGTAATTTTAATAAAAATTTTCATCTGCATCTTTTTGTTCAAGTTTTTCTTGTACCCTAGTATTCATTATAGCTCACAAAAGGGTTCTAGTGAATAACTTATGATAGTCTTTTAAAATAAATAAAACTTTTAAATCTAAAACCCTCATTGTTTCTCTTAATTCTAGGGTTTTTAAATCACCTTTTGAGGTTTTCTGCAGGTAAGTCATCGCTGAAACTTTTGAATAACAGTCGAAAAATAATGAAAATTAACAATTTAATTGAAAAAATTAAACATTGTCAATGTTTCATTTTTTTCAATTAACTTATTAATTCTGCACGATTCCACAAAATTTACAATAAAAATCAAATAAAAGGAAATTCCAGAAAATTAGAAAAAATAGAATTAGAAAAAAAAAGAATTTCTGACATTCCACAGAAATACTTAAAAAAAAACAACATTTTTCTAGCATCAACGAACTTCGAACAAACATACGAAGCTAAACAATCTATTTTATTTCCTAGTCTAAAAGCCAACATTTCAACTAATAAAAATATTGAGCCAACCACCAGTTCATGCATTTTATATAGGTGGCTGTAGGAAAATTTACCGAAATTCAATAATATATATGGGGCCTGATGCCGATTGACTAGCGGTGCCACAGGTTTCTGCTTCGTGTCCCTCCGGTACCATGGATGTTTGCAGTGGTGCTCGGAATCCGCTTTAAGCAGTAGGTTCTAGTCTAATATGACTGCAGGGCTTAGGACTGAAAACCCTACTCCGTTAAAAGAAAACATTCCCTGTCTCAAAATGTGCCAGTAGGCAGGTGGTCTTGGCCCACCATGGGGCTGTTCTGACAGTGAATAAGGCTATATATATATAATAAAGAACACTGTTTTAATAATCGCAACATTTATCAATAATTAGTAAGCAATTATTAAACCTATTAATTAAATTTCGCAACAGCTATTCGGTTTAATAATATTTTTAAATGCTTTTTATTACTAGTAATTTGTATTGTTAATTTTTGAAGAATATTTTTAATTAATATACAAAGGAGAGAGAGAGAGAACGCGGGAGATAAGTGATCTCAGAATCAAATATAACTGATGAATTAATTCTCCTTTTTGGTGTAATTAATATTATTTGAATTCACAATTCAAATTTAAAACCTTTTAATAACAATTAATTATAATTAAAAAGTTTTTTTTAATTATGAAAAAATCATAAAAAAATTAGAATCCATTATAATATATCAAGGGAAAGTAAAACATAATAAAATATAATTTTAAAATTCAACTTTATTTTTTATCCTCTTTTCTCTTACTTTAAACTGTAGGTCATGGTCTGTTTAACCCTCGTGTGCACAAGATGACCGTAGAGCGACGAACCAAATCAAACTTCTTTTTTCTCTTTTTTCGATTCCTTCTATTAGTTCACACTCTCCCTATATATATCTTGTTCAAATTTTCAATCGTTAATAAAATACTTTTTATTCATCCAATCAAGTTCAAATACATTTTTTTTAACTTGTAGTGGATGACACTTGATGTTAATAGTTTTTTCAACTATTAATTCTGTAATTAAATTTAATTAATTAATTTTGGTTTTTTTTTAGATTTAAGTTGCATATATCTACCAATAGAAGGCGACAGATAAACTTAAAAAAATGAATGAAAATTATTTATAAAGGACTTCCTGCAATATAGTGAAAAAAAAAGTAGGAATTGACTTAAACTTTTTTTTTTTTAATATTACTTGTTTTTAAGTGGGCAATATATTTTTTATCATTAATAAATTTTATGTTATGTACAATTAAAAATTTTTTTTTTCCATTTTGAAAAAAAAATTTGTACAAAATTATATCCACGATACATTAACTAATTATTATTATGGTAATTTTATTATGTAAACTTAAATCTTGAAATTTATGTAAATAGGTATACTATTTCGATTGAATATATATTTTAGAAATGTGTGAACATCATAAAAGTTTTTCTCCCATCATAAAAGTTTTTAAAAATTAAAGACTTTTTGGAAAACGTTGCATTTAAAAGGAATTTATATACAAAGTTATGCCACAATTATATAAAATGTAACGATACATACGAAAGTACTAAATTTAAATAAAGTTATTAAATTTTTAGAACGATATCAAATTAGTAAACAAATATCAAAGTCATTATTGAAATTTTGTAGAATATTTAAATTACAACTAGCATAATTTTCTAGCACAAATAAGTATCATAAGTAATTCTGTTAATAGATATTTTAACAAATAATTTTCATTTTCACTTTGATATTAATTTATTTATTCATTGAAGGGCCACATAAGTATCTTATTTAATTTGCAAAAGGAAAAGAATTTTGGAAAATTTTTTAACACAAAAATTATAAAATACAATTGAAAATTTATTTTAAGAGAGGTTAATTTAACATTCTGAAAAGGCATCACTTGTTTTTGCATAATTATTTGCATCAGAGTTCATTTTACATATAGAATAATATAGTTTTTGTTGTTGTGACTAATCCTCAGTGTCCGCAAGGCTGGACGGACACCCCATGAGTAATGTGTACTCATGGATGGAGGGAAAGGGGTAGCTTCTGTTGTGATGGAACACCCAAAGGCAGAAGTCTGACTTGGCTCCGTAACGCTGAAGAAAGAAGACAGTGCCTTCCTAGAGGGTTTTTAGGGTAGACTACGTCGCATTTGCATATTGTATGGGAGAAAACGCGGAAAACTCCTACCATATATTCTGATTACGACGCAAGATACTGTATATCAACAAACGCCCACGAGCCTCATCGTTTTTTGAAATAATGTCTATAACAATGCTGCCAGCGTATTGAACCTCAGCCCTAATGCTCACTAGCGGAGCACTTTACCATTGAGCCACAAGTCGAGTCACAAAATGCTAAACAACATTGTTAATAATACTAATAGCCAAATGTTATCATTATCAATGATAACAAACAGTCAAACAATGAGCCAAATAACAATGAGCCAAATGTTATCAATGCAATAACTATCTTCTTCCTTATTTATGAATTCAATTGATGACGCCATAAAGATTCTGCTTTTAAATCCATGACATCACACTCAGAACAATTATTTTCTACAAAATATTGCAGCAATTTTTAGTATTTTACATACAAAGACGAATTCAAATTTTGAAAAAACAATATTTTACAGTAAAATATAGTAACAACAATGTTTTCTAATTTTTTGCGTATAATGTAATGAAAAAAATATAACTAAGTAATTTGAAATTGTATTATTATTTTTTGCAAATGCAATAACTATCTTCTTCCTTATTTATGCATTCAATTGATGACGTCATAAAGATTCTGCTTTTAAATCCATGACATCACACTCAGAACAATTATTTTCTACAAAATATTGCTGTCATTTTTAGTATTTTACATACAAAGACATATTCAGATCTTGAAAAATCAATTCATTGTAAAATGTAGTATAATTCTACAATTTGTACAAATTCTGCATTCAAATGTACAAATTATAATTCTACTTTGTACAAATGTAGTACAATGAAATACGTTTTCTAAATTTTTTTTGTATAATGTAATGAAAAAAGATAACTGTAAGTAATTCGAGTTTGAAATTGTATTAATTATTTTTTGCAAATGTAATAACTATCTTCTTCCTTATTCAAACATTCAATTGATGACGTCAAAAAGATTCCACTTTTAAATCTATGACATCAAATTTTCAAAGCAATTTATTTTCTACAAAACATTGTGCGTAAAACATTAAAAATTACAAAAAATTCCAACTGATTTCGGAAAATCAATATTTTGTTGTAAAATGTGGTAACTATAATGTTTTCTAAACTTTTTGTTCATAATCTAATGGAAAAAAAAAGCTTAACAGTAACTAAATCGAATTTGAAACTGTATTATTTTTTGGTTTCAACCTTCTGACGTCATATCTAACTTTATTTATTTGTACTATAAACACATTTCAATTTTTTGCTGACAACAACATATTTTCAAGACCCCTTCCCAACTGTCTTAAAGGTTATCAGCGTAAAATTCACCCACACCCCCAGAGGGGTGGTCCAAAAGCCATTTGTGACGTCAGAGCATGTATCGACCGCGACACACGAAAGGGAAGGGGTCATTGAGGAAAGTTTCGACCCCTCCCACGCGCGTATTTCGGTTTCCATAAATAGCAACGGAGTATTGCTGACGTCACGGCGTGGCCCATTCACGAAATCTGTAAAGGTAAGAGAGTGCAGCACGCATGGTCTGATGGAAAAGTCAAGACAGTTTTGGAGTATTTAATGACCGTTAATTTAATAGCTACCGTCTTAATGCAGTTATAAATAATAGTGGAGTTTGGAAAGACTGTTTCTAGTTAATAAAAATAGCTATAATTGGCCTAAGAAGCATTAAGTATGGCCTTAAGGTTGATATATTTTTTTTACTATTCACACATTGTTTTTACGATTTCTGCTGTTTTTTTACTATTCCCACATTGTTTTTTACGATTCATGATGTTTTTTTACTATTCCACATTGTTTTACGCTTGACATTGTTTTTTACTACTCACACATTGTTTTAATATTGACATTGTTTTCTACTATTCACACATTTTTGTTACGGTTGACATTATTTTCTTACTATTCACACATTGTTGTTACGATTGACACTGGTTTATTTTTAAATTCACTTTGTTTTTGTTTTTTTATAATTCCCATTGTTTTGGTTTTTTTCACAATTAACATTGTTTTTTACTATTTGCATTTTTACAATTCACATTATTTTTTTACTATTCACATTGTTTCAGACAGATGACATTTAAAAGGAAGTAAAATACTAATATTACAAATTAAGATATAAAATAATGTATGAACTATTTATTATTTAACTAAAATAGGAATATTATGAGCCAATTTGACTTTAAAAAAGTCATTACATATGTAAATACGTTATATTAATATACATTATCAATATTGGTAATCCATTTACTATAATTCATAACGGAATATTAATTTAATTGCAATTTTTAATATTTGTTTGATTTCATTCTTCATAAACAGAAAAATAAGCTAGTTTTTTTATATTCATAAAAAACTTGTTGTTTACTTGTTTATGTGTAACTTAATTAATACTTGTTGTACGTAAAGTTAAGTACACGTGTTGTTACTTGTTATGTAACTTAGGTAAAAACTTGCTGTTTACTTGTTTATGAGTAACTTAAATAACTTTGTTAATGAGTTACTCGCAAACAAGTTCAACTTAACAAAACACAAAATTTAAATAACCTTGTTATTTAAGTTATACCACTAGCATCCCACACAACAAGTTTTCCATAGAGCTCTAATTCCGTAAACAAAACAGTTTCTCGTTATACCCTTACTTGATTGTTAACGTTTTTATAACCACTTTTTATTTCAAATATAAAGCTCTCGGTGAAGAAATAAGGTGAGATTAATTTTAGGGCGGATCATAAGACAATCGCAAATTATTATAGGATTAAGTTATAATTTGTTTCATTTACGACACATGCCAGTTTGCCCTTGCTTCTATAGAACTCTTTTTAATTAAACACTATATATTTTTGCAGTTGATTTTGTTAGGATTTAGGGTTTTTTTTATAAAATCAAAATAAAATATGAGATGTCGGGAATAAATTTTAAAATATGCTTTAAAATTAAATGAAACTAAACAAAAAAGGTCAATGGTTTAAAAAGGACTAAGGTATAGAAACAAATTATATAATAGCTTCGAAAGCATTCTTCGAAATATTGCTTTTGAATGTTGGGCCCTTTGACCCAAATCATTTGCCACTCTAATGGCCAACATAGCTTAATCAGAATTACCCAGGGTACCCTACTGACAGTCTACTAGACCAGGAGTCTCCAAACTTTCCAGCCTTAGGGCCATACTGTTTACTCCAGTAAATACCAAGGGCCAAAACCGTTTTAATTTTTCTGCCATTATCTATAATTTCTAGACCAGTTGCCGAGTACGTGCTCTGAGCGAACATACGCTTGCTAACTACAAACTGTTTTCAGTGAAAAATCACAATTACATAAATTGCATTAGTATTTTTTTTATAAGTGGAAACCCTGTGGTTTCATTCGCGTTAATTTAGCTTTTCCGTTCCTGAGGGATTTTCAGGATATATACATTCCAAACATCGATATATATACATATGCGATACTCTTTACCCCAACATAACTACCGAGGATAACCGCGGGATGTTCACTAGTTTATAATGTTAGTGGGATTCATTTCAATTATTTGTCAGTTGTTATGCTTAAGTTAAATCTTTTGTTTATTATGCTTGTCATTAAGCTTTACCTAGCAAGTCAATAAAACCGAGTTAGTATCATTCTGTGTTTTTTTATCCAACTTATTACAGCAGCAATAAGCTATTCGCTGTCGCGGGAAGGATTGATGACACTGGCGGGCCGGATTTGACCCGCGGGCCGTAGTTTGGAGACCCCTGTACTAGACAACAATCACATTTTAACACACAATTTTGAACAAATGTCCCCAACGGATGGAATATGGGGGATATACCCCGCCCCCCCCTTTTGTAGTTCTATGGAATGACTTTCGACCTCTGAATTTATTATGTCTATCTCCAATTTATTTTATTATGTCTATCCCCAATCCAATCGACTTAGTTTCGCTAGTCAAGCTTCGAACCCTACTTAATAAAGAAACAGAGAAAAAATCTAAAATGTCACTCTGTTCTATAAAACATAAGAATTTAATAAATTTTTTAAAAACGTAAGAATGCGGAAAATTAACCAAATCGTTCTACTTATTAACAATACAATGCAATCTTTTAAAATTGAAATGCAAAAAAAAAAAATAATAATAAATAAAAAAAATAGAGATCACAAATTAAAGATGTAACTAAAATTTTAAGATATACTATTGTGTAGACATGCAATGAAAGAAAAAGACATGAAATGTACCCTTTGTTTTTCAAAAAAAATCATTAAAGTCATAAGTAGATTTGAAAGAATTTTGTTAATTTGAACAAATTTATTATTTTCCATTTACTTGATTAGGGGTCTCCAAACTACGGCCCGTCAGTGTCATCAATCCGGCCCACGACAACGAATAGCTTATTGTTGTTGTAATAAGTTGGATAAAAAAAAAACAGAATGATAATAACTCGGTTTTATTTACTTGCTAGGTAAAGCTTAATGGCAAGCATAATACGCAGAAAATTTAGCTTAAGCATAACAACTAACAAACAATTGAAATGAATCCCACTAACATTATAGAAGTGAAAATCCCGCGGTTACCCTCGGTTGTTATGTTGGGGTAAAGAGTATCGCATATTTATGTATGTCGATGTTTGGAATGTATATATCCTGAATCAAACATATCATTTTTATCCGGAAAATCAATCAGGAAGGGAAAAGCTAAATTAACTAGTCTAGAAATTATAGATAATGGCCGAAAAATCAAAACGGTTTTGGCCCTTGATACTTACTGGAGTAAACAGTACGGCCCTAAGGCTGGAAAGTTTGGAGACCCCTGTACTAGATAATAAAAACTACAAACAAAATATAAATATATCAACATTGGAATCTATAAAACATATTTAATTTAGAAATACAATTCGATGTAAATGAAATCGAAGAAAAAGAATTAGAATTTCATTCCATGTTATAATATCTATAACATTATAATTATAAATACTATACTAAGAACTAAAGTATAATGTTTAATGTTTTTAATAATTGTTACTCTCGTGATACACACTCTGACGCACGAAAACACTGGGAAACAAATTTTATCCTATTGCAACGAAATTGCATAGACAAATAAATGTTCATTTAATATATGGATATTAAATTTGATGTTCAATGAATGAAAAGGTGGAACTTCAGAACATCTGAACTGAGCAACGCGATGTTAAGTAAAAAAGGAAAATTTCCAATTTAGAGCATAACTTCCATTCGAATGGGCCTGAATGGCCGAGTGGCTAGCGCTCTGGAGCTCGGTACTACAGGTTTCGGGTTCAAGTCCCGGCGGTGCCATGGATATTTGTAGTGGTTCAGAATCCACTTTAAACCGTAGGTCCTGGTCTAATAGGATCGTAGAGCGTTGCGGTGGCATTCTTACTCCACGTCCGTGGCTTATCTTCAAGTTACACGCGCCCCTTGGGTAATGCAAAGTGAGTAACGTCTGTGCAACGCTTGCCTTAAGGCATCCAAGACTAAGTGTTTGCCAGCTGCATTAGAACCAAAAAAAAAACTTCCATTCGAATTTAATTAAACCCGATCAATTTTTGCTATATCATTGCATAAAATATATTTTTTTTAATTTTTTAATGTGATCTTCCTAAAGAAAACCATAGGTAGCAATGGAATGGTACTTGTAGCGCGAAATTCGTAATCGTATATAGACTAAGAAGAAAAGTAAAAACAACCAATAAATACAGAGAAGCAATAGAAATCAAAACATTTTAATGTGTTTCACAAATTTTCCATGTGTCCTTCGTCAAACACGATGACACTTTGCATGAAGCTAATGGTATATAGCATCCTTTAAAATCAGATGCAGTTTGCGGATTAAAGGCATATATTTTAGATTTCAGGTATCTCTACAGCGAAATGCTCGAGCTTACATTGTGTGGATGCAAAATAGCGCACTCCCATTGTCAAGTCTTCTGTCAAATGTTCTTTAATACAACAGTTTAGTGAAGAATTATCTCTCGCCATTTTCCGTTTCCGTCGCAGCCAAGGTCTCCTGATCTCAATCCAATCGATTTCTAGCTGCGGGGATACCTGAAATCTAAAGTGTATGCCTTTAATTTGCAAACTGCATCTGATTGAAAGATGCCATCATACGTAAGATTCAACAGATTCCTCTTACCATGGTACATGCTTCAGTGCTATCCACCATCTGCAGCATGCAAAATGTCTTCGTGTGTGAAAGAGGTCACGTGGAAAATTTGTGAAACACATTAAAATGGTTTGCTTTTTGTTGTCCCTGTCTTTATTGATTGTTTTCCCTTTTCTTCTTAGTCTATCTATTAGTCTTCTTCTATTCCACATGGGGGCCATTCTATTGCTATTTATGGTTTTTCACTATCAAGATCACATTCCACTAAAAAAAGTAGGTGTTGCCGTTTAGGATTTATCACCTTATTGTAGAGATAATAGAAATCTAAAATGTATGCATTTAATCTGCAAATTGCATCTGATTTGGAAGATAGCTAACAAACGCCAGGTTCAACAAATTCCTTTTGTCATGATACATGTTTCAATGCCATCCACCATCTGCAGCATTCAAAGTGTCATCATGTGTGAAGTATGGTGTTGTATTTTAATATTAAACATTAACTGCTAATACCTGGCTCCTAGATAGAATACGTTTTAGTGTCACCCAAAACTCTAAAATCTGCTAAGTATCCGGCAATAATATATTCCATAATAACTTAAAATCGCCAATAATCAAACACCGAAATAACACATTCCTACAATAACCACAATTCTTCAATAACTATAAATCCGCAGAAACCATTACCAATAATAAATTAATAGGTACAAAAAGGTGTCAGTGACTTAAATAAATTGGAGAATGAAAACATACGCATGAAATAAAGCAAAGGGATTGATTTAAAAAACAAAAATATTGTAATTTTATATATTAGGGTTTTAGGCGAATGAGTACCTCATAGGGATACTAATTACCCCAATCATCGAGAATATCATCAACTCCATAACACAAAATTGCGAATGTTATAATGGATATTTCAGTATAAAGAATACCTGTAATAGCTTTTGGTGTGCGAAATGGTTGTATTTTAATTCAGTATTTTTTTCACTGACACATAGATGGCGCTAATAGTATTAAATCCGTATGATTTTTAGTTAGCCCTAACCTTCAAAAGACACGTGTATAAATTTGACAGCTGTTGCACTATTAGTATGTGAGTTATAACATTTTTAGTGAAGCAAATTTTGCTAGTTTGAAAAATGGATAAAAAGGAATTTCGTGTGTAAATAAAGCATTGCTTTTTGGCGAAAAAAAATGCTATTGAAGACAAGGCGTGGCTTGATAAACGTTATTCGGACTTTGCACCAGGAAACTCAACCGTAGAGAAGTGATGTGCTAAATTTAAATGAGGCGAAATGAGCACCGAGGACGATGCACGCAGTGGACGCCCCAAAGAGGCTATTACCGAAGTAAACATAAAAAAGTCCACAAAATAATTTCTGATAACCGTAAAGTGAAGTTGATTGAGATAGCTGAGACCCTAAAGATATCAAAGGAACGTGTTGGATATATCGTGAATGAATATTTTGATATGTGAAAGCTCTTTTCAAAGTGGGTGCCGCGCGAGCTCACAATGGAACAAAAACAACAACAAATTGATGATTCTAAGCAGTGTTTGAGCTGTTCAATCGTAATAAACCCGAATTTTTGCAATATATGAAACATGGCTCCATCATTTCACACCGGAGTCCAATCGACAGTCAGCCGAGTGGACTGCACGTGATGAACACTAAAAATGCTATAACTTCACTAAAAATGCTATAATGCACATGCTAATAGTGAAACAGCTGTCAAATTTATACACGTGTCTTTTGAAGGTTAGGGCTAACTAAAAATCATATGGAGTTAATACTAGTAGCGCCATCTATGTGTCAGCCTATATCCCACCTGTTATAATGGATACTTGAGTGTAAAGAACACCTGTAATAGCTATTGGTGTGCAAAATGGTTGTATTTTTATTCAGTCCCTGTCATTATATATATATTTATATATCATGTATCAGTTTTAATTTTACGTCAGACATAAAAGAAACAGAACTTGATAATCCAGTCATCACAGTTCATCATTCCTTGCTTCAGTGCTTCCATTTATTCTGCCATCATACTTTGCAATAAAGAATTTCTCTATAGTAAGCCTGATCTTGTTAAGGTAGAAAAGATACGAGATCCAGAGGTCTTAGGAGTGAAAAGGGTTGTCCAGAGGAGAAAGTGTGGGAAGATAAAGGTGCTAACTTGTCATTCCTAAACGTGATATATGTTGGCACTCGCTTCCATAAATGCCTTTCCATGAAAGAGCTCTACGATGAGTAAGCGTATAGATCAGCATCAAACACTAAAGGTTGCTCAAGTATTAAATACAATATTTCAACCATTGTTATAAAAAATAGGAGCTATTTTTAGTATTGATTTTGACTTTTACTAGAAAAGCTTCAGAAAAGTAGGTTTCAGATATAATTGTAAGATTTGTATTAACCTTAAAATGCATATAATTTACTAAAGTCTGTTACCATTCCTACTACAAATAAGGAAACTGTATTTCAACTATATTTGCCGGAATCTGATAATATTTAGAAATGCATGTAACTACTTTTTTCTAAGATAAATGTTTTAAATTAAAATATGAATTTCTCACTTAAAAAGGGAAATTTATTAAATCCTTCTAGATTAAAATGTTTTAAAAATATGTCATTATCTTTATTGAATCGGTGTTTGATTCAAATTTCTCCGAAGTTTAAAAATATTTTGTGTAATTATATATAACCTAATTGTAGTTTCCTAAACAATTTTAGTTTAAGTTAACAAAAAAATACGTTTTCCATATTTTTTTTTTATATTTTAGCCGACTAATTAACTTCTTGGCACTACAGCCCATGCTGGGCCAAGGCTGTTCACCTTCTGCCAGATTTCGAGACAGGAGAGGGTTTCTTTTAACAGGGTTAACAGGATAGGGTTGTCAACCTTACACCCAACACTTTACAGTCAAATTAGAACGGGACCTATAATTTAAAATGAATTCTGAACCATTACAAGCATCCGTAGCACGGCTGGAACTTGAACGTGAAGCTCGTGGCACCGAGCGCAAGACAGCTAGTCAGTCGGCTATGAATCCCCTTTTTATGTTTGATATTTTAGTTAATAGCATGATTTCCTTATTTAATTTGTAACATAAATTATATATATTTCATATTGTAATTGCTGATTGAATGATTCATCAAAATCAATCAAATATCATATGGCCAATTTTGGCCTATGGTTAACATGTCTCTGAATTTTAAATAGACTTATTAAAAGTATTAGTACTGTGCCGGTAAATATAGCAGATGACTCAACAATATGTAAATAATGACTAGTAATCAATGGACAGTCAATTTATTCAATTATAGACAAAATTAAATACTCTTGCGGTCAAACTGTCACAGTCAGTTTATTTAACTGTGATTCACAATTACATAAAATTTAAATTTGACCATAAATTATAGAAATGCATAGCATTGGAAATAAATTAAAAAACAATAAAAATTAGATCATTTATAGGAGTAGGAAATAATTACTAATAAGGAGATAAAAATACAATCAAGAAACATAAGTTATAACAAAATTTTTATGTAGAATAATGAAACAAAAAAATAAGGAATAAAAAAAGATAAGCAAAATTCCAAAGTCAAATTACAATTAAAGAATGTAAATAAAGAACAAAAAATATTTTTTATTCCTTAATTTAATTATTGGAAAATAATTAAATTAAACTTATTCATATATATTACAAATTTCCTTGAAATTGAAACATAAAAAAACTAGGAAATTTCTTAACAAACTTGTTATTATTTTACAAATTTTATTCATTTGTTAAAATATCAGCTACATGTTATATTCACAAACGTTACCTTTTGGTCATATGAAAGAAAAACATCTATCAATTCAGATACTCGTATTCTTTTGAATGAAAACATTACTTAAGTTTTATTTTATGCTAGACAAAAGAATATTAAAATTGGAAGGTTGATTGCTTTTAAACTTTTATACTCTAAAACACTTTTAAATTTCGAAAGAAGAAATAAAAGTATGTAATAATTTTCATTCACTTCTTTTTGAGGGATTACAGCAATAAGCCACACTTTTATTTTATTAAGTATTAATAATTAGGACGTATTATAATAATTATAATAATTAGTATTATAATTAGGAAGAAATAAAAATATCTAATAATTTGCATTAATTGGTTTGCGAGGGTTTATTGCAATACGCCACACTTTCATTTTATTTAAAGAAATAAAAACATTTTATACTTTGCAATAATTGGTTTTCGAGGGATTACAGCAATAAGCATCACTTTAATTTTATTAAGTATTAAAAAAGAATAAATAAAAATATGTAATAATTTGCATTAATCGGTTTTGCAGGGATTATATCAATAAGCCTCTTTTTCATTTTATTAAATATTAAAAATGAAATAAAAACAGTTAATACTTTGCATTAATTGGCTTTCGAGGGATTATTGCAATACACCTAGCTTTCATTTTATCGAGTATTAAAAGAAGAAATAAAAATATCTAATACTTTGCATTAATTGGTTTTCGAGGAATTATAGCAATACGTTTTTTTTAATCTCATTAAATATTGAAAGAAAAAAGAAAATATCTAATACTTTTCATTAATTGGTTTTCGAGCGATTATTGCAATACGTCTCTTTTCAATTTTATTAAGTATTAAAAGAAGAAATAAAAATACATAATACTTTGAGCTAATTGATTTTCAAGACATTATTGCAATACGCCTTACTTCCATTTTATTTAGAAGAAATAAAAATATCTAATGCTTTGCATTAATTGGTTTTGCAGAGATTATAGCAATAAGCCTCGCTTTCATTCTATTAAGTGCCTGTACTTTAAACATAATACTGATCAAATACACTTGCTACATAATACTGAACAATTACCTTTCTACACTATATTGATCAATTATGGTCATTATACTTGCTACATAATACTGAAAGTGGGAGCTATTGTATCTCAACAATGCATTTATTCTAAAATAGCTCAGAGACAATGTAATAAAGGAGTCGAAATAAATGCCTCCTTATATACAAATGCTCTCATAACAATAACTTGTTATACTAAGTTAATTTTTATTGCAGTTTATAAAGAAGATATTTCCATCAATTATATTAATAAATATTGATTGTCTATGAATACAAGAACATCATTAAACAGAAAACTAATATGCATAAATGTACATTATTTTTTTTTATAATTTCTTCCTAAAGTGCCATGTTTAGAATAATAATATTTTATATGTCTATTATTATTAATAATGATAGATTAATAATATTTTAATTAGAATAATAATATTTTATATAAAATCACCGCTTCATTACTAAAGATTACGCTCAACTAAATGTATAAAATATTTCAACAAATTGTTATAAAGGCTTTTTAATGTATAAATAATTTTAAGTAATTTGTTATAATAAGTTAATTTCTTTGTTTACTTATAAATTGTTTTAATTCGTTAAGAAAAATACCTTTGTTCCCCAAAAAATTTTAAACCTTAATGCTTTTTAAATACTTTAAATGTAACGAATCATAGCATTTTTTGCAAAGCAACAGCAATTTTTTATGAAATCTTATTAATTAAATCAAAGTAATGCAAATAAATATATTTTAGAGTAATAGAATACATAATTTAAAATGATCTAACAAAATAAAAATTTTAAGCATTCATATATAATATGTTATTCTAATTTGTTAAAATATTTCGTTTGGGTACTTTAATACTATTATCGCTTATAATTAAACTGCATTAAAATTTTGATAAAACATATATTTAAACGTTTATATATAAATTTAAAATAATATGCTTTTCTGAGTGTTAAGGATTAAAAAATATTTCTCAAATTAAATTAATTTAAGTTTATACCAAATCATGATTAAATTATGGAAATACCTTTGCAAATATTATTTTTTAATTTTTATTGAATACAATAGCTTAGGAAATTTATGGACGTAAAAGCTACTTGTCAAATTCATTTTTAATATATATATTATTAAAAGACATAATTCCCATTTTTCTATTTAAAAAAACAGTCGCTTTTAATTCTTTACTTTTTTTAAATAGGCGAAATTTTATTAAAAATAATTTTATCTGTTATTTTTTAAAGATTCTAAAGAAAAATCAAAATTTATTCTTTAGTGTGTTTTTAGAAAGACATAAAAGAACTTAAAAAATCTTATAAAAAGAAATAAGTAACAGTTGAATAAAAAATTAATAAGTAAATGATGTCAACAAATAAAAAAGTAATATATTTAAAAATAATATAAATATTATTGATTGATTTCTGCAAATTTAATCATTCTTTATTTTAATTTAAAAATTCTTCTACAAAGTTAAAATAATATTATTCTTGATAATAAAAATAATTATCATTTTTGTATTTATTTTATAATTTCAGGAGCAATTGTATTAATGTGCATTACGATACTGGGGGTAAATTTGAAAAACACTCTATTCCATTAATAAACAAAAACATTTATGATTTAAAATTGAATTAACTTTAAAATCAGTATGTAGAGTTAAAGAACAATTCCTCAAAAAAGAAGCTTCAAATATGATTGAATTAATCATCACTGATAGCAAATAAATTTAGAAAAGATATCTAAAATCTAATGCAATTAATTAATCTAATCAACAATTTTTCCTTTTGATATATTATTTTGGAAGAAAATAACATACTAATTAAATTCTTGAAAAATTATTGAATGAATGAATGATTAAATGCTTCATTCTCTTACAAGAATAGTAAAACATCAATCTCTTTGAATTCATATTTTAACAATTCCTGAATTCTCATTTATTAAATTAATGAACAATTAATTTCCATTTATTAAATTAATGAACAATTAACTTCCATTTATTAAATTAATGAACAATTAACTTCAATTTATTAAATTAATGAACAATTAATTTCCATTTATAAAATTAATGAACAATTAATTTCCATTTATTAAATTAACGAACAATTAATTTTCATTTATTAAATTAATGAACAATTAATTTCCATTTATTAAATTAATGAACAATTAATGAATTCACATTCAATAACTTGAGTAGCAATTATATTAAATTACATTACGCTATTTTCGGAAAAATTTGAAAAACACTTTATTCCATAAATAAAAAACACATTTATGATATAAAAATGAATTTTTAACTTAAAAATTAGTGTATAGATTTAAAAAGCAATTAATCAAAAAAAAGCTTCAGATATAATTGATTTAACCTTCATTGATAGCAAATAAACTTAGAAAAGATATCTAAAATATAATGCACCGTCCCTAAAAGACAATTTTTTTCTTATGATATATTATTTTGGGAAAAGAACATAGTAATTAAATTCTTGAAAAATGATTGAATTAATAATGAATGAATGAATGAATGATTATATGACTCATTCTCATACAAGAATAGTAAAACATCAATCTCCTTGAATTCCATTTTAACAATTCTTGAATTCCCATTTATTAAATTAATGAACAATTAATTTCCATTTATTAAATTAATGAACAATTAAGGAATTCCCATTCAATAATTTGAGTAGTTAACTTTATTCCATAAATAAAAAAAACATTTATGATATAAAAATGAATTTTTAACTTAAAAATTAGTGTATAGATTTAAAAAGCAATTAATCCAGAAAAAAGCTTCAGATATAATTGATTTAACCTTCATTGATAGCAAATAAACTTAGAAAAGATATCTCACCGTCCATAAAGGACAATTTTTTTCTTATGATACATTATTTTGGAAAAAGAACATAGTAATTAAATTCTTGAAAAATGATTGAATGAATGATGAATGAATGAAAAGCACGAATGATTGTATGCTTCATTCCCATACAAGAATAGTAAAACATCAATCTTTTGAATTTCCATTTTTACATGATCGATAAAACAAAGTAACAATAAAACATATTGTTATTTTTAAATTGTTAGTTTTTTAAAGCAATCTTTATATCTTTGAGGTCTTTTATAATCCTCATACTAAAAGAAACAATTCTGGGGTTTTCTGGAGTTCTATTCTGGGCTTTTCTGTGTTTTCAATTCAATTCTGTGGGTTTTTTTTTAATCCAAAGAAAATTTCTATTTGAAGAACTAAGTACCTGAAGATGCTATGCTAACATTTGTAATGTTGATTAGCTTGAAAGCCTTTTTGAAAATTTAAAGACTTACTTAACTTACGACTTACTTGAAGACTTGTTGGTTTTGAAAAAGAAAACCTTGATTCACTATGCATATTTCAAATCCTTTCATATTATGTTTTAATTATATACTCAAAGTTATAATATTTTTTTTATATTTGTGAGCTTAATTTTCTTTGTTACTATTGTAAACATTTTAATGAACAAATTATATTTTATTATTTATGCTGAAAATAATTTTATTAATAATTAATAATACTTTAATTTCAAAATCAATACTTTAAGAATGGCATTAATAAGTTGTCATTTTTAGTATTCTGTAACTTTTAAATCTGAGAAATATTAATTCGTAAACATGATTCTTTGTTTGCAGCTTGTAAAAAGAAAACATTGATTCATTGTGTATATTTCAAATTATTTCAAATGATATTTTAAATATGTAGTCAAGATTAAAATATGAACTTAAAATTAAAATTTTTTTTTTTTACATTTTTGAGCTTACTTTTCTTTGTAAATGAACAAATTTGATTTTATTATTTATGCTGAAAATAATTTTTATTTATAATTTATAATTCTTTCATTTCAAAACCAATATTTTAAGAATGACATTAAAATTTAATAAGTTGTCACTCTTTAGTATACTGTAACATTTAAAGAATTTTTATAAATATAAACAATAATAATTATTAATTATTATTTTAACTATAATAACTATTTTATTATAAACATAAATTGGAATAACTTTATTTTTAGGAAAATTGATTCGTAAACATGATTCTTTGTTACATTACAAAAAATTGTATTAAAAAAATAACTTTTAACTTGAAGTGGTATCTATAAATACAATGTTTCAGAAAAAAAGTTTTTTCAACATTTATCAATAAAGCTGATGCTTATTTTCAATATTTTATGATTATATACAACTACTGCTATATTATGTGTTGTCACTACTATTATAGTCTGATGAATGCAATTTATTATTCACTATCAACATATCATTACGTAAATGAAACAAAATTAATATTTTTAACAAAACAAATAACTCTTTCACTCATAAGTCTTCTTAATATGAAGTTATTAAAGTAATTTGTTGTAAGAATGCATGTATAGTAAATAGTTACTTCATTAAAAATTATAATAGAAAAATAAACATAATAGCTTTAGAAATAAGAAAACTATTTTAAATAACTCAATATTGTCAAATTATTATGCAAATTAAGATAAAAAATACTCTTGTCAGTATCATTAAATGCAAAACATATTTTGTTCTACTTTTTCTGTGGCAAACATTAATACTTGACTTCTTGATCTAATAATGTTCAGTGCATTATCTAGCATATGTAAGTGTAGTTGGATGCATTATTTATTATTGATACTCTTCTCTAATTGATGGACCTTATATAATATTTGCTATTCATTTTCGACTAGATATCTAGACTTATGTCTTTTATTAGCACCCTTATGCATAAACACGCTATTAAACATTCTTCTATATAAGCACTATATAAGTATATAATAATATATAATACATTCTTACATAAACTCACCCACATATTAGATCTATTTTAGTCTATGGCTCTGAAATTTGTTCTTTGGAAAGATCTGATGAGACCCATTTGGTATATTTGAGGAGGAAGATTTTAAGGGCTATTCTTCGAGGTGTTAACGAAAATGATTGTTGCAGAAGACGGTACAACGCAGAAATTTATAAATGCTATAAAATCCCAGATATTATAAAATTTATTAAGATCAACAGATTAAACTGGACTGCTCATATATTTAGAATGAATGATTTAAACCTTGTCAAAAGGCTCGTTTTGACAATGCCACAGGGACAAAGAGGAAGAGGACGACCCAAGTTGCGATGGATAGACGCAGTTGAAAAAAAATTTGCTGTACTAAAGGTTTAGAATTGGAGGACCCTTGTCACCCAGAGGAATGCATGGAAATCTCTTCAAAGAGAAGCCTTGGCCCTCTCTGGGCTGTAGGGCTATTGATAATGATGATAATATAAACTCACACACTATACAGATGATTCAACGGTCATGGAACAAACTTCGAGGGGTGGTATAGCTTTCTAAAGCATACATGGTATCGTATGGTCGAAGAGACTCGTTGAGGAAGGAACACTCTTTCAAACGAATTTCTGGCAATAGCCGGGTACAATGCCCCAACTGATACCCGTCACGTGACGAGTTTCAAATCCTCTCGCTGGCAATGTCGATTCGCACTTTATTTTCTTACTCTGTTTTACAACGGTTTGCGTTTACGAGTCTCCAGATGGCTCAATTGAGGACTTCGTTGTTCGACTATCCATTGAGGCTGCAAGTTTGAGTGAAATGCCTGGCATCTTTGGAACTGTTCGCCAATCACTCCTTCGAAGCCACCAAGCATGTATTATTCTTGGTGATAGCAATTTTGAGCATTTATTGTAAACATTGAATCAAAGAAGCACTTTGCAATGCTAATGTAAGTAAACAATGGTTTTCTTTTCATGTTTTATTTTCTTATGTTAGTGCCTCAACGCGTCACTTCTGACCCTACATACTCGTATGAAAAATTTATGTTTAAGTAAGCTGTACAATATCACAAAGTTTATCCCATGACGGCTGAACCCCATCCCTCCCCCATCATTAAGACACATATAAAATATATATAATTTGTAATTTAACATCCAGATAATTCATCCGACATGCATTTTATTGCCGTGTAGTCTTTTGATTTGACAGATTTATGCAAGTTATCACAGTCTCCATAGAACTCTAACATTCTGAAGGCAGTGAAGCCGTGACGTTATCAGTGGATTCAAATAAAAGCTTTCATGCATACCAACTGCGCATTTCTGAGCTCAAATTAAAAACGATCCAGATTAAAAGAACTATTTCAATTTTTGTATGTATAAAATGCGAAGATTAAATAAAATTTTTAATAAATCTGGATGATTAAAGAAGCTCTATTGATATAAAAAAAAATTGTATTTTATTTATTACATTTTATCCTCTTAAAAATTCATCTATATTTTTGTTTCAAACTTCTAAATATTGGAAATCCATTACAAAAAATACATCACTTAAGCAGAGAATGAATTTTAGAATGTATATTGGAATACAATTCGACAGTTTGTAATTTAACCAATAATCAAATTTTCTTATCTACGTAAATGAATTAAATCTTTATCATCATTAATTCTTACTTTTCATATGCTGTGTAATATCAACAGAACAAAATGGGTTTTTTTTTTCAAACTGCTAACGTTATTTTTAATGTTTTCTTTCATAAAAAAATATGAGCATAATTATTTTATTTCGTTAGTGTCCTCTTGGCGATTCAATACGAGTTGCATGGATTTGTTAAGGTTTTATTTTTATGAAAAGGGTGAATTTTTTAAGAGCAGTTTCATTAATTTGAATATAATAATTTTATCTTTAATAAGGGTAAAAAATTAAGAAAACACTTTAAACATTTTTCTTACATAAAGAAATTATTGATAGCAAATTAAATATGTCTTCCGATTTAATCGGGTGTAAAGAAATGTATATTATATTTATTTCAGTATTATCGCTTCTAGAAATATGTATCAATAAAGTCGTAAAAAGAGGTTTCTCATAAGTATTCAATTAAAAAATTCATATTGAATTGTTTTATGAAAAATTGGCATTTAGTTTAAAGTACTGCATGTAATATCTAATTAGAAAAACAACGTTTAATTGCTTATTAAAAACCAAAATACGTTGCTATTTTAAAATCTAAACTATAATTTCATAAAAAATGTTTTAATTAAAAAAGAATTAAGCCTTCCATACTGTTTCTATAATGCTTATCATGCACATATAAATGCAAAATAAGAAATACTCCTGCAAAATATTTTTAGATATTTAATATAACATATTTTTACTATAATTTAATAAAAACATTTTAATTTAAAAAAAGTGTTTTTAAAATTTTTCCATGCTGTTTCTATAATGTTTATCAGGCATATATAAACGTAAAATAAAAATATTCATGCAAAAATTATTCTATTTATTATTATTATTTATTATTCATTTATATTAAATAATTTAATAAAAAATATATTAATTGAAAAGAAATTTTTAATCTCTCCATACTGTTTCTATAATGTTTATCAGACAAAATATAAATCAATATAAAATACTATATAAATATAAATATAAAAACGCAAAATATAAATACTCGTGCAAAATATTTTTAGCTATATAATGTAAAATGTTTTTACTATAATTCCATAAAAAAAAAGTTTTAATTAAAAATTTTTTTTTAATTCTTCCATACTGTTTCTTAAATGTTTATCAGGTTATAGATATTATAGAAACAGTATGAAAGAATTAAAAAATATTATTATTATTATTATAATATAAAAATATATAAATTATTTATTACATAAATAAATAAAAGTTATTTATATAAATGCAAAACAAAAATACGTATGCAAAATATTTTTAGATATTCCATTTTCGTATTATTTTTTTTAACTCATAAAACACAAAAAAAAATAGTAAGCAAAAAAAAATCAATAATAAATAATGACATAAGAAGGAAGCAAATCAAACTGGCCACAAGATAAAGTCTCCTAGGAGAATAAAAATATTTTATGTAACAGTTGCATTTAGTTTAAAATACTACCAGTGACATTTAGTTTAAAATACTACAAGTGACATTTAGTTTGAAATACTACCAGTGACATTTAGTTTAAAATACTATCAGTGACATTTAGTTTAAAATACTACCAGTGACATTTAGTTTAAAATACTATCAGTGACATTTAGTTTAAAATACTACCAGTGACATTTAGTTTGTAATACTATCAGTGGCATTTAGTTTAAAATACTGCAAGTGACTTTTAGTATAAAATACTACAAATGATATCTAATAAAAAAAACATCGTTTAATTGATTTGAAATAAAAACCGAAATGCGTTCTTAATTTAAAATCTAAACTATAATTTGATAAAAAATATTTTAATTTAAAAAAAAATAAACAATTTTTTAAAAATCTTTCCATACTTTTTATATATCGTTTACCAGGTCGAAGCAAATATAAACTCAAAATAAAAATACTCGTGCAAAATATTTTTTAGATATTCCTTTTTTCCACTCACAATGCACAAAAAAATAGTAAGCAAAAAGAAAGCAATTAATAATAAATAATTACATAAGAAGGAAGCAAATCAAATTGTGAACAAGATAAAGAAGTCTCCCGGGGGAATAATTTAGGACTTTCATGACTTTCATTTCCTTTCTCGGCACACGCACCGGAAATACACGATTTTAATAGACTGGGATTTTGGTGTGTTTCCGTCTCCCTCAATAAGCTATTAATATTTAAATATAGACATGGTAAGCGAATGAGAGTTTTGCAGTATACTTAATCTAAATCAGGGGTTGTTAGACTCCTCTGATAATCGACCCCTTAAGGGTTTTAATTTTGATAGACCCCTTCTATTTTATAATTTCTTAATTATAATAAGACAAGCAAAACCCTCTTAAGGAAGTTATGTATTTTATATGTATGTAGTTAATCGTATGTGCAATCTCTTTTTTTTCTCTACGGATGACCAATTATTTCAGGCGACCCAGGCTTCAGGTTCAAATCCTGGCGGTGGTTGGATGTTTATTAGTGGTTAGAAATCCATTAAACTGTAGGTACCGTACCAATTAGCCTGAAGTGTGCAAAAAATGATCGTACAACGACAGACAAAACAAAAACAAAACCCGAGTTAGAGTCTGTAGGTCAACTAATGCTGCGGGATGCGCTAAATATATTTCCTCTCAGGATAAGAGACCATAAACTAAACACTTCTACATTAAAGCGTGTGGTTGCACTGTACTTCCTCTCGCTTTCTGGAATACAAGCGTGTCTGGGGAAGATGATCTCAGGTTCCCCTAATATATGGAACGAATAGCGCCCTGGTGGCAAAATTGGCTAGTACTCTGGCTTATGGTAGCACAGGCTTCAGATTCGAATCCTCGCTATGGCATGGATGTTTATTAATGGTTCGGAAACCACGTTAAACTGTAGGTTCCGGTCTAATTAGCCTAAAGTGTGCAAAAAAATGATGTACAGCGACAAATCATATCTCTACTTGGTCCTCTAACTTGGTACAGGCTTCAAGTTTGACCCAGTCTTCAGGTTCGAATCCTGGCAATGGCATGGTTGTTTAATAGTAGTTCGAAATCCATGTTAAACTGTAGGTCCCGATATAATTAGCCTAAAGTGTACAAAAAGGACCGTACAGTGACAAAACAAATCTCTACGTTGGTTCTCTAAATTGATCCAGGCCTTAGGTTCGAAACCTGGCAGAAGCTTGGATGTTAATTAGTGGTTCGTAATATAAGTTAAACTGCAGGTTCCGATCTAATTAGCCTAAAGTGTGCACAAAATGATCGTACAACGACAAACGAAATCAAACCAAATCTCGACGTTGTCCTTTAAATTGGTCCAGGTTTCAAGTTCGAATCCTGGAGGTGGCATGGAACAGATAAAATTATGGGTATTGTTTTGAAGAGAGAAATTTTTCATTTCCTTTGTCCTTTTTTATGTGACATTGATCAGTTTTTCGTTTCGTCGGCACCTTTCAACATTTCTTATCTGTTTACATTTTTTAAATTTCTTTCACGAGCTGTCCTTAATGGTTTACTTAAATTTCTTACATGTGTTTTTTTATGAAATCGTTTAGAAATTCTATAGTTTATTTATTTTTTATTTAACAAGTTTTCTTTTTTTCAGTTTTTAACAATAACTGATGAATATAATTTATTGCCTGAATATTATTTATTTATACTTTTTTCTTTTTTTGTTTAAGATTATTGTTATGCGTTTATAGTTGTTAAATTAAATTCTAAATGTTATGCCTAACCTATATATGCCGCCCAGTCGATTAAAGTTTCTTTCTATTGATTTATTATTATTTTTATGAATTTTATTTAATGTGGTATGCAACTAAAGAAAAAAGTGAAAAAATTATTAGTCCTTTGTTTTTTATCCCACCAAAACCTTATTTTTTTAATTGGTAAAGCCGTATATTTTTAATTGTTGTGCCCGATGGTATTTAGGGATATGATGATGTTTATTTATAATTACCCTTAGTGATAATTAAAAAATACTCATACATATGTTGTAATGTAAATCTATATTCCTCTAAATGTTTGGATGTAACTCTATCATCCGCTTATATTCTCGAATGATCAGTTGTTGAGTTTGATGTCATGTGAAATTTTAATAACCTCATTAAAATTGGTATTTTAATATAATTTATATATTTTATATTTTATTGGTATTTTAATATATGTATATCTTTGCAATTTATTCCGATTTTTTTTTCTTAACTATGTTAAAAAAAGTTTATATGTATATACAGTAAAATCTCTTTAAGTCGAAATAATTAGTCAATCCCCACAAGCCATTTTTGTACATATTTTCCCTCCGTAACTCGAAAAAAAAAAAAAATTGGACCTCTGTATCTCGAACATTAGTAATGTTTGAATTTACAATCTTTTTTACAACCTTTACAACTCGATCATTTGAAACTAATTACCTCTATAGCTCGAAGAAAAAAAAGTTACCGACTTTAAGGATTTGCCGACAATGTACGTCATTGTTTCTTAGAAAACAATGTATGAGTATATAGTAAATAGAGTAACCAATTCTATGAAATGGCAACTCGGAAGAAAAAGAATTTTCTGCTCATTATCGCTTAGATAATGCTATAGATATAGAACGATCGAACTGTCTAAAGCAAAAAAAAATAATACGTAACTGACTTTTTTAATACATATTATTTTCAATTTTAATGTTGTTTCGTGATTATTTTAATTTTTTATTGTAGTACATATAATATAACTTTTAAGTTGCAAATAAACATGTTTATTACATCTGTAACTTGAATTGTTATTTATTTTACCTCTCTAACACAAAATAAGTTCGAAAGAATCTAAACCTCTACAAGTCGAATATTTCCTTACAAAAAAAGTCGAAATCCTCCATAAGTCGAAAACTCTATAACTCGAATTATTTGGCGTCGCCCTTGAAGTTCAACTTAGAGGTTCTACGGTGTGTATATATATATATATATATTCAATTAAATCGGGTAATCTCGAGTCATATTTTTTAGTATATTATAGATTATTATCTTGGCTTAACATGAAAGGGATAAGCTTCTGTTTTTCTTAATATAGCATAACACAGATAAAACAACAAAGTTTAATTTGATTAACAATAATGCAATCTTTCTAGTTATCGGCGAATATATATTGGTTTGACCTATGTCATTTTCCTCTGTAAATATTTTCATGCCCTTACTTCATCTTCAAGATTGAGTTGAATTTTATTGAATAAAATACTACTCAATGATGTCTTAACATTTTATACCGATTTCTGAACCCGAACTGACCCCTAACATTTTTATATCGACCTCTGGGGATTGATATCGATCACGAAGGTAACCTGGTTTAAATATTTAAAGTCAAACAATTACTTGAAAGAATTCGATGTCCTTTTTTTTGAGTCCCGATCAATTCTTCTAAAGTACCGATGAATTCAAAATGAATATTCTTTACAAAAATCATCAGAATGAAATTTGTGCATGACTATTAAAAGCAGGATATTTAAAAATGTCCCCAAATTCTTTTCTCTTAGAATTTTCTTTAATCTTTCAATTATATTTTAATATTAAAAAGTAAACTTTTTCTCTGGGGCTAAGAATGAACTGGAATACATAATAACAAATTTAGATTTCCCATTTAGACATTAGTCAACTGCTATTGAAGATTCCTGATCTGAATGGCGGAGTGTCACAGGTTTCAGGTTCGAGTCCCGGTGGTGCCATGGAAGTTTGTAATGGTTTGTAATCCACTTTAAATCTTAGGTACCGGTCTCATAGGACTGTAGAGCGTCACAGAGCTCAATCAGACTTCTCCCTCCCATCATTCCCAAACTGTTTACATGCAACTCAGCTTAGGCGCAGTAGTGTGGTGTGGTGTGTTGCAGTAGTAGTATCTTCTTTGTATAAATTAAACTCAATGTCATTTATATAACACCATGCCCAAAAAATAAGTAAAATTTTTGGTTCCAAAGCATAAGTATTTCTCTATCCATATGTAATCGTCTTATCTTATTTGCTCTATTATACATAGCTCAATAGAAGGGTATTTTAAATACTTTCCTGGTGGATGTTTATCGGTAATAATTCATGGGTTCGGTATTATATAATTTCAATATTAAAAACAAAAATGATTTTGAACGTCAGAGAAAAATAAATTCCTCACAGCTTGACAGGGTCAATTTGAACTAACTAGTATTAATAGTACACATTAAAACTAAAATGTTAGTAATAAGGATATTAATATCAAATGATTAATTAGCTTAACAACTAAAATTCAGCTTTATTTCAATAAAGCTTAATAAAAGACTTTTAACTAGAAGAATGTTTTATTTTTAATTTTTAGAAAACTCCAAGAGGTAATAGCGTCTATTTCATGCATTAAAAACAATTAACTATTTGATTACAATTACCCATGTCATAAGCCTGTTAATCGTATGAGAAAAAGAAACAATAATTGTATTACATTTTGATAATAAAATATTGGGTAATATAAACTAATCAACATTCGGAGAAATAATATTATTTGGTTAGAATTTTATTCAATAGGTAATAATTAATAATATTATCAATAAATTTATTTGCTTTATAATTAAAAATGATGATGTTCAACAGCATAGAATAAGATTAGTCAATCAAACAGTTGAATATTACAGATTTTCTTTGATCATCCTGGTAATAAATCATAATTCTATTGAATATTTTTGATTTTGCTCATTATATTTTTTATTTCTTATTCTAGAATTTAAATTTATTGCAAAATAAGACGAAATAAAGCTCTCTCATTTGTAATATTTACTATCTCAATTTATAAATTAAAGAGTAACTGGTTACAGTCGTGACAGCCCAATGGTAGGCCTTCTGCCTACTGGCAGATTGCAAACATGAGATGTAGTTTTCTTTTTACGGGGTAGGGTTTTCATCTCTACGCCCAACTCTCCGTAGTCTTATTAGAATATTAGACTGACACCTACTGTTGAAAGTGGTTTCTGAGCCATTACAAACATCCATGGCACAGCCGGGACTCGAACCCGAAGCCTGTGGTACCCAATGCCAGAGAGCTAGTTACTCAGCCATCATGTCCTAAAGAGGAACTATTAAGCATATATTTACGACAGGGAGTGATTTTTTCTGAAAAAATATTTTTTTTTAAAATTTTTATTTGCCTTTCAATTTTTATGTAGTATTATATTTTATCCAAAACATTTTTTTTAAATATTGTTTCTTAAAACAATGTTTTAGCATATTACAAAAATATCACAGAATTTTTTTTTATTAGTGTGAAAAAAAAAATTCTGGAGAAAAATTAATTATGAAATTCAAATTATTATTTTTCTATTCTCCATCTTATTCTTATTCTCTAATTCAATCAACACTCTTATTCTCTAGCTTCTATTCTATCTTACTAATTTGCACCCCTTATGTATTAATAATTTATTTGAAACTATTAATCTAAACTTCTAATAATATTTCTTCTCTCTTTCTCTCTCTCAATTAAATATTTATAAATAATTTATGATTATACATTATAATTAACATTTCAGATATTAGTATACATAAATATTGATTTCAGCTATTTCCCTTACATATAAATGCTGATAATTTGCATGATATAAAGCTTTTAAATGTTCCTGCTTCAAATCCTTGAAATTTAACCTTTCATAAAACGGTGTAGTTGCACAAACGAAACGCTAAATACCTTCAAATGGATAAAATTTTTGAAAATAAAATGTATTTCTTTGCTTTCAAGAGAGGTAGGAATTACTGTAAAAAGGATTTTTCGTGGCCATCAGTATAACTAATAAATACACTCGTATGGATGCTAAATGGGATTATACATTTTCTTGCAAGAAATTATTTAATAATTCTTTTAACAATAATTTAAAAATTTATCAAATAACAAATCTTCTTTAAATTAGACTTAAATGTTATGTTTATTCAATAAAATCATTCAAACAAATTGAAAAAAAGATATATATATATATACAATAAATAATCCTATGTAAGTGTATATATGTATTTATCTATAGCATTAGATGAAAAAAAGGTTTTTAAAAAATAACCAGCTAATAAAACTTGTAACATTGCTTACTCCTATACAATGTATGCAATGGGATGAACGCCCTGTTCCCTGTGGGGTTTATGAGAAATGGTCAATCGGCCTGGAGACTCTCACCTGAGAGCAAATATAACGCAATCTGCGCTCTCGCTGAGAAATGTTTAGTTTATAGCCTCTCATCCCGAGAGAATATATATTTAGCGCATGCTGGCACAGTAGTTGGTCTGCATACTCACACCCAGTGATTGATTTGGTTTATCGGTCATATTGCGCACGCTCACTACGTTGACTACGGTCATATTGCGCACACTTTAGGCTAATTAGACCGGGACCTACAGTTTAACGTGGATTCCGAACCATTAACAAACATTCATGCTACCGCTTGGATTCGAACCTGAAGACTGTGTGTGATTCGAAAGGATAAAGCATTCGCCAACTGGTCATCTGACTGCTCTCACCCGGTGAGAAAGTATATTTCGCGTATCCTGCGCGTAACTGAGTATCGGGGTTTCGGCTTTGAAGTGGAGTGATTCCACGAATTATTATACGTCTTTAAATGTATTAAATATTGTGTGTCTTTAATTATATGTGTGGTGTTTGTGCGTGTGTCGATAAAGCTGCGAGTTTTCCAACCTGTGTCTCAAGTATCTTAACCTAACCACACCCAGTTACAAACTGACTTCCCAAGCTGCACATTACAAACTTATATTATAAAATATAATTAAAATAGATATCTTTTTTGCACAAGAATAAATTATTTTAACATACGTATCGGTTTAAATTTTTCGATTGCTATTATATTTATTTACGGGAATTTATTTAAATTTTAACCCACTATGTTTAAAAAGAAAAGGCAAGAGAAAAATTATATTAAAAATAAATCTACATCAATTAATGTCCATGTTAATGCTACAAGTTCCATTATAATAATAAAATGCTGTAGTTTATTTCAGATGAACTTAAAAGTTAACTACTTGAATGACATTTACATAAGAGTTAATAAAAATTTCAAAGTTTTTTCCTGTAAAATTTTATCTTAAAAAAAATTAATTAATTTCCAGATCAAAATACAAGAGCACGTCTTCAACAAACAAATAAATGTATTTAAAACATTTTTAGAACAAAGGATGACCAAACTGGAACAGATAATTATAGTAAAAATTTATTTATTTTATTAAATAAAAGTTTTTTAACTTCTTCACAATGCGTTAATATATATATTAATTAATTATAAAACAAAAAAAAAAGTTCAGACATGTTAGTTTAATCTTCGATCTTTTTTTTTAAGTAACAAAATAATATTTACTTTAAAATTAAAAAAATACTCTTTATGCTTATTTAAACCACAACTATAGCTAAAAGATTATTGTACATTTTTTTTTTGTTAATAATTTTGAATTTTGCTTCAAGGGAACAATTTTTTAAGGGTTTTTTTTTCGTATTTTGAATAATGCCATCAAATATTTGGTTTTCTAAGTGAAGAATAAAAAAAAAAAATGAAATGTAACTACAATGAACAGTGTCTTTTAAAATAACCTAAAGTATTCATCTAATACCTAGATTAGAATATTAAATAAACACTCATTTTTAATAACAATTGTGAAACGTTATTTAAATAAATTCAATGATAAATTCGTTATTTTTTTCAAAAAATATATTTGAAATTATTTTGTTTTACATTAACACTATCATTAAGAGTTTAGTTTATTTATATTTTTATTAATAGTATTTTACAAAAATCCAGCATTTGAAATCACTTAACGCTGTTTAAGGTTAAGGAAAATTAATACATTTGAAAAAAAAAAAACCTGCGGTATAAATTACACGTTACAGAAAGAAATATTCTGTTTAGTTTTTAAAAACATCTCAAAATTGTATACAATTATAATAGATTTTCTTCTTATCCTACATGGCAGACAACATCTAGTCCAGGAACCCGCGTGGTATCTACCAAAATAAGTATCTGATGTTGACAAGAAATAAAAAGGAAAGTAATTTTAGTCCCTATAAACAATATATACATTAAAAATAAATTAAAGTATTTATAAAATCAAATATTATTTTGAAGAAATGTATGAAAACAAAGCTGTTATCAATAAAACGATTTAACGTAACGTAACGGCTGATGCTTAGTTGCAGTATCGAGGGTAATAACCCTGTACCTCCATATCAATAATTACTGTTTTAAAAGTTACATATTTATAAATATCCAAAATTAAAAATTAAAACAGAAGAAAATTTATAGAGCACATGCTCTGTAAAAATAAAACGATTTACTTTTAAACTCGATAGTAACAAGATAATGGAAGATTTATATTTAAAAATTAATTTACGATAAACCAATGACTTAAACTAAAATATTGCCCGTAAAAAATATTATTTGAAGCACTGGCCTCAATAAAATATGACTCAATAATTAATAATGAAATAGTTGGGAAAATTTTGACTCTAATAAAATTATTAATAATTAATGAAATAATAATAACTATAAACTAATAGTTGAGAAAATTTTGACTTTAATAAAATAACTAATAATTAATAAAGTAACAGTAATAAATATAAACTAATAGTTAGAAAAATTTACTTTAATAAAATAATAATTAAAATAATAATAATAAATGTAAAATAGTAGTTGGGACAATTTTTACTTTAATAAAATAATTAATAATTAATAAAATACTATAAATATAATTTAATAGTTGGGAAAATTTTGACTTTCATAAAATAATAAATAATTAATAATATAATAGCAGTAAATATATCATATTTGGAAAAATTAACTTTAATAAAATAATAATAATAAAAGTAAAATAATAGTTGGGAAAATTTTTACTTAAATAAAATAATTAATAATTAATAAAATAATAGTAATAAATATTAACTAATAGTTGAAAAATGTTTACTTCAATAAAATATTTAATAGTTAATAAAATAATATAAATATAAAATAATAGTTGGGAAATTTTGACTTTAATAAAATAATTAACAACTAATGAAATAATAATAAAAATAAACTAATAGTTGTAAAAATTTTGACTTTAATAAAAATAATTATTTAAATAATAATAATAAACATAAAATAATAGTTGTGCAAATTTTGGCTTTAATAAAATAATATATAAAATAATAGTTGGGAAAATTTTGACTGTAATATAATTTATAATTAATAAAATTATATATAAATTAATAGTTGGAAAAATTTTTAATTAATGAAATAATAATACATCTTAAATAATAGCTGGTGAAATTTTTACTTTCTTCCAGAAAATAACAAATAATAACAAGTGAATCATATTCTATTCTCAAGGCATAATTATTAGCATGCCAGTATAAATGAATAGTTAGAAGCCAGAATTTCGTCGCAAATGTCAATTTGAATTGACGCGTCAGACAATCTTTCCAATCGACGCCCGAAGTGTTTGAAATGCGGGTTCTAGACTTTGCTTAAAGGTCGCTCGTTTCCAAATCAATATATTAGATAGAAATCTATGCATCCATAACAGTGATAATTTCCACAAATGTTGCATTCGTGGACATTTGATTTGATTTTCATTAAACATCAAGTCATTTCAATTATTAAATTACAGATTGTATAATCAGTTTGTCATTAAATGAGGCATACACTTATTCTGAAATATTTAGTAATCTCATTTGAGATGAATTAATTCGGAATCTTTTGTAATTAATGGCTTTTGTAAAAAAGATTTTTTTAATGTATAAATCAACACAACAGATTTTGAAATAAATTTAAAAATTCAGTACTTATAATTTTTTTTCTATTTCACGAAAATAAATATTTTGAGCTAAATAATATTGAAATAAATATTTTGAAATAAATAAATATTATGAGATAAATAAATATTCTGAGATAAATAATATTCAGATTAACCATTATGAGATAAATAATATTTAAATAAATATTTTGAGATAAATATTATGATGTAATAAATGGTGTAAATAATAAATAATGTATTTATTAAATGATGTGTATATGATATAATGATGTATTATTTATGATGTATGTATATATTAATGATGTATGTAAATAAATATTATGATGTAAATAAATATTTTGAGATAAATAATATTGAGATTAAATATTTTGAGATAATTAATATTAAAATAAATAATTATTTTGAGATAAATAATATTGAGATAAATAAATATTTTGAGATAATTAATATTAAGATAGATAAATATTTTGATATATTTAAAAGGAAACGAAGAATTCTTTTTTCAGAATTTAAAAGCACAAAAAAAAAAGTGAAACCTAAAATTGAATACCTCTGTTTATTTTATCATAAAATAACTTTAAAGGCAATATATAACACTTTAAAATATCTAATTTAATTTATTAATAAAAATTAGTGTTTAATTTTAAATAATTGCAAATTAAATTGAATTATAATGTCCAGTCTAAATAATCGCAGTTGCAAAAAAAAACCCCACTTTTTGAACTTTTACGTTTTTATTTAAATAATAAAAAAATAGATTTAACAAAGACATATTTGTATTCTCTCACTTATTAATCATATTATTAACAGTAATTAAAATCATATTTGTTTCCTATGTTTTATAACGGATTGTATAGGTTTAGTTTAAAATAATTGCGGATTAAATTGAATTACAATAAAATCCATTTTAAATAACCCCAGTTACAAAAAAAACATTTGTTGAACTTTTACGTTTTTATTTAAATAATAAAAAATTAGAGTTAACAAAATCATATTTGTATTTTATCACTTATCAATCACATTAATAACTGTTATTAAAATCATATCTGTCTCCTATGTTTTATAACGGATTGTATAGGTCAAAGAAATTTATTATGAAGACTTTGCCGTTATCATGCAAACAAATTAATGGAACGGAAAATATCGAAATAAAAACAGGAAAAATGGATTATGAAAACTGACAGCCAGAAAATTTCTGGAGCAAATACTTTAAAAAATTATTCTTCCAATATTATATTTTCATCTTCCAGTCTCTAAGCTGCCTCACTTCCCTTTTTTGACATTTATTCTATAATAAAACTGAAATTCCTTTGCATATCCTTCCAAAATTGTTTTCTAGCAATTTATAATTATTTTTATGCTCTACTTTTAAATAGTTTACTAAGAATTATATTGTCAATTTGGGAGTCCCTTTTTTTCATAGAACTACTACTACTAACTTTTCTTCCTACTATCGCCCCACTGTGCCTAGAAGTAAGAGACCCTTTACATCACATTGTAGGGAATGATGCGGGTGAATTTGTATGCCCATAAAATGACGGTGGCAACGACATAGAGGGTACAATAAAAGAGGAATGAAGGTGCTTTCACAAAACAATAAAGACAAAGATATAAAGAACATCCTTCTTGCAGACTGATGTCCCTTTTTTTTTTTTTTTTTTTTGCTGTAAACAAAGAATCAGAAAGTCTCTTAACCCAAATATTAACTTTCAAATTCCAAAAAGAAAATAATTTGAATCCTAGATTATATGGATTTAGCATCTTTAGATGCTTTTATAGCCTTAAGGAACATTAGTAATGTAAAAACAACAACAATATATAGTGATTATTTCAATAGATATTAAAATATGTCTGAAAACCATAAATATAATTCAATCTTAAATAAAATGTAAGAACTTCTCCAAACTACAGATAATACAGAAATATTCATCTTCTGCAGAAATATCCATCTTCTTCTTCAGAAATATTCATCATCTTCTTCATCAAGAAGAAATATTCATCATATTCTCTACCAAGAAGAAATATTCATCTTCATCAAGAAGAAATATTCATCATCTTCATCAAGAAGAAATATTCATCACCTTCATTGACGCAGCAGCCTAATGGGAAGGGGGCCTACCGGCAGATTTTGAGACAGGAGATACAGGATAGAGTTTTCTGCCCGACTCCGAACGCTTTAAAGTCATATTAGACCTGAACCAACGTCTTAAAGTGGATTCCGAATCACTACAAACATCCATGCACCGCGAGAACTCGAACTCGATTCTTATGCCACCGAGCGCTAGTCACTCGGCCATTAGGCCCACCCACAAACATTAACCCATTCTTAATCCAACAAACTGTAACAATCCAAACCAGTAAAGTCTAATCCGAACCAATAAAGTCCAATAGGAACCAATAAAGACCAGTGGGAACAATTAAAGGTTGTTGTCAAGTTTTTTTTAATGGGTCAACAATATGAAATATTGTAGCAGATGAGGTTCTTAATTATCAATGGCCTTCATTAGTAAATTTACAAGTTTTCGCAGAATACTTATGCATTCGCTTTTAAAAGTCCTATTAGATTCGCTACTCCATTAGACTAATTGAAAAACTATCCAATTAATCACTAGAGATTTAAAATCTGAATAGATAAACATCAATTATCTACATTTACAGAGAAGATGAATTACCTTTTCTATAGAACCGAAAACAAGCGAACAGCATTGCATAAGGACATGTATTCGGTAGATTAAATATTCAAATGCTTCCTGTTTAATTTTCCCAGAACACCCTTTATCACGAGTTCTAAATGGCACTAATTCTAGAATATTCCCCATTTTGAAAACTCCTGGTCTAAATTGCTTGTCCTTAGATGTCTTATGTCAATGAAAATGAACGTTAAAACGTTAGCTGTTTAAATTCCTCATCTCACAGAAATTGTGTTGTTGTTTCTTATCCCACTTGGTCGACAGCTGCATTTAAACCATTAGTCCATGAAGCAGTGTGTTTCCATGGAAGAAGGGAAGGGAGAGGCAGCTTCTGTTATGATGGAGCACTGGAATTCTCCGGATGGAATTCTCTGAAGAAGGAGGGCAGAGCCCTTCGATTAAGATGTGTGTTTGTCACTCATCCTCAATGTCCTGAAGCGTGGGAAGGACATCCCATGAGTAGTCTACTCATGGATGGAGGGAAAGGGTTCTGATGGAGCATCCGTAGGTAGAAGTCTGACTTGGCTCCGCGTCACTGAAGGAGAACGGCAGAGCCTTCTGGGAGGATATTTAGAAGAAAATACCACGCATTTCAGTATTTTATGGCAGAAAACCCGGAAAATCCCTACCAGGTTGTTACTACCATCAAAAAACGCCATCAAGTCTTGTTTTTTGAAACAGTGTCTACAACAAACCCACCAGTGGATTGAACCTGTATCTTAATATTCACCAGCGGCGCACGTTGCCATTGAGCCATGAGTTGAGCAATTAATTTAGACAATTAGAATTTTTTTTTGACAATTTGTGTAACACCTACAGACTATTTGTACAATTTCAAACAATTTGCATTACGCCTATAGCCTATTTATACAATTTATGCTACAACATTAAAAATATTTCACACATGTAATGCTTTTCTCACTCTAAGCCACTGATACAAAATCATTCGTCAGAATAGATAGAACTGCACATATCTAGCAGAACCAACGTTGCTAAAGGTGAGCCGCGAGTAAAGCTGCTAAGCTGCACCCACATTGCACCGCCACTATTTTGACCGAACTTAACATTTGAAGTTTTACACCTTTTTGTCTCCCTCGAATAAACGAAATGGCTTTCCGATCGATAGTTTTGCTGTGACCATTCCATACACAAACATGAAAACTTTTGTCTAAATATGTGCAGTTATTACTACAGTATAAGTCAAATAGTAAGTCTTTATTTTTCTGTTCTTGAAAAATATCTTCCTGTTGTAAAAGTGGTGCAAGAGAAAGGAGACTCGATTCTATTCGATTTCTATAAGTCAAATAGTAAGTCTTTCTATTCTTGAAAAGTGTGTGTCAAAGTGGTACAAGACAAAAGGGATTCTATTCTAAGACAATTATTGTTGTAACCTTTAAATCTATTCGTATTTATAATAAAGACAAATCTAAAAATAAGAAGATGTCGACACTCCTTAGAATTAAATAAATGGAATGTCTAATCTCAGATTATCTGATGTCCTTATCAGCATGCAAAGAGGAAAGTTTAATGCATTAATAATTTAAAATATTCATGAAAGAAAATGAACAATGCTTGTTTATTTACAATTTCGATTTGTTTTAAATCTTTATCTTAAGGGAATTTTTGTTTCGAATAAAGCAACGAAAAATCCAATGCCTTATGGAAATGATGCTGAAACAAGAAAAGACAACGGCAGTCGAGATAATTATCAAAACTGAATCTTGTCGCAAGTATTTAACACCAGAAAAGGAGAATGGTCTTTTATTTTTGCTTATTTTGATTCGGAATATAAGGAAACGTTTGTTTTATCACAAAAAAGCACACAGTTGTATAGCGAATTTAATACAATAGACTTTCCTTATTAATAGAATCTAAAATAAATGAATTAAATTGTTTAAATCTTTTTTGTTTAATTAATAAATTATACAAAAAATTCTAATTATTTTTCAAAAAAAATTAATTATTTATTATTAATTTATATTATGTTGAATTGGAATGATCTTTTATATAATCAGAAATTTAATTTTGCTGCTTTTTGAGAAAATATATTAAATTTAAATAAATATACAATGCAAAGAACTTTGAAAATGAAATGGATATACAATGAAAGGCATTTTAAATTATTCAATTAAGCAAATATCAAATCAATTATTATTTATCAGTATTTATATGATGTAATTTCGATATATGATCTTTTTTTATCGTTGTAGTATTTATGTATTGAAACATTGTTGTTTTTCTTATGTTGAAAGTTGAAAAATTAGAAATATTTTAGTATATATCAATATTTATTGTTGCTGTTGTTCTAATGCAGCTAGCAATACAGAGACATTTAATCTTTATACCATAAGCAAGAGTTGCAACGCTGGTATTCTTTTAAAGCTACACATGAGGCACGTGTAGCTTGAAGATATGCTACGGATGCGAGTAATCTTTATACCATAAGCAGGAGTTTCAACGCTGTTATTCTTTTAAAGCTACACATGAGGCACGTGTAGCTTGAAGATATACTACGGATGCGAGTAACACTACCCCCCCTCCCACCCTCCCAACGCTATATGATCCTATTAGACCGGGATATACGGTTTAAAGTGGATTCCGAACCACTACAAACATCCATGGCACCACCGGGAAAACCTGAAAACCGAACCCGAAACCTGTGGTACCAAGCGCCAGACCGTTAGCGATTCGGCCATCAGGCCCCATATTAATATTTATTGTATATATCAATATTTCAATTTCAATCTATTGAATACTTAAAAGTGCCATTAGTTATCTAACTTAAGGAGCAAAAAACTGATTATTTTTAAATGCGAAACAAAGTTATTTCGAAAAAACAGAAAAATCCTTTTAATAAAAAACTGCCTAAAACAGCTATAATTAGTAGTCTCCTTACTTAAGCAGCAAAAAAAATTATTATTTTTAAATTCGGGAAAAAGAAATATTTCGAAAAACAAGAAAAACATAAAAAAAAATAATAAAAACAATCCATTATCAGACTTATATAAATCTTTCTTACAAAGATAAATTAAAACAATAGAAAACTAAATTAGTGCCGAAACATAACGAAATATTTGTAATTTAAATATTAGCTACAAAATAATACGATAAAAAAAACAGGATACTTAACATTTACATTTAAGAAAGAAAATAATGATCTAAAAATTAGAAAACAATGTTTTTAAAACAATTTCAATTATTCTTAAATAAAGAAATCTACCTGCCTACTTAAAAAGGCTCTAATTATTTTCTCATTTAAGCAGCAAAAAAAAAACTGATTATTTTTAAATAAGAAAAAAAAGCATTTCCAAGAATAGAAAAAAACATTAAAAAAATCCATTAGCAGATATATATAAATCTCTTTTACAAAGATAAATTGAAGCAGCTATTTTATTCTCCATAAAATCAATAGAAAACTAAATAAAATAAAGTGGAAAAGCTTAACAAAATATAATTTAAATGTTAACTACAAAATACTACGATAAAAAAACTGGATATTTATTTACCTTCAAGAAAGTATGAATAAAAATTAGAAAAAAAGGTTTCTAAAACATTTTAGTTATTCTTAAGTAAATAAATCTTTTGATTTCTTAAAACAGATATAATTATTAATTTTCTTAATTAAGTAGCAAAGAAAAAAAAACTGATTATTTTTAAATGTGAAAAAAAATATTTCGAAGATCAGAAATTAAAAACAATCCATTATCAGATATGTATAAATCTAATTTACAAAGATAAATTAAAACAATAAACAAAATGAAGAAGCAAAACATTATCTAAATATTTATAATTTAAATATTAACTACAAAATAGGATCAATAAAACCCGGATATTTATTTACATTTAAGAAAAACAATAATAAATAAAAATTAGAAAACAATGTATTTAAGGCAATTTCAGTTCTTCTTAAATAAAAAAAATCTATTGCCTGTTTAAAAAAGCTATAATTATTACTTTTCTTATTTAAGTAGCAAAAAAAATGATTATTTTTAAATATGAAAAAAAAGTTCGAGAAACAGAAAAAAAATATTAAAAAATTGAAAACAATCCCTTATCAGATATATATAAATCTTTTTTACAAAGATAAATTATAAAAATAGAAAACTAAACAAAATGAAGTAACAAAATCTATAAAAAATTTATAAATTAAATATTAGCTACAAAAAGTAAGAGAAATGAACGGATATTTATACATTTAAAAAAGACAATGTATTTATTTTCATATCAAGTATTTTATTGTTATTAGTATTTCTTTCAAAGTTCGAAATCAATTGAAATAACATATAAAACACATTATATTTTTTAGATGTAAAAATAACGTTTAATCACAAATTACACAATTTACCATAGTTAAAACCAAAATAAATAAAAAAAAAACCTTCATTCTCAAACAAAGCACAGAGGAGTCCAAATAAAACTATTTTCTGATTTCTAATAAAATAAAATTAATTCTCTAACTCTCTCACTTAAAAAAAAAAAATCTTCATCGCTTTTTAAAGAATAATCCCCGCCAATTTATTGCTGTTGATTTGAAATTCATGACTAAACTGTAGGTTTTAAAAGCTCTTTTACAGCATTAGAGGTTTTCTTACAAAGACTATTCATGAGATCTTATAAAAAAAGTAATCGAAAAAATAGCGGAGCTACCTTCAGCAAAAAAAAAAAAAAAAAAAAAAAGCTGATTATTTTTTAAATACAAAAAAAAGTATTTCGAAGAACAGAAAGAACAAAATAATTAAAAACACTCCATTATCAAATTTATATAAATCTTTTTTACAAACATAAATTAAAACATTAATAAGCTAAATATATCAACATAAAATCAGTAGAAAACAAAATAAAGTGTCAAAATCTAATGAAATATTTAAAGCTTAAATATTAGCTGCAAAATAATATTATAAAAAACTGGATATTTATTTACATTTAAGAAAGGCAGTAATGAATAATTAGCAAACAATTTCAGTTATTCTTAAATAAAGAAATCTATTGCCTGATTAAAAAAGATATGTTTTCTTAATTAAGTACCAAAAAAACCCGATTATTTTTAAATATGAAAAACAAAATATTAAAACAATAAGGAAAAATTCAAAAATAAAAATAATCCATTATAAGATGTATATAAATCTTTTTTTCACAAAGATAAGTTAAAATAGCTATTTTGCTCAACATAAAATCAATAGAAAACTATATAAATAAAAAGGAATTGGTCAAACATATTGAAAAATTTATAATTTAAATATTATCTACAAAATAATACGAGGAAAACAACCGGATATTTATCTACATTCAAGAAAGGCAACGTTTTTATTTCATATCAAAGTATTTTAATTTTATTAGCTATTCTATCGCAGTTTGAAATCAATTGAAATAACATATAAAACACATTATCTTTTTTTTAAATGTAAAAAAATAATTTTTAATCGCAGATTACAAAGCAAATAAAAAAACAACCTCATTCTCCTCATTCCAAATAAAACTATTTTCTGATTTCTAAAAAAGATAAAATTAATTCTCTAACTCTCTCACTCAAAAAAAAAAAAAAAAAAACCTTCATCGCTTTTTTAAGGATAATCCCCAAAAATTTATGCATGTTGATTCAAAATTCATGACTAAAGTGTTGGTTTTAAAAACTCTTCTACAGCCTCAGAGGTTTTCTTACAAAGACTATTCATGAGATCTTATAAAAAAAGAAAGAATAGCCGAGCTAACTTCATACAAATTGCTATCACGTAACCTGCATCAAGAGAGGCTTCTTGTATCAGCAGCTGGTTGCCATGGTTACAAATGGAAGGTGCAACAGGATGTTGTGGGGTGGGTTTCAAAACTGCAAGCGCTTTTGTCACAACATTCATTTTTTTTCTCTGTGGTTAAATCTTGTAATAAATTACGAAAGACAAAATAAAAAAGAGCAACAGAGTGCTTGTCATAATTTTGTTTTCTTTAACCATTAAGGTTAAAGAATTTTATTGTTCATTTTGTTTAATGAAATGGAAGTCTTAATTTATTTTTCATTTTTAAATTAAATATTTTTTTTTATTTGACTGTTAGGATTTTTAAAATAATGATGTTTAGATTAAGAGGATTATTTTCGGGAAGATGTCAAAACACTATGAGGTTAAAAGATTTTTTTTTTTTTTTTTTTTTTGTCTTTGAATTTTAAACAGTGGCACCTTCCAAATAGTTAACTGATTATAAGCTGTCTAAAATATTTTTTTATATCTAATTTAATATAAAAATCCATTATTAGATGCAGAATATAAAAATACATTATCAGATAAATTAAAACTATACACATTAGCTACAAAAAATAAGAGCAGAAAATGGATATTTATTTATATTTAAGAAAGACAACAATGAATTTACTTTAATATCAAAGTATTTTAATTTGATTAGCATTTCTTTCACAGTTTTAAATAAATTGAAACAGCATATAAAACACATTATCTTTTTTAGATGTAAAAACAATTTTTAATTCCAGATTACATAGCTTCCAATAGTTGAATCCAGATAAAAATAAACATAAAACTCATTATCAAATCACCCAACTCACAGAAGTGTCGAAATAAAACAATTTTCTGATTTCTAATAAAAAAATAAAATTAATTCTCTAACTCTCTCTCACTTAAAAAAAAATCTTCATTGCTTTTTAAAGGATAATCCCCACCAATTTATGCATGTTGATTTGAAATTCATGACTAAACTGTAGGTTTTAAAAGCTCTTCTGCAGCCTCAGAGGTTTTCTTGCAAAGACTACTCATGAGATCTTATAAAAAAAGAAAGAATAGAAAGAATAGCCGATCTACCTTCATACAAATTGCTATCACGTAACCTGCATCAAGAGAGGCTTCTTGTATCAACAGCTGGTTGCCATGGTTACAAATGGAAGATGCAACAGGGTGTAGTGGGGTGGGTTTCAAAACTGCAAGCGCGTTTGTCACAACATTCGTTTTTTTTCTGTGGTTAAATCTTGTAATAAATTACAACAGACAAAATCAAATAGAGCAGCAGAGTGCTTGTCATAATTTTGTTTTCTTTAACCCTTAAGGTTAAAGAACTTTATTGTTCATTTTGTTTAACGAAAATGAAGTTTTATTTGTTCTTTAATCATTTATCCTTCAATTTTTGAATTAAATATTTTTTTATTTGACTTTAATGATTTTTAAAATAATGATGTTTAGATTAGGAGGATTATTTTCGGGAAGATGTCAAAACATTTTGATGTTAAAAGGCTTTTTTATGTTTGAATTTTAAACATTGAACTACTTCCAAGTAGTTAATTGGCTAGTTTATAAGCTAAAGTCTAAAATAATTTTTTAAATAAAATTTTCATGATCATGATTGGTACTTAAAGAACGGTTTATGTAATCTTGTTTTTAATATTTCAATGCAAAATATCTCGAACCCTGAGGCTTGACTCCTAAATGTAGGTTGCATGTTAAAAAGAAAAAATTGAAATATTTACTGCGTATAAAAATTTAATTATTTTGATAAGTTAGAAATTAAAATAATATAAAACTTAACAAAATGAAGCCGTAAACCCTATCAAAATGTTTATCATTTGATTACCAGCTACAAAATAACACGGATATTTATCTACATTCAACAAAGACAATGTATTTATTTTCTTATCAAAGTATTTTAATTTTATTAGCATTACTTTCACCGTTTGAAATCAATTGAAATAACATATAAAACACATTATCTTTTTCATCGATAAAAATAATTTTTAATCCCAAAATACAATGCTTTCAATAGTTGAATCCAAAACAAATAAAATCATTCTCAAACAAAGCACAGAAATGTCCAAATAAAACTATTTTCTGATTTCTAATAAAAAATTAAATTAATTCTCTAACTCTCTCACTTAAAAAAAAAAAACTTCATCGCTTTTTAAAGAATAATCCCCACCAATTTATGCATGTTGATTTGAAATTCATGACTAAACTGTAGGTTTTAAAAGCTCTTCTACAGCCTCAGAGGTTTTCTTACAAAGACTATTCATGAGATCTTATAAAAAAAGAAAGAATAGCCGAGCTACCTTCATACAAATTGCTATCACGTAGCCTGCATCAAGAGAGGCTTCTTGTATCAGCAGCTGGTTGCCATGGTTACAAATGGAAGGTGCAACAGGATGTTGTGGGGTGGGTTTCAAAACTGCAAGCGCCTTTGTCACAACATTCATTTTTTTTTTCTCTGGTTAAATCTTGTAATAAATTACGAAAGACAAAATAAAAAAGAGCAACAGAGTGCTTGTCATAATTTTATTTTCATTAACCCTTAAGGTTAAAGAATTTTATTGTTCATTTTGTTTTACGAAAAATGAAGTTTTAATTTATTTTTCATTTTTGAATTAAATATTTTCTTTATTTGAATTTTGGGATTTTTAAAATAATGATGTTTAGATTAGGAGGATTATTTTCGGGAAGATGTCAAAACATTATAAGGTTTAAAGATTTTTTTTTTTTTTTTTTTGTCTTTGAATTTTAAACATTGGCACCTTCCAAATAGTTAATATATTAATTTATAAGCTAAAGTCTAAAATAATTTTTTTAAATAGAATTTTCATGATCGTGATTGGTAATGAAAAAAAAAGGTTTATGTAATCTTGTTTTTAATATTTCAATGCAAAACATCTCGAACCCTGAGGCTTGACTCCTAAATGTAGGTTACATATTAAAAAGAAAAACGTGAAATATTTACTGCATATAAAAATCAAATTATTTTGATAAATGGAAAATTAAAATAATAATAATATAAAAACTACTTGATGGACATGAACTTTATGTACAATTAACTTTAAAACCACAAATTGTTTGTCACCGATTCAAAAGATTCTTCTTCATTGGTGCAACAGCCCATGATGGGCCAAAGCCATCTGCCTACTGGTAGATGTCGAGACAGGAGATGTTTTCTTTTTACGGAGTAGGGTTGTCAGCCCTACGCTCAAAACTTTACAGTCATATTAGACCGGAACCTGCGGTTTAAAATGTATTCCAAACCACTACATGCTTCCTTGACAACGCCGCGACTCGAACCCGATACCAGTGGCACCGAGCGATACAGTGCTAGTCACTCGGCCATCAGGGCCCTTCAAAACAATCACCTGACTTAAAATAAAAAATATAAAAATTATCGAGTGATTTCTCAACTAGAATTTTATGCTATCATTGTGTTTTTACGTTTCTTTTCTATTAATAACAAATCAAAACCAAATATATTTTTTTTTTTTTAAATCTAGAGAGCTCTGAAATAAAATCAGCCCAAAAAGTATTTTCAAAAACAGATTTTCAATGAACAATGACACGAAATTTTTTATTATTTTTGGCAGTAAGAAATTGAATAAATATTTATTGGGTTCTTGGGTTCAGAAAGGGGGGTCTAATCTTGGGTTCAGAAAGAACTAGGTTCTAATCCGCCGGTGGCATCTGTTACAGACATTGCTTTCAAAAACGAGGAGAATCACTATAGGTAGGAATAGCGTGTATAAGTCACAACAATAGTCAGGTTGCCTTGAGGCAATTCTGGTTTTGGGCATTAACCTCTAGAAGATCCCTATGAAGGTAATACGGTAACATTCTCCCCTCATAGCCCATCTGTTGTTTATTCATGACATAAGTAGGAACAGCGTGTATAAGTCACAACAATAGTCAATTTGCATTGTGGAAGTTCTGGTTTTGGACATTAACCTCTAGAAGATCCCTATGAAGGTAATACGGTAATATTCTCCCCTCATAACCCATCTGTTGTTTATTCATGACATAAGTAGGAATAGCGTGTATAAGTCACAACAATAGTCAGGTTGCCTTGAGGCAATTCTGGTTTTGGGCATTAACCTCTAGAAGATCCCTATGAAGGTAATACGGTAATATTCTCCCCTCATAGCCCATCTGTTGTTTATTCATGACATAAGTAGGAACAGCGTGTATAAGTCACAACAATAGTCAATTTGTATTGTGGAAGTTCTGGTTTTGGGCATTAACCTCTAGAAGATCCCTATGAAGGTAATACGGTAATATTCTCCCCTCATAACCCATCTGTTGTTTATTCATGACATAAGTAGGAACAGCGTTTATAAGTCACAACAATAGTCAATTTGTATTGTGGAAGTTCTGGTTTTGGACATTAACCTCTCAGAAGATCCCTATGAAGGTAATACGGTAATATTCTCCCCTCATAACCCATCTGTTGTTTATTCATGACATAAGTAGGAATAGCGTGTATAAGTCACAACAATAGTCAATTTGTATTGTGGAAGTTCTGGTTTTGGACATTAACCTCTAGAAGATCCCTATGAAGGTAATACGGTAATATTCTCCCCTCATAACCCATCTGTTGTTTATTCATGACATAAGTAGGAACAGCGTGTATAAGTCACAACAATAGTCAATTTGTATTGTGGAAGTTCTGGTTTTGGGCATTAACCTCTAGAAGATCCCTATGAAGGTAATACGGTAATATTCTCCCCTCATAACCCATCTGTTGTTTATTCATGACATAAGTAGGAACAGCGTGTATAAGTCACAACAATAGTCAATTTGTATTGTGGAAGTTCTGGTTTTGGACATTAACCTCTAGAAGATCCCTATGAAGGTAATACGGTAATATTCTCCCCTCATAACCCATCTGTTGTTTATTCATGACATAAGTAGGAATAGCGTGTATAAGTCACAACAATAGTCAATTTGTATTGTGGAAGTTCTGGTTTTGGACATTAACCTCTAGAAGATCCCTATGAAGGTAATACGGTAATATTCTCCCCTCATAACCCATCTGTTGTTTATTCATGACATAAGTAGGAACAGCGTGTATAAGTCACAACAATAGTCAATTTGTATTGTGGAAGTTCTGGTTTTGGGCATTAACCTCTAGAAGATCCCTATGAAGGTAATACGGTAATATTCTCCCCTCATAACCCATCTGTTGTTTATTCATGACATAAGTAGGAACAGCGTGTATAAGTCACAACAATAGTCAATTTGTATTGTGGAAGTTCTGGTTTTGGGCATTAACCTCTAGAAGATCCCTATGAAGGTAATACGGTAATATTCTCCCCTCATAGCCCATCTGTTGTTTATTCATGACATAAGTAGGAATAGCGTGTATAAGTCACAACAATAGTCAGGTTGCCTTGAGGCAATTCTGGTTTTGGGCATTAACCTCTAGAAGATCCCTATGAAGGTAATACGGTAATATTCTCCCCTCATAGCCCATCTGTTGTTTATTCATGACATAAGTAGGAACAGCGTGTATAAGTCACAACAATAGTCAATTTGTATTGTGGAAGTTCTGGTTTTGGACATTAACCTCTAGAAGTTTGGTTTGGTTTGTCGCCCTACGGTCCTCTTGTGCACACGAGGACTAAACAGACCGGAACCTACAGTTTAAAGTGGATTCCAAACCACTTACAAACTTCCATGCTACAGCCAGGATTCAATCCTGAAGCCTGTGATACTAAAGGCCAGAGCGCTAGCCACTTGGCCACCAGGCCGCTTAACCTCTAGAAGTTCCACATGAAGGCAATATTCTCCCCTCATCGTCCATCTGTGATTTGTTCATGACATTTTAGACGAAGTTCACCGATATTTAAAACAATACATTTGTTTCATTTTAACTTTAAATTATAATAAGACTTTGTTATTAGATAAAAAATCCCAAATAATTATACAGTAAAATAAAATAACAGGTATTTATGCATAAAAAAAATCCAAGGTTGCGGCAGAATTTCCTCTCCCGAAGTAGGGGGTGAAAAGAAATAGGTTATAAATAATTCTGTCGGCTTATAATCAATTACAATTTATGAGTAAGTAAAAAGGGAAAAAAATAGAAACTGATACAACTCACTTAATCGAGGGCATTTAATGCATATATTCAAAAAGAAAATTATATTTCGAATGACATTATGGAAATCAACATCATGGAAAACACATTCCATTGTGATTTTATGAAAGTGAAATAAAATGTTTATAATTGATTATTTAGATGGAAGTAATTTCTATCAAAATAATACTAAATAAATGAGTTTATTATTCAAACATTTATTTATGTAACAGAAAATAGAAGAAGAATCAAACGTTTATTAAACATTATTCATTATTGTTAACTTTATTATCAAACATTATTAGACTATTCAGAATTAATTGCATATGTAACATTATTTTTAACCACCAATAAAAACAAACAATCCATACTAAACACCCTAAATAGAGATATTTGGCATGAAGTAGTTGTCAGTTAAATAATAATAGCATTTAATAATCAAAATAAATAATTTATAATAAATAATATATTATTAAACAAAATAAGCCCTGCAACCTGTAAAATTCTCACAGTAAATATAAAAAATTATTTGGTTATTTAAAGCAGAAGAGGGATTAAATTCTACTTGACAAACAGTCTAATTATGCACATAAACGAAACGTCAAATATGAACAATTTGCTAAATTAAAAAAAAAAAGATTTGAATATGTTTAAAACTTAATTTCTAAACTATTAGATGACAAATCAAATATATGTTCTTTATAAATATTTGTTTTTTTTAACAACGCATTAATTTAAATAAATAATTTATTTACGTATTACTTTTATATAAAAGAATAAAAAATTAAAGCTTGGGATTTTTTTCTTTATAAATGCTTCAATTGAAAAATTAAATTTATCTTAAATTTTGAGCAATTACTTCTTTTTCTTCTCATCATTTTTAATAAATAAAGTTATATTTTCTAAAAGAGTAATTACATTTTCAAATCATTCTGAATTCATTAATATGAATGCAAATTTCATTATGTATTTCTAAGAATTTCCATAAATTTGTAGAAATTGTGTCTCTTTCAAACGTGTTACATTGAAATTTTGTTATTAAAAGATATATATTATAATTTTTAATTTCATTTATAAATACATATCGGAAATGAAATCAAAATCCTTTTAATGCAATTTTAATTAAAGAAAGAAAGAAAGGAGAGAATATAATTTTGCATTTTAAACTCTGTTCAATCAACTCAAACAACAAGTATTAAATATATATATATATATATATATAAATTGTTTAATTTTATTTATTAGCAGCCGTTATAATTAATTATCGTTTAAACTGTTTATTAGCTTTTATTGTATAGTTTAAAATGTGTTTGATTTTTAATTGCACTCCAATTATTCGCCGAATTCAGTTCTTCCAAAGAATAATTGAAATGCTATATTTAATTACTACTGAAAAAATATATAATATCTTTAAAGGTTAAAGTGTTTTACAACTCTTACAAATTAATATATATATAGATAGATAGATATATTTATATATAAGAGAGAAATTTATATATATGTTTATATATAAGAGATATTTATATATATATTTATAAGTAAGAGAGAGATTTATATATATATTTATATAGAGGGATTTAGATTTAAGATGTCTTACAAATTAATATATATCAATCAACAATTATTTTATTTATTTTTTTTAATTAAATTTTTTTAGGTTTAAAACGAACAGTATATTTAATATATTAAGGCTATATGATTAACAGGAAAGTATTTTACAAAGAAAAGTTAAATATATTATATAATAAATTTTTGAATAAGTGGTTATGAAATTAAAAACTAATATTAAATTTTTTATGTGATCGTTTTATTTTCTAAAGATAACTTTTTTCATGCAACAAATACGAAATACCTCTTGGATATGTTACTAACAGTATAACAAAAAAGCGTTTTTCAATTTCAAATTGAATCGAAGCCATTTTCTTCTTCCAAATCGATATTCAAATTTCAATACACGTGACCTTTAGTTTCGAAGTGGAAATGTGATCTGTATGATCTTTGCGCAACTGAGAAAGCAATTTCAATCTTTAAAGAATAAAATGAAAAAATAAATTAAATTTGTTCGTTCATTTTTATACCGCTATCTACTTAAACATTCAATCTTTATTTCTAATACATTTTTCTTGACACATTTTAAATTTTAATTGTTTTTTTTTTTTTTTTTTTAAAAAAGGTTTCTATCAAATTTAATGTTTAAATAAGTCACTTTAGTTAAAAAATATATATATATATTAAAAGTTTTAAAGGAAACACTTTAAATACTTATTAATATAGTAATACATTTTTTTTTTAATTTCAAATCTATAAAAATTATATAAAAGACATTTTAAAAATGTCCTCTTAGTTTAGCTTCTTAACGCAAAAATCATCAAATCTATATTCTTAGAACTTTTAAAAATTTTTATTATTTCTAAATACTAGTATATTTATCAGTATTTTTCCAGTAAATTACAATTTTTAGTATTTTTTCAGTAAATAGTATATTTTTAAGATCTTTCCAGTAAAAGTACATTTATAAATATCTTTCCAAATACTATTAAATTTAGAAGTATTTTTCCAAATACTACTAAATTTATAAGTATTTTACCAATAAATGGTATATTTATAAGTATTTTTTCAATAAATAGTATATAAGTATTTTTTCAACAAATAGTATATTTATAAGTATTTTTTCAACAAATAGTATATTTATAAGTATTTTTCCAATTATTGGAATATTTATTAGTTTTGTCAATTTATATTTATTAGTATTTTTCCAATTATTGGAATATTTATTAGCGTTTTCCAATTGATATTTATTAGCATTTTTCCTACTAGTTGGATATTTATTAGCATTTTTCCTACTATTTGGATATTTATTAGCGTTTTCTAATTTATATTTATTAGTATTTTAGGTATTTGAATATTTATTAGTATTTTTTAATTGTTACACTATATATCAGCAATTGTCCAAAAATTAGCAGATTTATTAATATTTTTCAAGTAATCTAGCGCCCTACTTATATTTATTTGAATGATTTCAATGATCACATCCCAGAAATATTCAATACTATCACTGTTCCCAACGCAGAATTTTTTCCATACAAAATGGCATAAAAATCAGTCATTGTGGCCTAAATTTCCAGTACTTGCTTTACTACACAATTCACACAAATATCAATCGATTGAGATGCATTTCGAATCAATCTTCAAGTGAATAAATAAAAGTCAGAAATAATAACACTAAACGAAAACACAAATTTAAACACAAAAGGATATTTATTTAATATATAATTGTTTTATTATAACCTAGTTTTTTAAGATCTGTTAAATAACAAATAAATATAAAGGAAGTTTTTTAAGTCTAAATAATTTAAAAAATCCAAAATATATATTTTAGATGTCTAAACTGAAATTTAAATTGATGCATGAAGTATGTAATTAAAAATTTTTTTTGATTTCATTACTTTAATAAATTAGTATGTTTTTTTTATTTAAAACATTAAGAGTTTGCATTGATAATCATGATGAATAATATTGAATATTTTACTTCATAAATTAACATATTTTTCTTATCTTAAACATTAACATATTGCATTTATAAACATAATGATTAATATTAAATATTTTATTTTAAATCTAAGTTTATTTTACAAACCAATATAAAAAAAAACCATTGAAATTAATGAATATTATTTTATTAAATCGAATTGCCTTCTATATCTAACAAATAAGCTATCAAATAAGATTATAAAAAAAACACTTTTTAAAATACAAGTTTATATTTCTTAAATGCAATAATTTGATTCCATTTGATTTTTTTAAATAATCCATTTAAAAAAAAAAGAAGGTTAAGAGATTAAGAAAAGGCAGCTTAAAACGATTAATAGATTTATTTTAAAATTCTAGATAAATTTTAAAAAAGCTTAAAAATTTAAAAAAAAGAAAAGTATTTATGAATCTTTAGAAGAATATATTTTGTCCTAATCTATTTCTATTATGTTAAAAAGAACAAAAAATTTGTAATATTAAAGTGAAGTTTTAACAGTTACAGTTAAAGTGATGTTTTAAAGAAATATTTTTATAATTAGAATTATTATTATTGTTATTAGTTCAATATAATTATACAAATATTTCTTTAAAACTTTTTAAATACTTTTTTCAGCTATCATATTTACAAGCAAATGTTTCATTTTTATACCTTTTATTAGCTGCCATCATGTTTATTAACCAACTTATATTAAATAATCGTATTCCAATTACCATATCAAGCATAAAAATATTTAGTTCTCTATTTTTTTTTTAAAATTAAAACTGTTGTATAAATTCGAATAAATTTTTATATCCAATAAAATCACTACAAATAAAAATTTATTTCTAAAGAAAAACATTGCATAAAAACGTAAATGTACCATCAAATATCTTTGTTTTATTATAATAAATGGAAAATTACTTTTTAAGCTCTTTATTACTTACTAGGAAATTTACTAATATAAAAAAAACTTTTTCACATGCTCTGGAGTTTATTTTTCAATTAATTTTTAAAAAAATTCATTGGATTATAAATAATTCTCAACTGAGAAGGAAAAAAGGACAAATTTTCTTTTAAGTACGGTTTGATACTTTAATATTCAGCTTATTCTTTTTGAAAAGAAGTTTATTTAATTTTAATGAGAATGTAATATAATTTTTTTTTAATAATTCACGTGAAAGTGCTTGAAGTCTTTAATTATTAAAAAGAAATAATACAAATGCCAATAAAAAAGGCATTTGAATATTAAATCTGAGGTTTAAGAAGTTATTAATTAAATCAGAATTCTTTAAATTAAATTGAATTGTAATTTTTTAAAAAGTAAGTTATTGAATTAAATTATTCAATTTCTAATTTTATTCAAATTTTTTATTATTCAAGCTTTTTCTAAAGTGAACATGTTAAATAAACGACTTAATTTTGATTATACATTTTTAAATTTTAAACACAAATAATCGCTAGAATGGCATAATACTATTAATCAACACGACTAGATAAAAAATAATATTCTTTTACTCCTATCAATGTAATTTTTATTTTGGGAAAGTTTATTTTACGATAGGAAAAATAAAATGAAAAATAGCAATTTTCTTTAAAATAACACAACCCATATTGAAGTCAATTTTATTAATAAACCATAAAGGTATATTCATTAAATATACTGAACAATTAAATATATGAAAATATGGCTGAACAATGTTATAAAGTGTAACAATAAAAAATATAGTAAATTAAACTTCATGTAACCAGCACAATACAGAATTTAATATAGTTTCTTTTACCTAAGAGAAACCACATTATTTGTGAAAGAAACAAGTCTAGACAAGTTGTGTCTGGAAGATAAATTAAGAATCGATTACATCTACGCTACCTGTTACTTTGTAGATGTAAGTAATTGGAATTAAGATGAATGCTACTAGAGTCTGAGGTAATTACTTTATGCTGCAGACAATTATCTGTTTCTCATTTTCTTTCTGTTATTCTAGTAATTACACTAGGACAAAACACCCAAGTTCAAAGAATTTAAATGGCTTTATAAGAATTACATGTATTACACAAGATCAATATTTTTATTTTTAAATACCAGGTACGTTGTCCTGGTGTCCCTCGTCCTTAAAACAACAAGGAAGTAGTAGATTCTTCATTAGATGTACCACAGGAGGGTGATACACTGCACTAAAATTGTACCACCACGAATTCGCTCAAATACGAATTCTATGCTACTTGCTACTTTGTAAGTAATTTGAATTAAGATGAATGTCACTGCAATCTGAGATAATTACTTTATGCTGCAGACAATTATTTATTTCTTCTGTTATTCTGGTAATTACACTAGGACAAAGCACTCAAGTTTGGGATATTTAAATGGCTTTAAAATAATTACATTTATTACTCCAGAACAATATTTTTATTTTTAAATAACAGGTATTTTGTCATGGTGTCATTCGTCATAAACCGTACTAGATTCAGCATTATTCACGATGTACCAAGGGAATGAGATATACTGCACTAAAATTATCATCATCATCAATAGCCCAACAGCCCAGTGTGTGCCAAGGCTTTCATTTGAAGACATTTCCATGAGTACCTCTGGGTGACAATGATCCTTACCCTTTAATACAGCAAAATCTTTTCTAACTGCGTCTATACATTTCAAAATGGATCATCCTGTTTCTCATAGTCTCAGTGGCTTTGTCAAACGAGCCTTTTTACTGAGTTTAAATCCTTTATTCTAAATACATAACCAGCCAATTTAATCTATCGATCTTAATACATTTTATAATATCTGCGTAGCATTTATAATTTATAGCATTTATAAATTTTTGCTTTGTACTGTTATCTCCAATAATCACTCTCCTTAACACTTCCAAAAATAGCCCTTAAAATCTTCCGCTGAAATATACCCAAATGGACCTCATCATATCTTGCCAAAGTCCATGTTTGAGAGCCATAGACCAAAATAGGCATAATAAGGGTTTTATATAAGAAACATTTAGTTTTTCTGCATATGAATTGGGATTTAAACAGATTTCTGAATCCATAAAAGGCCTCATTTACAGACACAATTCTGTTTTTTTTATCTCAGATAGGTTATTATTTTGACAATTAATTGCATTAAAATTATATCACGACGAAATTGCTCAAAAATTATAGATACCCTCAAGGATTATATTTTAAGGTTTTCATCTTCTCTTTCAAGCCCTACCATAGGACATTCTAACCAACAAAATTACCGTGCCCGTCTGCGCCATACACAATGAAGCTTTTGGTTTAACCTCGCCTGTCATGTTTTGAACCAAGAATACTTGCTTCGAAACCCAATCTCCGGAATAGCCTTTTAAAATTTTATTTTATAAGATAAAATTGTTAGGTATTTTATTGATTTACTTATTAAAGAACTAACGAATTTTAAAAATTGTTTTACTAAGGAATTAATCAGCATCGGTTAATAACATGTGTTTTTACTTTAAAAACATTTGAAACAAATACTAAGAATAATGAAAGTAGAATTTTATAATATCTGGGTCTTTTAGCATTTATAAAGTTTTGCTTTGTACCGTCTTCTCCAACAATCACTTTCCCTAACTCTTCAAAGAATAGCTCTTAAAATCTTCTGCTCAAATATACCGAAATGGACCTCGTCAGACCTTGCCAAAATCCATTTTTCAGAGTCATAGACCAAAATCAGTCTAATAAAGGTTAATATTTTCCCATAAAATTTGCTAAATATTTTCCTTTTACGTAATCATGAATTTTAAAATTCATATTAATTTTTAAAAAGTTATACATAAGAATATATAAAAGGCACAATTTTTCGAAAATGAGTTTATCTTAATTAAAAATTACAATTTTATCAATAATTATAAAACCGGTAAATATATTAAGACTGAAATTTAAAAAAAAAAAAGAAAATGCTTGAAGGTCTTGAAATAAATCATTAAAAACCATTTATTGTCTACTGTTCTCTTTTGCATGATTAAATTAGCATTTATTCCAGAGAAAATTACACGGAGAAAACATCAGAGCATATTTCCCAAAACCACTTCAACAAAACCATTCAATATTTACAAGCATCAGTTCCCCTATTTCTACTCTCTTTTTTGGCTATATCCCCACCCACAACCACAAACAATCGATTTTTATTATTACGAAAAACAATATGTTCGTCATAACGACATGGTCCATAAAATACGCCTACTTTATTATGATTATGGTCCTAAAAACTTCTTTTTCTGTTAAAACTGAGGGAAAAGTACATCACAAAAAAAAAAAAAAAATCACTGCAAAGAATAATGATAAATCACTCTCTATTTATTTATTTATTTTTTCTAAAAAATGATCATAAAATAAAATCATCGCTGTCTTTAACGTATTATTTGAAAATACGTAAGAATTGATATAACGATTTTGAAAACTAAATTAATTTTTATTTTTTTAAGATTTAATTGAAAACAATTTTATAATTTTATAGTTGTCTGTGTGTAAGATTGGGGCCTGACGGTCAAGTGACTAGCGCTCTGGCCCTCGGTGCCACAAATTTTGGGTTCGAGTACTGATAGTGCCATGGATGTTTGTAGTGGTTCGGAATCCACTTTAAACCATAGATCCTGGTCTCATATGACCTTAGATCGTTGGGCGTAGTTCTGACAACCCTACCCAGTAAAAAGATAACATCATCTGTCTAGAAATCTGCCAGCACACCATAGGACTGTTGCACCACTGATGATGATGAGTGTAAGATTATTTTATAATTCCTCTATTGAAAGTATAAATTAAATTAGATTAGATTGGTTTTCTTAGCTAAATTAGTTAAATTTTTTATAGATAGGAAAAGTATTATTTATGACATATATATACATTTGCGACATATATATATATAATTTTTCACTTTATAGTTTTAATATACTAAGACTCTTTTTAGTATAGGACATTAAAACAATATATAATCTAAAAAATTCAACAAAATAACCGATAATGCCATTTAAATACTAAATTCTCACTTAAAAATTTTAATATACTAAAACTCTTTTAATATATGGCAAAACATAAACCATAAATGATCTAAAACCAACAATCAAATCCATCAAAAAACCGAAAATTTGATTTACAATTATTTTCAACATATTTGTTTTTACTGTTTAAAAATATTTACTTGCTGCAATTGTTTACAGTTGTATTTTTTATAGTAACAGTACATTTTGTTAACTAAATCTAAATTTAATAAAATTAAATTCTGATATTTAGTTCCAAAGTTAAATTCTTTATAATGGACAAATCTTTAAAATTTAAGTGTTCTAGAAAGAGTGTGTTTATACTTTGATACATAATTATCCATATATATGTGCTGACAATATAATTATAAAAATACCTTATTATCATACCGTACCGTACCAATATATTTTTCACAAAAATTTTTAACATTGATGTAAATAGAACTGAAGTCTATAAATATCTAAAACTATTAGATAACATCTTTAAGATAAAAAGTTTTGGATTAAACTAAAAAATCAATTTTCAATGCTCTTTTCAAACACGTTTGCTACATTTTTCAAGAGCACTGTCTACAGTATAACGTACAGAATGCGGTATAGTGAGCATTAAACCTTTCTGTACCTTAAAAAGATTTTCTAAAACTACAACTGAAAAAGTATATAGAAAACCCCAACAAATATTACTTGTAGTTTTTATGTGGAATTTTTTCCTTAATTTAAACATTTTAAATAAGTTAAAAATGTTCACTTATTTAAACATTTTAAGTAAGGAAACATTTTAAACAAGGAAATTGTAGTAAAACAAATCATGTATCTGTAAATTATTTAATTTGGCAAATTTATTCTTCCTAAAATTCAGTTATTTCCAATAAATCAAACTGCAGACCGAACATTCAATAACAAAATGAAAAAAAAAATTATTTTTTCTCATCTCCTCTACGATAAATCCACAAGGTTGTTTTTATAAAAACAACAAAAGTGCACAGTTTTTTGTCTTTTAATTACAAAACAGTGTTAGGAGACAAACCTTTATTATATCTTACATATCATATGACCAAATATTTAAATTTATTTGCCAATTTTAATCTGTCTCAGAATAATTAGGAAGTAAGGCAGAAGAATTTACACCAATCAATTCTTGAATATTCTAAAGATCATGGATGCAAAAAAATCTTGAATATCAGGATTTATACATATTTCATATCGAATTAACAGGTGGGCTGAAAAGTTCATACGCTAACACATAGATGGCGCTACTAGTATTAAATCCATATGATTTTTAGTTAGCCCTAACCTTCAAAAGACATGTGTATAAATTTGATTTAATTCGCGCGAAACCCACTTTGAACAGAGCTTTCGCATATCCAAATATTCATTCACGATATGTCCAACACGTTCCTTTGATATCTTTAGGGTCTCAGCAATCTCAATCAACTTCACTTTACGGCTATCAGAAATTATTTTGTGGTCTTTTTTGATGTTTTCGTCGGTAACAGACTCTTTGGGGCGTCCACCGCGTGCATCGTCCTCGGTGCTCATTTCGCCTCGTTTAAATTTAGCAAACCACTTCTCTACGGTTGATTTTCTGGTGCAAAGTCTGAATAATGCTTATCAAGCCAAGCCTTGGCTTCAATAGTATTTTATTTCGCCAAAAAACAATGCTTTATTAACACGCGAAATTCCTTTTTATACATTTTTTCAAACTAACAAAGTTGCTTCACTAAAAATGCTATATCTCACATATTAATAGTGAAACAGCTATCAAATGTATACACGTGTCTTTTGAAGTTTAGGGATAACTAAAAGTCATATGGATTTAATACTAGTAGCGCCATCTATGTGTCAGCCTATGAACCTTTTAGCCCACGTGTTACTTAATCGAATTAAATTTTACCTCGTACAATAATTTAATTTAATAATCAATGCAATGTAATAATCAATAATAAAGTTTTTAAGTCAGTATTTTCGCGTCTTTAGTTATCATAAGATTTTCCATATAGTACATAATTGAATTGAATTATGTATTACATAATTGGATGAAATTCTACATTATGCCCTAATTCAATTTAATAATCAATGCAATGTAATAGTCAATAATAATCATTTAAAACAGCATTTTGATATGATATGTTTTCTTTAATCATCATATGAATTTTCATAACGTTTTATCTTAAATATATGTTTTCTATAAAAAAACGTTACATAAGCAAAACATTGAATTATATCAAAAAACGTGATACTAACTATTGCCTTTTTTAACTGCTTAAGTTTTTTTATCTTTTAGTTAAATATCAAAAATATTGCATTAAGCAACAGAATGTCCAGCAGAAATTCTTATTTATTCAAAAACAAGCCCTTATAAACAAATTAATATTGATACATATTTGCCTTATTTATACATAGCTTTTATTTCATATTAAATTGCATTATACCTTAATTCAATTTAATAATAAATTTAAAGTAACAATCAATAATAAAGTTTTTAAATGAGAATTTTTGATATATGATCTCTTCTTTAGTCATCATATATTATCTCTTCTTTAGTTATCATATGTTTTTTCATATCAGTTTATCTTAAATATATGTTTTCTTTTAAAAAAGTTTCATAAACAAAACATTAAATAAAATTAAAACCTCGTAATAAAAAGCATGATACTAATTATTGCCTTTTTTAACTGAAATAATTGCTTTGAATTTTTTTTTTATACTTTTAGTTTAAATATCAAAAATATTACATCAAGCAACAGAATGTTCAGCATAAATTCTTATCCATTCAAAAACAGGCACTTTTGAACAGAAATAAATATGAAATCTTTTTCATTAGCTTAGCATTCATATTTTTCTTTTTTTAAGTATGTTAAAAAACCTCGTCTGCAACGAATTCAGTAGTAATTAATTGCTATTGATACATTTCAGTCAGATTACATAAACTTTATTCAAAAAATATAAAAATATGAATATGAAAAAATAGGAAATGAATATAGAAATATGAAGAATATGAAAAATATGTATGCTAAACTTTCTCATTAGCTTAGCATTCATATTTTTCTTTTCATAACTATATTGAAAAAATAAACCTCTGCAACGAATTTAATAATAATTAATTCTGTTCATATATTTCAGTGAGATTACATAAACTATTTTGAAAAAATATAGAAATCTGAATGTGAATAGGAAAAATATGAAATGAATATAGAAATGTGAAGAATATGAAAAAATGTGAATGCTAAGTTTTCTCATTAGCTTAGCATTCATATTTTTCTTTTTATAAATATATTGAAAAAATAAACCGTCTGCAATGAATTTAGTAGTAATTAATTGCTACTGATACATTTCAGTGAGATTACATAAAAGATAATGAATTCTGTAATCAAACTTTAAGATCAGTAAAAGAATTATACAAGACTTTTGTAATTTACATAGCTTGTTATCTGAAAATAAGCGGTAGTCGATTACACAATTTAATTTTTAATAGTATAATCGGTTACCTATAGATTATTTATTATAATTATTACTATATTATTACTACTTACTATACTTATTTTATTATTATTATTACTATTTAATTACATACCGATTATTTAGTCATAGAATAAAATTAAAACCTTGTATTTACGTGATACTAACTATTGCCTTTTTTTAACTAAAACAACTGCTTGAGTTTTTTAATATACTTTTAGTTTAATATAAAAAATAATATATTCAGCAACAGAATAACCAACAGGAATTCTTATCTATTCAAAAACAGACACTTCTAAACAGAAATAAATATTAAATCTTTTTCATTAGCTTAGCATTCATATTTTTCTTTTTATAAATATACTGAAAAAATAAGCCGTCTGCAACGAATTTAGTAGTAATTAATTGATATTGATACATTTCAAAGCAATTACATCAACTGTTGAAAAAATATAAAAATATGAATATGCATATGAAAAAATATAAAATGAATACAGAGATAGGAATCAATACAAAAAATATGAATGCTAAGCCTACTCATTAGCTTAGTATTCATATTTTTCTTTTTATAAGTATATTAAAAAATAAACCGTCTGCACGAATTTAGTAGTAACTAATTGCTATTGATACATTTCAAAGAGATTACATAAACTATATTGAAGAAATATACGAGTAGAAGTATAAATATAAAATGAATATAGAAATATAAATGAATATGAAAAATATGAATGCTAAGCTTTCTCATTAACTTAACATTCTTTTTTTCTTTTTATAAATATGCAGAAAAATAAACCGTCTGCAACGAATTTAGTAGTAATTAATTGCTATTGATACATTTCAATAAGATTACATCAAAACTAATGAATTCTAAAACCAAATTTCAAAATCACTAAATTAATTATACAAGACTTTTGTAATTTCCATAGCTTGTTATCTGAAAATAAGCGGTAATCTATTATACCATTTAAAGAGCATCTAAATTTATTTTTGTAGTAATTTATTTCATTTGATTTATTTTTGTAATAATTTATTTGATTTGTTTTATTTTTGTAGTAGTTTTATTTGATTTGATTTATTTTGGTAGTAATTTATTTGATTCGATTTATTTTGGTAGTAATTTATTTGATTTGATTTATTTTTGTAGTAGTTTATTTGATTTGATTTATTTTTGTAGTAATTTATTTGATTTGATTTATTTTTGTAGTAGTTTATTTGATTTGATTTATTTTTGTAGTAATTTATTTGATTTGATTTATTTTGGTAGTAATTTATTTGATTTGATTTATTTTTGTAGTAATTTATTTGATTTGATTTATTTTTGTAGTAATTTATGATTTTCAGTAAAGTGAGTACACTCTGAAAAGAAATTGGATATCAAAAGATATCAGAAACATGATAATTTGGATGTTTCTTGAAAATTATTTTAAAGTAAATGAAAGTTCTTTTTTCATTTAAAAAAATAGTTTAATTAATAAGCTTTCTGATATGAAATGGACATCGGTTTCTATACGTAATTTAATTAAATAATAATGATAAAAAATGAAGTATATAGAACTAAAAAAATTCTCTTTAATTATAATCTACAACTATAACTTACAGCACATAGATGAAGTATAACATAAATTTATTTAAGCTTAAATAACATAATATTGATTAAAAAATTAAAATTTATACTTAAGAATATTTTAGAAATAATTGATTCCTGATTTATGATTTATAATTATAATAATTTTTTTTTACATAAAAAAGTCCTGATAATAATTTGTTTCCTGTTAATACTCACTATAATATTAAAAAAAAAAAATGGCTTAAATCTAACTCTAAAATTATTTCTATTTAATTTCATTATAGTTAATAGATAAGAAATAGCTGTTATTTGATAGTTAAAAATTTTTATTAAATATACTGAAGAGTAACAAATTTTTATTTCTAATAAATGCATATAAATTGCAATATTGATTAATATGAATTAATGTCACGTCTATTAAAACAATATTACTTGCATAATAAAATGAAATATATTGCACATGTTCATGTAATAAATGCAGTGTAAAACATAAATTAGATACAACAATATTTTATAATTTTAAAATACTCAATGATTTAAAATATGCTATATTGAAAAGTAATAAAAGTAGAAAAAAAACATATTTACGCCTATAATTAAAGCAAAGAATTTGTTTTTTAATTTTTTTATGATTGGAGAACGCTTTTTGGCATCATTTTCTATATAATTTTTTTGATATGTAATCGTTTAAGATGATTTGATAAAACAATGTCTTCTGTTAAATGTATACATTATGTTATTTAGAAAAAAATTATTAGGTATTTTAAATGCTTTTTTTTAACGTAACTTTAACTTAAACAGATTTTGATTAACAAAGATAAGTTATGTTTCGATCTTTATGTAAGAAAAGATTTAATATTGCTTTTTGTAAAAGTATTTGACGTAATTAAATTAAAACATTGTGGCAGGTCAGTTTTTTTTCTTTTATATAATACCTTTTTTTTTTTACTTTATAAAAAACAAGTTTAAAGAAAGAAGCAAAGTTAAAAAAAGACATTTTCCTGGTTCATTCTTCGATTTTGTGAAGCATAGGTTATGTAATTAGATTTTTAATATGTTTTTCGTTTCTTTACATATTCCAAGACGTCAGATAAAATTAAAAACCTGAAGCGTTTTGCAATTTTCTATCAAGGGAATCTCATTTCCCTTAATTTAATGTAACCATGGATTCTCTTTCAAAATTTTTAATTTATTTGTAAAGATAAAGATCTTCTTGGATACTATGAAGAATTAAGAACTGCATTTATAAATTAACAAGTAGATTTAATTCCCTCGACAATGCATACAACTATTTAGTTCCTTCAACAATACATAACAACGATTTAATTCCCTCAACAACACATAACAGCGATTTAATTCCCTCACCATTATAATAATACTAATAATAATAACATACAATATAAATGTATTCTGAACTTTTTTTGCAATAATAATTTTCTATTTATCCAAGACATACAATTAAACACCAACATCATTTCACGTACAGTAAAAAAAATTGTATTCATGAAAAAAAAATTAAATTTAGTTTTAACTAACAAAGTTATTAATTTATTTAATTAACTACAGCCAATGATGGGGAAAGGCCATCTGCCTACTGGCAGATTTCGAGACAAAACATAGTTTCTTTTTACAGGAAAGGGTTGTCAGCCCTACATATAAAGCTTAACAGTCATATTAAACAGGGACCTATGGTTTAAAGTGGATTCAGAGCCACTACAAACATCCATGGTTCAGCAGGGACTGGAACCTGAAATTTGTGGCATTGAGCACCAGAGTGCTAGTCACTTGGACATCAGTCCAAGCCATCAGACATTGGCCCCTACGAAAAAGTATATGCAAAATAATCCAGCATATTTTTTTTCTACGAAAACTTTAAAGTGTTTCTGGTGAAATGTTTATATTTAACTTATGAAAGCTTTTTTCAAAACAAAATAATAATTTCATTCCCCAAGTTACAATGCTAGAAGCTGTTTATTGACAATAAGAATCATATGAAATTTACAAGATCTCAATTGGTTTGGTTTATCACTCTATGGTAATTTTTTTTGCATACTTTAGGTTAATTAGACGGGGACCTACAGTTTAACGTGGATTCCAAACCAGTAACAAACATCCATGCCTACGCCAGGATTCGAACCTGAAGCTTGTGGTACCAAAGGCCAAAGCACTAGTCAATTGAATTGAAGAATTGACCATTAGGACGCTTTGCAATATCTGAAGTTTTCACTGAGTTTAAGTGCTGTTGAAGATGCATTTTTTGTTTCAAGTATTTTATTGGCGTCTTAATTTAGTAATGAATTATCAATAAAAGAATTTTTCAATTAAATAACAGTTAATCAATAAAAGGAGTAAAAATATTTAATCAAATATTTTTCTCATCAATAAATATTTAATCAAAAAACGAAATAGATAATGGTTCGTTATAGATAATCAAAAAATAAATAGATTATTTTATGACATAATGAATAAATAGTTTAACGATATAATCAATAATATAATCAATAAATAGTTTCCATTCAAATGTTAAGTCATGGTAAAACAAAATTATTAGAGAAGAAGCTTTCAAATATTTGTGATTTCCAAAAATAATGCTTTTTACACTTCTACAACGAAAATTATTCCGTTCTTTTATTCAACTAAGATTTATTCCACCATAAAGAAAAATAACCCCTAAACGACATTTTTCATTTTTCCACCCCAAGTTGCAGATGAAAGTGCTAGAGGCTGTTTGCTGACAACAAGAATCATACGAAATTCACAAGATCTGAAGTTTTCTCTCATTTCAAGGGCTTTTTAAGATGCATATGTTTCTTTTAGTTATGTTCTTGAAGCCTTAAAAGTGGGATGAAGTATCAGTAATTTTCCAGTTAAATAACAGTCGATCAATAAAAGAGATAGAAAAATCTCATGAATAAAAAAATGTTCTAATTAATAAATATTTAATCAAAAACGAAGTTTTTTTTTCTAATGCAGATATCAAATACTTAGAGAGTTAATTTGTTTTATGCCATAAGCAAGGGCTGCATCAACGTTACTCATTTAACACTACCCAAGGAGCACATGCAGCTTGAAGATATACTACGGACGCGAGTAACACTACCCCCACAACGCTCTACGATCGTGTTAGACCGGGACCTACTGTTTAAAATAGATTCCGAACCACTATAAACATCCATGGCACCGCCGGAACTCAAATGCAAAATTCTGTGGTACCGACCGCCAGAGAACTAGCCACTCGGCCATCAGGCCCGACAAAAATGATGTAGAAAGTTATAATCAATAAATAGTTCCCATTCAAATGTTAAAGAACGGAAAAACAAAATAATTATAGAAGCAAAATTTGTGATTTAATAATTTATGATTTAAATATCTGAGTTAAATCACAAAAATTCACTTTCAATATTTGTGATTTACTAAAAATGAAGTAGAAAGATATAATCAATTAATAGTTTCGATTCAAATATTAAAGAATAGAAAATCAAAATTAGAGAATCAGCTGCCAAATATTTGTGATTTAATAAAAAAAACGCTTTTTACACTTCTACAACGAAAATTATTCAGTTCTTTTATACAAATAAGACTTATTCCACCAGAAGAAAAATAACCCCTAAAACGACATTTTTCATTTTTCCTTCCCAAGTTGCAGATGAAAGTGCTAGAGGCTGTTTGCTGACAACAAAAATCATACGATGTTCACAAGATCTGAAGTTTTCACTCATTTAAAGTGCTATTTAAGATGAATATTTTTCTTTTAGTTATTTTTTCGGAGTCTTAATTTAGCGATGAATTATCAATAATTTTCCAGTTAAATAACAGTTTATCAATAAAAGAGATCGAAAAATCTTATCAATAAAAGAAATTTTCTAATTAAGAAATATTTAATCAAAAAACGAAGTAGTTACGATATAATCAATAAATATTTCAACGATATCAATATAGATTTTTCTAATTAATAAATATTTACCCAAAACACGTAGATATGAAGAAAACCATAAAAAAAAGATATAATCGATAAAATAACCAATAAAACGATATAATCAATAAAATAATCAACAGAACGATATAATCAAAATAATTAATAAAACGATATAATCAAAATAATTAATAAAACGATATAATCAATAAAATAATCAATAAAACGATATAATCAATAAAATAATCAATAAAACGATATAATCAATAAAATAATCAATAAAACGATATCGATACATAATCAACAGAACGATAAAATCAATAAAACGATATCGATACATAATCAATAAAACGATATCGATACATAATCAACAAAACGATAAAATCAATAAAATGATATGATCAATGAATAGTTTCCATTAAAATGTTAAAGAATGGAAAACAAAAATGAGAGAAGCGGCTATCAAATATTTGTGATTTAATAAAAAAATGGATTTTTACACTTCTACAACGAAAATTATTCAGTTCTTTTATACAAATAAGACTTTTCCACCAGAAGAAAAATAACCCCTAAAACGACATTTTTTCTCCGAAGAGATGCCGATGTGCACGTTTTTGCCGACAGAGAGAGCCGACATTTTTTCTCCAGAGGCTGTTTGCTGGCGATTCACTCTGGTAAAGAAAATTTCCAAAAGCTGGAGTGCTTACCTCTTCTAGAACTGTTTACAAGATTCGATCCATTTTATGAAGAGTTTCAATATTTTATTTATATAACTCTCAATTTTCATAAAGAGAAAAAGATAAGGTGCATAGATGAAATAAATCTTTTAAAGTAAACAAAATGTTATCAATAATTGATTGATCAGTAAGAAAAAGGTAAATAATTAATCATTAAAATATTTTCCTAGTAAAGGCGAAAGAGAAAAACGGATAACTTCAGTATATTTCGGTTATCTCTATTTGAATATTTCCTGTTTTTTAAAAATGAAAAAAATATTCGTATACTGTCTGCAAAATAAATCTCCTAGTCCTTTTAGTCAGCCAAGATTCAGAGAAAAATATAATCTTATTTTTCTTTTAAAGTTTTAAGTCTGGGTTTGTGGATGAAAAGTTTTGAAGGTTGTTCGTTGACAATGAGAATCCCTCTGGCAACTGAATTTCCAAGAGTTAAAAAGTTTAGTGTTCTTAAATTATTGACAAGATCAGGTTGTTTTCACAAAGAATTTTTTATTCAGCTTTCTTAGGAAAACATTTTCTAAGTGAATCATACGGGGTTTTTTTCTTAAAAAGTATGTTTGAATTTAGATTAAATTATATTAAATTATACATTAAATTTTAATATTTCTGCTTTTAACAAGGAGCAGAATTGCCGAGTGGATAGCAGGTTTGGTGTAAATCGCAATAAATTATGCCGAACTGAAAGCATCCCTGGGTTGAAGACAGCATGATAACTCTGCATGCCAGAAAATCCTACATTATGCTCGAAGGGTGGATATTTTGTGGATCTATTTTATTATTTCCTGTTTATGAATAATGAAAAAAGAAAATAAATTCATATACCTTCTGCAAAATAAAACTTTCAATCCTTTTAGTCAACTAATTATTCCTACTAGAAGAAAATATAATCTTATTTTTCTCAGAATCATTCTGGCAACTGAATTTCCGAGAGCTCAGATGTTTAGTGCTCTTAATTGTTGATAAGAAGAGGTTATTTTCATGAAGATTTTATTTTATTCGGCTCTCTTAGGAAAACATTTTCTAAGAAAATTATCCGGGTTTTTTTCTTAAGATGTATTTTTGAATTAAGATAAAAATAAGATATGAAATTTTAATATTTCTACTTTTAACAAGGGGTATAGTTGCTGAATGCATAGCAGGTTTGGTGTAAATCTCAATGAGCAATGTCGTACTTAAAGCATCACCGTTTTGAAATCCTACATTATGCTAGAAGGGTGAGATTTTGTGGATCTATTTGAATATTTCCTGTTTTGAGTAATGAAAAAAGAAAATAAATTAATACACCTGCTTCAAAATAAATCTTCAAGACTTTTTAGTCTACCAAGTTTCTTCCTACCAGAGGAAAATATAATCTTATTTTTCTTTTAAAGTTTTAGCTTCTCCAAGTTGTTGATGAAAAGTTTTGAAGGTTGTTTGTTGACAATGAGAATCAATCTGGCAACTGAATTTCCAAGAGTTGAAATGTTTAGTGTTCTTAAATTGTTGACAATATTAGGATATTTTCATAGAGATTTTTTTATTCGGCTCTCTTAGGAAAACATTTTCAGAGCATATCATCCAAAGTTTTTTATCTTGAGAAATATTTTTAAATTTAAATAAAAAAAGAGGTATACCAAGTGGATAGCAGGTTTGGTGTAAATCTCAATAAATAATGCCGAATTGAAAGCATCCCTGTAGAAGACAGCGCGGTAACTCAGTACGCCGAAAAAGTCCTACAATATGCTAGAAGAGTGGAGATTAAAAGACAATTTGCATTTTTCCTCCAGATCCCCCTTGTGTTACTTAGTCCAAATTGCTTTGGGAAAATCGCGGATAGATTGTAGAAAGAATCGAGCATTATTACCTTACCTAAAACAGAACCTCCTGCATATCTGCCGTTATAATGGAAGATAGGCTTGGAACTTGGGAGAAAATATCATTATCATCTATTAGATCATTATCATCATCCTATATTTCATTTTTTTATGTAAGTCGAAATTCATTTATTGAATTGCTTATATCATTATATCCATTTATTAAATTAAATCCATTATTTATTGATTTTTTAAAATGATTATTTTTTAATGTTTAAATACATTTTTTTATTATTTAAATCCATTTTTTATTGATTTTTTAAAATCATTATTTTTTAATGTTTAAATACATTTTTTTATTATTTAAATCCATTATTTATTGATTTTTTAAACTCATTATTTTTTAATGCTTAATTCCATTATTTTTTTTATTATTTAAATCCATTATTAATAGATTATTCAAATCCATGGATATTTTTTTAAATCCATTACTTTTTGTCGTTTAAATCTATTATCTACTGATTTTTACTGATTTTTTTTAAAATTCATTATCAAACTTAAATCTTTTATTTTTTTATTGTTTAAATCCATTATTTATTTATTTTTAACACATTATCAAAATTAAATCCATTATCTATCGATTTTTAATTGAGTAGCAATGATTAGAACTCTTATGACAATGTTCAAAGTTTGTATTTAGCATTAATATATTATATGGGACCTGAATGGCCGAGTGTCTAGCGCTCTGGCGCTCGGTGCCACAGGTTTCGGGTTCGAATCCCGGCGGTGCCATGGATGTTTGTAGTGGTTCGGAATCCACTTTAAGCCGTAGGTCCCGGTCTTCTATGACTGTAAGAGCATCACGGAGCAAAAGTCAGGCTTCTACCTACGGGTGCTCCATCACAACAGAAGCTGCTTCCTTCCCCTTCAATCATGGGTCCATATGGGCTCGTGGGCTTGGCCAGCCAAGTGGGATAAGAAACAACAAACAATATATTATATAAATTACAATTTATTATTTTTTTATCCTCACAGTGCAAGATCACAGTATTGATACATTTGTTCGTCCATTTTGTCACTTCAAACAAAAAAAATAATTTTTTAAATTTATCGATTAGTTTATGATACTATTTGATTCAATTCAAATATTATCTTAAAAAAGCTAAACTAAAGGAAATATATATACATCTGGAATTTAAAAAATATATTTTATGTAACTTTATAAATACTTTGTTTTATAAACAAGACGATTTTTTTACATATGTCAATATTATTGTAACATTGAAATATGCATTTCAGAAAAGTGTGTATGCCATATCATCAGAAAAGTTGTTTAGTGTTATGAACAGGATAGAGCCTCATCTGGCCACTATGTTGTTAAATAACAGAAGTCGTTTTGAATGTTTGTTAGTTTTTAAACTGTCTGATAACATATAGCTGTTTAAATGGTAGTGTCATCTAGTGGTGAAGGATTAGCAATTTTTTTTTTTATTCAAACAAAAAAAACCTCCGTTTCATTTTCATTTTTTCAGCCTATTTCTGTCTTCGTTTTTTTTTCGAATTAATAATTCGATTATTATTATTTTCAAATTAAATTTAAAAAATCTCTAGTTTTTAAATTGTCCTGCACATCGCCGTCTATCATATTCGATAAGAAAATTAACTTTATTTTTTACCAAATAAAATAATTTATCATTCATTATACCCACTGTACTTCATCTTTACCCCATTTCATTAATTACATTTAATAAAAAAATATCTCAACCAAAAGAGATTTGAACAAATTCAAAAATATTTATTATTAACTAAAGCCATAAACACACAAAAATTCTTTATCTGATTTTTCCAATACGAGTTTATAAAATAACACAAGTTTTACTAAATTTTTTTACTTTTTTTTACTTTACTTTGTTTTACTTTTTTAATTATTAACTAAAGCCATAAACACGCAAAAAATTCTTTATCTGATTTTTCCAATACGAGTTTATAAAATAACAGAATATCTGTTTCCAAAATTAAAATACTTGATCTTTCCCCTAACTACTTGTTCTCGGAATTCAGGGAATCCTTGTGAGCAATTAATAGAAGCGAAGCGAGCAAATAAGATAACATATCAAGACTTATCGATCGTTGTCTCATCAGGGCACGGAAGGCAATTATTTGCCATCTAATTTCTGCCGGCTTTCCATTGCAGCGGAAAAACATAAACAGAGATGGCACTCGAGGGCCTGCAGTTATTTCGATTCTATTCTGCCAGCCTACGCTTTATGAATTCGTGGAATTCTCCCTGAATTGTTGCGAGTTAACATTGATTGCAGGTTAACTAGCATGTACGTAAGTACTATCTAATAACTATCAGTGAAACTAATATTTATTTTCTATTTAAGATTTCAGAAATCTTTGAATTCTCAAGAATTTATTTTTTTTTATTCATATATTCTCTGGAACTTTTATGGAGAATTTTAAATAATTTGAATTTAAGATGGTTAACATCTTAAAATTTGGAATTGATTTGATTCTATTCTCTCAGCCTACGCTTCCTGAATTCGAGGAATTCTTGTAGAGTTGTCACGAGTTTACATTGATTGCAGGTTAACTAGCATGTAAGTACTATTTAATAACTCTCAGTGAAACTAATATTCATTTTCGACTTAAGATTTCAGTAGGATTTCTTTGAATTTTCCAAAATTTTTTATTTATAATATCTAAGATATGATTTTTGAAACTTTTATGGAGAATTGTAAATAATTTAAATTTAAGATGGTAACATCGTAAAATTTGGAGTTAATTCGATTCAAGGATTGCAGTTAATTCTATTCTCTCAGCCTACACTTTCTGAATTCGAGGAATTCTAGGAGAGTTTTTGCGTGTTAACATGGATCGCAGGTTAACTAACATGCAAATACTGTTTAATAATTATTTCCTAACTTAAGATTTCAGAAATCTTTGAATTTTACAAAAATATTTTATTTATAATATATTCTCTGAAACTTTTATGGAGAATTTTAAATAATTTTAATTTTAGATGGTAACATCCTAAAATTTGGATTTAATACGATTCAAAGCTTGGAGTTAATTAAATTCTATTCTCGATTCTATTCTGAATTTGTGGAATTCTCCCAGAGTTGTTGCGAGTTAACAATGATTGCAGGTTAACTAGCATGTAAGTACTGTTTAATAACTATCAATGGAACTAATACTTATTTTCTACTTAAGATTTCAGAAATCTTTGAATTCTCAAAAAAAAATTTTTAATTGATATTCTCTAAAACTTTTAAGGAGAATTTTAAATAATTCGAATTTAAGATGGTAACTTTGTAAAATATGGAGTACATTCTATTCTATTCTCTCAGCCTACGCTTTTTGAATTCGATGAATTCTTGGAGAGTTGTTGCGATTTAACATTGATTGCAGGTTAACTAGTTTGTGAGTACTGTTTAATAACTAAAAGTGAAACTATTATTTATTTTCTACTTAAGATTTCAGAACTCTTTGAATTTTCAAAAATTTAATTTTTTATTTATAATATCCGAGATATATTCTCTGAAACTTGCACGGAGATTTTAAATAATTTGAATTTAAGATGGTAACATCGTAAAATTTGGAGTTAATTTGATTCTGTTCTCACAGTCTAAGCTTTCTGAATTTGTGAAATTCTCCCATAGTTGTTACGATTTAAAATTGATTGCAGGGTAACTAGCATGTAAGTACTATTTAATAACTATCAGTGAAACTAATACATATTTTCTACTTAAGATTTCAGAACTCTTTGAATTTTCAAGAATTTAATTTTTTGTTTATAATACCTGACATATGATTTCTGAAACTTTTATGGAAAATTTTAAATAATTTTAATTTTAGATGGTAACATCCTAAAATTTGGATTTAATTCGATTCAAAGCTTGGAGTTAATTAGATTCTATTCTCGATTCTATTCTGTGGAATTCTCCCAGAGTTGTTGCGACTTAACAATGATTGCAGGTTAACTAGCATGTAAGTACTGTTTAATAACTATCAATGGAACTAATACTTATTTTCTACTTAAGATTTCAGAAATCTTTGAATTCTCAAAAAAAAATTTTTAATTGATATTCTCTAAAACTTTTAAGGAGAATTTTAAATAATTCGAATTTAAGATGGTAACTTTGTTAAATATGGAGTACATTCTATTCTATTCTCTCAGCCTACGCTTTTTGAATTCGATGAATTCTTGGAGAGTTGTTGCGATTTAACATTGATTGCAGGTTAACTAGTTTGTGAGTACTGTTTAATAACTAAAAGTGAAACTATTATTTATTTTCTACTTAAGATTTCAGAACTCTTTGAATTTTCAAAAATTTAATTTTTTATTTATAATATCCGAGATATATTCTCTGAAACTTGCACGGAGATTTTAAATAATTTGAATTTAAGATGGTAACATCGTAAAATTTGGAGTTAATTTGATTCTGCTCTCACAGTCTAAGCTTTCTGAATTCGTGAAATTCTCCCATAGTTGTTACGAGTTAACATTGATTGCAGGTTAACTAGCATGTAAGTACTATTTAATAACTATCAGTGAAACTAATACATATTTTCTACTTAAGATTTTAGAACTCTTTGAATTTTCAAGAATTTAATTCTTTGTTTATAATACCTGACATATGATTTCTGAAACTTTTATGGAGAATTAAATAATTTGAATTTAAGATGGTAACACCGTAAAATTTGGATTTAATTCGATTGAAGGCTTGGAGTTAATTCGATTCTATTCTCTCAACCTACGCTTTCTGAATTCGTGAAATTACTAAGGTTAACTAAAATGTACGTAAGTACTATCTGATAACTATCGGTAAAACTAATATTCATTTTCTACTTAAGATTTCAGCAGGATTTCTTTGAATTTTCCAAAATTTAATTTTTTATTGATAATATCTAAGATATGATTTTTGAAACTTGAATTTCAGAAATCTTTGAATTTTCAAAAATATTTTATTAATAATATATTCTCTGAAACTTTTATGGAGAATTTTAAATAATATGAATTTAAGATGGTAACATCGAAAAGTTGAAGTTAATTCGATTCAAGGCTTGCAGTTAATTCTATTCTATTCTCTCAGCCTACGCTTTCTGTATTCGAGGAATTCTTGGACAGTTTTTGCGAGTTAACATTGATTGCAGGTTAACTAGCATGTAGCACTTATTAAATAGTACTTACATGCTAGTATCAGTGAAACTAATATTTATTTTCAACTTAAGATTTCAGAACTCTTTGAATTTCCAAAATTTATTTTTGATTTATAATATCTCAGATATACTCTCTGAAACTTTTATGGAGAATTTTAAATAATTTGAATTTAAAATGGTAGCCTTTGTAAAATACGTTATTTACCTGCAACTGAAAAAAATTCTTCATTTCTTAGGGGATTAATAATTAATAATAATTTGAATTAAAAATTATAACATAGAAAAATTTGTAAAATACATTATTTACGGGCAAATGAATTCTTAATTTCATAGAGGATTAATAATAAATAATAATGTGAATTCAAAATGGTAGCACCGTAAATTTTGTAAAATACGCTATTTATTGAAAAAATTCATTAATTTCAAAGGGGATTAATAATTAATAATAATCTGAATTCAAAATGGAAATGTAGTAAAATACATTTACCTGCAATTGAAAAAATTAATTTCTTAGGTGATTAATAATTAATAATAATTTGAATTCAAAATTATAACATTTGTAAAATACGTTATTTACATGCAACTAAAAATATTCTTAATTTCAAAGCGGATTAATAAATAATAATAAATTGAATTCAAAATGGTAAAATCTTAAAATTTGTAAAATATGTTATTTACCTGCAACTGAAAAAATTCATTAATTTCATGGGTGATTAATAATTAATAATAATTTGAATTCAAAATGGTAAAATCTTAAATTTTGTAAAATACTTTATTTACCTGCAATTGAAAAAATTCTTTAATTTCATACGTGATTAATAATTAATTGAAATAAAAGGGGAAAAAAACACCTTAAATTTTAAAGAATTGAATAATTTCGTTATTGATTCCTTTTTCAACATGTTTAAAAATTATATTCAATTTAAGCATTGAATTAGCTATTGAATATTTATTTTTTATTACATATTCATTTTTTTTATAACGTAAAAATGTAATACTAGTTAGTTTCATTTTTACTTATAAAGATGTCAAATTACTTATTAATATTAATTAGTAAACAGTTTACTAAATCCCTTTCAGTAATCTGTTTATAAGATTAATACGTAATTACATCTGATATATTAATATTAACATATTACATAGGGCATATTAATCTTAATCAGAAAAATTTTACTAGAAAAGATAGTTTACTAAAAGAGATTTATTAATTATTTATAAGATTAATAAATCCTGTTACATCTGAAATATTAATATTAACATACTACATATGACATATCTTACATCTTATCTACATATCTTAATTTGGTAAACAGTTTACTAAACGAGATTATTAATAAATCTTGTTTAGTAAACTGTTTATATGATTAATAAGTCATATTACATCTTTACAAGTGAATGAAATGAATAAATATTCGTTAAAAAAGTATTCAATAGAAACATTAATAAAGAAGTAGAGTACATTTTCAAGATTGAAGGGTAAATTGTAAAAAAATTCATAGCAAAAGAAAATTTGAATAAATGTAATATTTTTGAAAATTCACACCAACTAGAGCTTAACAGAGAGGAATAGAATATCTTCAGTTTGCATGAAAATAATTCATAAAAATTAATACGATGTTAAAAAAGATTATATTAAATAAATAGAAATTGACTTAACTAATAATAATAGGATAAACTTAAATAAATAGGGATAGGAAAATAGGATCTTACGAAAAAGAAAATATTAAATAAATATAAATATTTAAATATAATTAAAAAGATTATGTTAAATAAATAGAAATAAGATAAACTTAAATAAATAGGAATATGATAATAGGATCTTACTATGTGGCTTTTCTAGGTTTAGAGTTATTTATTAAAAATTTTAAATAACTTGCATTGTTTTCTGTTAATTTTTGGCTTATATTTAATGCATTTAAAAAATAGATTTTCATCTCATAACATTCATCAATTTTCCACAAGTTTATTTAATATTTGAATCATCAATCAACATGTAATCATGTATTTGAAAACTAAAAATTTACGTTTTTCATTTAAATTGTTGATATATTTATATTATATTGACAAAAAATATATTGACAAAAATTTAAATTTTTAGTTTCCAAATACATTATTATTAATTTTAACGTGCTATTATATCTTAAATTTAAAAATATAGTGCCAAATAGAAATAAAAACTTTAAGACTTAAAAGTATTTAATGTTTAAATCCATAACGAACATAAAATATTCATTACAAATATTTTTTCGCACACTGAAGTTCACGAAAAAATAATTGGAAAAAAAACCCATCATATTTTGCGATGCACGCGCACTTAAATAAAAAAAAAACTGTCATTAAATATTCAGTACAGTTAAACATGTTACAGCTTCTATTCTTCCACGGAAGAAGAAAAAAAATCATATTTGTAATAAATTCAATTAGAAAGGCTTTCACAACTTGTCTTGTAACATGAAGTAAATGCTAAGACTTGCTGCAGCTTTTAAAAAATATGCATGCTATCTAATTCATTTAAAGGACAAAAATTTAGTAAGAATTGTTGTTGTCTCATATTTATACAATAAATAAATTCTTATTTAATTTGTTTTCAATCAAATTTAATTCATGCAAATTAAATTACAGTTCTTTAAAATGTAACATATAACATTTCAAAAAGATATACGATTTGAATGAAAATAATTCAATGTCTGTCCTCTAATGCAAAAGATTAATTGAAACATGTACATCAATAACTTGATGGTACAGATGTAGTAAAAAGTATATTGAGTTTGAAATTGGTATGAACCTTTGTTAGTTTTATTTATATAGTAGATTTTATTTCTATTATGCCCATTTATAAATTATTGTTCTTTTAGAATGTTGGATAAATAAGATGGTTGTCTTGCATAGCTTGTTAAATTGTTTACTTCCAACCTTAATTAATTTTCTTTTGTTTACTCATTAAAGATTTTCAATAGATTACAATAATCTTTCAGATATTTTCTAGAGGTTAAATTATTTCTGAAAATTATTCCATTCTTATATAACATTCTTATAAGCATACATATATAAAAATCAACTAATGGAATTTCAAAATCTTTGTCTTTTCCTTCCTAATATAAATTATTACAAATAAAATTCTTTTTATTAATATGCATTATCAAACAAATTAAAAGTATATTTTTTTAAATTTTCTTATGCATATAAAATATTTCATTAAAAATATAAAAAACAAGTAATATTAAGGTTGAAGCACCACAAATATATGAAACCTTTTGCTGAGGGCGTTAAAAAATACAAAAAGTGTGGCAAATGCCCTGATGTCGAGTTTGCTCCTCATCATGTCTTTGATTGCCCAGCTGTGCAACCGCCATGTATTGTCTGAACTATCTCTCGGAAGAAGATTTGTACTCCTAGCTGGCAACCAACATAGCCAATATTATTCAGGAGCACCACGATGTTTGATTTTCTTGTACTCTTCAGGGGATACAACAATAATAACAAGTAATATTTCTAATATAACAGTTACTTTAACCTGCTTAAGATTTATCCCTTTATTAAACCTATTAATGAACTTTTTAATATTATATCTTCAAATGCAGATTTAATAATAATCTCCGTAAATTTTCGATTGTTTTAAACAGCTAAGAAAATTTAAAAACTTTCTTTACAAATAAATTCAATTATTGTACAAATATGTTTCATTACTTTACAAATTAGTTTTAATGAAATTAAAAGTTTAAAATAAATTAATATTTATATCTTTAAAATAAACTAATAAGTTATTTTCAATAGATTTATTCATAAATCATAAACGACTGCCATAATACATTCATAAAAAAATAGAAAAAATTAGGGAAGAAATTTTATACTAATAATTCCTATTTGCATTATTCATCTGTAAAACGAAACCAACATGGAATTATTAATGTATTATAATTTTTACTAATGAATATTTTTAACCGCACACTTTTATGCGCAAATACTATACCATAATTATAATTTCGTAATACATATAATTTAATTCATATCATCAAGTCCATTTTCATAAATCTTAATAATAAAAGCATTTAAATTAATTCATGGAAAAGTAACAAAAATGCTAATTTTCAGTCAAAATCTAAAAGCATGTATTTTAAATTATTTTATTGCAAGTTTTCTTTATTATTTTTTACATTGAATACATTACATTGATTTTTAATTTAAAAACATTTGAATAATAAAGTCTAAAACAAATTTTTATTATAAATCTGACTGATTTTAAATGACAACTATACATTAAAAATTGTTATTCAAATTATTTGTGCTACGGTTTTATATATTTGCAAATTAAAAAAACCTATTTTACATTAATACACATTAATTTGTGTTTTTCTATGTGAACCACTTTGAAATGTTGTCAATATGTAAATTTATACAATAGAGAGCAAGAATTTTGAATCACTCAGAGCGCTTATTATGCTAAAATTCAATAAAATAAATTCCTTCAAGATAAATATAATTAAATAACTACTACGATACTTAAAATAATAAATTATGAATGTTTAATTTTTATTCAATACATTATACATGTCGGTCTTATTTTAATTATTTCTTATTTAAAAACTCCTGGTTTTTCCTCAAACATTTCTGTTGTATAAAACTATAGGCATCGAATTAGCATTGTAAATTTCAGATGAATATCATTGATATTAAAATAATTAGTGTTAGATTTTAATAAGATTTAATAGAAACAATTTTTAATTATTGAGCACTATAAATTTCTGATGAATATCTTTGATATAAAAATGATACAATAGTATTAGATTATAAAGATTTCATATAAGCAATTTTGGACTATTCTCAAATAAACACTTTACAATAAAGCGTATTAGATCATTTTGTATATATTTTGCAAACAATTCGTTCAGGATTAAAATTATTAAATAACAGGCATACAATAAGAAAAAAATTAATTTTTAACTATTAAATTAATTAAAATTAAAATGATAGGATAATGTTTATTAATAATCAAATTTCATATAAACATTAGAATATCGTCAAATATTCACTATAAATATTAGAGAGCGTAATTATTTTTGTATAATATAGTTGAAATTTTCTGCACAAAAAACGTATAAAATTTGATAAAATAAATATTTCAATAATTAGAATTAAATGTAATTAATAATTATTATTATACTTTAATTTAAAAAGTTATTTATCAAAATCACTTTTCAACAATGACATATTGTATAATTATAGAAATTATATAAAGAAAGAATATGCATTTGTAATAGAAAGTTTATTTTTATTTAGTTATTATAATTAAGAATATAAATTTTAATTATAATAATATTGTAATATTTAATTATAATAATTTTTATCATAATTATAATAATTTCTCATTATTATAGAAGAAGTAAATATTTATTTGTAATAAAAAATATAAAAATATTTTGCATAAGTATAGAAAGAAGATATATTTGTAATAGAAAAAGTTTATTTTTATTTAATTATTGTATTTAAAAATATAAATTTTAATTACAATAATTTTATAATATTTATTATAATTTTATATTATTTATTATAATAATTTTGTATTTTTCATAATAATATTTAATTATAATAATTTCATAATTTTAATAATTTCCAATTATTATTAAAAAAGTAAATTTTTATTTGTAGAAAATAAATTCTTATATATCGACATAGATATATATTAGGGATATATAGTTTATATCGCAAATATATACTTTCGAAAAAATCACTATAAGAATTTTAAACATACATATTTATTTTTTTAAATACACAGAAATATTATAATTCCTTTTCTTTTAAATCTAGAAGAAATATTTAACGAAACAAATATTGGTTAATACTCTAACACTACTTCTTAAAAAAAATAAATAAAGCTTTCGCAATAACCATTACTCAAGAAATTTCTTTTTCAACTCACACTTAAATGGATTTACCTGACCTTCAAACAGAAAGGACTGCTGGCATTTCCCCTGAAACCGAGCAAATCTCAGAAGGGATGAAAAAATAAATGACTCCCATAACCTAATGACGGTAAACATTAATCTTAACGGCTTTGGAGCAGTTTGAGTTCGGTCCTTCATCTAATTTGTTGCCATGACAGTTAAGTCTTTCCAGATGGAAAACGGGATGGATTCTGATTAAGAGAAAAATGAAATGGTCCTTAATCCGATTTTCAATTTCAGATCAGGGAGATTTATTTGATCGTTTTTTATTTCCTAACTCACACGCAATTATTTTACTGGCCATTCAAATAATGTTTTATAACTACTTTTATAAATTGACCTTTTAAGAATTTGAAACTCAGTTTCTTATCATATGCGTTTGTTTAAAAAATAATAATAACATAAAATCTCACGCAATTATTTTACTGGCCATTCAAATTTGTTTTATAACTTTTTCTATAAAAATGTCATTTAAAGAATTTAGAACTCAATTTCTTATCATATATGATAGTTCTTTAAAAAAATAACACAAAAACTCAAGCAATTTTTTTTACTAGTCATTTAAATATATTGTATAACTACTTTTATGAATTGACCTTTTAAGAATTTGAAACTCAGTTTCTTATCATTTGTGTTAGTTAAAAAATAACATAAATACTCTTGTCAAAATTTATTGTAATCTAGATGCAATAGAATAAAAATGCCTCCTATTTAAGGTTTTTTTTTTTATCAAATTTTAATATTAAATCAAATCAATCAAATCAAATTCTTATCAATTTTTTTTTCTATTTTCATTACAGTTTCATTGAATTATGCACATGTTATTTTTATAGATTGCTGTGCGATTTGATTATATAGAACTTTTCTGTTTGAAATATTAGAATTGATAAAGATTGGAGAAATCCATTCATTAATTCTAATCTACATTTCCTTGTTTATGATATTTCCTGTTATGAAGAATTACTGATGTTACTGACATTCATAAAAAATGTTACTTCATTCCAATATTTAAAATAACTAATTATTGTTTTAAAATAATAAGGGGACTTTAAACATACTTCTTATGGTTATACAATTCCCCTGCAATCAAAAATACAAATAAACAACCGCAGTTCCAGGTTTAAGAGTTTGGTTTGTCGCTCTACGGTCATTTTGTGCACACTTTAGGCTAATTAAACCGAGACCTAAAGTTTAACGTGGATTCCGAACCACTCACAAACATCCATACCGCCGCCAGAATTCGAATCTAAAGCCTATAATACCAAAGCCAAGTGCGCTAGCCGACTGGCCATCAGGCCGCTCACAGCTCGAAGACAAAACGCATAGTTTTTAATGCTATTTCTTGGACATAAGGTCATTTGTCACCGATATAATAGTAGAACAGATTTAGCATTAATAGGATGTATAGCTGAGAACTTTACATTATACCCACTATTATAGTGTACTAACATTACATCTGCTTTAGAAATCTGCTTTTTTGAATGCCAAACTCTTGTATGTTTTCTTCATATTCAACATAATCGTGTATCAATTGTGTTGTATCAATTATCTTGTGTTTCTTGTGTAATCCCGCCTTTGTCATGGATGTTTGTAGTGGTTCGGAATCCACTTTAAACCGTAAGTCCCGGTCTAATAGGATCGTAGAGCGTTGCGGGGGAATTGTTACTCAGCGTCCGTGGCTTATCTTCAAGTTACAAGCGCCCCCTGGGTAATGCAAAGTGAGTAACGTCTGTGCGGCGCTTACCTTAAGGCATCCAAGACCAAGCTGTCTAAGTGTTTGCCAGCTGCATTAGAAAGAAAAAATATTAAAGAAAGACTCAAGAGCCAATACGTTAATACTGAACCAAGTTGTCAAAGAGCATATTAGTCTACTATTTTATTTAGCCCTAGTTATCTTGTAAGTTGTTCCTTCAAAGAACAAGGACTTAAATCCCATTTATTGGGTTATTTAAATACCATGAATGTTGGCTCATCGGTATAAATGGGTCCACGGGCATAATTCATTATAAAAATTGAGAACGTATATCTACACAAGAGAAATTATAACTTCTACATCTGCCTGGACGAGAGCTTGTTTTAACGAGCAAGTAATGTCAATATCGATAGAATGTGTTTCGTTTTTGAATAAAAGAGTTGGTGTTTACAGTCCACTGGAGTATGTGTGTTTTTATTTGGAAACAGTAAGATTTGACATGAAGAATAACTGTTCTCTAGGCTCAAGAATACAATTAAATGCATCATAACTTCTTCATATTTATTTCACTGTCGTTATGTGCATTTTCAGTCCAAATCAATATAGTTGTAGATTGATGGGTTTATGCTCCAATTATGTATCCGACGAATAGTCCACAAACAGACGACGACGGTAGGACACTGCTTTAAAGAAAGATTTTTAGGGGCAACTGCACCACGTGTGCTTATGTCTGCGAAAACCAGAAAAACTATATATTGAACAATCTATCAAAGCAATATAATTGAACCTCTGTGGGACTTATTTTCCACTTTTGTATGCCACTAATAGTCCACAAACAGTCGATGAATGTGGGCATTGCTTCAGGAAGACTTTTAGGGATTACTGCAACACATGTGCTCTCGCGTCTGTGATAACCGGAATTCCCCTGACTATCACACCATCCCTATAGCCATCGAATGACGTCGTTTCTGATGGTAATAACTGGATCAGCGGATTAGAACGTGACCCCCTCTGTAGTCAAACTATACTAGTTAGCAGTGGATCACAATCCAGACATTCAAGAAAAATACTTGTATTATGTATTCTTATCAAATATTTGTGTGGTATAAATTATCTGCTGATAAAATTTCTGAATGTTTATCATTACAAGAAATTGTTTGTTTTTATTAACATATGATTATATTACATTATTCCGTTATATTATATGTTTATATTAAAATTAACTTAACGGATTATAAAATTATCAGCACTTGTGTACTGTACCATCTAAACAAATGAGTATTCTAGAAATTTTTAGTATTTTTCTTACTGTAAATTTATGAATTTATAGTTTTCGCTGTGCTGCTCCTCGTTGGTGCACCTCGGACAACGCCTTGTCGGCTAAATGATCTAAAATCTTGTCAATGGGAAACATCCCTGATCAGCCCAGGTTTAAAGCTGATGCCCTTTTCAGACTCCTGACGGGCCATGATTGTATGACCAATCATATTTTTCGTGTGAAAATATTTGCAAGCCCAAAATGCATGCTCTGCAGTCTTGGAGAGGACATGGATTCATTTCAGCTTCCTGTCTGCCCTGCACTTGTTTCCTCTACTGTGTAGGGTCATTATTGGGAGGCTAGGGCCCTTATGGGCTAAACGTGTCACTATGTGATTTCTTTCGATTCTCGTTGTTGTTTTCATGTTCTTTGTGTTCTTTTTCTTTTTTATTTTATTACTTACTGTAGCCTGCCATTGGAAATAAAAATAAAATTTAAAAATAAAAAGTTTTGCTGTATGCCGCTAAACAAAAATAATATATTCTTCTAATATATAATATGTTTCTTTTTCCATTAAATAACTAATTTTCAAAATGAAATCAAGTTATCAAAATGTAAATACATTATTATAGTATGTTAATAAAACATTTTTATTTTCAGCTGATTTTAAAAGGAGTGTGATTCCGTAAAATATATTATAGACATTTTTTATTAATTTAATATTTCTGAATCAGAATTTCCAATTTTCATAAATAATTTTACTAAAAATATGTATGAAATGTTCTCCAATGACAAATTTCATCTGAAGTCCTATTTCCAAAGTATCAGATAAATAGCAGATCCAGCATTACATAAGATTAAAATAATAAAAGAAAATAATCATCAAACAACGAGAGAATCACAAAGATTAAAATTTAAGAAAATATTGCTTCATTACATTAAAGAATATAAATTTGTTTTAAGGAATATTTTATTCTTTGTATTAAAATAAAATTTGCGTATAAATAACTAATTTATAGACAATAACTATAATATATAGATTAAATTTACATATAAGATTCAAACTTTCTAAAGCGAAATATGTTATAAAATTTATTGAAGAAATGCTACGTCAGATCATTTTTTACTGATGTGTAAATATATCATTTATTTGAATATATCGTTTATAGATACAATTAATTCTAAATTATTTGTTTATTTTTAATGATTTCTTCAAAAGCCCTCCATTTACTTTTATACATTGTTATAGTTGGTTAAAAAAGTAGGTCATCTAAATATTTTTTTTCTAATGTAGCTAGCAAATACTTAGATACTCGTCTTTTATGCCATAAGCAAGGGCTGCACTGACATTACTCACTTAGCAATATCCAGAGGGTGCGTGTAGCTTGAAGATAAGCTACGGACGCGGAGTAATACCCCCGTAATTCTTTACGATTATGTTAGACCGAGACCTACGGTTTAAAGGGGATTCCGAGCCACAACAAATATCCATGGCCCTGCCAGACTCGAACCCAAAACCTGTGGTACAGAGCACTAGCCACTCGGCCATCAGGCCCCTCCAAATAAATTATAAACTTTAAAAAAAAAATCCACAGGATCTATCAGATCTTTTGCAACATTTTTTAAACGGATAAAAAAATTGAGTTATTATCGCTTTAATATATAAGTCATCATTATCATATTGATTTGAACTTCAAACATTACATTCTGCTTCTTCATTGGTGCAACAGCCATATGGTGGGCCAAGGCCGTTTGCCTACTGGCAAATTTCGAGAAAGGAGATGTTTTTTTTACGGGGTAGGGTTATCAACCGTACGTCCCATATTAGACCAAGACCTACTGTTTAAAGTATATTCCGAACCACTACAAACATTCATGGTATTGCCAGAACTCGAACCCGAAACCTGTGGCACAGAGCCTCAGGGCGTTAGTCGCTCATCCATCAGGTCCCAGGAAAATTCTTACGAAAGTTAATTTTGCAAAAAATATTTAAGTGCAAATATAACGTGGTAAATATTCTTAAAAATAACATATCATTTAAGATAAATTAAAATATTGCATATTAAATGTTATTTTAAATAACTTGTAAAGAAAGATTTAAACAATAAAGAAACATAATCATATAGAATTCAATTTAAGGTAAATACTGCTTTACTACATTAAATATATATATAATACAAATTTTATTTTTAATATTAAAATACCATAATAGACTATTGATCTAAAATTAATAACTTTGAATTGAAATTATATTAAAAAATATCTGAACACAAATATGTTATGAAATGTAAAATAACAATAAAGCGTTACACCATATAGTTAAACTCGAACAAAAAAAACCTATAAATAATAAAATAAATAAATTAAATTACTTTATAAAACATTCGCTTTATTTAAAAATAAATACATTTTCTATAAACGAAATTGTATGTTTAATTTAATTATTTTAAAATATTGAAAAAAAAATGTATAGAATATTAAAAAATATACCCCAAATCGTTTCATGAGTACTTCTAAATTTTAAATTTATTTCCCACTGAAATCTGAATTTCATTGAAATATTATTATTGAAATTCATTAATTGAAATTATTTATTCATTCATTTGAAATTATCTTCTAATAAAACCGTCAAGACTCGTATATAATGTTTGCACGAACATGTACAATTCTATAATTAATTATGTACAATAGTACATGTACAATTCCATTCCTACAATAATCTATTTCTACACACAAATTTACTTCAAAATATTCTGTGTGAAACAAAATTGTTGGATTCTTCTGTGTAAAGCATTGTTTCATCTAATTACGTTTTCTAACAGGTGGGCTGAAAAGTTCATAGGCTGACACATAGATGGCGCTACTAGTATTAAATCAATATGATTTTTAATTAGCCCCAACCTTCAAAAGACACGTGTATAAATTTGACAATGCTATAATTCACATACTAATAGTGCAACAGCTGTCAAATTTATACATGTCTTTTGAAGGTTAGGGCTAACTAAAAATCATATGGATTTAATACTAGTAGCGCCATCTATGTGTCCGCCTATGAATCTTTCAGCCCACCTGTTACGTTTTCTAACATTTCAAATTAACCTTCTCTTTACTTAATATGTGCACACTTCAATGTCTATTAGTTGTAAGGGCAACAAATGTCGTCTCAAATTACAAATGAGGTAAAATTACTCTTTTTTCGTATATTTCGAACAATGACTGAAATCAGATCACGAAAACCAAATTTCATGATGTATTCATATTTGAAAAGAGGGCAGTTTGTAAAGGTAACATTTTCGTATTTGAAAGAGAAAGACGATGAGAGGTATAATTCTTGTGAAATATTTATTTTTAACCTCTTCCACAATATTAATCAATATGAAAAAATACCTTGTTCAAAAATCTTATCAAAACTCATTAAATATGAGTACATAAGAAAAACACAAACAGCCAAACCAATACGAAGATGCTTATTGTTGTAATTAATTATATTGTATTGAATTATTTATTTTGAGTATTAATACTACTTTTAATTAAATTGGTACCATCCCATTGGCTACAAGTTACGATGTCTTCCAAAAGTTAAAGAATAATTACGATTACACAGTTAGAAATAAGCCAAATTGCATGAAAATCACATAACATATTTAAAAAGTAATGCTACACCAAAATAAGGTACGCAGATTAGTAGAAGTGCTGTCATATAATGTCATATTATATATATAGTCCAAAACAGTCTTTACAGAGGCTTCAGGTTTTGCAAGTAGAAGCTGTGTAACGACTTTACAAGAGAACCACGTTTTAAATATAAGTACTCGACTCATTTATCTGAATTATCACAATGGCGGGCCATTGGGTAAATGTGACCAAACCGGAGTTAATGTTATGAAGTAAAATGTTTTATTGTAAATCTTTCTGTAATTCACAACTGAAGACTGGGTAGAAATGAGGAAGTCCTAGAGCCTGAGACCTAGATCTATAAAACTAACCCATTGGCACTACAAGCCCATGGTGGGCCAAGGATGTACGCCTACTGGCAGATGTCGAGACAGGAGATGTTTTTTTACAGGGTAAGGTTGCCAGCCGTTTGCCCAATGCTCTACAGTAAAATTATACAGGGGACATTCAAGACAACTTTCCGCAGAAGGCTTCATGAAAGAGGAGTGTATGCAAGACATACAACATAATGTGCATTCCTCCCACCAGAACACCAAAAAGAAAGATTTAACTTTATCCGCCCACATGCTATCTGAAGTGTACGTCAATTACACGAAAAGGTATTGTAAATTTCTATCAAAAAATATGAACCTATATTTCAATTATTGTTAAAGTTATTTGTATAAAACTTTGGTATGTACAAATTTTCTTTAAATTTTAAAACAGTGTTAAAAATCTAAACTAATGTGCTAAAATCATTAATGTTTATTCAAAAGGGATAACATTAATCATTATAATGTTCAAATAAGTAACTCTAAAATAATTCGTGGATAATAGAATTAATTTACTTAGCCTTCAAATTAAAAATAATTAACGTTAAAATTTATAATCCTTCGTCATCGTGATCGTGCTTTTAAAATTATGTAAGGAAATATATTTAGCGTACATATTTAAATAAATTAAATATGACATTTTAAACCTTATAATTAAACAATCATCTGACATTTGAATTTATATCTTCTATTTCGTTGAACACATTTAGTGTTTGTTTTCCCATGAATAAATATCCATATCTGCAGATTAAATGAGCAAAGTAAATTGAAGAATTTTAATTAATATCATCCTTTCTGTTTAATCATAGTAATCTCCAGTATCGGTAGATTTAATAATGCAGAATTCGCGAGGGAATATTTGATCAAATGTTTTAGTGACAAACGTCTCATTTTAGATATTGAAGCTCCCTTTTAGTGCAAAATTAATAATTTCATTTTATGTTTAACCAATTTAACTCACTAAGATATAACAACATAGTTGTTATGATGATTATATATTAGTTAATTTTATGAACCAAGTTCATGAACTTTTATTAACTTTTTTTTAAAATATCTTTTAACTTAATCAAAATTAATGTCCATAGACATATTTTATTAAATTATTTTAAAGACATATTTTATTCATGTATTTTATTTTAAAGATATATTTTATTAAATTACTCTTATTTACTGTTAAAAGACATTTTACAAAAATTTTAAAGACATTTTACAAAAATTTTAAAGACATTTTTTAATGATTAATTTAATCAAAATTAATGGCCGTAGACTTTGTTGTAAGATAATTTAATAAAACAACACAAGAAATTCAGACTTTTCAAGTATAATAATAAAAATTCCTAGGAAACCAAATGAAATCTTAAAAATTTCATTTACGTTTTTCCTTTTAAAACACAGTTACTGTATATTATAAATATGTTTTGAAATAAATATAATTCTGAATTTTCCTGCTACAAAAGGGCATCGTTTTTTTCTCAAATATTTTATCTATTTTGAAACATTTCAACATATCAAAAATCATTTTGTTTTTGTGTAAAGAATGTCAAAAACTCTGGAATTCAAAGAAATATTGCAGGTACGATAAATTATAAATATATAATTATAAAAATTATACAGAGAAAAAACTTTATATCGCGAAATTAGCTTATTTATTTAAGTGCACGTTCCTTATCATTTATGTTAATGTTGCTTTAACATTCATTTTTTGTATAAAAATGCAATTTTCTTGAACAATGAACAAACGTAATTAAAAAAAAGGAAGTTTTTACAAAATAAAAATTCAAATGTATTTTTTCCTTTTAAAAATATGCTGAAAAATAATATATGGTAAATTATTCGCATTAATTTTTTTACGAAAAAAATAGTTTATGTTTTAAATCCTATGTTAAATCATATCATATTTAAAGCAAATGTTAATTTAAAAGTTTTTGTGTAAGGTGACGTATTAAAATACATTTGACAGAAAAAAGAATAACTTCCTTTTTTTATTTTTCGTTTATTTGTCATGGTAGAGATGCAAATGGTAATTTATTCAATTAATTATACCCAATTGTTATTGTCTTAGTAATATTTTATTGTTTAATAAATAATTTTCATTCAATATATATTAGAAAAACTGAAATAGTTTTAGAAAATGACAGCTTTTTTTTTTTTTTATACATTAGTAAATAATAAATAGTTATTTAAAGTTATGTGTTTAAACCTTTCTTGTTAAGAATACTTTATTGTTGCAATTTTTGACAAAATGAATTTAAAGAAAAAAATATAAATACAAAGATAATGAAATGTTTACCTCTGAAAGAAAAATGTTTTAAACCTTCAGTTTGTTATATTCTACAGATGAAAGACTTTTTTTGGTTATGTGTAAACAATTCACTAGCATTTAAATCATTTAATTGATTATATATATATATTTGTTTTGGTTTTATTTTATTGTTCTGATCAAAAAAAATTACAATTCATCGGAAATTTATTACAGGGCATCAAAAATAGTCAATAAGAAAAACAGAAAAGCCTTTGTACGACAGCGCTGATATTTCATTCTAAGAAATAAGTTTGTTTTGTGCAAGTTATTATCGTTAAAAAAAATAAAAATTCCCCCAGGATATTATAATAAAAAAAATAAGCGAAGTAAACGTATTAATTTTGTTAAAATATAAAAGCTTGAACGTATGGAAACATACAGTTTTAATTTACCATGAACATTCAATTGTCACGGGTATAAATTTTTTTTAATTTAATATTTTTTTGTGGATCCCAAATTGCTGCCAATATAAATATACGAAATATTAAAAAAAAATTTAATTAATTTTATTTTAAAATTGTAAATATCTGTCGATCTAGTGGTGAAAACTCATGTCAAAATCCAGGTATTCGATAAAAAAAAAACTACTGGTTTCCTAGGAAATCCTTGATAAACAGCTGTTTTAATTCAAAGCACTTTTAAACAGCTTTCCCAACAGCATGAAATCTACTTTCAATGGATCCTGTCTCAAACTGGACTCTATGACAATGAAATTGTTAATTTTTTTTTCAAAGAAGGCACCTCTGATGTACGAATATCAAATGACTCTTTGACCTTCTCTGTGTTCTGCTCCAAGATAAAATCTTCACACTTGCAGCTATGGAAAAATCCTCCGACTCATCCCTGGTATAATAAGCAAGCTCCAGGTGGTGTCTTTGCCATCAAGCTTGATAGAGTCGTCCAAACCACCAATATTAGGCTTGTAAGTGAATACATTAGGTGTATCTCTTTTGATAAATTACAAAAAACTTTTCTGACGTGTATCAATTGTAACTCAGACCAGGCCTCTTCCAAACACCTGTTGAAATGTGCGGGTTTTGACAGGGAGGACGTACACATTAGTCCTTATCTTGTTTATGATTTTTTTTAAGATTCTTGAGCTTGCAGACTTGATTTAGCTTGCTGCTATATCATGTAGAATAACAACAACGATTCTCGATGGCAATTTATGCTGAGATTAATTAGTAAAGGAACATTTTGGTCAGTAAAGTAAAAAATTACAATGTAAATTAAATCACCGATTTAATATAAGAAACCTGCTAAGAATATATCTGCTTACAATAAAAACTAAAAAAGAAAATGATTTTAAATCACATAGCATGCAAGTTGAATTGTAGAAATGTTACAGTTAATGATGGTATTAAATATTAATTTTTATACTCCCAGTAATTTAATACCTGCATGCACACTTTAATGCATTATTTATTAATGTCCCTTTCTTCGATATGCCAGTTACCTACATAATTTTCCAAAGCGTTGCTTGGACTAAAACTTATTAAAAATATCAGCTTCTTGTTTACTAATCTCACAGTTTTTGACGTCGAGTTCATTGTTCAGAAACATATCTAATTTAAACTTATAATGAATATGGTTCATAACGTTTAATTCGATTATAAAATTTCGGATTCTTTATGAGTCTTATTGTCGATTTTCAAAACAGGAACATCAAACTCTGAGGTAAGTTTCCATATTTAATTTTGTGCCATTGATGTCATTTCATCTTTCATGACCTTGCCATTCACATGCGTCATCAGATTTCATAGCTATAGAATATGAATATGATGCTTATAAATAATCCAGCAACCATAATTATTTATACAGACGAATAGTCTGACTCTTCTCTGTTATATACGTTATAAGCTTCTTTCTTATAGATAATTTTTTCTTTACAATCAAATTGCATTTTTCCTTCTGAAGTTTCTTGACAATTAGATTGTTCTTTCTTTAAAAATTCTTTCCGCGTTAATCATGCATGCCATTATTCTGGGATTTTATCCAAATGCGATACTCATCTCTCACCAAAGTAATCAACAACAGCTCTCACTATTTGGATCCTACTTTCTCTTACTTTGCTTAGGAACGTGCAAAAACACTTTTTCTAAAGAGTTTGCTGGTGATAAGCATCAGACAATGCGCCTGGCCAGAGTTCAATAGTAGTGTTTCCTTTTACAGTTCTGATTTGAACACTTGCTACGATATTTACAACTTCAGTCTGCTGCATTTTAGACCTCTTCCTGTGAAGTTGCGATGGCCTTGTGTTTTCAACAAGAATTTCATTCTCCTTTCAGCAACTTTCATTTGGCTCAAGAGTTTATGGCATGGAGTATCTGATATTAATATCTTTAGCATGCAACATTCCAGAAACCCCTTACCATCTCTGCGGAACTCTTTGGTCGTGCTACCAGCAGTTGACACTTCACTGAAGAAAATCTTCAGCATCCAGCATTTCATGAAGAATACCTTCATTTTTTGAAGAATGTCCTGAAAATTCGTAAGTAATCCTCATTAAATGATACAAAGTATATTGATCATCCCACAAAACTTTCTTGCAGCAATCCATATACGTCTATATGAGTAACGATCGGTTCACTTTCGGTCAATCAGACTTCTCTCCAAATTTTCTACGCTGATGTTTTTAAAACATGCAGCCGGCATATTATCCATTAAAACTAATTTCTCTTTGTTCAAGAAATTTTTTCACATATTTTTTTTTATTTTGATGGCATGTAGCTTCTGACGCCAAAGCTTACAGTTATTTTTATAATTTACTACAACACATTGCTGCTTTCTTCTTTGATAGTCTATATCTCATTTGAGGAATATAAAGACCTCCAAGATGTCCTCTTGGTCTTCACCTCCGATATCTTCTAAATGTGTAGCTCTTTTTACCATCCTTGAAATGAAATCTTTTGTCTATTGTCTTCCCAACAACAAATTTCCATCAATTTCCAGAACATACCGAACATCTAAGTATATGAGGGAAAATCGTGAATTAGCATATTTGATTATACAGTTCCTTAGCCGTAAGCAGTATGCTCTTGTTATTTTCCATAATTATTTTCATGGGATTAAAAGGATAAAAGATAAGAGTCAAAGTACTTCGGATGTCTAATCATATGAGCTGACGCTCCCGTGTCAACTTGTCATACATCCCATCCTCCTTTGGGACACCCTTTATTATTACAATAAAGACACTTTCACAATACTTCTTTAGTTCTGTTTTCCGCTTCAACAGTTTTTGGCAAAATGCCCAGTTTTGTGGCACTTAAAACACCTCTTGTCAGACTTCTCTGTTAGCTCTCCTCTTCACAATAAGAGCTGTTGTGTCATCAACCTTCCTAGGAAGACTCGTCTCTATTAGTCGGAGACATACCATCAATTTATTCATTGATCTCTCACCAATAATTATAATGTCCAACACATTCTTGAACTCAAAGCCTTCACTATGAAGTATTGACATAATTCGGTGGTCTGGTCGTATACTTTTAGACAGCTTTTCCAGCTTGTCGTTTAATTCGTGTAGACGAGAAATATGGGTGACTATGTCTTCAGCTGGAATTTTTTACATTGCTGAAATACAGTAGTTTTTCACTACTCACAGTTCACACTCTGACCAGAACTCTGATCATATACAGACAACAACTTGTCCCATAAAGCTTTTGTGGAATCACATGTTGTAGTTAACTCCAAGTTTACATGGATCACACACTCAACTAAAATTAACTGCGCAGGAGCAACACTTTTTCTTAAATGTTTTCAATTCCTTCTCGAAAGCTGTCTAATCTACAGCTTTGGTTAGTTCTCCAGAATCGATCAGTTTGATTTGGTTTGTCGCTTTATGATTATCTTGTGCGAACGAGAGCTAAACAGACCGGGAGCTATAGTTTAAAGCGGATTCCGAACTACTAACAAACATCCATGCCACCGCCAGGATTTGAAACAGAAACCTATGGCATCAAAATCCAGAGCGCTAGTCACTCGGCCATCAGGCCCTTCAATAAGTATTGGCGAACCGAAAGTTTCCCTGTCTTGAAGACAGCACGATAACTCTGGACTTCTTTCAGAAATGGTTTCCAACACATCATTATATCACTGCAAGAGATTAATCTGACTCTTCAAGTTTATCAATGTTTGCTGTAAACACTGTTTCAATTGCAATAAAGAATATGAAACAAACGTCACCACCCGCCATTTACCCCAAACTGTTTAACTTTAAATGTAATTTAAAAAATTACTCTTTAGACGAAATGACTGGACTTATAAGCTGTTGAGATTAATTATTAAAAAAATAGTTTTGGATGGCAAAGTAAAAAAAAAATTACATGAAAATTAAATTATCAATTTACAACAAGAAGAGCACAAGAAACGGATACAAAAGAAAAGTAAACAAAGATACTGATTTATTTTAAATTGCATACCATGCAAGTTGGCGCCCTGATGGCCAATTGGCTAGCTCTCTGGCCATTGGTACCACAGCCTTCAGGTCGAATCCTGGCGATGGCATGAATGTTTGTTAGTGGTTCGGAATCCGAGTTAAACAGTAGGTCCGGTCTAATTAGCCCAAAGTATGCAAATGCAAAGTTACAGTTAATGCAGATATGAAACATTCGGTTTGTCGCTCTATGGTCATTTTTTTGCATGCTGTAGGCTAATTAGAGCGGGATCTGCAGTTCAACGTGAATTCCTAACCTCCAACAAAAATCCATGCCACCGCCAGGATTCTATGCCAACGGCAGAGCGATAGCCAGATGGCCATCAGGACGCAATGAAACATTTTTTAATTTTTTGCACACGTGGGTGAATAGAAGTGCAAAACCTATCTCATTGGTCACGCCTCACTCATTGGTCATTGATTTTTATTTGTTGTTCTCTCCCTCATGCAGGAAAACCTACACTAAGTCCAAAGGGCCCCGTCGAAGGCGACTGGTCCATGGCTAAGGGTAATATGCATCTTTAATTCTAGCGAGGACCCACGAGGGCTGAAGACTACCTAAACCTCAAGACAACGTTCTACAATCATATTAGACCCGAGCCTACGGTTTAAAGGAGATTTCGAACCCCTGCAAATATTCATAACATCCTCCGGAACTCGAACCCGAAACCTGTGACACCGAGGGCAGAGTGCTAGACACTCAGCCCTCATTGCTTCTTATTTGTAATAAATATCAGTTATATAGAAATATTACATAAAATTATAGCAACTTTGAGTATTAACTTAACTTCAATAGTATTATTAATCAATATAAAAGTAAGGATCACGATATGCATATACGGATATATACGATCGTGCATTCTAAATGATTAACTCTAATTATTTAAATGTCTTTCCGGATAACAGATAAGGTTATTTAGTTAATTTGAAATCATAAAATATTTATAAAAGCCTCTTGCAAATTATGGTTTTAAGTATCCAGGACAAAAATCACCATTCAATGATATTTTTCTATTGATCTCTAAAGGGAAAAGTTTAATCATCTAATTAGGAACCTTTCAAAAGTATCGATTCGGTTCTGCAGTTAAAAGGGTTGGATATCCGAGTCCTATCATTAAGTCAAAGTTTCGCATCAATTAAACATCAAGTGAAAGAACGGAAACCTGATAGAGTTCAAATTGTTACTTCTTAGCAAACATTTTTGCAGTTCGAAGAATCATCCAATTAGATGAGCTAATTAATCATTTCGTCAGGAAGACGATTCATTAGTGATTCTCCAAGTTTCCATTTAAATAATGGCAAATGATCAGAAAATCTGTTTTATGTTAAAAGATTACAAAATGTGTCTTACGCATGGCAAATAAAACTAATTTAATTAATAGAAATAGAAACATAAAAATATTAGGATTTGTAGTTTATTAGATTTTAATTTGAGTAAGTTAATTCTTTAGATTTATTATTTACTCGGAATTTGGATTTAAAATCTTCATCTAAATCTTCTTGAGAATAAAGTTTTGTTCCTTCCATGTTTGTTTAAACCATTTTAATAAAATTATTTATAGCATTGCTTTATAAGAATAAGTATATTAAAAATTTCAAATGTCGTAATGACAAAAAAGGTCAAAATTTCATATTAACAAAAAGAATACTTCCTTTCTTATATTAAATTTTTCCAAACAAGTACTTTTTATTTAATAAAATAATATTTTTATAAATATTTAATTCTTATTCTGTTCTTTCATGCCCGGAACAATAAGTAAACAACATTTTTACACCGTAAAAAGAGTTTCATATCACTAAATTTCTCATGAGCATATCACGGCATATTTACATACACAACCAATTCATGCATAGTTTATTTAATAATATTTTAAATTAAAAAATTAAATTTCATAAATCACTGAAAACATCTAAATTATTTAAAAAAAATTTCAAATTTCGTCAAAATCACACATTTAAAATATTGAATATTATTATTGTGCATTTAAATACAATACAGATATCTTTTTTTTTATTTAAGACAATAAAGAGACAATCATAAAAATGATAACCAGATCTAGTCATCAGAATGACCTAACAATTTTGATAAACAATAATAACAGTTGGATAATAATATTTTCAAAAAAATAACTCATTGCTAATAATTATTCGAAATAAAAAAAATTTTCTGATGTTATTTACATTCGTGTACGTGGCATTATGTTGGCCAAGAAGTATTTTCTAGATGACAACGTTGGCGTCTTCAGGCCTGAATGGCCGAGTGGCTAGCGCTCTGGCGCTCGGTACCACAGGTTTCGGGTTCGAGTCTCGGCGGCGCCATTAATATTTGTAGTGGTTCGGAATCCACTATAAACCGTAGGTTCTGGTCTAATAGGATCGTAGAGAGTTGCGGGGGGATTGTTATTCCGTTTCCGTGGCTTATCTTCAAGTGACACGCGAACCCTGAGTAATGCAAAGTGATTAACGTCTGTGCAGCGCTTGCCTTAAGGCATCCAAGACCAAGCTGTCTAAGTGGTTGCCAGCTGCATCAGAAAGATAAAAAAAAACGTTGGCGTCTTTTTTAAGCAAAAATTTTTTTTTTTCGTCTGGAAAATCAAACAAAATTGCTAAAGTAATGTTGTTTTTTTTGTTATATCTCAATGTTCAAATTCTTTTTTTATCAATTAGAATCATTATTAACATTGAGTATGTTTTGAAATGATTATCATCCAACTATTATTATAGTCTATCCCACCAATTGATGATTACGATAATTAAAAGACTCTTATGTTCATCATTTTTATGGTTTGGTTTGCCGGTCATTTTGTGCACGCTTTATGCTAATTAGACAGAGACCTACAGTTTAATGTAAATTCCGAACAACCAGTAAACTCCCATGCATCTCTAGTATTCGAACCTGAAACCTATGGTACCAACGGGCAGAGGGCTGACCAATTGGTCAACAGGCAGCCCATCATTTTTATGATTGTCACTACATTGATCCAGAAAAATATATTTGTATTTATAGTTTTTTTTCTTTTCAATGCAGCTGGCAAACACTTAGACAGCTGGTTCTTGGATGCCTTAAGGCCAGCTCTGCACAGACATTACTAAATTTGCATTACACAGGGGGCGCGTCTAACTTGAAGATAAGCCACGGATGCGGAGTGACAATGCCCCGCAACGCTCTACGATCCTATTAGGACCGGGACCTACTGTTTAAAGTGGATTCCGAATCACTACAAACATCCATGGCACCGCCGGGACTCGAACCCGAAACCTGTGGCACCGAGCACCAGAGCGCTAGCCACTCGGCCAAGCAGGCCGTGCAATTCGTGAATATAATAATTAAAAGAATCTTGCTTTCATCCTATTTATGATTGCCTCTTTATTGTGTAAAAAAAATATCTGTATTTATAAATGCACAGTAGGGCCTGAATGGCCGAGTGGCTAGCGCTCTGGCGCTCGGTACCACAGGTTTCGGGTTCGAGTCCCGGCGGTGACATGGATGTTTGTAGTGATTCGGAATCCACTTTAAACCGTAGGTCCCGGTCTAATAGGATCGTAGAGCGTTGCGGGGGCATTGTTACTCCGCGTCCGTAGCTTATCTTCACGCGCCCCCTAGGTAGTGAAAATTGAATAACGTCTGTGCAGCGCTTGCCTTAAGGCATCCATGACCAAGCTATCTAAGCGTTTGCCAGCTGCATTAGAAAGAAAAAGAAACATTAGAGGGGGCCTAATGGCCAATTGGCTATCATTCTGGCCTTTGGTCCCATAGGCTTCGGGTTCGAATCTTGGATGTTTGTTAGTGGTTCGGAATCCACGTTAAACTGTAGGTCTCTCTCTAATTAGCCTAAAGTGTGCACAGAATGACCTTACAGCGGCAAAACAATACATTCAGTTCTTTCTGAAGTTGAATTCATGAAAGAAGGTCAGATGTATTTGGAGCTTCAAAAGGAGGTTTGGTTTGTCGCTCTACGGTCATCTTGTGCACACGAGGGCTAAACAGACCGGGTCCTACAGTTTAAAGTGAATTCCGAACTACTAACGAACATCCATGCCACCACCAAGATCCGAATCTGAAGCCTGTGGGACCAAAGGCCAGAGCGCTAGCCACCAGGCCGCCTTCAAAAGGAGGAGGAGCATGAGAATATTATGAGGTAAAAGCTGCAGGTTTGAAACGCTGCGCGATATTCATTGTTGCGCTTCGTTGAAAAAGATTACAAATATGATTGAGTCCCGGCGGTGCCATGGAGGTTTGTAGTGATTCGGAATCCACTTTAAACCGTAGGTCTGTTTAGCCTAAAGTGTTCACAGGATGACCGTAGAGCGACAGCCCAACCTGTACCGATCGATGGACACACATATTGGTATACAAAAATGGAACTTGAGATAGCCCATATTTAAAAAAAAAATTATGTTTTAAAATTAGGATTATGTTTTAGGAAAACTAAATTGTATTAGTATAATTACTATTAAAAATAATAAAGCTATCATTATTCATTCAGCTTATAATTTATTTCATTTTTTTACAATTTATTTAATTAATTCATTTATATGAGAGAAATTTTGAACAATAATAATACCAATAAAAAGAATATATGACAAAAAATTAAATCATGGAGAAAAAACAATACATATTTTTAAATCTAACATTAATTTTTCATTCTATCAAGAAAGAAAAAAAAAATTTTCTTAGTTAAAAAAGATTCGAGAAAGACGTTGTATGATGTAGTTAAATTATATTAATTGGAAGAAATCAATTAAAATTGGATTAAATTGATTAAAACTCATTAAAATACTTTATTTTTGAAAATTAAAATTCAAAACATCTTTCTTCTAAAATTGTTATTATTATTTAATCGAATGAAAATAAATTAATATAACACAGAAAATTGAAACTTGCAGAGAAATTAAAGATATTTTTTAATTGGCATTCATATTGAATAAAATTTGATTTTTTTTTGTATTCAAAATCTGTATCAAAGAGTAAATAATTGTTAAGTATCCTTACTTGATATGGAATGCTTCAGAAATCTTGAAAATATACTGTCTAGGATTTTTTATTGAATATGGCGAAATTAATTACATGCTTATAAATATATTTTTCAAATCTTTGGTAAAAATTGAATTATTTTTTTTTGCATCATTATAAATGGAGTTAAAAGTACGAGAGCAATTTAATTACAATTTTCTAGCATTCAGCAACTACTACTGATTAAGCTCGTTCTTCATAAATTTATTTTTTTAAATTATCAATGCTTAAATTGAAATTAATGAAAATGCTTGCCAAAGATTCCGAAAGAGCATTAATTTATTTTTTATTAAAAGGAAATGCTCTCTAATTTATGAAATCAAGTATAACAACAGTTACGTAGATTGTGAACTAAATGAAAAATATGAGGAGGAATAGAATTGATGTTTATAAAATACATGGTTATAAAAATATATACATTTTATAAAAGGCATACATTTTATAAAATGCATGATTATAAATACATTTTTAAAAAATCTATACTTTATAAGTAATATACTTTATAAGAAGTTTTTTTTAATTAATGGTAACTTGCTCGTAATGTATACAGAAAGTCATTGATTCTTTTTAAATACGCTTTTTAAAATTTGGTTTTCAATACTTATAATTTAATTATATATAAAAATAGAAAGTATAAAAGTATAGTATGATAAAAAAATAAATCTTCTTCTTCTTAAAAACAATCTTCTTCTAAAAAAAAAGTATACTAAGAAAATAAATCTTCCCGTACCTTAATAATAATCCTTCAATTATAATTATTAATTTTTCTATTGAGTTGGAGGTTTCTGTTTCTAATATGCCAGAGACTAATATGCATTGCAATCGCTGCTTTCTGAAAAGAGTTCTGTGAATGGTAACCTTAATACAAAATACAAAAATAAAAATAAAATTAAAAATATAAACTATCAAAAAACTAAACTATCGATATCGAAACTAAAATTACAAAATACAAAAATAAAAATGAAAAATTAATTTAATTTAAACACAAAAATAAAAAATGTAAACTATCAAAAACTAAACTAAATTATCGATATCGAAAATACAAAAATAAAAATAAAAATAAAATTTAAAAAAAAAAAAAAAAAATATAAACTATCAAAAACTAAACTATCGATATAGAAACTAAAATTAAAAATAAAAAAATAAAAATAAAAAATTAATTTAATTTAAAAAAAAATAAAAATATAAACTATCAAAAACTAAACTATCGCTATATAGAAACTAAAATTAAAAATTAAAAAAAAAAAATTAAAAAAATTTAAGTTAAACAAAAATTAAAAATATAAACTATCAAAAACTAAACTATCGATATAGAAACTAAAATTAAAAATACAAAGATAAAAAATAAATTTAATTTAAACAAAAATAAAAAATATAAACTATCAAAAAACTAAACTGTCGTTATCGTAACTAAAATTAAAAATACAAAAATAAAAATAAAAATAAAAAATAAATTTAATTTAAGCAAAAATAAAAAATATAAAAGTAATTTTTAAAAAATACAAATAATTCTATACAAACACCTTTTCATAAAAATAAAAAGAATGGAATTTTATTATCCATATATTTTTTTCTATTATTTTAGTACATTTTATTTTCTAAGGGCTGAAGGACACTAGGGAAATTTAAAACGAAACCTGAACGAAAAAATAAATTATCTTTCGTCGTTTTCTATATCGAACGATAAACCCGTGTTCGATGCTGGGAGTTTAACTGTCTACGTATGCATGTATATTTAAGTGGGCATCCGAAAAATTTACATTCTGCAACTGAGGAAAAAAAATTTTATTTTTATTTTTTAAGCCAGAACAATAAAATGAATCAATATAACAAGTTTTCCATGTTTTAAATCATGAATTTTATAAATGCATTGTACTGGTGTGGGTACGGGCAACCAGAGTGTAACTGGAGTGGTTGGGTTGAAATACTTGAGGTTTTGCGAAGTTACAGCTTTATTTACACACGCACAAAACACAACACATGTGCAATTAGAGTTATACAATATTTAACACATTTAAAGACTAGATTAGTAAGAATTATAGAATTTTTTTTTCTAATGCAGCTGGCAAGCACTTAGACAGCTTGGTCTTGGATGCCTTAAGGCAGGCGCTGCACAGACATTACTCACTTTGCATTACCCAGGGGCCGCGTGTAACTTGAAGATAAGCCACGGACGCGGAGTAACAATACCCCCGCAACGCTCTACGATCCTATGATCCTATGAGACCGGGACCTACGGTTTAAAGTGGATTCCGAACCGCTACAAATACCCATGGCAATGCCGGGACTCGAATCCAATGCCTGTAGTACCGAGCGGCAGAGCGCTAGCCACTCAGCCATCAGTCCCCTAGTAAGAATTATAGAATTAAGAATTATTATTAAGAATTATAGATTCGTGAAAGATTTTGTTTTAATTTGTGTTGTCGCTCTACGATCATTTTTGCAAACTTTATGGTAGTTAGACCGGGACCTACAGTTTAACGTGGATTCCGAACTACTAGCAAACATCTATGCCCTCGCGAGGATTCGGACCTGTAGCTTGTGGTACCAAAGGTCAGAGCACTAGGCAAATGGCAATCAGGCTGCGAATCTCGGAAGGACTCCACTTCTAAGCCAAAAACTCGAAACTCGAATACGCGCCGGGTTCACGCCAACTTTTTCTTTTCTTACACTTTTCTTCTCGATTATTTCTTCACGAAATTTATCTTTCACTCCCAGTGAGAGGCTGTAGGCCAACTAATGCGCCGGGGGGCACTAGAGACAATATGTAACACATTTAAAGACATATAATCATAGATTCGTCGAAGTAGCCAATTCTAAGCTCAAAATAAGATACTCAGGTTAGGGCACGAAAAATACTTCCTTACCAGGTGAGAGTCTGTAGGCCAACTAATACGCAGATTATACTAAATATATTTCCTCTTGGAGTGAGAGACTGCAATATAAACGTTTCTCAACGTGAGCGCAGTACTTCCTCTTGGGCCAGGTTACTTCCTCTTGGTCTCAGGGCCGACTGATTCATTTCTCCTGAACACCACAAGAGACGTTCCTGCTAGTGTTTAGGAGGAAGCACTGTTGCATCACTAATTTCCTTCTTTGTGATCTTCTTTATCAAAGAAACGTTTTTTTAGAGCTCAAATATTAACACCTAATAGAATGAATCTCACTGAATTTACATTTTACTGTGGTGAAAATGGATAATCACATTCAGTAAAATTAATATGGAATAGTTCACTATTTATGAATGCCTTGTTTTCCATTCGAAATATATAATAAATAATAAAATTCCTTTTTATGAAGTTATATTTATTTAAGTAAGTCGTTCTTTTCCGCACAATTTACGAAATCTCCATTATTTATTATTTTCTAATCTATATATAAAAGTAAAGGGCCTGAATGGCCGAGTAGCTAGCTCTCTGGCGCTCGGCACCACAGGTTTCGGGTTCGAGTCCCGGCGGTGCCATGGATGTGTGTAGTGGTTCAGAATCCACTTTAAACTGTAGGTCCCGGTCTAATATGAGCGTTGCGGAGGCATTGTTACTCTGCGTCCGTGACTTATCTTCAAGTTACAGGCACCCTCTGGGTAATGCAAAGTGAGTAATGTCTGTGCAGCGCTTTCCTTAACTTATCCAAGACGTCCATGTCTAAGTGTTTGCTAGCTGCATTGAAAAAAAATAATAAAATAAGGAAAGTTTAATGATAAAATATTTTGGAAAAAAGTTTTGGTACTTGTTCATTATAATCCAGGTGTTTGGTGACTTTCATTATGGATACTATGAATTGTAGTTAAACAATAAAGGTAATATTTATATCCTTCTTCACACCAGCAACAAATAAATCTCAAAGACTGACGAATGGAATTTTACTACTATACCTTTGAATTAAGACACTTTTATAGTACTAGCTAATCTTCAGCAAACACTGGTAGCTAAAACAAAGACGAATCTTGTGTTAAAGATGCATATTGTGTCTTTTTTTTTGTTAATGGGTTGCCAGTCTCAATTTCGCGCCTCGTATAGTTGTCTGTTTATTTTCCTTACTATACTATTGTGCATAGCTTTATATATCATTAAGGTTACAATTCCTACAAATGGTCCGTGGTTGTAATTTGATTACAAATAGTGTCCTGTTAATATAAAAGAACAGTAGATTTTTGGCAAAGTATTCAAGGTGGTAAGATATTTTACCACAAGAAAGAAGATTATTGCATCTTATTCTATGTCTGGTTAAAAACAACTGGACATTTAGGATGTAAATTTAGTTTTATACTATTTCATCAAAAATGTTTAATGAAATACAAAAAAAATGCTATCAAATTTGGCAAAAATATAGAAGTAATGTTTATTGAACAGAGAATATTTTTTTTATTTCTAATGCAGCTGGCAAACATTTAGACAGTTGGCTTTGATGCATTAAGGCAAGTGTTACACCGACGTAACTCACTTAGCACTACCCAGTAGGTGCGTGTAGATGAGCTACGGGCGCGGAGTAATACTACCCCAGTAACGCTTTACGATCATGTTAGACCGGGACCTACGGTTTAAAGTGGATTCCGAACCACTAAAAACATCCATGGCACCACCATGACTCGAATCCGAAACCTATAGTACAAAGCTCCAGAGCACTTACCACTCAGCCATCAGGTCCCTGAACAGAGAATATTTTTTTTTGTTCCAATGCAGCTGGCAAACACTTAGACAGCTTGGTCTTGGATGCCTTAAGGCAAGCGCTGCACAGACGTTACTCCCTTTGCATTAACCAGGGGGCGCGTGTAACTTGAAGATATGGACGCAGAGTAACAATGTCCCCGCAACGCTCTACGATCGTCCTAGGACCGGGACCTACAGCTTAAAGTGGATTCCGAACCACTACAAACATCCATGGCACCGCCGGGACTCGAACCCGAAACCTGTGGTACCGAGCTCCAGAGCGCTAGCCACTTGGCCATGCAGGCCCTGAACAGAGAATATTGAAAGAAAGATTAACATCATTGACTAAGCAATCCATAACGTTGCCAAATGATATCGCCGAGCAACTAATTCAGAAATACTGAACAAATACAGGATTTATAATGTAATTTTATTACAAAATTTGCTTAAATTTTAAATAAAATAAGCCTATAAATATATAATGCTTATATATTCAAATTGGAAGGATATTTTATCATTTGAAAGAAGATTATTGTGTCATATTCAATCTCAGGCTTAAAAAAAAACTGGACATTTAAGATGTAAATTTCCTTCTATAATGTTTCATCTGAAATGAAACAAATGAAACAATGAAATACAAAGAAAAACAACACTAAAACTATTAACAAATATTTGGTACTAATATATTTGTTGAGCAGAGTATGTTAAAAAAGATTAACGTAATTAACTAAGCAATCCATAATGATGCCAAATGAAATCACCAGGCAATCGGTTTAGAAATAATCAGCAAGTACCTGATTTGTATGGTAATTTAATTTCACAATTTGTTTCAATTTAAAAATGTTATTTTTTAAAACATATGTTCAAATATATTTCTGAATCATTGAATTGTTAATCGTATAAAATAACCAAAATTTAAAAGAATATTCCACTACTGCCGTAAAACAGAGCTAACACAATTCATTATAAAAATGAAGGCTTGCACGCTACGCAAACATCAATCAGAACGCAAATACACTTCATATAATTCAAAAATATGAAAAGAACTTCAATATCATTTGCATAGTAAGTGCATTATTAAAAACAGAAATAAACAATAATAGAATAAATAATAATAATAAATAAATAAATAAAAACAGAAATAAGAAATAAGGCGATAAAATATATTGAGCCAGAAACACTTAATCTAAGAGACAAAGAATTTATTGACAGCAATTGAGGATTTCTAATTGTGACACAACTAGGACCTTCATTTGCAAGGTGAGCAAGAAAATTACAGTAAAATGTATTTTAATTGAACTAGAGAGGAATTATGTCTACAAAGAAACTACTATAGATGTATTTGAAAATGAATGATTTAATTCAATTATATGGGAAAAATATAAGTGCAAATAAAAATTAGTAGGTCATAATAAGAATTTATAATGCACTGAAAACTAAACATTCGAATAAGTAATTATTCGCGCATACTTACTAGATAACTACTAAATTATTATGCATCAATAAAAAATACTACAATCCCTCAAATTTGCATTATATATTATTTTAGAAAAACATTTTTGGGATTCTCATCTTTTGATGAAGTTGTACTTTATCTATTCACATATTTTACATAAAAATATCTTTTCATTATATTGAAATGAATTAATTTTAAAAAAACATTATACAAAAATGTTTTGTCTGATACAAAAATGTTTTGGCCGGATATTCTATTAATCATCTTGATTTACTAATGTTTAAATAAAAAAATTTAATTTTTAAAAATATAGAAATTTTTGTCAAATATGCTATGTTAATACAATTAATTTAGTTCTGAAATATTTTTCTCATAAATAATTCATTTTTGAAATAATATCAGCTGAATCAAAATTTGATCAATTAATAAATAGGCCAATAAAAATTTGATCAATTAATAAATAAATAATTAAAAATTTGAACAATTAATAAATAAATAAAAATTTGATCAATTATAAAACAGACCAATCAAAATTTGATCAATTATAAAAACAGACCAATTCAAATTTGATCAAATAATAAATAAATAAATAAAAACTTGGACAATTAATAAATAAATAAATCAAAATTTGATCAATAATGAAAATAAACTAATCAAAATTTGATCAATCAATCACTAAATAAATCGAAATTTGATCAATAATGAAAATAAACTAATCAAAATTTGATAAATCAATCAATAAATAAATCTAAATTTGATCAATCAAAGAATAGACCAATCGAAATTTGATCAATGAAAATAAAGACCAACCAATAAATAGGCCAATCAAAATTTGATCAATCGATACGTAGACCGATCAAAATAATACATTAAGTAAACATTTTCTCATTCACTGTACATTAATATAAAATTACAAATCAAATGTCTTTCCTTTTACCGAAAAGGGTTACAGAAATTTTTAATTTTTTTATATTAATTCACTATACCAGAACAACAACAGAGCTGAAAAATTTCATCACTTGTAGTTTTTCATGGCAGTAAGAATCGAAAATTACAAAGAAATTGAAATTTAAAAATATTTCTTATTTTTTTAAGAGACGAACAAATGTCCTTTTTATACAGAAAATATGAAATATACAAATTCATTTAAATCTGAAAGGTGAACATGAACACATCAGTTTAAAATTTATTTCATATCAGTGTATAAAATTTTAAACACGGATCTAACGGATCACGAATTTGAATTAGAGATGTAATTTTAAAGGAGTCAATTGTGAATTTATACAAAATTCCTCACAGAAATTATTATGATTAAATATTTGTATGCAAATAGTAGAAACAAGATGTCATAGATACCATGAGAGCATATTTTAAAAGAAATTTTGGCAAATGAAAAGCAAGGATGATAAGCAAAAAGACAGTACAAAGTTGTATTAAAGATGTCTACTCTAAGTTAAAGTGATTCGTACGTATTTTGTGAATAGAAGTAATTATTCCAACGCTTTCTCACATGAAAGAATGATCAATAATCTTGAAAGCAGGCGCAGTGTAACAAATGCAACTAAGAGTTGTATCTACCGTAACATTTCGTTAATTCGGAAAGCCTTCTAAAATGCAAGTGATTTTTTCAATAAGTTGGTGTGTTTTCGTCTTTCTTTTATTTTAAATTGATAATGCATTATATAATAATGTTATTATATAATGCGTTTATCTTTATCAATTAAAAGCTGCATAGCTTTTAAAATGAATAAAACGAACTGTAAAGAAAATTTATCTTCATTCCAGAACTTCTTCGAATCTTTAAAACATTATTTAAATTATTATTCAAATGTCAAACTAAATTTTTTTTTAAAAATCCAAAGATAACTGTAACTGTAATTGTAACCTTAATTAACTTTGAGTAAATTAGAGATTTTTAAAGACTAATTAGAGATTAGAGATTTACCTAATAATGAATTTGAATTAGAGATTTAAATAATAATTGATTTGAATTAGAGATGTAAATAAATTAGAGATGTAAATAAATTAGAGATTTTATATTTATCAGAAATAATACCTGATTATTTAATGTAATATGATTTTCGAATCTTTGAAATAATGTTTTTCTTTTTATACTTCTCTGATGTTAAAATAATCAAGAATATTTTCCTCATACAATGTAATAATTGATTATTTTATAGATCATTAGTAAAGAAAGTATTAATTAGTATGATTAAAAATTATATTTATGCAAATAGTTGAAACAAGAGGTCATAAATATCGTGAAGGCATATTTTAAAAGAACTTCAGTTGGCCAATTAAAGGCAGAATGATACACAAAAAAGGGTACAGGGCTGTATTAAAGATGTCTACTGTACGTTTAAGTGAGTTATACGTATTCTGTGGCTAGAAGTAATTATCCCAACACTTTCTCACATGAAAGAATGATCAATAATCTTGAAAACAGGCGCAGTGTAACAAGTGCAACGAATAATTGTATCTACCGTAAGAATATCGTGAGCTCGGAAAGCCTTCCAAAATGCGGTGATTCTTTCAATAAGTTGGTGTGTTTTTCTCATTCTTTTATTTTTAATTAATAAAGATAAATGCATTATATAATAAAAACATAGTTTTTAAAATGATTAAATTGAACTGTAAAAAAATTAATTTCAATCAAAATTCAGACGATAACTGTACAATTGTTCAGTTATGATACATACATACATAAATTAGAGATTTGAAAATATTATTTTTCTAAATTTATAAGAAATAATAACTTATTCTTTTCATGTAGTATAATCTTCGAATCTTTGAAAAAATGTTTTTCTTTTTAAACTTTGATGTTATAATAATCAGGAATATTTTTTCAAACAATGTAATAATTTATTATTTTATAGTTCATTGGTAAAGAAAGAGAATTTCGTCCTATGTATAGGTAATAGTTAAAATTTATTAATTAGTATGATTAAAAATTATTGATTAGTATGATTAAAAATTATTTGTATGCAGATAGTTGAAACAAGATATCATAGGTATAGTGAGAGCATATTTTGAAAGAATTTCATTTGACGAATGAAAAGCAAGGATGATAAGCAAAAAGGGAGTACAGAGTTGTATTAAAGATGTCTACTGTACGTTTAAGTGAGTCGTACGTATTATGTGGCTAGAAGTAATTATCCCACTACATGCATGAAAAAATGATCAATAATCTTGAAAACAGGCGCAGTGTAACAAGTGCAAACTAAGAGTTTTATCTACCACAGCATTTCCGTGAGCTCGGAAAGATTTCCAAAATACAGGTAATTATTTTAATAAGTTGAGTTTTTTTTTCTTTTCTTTATTTTAAATTAATAAAGAGTTTTTTCTTTTTAAATTGCTAAAGATAAATGCATTTTATAACTGTAAAATTTTTAAAATAACTAAAACGAACTGAAAAAAAATTAATTTTTATTTCAAAACTCTTTTGAATCTTTAAACTATTATTTAAATTATTATTCAATTGTCAAACAATTTTTAAAAAATTCATACGATAATTGTAATTGCAATTGTAACCTTGATTAACTTTGAGTAAATTAGAGATTAGAGATTTAAATAATAATTAATTTGAATTAGAGATTTAAATAAACTAGAGATTTTATATTTACCAGAAATAATGCCTGATTGTTTCATTTAGTATGATTTTCGAATCTTTTAAATAATATTTTTATTTTTATACTTCTTTAATATTATAATAATTTGCAATATTTTTCACGAACAATGTAATAGTTTATAATTTTATAGTTCATTAGTAAAGAAAGAGAATTTCGTCCTAAGTATGGGCAAAATACTCTTTTTCCAAATTTACTCCTTTTTCTGCAGTTTTAATTCCCAGCCATTTTTATTTACTAATCGTTTTTATTTTGAACAAAACAAACAAATTCTTGTCTTTCTCTAATTACAATACCCATTTTCTGCTTCGTATGCAAATAATTGTTATCGAATTTGCAGATTATTTCTTTTATTAATTTCGTCTTCTACTTCTTCAACGTCAATTTGCCATAACTACTTGTTTGATGTTCTTTAAAAATAATCAGAATAGTTAGTGAATAGTTGAAATTTAACTGGGTTACTTCTACGTAGATTTAGACAGATAATTTGGTTTTTAACTAATTTTATTTTTGGCATATGAAAATTTATATGGCCATTAGAAAATTGCATTATAGCAGAACTAAATTTATAGAAAACCAACGGCTTCTTAGAACGTTTCCTACACAGAAATTAATTTTTCAATTTCTTCTAAAATGTGTAAATACATTTCACTATGGAAATTTAAATATACAAATGTCTATAAATTTTATTTGAAAATTCAGTTTATAAATTTATAGTAAAATTTCAGTTTCAAAAAATTCAATTTAGATAAAATTTCACTCTTAGAATATAAAATTCTTATAATAGATATATAAAGTAAGACAGGATCCAATTTTGAAAGGTAAAATTTTATTTAAAAAATAGATTTTATAAAGCTTTAAATAAATCTTTTGATTTTTATTATTTTCCCTGACGAAGAATATCATATTAAAAAATTGATGTTAAAATTTCATTCAAATATTAAATAAGAATTTTAGTTGTTTTATAATTTTCTTGAATCATTTATTTACATCACTGAACGTATATCTTTGTTAAATAGGAAATGAGATGAAACAAATTTAAATTTATTTTTATAGCGAACTACAATAATGTGATCATTATTTAGAATTATTAGATTACATTTTGAAATATATTGCTAGGCATATGTAATTATTTCATGTTCAAATTATATGTATTTAAAAATTTGAAAAATATTCTAAGAGTGAAATTTTACATGAATTGAATTTTTGAAACTGAAATTTTACCATAAATTTATTTTCGAAATTTTATATAACATATAATTTGAACAGGAAATAATTACATATGGCCAATAATATATTTCAAAATATTTGATCACAGTATTGTAATTCACAATCAAAATAAATTCAAACTTGTTTCATCTTGTTTATTATTTTTTTCTATTTAAAAGAGATATACGTTCAGTTATTTAAGGAAATGATTCAAGAAAATTATAAAGCGATTAAAAATTCTTATTTAATATTTTAATGAAATTTTAACATCAACTTTTTAATATGATATTTTTAATCAAGTAAAAAAAATAGAAATAAAAGGTTTATTTAAAGCTTTATAAAATCTTTTTTTTTTTTTTTAATTTTATCTTTTAAAATTGGCATCATGCCTTACTTTATAAATCTATTATAAGAATTTTACATTCTAAGAGTGAAATTTTACTTAAACTGAATTTTTGAAACTGAAATTTTACCATAACTTTATTTTCAAAATTTTATATAACATATAATTTGAACATGAAATAATTACATATGGCTGTCAATCTATTTCAAAAACTTTAATCACAGTTTTGTAATTCGCAATAAAAATAAATTCATTCAAGCTTGTTTAATCTTATTTTCTATTTAATATCTTGAATATCATTCTATTTAAAAAGGATATATGCTCAATGATGTAAGGAAATGTTTCAAGAAAATCATAAAACATTTAAAAATTATTTAATATTTTAATAAAATTTTAACATCAAATTTTTAATATAACATTCTTCATCAGGAAAAAAATTTAAATCAAAAGGTTTATTTAAAGCTATTTTTTTTTATAAAATTTTAATTTTTAAAACTGGCATCATATCATTTTATGTATTTTGTATACATTGTAAGAATTTTATTTTAAACATTCTTTATATAGTAAAAAAATAAATTATAATTTCAATTTTTTTTTCTTCAATAAAGTAGTATGAAAAAGTTATTTTTATTACATACAATTAATTTCAAGAAATATTGTTAAAATTCACAAAATATATATACATAGTAGCTAACTTTTATATTTTTTACATTCTATTTATAAAAGGCAAGATAATCGTATGTTTGTATTTCATATAATGTACATATTAAAACATTACAAACCTACTAAAAATAATTACTAAAGTAACTAAAGTACCCTTTTCCTCACAAATATCTTACAACTCTATCTGGTTCCTCAATAAAATACCTCGAAAAAGCTTGGTTAATTAAAAATACTATTAATTGAATAAAAATGAATTATTTTTAATGAATCTGCGATGATTAATAAAATAATTACTTCACATTTTTTTAATTTAGTCTCTAATCCATTTGTTAAATGTTTTTTGCTTCAAATATTTTGTTTTTAATCTTGTAATCTATTCTAATTAATCAAAGACAACTTTTAAAATTTAATTTATACCCTTGTTAACTAAATAATATTTTAATTTGTTGGGCAAGAATATTTTCATACACACATACAATACGAAAAATAAAAGATATTTATTTTGCTGCTGTTATTATTTTTCTGAGTTTGCTCACATCATTTCACCTTGGCAAAAACAGAGCTATTCCAGCAAATCTACGGAAAGTGAAAAATCGATTTTCTTACAAAATGTATTTCGTCTGACTCAGAGAAAATAAAACTTTCATTGCTAAACTATATTTTTTTTTCATAACAGATTCTATGTAAGTAATAAGTGACGTTTAAAACAATAAAATGCTATCCAAACACAAGTTTTAGGAATTACAGTTTGAAAGAATAAAAATTCTATGAATAAAATAGTATGAAAAAGTTATTTTTTACATCAACTTAATTTCAAAGAATATTGTTAAATTTAACAAAATATATATACATAGTGTCTAACATTTGTATTTTTTACATTTCTATTTGTAAAAAGCAAAAGACTTGTATGTTCGTATTACATATAATGTAAACACTAAATCAATAAAATATGCCTTTTTTTAAACAAACTCTATCTGGTTTCAAATAAAACCACAAAAAAGATAGATTAATTAAATATATTTCACTGGTAAAATATCATTTTTTCCTTCATAACAGATTCTTTGTAAGTAATAAGGGACGTTTAAAGCAATAAAATTCAATCCAAAAACAATTTCACGGATTACAGTTAAAATAATATGAAAAAGTTATTATTTTTACACCAACTTAATTTCAAAGAATATTGTTAAGTTTCACAAAATATCTATACATAGTATCTAACATTTGTATTTTTTACATTTCTGTTTGTAAAAAGCAAAAGACTTTTATGTTTGTATTACATATAATGAAAACAGTAAATCAATAAAATATGCGTTTTTTCAACAAACTCTTTCTGTTTTCAATTAAAACCACAAAAAAGATAGATTAATTAAATATATTCCATTGGTAAAATATCATTTGTTCCTTCATAACAGATTCTTTGTAAGTAATAAGTGACGTTTAAAGCAATAGAATTCAATCCAAAAAAAGGTTCACGGATTTCAGTTAAAATAAGATGAAAAAGTTATTATTTTTACATCGAATTAATTTCAAGAAATATTGCTAAGTTTCACAATATATATATATAGTATCTAACATTTGTATTTTTTACATTTCTATTTGTAAAAAGCAAGAGACTTGTATGTTTATACTACATATAATGTAAACACAAAATCAATAAGATATATCTTTTTTTTTAACAAACTCTATTTGGTTTCTCAATAAAAACCCCGAAAACTATCAGATTAATTAAATATATTTCATTGGTAAAATATCATTTTTTTTCCTTCATTACAGATCCTATAAGTAACAGGTAATAGGTATTGCTTAAAGCAATAAAATACAATTCAAACAGAAGCTTTAGGCATTACAGTTTGAAAGAATAAAAATTCTATGAGTAAAGTAGTATGAAAAAGTTATTTTTATTACATACAATTAATTTCAAGAAATATTGTTAAATTTCACAAAATATATATACATAGTATCTAACTTTTGTATTTTTTACATTCTATTTATAAAAGGCAAGATACTTGTATGTTTGTATTTCATATAATGTACATATTAAAACATTACAAACCTACTAAAAATAATTACTAAAGTAACTAAAGTACCATTTTCCTCACAAATATCGTACAACTCTATCTGGTTCCTCAATAAAAAACCTCGAAAAAGCTTGGTTAATTAAAAATAATATTAATTGAATAAAAATGAATTATTTTTAATGAATCTGCGATGATTAATAAAATAATTATTTCACATTTTTTTTTAATTTAGTATCTAATCCATTTGTTAAATGTTTTTTGCTTCAAATATTTTGTTTTTAATCTTGTTATCTGTTCTAATTAATCTTGGAAAAATTCTTTTATTATGTATTATTATTTTAATTTTTTCGTTATCAAAATAATTCAGGTATTCGAATATTTTGCTTTTGTTGAAGATCATGTAATATTAGTTACTTTATACGGTCGTAATTGATAAAAAAAGATATGTAGAATGTTACATTTTATATGAATTAATTAATGGAAATGACGCATATCATAAATTTTACATCAAATTCAAATTCATAGATTGCAATGTCCCTATTTAAATTGACGTATGATAAAATGATTATGAGGTCACATAGTTCGTGTCTATTTTTTTTTTTTTTTTTTTTATTTTTTTTTTTTTTTTTTTTTTTTTTTTAATTCTAGTATTGCAATATTCATAGAATTCGTTGAACAACACAAAGAAATTTTACATTAAATTCAAGTTCATAGATTGGAATTCCTATTTAAATTGACATATGATAAATTGTGTGTAGGTCAAATATATTATTTTTTTAATTCTAATATTGCAATATTCATGGAAATCATTTAACAGCACAAAGAAATTTTGCATTAAATTCAAGTTCACAGATTTCAATGATTATTTAAATTATCATAGGATAAATTGTATTTTAGGTTGCATAATAGATTAAGTACATTTTTCGCTTTTTTTTTATTTTTTATTTTTTATTTAATTCTAATATTGCAATATTTACGAAAAACATTTAACAACAAAAAGAAATTTTACATTAAACTCAAGTTCATAGATTGCAATTCCTATTTAAATTGACATATGATAAATTGTGTGTAGGTCAAATATATTATTTTTTTAATTCTAATATTGCAATATTCATGGAAATCATTTAACAGCACAAAGAAATTTTGCATTAAATTCAAGTTCACAGATTTCAATGATTATTTAAATTATCATAGGATAAATTGTATTTTAGGTTGCATAATAGATTAAGTACATTTTTCGCTTTTTTTTTTTTTTTTTTTTTTTATTTAATTCTAATATTGCAATATTTACGAAAAACATTTAACAACACAAAGAAATTTTACATTAAATTCAAGTTCATAGATTGCAATTCCTATTTAAATTGACATATGATAAATTGTGTGTATGTCAAATATATTATTTTTTTAATTCTAATATTGCAATATTCATGGAAATCATTTAACAACACGAAAAATTTTTATATTAAATTCAAAATTCATAGATTGCAATGACTAAATAAATTGACATATGAAAAATTATATTGAGTTTGCATAAAAGGTCAAGTATATTTTTCTTTTTTTTTTTAATTCTAATATTGCAATATTCATGGAAGCCATTTAACAGCATAAAGAAATTTTACATTAAATTCAAGTTCATAGATTTCAATGATTATTTAAATTATCATAGGATAAATTGTATATTAGTTTGCATAATAGATCAAGTACATTTTTCGCTTTTTTTTTATTTATTTAATTCTAATATTGCAATATTTACGAAAGAAATTTAACAACACAAAAAAATTTTACATTAAATTCAATTCATAGACTGCAATTTCTATTTAAATTGACATATGATAAATTGTGACGAGGTTGCATAATTAATGTCAAGTATATTTTTCGTGGGTTTTTTTTAATTCTAATATTGCAATATTCATATAAGTCGCTTAACAACACAAAGTATAATATATTATACTCATTGAAGATTAATGTCTGCTGAATTATTAATGAATGGTTTGTAAAATATCGATTTTAGAGTGGTTTAAGATATTCAATTTCCACTTTTTTAAACTTGCGATTCGTTCATAAAAATAGCATCAATTTTAAGTATAATCTTCCGTTAGCAAAATAAAAATAATTAAAAATATATTTTATAATTTAATTATTATTTTTCACTTGAATTTTATATAAATTGATTAAATTATAACTTATGAAATTATTAATTGAAACTATAACTAAAACAGAGGAAAAAGATATAATAGCTATAAGAATATTATAACAAATGTTTAACCAAATGCTTTCAGCATCTGATTATATCATGAGATATTTTAATTGCTATTATAATGACTTTTAATAATTTCAATTAAAATGTCTTATAATATTTTAATATTAATATTATGATATCTAATATATTTTATTAATATTAAGTTATATATTAATATTTTCCTATAATAGTTTAATATTAATGTTAGATTTATTAATTTTAGTATTATGATATTATTCATTCTTCAATATTTCCTCTCAGTATTTTTTTGTTAATTTTTATTTTGAAAATTATCAAAATATATTTAACCAAATACATTACATACATTTTCCAAATTCATACACATACATCTTTACCATACATTTTTCTTATACACTACTCATGCCCTATAACAATATTTTATATAACATAGTGATTTAATATGATAAGTATAATTGTTTAAATAAAATATAACCTAGAAAAATTATTTTATAATTATAAACATACATAAAGGACGTTTTAATTGTGGAACAAACTTATTTATTTATGTGAAAAATGCTAAAAAGATTAATTGCTATAAATGACTATCATAGTAGGTATTTCATTAAAAGCTATCTCTATTGTATGTATTTACTATCCCTACTTATTGGTTTATTGAAAATAAATTGAAATTTTTAAAGGTAAAATCAAAATTAAATAGTACGTTGGATATTTTAAACAGACATTCCTTAATCTGTTTATGCAGAATTTTAAAAAGGTACTTAATACGTAAGTTTCAAATATATCATTTTTATTGGTTATCAGTGACTTTACAAAATGTTAAAACGTTGCAAATATTTCAAGATGAAAAATTTGTATGCAAAAGAAATAAGCTTTCAAAAGTGCTGGTACTTTAAATAATTTGTATTCCTTAATACTGAAAAGGATATATATTTATTATGAATATAAAACATAAAAATATAAAAGGCTTTTGACAGTTTTGGTGTTATTAATTAAGTCTGTAGTATTTTAATATGAATATAAAACATAAAAAATATGAAGGCTTTTGACAGTTTTGGTGTTATTAAGTAAATCTGTAGTATTTAATATTATTCTTCAATTTCAAAAAAAAAATATTTTTATTTATCGTTCCTTCCTTTTTAAATAAACAAAAACAAATCATAAAATATTTATTTGTTTTTAAAACAAATATCTTACGATTAATAGTGTTGGTCTATTCAAATACTCTAAGCATATACTACGATCGATATCATTACGTAATTCATCGTCTTCTTTATTGATTTCTCAAGATATGTCATCTGTCTTGTGTTTTCTCTTATGCAACCATATTTTATTCATTAGCATATGCTTGGGAAAAAAAAGCAGTCTAATTTTCACGTTTATATACCTACATGCATATAATAATATAATGTGGATTTTTTATATGTTTATTAACACATATTAATCATTTTTTTAAAAAAAGTTTTATTTAATATTAACAATAAATATATCGTAAATAAATGAAATTTAATAGATAAATTTCATTTATATAATTATATGTATAATATTATAGAAATGTTATAGATAAATTATCTTTCAATTTCATTTATTTATAGTATATTTAATGTTAATATAAAAAAAACGTTTTTAAAAAATATATAAATATCTATATTTAACATTCACAATAACATCTAAGATTTTTTTTTTGTATTTTCAAAAAATTAATTGTTCTTTTGAATTATTACGTGTTTTTAAAAATGATAGGACAAGTAAGTAGAACAGAAATTGAAAAATTCCAAAATAATAATAATAAATTCATAAATTTTAACACAATAAAATATCATTTAAAAATTATTTTGTTTTTAAATAATTTATTTATTTTAATAAACATATAAAAATCGACATTTAAAATTCACAATAACATGTATGACATTTTTTTATGTATTTTCAAAAAAACAATTTTTCTTTACAATTAACTACATGCTGTTAAAAATAATAGGTCAAATAAGAACACAAATTGGAGAAATTCCAAAATAATAATAGTAATAAATTCATTTGACTTTTATCAGAATAAAATATTATTTAGAAATTATTTTTTGAAATAATTTATTTATTTTGAATTACTGTATATGTATTTAAATTTTAACTTATTTATTCGACTTAATATTGTTTTGTAAAATGTTAATAAATGGATATCTTAAAATAATCGAATAATAATGAAATATACAATAATGGAAAAAAATAATAGTTTAAAAATATTAATAATCAATATCCTTAAACAGTATATTAAAAAATAATATCGTTGCATTTATTATTCTTTACTTATGAAAATTTTTCTATGGTAAAATGACAAGAAATTATTTGTTTCCTAAAACAGTAATGACAATTTAATGATGTAAATGAAAATTAGGAATGCTAATTAAAAATCTGGTGACATTTCTATATTTTAATGAGAATATTTATTAAGAAGATTTTAATAAATCAACCCAATAAATAAATGCTATTTTACATGTAATTCAGAGAAATAAAATTGGAATTATCGTCTTTTGCATTTCTATGTACAATGGATTTATTTATATTTTAGTAATTTTTATCATTAAAAACTAATTTAATTAAACTTACTAGAAGCAAATTCTGATTCTATTTTTCTATAAAATATAAATAATTAATTTAGTAAAACAGCATGAAAAATAATTGTTTAAATCTAACGATTGTCTGATATGCAAAGGATTTCAAATATAATAAGAATAACTTAATGACAAAAAATTATTTCTTATATATTAATAATTTATTTATTTTTCAGCATTATTTATTCTAATTTTTTAAGTATAATGTATTAAAAAACATAACAAACAAATCCTAAATAAAGACGTACAATGTTTATATAGTTTAACATTTATAAACTCTATTATTTAATTTATTTAAGCATAATTAATTTATTACTTTAAAATATAATTTTATTGAGAACATGAAATCTACTGCACAGTATAATTTCAAAATTAATAAAAAAAAAAAAAAAAGAAAATGTATTTAAATTTCAACTAATTTTTATTATGAATGAATGTACCAAATGTAAACATAATTTTAAAAAATTCAAATAATTCATTAATGTTATTTATCTACAAAAAAATTATTAAACTGATAACACAGTTATATATTTTTCAAATATACTATTGATAAAGCATATTGTATTACTTAAAAGCATATACATCGTTATCGATAAAGCATATTGTAGGACAAAAAAAATGTATATCGAAAATTATATAAAAAAAAGTTCTAATAACAGTTATAAAATATTATATAAATGTAAATTATTCAAATAAATCCTTAAAAATCAAAACATAAATATACATTGAAATTGGGTCTATTAATCATATTTGAAATTTAATTAAAATTGAATATGTTTTTCGTTTTTTGTTTACCGATAGTAAAAAGAAAATATTTTGAAGTCTTAATAATAATAGCTTACATAGCTTAATAATAACGTATTCGTAATTATAGCTCATATTTTTATCATTTGGCTATTTGAAAATTATACGCAACGTATTATATTACATTTAAACATATGACAATTTGTAACTTTCTTAAAAATTTCTGAAAAATAACAATAAATCAACTAATTATAATTATTGAATTATACTTTGTGTTTGAAGCGATAATTGTCATTATAAATGCTTTTATTGCCATTTACACTAAACATATGAAAATTCGTATATGTTCTTTAAAAAGATTTGTACATAGTATACAATCAATAAATATCTAAAACAACATAAAACTGCTCTATTTTATTCAAAAATAATAACCTCATTTTTATATAAATTTAAAAAAATATGTATTTAGAAAGCTAGAAATCGTAGCAAAAAAAAAAATAATAATAACTAATTTAATTGATATATTTCTTTACAGAACAAATCATTCAACATGTTATTTACCTTCCATATCACCACACGTGTCTAAAACCAAAAACATCTTTAACTGACACCCCCTATTTGTCACTTTCACAAGCGGTCCACTCTACTCATCATGTCAAAGCAATACCCTCAACAAGTGGTCTTGCCATTGAGATGCAAATCTCGAAAATATGCTTGCACATCAACAAACCATAAACACAACATTACATAAGCACTGTGTCCCGAGACGTCGCTAGGCCTACTTCCCAATCTTTAACATAACGAAAACAAGTATATGCATGACATTTGGTAAAAGATAATGATAAGCCCGCATGATAATGACATACTCACCCACACTGTTCTTACAGATCACACCTCGGTTCATCCATCCAGAAAAGATAATGATGCACAGCAGCAAGCTGTGTTTTGCTGCAATTAGCTCACCCATGTGGAGCTCTTATTTATCCAGACAAACTTGTGTCTTAATAAGACATTCTATTTGCAGGAAATCTTAAAGAAGGTGAAAATCCAGTGGCGTGGGAGTGTGAGGACCCCCGATATCGAAGCGGCGTGCACACTGCGTATTATTGTGGGCTTCACTGCCAACTACAGAGCAGGTGGGCCTTTTTATTGGATCTGCAACTGCGATCGGACTACCATGGCGGTCTTTTGACAGCTGAGGAAGATCCCGGATGATGACGTTGGTCGTGACGTCACGGAAACGAAGAAAGGGGGCCGTACAGAAATTGCGTGACGACTCGAACCGCCTCCGGGAAGAAAACGTTGTACACAAAAGCAAATAAAAAGATACGAGTATTCGTTTCGTTTTTTTTTATCGATTTCTTTCTTAATTTTTATGGCTGTTACTGTATTTTTTTTAATGATTTTTTTTTCTTCCTTTTGTGATAAATGATCTCTCGAATGGAAAACGAGAGAGATAAGGGAAAGAGAAATATTTATTTTCAATCGTACTTCGCAGAATCATTTTTTGATTTCAATTTATGATAATTTGTCATTTTGCTTTCTAAATTTTCTATTGGGAATTGTTACAGACAAGATTTTGTTTTGTTTATGAATTTTTATAGCGCTTAGTGTTATTTTTTTGTGACGTAAATAAATTTTTTTTGTGAAATAAAATGTAAAGATAATTTTTTAAAGATTTTTGTTAAAAAGTATATAAATAAAAATAATATTTTTGCTAAATTCTATATTATTAAAAGATATCAAAAGAAAAAATTTTAAAAATATGTCTTACATAAAGCGTATTAAAATATGTTGTTAGAATAAAATGTTAGAAAAATTAATAAATTATCGCAAACTAATTTGATTAATTTCCGTTTTTGCAATTTTTTCTTGAAATAATAAAGCAAAATACATAAAATGGTACAAAAATAAGATTTTTGATAAAAATAAATCTTAAATTAAAAAATATATCTTTCATTTACTTCAGAAAGAAAAGTTGTATTTTCAGGCAAGAAATAGATTATTATTGTAATTATTAATAAATTATAATAATTAATTCATTAATAATAAATTATAATTATTAATTAATAATAATGAGTTTATCGAAAAAGTTTTTAACTCAAATAATAATTTGTAATTTTATCCTCAACAATTTTATAGAAAAAGAATGATAATTAAGAAGCAAACTATTTTTTTTAGTCAGTTTAATCAGTTTTTAGCGTCTCACAAAGCCAAGCGTAACTCAAACACTAATGAATATTTTGACGTCAAATTTCACACAGATGTCAAGGACAGTGCCAACAAAATTAAAACAGAAAAAAATATTGAAATTTCATAAGCCCCTTTAATTTTAAATTGAAAATGGGTCTTACTTTTTGGACGCAGTAGTATGTAAGTGTACCATGTTATAGTCAATCTATAAAAAAATATTATAAAAACATGTAATTCAATTTTAAAATTTACTTACTGTATGAATTATTATTACTTAATAACAAATACATTGATTCAGTGTTTTCCAATTATAAACCGAAATAGAATAGATAGAATAGAAAAAAATAGAATTTTGTGTCAGATTACCATCATTTGGTAATTCTAAGGAAAGACTTCTTCCGGAAAATTGTGAATTTTACTCATTCACTAATTTCCTGAGTCAGGAAGAACTTCCGAGTTCTATTTATCCCTTTATTCCGAGATTTTATTGGTTGACAATATGTAACCTGGTAAAGATTTTGATGCAATATATTTAAAAAAGGACCATGGCATAGATAGGGATTGCAATATCGGACCAAAAGTTCAATACCGGTATTCGGTATTTTTAAATCTTAATACCGGGATACCGCTTTTAATACCGGTAGTAGAAATTTTAGAAAAACACAGATTGTTTTTTTTATTTTATTTGCCAGTTTTATTATATAATGGAAATATCACAAAAAAATTGTAACTTATAAATTATAACAGTATATAAATCACAAAAAAGTAAAGGAATATCTTATTCATTTAAATCACAAAAAGTATAAATATCACTATTCAGTCTGTGGTACTATTACAAATTTCTGAAATGTGATCTTAAAAAACATAAACCGAAGTATTATCAACTGATTTTTTATGTTCTTTAAAGTTATTCTTATTCATTATTATGGGGTATTATTTATAAGTATATATATAATAGATCTGAAAATATTTTGAACTCTAAAGTATGATATGCAAATACAATGTGAATAACAAACTCACCAATTTAAACACTATCGAAATATTACACACTTTCTTCACAACTACAACTTTGTTTTCACAGACAAGAATTTCTAGTTTTCAGATAAGAATTCTGAATAAGAATTAACAGACAAGAATAAGAATTTTTCACAGATAGGATTTCTAAATTTCTAGTAAATACCGAAAAGACAGTATTTAAACTTGTGAATACCGGTATTACAAAATTGTACAAATGGCCCAAAATCCCTAGATGCAACGTTTACTATTGGTGCATTTCCAATTAGAACAAAGAATTTTCTCCAAAAAAGGAATAAAGAGTAGTCATAGAATCCTCAACTTTATTGATTTGTGTGCATTCTATATAATAATGTCTTCAACGCTTCTAGTAAACGGTTTCAAGAAAGACTAAGAAAGTTCCTTTTATGGAAATTATTTTATATATTGTTTAAAAGGTTGTTTACATTAAAATAAATTAATTTAGCAAACTAAAACAGGAATATTGAGCCATGCTGTCTCGATAGACGTCCATAATTGTGAAAGCGTTGATGGTGCAGGATTTTGGGCACGAACAGACCTCTCGATGATGTCCCATAAATGCTCTATGGGATTCATGGTGGGCGATCTAGGTGGCTAGATCATTCGTTAGAATTGTCCAGAATGTTCTTCAAACCAATCGCGAACAGTTGTGGCCCGGTGACATGGCGCATTGTCATCCATAAAAATCCCATCGTTGTTTGGGGACATGAAGTCCATGAATGGCTGCAAGTGATCTCCAAGTAGCTGAACATAAGCATTTCCAGTCAATGTTCGGTCCAGTCGCACCGGAGGACCAAGTCCATGCCATGAAAAAACAGCCCACACCATTACGGAGCCACCACCAGCTTGAACAGTGCCTTGCTGACAGTTTGGGTCCATAGCTTCGTGGGGTCTGCGCCACACTCGAACCCTACCATCAGCTCTTACCAACTGAAATCGTGACTCATCGGACCAGGCCACGGTTTTCCATTCATCTAGGGACCAACCGATATGCTCACGTGGCCACGAGAGTCGCTGCAAGCGATGTCGTTCTGTCAGTAAAGACACTCGACTCGGTCTTCTGCTGGAATAGCCCAAGAAAGCCAAATTTCTCCGCACAGTTCTAACAGACAAGTCCCTTGTACGTCCCACATTGATTTCTGCGGTTATTTGACGCAGTGTTGCTTGTGTGTTAGAATTTACGACTCTTTGCAGACGTCGCCGATCTCGGTCGTTAAGTGCAGGCGGTCGACCACTGCGCTGTCAATGGTGGGATGTTATGCCTGAAATTTCATACTCTCGGCACACTCTTGACACAGTGGATCTGGGAATGTTGAATTCCCTAACGATTTCCGAAATGGCATGACCCATGCGTCTAGCTCCAACTAACATTCCGCTTTCAAAGTCTGTTAATTCCCGTCGTGCGGTCATCATCACGTCAAAACCTCTTCACATGAATAACTTGAACAGAAATGAAAGCTCTGCGAAAGCACTGCGCATTTATACCTGTTCTACGCGATGCTACTGCCATCTGAAAATTTGCATATTGCTATCCCATGACTTTTGTCACTTCAGTGTATAACATATGGTATAAATTTATTTTCTTCCTTTAATATACGATTTTTTTTAATAAATTATATATATATGTATATACACAGTCCATTCACATGTATGTGACCACCAGCTACTTTCGACGTCAACGTTAAATAACCGATCACAAAAGGCAAGTGGCAGCACATTGCAGTGCAGTGTATATAAAGAATTCCACTTAAATACTACTTAAATACCCCTTAATACCACATTCCACACTCCACTTAAAGTCAGAATATACAAGAGTGTCTATTCTGGCTTTTGGCAGTCCAGTCACATTAATGTGAATGGACTGTGTATAATGTATGTAAAGGACGTAACGTACAAATCTTATGTTCACCACAGTTGTGCATTGTGCGAGACACCCTTGGATGCCACTTTCAGGGTATAATTGTGAATTTTTTTTTCGTATAAATAAAATGAATGCTATTTATAAGAAGGAAACTTTAACTAACTTAGTTTGCATTCGTTTCCTTTCAATGTTAAAAGTTCCACCTGAATATTTAATTTTATTCTTTTGGGGTATTCAGTGAAAGGATGCTACATACATACATGCACACACACACACACACACACATATATATATATATATATATATATAGATAGATAGATAGATTAAATGCATTGGATAGCAGTGATTTGGTATCTAAGTAAAGCTCATTACAATAGAGCAAGCGTGATCTATGAATAGGTTATCATTTAACCGTTTGTTAAATGAACGTGATTGTATTGAACGTTAAACAATTAGACGATGCTAAGACATTAATTGAATGGGTTGGATATTATTTTTTTATTTCCCCCGTTACTTATTTTTATTTTACTTTGGTGTCAGCAATTTTATGTGTCAAAAAACACCGACAAGTTTTCTAACACCCGTTTTTATAATAATATTAAGCAGAAAGAAGCATAATGCATAATGTATATATATGTATGTATGTATGTATGTATGTATGAGTCATTTACTAAACAATTTATCTATCCTTACAATTTCTGTAATCGTTAAAATGCTTGAGCAAAATGAGATTTAATATTTAATTTTCCTTTTTGTGATTAACATTTATTAGTAAAAAATTTTAATCTATTAAATATTATTCTTTAGAAGCTTTTATATTATTTTAAGAACAACTGTGAAAGCTGATAAAGAACACTTAAAATGATTTTCGTTCATATTTCCATCTTTATATGAAAGGAAGAAATTCATTATTAGAAAATATTCTAATATATTATTTGCTAATAAGAGCGCAAATAGACGGGGAATATTTTAAATGATTTCTCGAAATGAAAGGAGAATTAAAAGGCGTTCAGAATTCTCCATTGTTCCCGTATATAATACGTGATGAAAGAACGTTTTGGGCAAATCATTATTTTATTCTCCAATTTTCTGTTCTCTATCTTTCTCTTCATTATGCTATTCAATTTCGCCTTTATTCTCAAAAATTGAGAAATAGCATTTATGTATGTTTTGAAACTAAATTATAAAGCATTTCTAACAATGAAAATATGTTATGAGATTAATAAATTTTAATCTATTTTTAAAATGAAAGTAAAATAATTAGTTTTGTAAGAGCTACATTTGAAAAATAAGGATTATTTTTCCAACAATGCGAATATGCTAACATATTTAAATAATTTTTAATTAATAGGTAACATTATATTAAGATATTTTATAAATCGAAATTGTGTTTCAAAGACATGCAAGTGATTTACACAAATAATTACACTGAATATTATCGGTGATATTCAAAAATAAAGAAATATATGTACTTTATTTATTTCGCAATAAATTTTTCTTCTTTTTACAGATATATGAGTTGGCCAAGAAAAGTCCAAGTCGTCTTAAAAACACTTTTTACAGATTTGAAATTTAAAAATACAGAAGAAATTCTTTTTACCATATTGTACTGCAAGTAATAAAAAGGAAGCAAAACTGAAATCATAAACACATTAATATTTAAAAATAGGCAGTTATTTTGGCTTGTTTTAAAATTAATAATAGGTTTTGGATGGACTGAAACAATCGATTAAGTGACTAAAATCAATTTAAATCGACTAAAATCAAAGATCATATGGACTAAAACATTAAAATTTTAGTAGAAATTTTTATTGACAAATATCCTTTAATCTACATAATAAAGAATGCAATGTAAAAAGTTTCAATAAGTGAATGATAATTATAATCTGTAACCATCTTCCTCTGACAACTTTGCAGCGGCCTGATGGCCAATTGGCTAGCGGTCTAGCCTTTGATACAACAGGCACCAGTTTCGAATCCTGGCTGTGGCATGGATGTTTGCTAGGGTTCGGAATCCTCTTTAAAATGTAAGTCCCGATCTGTTTAGCCCTCTTGTAGCAAGATGACCGTAGACCGACAAACCTGACAACCTTGCAAGACTGCACTGTAGGGACATTCAGGAGAAACTTTCGTTCTTTTACCAAAAAGGTCCTTTATTTTCGCGCAACCCTGCGCAGATGCCGAATTCCGGCTATACAGTGGAATCCTTCCACAAAGCTCTAATTATCGTTTTTTACTTTAAATATGTGTTAAATATTAACCAATTTTATGTGTCTTTACGCATGTAAATAAAGTGTTAGCTTTATAACATGTATCTCAAAACCACCAAACCATTGCAAATCTCAAATTAAATCTCAGTACTAAGTAATTTTAAATTTAGGGAACAATATTTGTGATGAAAAAATTAGAAATGTAGGAAACATCTTAAGCTGTCACAAATAGATGCTGACTAATATTGCGAAAGCATGCTCCTCTAATATATATATGTTTATATATATATACATATATATATATATATATATATTATATATATATATATATATATATATATATATATATATATATATATATTTACAACCAAATTATTAGGGTTAAGGCTTTAATAAACTAAAGTTAGTGACATTATGTTTAATAAAGTAACATACGACAATAGAAAATTAAAATTGTAACTTATAAATTTAAAAAATAAATTTATTTTTAATAAAATAATAATTTTTATAAATAATAAATAAAATTATATTTAATTATTTTATTATTTTAATATTAATAAAATATAATTTTATTCAATTTATTATTATATTTTATTATTAATATATAATTATATATTAATTATTTAATTACATTACATAATTACATATTTAATTATGTTATATATTATTAATTATTAATAAATAATAAATAATTTTTATAGTATAAATTTTAAAAACATATACATTTAAAAAACAATTTGTTTTTCGAAATAAACAATTTAAAGTTCTACAGTGTAAGAATTTAAACACATTTTATACATTTTTTTTTTTTTTTTTTTTTTTTTTTTTTTTTTTTTCAACAAAGGAAAGCGCAGACTTATTTTTAACATTATCGATCACAACATGTGAACTTCATAGAAAAAATCTTATTTCAAAATTTTGGCTGGTTTCTTTCATTTCAGCAAGCAATGTCAGAGATTCAGCTGTACTTCTTTCTATTTTGTGAAGTTTCCTTCAGTTTAAGTGGAAAAGCAAAACGAATCTGGAATTTTCCAACAGATTTCTTCTTATAAAAATAAAGTATCCAGTATTTTTACAAGTATTTCTTTTATCAGCTTTGAATTAAATATACCACTGAATACAATTCCTTTTTTTTTTTTTTTTTTGTATTGATACAAGAAATCAGAAATTTGTTTTGAACCGTATCCAGATATATAGAGTACAGTTAAAACAATTTGTCTTGCTAGTAACTATAAATTCAAAAAATCATTTATAGTATTCGAAGGCATGAATTTGCTATTTTGTACATTAAAATAGCAGTAATGGAGGTATATATATACATATATATATATAGAGAGCTGTGGTATAATGGTATATTACATAAAAATAATAAATTTTAAATACTCTTTCTTTGTTCGGAAATATTTTTTCTTAATAATTAGTTTTACTATATTAATTATTAAATTATTACGAGTAAAAAATAATTTATATATATAGCTCTGGCGCTAGGTACCAGAGGTTGCGGGTTCGAGTCCCGGCGGTGGCATGGATGTTTGTAGTGGTTCGGAATCCACTTTATATTGTAGGTCTCGGTCTCATATGACTGTTGGGCGTAGAGCTGGCAAATCTGTCCTGTAAAAAAGAAAAACATCTCTCGTCTCGAAATCTACCAGTAGGTCGACGGCCTTGGCCCACACTGGTCTGTTGCGCCAATGAAGATGATATGTATATATAATTAAAATGAGAAAGATGCAATTGAAATATTAAGCATTGTAGTAATTGTCCTTATTTTATCAATTACGTGCAGTGATGCATATTTTTTATGTAGACATTAGCTGAAACTGTATAGTTAGAGCAATAAAGAAAATATAATAATAAAGGACAAATATTACAGTACTTAATATTTCAATTGCATCTTTTTTATTTTAATTACCGGTTTTTTTTTTTAAATATCGCTTTTATTTATAAAACGCTGTTTATAATAAGCGTCTTTGAATAAATTCACAGGAAACTCAAAAAATAAAATTATTTACAGAAATCTTTAAAATTATCATGATGAAAAGAAAAACGGTAGACAAATTGATAAGCTGGTGACCAAAAAAATTGGCTTCAAGTTAATGAGAGTTCTATTACTAAGATAATTAGAGAAGTTCGAGTAATTAGGAACTTAAGAAGACCTAAAGAAATAAAGAAAAGAAGATTGTCATGATAATTAAAGTATGGTATGAACTGAAGTGGAATTGAAATATAACGAAACTATTTTAAAAGAAGGCTTAAGAGTTCTTTAAAATAAATTAAAATAATAATTTTCCGTATCAGTATGCTTTATATTTACTTAAATAAGATGATACTATTGTAGTCCTATAAAGTAGTCTGAAATTTTATAGTCGTTGTTAGTCGGTAGTCTTATAACAAGGTTGTTTAATTTATTTTTCTATCACAAAAATCATTAAAATATATTTGAATGAGTTAAATTTTATTCAGGGCCTGATCGCCAACTGACAGTAGTATGTATACAGTATTTCTTATTTTAAAATATTTTTTTTTGTGTATGTACTGGATTAATTTATCATGGAGAAATATTGCGGAAATAGGGATAAAAATTATGATAAAATTTAATTAAAAAAATATTAAGTGTGAAAGGTGAAAATATTGTAAAATAATCATCTGTTGAATTGACCATAAAGCACGCTCTTTTTTTATGAAAAATCAGAGTTACTTTCTTGGTAATCTAATAGCAATCAATTGTTTGACTTTAGTTTAATAAATAAGTCAAGCACATGGCAAAACCCAGTTAGTGCTGTAATGAATTACAACCCTTTTTGTATTTTTCTTCCTTGTTATATTATACTACTGTGTTCAAAAAGTCAGACCAATTTTCAATTTAAAATTCCCGGGGATTATAGAATTTCAAATTTTTTGCCCTCTGGTCGACCATCAATATCAACCGACGAAGCTTACGTCCAAAGAATTAAAGATATGATCTTGTAAACCATCTATTTACAATTGCTGATGATGTTGAAATTTCAAAAGGATAGGTCAATTCCATTTCGGTCCTCAAACACGTCAAATCTCGATTGGTATCGAAAACACTGAATGCGGCAGCTCACACTGCATTGATTCTTTGTTAATTTTTTGGTCAAAAATTAGAACCATATCGTTCCACAACCACCGTATTCACACCGTGCGACATCTGGCTATTCCCTCAAAAGATCTCTCCGGGCACACAGTTTTGAGTCGGTTGAAGAGATTCAACGTGAATCTTTGAAGATTTGAAGGCCATCGCTGCCGATGACTTTTTAGCATGCATTGAGGATTGGAAAAAAAAGTTGGCATAAGTGCATTGTGTCCGGCTTGGATTACTTTGACGGCGATGAAATAAATTTGGTAGAATAAATAAAGAGTTTTTGAAAAATAAAATAATTTTTCTTACTTTTTGGGCACAGTAATATCGTCATTGTTATTCTTTATATTTCAGTATTGAACAGATAATTAAAGATCAGATTTCAGATAATTAAAAATTAATAAAATCAGGATATCAAAATATGTTTTCGGGATACTATTAACCTTATTTCTGATCCATATTTCAACCTTTTTATTTCTAATTAAATCTAATAACTGCAGTTTAAATGAAAAATTTAATTCTTATCTTAATCAAATATTCCTTATTGAAATTGGAAAATATCATACCATCGTTTGAAATCCATTCCATGTTATTTGAATTTATTTATTATTCATAGTTAATTAATTTAACATCACGAAAATCAAATAAATAATTAAAATTTAACTTGTATGCATTCATAGTTTTAACCACATTATTTTTAATAAAATGTAGTTACATCGTATTCTGAATTAAGTTTTGCTTTATTTTTGTACGTTGTGGTTAACTCAAGTATTAGTTAATAATAAATGAATTCATTATAATGGGGATATCATACATTTTTTTCTCTTTGAATAAATAATTATAGACTTTCATTTTAATTAATCAATAATTAATAATTTTAAAATTAATAAAAACTCATATTCCATTATTAATGATAAATACAACCTCGATACTTGTTTTATTGGATGATTAAGTATTTTCAAAGGGCTTCATCGGTTTTAAATTTTAATTAAATTGTTTTATGTTTATACATTTTTTAAATCCAAGATATTGATATAGTTTATAAATCTTGAAGTTAAAGCAGAAGATAGTTAATAATTTATAAAATTTTTGCAGGAGATTTTATTTTAATTCCCTGAATCCATGAAATGAAAGAATTTTTAAAATATTTACTATTGATGTAGAACATTTATTTAAGTTTAAAGACAGAACAGTTTTTTTTAAATTATTTTTGAGTTATAATATTTTCTAAGTATTAGTATTATATTAGTGTTACTTCTAAGAAAAATTCAAATAACGAAAGAAAAGGCAAATGCAACCTATGCAATTTTAATTATTCTCCCTTTTAACACAGAGAGATTAATTAAAATTAATTAGATTAATTTTAATTAATTAAATTAGAGCAATCATCGACACTTATACAAACTTCACATCCTTGGTGTTTGTATTGTCATATGTTTGCAAAGATTCCATTAATTACACACAGTTGCAATTAGAAGGCTAAGGACGAAATCTTGTTTGGAGTTCATCGAGTCGAATTCTCGTCCATATATAATGAAGACGAATCTTACACAATGACTAAAATCGTTTTCGAGTGATGCTTACACAGTATCATATTATAGTGCATGATTACTATCTAAGTATCTCCGGAACACAAAATCCATGCATGTCAAATCTTATGATCATCTCCAGGTCCATCCGAAGTGGTTTCCATAAATAGCATACAAATAATTACTCAGAAAATTTAATAATCAGGTGATAATAAAGTTGGCGCACTGCTTCATTGGAGTTGGATTTTCCTCAAAAGACATAAAAATATTAAATATTTGTTCTGTCAAGATAGATTTCAGTAGATGCACCATTCAAGTGTATATATATTATGCGTGTGTGTGTTTGGTATTAAACTACAAATATATATATATATATACTTTGTCCATAAATTAAGGATAATTCAGAATCACACAGAAATTGAACTCTAAAATAAAACACATCTTGAAGAAGAATACAAACATCACACACACATCTTGAAGAAGAATATGCAAAATACAGGAAACCACCAGATGGCGCCGATAGTACGTCACAATGACGAGAGTGTAAGAGAGGGGTATATAAGGAATAGTGGCAAAAAAGTAAAATTGTTCCCAAGCGCTTTAAAAGCCTTTCAGTGCAATAACCGCATAGTTATGGCACAAAGGAAGTATTTGGATGATTTTTTACGTTTTAGAATTATCGGACGACTGGAATGTGGACGTACCCAGCTGGAAGTATCCGAGGAACTCGGAATCGCCCAGAGTGTCATCTCCAGGCTTTGGCAACGATTCCAAGATGATGGTAATGTGAGTAGATGTTACAGCACAGGTCGCCCCCGAGTTACAACGCCGAATGAGGACCGGTATTTAACAGTTACTGCCAAAAGAAACAGACGGAGCACAGCATCAGACCTGTCTCGTCAGCTCTCTTCAGTTACCGGTACGACAGTTTCAAGGCAGACCGTGTACAGACGCTTAGGGCACATTGGTCTATATGCTCGTAGGCCTGTCAGATGTGTTCCACTTAACGCAACTCACTGTCGCCTGCGATTAACCTGGAATAGAGAGCATGCATTGTGGACACCGCAACAGTGGTCTGGTGTGATGCTTTCCTATGAGTCCAGGTTTTGTTTGCAGTCTGATTCTCGCCGGACTTTCATATGGAGATCGCCAGGTACCCGTTACCATCAAGAGAACACCATTGAACGACACCGTTACGGTGGTGCAGGATGGCTCGTTTGGGGAGGAATTATTCTTGGTTCCAGAACTGACCTGCATGTTCAGAGTGTAACTATGACAGGCCACATCTATCGGGATGTCATTCTGGAACAACATGTACGTTTGTTTCGGAGCGCGATGGATGCTGAATTTCTGTTTATGGATGACAATGCCCGTCCTCACTGAGAAAACATTGTAGACGAATGCCTTCAATTGGAGGATATCATCCGTATGGATTGGCCAGCATACTCACCGGACTTGAATCCAATAGAGCATGTGTGGGATATGCTTGGCCGACGAATTGCAGCCCGTCAACCCCCTCCCACCTGTCAACCGGTACTTCGGAGCGCATTGCTTGATGAGTGGTGTAATATTCCCCATTGATAATTTGATACTCAGCCTGCCTAGGCGTTGTAAGGCCTGTATTGCATCGTCCGGGAGACATATTCCATATTAACCATCATACTAACCATGCTATACTGTTTTTTGTAAATAGGTTCTTTTTTGAAATTTGCTCCAGGGAGTAAAAATCGCAATTTTTATTAATTATGTCAAACATATAGCATCTTTTTTGCTCTTTACCTTTTGTTTAATAAATAGACTTTATAAATAAGTCAAATTTGTTTTGCTTCTGTCTCTTTCTTTGCCTGAACTTATTATCCTTAATTTATGGACATGAGTGTATATATATATATATGGTTTAATAATCGTGCTACAGCTTATACTTCTCATTCAATTTTTCAAATTTGCTTCCAGATTACATCACATTTGTTTTAGTTGTGCAGAGTTATTGGTGCGAACTTTCAAATATTTTACGATTCAACAGCTCCATTCCCTGCTCCATATATCAGATGCATATTTGATCATGTAAAATTGATGTAGCCATCAATGCATCCTTTTAAAATCTGAGTTGGAGATATTCCCACACCTCTTTCAGCTGAATTTAAGGAAATACCTAATTTTAATTGTAAATACCTTTTCATGGAAATACCTAAATTTGGTGGAAATAACTTTTCTTGCTATAGTTGTAAAAATTACTTTTAATGTTTTTTATTTCATAAACAAAATGTTAAACAACCATAACAGATATATTGATTGGAAATAAGCATTCCTAAATATTTTTTATCAAGAAGTAAATTGAAACCCTTATTAATTACTGAAGCATAAAATTTAACTAGTGGGCATAGCGTTACTCGCATCCGTAGTATATCTTCAAACTACATATGCTCCCTGTGTAGTGCTAAATGAGAAACAGCGGTGCAGCCCTTTCTTATGGCATAAGGATTAAATGTCTGTATTGCCAGCTGCATTAGAACAACAGAAATTAGCTAATGTCTTATTGTCTTAATGTTGCTTAAGACAAAAAATACCATGGTGGATATTTCATTGGCTTTTCTAAGCCGAGTGTTTTCGAAAAGCGAGAAGCGAGGCTGGAAAGTCCTTGCTTTAGAAAGTTCATTCAAAGAAGTGGATGCAAACACCACCAGGTGTGGCCCCTTTCCATCTGTAATTCCCCTTAAACCAAATTGCCCTGACTTGATGTGAATACAGTTAAGTAGACTCTCAGTAATACACATTGCAAACCGAAAATCAAAGCCAAACGGTCCTTTGCACTGGAAAATTCATTCAAAGAAATGTATGCTGACACCACCTGATGTCTTCAGTTTCTACCTGGAAATCCTCTTAATCAAAATTATAGTGAAATAACGTGAATACAGTGCAGTATTCTCCAAATAATACATAATACAAATCGAAAAGCAAAGCCAAGTGGCCTTGCACTGCAAAATCCATTAAAAAAATGTGGAGGGGGGTCCCAATCTGAATCCTTCCTTATCCAATTGGAAATTCCCTTAATCAAAATTATAGTGGCATAATGAGGAAACAGAGTAGTACACTCCTGGTTATACACAATACAAACAGAAAAGCAAAGACAGAAAATCCACTCGAACCGAACACCACCAAATTGAATCTTCTACAAATATTGATCTAAATAAAATAATCCTGTGTCACAAAAGACGAAAAAATATTTTAAAGCGTATATAATATATCCTCACCAACTACATATTTCTATCTTTAGGCTGACGTGTTTATTTTGATGCTTATACTTATTTTGATATTTTGATACTTTCTTGTGTTATGTAACACTGGAGTTTTACTAAATACATATTATAAATGAAATACGTACAGTAATGTAAAGAAACGAATGTACTATGTAAAATGGGAGTACATTTTATTTTGCAATATTTACCGAAGGTTTCATAATAAAAGTCATTTTATTATGAAACCTAAAAACAAATATGTTGTAACTGAAAACAATGGAAATTTTGGTCTTGTTCAATGTTTGAACTTCATTAAGAAATCAATAATATTCCACGAATACGGAAAGGCGTGCTGTGAAAGCATATTTTATATTCTTTACATAATAGAGAATTTTAAAAATTCATTCAAAATGTTGTTTTTTTCTACATCAGAACAATATTGCGTTATGTTATACAATTAGATATTTGAATTTTATTAGTGTAACAAATAAAATAAAAATGTTTGAGAGGAAGCAAAGGAATTAGAAATAAATATATATTTAAATAATCCTTCAACACATACAAAATTTTGATGCTGTGTTTCTGTATTAAAAAACTACTCATGTATTATACTATTTTTTGAAGTAGGATAATGTACAACATAATTTTGTATACTGTATAAAATAACTTGCTGTATTCAAAAAATAAAATTAAAATAACAGATTTTTTTAAATATAAATTTAAAATAAATAATTTATAAATATATTAATTTAAATTTAAAATAAATATAATAATTTATATAAATAAAATTTAAAATAATTAATATATAAATATAAATACTAAAATAAATATATATTAAATTTTAAATAAATATAATATTTCTTTTATTTAAATTTAAATAAATAATTATAATATAAAATATAAAATTAATATAAAATATATACAAAGGGAACTAGAATATATCAATGAACAAAATATTTAATTTATTAAAAAAGAATATATAAAAATTTTAATATTGTAAATATATATATAATATTACTTAATTATATAAAATATTTAATTTTGAAAAAAAAATCTTTTTTTTTAGTTTCGAAATTATAATTCCTATTTCATTTAAAAAAATGTATTAATTAACTTACTTAACTTAAAAATTTATTAATTATTATTTTAAATACAATCCATTAGGTAGTGTCGTGTTACTAATATAATTTGCAACTAATTATTAAATATTCCTTAATGTAAAAAAATCTTTTGAAATGTAAATAGAAATATATTTTTACAATAACACTTAAAGCGGCATTTAAAATTGTAATTCATAGATGAAATAAAATTAGTTTCAATTGGTTGCCCCTTCGACACTTTTTTATTCTTTACTAGTTCTTCACTTATTCTTTACTTTCCTTCTTCAGCTTAACGGAGCCAAGTCAGATTTCTACCTGCGGGTGCTCCATCAAAAACATAATAGCCATAATAGCCCTTTCCTTCTTCCATGAGACCACACGGGTTCTTGAAGTTGGTTTGGATGTTGCTGTCTATCAAATGGGATAAGAAACAACAACAAAAATAGACTTTTAATAGATAGTGTGTTACTCAGGTTAATACAAGGGATGTCTACATTATACAACCCTTTTATCACCTCAATTTTTAATAAACACCCACCTAGGGTTGTCACATGGGATTAGTATTAGATTAATATCTCATTTTGTTCCAGCCTACTAATTTATCGTATCCATTTCCAGCACAAACACTGAAGGTTTTGATACGGTCTCACTCGTTGGAATTTCGCACATGGCTCTCTAATTTTGGGAACCCAACGGGCTATAAGGCTGTTCTGTCTTGATAACATAATGACAAATATACATTAAATAAGATAAATGGAGATCATTTTTGAGAAGAGTTTTTTTCTAAGAAGTTATTATGTACACTTTATAAAATAAAATTATAAAATTTAATATTTTTAACTAAGAATTATTATAATTATTATAATCTTTTTTGTTATTATAAATTGTGATATCTTTCAAAATGGATCAACAATGTTATTTTACAATGAAAAAGTTCACTATCGATCAATAGCTTTTCAATATAGAAATAATTTTAATTTATTCATAATTTAGAAGCTATCTTATATACACTCATGTCCATAAATTAAGGATAATGAAGTATGGATAGTAAGTGGAACACATCTGACAGGCCTACGAGCATATAGACCGATGGGCCCTAAGCGTCTGTACATGGTCTGCCTGAAACTGTCGTACCGGTAGCTGAAGAGAGCTGACGAGACAGGTTTGATGCTGTGCTCCATCTGTTTCTTTTGGCAGTAACTGCTAAATACCGGTCCTCATTCGGCGTTGTAACTCTGGGGTGACCTGTGCTGTAACATCTACTCACATTACCATCATCTTGGAATCGTTGCCAAAGCCTGGAGATGCCACTCTGGGCGATTCCAAGTTCTCGGATACTTCCAGCTGGGTACATCCACATTCCAGTCGTCCTATAATTCTACCACGTAAAAAATCATCCAAATGCTTCCTTTGTGCCATAACTATGCGGTTATTGCACTGAAAGGCTTTTAAAGCGCATGTGAAGAATTTTACTTCTTTGCCACCATTCCTTATATACCCCTCTCTTACACTCTCGTCATTGTGACGTACTAGCCGCGCCATCTGGTGGTTTCCTGTAATTTGCATATTCTTCTTCAAGATGTGTGTGATAATTCTACAGGTGAAATTTTTATTTTAGAGTTCAATTTATGTGTGATTCTGAATTATCTTTAATTTATGGACATGAGTGTATTTATACATATGTATATATATCCTCCTCAACATCGTCAAGATTGGAGTATATATATATATATATATATATATATATATATATATATATATACACTGAAGTGACAAAAGTCATGGGATACCTCTTAATATCGTGCCGGCCATCCTTTCGCCCGGCGAAGTGCAGCAACTCGACGTGGCATGGACTCACCAAGTCGTTGGAAGTCTTCTGCAGGAATATTGAGCCATGCTGTCTCGATTGACGTCCATAATTGTGAACGCGTTGATGGTGCAGGATTTTGGGCACGAACAGACCTCTCGATGATGTCCCATAAATGCTCGATGGGATTCATGTCGGGCGATCTAGGTGGCCAGATCATTCGTTGGAATTGTCCAGAATGTTCTTCAAACCAATCGCGAACAGTTGTGGACCGGTGACATGGCGCATTGTCATCCATAAAAATTCCATCGTTGTTTGGGTACATGAAGTCCATGAATGGCTGCAAGTGATCTCCAAGTAGCTGAACATAAGCATTTCCAGTCAATGTTCGGTTCAGTCGCACCAGAGGACCAATTCCATGCCATGAAAAAACAGCCCACACCATTACGGAGCCACCACCAGCTTTAACAGTGCCTTGCTGAACAGTTTGGGTCCATGGCTTCGTGGGGTCTGCGCCACACACGAACCCTACCATCAGCTCTTACCAACTGAAATCGTGACTCATCGGACCAGGCCACGGTTTTCCATTCATCTAGGGACCAACCAATATGCTCGCGTGCCCACGAGAGTCGCTGCAAGCGTTGTCGTTCTGTCAGTAAAGGCACTCGAGTCGGTCTTCTGCTGGAATAGCCCAAGAAAGCCAAATTTCTCAGCACAGTTCTAACTGACAAGTCCCTTGTACGTCCCACATTGATTTCTGCGGTTATTTGACGCAGTGTTGCTTGTCTGTTAGAATTTACGACTCTTTGCAGACGTCGCCGGTCTCGGTCGTTAAGTGCAGGCGGTCGACCACTGCGCTGTCCATGGTGGGATGTTATGCCTGAAATTTCATACTCTCGGCACACTCTTGACACAGTGGATCTGGGAATGTTGAATTCCCTAACGATTTCCGAAATGGCATGACCCATGCGTCTAGCTCCAACTAACATTCCGCGTTCAAAGTCTGTTAATTCCCGTCGTGCGGTCATCATCACGTCAAAATCTCTTCACATGAATAACTTGAACAGAAATGAAAGCTCTGCGAAAGCACTGCGCATTTATACCTGTTCTACGCGATGCTACTGCCATCTGAAAATTTGCATATTGCTATCCCATGACTTTTGTCACTTCAGTGTATATTATGATGCAGATTTATTACATAAATTTTTAATTAAATCTGATTTTACTCCATTTACTTCTAAAGATAATCCAAGGATTTCTTAAACAATTATCCTATAAAGTTTATGTATAGAAATATATAACGAGCAAATAAATGAAATATATAGCCAGAAATTAGTTACCTGCTTCTCATATAGAAAATAGCTTATATATAATGAAAAATAACTTATATATAATGCACATTTTGGAGATATATAAAATTTCAATTTTTAAAAAAGTATTTATAATCATAATAGTTTAATATTTCAAATTACAGAAAATGTATTACCGTAAATTTTGTAGATTTTAATTTACTCTACGAATAAAACTTAATACAAAAAAGGATAATAAAACTTTAATCATTAAAATTCTCACAAAATTAAACGACTTTTATTCCTGAGAACTCATTTATTTTGGTCGTCCAACAATTTAAATCTTCCGTATTTCCTAACAATTAAATTTTCTAATCTTTGATTAAAAAGATCAAAGCATTAACTCGGAAGAAAACATAAAAAAGGTAATTTGATTACAGAATCAACCTTTCCAGTCAATTTAATATCAAAGAGCACCCACGCACAATTTCTTGCACCCGGAGAATCAACAAGCAGAAGCGAAGGTGAAACACGGTCACTCATTGATCACGGGACGAAGTCTCGGAAGAGCTCAACAAGCGCATCCCACTCTTGTGGGAATGGAAATTCTGTTATCTTGTGCAGTACAGTGCCAGACAGTCTGAAATAGCTGTGGTTGAAGAATCGATACTGAACCGTTTAGGTCAGCCTTCAAAATCGACCCATCACCTACTTCCTGTTATGATTTAGGGTCGATTATGATGAAGAAGCACTTGAAGTGTTGTTGTTGTTATACAAAAATTATCAATAAGTCAAACGGAAACCGATTTCTGGTAGATCACCATTGCCATTTTATTTAAAACTCGAAAACAGTACTAAATATGTGATTCGAATGACTTATGCTTTAGTGAAAATTATTCCACGTGTAACATTTATTCGAATTTTTAGGGGAAGTAATGCAATCCAGGAGCTTGGCGCTCGTTGTTACAGGTTTCTTGTTTGACTTCCGGTGGTACTATGTATGTTTGTAGTGATTCGAAAACAAAAAAAAACGTAGATCCTGGTCTAATATGGCTAACAACCCTAGCCCGTAAAATGAAAACAACTCTTGTCTCAAAATCTTCCAGTTGACAGACGGCCTTAGCCCACCATGGAGCTACTGCGCCAATGAAGAAGTTATCCTATATATATATTTGTCTGTATACTGATGAAAGTAGAATTATTTACATCAATTTTTTAATAAATCTGATTTTACTCTTTTTACTTCTAAAGGTAATTCAAAGATTGATGTTAGGTTTGCTCGAATCTTCAATAACTATATTATGAATGTTATGAACAGAAATATGTAACCAGCAAATAAACCAGATATTAGTTAACAATGTCTCATATTGAGAATAACTTACATATTTTGTACATTTTGAGATATATAAAATTTAAATTTAAAAAAATATGTATACAATCATTATATTTTAATATTTACAATTACAGAAAATGTGTTAACATCAATTTTGAAGACTTTAATTTGCAAAAAAGGATAATAAAACATTAACCATTAAGAATATCATGAAAATTAAACGACATTCATTCCTTGAAACTGATTTATTTTAGCCATACAACAATTTAAATTTTCTCTATTTCCTAACAATTAAATCTTCTCACCGTTGATTAAGAAGAACAAAGCATTAACTCGGGAGAACCTAAAAAAAATTAATTTGATTACAGAATCATCTTTTCCAGTGAATTTACCATCAAAGAGCTCCCACGCGCAATTTCTTGCTTCCTGGAGAAATCAAACAAGAAGCAGAAGCGGAGGTGAAACTTTTCGCTTATTGATCACAGGACGAAGTCTCGGAAGAGCTTAACAAGCGCATCCCACTCTTGTGGGAACGGAAATTATGTTATCTTGTGCAGTACAGTGCCAGACAGTCTCAAATAGTTGTGGTTAAAGAATCGATACTGAACCGTTTAGGTTAGCCTTCAAACTCGCGACCCATCGCGAACTTCCTGTTATGATTTAGGGCCGATTACGATGAAGGAGTACTTGAAGTGTGGTTGTTATTAAAACAAAAATGACCAACAAGTAAACGGAAACCAATTTCTGGTAGATCATCATTGTCATTTTATCTAAAACTCGAAAACAATACTAAATATGTGATTCGATTGACTTGTGATTTAGTACAAATTATTTCATCTATATACATTTATTTCACTTTTAGGGAAAGGAATATAATCTAAGGGCCTGCTAGCTGACTGACTAGCGTTCTGTCGCTCGCTACCACAGGTTTCCGGATCGAGTTGAGGTGGTGCCGTGGACGTTTGTACTGGTTCGTAATCCACTTTAAGCCATAGGTCCCGGTAGGTTACTATTAAAGTTATGACTAGAAATATATAACCTGCAAATAAACATAATAATAATTAGTTTATAGAGTATAACTTATATCGAATGAATAATAACTTATACATAATGTACATTTTGGAGATATATCAAATTTCAATTTAAAAAATATATTACCATTATTTAATATAGTAAATGTATTAACAGAAATTTTGAAGATTTTAATTTGTTCTGCAAAGACAAGCAAGATTTAAAAAATAAATAATAAAATATTAATCAATAAAAATCTCACAAAAATTAAAATGTCTTTTATTTCTGGGAGCTAATTTATTTTGCTCGTCCAACAATTTAAATCTTCTCTACTTCCCAACAATTAAATTTTCTCACCGTTGATTAAGAAGATCAGAGCATTAACTCGGAAGAACCTAAAAAAATTAATTTGATTACAGAATCATCTTTTCCAGACAATTTACCATCAAAGAACACCCACGCGCAATTTCTTGCATCGTGGAGAATCAACAAGAAGCAGAAGCGGAGGGAAACATTTTCGCTTATTGATCACAGGACGAGGTCTCGGAAGAGCTTCGTAAGCGCATCCCACTCTTGTGGGAATGGAATTCTGTTATCTCGTGCACTACAGTGCCAGACAGTCTGAAATAGCTGTGGTTAAAGAATCGATATTGAACCGTTTAGGTTGGCCTTCAGAATCGACTCGTCACAAACTTCCTGTTATGATTTATGGCCGATTACGATGAGGAGGTACTTGAAATGTGGTTGTTATACAAAAAATGACCAACAAGTCAAACAGAAACCAATTTCTGGTAGATCATCAATGCCAATTTTTTTTTAAACTCGAAAACTGTACTAAATATGTGATTCGAATGACTTGTGAAAATTATTTCATGGATATACATTTATTCCACTTTTAGGGGAAATAATGTAATCAAATCGAATTTGTAATTATTACATAAATAAATTTTACATTTTAGTTAAGGGCTAACTAAAAATTATACAATGATAACAATACATCATTATTTATTATATATGTATATGTAAGTAATTCTCAATATGTGAGGTTTATAACTAAATTATATTCATAACCTTGATAGTGTGTATGTGTAAATATATTCCCTTAATACCAATAAGTCTTCAGTCAACAAACTCTGTTATGTCAATGAAAAAAAACCTATTTTCCTCAATCTACCAAAAAAAATGTAGGATGATTACTATATTATTTGCTTTATGCTAAATGCATAACAACCCATCACAATATATTAACTTTGAAGTGCCTCATATTCAGGCGTCTCAAAAAAAGGATAGGCACTTTTTCAATGGACAATCCAAGGTAGAAGCTAACGGCTGCTGCGCAGCCACGGAGCTTCACCAAAAACTCAAATCATCAAAGATGGGCACTGTTCAAGATATATATATATACATATATATATATATATATATATATGTGGGGGGGGAGGTGTGTGTGTAGACATATCCTGTTAATAAAATCAAAAAGACTTCAATCATCCAATTCTGGCATGCTAATTAATTCACAAAAAAATAATGAAAATTTATTTAACAAGCAATACCACTTTTTCCTACCTTTTTTAACTAATTGACTCATCTAACAAAAAAGTAAACTTTAAAAATTTTATTATGATCTATTTCTTTTAAATTAATTGATGCTGAAATAATGCCTTAATAAAATAACTGGAGGAACTGATCAAACCTGAGGAACTCGAAATGCAATTTGGTAAATATATTGGATACGAATGTTATACAACTATTACAAATTTGTGCTGATTGTAATTATTTATATTTTCACATTAATATTCATGCGATATTTATTATTTTCTTAATTTTGAAGCATATGAAATGTAAATCACATTAATATTAATCAAAAAAATTTTAAAATAAATTTATCCTTCTTTGTTTACTAAAATAATTCGCGAAAAATGAGAGCTATAGGCATAATTATGCAAATGTAATAAAGGGGTTACACTCTATCTAATGGAATCAATAGCAGAGCAGCTAATAATGAAATTCAGAGGAAAGACATTTAAAATCGATGTATATAGATCATGATTTTGTATTATGAAATTGTAAAGCGTCAGTTAATAAGTAGGAAACAGCTAGATAAAATATTACATAAATGGACTAAAATATCTGATATTGATGCTTGCTTTTTTGAAAGGAAAAACTCTTTGAAAGGAAAATGTACGAGCAAAAAGAAACTATCATTTATTGCATAATACGCTTTTATGGCATCAGGCAAAAAAGAACGCAATCGAATAAAAGCACACTATCTTAAGTGATAACAAGTTAATGTCCTGTATAGAATGCCCGAAGAATGAACCATTAACTCATGCACCTTTGTATTCGCAAAACAATCTCTGAATAAGGATTCGTTTTTATTCTACATATTGTGCTTATTTCATCATACATATAAATAAGTGACTGCAAGTTGGCTCTGGAAGCAATTAAAAATGGAGATACTAACATCACTTCTGCGATAAATGTTCTGCTCGAGACTCTACACTGTAGAGGCAAATCATGTCATCTTCAATGGATTCCCGCACCCCGTCAACATTGAGGGCAACGAATGCGCTGACACTTTAGCCAAAGAAGCCACGGACAATGCTTAATCCAGGACTACAATCACACTTGCAGATGCTAACGCAGTTGCCAAAAGCCGACTCATTTCTCATAACCTTAAGAAGCCACTAATTACGGACTTGAACTACCCTAGGAAGCTGGCATCAGTTATTAGCAGACTCAGAACTAATCATTACAGAGGGATGAAGATTCTCCCAGACAAGACCAGGGAATACATCTCCTGCAGAAATTGCCGCAACGCTTTCCTAACACCTAAGCACATTCTAGAGTGCCCAGCACTCACTCCCCATGTTTCGCAATTGGGTAGGGTGCCAATCGAGGCCAACTTAAGAAAAGTCCTGTATAGAGAAGCGGCGCTATTGCTTGTGGCCGCTATCGAGAAGACTTTTGACGTGATCTAACATTGATAATTATATTTTAAATCCATGGACGCGATAACAACAACAGCAACATATAAATAAGTATATTTATTACTGCAATTGAAATTAGGCTTATTGTGAGTGGGTACGAAACAAAAATCAATCAATGCACCATTATCAAAAGAATTCTTGGAAAATTGGCCTGTAAAAAGTAATATACAGTCACAATTTCACAGTAATATACAGTCACAGTTCCTAATGCTCTTCAGACCATTTCCTTAGAGTTTATTACTACAAATTACTCTGGTTCTGATTGGATCCACATTTACACCGATGGCTCTGCGTGTGATTAAAATAAGGATGCCGGTTTCTATTGCAAAGGTTTTTTTGAGGAATCATATGCAGTTGTCTTAATGCCTCCAATTTTGATTCTAAGTATTTTACCATAAGAAATGCAATTTTAAACTTTCTTGGACTAACTACTAATCTTAATAAAGTAGTTATCTTTATTGACTCCCAAGCTGCAATATTGGCAACTGTCTCCTATACACCTAGTGATTGCTTCCATGTTGAAGAGGCTAGCTTAAATCTATCCAATGCAATTGCTTCTGGCTGGGAGATTGTTTTTCAGTGGATTCCCTGCCATTGCGGGGTGCCTGGAAATGAAATGTCCGACCTCTTGGCCAAAGAGGGTTATAACTTACCCCAGCCACAATTTCGTCTATCCTTTTATCCATTTAATTCTGAAGTAAAGAAGAAAATAGAAAAACCCTTAAAATAAACTTACAAACTCCTTTCACTGATAAAAAGTGGAATATACTTGTTTCATCATCCATCTTAATGGACTTGCCCCATACAGTTTTTACAGCAAATTTCCGACTCTCGACAGGACATGATTTTCTTAATAAACACCGCATTGGTGTAGCTACTAATGATGTCTGTCTTTTGTGCTCGTCAGGGGAAGCCATGGATTTTTTACATTTGACAACATCCAATGCACATGGTTTTATGATTTTTAATTCTGACAATTTTACCAAGGCTGCCTTTATTGGACTGCTAGAGTTCTTATGGCGGATATCTCTACAGTTTGATGTAGGAAAAAAAAACAATTTACGAACAAGCATGATTCATTGATGTTCATCCGTATTTAACGATTACATAATTAATGAACAATTACGATTCGATAAAATTTGGAACATCAAAATTTTTAATGAAATCAACCAGCAGTTTAATGATGAAATAAATTAGAATGTTTAATAGTGAAATGAATTAAAATGTTTAATAACGAAAAGAATTATAATGTTTAATAATGAAATGAATTATAATGTTTAATAATGAAATAAATTATAATGTTTAATATAAAATGTTTAATAATGAAATGAATTAGGATGTTTAATAAGGAAATCAACTAGCAGTTTAATAAATGAATTAGAATGCTTAATATTGAAATGAATTAGGATTATTAACAATGAAATCAACTAGTAGTTTAATAAATGAATTAGAATGTTTAATATTGAAATGAATTAGGATGGTTAACAATGAAATCAACTAGCAGTTTAATAATGAAATTAATTATGTTCAGCATTGTATTGAACTATGTAAATTCCATTTGTTTATAGTACACATGTGAGCCTTCTTCTGTTTTGTATATAAAGCGAAGCAAGCCAAAATCTATGTTCTTGTTTTTCAATTGCTTGTTACTGAACAATCTACAATAAAGTGGATGTAGATTCACTGATTATTGCTGATTCCATCTATCGACAACATAAGCATACATAACAAGTCTGGTACAAATTAGAATGTTTAATAATGAAATAAATTAAAATGTTTAATAATGAAATTATTATAGTAGTAAAATCATCACTGAATATCCAAACTGAAAAAAAAAAATTAAAGAAAAATTCCATCGGCTGAAGATGTATTATCTTAACAGCTGAAAACGATTGAGATGTAATGCAGGGAATAAATTCAATAAATCTCCTAACGGCAGAAAAAATACGAATCTATGAGGAACACTCACAAATAACATAAATTCTACTAGTTTTTTTTAATGTAATGACTGAAGTCAATCAATTTAATTTGAGTGATTTGCAAACTACCATAGGATCAGGAAATGGTCTCAAAATCATCAAGACAGTAAAGTTAAGGAATGGGAGTAATGAAGACATTCCAACAAAAGCATTTTAATAAATGTTTCAGGTGCGAAATGAATCTGAATTAGTAACCTTAAAATCATACTTTTTCTATTAGAAATACAAATCTTTACCATAATGATGAGATTGAATGTTTATAGTGTGCAGATTTTGCAGCTGGATTGTAATTGGGTGTGGTTGAGGTGAGACTTGGGACACAGGTTTGAGAACTCACAGCTTTATTTACACACGCACAAATTTCACATATATACAACTAACAAGAGACAATATGTAACTCATTTAAAGAAATATAAGTATAGATTCGAGGAATTATCCTATTTCTAAGCTCAAAATATGATAAGCAAGTATGTGCAGGGGGTGGGGGGCAAATAATATTTCCTCACCGGGTGAGAGTCCGTAGGCCAACTAATACACAAGATTGGGCTAAATATATTTCCTCTCAGAGTGAGAGACTGCAAACTAAACGTTTCTCAGCAGGAGTGCAGGTTGCGCAGTACTTCCTCTCGAGTGAGAGTCTCGAGGCCTACTGGCCATTTCTTCTGAATGTCACAGGGCGGTAAGTGGGCTGAAGCCCGGTTACATGTTTTACTAAAATCTCCACATCTGAATATATAACTCATGAAATCAATACATGAAAAGATTATTCTCTTAAACAATTAAAAAGAATCTGCTAATGATTAGTTTTTCAAGTCAATCAAATACATAGATAGCACAGTTAAACTTGTACTTATAATTAAAAACATTTTTAAACCAAACAGATTGGTAGTGTAAATACGATGGTTTGTTGTTCTATTTTAAGAAAGAATTGTTTTAGCTGGGAACTTGAGAACCGAATGTTGAGGCAGAAAGTTTAAAAAATTTGTGAGAAGCTTTTTAATATTGCGTGTAAGGCTAAATCGAATCTTTGTGTTATTCACCTCGGTTGATAATGAATTAAATTTATAAGTCCAAGTAATTACTAACATTTATAATTTTATTGTTGATGAATTTTGTTCTCTAACAAAATTCATTAAAACAATTCTTTGCTACAGAACTTTTGTTTGTTTGTTAATAAATTTCGTAATTTATTCCTTGATTTTTCTCAATTTCTATTACTATTTTATAATAACTTTACATTTAATTGTTGATGTTATAAATATCTACTTTTGATTCGTCCTGGAATTTTAATGTTTATATTGTTTCTTATCTCACTTGGTAAACAGCAACATCTAGACAAAATCCAAGAAATCGTGTAGTCTGTTGGAAGGAGGGAAAGGGGGGCAGCTTCTGTTGAGGTGGTTTGGTTTGATTTGTTTTGTCTCTCTCCTGTCATTTTGTGCACATTTTAAGCTAATTAGATCTACATTTTCACATGGATTCCGAACCCTAACAAGCATCCATGAAATCGCCAGGATTCGAACCTAAAGTCTGTGGTTTCCAATGGCCAGTCTGTTGTGGTGGAGCATCCGTAGATCAAAATATGACTTGACTCCTTGACTCTGACTTTTTATGGATTAGGGTAGTCAGCTCTACTCCCAACACTCTATAGTCATATTAGACAGGGATCTACGCTTTAAAGGGAATTCCGAGCCACTACAAACGTCCATGGCAAGGGCTAGACTCAAACCGTTTGGCACTGAGCGCCAGAGCGCTAGTCAATAGGCCATCAGACTCTCAGTAAAACTTAACTCATTCAAATACGTTTTAATGATTTTAACTTTTTTAATGATTTTGGTAATAGAAAAATAAATTAACAATGTTCTTAAAGCTTCAGACTACTTGGTAGGACTACAATAGTCTCATCTTATTTAAGTAAATTTAAAGCATACGGATAAATTAATTTATTATTTTAATTTATTTTAAAGAACTCTTAAGCCTTCTTTTAAAAATTTTTCGTTATATTTCAATTCCACTTCAGTTCATACCATACTTTAACTATCATGACAATCTTCTTTTCTTTATTTCTTTAGGTCTTCTTAAGTTCCTAATTACTTGAACTTCTCTAATTATCTGGGTAATAGAACTCTCATTAACTTGAAGCCAGTTTTTTTGGTCACCAGCTTTTTAGTTTGTCTACTGTTTTTCTTTTCAGAACGATAATTTTAATGATTTCTGTAAATAATTTTAATTTTTGAGGCTCATGTGAAGTTATTCAAAGACGCTTATTATAAACAGCATTTTATAAATAACAGCGATATTTAAAAAAACAGTAATTAAAATGAAAAAGATGCAATTGAAATATTAAGTATTGCAATTTCTGTTCTTTATTGCTGTTAAACTCTATTTATATAAAAAAATATACATTACTGTATGTAGTGGATAAAACATGAATTTCCATATTTAATGCCAAATTTCTTTAACTATTATGTATATGTAAGGTACAGCATATATATATATATATATATACAGAGTGATTATAATTAAAGTCCCGCTTTCAAAATGTTGTAAAAAAAGAACCACTCGTCACAGTGACTTGAAATTTGAACTAAAGATACTTGATGAAGGGGAAAACAGTACAGCATCAAAAGGTTCCTGCAAGCGGCTTAAATAAAGTGAATTCGACTGCCAGTGATATTTTGAATCGAAATTACAAAATATTTGCCATGAGTTGCACATTGAATCAACTGTAGTGTTTAATGTGCTTGATTGTTTCTGTTTTTTGAAGGAAAAAATGTCTTGCAAGTCATTCAACAGTTGTGACACTGTTAGTGGAAACCCCACCTACAACCGCAAGGTCATACCAAATTGGATGGGAAAATTTGGTGGAACTTTTTTTTGATGCCATACCGTTTCCCCCTTCTTCAAGTATCTTCTGTTCACATTTGAATTCATTGTGACGAGAGGTTTTTTTACAGTATTTTAAAAGTGAGACTTTAATTATAATCACACTGTATATATATGTATATATATATATTAATACTAATCATATAGAAAGTTATTATACAATGATTGAAGATTGTTATTTTTTGAAGACTAGTAGTTAATTATGTTTTGTCGTATGCAAACGGAAAAAAAAATTTCATAAATTTAAGTTATTCATAAAAACAACCTAAAGCAAAAAAAATTTTAATTGCTATTACCCTCATAATTTTAATCATATTTAAAGAAAGAAATTAATCATAAAATATCAAAATCTTGTCATGATGAAATGAATTGATAAAGAATATTTCTTAATAGTGTGTTTTTATGGAAAATCATTAACACTAATTTTCCAAAAGAATAAATATTATTTTGAAATCGTGTTTGTTTATTTGAATTAAGAAAGGGATTTCAAATAATGGCACAAAAAAAACTTTTGTTCTATAAAAAATAGGCATTTCGTAAAGAAATATTTAAAAAGTGCTTTTCTTCAGGAGTTTAATTAACTATGATGTTGAATCTCTAATTAATTACTGTCACGAGTTAATTTGTCTGAAATGTGTCAAAAACAAATAATGTATAGCATTTTTTTATAAATAGCACTTATGTTTCCAACAAGATTTTGTAGCGAGTAAATAACCCCAATGTATAAACATTATGAAAATGTATAGGGATATACATTGAAATCGATTAGCTAATGCAATTTCACGGATTTTTTTTTTTTTTTTTTTTAATGAATGAGCAGAAAAATATTTTCGTATACAAATAATATTTTATTAATACTTATATTTTAAATTATTTAAATCTTTTGAATATTTATAAAACTGCCTTTTTAATTTAAAAATATTTTTCCAAACAATGCATATACAATATTGTATTTTGTTTAAACGGTACGTTTGACAAAATAAAATAAGTAATAATCCACTTCAAGGAGACAAAAATGTTTACTATGAGGGTCTCATCCCATGAACTTAAGATTGCATTTCATTCTGAATATCAGGAAAGTGTCAACTTAAATGTCCAAAGACATAGAGTTAATGAAATTATAAGGTAAACATAAGAAATCATAAATTGAAAATAATATAAATAATAAATCGAAATCATAAGTAATCGCAAATAAGAAAGCATAATCATCATAAATCTGTAGCTCTTGATGTTGCATCACAATGATGTTAATAAAATTCAATGAGTTCAAAATTCTAGATCACAATTTATTTTTGTGGAGAATGACACAAATTCTCTCTTTATGTATAATAAACTACGTCTGGGAAAAAACAATTGTATAAATTTTCTTGTGAAATAACTATCGTATCAAACTTTTTTTTTCCTTCTAATGCAGCTGGCAAACAGACCGTGATCTTCGCCATAAGGGCTGCACCTATGTTACTCACTTTGAATTACCCAGGGGGCACGTGTAACTTGATGGTAAGCCACGGATGCGGAGTAACAATGCCCCGCGCTGCGCTCTACGATCCTATTAGGACCGGGACCTACGGTTTAAAGTGGATTCCGAACCACTACAACACCCATGGGCAAAGACGGGATTTGAACCCGATACCTGTGGTACCGAACGCCAGCCATTCGGCCATCAGGCCCCATTCGTATCAAACTATGTATATAAAATTTTGGCACAATTTTATTAAAGAGAAATTTTTATACTTAGGCAAACTTTGATCAGATTTCTTTTAAATATATAATAATAATGAGAAAAGTGTAATGATTTTTTTCAATATGATCAAAGAATTTGCTTTCATATTAAAAACCTTTTAAAAAGTATTAAATATAATGTATTATTTCTAATATCTATAATGTATTATTTCTAAACCTTTAAAATAATATTCTTCTGCAAAGTCCTTTTTACTCTATAAAAACTTATTAAGAATCCAATTACTTCCTAACAAATTAATATGTAGAAAAGTACCAAAGCTTAATACTTTTCATTTTCTTCTGAAGGTACACTTAATTTTACAAAGACTTGTGATTTTACAAAGACGAAAATTAGCTTAAAACGGAAATGCCAATCGCCTACTAAATTTTAAGAGCAACAATTGTAAATTTTTCCATAGCAATATCATACAAATGTATATAAAAAGTTGTGTATAACTAAGAAATAATTTTGTATATAGCTAAGAAAATGAAAATGACATTAAGTAAATTCATTTGTTTTAAAATAATTTTTTGCTAACCTTATTTGACTTGACTTTTAGATGTATTTATCTTGATTTATCCAATTGCTGCTTGACAAATGAGAGAAAAAAGTAAAACTTACAAATTTTAAAGTACAAGAATAAATGAAAAATAAAGAAAAAAAAGGAAACCAAATGTCCTCTTTATTCTTTAACGAGGAATAAGGTTTCCTAAAGAATATTTTCTAATTGTCTTTTTGAAAAAAAGAACACAAATCGTTCAGTGCTTCAAAAACAGTAGCAACTAATGTATAAAAAAAGGAAAATAAAGAAAAAGTACAAAGAAAATTGTGCTGTCATTTCGATCAATTTTTTTTCCAGACATCTTGTTCGTTAACGATCTCTATCTAGTTTTAAAAATAAATTGAAAGAAAATAAAATTTAGGAAAGGCCCTGAAAAAATTGAGTAACGAAAAAAAGATTCAAAGAGGATTTACAGGTTGTTTTCGAATAATGTTTTTTTGAGATAAACTCTGTATTGTTCTGGTTCTATTATAATCGCCGTCAGTTAATCAAAGATCCAGGAGAAAGATGGAACATTGTATTTAAAATTGTCTTGGATATTTTGGGTTTTTTTCTTTGCTTTAACTTTTTCTCCGAAGTTAGATATGCTCTACTGTCTCCAACTCGTTACAGAATTGAAGAAGTTAAACCATTTTGTAGTGCTTTTTCCCACAGAAAGAGTTGTGGCGTTTCATTACAGGAGAGAGAAATGTATATTATTTAACAAGTACATAATAACAACCTATCACTCAAATTTGACTCCAGATAAACAGTGTTATGAATAATTATATTACATGCAATTAGTATTTTGTACTAATGAGAACAACCTGTCAATCAAATCTGATAGCAGATGGAATGTATAATGAGACCTCATGAAATTAACGAATGTCTGTGCAATCTTCAGAAGTTGAAATATTTACAGTTGGAATATGGATTACACCATGAGTTGTGGCATCGTGACTGGTGATAGACCATGGGCTGAGAAATGTCTACTCAAAACAGATGGGAGGGAATTTGCCCCCGCCCCCTTGTTTATGGATTTTCTTAAAAATTGGTTTTAGGAGAAGAAAGGAGGGAGTTCTGCTGCGAGTCAACAACGTTTTTTTTCTCTTTTTCTCTGAAATGACAGAACAGGCCGGAGTATTCGCCTGTTTCCAAAATGTTCCCCTTGTGGTTTCATTTATAATGCCGTGGGATAATTAAGGCCTGCCGCAAATCACGTGTTTTAAGATTCGACGTAGAACCGAGAACTTCTAAAAAATTTCCAACCTTGGAGTGAATTGAACTTGTGATTTAATCGTACACTTGTGATCAATATATTTAATTTTCATTTCTTTGTATAATAACGCCGAGTTCAGTATTTGCATTTTTATTGACAAGCACTATATATATATATAGTGCTTGTAAATAAAAATTAAAAGTGTTCCCATCTTCCTACCCTGAAAGTAGCCCTCTTCTTAAAACCGTTATAGATCTAGTACAGACTGAGACATTACAATATCCATGAAATTTGTATCGCGATGAATAGCATTTGGTACATTGGATGCTTACTTATACATTTAAGTTAAAGCATTCCTTATTGAAATTTATAGCATCCAACCTAAAATCCTAAACCCTACATATTTATGAACAAGTCATATTTGACACTGCATTCATCATAAAACTAGAACAGGGTCGTGACGGCCGAGTGGTTAGCGCTCTTGCGTTCGGTACTACAAGGTTCGAGTTCCGGGGGGCCATGGATGTTTGTAGGGGTTCGCGATCCACTTTAAACCGTAGGTCCCAGTCTAATATGATCGTAAAGCGTTGTGGGGGTGGACATTAGGGGTAGATAAGTAACATTGTAGATTCAGGTTCCATATGATCGTAGACCGTTGTAAAGGTAGTGTTACTCGCTTTCGTAGCATATCTTCAAGCTACACGTGCCCCCATGTAGTGCTAAATGAGCCCTTGCTTATGGTATAAACGATAACTATCTCTATATTGTCAGCTGCATTAGAAAAAAATAAATAGAACAATATTTAATTTCTTGCAATATATAAAACCTCATATGTACTTGGATATATGGAAAGAGAATTCGCTTTTTCTTCGAAAACTTATAGTATATGCGTATGCCTCTATTACTATAGAATTCTTTTTCTCTAGAGAATCATTTCGACATCTCCTATGTATTGAATCATAAAAATGTCTAGTAAAGAATCTAATATTCCAACTAGTTTCTTCAACCTACGAAGAACTTTTTTTTTTTTTTATTGCATTGCACGTAAAACGTCTTTTGTATCTCAAACGCTTCCTATTGTAAAGTCACGAAGTTCTCTTAAACTGCCATAGAATGTTGGAATAGTTATTGTATGCGTCTTGAGTTTTCTGTTTGAGACGAAAGTTTCTTAGGTAATATGAAATATTAGTTAATAAGGAAAAAATACTATGTAATATTTCTAATATGTTTAAAGTACAAGTATTTTACTGAAAATATCTCAATTACCATACCTAATAATCAAATTTGAAGGGAGTCTATGCTTTTGATATAAAGGTAAAAAAATGTTATGACATATTTTATGTTAGTTCGATTTAAAAAAATATCTATGCTTTATTTCGTATTTTCATTTCGATAATCAAAACAAATGTTAATTGATGTTTAAAAAGAAATGCTACAGATTTTATTTTATTCGTATGGTTGATTTAATGCAGTTTGTTTTCATTTTTGTTTCATTAAATTATAAAATAAAAACGGAGAATAATTTCATTTATTTCATAAGTAATTTCTAATTCTTAAATAACTTTGTAATTTTTTTTTATTTATTTCATTGATATGTTAAATAACGTAGCGGAATATAACAGAAGTGCATAGTTGAAAGAATTTCTAATATAACAAAAGATTTTTCATTTATCTGTGATATTTATACCTTTTAAAATAATATTACCAGATAATTATAGAACAATAAATTTATGGAATAAATTGAGTTTTCCAAATCGTAGTAGAAAAATGCATATGTTCCAATCCAATCTAGAATACCTTCAAGCGAAGATTTAGAAAAAAATATATTATTTAGAAAGTTATATATCTATGAAAACTTTCAAGATAAAAAAATATCTTTCATTTTCCTCACCTTACAATTTTGTTAGATCTTTTGCAGTTATTGCAGATTTTCTAATAAATAAACAAACTTATCACTATTCTAAAGCAGAGTTATTCAGTTTTCTTCTTCAGAAAATACTATTCTAAAGCTGGGTATTTTGAACATTCGCCACTAGAACACCACAAATGTAAGAATCAGCTCTACTCAGAAAAGACCAGTTACACTACACACCCATAATTTAAAATACATGACTCCTAATGGTTGCAACGGAAAAATTCACCTCTCCTCCGCGAGTGCAACTTGAGAATTGCCTAGCCAACGATATATCGCGTCCATTCTTGACGTAGATTATGAGCTTTCGGTTGGGTTTTGACTATCGGGTTTCACACCAATTTCCCTCAATTAGGAAAACCATTGAAGGAAATGGAATAAAGGATTTAAAAGAAAGATATCTACGAGACAAAAAATTTAAAAAGTAGGATATCCACCAGACAATGGATTTAAAAGAAGGATATCCACCAACCAAAAGATTTAAAAGAAGCATGTCCACCAGACAAATGATTTAAAAGAAGGATATCTACGAGACAAAGGATATAAAGAAGGTTATTCATCAAACAAAGGATTTAAAAGAAGGATATTCACCAGACAAAGGATTTAAAAGAAGGATATCCACCCACCAAAAGATTTAAAAGAAGCATATCCACCAGACAAAGTATTTAAAAGAAGGATATCTACGAGACAAAGGATATAAATAAGGATATCCACAAGACAAAGGATATAAAGAAGTTTATCCACCAGACAAATGATTTAAAAGAAAGATATTCACGAGGCAAAGGATTTAAAAGAAGGATATCCACCAGACAAAGGCTATAAAAAAGAATTAAATACATTTTAAAGCGTTCCTAATCAATTTTCAAATACAGATAAAATGTTGTTGCAATTACAATGTAAATAATCAAAACTCTCTATAAAAAGTATTATATCTCATGTTTCGAATGATTTGAGGAAAATTTCTGTATTTTTTTTCCCAAGAAGTTTAGTTCTGTGATGAACACTTTATTAGTATTACGTCAAAAAAGAATTTGGCATTTCAAAACTAAAATGCAATCTTCATATATAACTTTACTGATCAATCTTATCTACTGATAAAACATTTTGATTTCTTAATGATTAACGTTAAATTTTATCTTGAGATATACAAGGTGATTGTAATTAAAGTTCCACTTTCAAAATGCTGTAAAAAAGAACCACTCTTTACAATGAGTTCAAATTTGAACTGAAGATACTTAAAGAATGGGCAACGGTACGTCATCAAAATAAAGTTCCAAAATGTATTAATAGATAACACTGGAGAGCAGCATAAAGAAAGTGAATTCGGCTGCCAGTGACATTTTGAATCGAATTACAACATATTTGACAAGAGTTGCAGAATAAACTAACTGTAGCGTCCAATGAGCTCGATTGTTTCTGTTTTTGACGGAAAAAAAGACTTCCAAGTCATTCAACAGTTGTGACACTGTTAGTGGAAAACCCATCCACCGCGGCAAGGTCATATCAAACTGGATGGGAAAAATCGGTGGAACTTCGGTTTGTAATCAGTTTTACCCTTCTTTAAGTATCTTCAGTTCAAATTTGAACTCATTGTGACGAGTGGTTCTTTTTCAATTCCTTCTATTAGCTAACACTCTCCCTATATATATCTTGTTCAAATTTTCAATCGTTCATAAAATACTTTTTATTCATCCACTCAAGTTCAAATACATTTTTTTGAACTTGTAGTGGATGACACTTGATGTTAATACAGATTTTTCAAATATTAATTCACTAATTAAATTTAATTACTTAATTTTAGTATTTTTTAGATTTAAGTTGCATATATCTTACCAATAGATAGCCCTTGATAGCCAGATAAAAAAAATGAAGGAAAATTATTCCTAAAGGACTTTTTGCAATATAGTGGAAAAAAAGTAGGAATTGACTTAAAAATTTATATATATATATATATTACTTGTTTTACAGCATTTTGAAAGTGGGACTTTAATTATAATCACTCCGTACATCGTATAATTTTGTTACTAATTACGAAGCGATGAAGACTTTTAAATTTTTTAAGTAATTGATTATAAATACACTCCTTATACGCTTTCGTTCATTTTGTCTTAAAACCGAATCAGTACTCAATGAGGGAAGTAGAGTACCTTTTATCGTGTACAGCTATAGGAATTAGTAGAAGAAATATCCGCTGAAGCAACCCTAAAGCTCCCCTGCCCAGCTGCGGTACAAATTAACAAAGCAACCGAGATAAAATTTGGACCTTGGATTCAGGCCGAAAGCTCTTGCTAAATTAGTTGAAGACTCTCAGGAGAAAACGTGGGTAGCACCTAACAATGCCCCTGAGAATCTTCTTTCCGGGAGAATCCGGAAAACAGGAGCGACCACCGTCAAAATCAGGATTAACGGCTATAAAAAGCTATTATTCTTCGGGTCAATGTAGTTGGAATTGCATCAGTTTGTTATTGGGGGTTGAGATATTTTTTTTCCTTAGAAATATATTATAATGCAAGTTCTTACGTAAGTTAATTGATTTGTAACTATGGTTTATATTATTTTTATATTTATATTATCTGTTGTAATGATAAGGAATATTAATTTGTGTTACAGAGCATTATTTAGATTCTTAAAATCTATTATTCATATAAATTGTTTTTATGCAATAAATATAATTAACCATGCAATTACTTTAGTAATTAGTAATATTATTATTGTCTATCTCACCATATATATCATGTCTGCCATGATGATAATATAAATAGTGCAAAAAATATAGATGATTTTGTCCCATTGTATTTTTGCTTTCTAGAAACGTTCGTTATGTAATTGTGCTACATACTCTCTTAAATATTGTATATTCTATTTATCTTCTATTGAATGGCGTTATTATACATCATTATGCTCCATTGTATTTTTGCTTTCTAGAAATGTTCGTTGTATTGTATTACATATTCTCTAAGATATTGTAGATTCTCTTTATCCTTGTATTAAAGGGCATTATGATATTATTTCTTTAATTTTTTTTATTTATCTTTATATTATCTTGTAATGATCGGAAACACTAATATGTGTTAGGGAGACAATTTGTCGTATTATTAATTGTTAAAATTTATTATTCATGTAAATTGCTTTTATGCAATAATTATAATTAATCATATAATTACATTAGTAATTAGTAATATTATTATTGTCTATCTCGCCATATATATCATATCTGTCAGGATAATAATATAAATATTGCAAAAGCTACCATGATCATTATGTCCCATTGTATTTTTGTTTTCTATATACAATGGGATGTATATATTCTCTAAGATATGGTATATTCTCTGTATCTTATATTGAATGGAGTTATGATATTATTTCTTTCAAACACTCATTAAATTGACTTATCTATGCATAATCATTGCAACTTCCTGAGAAATTCTAATTTTTTTTTAATTAAAAAATTTATAATTTTTAAAAAAAAATTTCTAATTAAATGAAATAAAATATGCGGGTCTGATGGCCGAGTGGCTAGAGCTGTGGCGCTCGGTACCACAGGTATCGGGTTCGAATCCCTGCGGTGCCATGGATGTTAGTAGTGGTTCGGAATCCACTTTAAACCGTAGGTCCCGGTCCTAACAGGATCGTAGAGCGTTTCGGGGGCATTGTTACTCCGCGTCCGTGGCTTATCTTCAAGTTGCACGCGCCCCCTGGGTAATGCAAAGTGAGTAATGTTATTGCAGCCCTTATGGCATAAAAGATCACGGTCTACGTGACAGCTGCATTAGAGAAAAAAAATGAAATAAAATATTCAATTCACACTACATGAAATGTTTTTTTTTTCATAAAAAACTCTTTATATGTGTCTAGTTTGAATTAATTCAGAATGTTCATAAGTTTTGATCCGCCTTGTATTCGCTGGGTCAAAGGAGCCTAAAGGGTTCTAGTTTCCTAATTTTAAAAAAAAGCTTTACATTTGAAACCAGACAAATGGTACCCATACGAAAGCTTCCATGTCTCTGGACACGATAAATCCGTAGGCAGGAAAGGCTTTCCAATGGACGGGGAGATATGAAGCAGGATGCGTACCTCTAATTGTAGTGACAAAATTGTTATGTTAATTGGAAAAATTATTTTTATATGCTTAATTTGTCACATCAGTATAGGGTGGTGGTATATAACGCTGAATCTACGACTTTGGCGTCGATGTTGCTGTTGATCGATGAGAATAGCCGGCATTAAAAAGTATTTCTTTGTATTTGGTATGTTTTGTAGTCAAAAAACAAGTATTCTCTTTGCTGAATTAAATCAGTAAAGCTTTGTAGATTGCTGTTAAAAATTCCGCACGATGGTATAGATTACTGTTGGAAATTCAGTACAATGTTAAATGTTGCTGTTAAATATTCTGTACAATGATATAGATTGCTATCAAAATTTCTGTACAATTCTTTTTCAGTGTGTGTGAACAAAATCATTTTAAGAAGTGTATTAAAAAACATTCATGTTCTTTTTCAGTGTGTGTGAACAAAATCATTTTAAGAAGTGTATTAAAAAGCATTCATGTTCTTTTTCAGTGTGTGTGAACAAAATCATTTTAAGAAGTGTATTAAAAAGCATTCATGTTCTTTTTCAGTGTGTGTGAACAAAATCATTTTAAGAAGTGTATTAAAAAGCATTCATGTTCTTTTTCAGTGTGTGTGAACAAAATCATTTTAAGAAGTGTATTAAAAAACATTCATGTTCTTTTTCAGTGTGTGTGAACAAAATCATTTTAAGAAGTGTATTAAAAAACATTCATGTTCTTTTTCAGTGTGTGTGAACAAAATCATTTTAAGAAGTGTATTAAAAACAGTGTGTGTGAACAAAATCATGTTCTTTTTCAGTGTGTGTGAACAAAATCATTTTAAGAAGTGTATTAAAAAACATTCATGTTCTTTTTCATGTGTGTCAAAATCATTTTAAGTGTATTAAAAAGCATTCATGTTCTTTTTCAGTGTGTGTGAACAAAATCATTTTAAGAAGTGTATTAAAAACCAATCATGCTCTTTTTCAGTGTGTGTGAACAAAATCATTTTAAGAAGTGTATTAAAAAACATTCATGTTCTTTTTCAGTGTGTGTGAACAAAATCATTTTAAGAAGTGTATTAAAAAACATTCATGTTCTTTTTCAGTGTGTGTGAACAAAATCATTTTAAGAAGTGTATTAAAAACCAATCATGCTCTTTTTCAGTGTGTGTGAACAAAATCATTTTAAGAAGTGTATTAAAAAACATTCATGTTCTTTTTCAGTGTGTGTGAACAAAATCATTTTAAGAAGTGTATTAAAAACCAATCATGCTCTTTTTCAGTGTGTGTGTACAAAATCATTTTAAGAAGTGTATTAAAAAGCATTCATGTTCTTTTTCAGTGTGTGTGAACAAAATCATTTTAAGAAGTGTATTAAAAAACATTCATGTTCTTTTTCAGTCTGTGTGAACAAAAGCATTTTAAGAAAAGGATTTAAAATTATTATTTTTCTTTTTCATTGTGCGTAAAAATCATTTTAAGATGTTAAGAAATGGAATAAAAAATATTCATGTTCTTTTTCGATGTGCGTGAACAAAATCAGTTTAAGAAGTGGATTAGAGACTAAAAATTGATAACCACTCTAACAACAAGAAACCAAAAACTTCAAAGAACCCTTAATTTCTGTTTTAGTTGAAATCCACAAATATCTTACTGAGCAAAGTAAAGAACCATAAATCGACCAATGGCGTGTACGAAGAAGAGAGAAATCAGAGTAAATTCGATATCTATTCAGCGTTAAACAGGAAATACAACGGAAGACGTTTTCTTGTGCCTACCGGAAAAGATTACGCAGAAGGCTGTATAGGAGTGAAAAAAATAAATATTTGCAGTTTCCCCTTATTTATCGATCGGATTGCTTGGAGGGCTTAATTGGGATTTACTGAAAATTGCCTTCTTATAACTAACATTCCAAAGCACCTGTAAATGAAAGAAAAAAGAAAAGTTCGCAAGTTTGAATCTGCTTGTTACATCTGTTGTTTTCGAAATGAGGAGACTCGTTGGCAATTGTGACAATGTATGTAAAGCATCGCGTCTACAGTCTAAATTTCTACTGAAACTTTTCCTGACTTTCTCTGAAACGACTTACAAATGATTTGGTTTGTAACCTCTACGATCATTTTGTACACACTTTAGTCTAATTAGACTGGCATCTACAAATTAACATGGATTCCTAACCACTCACAAACATCCATGTCACCGCCGAGATTCGAACCTGAAACCTGTGGTACTAAATGCCACAACGCCAGCCAGTTGGCCATCAGGCAAATTTATTCACGAATAAGAATTCATTACCCCTAAAAGTCCTTCTGGAAAGCAATGTCCTATTCTCTTCACCTAGATGCGGCCTGATGGCCAATTGACTAGCGGCCTGGTCTTTGGTGCCACAGGCTCCAGGTTCATATCCTGGCGGTGCATGTAGTGGTTCGGAATCCACTTTAAACTGTACTAGGTCCCTGTCTGTTTAGCCATCGTGTTCACATGCGAGTATAGCGACAACCAAACCAAATCTTCACTTAGTTATTCATGGAATATATCAACACTGTTCAACACCAAAAATATGTTATTTTTGAATTACCTTTTGCTAACAGTGAATTAAAGTATAAATTTCCTCTCAGTGACTTTTCTTAAATTTAATAAAGTGTAAGAATTAACCATGCATTTCCATGACATTTATATAGTAGACCACTCGCAGACATTAAACAAGGAATAGGTACGGGGTAGAGACCAAGATCAACTAGTCATTCTTTCATAAACATATTAATCCTCTGGAATTTGGAACCAGCGACTGGAGTTCAAGAGAAAGAATGAATTGTCTGAAGCAATCCAGACAGTAAAGAGGGTACAAAACCTTTGTGAGAACTTGTTTTAATATGTCTTTATAGTATAGATAATTACGTGAGGATTTTTTTTTTTATGTATTAAGTGTTTCATTTGTATTGTGCTGTCTTTGTATTAAAAAAAATGTCAGCTAAACCTTCTAACTCATTATTTTAAAGAAAAAAATATTAGTTTCCACTTCCAAAAAAATTAACTTCACTGAACAAGGCCACACCTATATTGCTATGTAAAATTAAATTTATACCATTTATAAATAAAAATTTATTAAATCAAGACCATTGATAAGACAATTTATTAAACCACGTAAATTATTAAACCAAGACTACACCTATACTACTACCTAAATTTTTATTTACATCATTTATAAATACAAATTTATTAAACCACGACCATTTACAAGACAATTTATCTAACCAAGACCACACCTATACTACTACATAAATTTTTATTTACATAATTTATAAATAAAAATTTATTAAAACCAAGACCATTTACAATACAATTTATTGAACCAAGAAAATTATTGAATCGAGGCTACACCTATACTACTACCTAATTTTTTATTTATATCATTTATAAATAAAAAATTTTTAAACCAAGACTATTGACAAGACAATTTATTAAACCAAGAAAATTATTGAACAAGACCACACCTAATATACTACTAACTACGTTTTTAATTACATCATTAATAAATGAAAATTTATTAAACAAGACCATTAAAAAGAAAATTTATTAAACCAAGAAAAGTATTGAACCAACACCACACCTATACTACTACCCAAATTTTAATTCTCGTCATTTATAAATAAAAAATATTTAAACCAAGAAAAATATTGAATTTAGACCACACCTATACTACTAACTAAATTTTAATTAGCATCATTTATAAATAAAAATTTATTAAACCAAAACCATTGACAAGACAATTTATTAAACTGAGAAAATTATTGAAGCAAGACCACACCTATACTACTACCTAAATTGTTATTTTTATTTATAAAAAAAGAACTATGTTAACTATTGTTAACTTATTTCTCAGGAACAAAATAATATTTAATATTATTTTTTCAGTTAACAATATCGTAACATTGTTCAGACGCAAACTAAAAACTGTTATTTGCATACAATATCAAATAATATTTGTCATATTTTGATTTAATAACACTGGAAAAATTCTTTATTGTGTGTATGAAGAAATTCCCTTCAATACCTTTTGAACTTTTCAATTTTGTTTTCCATTATAGACTTGTTTAGTCTCGAAAAAAATCATACTTTATACAAAGCAGCATATTTGTATATTTATTTATTTGAACCATATTTTTAAATCGATTTTCAAAGGCTAAATATACTCTTTTAGAGAGTTATTCTTCTGACGTTTACATTATATTTCAAATTCAATCACTTTGTATAAACAAACGCTCTTGGGAATACTTTCAAATCATTTTACCTTGTATTGTTCACACGCCTACGCAATACAGAGACCTTGTTACGAATTTCCACCCACGCTTTGATGCTTCCCTCAGTAAATCACATAACAGAAATTTTCTTTTGGGGCAAATAATAATTCTAAAACGTTGGAGATTCAATTTTAGAGAATTTCATATTTTCTAAAAGTGCTTAATTTCCTTTATAAACTAAAATAAATGAAATTTAATGTATTGGATTCTTTAAAAAAAATATTTTCTTTGATAAAAAAAACTACGTGAAATGTATAATTACGTGGGGTTTTTTTTTAAATGTATTACGTGTTTCATTTTCCATGTAATGTATTCGTGTAATTCGTAATGTATTAAATTTATTCGTGTCTTTGAATTAAAAAAAGTATGGCAGCTAAAAGTTCCATCTAATTATTTTAAAAGAAAAAAATTAGTTTCCAACTTTGATACAATAAACTTTACTGAACCAAGACTACACCTATACTACTGCTTAAATTTTTATTTACCTCATTTATAAATAAAAATTTATTAAACCAAGACCATTGACAAGACAATTTATTAAACCAAGAAAATTATTGAACTAAGACCACAATTATACTACTACTTAAATTTTTATTTACATCATTTATAAATAAAAATTTATTAAACCAAGACCATTGACAAGACAATTTATTAAACTAAGAAAATTATTGAACCAAGACCATACCTATATTATTACCTAAATTTTTATTTACATCAATTATAAATAAAAATTTATTAAACTAAGAGCATTGACAAGACAATTTATTAAACCAAGAAAATTATTGTACCAAGACCACGCCTATATTACTACCTAAATTTTTATTTATTTATCATTTATAAAAAAGAAGAAAGTGTTTCGATAAATAAAAATTGCTAACTAATTAGTTAACTTCTTTCTCTGGAACAATAATAATATTTAATATTATTTTTTTTTCATTTAACAGTATCGTAACATTGTTAAGAATCAAACTAAAAACTGCTATTTACATATAATATCAAATATTGTTTGTCATATTTTGATTTAATAACACTGGGAAATTTTTTTAATGTTTACATGAAAAAATTCCCTTCAATACCTTTTGAATTGTTTACTATTTTTTCCATTATAGACGGATTCAGTCTTGAAAAAGTTCTTACTTTGTACAAAGGAACATATTTGTATATTTATTCATTTGATCCATATTTTTAAATCAATTTTCAAAGGCTAAATATACTCTTTTAGCGAATTATTTTATCAAATAGTTATTATATTAGATTAGTTTAGTTTAGTTTACATTAGATTTCAAATTCAATTACTTTGTATAAACAAACTCTTTTGGGAATACCTTCAAATCATTTTACCTTATATTGTTCACACGCCCACGCAATACAGATACCTTGTTACGAGTTTCCACCCACGCTTTAATGCTTCCCTCAGAAACTCATTTTACAGAACATTTCTATTGGAGGCAAATAATATTTCTAAAACGTTGGAGATTCAATTTTAGAGAATTTCCTATTTTCTAAAAGTGTTTAATTTCCTTTGTAAATTAAACACATGTAGGCAAGAGATTCTAATGTATTGTATTCTTTAAAAAAATATTTTGTTTGATAAAACACTCAAATTCGTTTAACGTAGTATAGTGGTTTGAAATATTTATTCCAAAAAAATAAAAAGCTTATTTGTTGCAGTTTTTATTTATTTATGTTTTTAAATGTTATTTACTATACACTTTTCAAAATGTATCGCAAACCATTAAATAAAATATTGATTAAACAAAATTTTGAAAAAGTATTGCTCCTCTCTATTTCATCTATTTTATCTCATTATCTATTTTAAAATAGGTTTACAAGAAATTATGTTTTGATTTTCAAATCAATTGTTTAATTTGTTTTCGAGATTGTTTTCATGAATTTGAAATATTTTAAACTATATTCAAAATTTTATTATTTTTAATTTAAACAATTATATTATGAAATCATTAAATGTAGCTGCATATTTCCTTAGATTTAATTAAATAATTGTTATATTGAAATAAATATCATTAGTTTAAATAAATTAGTTTCCACCTACAAATCAATAAACTTTACTCAATCAAGACCACGCCTGTCTAAATACTACCTAAATTTTTATTTACAATATTTATACAAAAGAGTAAAGTATTTCAATAAATAAAAATTGCTCAACTAAATAATTAACTTATTTCACAGGAGCAATAATAATATTTAATAATAATTTTTTTCCATTTAACGATATTATAACATTGTTTAGAGGCAAACTAAAAATTCTTATTTACATACAATGGAACAATTCCTTATTGTTTGCGTGAAGAAATTCCCGTCAATACCTTTTGATGTTTTTTTTTTTTTTTTTTTTTTTTTTAAAGTTTACATTATATTTATTTATTCGAACCATGTTTTTAAATCGGTTTTCAAATTCATTAGTTACTTTTACATTAGTTCCAAATTCAGTAAAAAAAATGCTCATGGGGATTCCTTCCAATCATTTTCCCTTGTATTGTTCACACGCCCACGCAACACAGAGACCTTGTTACGAGTTTCCACCCACGCTTTAATGCTTCCCTCAGAAACTCATATAACAGAACATATGTTTTAGGGGCAAATAATAATTCTAAAACGTTGTAGATTCAATTTTAGAGAATTTCATATTTTCTAAAAGTGTTTAATTTCATTTATGAAATAAATACATGAAGACAAAAGAAATTAATTTTAATGTATTGTATTCTTTAGAAAAAATATTTTGTTTGATAAAAAAAAAAAGCAAATCAGTAAAACATTGCGTTTTAAAATAGTGGTACCAAAAAATGAAAATCTTATTTTTTGCAGATTTTTTGAAATTTATACATATATTTTTAAATGTTATTTGGAATACACTTAACAAATGGTTTCACAAACTATCAAATAAAAATAATTATTAAACAAAATTTTGAAAATTTTTTTTGCTTTGATAAAATTTAACTTTAACATGTTTTATTGGTATTTTGCTTTAAGAATTTGAAATAAATAGATTTTAAATACAGTGTAGTGCAGCAAGCTCTTCTCTTTCTAAAAAAACGGTACAGCCTAGATAACGCTGAATCAGCTACATGTTTGTGTTTTTAATGACGAATGACTTCATGTTCAAGTCCCTGACGTTTAAAAATACTTTCTTTATTTTTGCTTTCCGTAAAGAACAGCCTAATACAAGATGAAAAAGGAATGTTATTCACAAAAATTTTCAATATGAATAAAATAACAATAAATAAATCCCAATTTCCATAAATAAAAATAGCTTTCGGATAAAGTTCAATAAAAACCTTTCAACTGCTTATTAAAAAACTTTTAGCCCTAGATTGAGTATCCAAGAACTTTAAGAACACTTTCTAATGGTTTTGGTATAGATTTGAAATAATTTTAATAAATTATGAATCTTTTTCATGCATTATAGATTTTAGTTGCTCTTTTATAAAGTGTTATGATTCCCAATTCTGTTTGCAAATTCTGGTCAAATATATTCTATTGGATTCAAATCACATGATTAAGAGACATTTAATGACTACTTTATAATTGTAAAGAAACCACAATCGAGGCCACAATGGCAACTTGCTCCGCTGGAGCTTTGTTGTAAGACACTGCTTCGAAACACGAAGAGACTCGATAGCGTTTCTGTTATTCAGCATCTTGCTTCGTGAGTTGGTCTACCTGGTGGGAGTTTTCCAGGTTTTTATCCCATATGATATGCAAATTCGGGGTAGTTCTCCTTTAAAGTCCTCCCGGAAGGTACTACCTTCCTTCTTCAGCAACACGAAGCAGAAGTCAGACTTCTACCTACGGGTGCTCCATCACAACAGAAGCTGCAACCCTCTTCCATCCTTCCATGAGGAATACGACCACAACCACAATCGAATTTTTAAGTATATTTTTATTGCTATCCACATAAAGCTTAGGAGTTTCTCAGTAAGCTGAAATTTTCGACTTAATATTTTAAATTTTCTATTAATATGTCAATATATTTATTGATTTATAATTCTATCAATAAATTTGAACCTATCCACTCACGCCTGAGATTACGCAAATACTAGATCCATATTTATTGCATTTGCTTATGTCAATAAATATACCTCTGTGAAAGCATTTTTCATGTTTCTGGCAGGTCAAATTCGTAGTTTTCAATTCTTTATGATGTAGAATTTTCTTCTTGCCACTTCACCATAATATCTGGTTGATCAAATTATTCTATGAACTATTTTTCAGTTCTGCTCTAAGTTATGTAACCGATTATCTTGCATTTTTATTAATTTTTTATGAGTGACAGTTCATTTCATTTCATTTGACAGTTTTGTTGGCCTGGTTTATCTTCATTAACTGTTTATTCTTATATGCCTTTTATAAAGTTTTATGATAGAAAAAACCAGAAATTCACTTAAAAAATCTCTGATTAAGGTTTTCTATTATTAATATTAATATTGTGATCTTTTTATAGAAAATTAATAATTAATTTGCTTGATATATGCTTGTCTGATATAGTCGCATAATTATACTAATTGTTTAAAAAAAGACATTAAATGAAAACGACTGAATATCCTAAACATATAATTGCATTTAAAACATTTATTTACGATCGAAAATAAATGTTGAATACATAAATTTGGTATGAGTGTAAATAGTATTCGAAAACATTTATAAGATTTTTTTAAGATTATAAATATTCTTTTTTTTTAAATTTGCAAAATATTTTATCTAATCAACTGCATATTTCCATGACATTACTATCAAATCTAATATTACGTTTAATAAACCATATTGTATTGAGTGAAATGAATAAAAGGGTTTTTTTTTCATATTTTGAAATTTTTAATTATTTCCATTTTTGTCTTGAAATTATATCAAGAATCACAATCATACGAAAACTTCTGCGGAGCTCAGTAAATAAACTAGAAATTATTTTTACTCACTATTTATAACGAAATGGAATTTAAATTCTAAAAGATAAATTTTCTTATTGACCAGGCTATCTTTAAGAATTTGGCCTATTGGAAAATGTATCTTTTAGATATAGCTTAGTGTAATATTAACTTACCTATAATATTATGCTGGTTATATATATATATATATATATATATATTCAAGCCGGCTATATATATATATATTGGCTTGGCTATTGGATTATTTGAAATAAATAAAAAAAGACATTTAAAAAATAATAATATTTTCTCCTTTTAATTTTAGAATTTAATTATTTATCTAATTACCTTAATTTTTCATATTCGTCACTGTAAACAATTTTAAGGAAAAATAATTACATGAGAAAAGAATGTCAGGTACATGGTTTTAAATAAATGAAAAGGTCGCCATATCAAAAATAAAAGGTCGTTCTTATTTATTAAATTAAGTCACAACGACTGTCATGTTGTGGATAAAATAATTCATAAAATTTTGAAGAAAAAAAACAAATCTAAGAAACTACAAAAAGAAGTTAACAGAAACAATAAAGCATTTATGAGCTATGTTAAAATTCTCAGTATAAGAGAAAAGAAACCTTTTAAATAAACAGAGATTTCATCAGGACACCTCAGAACTCATATCGTATTCCGAGCATTTCGTATGAATAATGCAGAAAACGTACACCTCACCCACTCAACACATCAGGCGCATATCTTTGCGAATAGCAGATATAAAAAAAGAGACGTTTTGAGACCAAAATAGCAGTCTTAAAAGCCATAAAGTTGATTTCGCAAGCGCTTGCGAAACCCCACTCTTTTATAAAACGTCAGCTTGTGACGATGGAACAAAAGGTCCTCCAGAAATGTGTATTAGGCATGACAGAAATGCATGCACGTCGTATTAAATGCTGTCTTTTTTTACCTTTTTGACGTTTTTTTATATCTTTTCAGAAAAAATGCAAAATGTATACTTTTTTTTTTATTTAGGAGTAGAAGACTTGCAAAAGTCTTTACAAAATGAATACTTTTTATTACAAAAGATGAAAAGATAAAAGCCTCCTTAATTTTAGTAGACAGAAAACAGTAGTAGTAATACACGTTTTTTCTTTTTTTTTTCTTATCCCACTTGGTAGACAACAATATTTAGACCAAGTCCAAGAAACCCGGAGAAGGAAAATTGGGAAAGGGAGGCAGCTTCTGCTGTTGATGAATCACCTGTAGGGAGAAGTCTGACTTGGCTACAAGTAGTTGAAGAAGGAGGGCAGTGCCTTCCGGGTGGGCTTTTAGGGGGAACTACCCCGCTTCGCGTATGAAAGAAAACCCGGAAAACTCCCACCAGATGGTCTGATTATTGAGTCAAGATGCTGAACATCACAATCGCCATCGAGTCTCTTCATTCTTTGAAACAGTGTCTACAAGATGGTGAATTTATTTAAATACCTTCGTTGCAGCTTTGATAACAGCAAGATATTTTGCTTTATTTTTACTGGGAAAAATACAGTTTTTCTGATGTAAAAGTTTATTGGTTTGTTTTGAAAAAAATTTTGTGCTATTCAAATATTGTTTGGAAAGCTTTTTTTTGAATTTTTGACTGAGTTGCTGTCAACGGATTCATTTTCATTGCCCTATGCTGTGCATGGAGACTGGTGATATTGAGGGGACACGACAGTGAGGGGACATTATGAGACACGACAGTGTCTACAACAAAGTTGCCAGCGGATTGAACCTCAGCCTTAATGCTCGCCAGCGCTGCACGTCGCTTCTTAGCCACGAGTCGCTCTACAATATTCTACACCAATTTAATATTCAATCATGAATATTTTTTGTTTGGTTCAAAAAATAATTTGAAAAGAATCTTTAGAAAGCATACATAAGTCATGATATTTTCAAATAATTCTAGCTAAATGTTATGTGTTTAGGATGAAGAACAATAAAAAAAATTTATGACAAAAAAAATTATAAACATTGTGAAATTAATATAAGAATATAGGGTCGATATTTAAAATAATGCTACATAAATCATTCCTTACTAAAACAAAATGATATAAATAATTTCTAAAATCGAAACATATCAAAAACAAAACGTAAAATCCAACGTACCAAAAGTTACAGGACTTTATATTTTTTTGCATGATTTTATATTTTTATGCACAATTTTCTTTTGCACTGAAGTAATCTGGCGGGCATCATTAAGGTATAGTTCGATCAATGATTGTGTAGAATTTTGGTTGTTGTTGGGACTACTTCTCAGTGTCCTGCAGTGCTGGATGGATACCCCATGAGTAACCTATTCAGTTTATTCAATTTAGTCATGGATAAAGGGAGAAAGAGAAGCTTCTGTTGTGATGGAGCACCCGTAGGTAGAAGTCTGATTTACGTGTCGCTGAAGAAGGAAGGCAGGGACTTCTAGGAGGAATTTTATGGAGTAATCTTCTACTCCCACCAGGTAATCCGAATAACGAGGCAAGATGCTGAAGATCACAAACGCTATCGAGTCTCCACGTTTTTTGAAACGGTGTCTACAATAAAACCTCCAGCTGATTGAACCTCCGTCCTAATGGTCATCAGCGGTGCGCGTTGACACTGAACCTCGAGTCGGGCTGTAATACAAGTACTAATGATAATACAACAACAGTAATGATAACAATTCAAGAACTTTTGATTAAGATGACATAGAGGGTGTTTCTTTATTAATAAAGATTTTTTTTCCTTATAACTTTTGAATCCATATCTTTTACTTTATAAAATTTACATTCAATTAAGATTTGAAATTATTTTTTTAAATAATATGATAAAATAGTTATTACATTTACTGTCAGTTAGTAGATTAAAAATACGAAAATAGCTTAAATATGTTTGTTCATCATAATAAATTTGTTTTCATGATCATTATAGAGATTAGGGCTTGAATGGCCGAGTGACTAGCGCTCTGCCGCTCGGTACCATGGATGTTTGTAATAGTTCGGAATCCACTTTAAGTCGTAGGCGTAGAGCTGACAATCTTATCCCGTGGAAAAAGGTTAGTGTCACATGGCCAAGTCAGGCTTCTACCTACGACTACTCCATCATAACAGCCTCGGGTTGTCATATTATGAGGAAGATCATATTATAGGTTCTTGGGCTTGGTCTAGATGTTGCTGTCTATCAAGCGGGATGGGAAACAAAAATTATGTAGATTATATTTTTTTATTAAATATCCATAATAATATCGTGCAAAATATTTAACATTTTAACTAAATTGTCTATAAAAACATAAAAAAATATTATATTATATGTATGTCGATAAAAATAAATAAATAATGATATTTCTGTGAAATTGATAACAATGGCTAACGGTAAATATTGAAGATGACGTAATTTTTTCATCAAAAAAATGTGCGTGATAATTGCTTTTTGATGAAATGAAATTCTCCCGGAATGTTTAGAAGTAATTTAAAAATACTTTTTATAGTGATGCAATGATACTATCATTACATCATCGTACTGATCCTTTGCATTATCCGATTATTATTCTTCATGTTGTTTAATCATTAAAACTGTCTAATAGGATGTTTTAATGACAGTGAATCAAAAGCTAACATTGAAATTTTAGATAAAATGAGTTACCAGGAGTTGCTACCGGAGATTTTTTTTTTTTTACTTCCAATGGCGGGCACAAATACAACATAGAAAAAACGAAAAAGCATCAAAACACAGTAGTAGAAGTAAAGACCGAAATCATCGCCCCAGAGTTCACGGAATATATCCAGCAACATCTCTAGTAGCAAATGCGTTACATCTGATACACCTTCTACAGCCTACACTGTTAAATTTCTGCACATAAATTATTTCTACTACAAATTATATCACTTACGTGTAGAAGGCCCATTATGGTTTTCTAAGAGGACTTTTTATAGGTGGTTGACCTTATTTATATATCTTTAGCAAGAGGAAATCCGGAATTCGTACCTGGAAGACTGTCTGTCAGTGACAAACATTCGTATGGGTGTGTCCTAATTTTTTCTGAGACTCCTCGTTGTAGAAATCAGAGATTGGCATTCGTGATACCAGCGGATTCAAATCTTCACGCTAACTTAAGCGTGCTAAACCTGGATTAAGAATTTAATTGCGTGCATTATTCTGCATTACCCGTTTTATACAAAGATATCAAAGAGAAAATAGAGAGTTTTTGCATACCGTACGTTAGTTACCGTCGGACGTCCGTTAGCTTTTTCTCCCTAGCGCGCATGCTCAGTTTCCTATGAGCATGCGCGCTAGGGAGAAAAAGCTAACGGACGTCCGACGGTAACTAACGTACGGTATGCAAAAACTCTCTAATACCTTAAAACGGGAGGGTTACCTTATCAAATACCTTACCTTAAAATACCTTAAAAAATACCTTACCTTAGAAAATAATAGAGAGTTTTTGCATACCGTATTTTGGACGTCCGTTACTTTTTTCTCCCTAGCGCGCATGCTCATAGGAAATTGAGCATGCGTATCTATAATAATGTTTCCTATGAGCATGCGCGCTAGGGAGAAAAAGCTAACGGGCGTCCAAAATACGGTACGCAAAAACTATTACCTTAAAAAAATAACTTAGAAAATACCCTAATTTTAACTCATAATGGTTAAAATTAATAAATATTTTCAGAAATTTATATATATTATATATAAATCTTCGTCCTCAAACGATCAAGACAGATTCATGTTTTCTAAAAAATATTCGAAAAAATAATTGTTATTTAACAAAATAAATAATATAATGATCGTCAAATAAAATTGTTAAAATAATTGTTATATATTATAATTATCAAAAATAATTGTTATAATAATTATTAAAAATAATTGTTATTTAATAATTATTTTTAACAGAACCCGATTGGCAAACCATTACTGTTATTCTTTAATCTAGTTTGATTTATTTTAGAGTTATTTAAAGATTTTCATTGTAAAGAACATGATTCATAAAAATCAATTTTCACAAACAGTTTTTATCTACGTTATATATAAAACCTGATCCACATATGTTCAAGATAGATTCGTATTTTCTAAAAATAATCGAAACAACAATTATTTTCAACAGAACTCGATTGGCAAATCCATTGCTGTTATTCATTAGATTGGCTTGATTTATCTTGTATTTGTCTATCAATTTTTACTGTAAAGGACATGATTCTTGAAGAACATGATGAACAATTTTTATCTATGTCATATATATAAAACTTCGTCCTCATAAGATCAACAGAGATTCGTAATTTCTAAAAAAAATTCAAAATATTATTTTTAACAAAACTCGATTGAAAAATCCGTAACTGATATTCTTTAGACTGTCTTAATTTATCTTGGAGTTATCTACAAATTTTCAATGTAAAGAACATGATTCATGAAGAAAATGATGAAAAATTTTCATAAACAGTTTTTATCTATATTATATATAAAACTTCATCCTCATACGAGCAAGATAGATTCATAATTTCTGAAAATATTCGAAATAACATTTATTTTTAACCGAACTCGATTGGCAAATCCATTATTATCCAACAACAGGTTTTGGCGTGCTCTTTTCGGTCTTGCGTCACCTTTGATACGATATTCGCTCGATTGATAGGTTGTTTCCGGGTCGTAAGCAGAAATCTAAGTCTCATCTCCAGTTAAGATGCATTTCAACTTCCCCTGATAGTCAGAAAGCATTGTTTCACATACTTCAACGTGACGATGCTTTTCCAAAAAATTCGAGATTTGACACGTTTGAGGCCCAAAACATCTTTTAAAATGGAATTAACCATTCTTTTTGAAATTCCAACTTCATCAGCAAAATCTCTAATTGTAAATCGACGGTTTGCAAGCACCGAATCTTTAATATTTTTGGACATGAGCTTCGTCGGTTAGGGATGATGGTCGAATCAGAGCGCTCTTCGTCTTCAACGCGTTCTCAGCCTTCTTTCAACTGTTTATACCACTTGTTTTCCGATATAGTTTGCTCACCGAACGCCTTCTGCAACATTCTACACGTTTCCGCACACGAATACTCATTCGGTAAACAAAATTTAATCCAAGTTCATTGCTCAATGAATTCAGGCATTTCAAAAATCGCCGAAATCACTTTTAGCACCTCACAAAGCCAAGCGTAACTCAAACACTAATGAATATTTTGGCGTCAAATTACACACAGATGTCAAGAACAGTGCCATCAACCTAAAAAAGAAAAAAAATTGAAATTCCATAAGCCCCGGGAATTTTAAATTGAAAATTGGCTTTACCTTTTGGCCTATATATATATATATATATATATATATAAAACTTTGTCCTCGTATGATCAAGATAGATTGATATATTTTCTAAAACTGAATCAATCTTGATCGTATATTCGAAATATTATACATAATTATATTCCAAATAACAATTATTCGAAATAACAATTATTTTTAACAGAACTGGATTGGAAAATCCGTTACTGTTATTCTTTAGGCCGGCTTGATTTATTTCAGAGTTAGCTATAGATTTTCACAGTACAAAACGTGACTTAACTTCGAATCCGCGCCATCTGTTGATGTTTTTCATTTTTTAACTTGTTTTTTTTTAATTGTGTTGCCTACGGTTTTAATCCAAATGATGCAAAAACTGTTGTGTAAATATAATCTTTACTAAGAAGTGACTGTAGGAATTACATCATGAAAATTTAAAGTAGAATATTTCATAAAATATATCGATATATTCATATCGATGCAAAGCTGTCTGCATGCGCATTATTTTTTATTTTTTTGTCCACATTTATACTGGTTATAGTATGTAATACTTATATGTAATCCTTATGCTAGACAGATTTGCAATTTTGCAGACAGCTTAATGATGTTTTATAAAAAAAACAAGCTTCTTAATTCTGAGCATCAGATGAAAATCTTTTTTAGGAAACACATATACTTATTACTAAGCTGGAACTTTCTGAAACTTTATTTTAGGTGATCAAATATTTAATCCGTATTACTTGTTGACTTAACGGAATAAATGTCAACTCGGAGAACTTCTGTAAAAACATTCTCAGTATTAGACATCGTATACATTTCGTGGCTATCAATTTACAATTATCAATTTGACTAATTTGAAGACTTTATGTTTTGCATTAGAAATATTTATTATTATAGATATGTATGTAGATTTACACCGGTTTCAACTGATGCATCCCGGCCGAACCTACAGTTTTGTTAAGACTTCTCTACCAATCTAACACTGGGTGTACTTTTGCAGTGGATATCTAGGGGTGTATTTGTGATCTGGCGCATTCAGTGTTTTCGGTACCAATCGAGATTTAACGCGTTTGAGGTCCCGATACTTTTGAAATTCCAACATCATCAGCAAGGTCTCTAATTGTAAATCGACGGTTTTCAAGCAGCAAATCTTTAATTTTTTTAACGTGAGCTTCGTCGGTTGAAGTTGATGGTCGACCAGAGGACTCTTCGTCTTCAACGCGTTCTCTGCCTTCTTTGAACTGTTTATAGCAGTTCTAAACATTTCTTTCCGATATAGGAATGATTACCGAATGCCTTCTGCAATATTCTATATATTTTCGCAAGCAAAATTTAATGCAAGTTCTTTGCTCAATTAATTCAGGCATTTCAAAAATCGCCAGAATCAGTGTTAGGGTCTCACAAAGCCAAGAGTAACTCAAACAATAATGGATATTTTGATGTCAAATTTCACACAGATGTCAAAGACAATGCCAGCAACCTAAAAAAGAAAAAAAATTTAAATTGCATAATCATCTAGGAATTTTAAATGGAAAATGGGTCTTACTTTTTGGACACATTAGTACTCATAAACATATGACAAAAACTGATTTACCAATGGTTTCACGTCCATGTCTGAGTGTTGCCGTTGGTTCTAATTTTTTCTGTATGTACCAGAATTGCCAGACCATTCATCCCTAGATTTCAATACATGTGGTGTTAACAATCTGTAGTCTACCACTCCCATAATCCGTTCCTCTATTGAAATCACAAATCAGTGTTGCACTTGGTTTGATATATGTGGACATACTTATAAACATTTGACAAGAACTGGTTTACCAACGGTACATCAGAAGAGTAACGTAGGACATATACATAGAAAGTTTGTCAGATAGGTAATCTTTGTATGTTTCATCAGTTTATGATCACATGTACTTTCCTGTTTAGCTACGTAAATACTCGTAATAAATTATTCTTTTGGCTTATATTATGGAATTCCACCCTATATATGACCGTCTAATACCCAGGTCCCAGTTTAACAAGTCTATCGTAAGTCTATTTTTTTTTATTTGTTAGCTTAATTTAATATTATCGAAGCTCGACTGGTGGCTCAGTGGCAACGCGCGTCACTGGCGAATTTTAATGTGGAGGTTCAATCCGCTTGTGGCTTTGTTGTACACACTGTTTCAAAAAACGAGGAGGCTCGATAATGAGCCGAAAATAAAGATACTCATGTGATTCTCAGCGGCAGCGCTGGTTGCGCTCTACTTCCTCTGAGGGTGAGATTCCCGAGGCCTACTGGCAATTTCTTCTGAACACTAAAGAGGGCTGCGCTCTTGCAGTGCGTAGGAGGAAGCACAGTTACATAACTATTTTTCTAAAATTAAAATTTTTACCTCTTTAAATAAATTCATCTGAACAGTTTCTTTATGCAAACAGTTAATTTAACTAAGAAATTACATGATTTATTAATTTCATTTAGAATTATAGATAAAATTTTATTTTCATTGGAATTTCACCCCCAGAGAAATAAATGAATAAAATTAATTACTCATTAAACATTTCAAATTGAATATCAATTTAGAGGGATAACAAAATATTTACTTTAAGTGTTTTCAGACATTAAAACCTCCTAAACTGTTAAAAATAAATAGCTTTAAAATTTAACAAATTGAACAAGACTTATTAGAAACCCACGCAGAATTACGGCTTAGAGAAATCGTTTTAGATTGTATTATGGTAGAATGTCGTGCGAAACGTCTCGCGAATGAATGGTATTTGGTCATTACACCACAGGCTTTTAGAAAGTTTCGCTAATTACACAAGAGTTGAGATCATTAACCGCATAATCTTAAGATAGAACCACTAACTGCATGACCTTTACCTTTGTAATTATTTGCGGTTTCCTTTCATCATAAGCCCACTTAGAAAGCCATCAAATTAGCTTCATTGTGGTCTCAGGAGACTCATAGATTTATTTCAACAGCAATGGAATTCCATTTAATATAAAAATATTCCTACTATTAGCTATTACATTGTTTGTTACATGTTAGATCAATACAATATTTCAATTTATTTCCCTCGAAATATTTTACGCTGTTTGTTAAATATTTAAAAAAAAATTAAAAATATATTAATTATTTGTAAATTAAATAATTACAATAAATAATAGACTCTAGAATACTGAAAAACTCCGACTTTGGGGTGAACTAAAATTTATGTTTTTAATTTTCGTTTCTTGTATAGTAAACCAGATTCCTGTATCTGTACATATATAAATGCACAGATGTAAATAAAAATTAAAGTATTCCCCAACCTCTGTTCAGTCACCCCTCAGCTTTAACTTTTAGTTAAGGGTAGAGGAAATAGACTCAGAATATTATAGAATTTCAAAAAAAAAAAAAAAAAAAAAAAAAAAAAATAGAGAGACATTGGCAATAAAATAGATTGATAGTGAATGAATGTAGACAAAAAGCGAAATATAAAAAAATAAATAACTCATTGTCTTCTAGCACTTAATACTGTAGCGAAGTTCTAAAAACAATTTTCTAATTCTTTATGTTATTTCAATTATTTTTCATTGTTTATTTAGTAATTGAGCATTTTCTGAATAATTAATTACGAGCGATTAATTTACAGGACGATTATAAAAATATATTTCAATCGTTTATCGAACGATTTAACTGTAGAACAATTATAAAAATATTTATTTTTCAATCATTCATCGAACGATTTAATTATAGAACGATTATAAAAATATCTTTCAATCGTTTATCGAACTATTTAATTATAGAACGAATATAAAAATATCTTTGAATAGTTCATAGAACAATTTAATTATAGAACGATTATAAAAATATCTTTCAATCGTTTATCGAACTATTTAATTATAGAACGAATATAAAAATATCTTTCAATAGTTCATAGAACAATTTAATTATAGAACGATTATAAAAATATCTTTCAATCATTCATCGAACTATTTAATTATAGAACGAATGTAAAAATATTTTTCAATAGTTCATCGAACGATTTAACTACAGAACGATTATAAAAATATCTTTCAATCATTCATCGAACTATTTAATTATAGAACGAATGTAAAAATATCTTTCAATAGTTCATCGAACGATTTAACTATAGAACGATTATAAAAATATCTTTCAATCATTCATCGAACTATTTAATTATAGAACGATTATAAAAATATCTTTCAATCGTTTATCAAACGATTTAACTATAGAACGATTATAAAAATATTTTTCAATCATTCATCGAACGATTTAATTATAAAAAGAATATAAAAATATCTTTCAATCGTTCATCGAACGATTTAATTATAGAACGATTATAAAAATATCTTTCAATAGTTCATCGAACGATTTAACTATAGAACGATTATAAAAATATTTTCAATCATTCATCGAACGATTTAATTATAAAAAGAATATAAAAATATCTTTCAATCGTTCATCGAACGATTTAATTATAGAACGAATATAAAAATATCTTTCAATAGTTCATAGAACAATTTAATTATAGAACGATTATAAAAATATCTTTCAATCATTCATCGAACTATTTAATTATAGAACGAATGTAAAAATATCTTTCAATAGTTCATCGAACGATTTAACTATAGAACGATTATAAAAATATTTTTCAATCATTCATCGAACGACTTAATTATAAAAAGAATATAAAAATATCTTTTAATAGTTCATCGAATGCTTTAATTATAGAACGAATATAAAAATATCTTTCTATCGTTCATCGAACGATTTAATTATAGAACGAATATAAAAATATCTTTCAATAGTTCATAGAACAATTTAATTATAGAACGATTATAAAAATATCTTTCAATCATTCATCGAACTATTTAATTATAGAACGAATGTAAAAATATCTTTCAATAGTTCATCGAACGATTTAACTATAGAACGATTATAAAAATATTTTTCAATCATTCATCGAACGACTTAATTATAAAAAGAATATAAAAATATCTTTTAATAGTTCATCGAATGCTTTAATTATAGAACGAATATAAAAATATCTTTCAATAGTTCATAGAACGATTTAATTATAGAACGAATATAAAAATATCTTTCAATCATTCATCGAACGATTTAATTATAGAACGAATGTAAAAATATCTTTCAATAGTTCATCGAACGATTTAACTATAGAACGATTATAAAAATATTTTTCAATCATTCATCGAACGATTTAATTATAAAAAGAATATAAAAATATCTTTCAATCGTTCATCGAACGATTTAATTATAGAACGAATATAAAAATATCTTTCAATAGTTCATAGAACAATTTAATTATAGAACGATTATAAAAATATCTTTCAATCATTCATCGAACTATTTAATTATAGAACGAATGTAAAAATATCTTTCAATAGTTCATCGAACGATTTAACTATAGAACGATTATAAAAATATTTTTCAATCATTCATCGAACGACTTAATTATAAAAAGAATATAAAAATATCTTTTAATAGTTCATCGAATGCTTTAATTATAGAACGAATATAAAAATATCTTTCTATCGTTCATCGAACGATTTAATTATAGAACGAATATAAAAATATCTTTCAATAGTTCATCGAACATTTTATAAAATTAAATTTTAATTAAATGTGTTCAGCTAGTTGGTTGTAAAATTCCTTTCACAATCAACCCTATATATAAATGATGAAAACTTGTAAATGGAAATGATAAAAAAAAAAAAAAATCCTATGCAATTTGCTAAAACACGTGCATCTTTCAAAAAAAGGATTTCGACATTTTTTTTATTTTATTTTATTCTTTAATACTTACTTACGGAAGAAATCTAAAAATGTGTTTTGGGGGAAGCAATTATTTTAATAAAACGGAAGATTTCATTAAGAGGATTACGAAAAAAAAATACGCAATGGATTAACTTTTAAATCTGTTGTTCAAAAATATAAAGCTTTAAATAAAACCGTACTTACAGTTGTTTTTCAATTTTATTAAGTAAACAGTTTCAACACAGTTTTATCCAAAAGATGGCAAAAAGTTTTCATTTAATTTAAAGCTTTAAAAGTTGTTCGGATTTATATATGTATATGTATATATCTTAGAAATGTATGCATATATCATTCCCTTTATTTTTAACAAACAACGACTAAAAGGATTTAAACTAAATTAAAAAAATTATAGTATTTAAAAAGCGTCAAAAAGGAAAGGTGTTTTTTAAATCTAACCCTAACGATTTCTTTAATCTTTAACAAAACGATTTTCTTTTTCTTCAATTCCTTCTATTAGCTCACACTCTCCCTATATATATCTTGTTCAAATTTTCAATCGTTCATAAAATACTTGTTATTCACCCACTAAAGTTCAAATACATTTTTTTAACTTGTTGTGGACGACACTTGATGTTAATACAGTTTTTTTCTAATATTAATTCAGTCATTAAATTTAATTAATTAATTTTAGTTTTTTTTTAGATTTAAGTTGCATATATCTACCAATAGATGGCGCCAGATAAACTTAAAAAAATGAATGAAAATTATTTATAAAGGACTTTCCGCAATAGAGTGAAAAAAAAGTAGGAATTGACTTTAAAAAAAAATTTATATTACTTGTTGTTGTTAAGCATGTATTAAAAGCTCCATTTATGGCTGTTCACGTTAATAGTTTTTATTTTTTTAAATCGGTTATATTCTGAAGCATAAGCTATTTAATAGTTTAAGGCACTATATAACAATCTAGATCAGTGGTTGTTGACCTGGTCCCTACTGCCCACTTGTGGGCTTTAAAAAACACTCACACAAACAACGATTAACAGAATATAAACTAAATTTAAAAAATTATAGTAGTTAAAAAAGTATGTCAAACAGAAGAATTTTTTTAAAGTCATTATGTTTTAATCTTTACCCAAGCGATTTTCTTTTTGTTGTTTAGCATGTGCTAAAAGTTCCGATTATGGTTGTTCAGATCATATATATCATATATCTTTATATTATCAGATCACATTTTATACTAGATCATATATCTTCCATATTTCGAAATCGGTAGCTATGTTCTGTAATATAAACTATTTAACAGTTTAAGGCATCATATAACGATCTAGATCAGTGGTAGTCAATTGATCCCTACAGCCCACTAGTGGGCGTTTCAGCCTTCATGGTGGGCGGTAAGAATTTTGTCGGTTATAGAAGCACTTTCTTTCTTTTTTATTTATTTGTTTTATTCAGTTTATTGATACCTTTCCCTACTTCATATCTTTTGGAATCAAATTTCAGTGCTGTTAATGGTAGTAGAACCAAAGGAAGAAACTGCCTGAATATTTCCGTAAGAGGAGATCTTTGTTCTTAAAAACATTGACCAGATAGCCAGTATTTAGATGAAAAGAATCAACATCAATGACCTCATTAATAATATAATTAATTAAATGTAACTTCGTCAGAGTTCATGCTTGTATGCATGCAAATTATAAATAAAAGATAGATTTAACTACAGTAAATTGTTTTAGTGAAACAACTTACAATAGTTAAATAATAGACAGAAAACAGTAGTAATAATACTTGTTTTTTTCCTTATCCCACTTGGTAGACAGCAACATCTAGACCAAGTCCATGAACCCGTGTGGTCTCATGAAAGGAGGGCAACTTCTGTCGTGATGGAGCATCCGTAGGTAGAAATCTGACTTGATTCTGTGACTGTTGACTTCCAGGGGGAACTACTCAGTATGAGAGAAAACCTGGAAAACTCCCACCCGGAGTGTCCAATTAACGAGGCAAGATGCTGAACATCGCAAACGCCATATTGCCATCGAGCCACCTCATGATAGTCCTAGGTTGTCTGCCTGTTGGCAGATTTCAAAACAGGAGATGTTTTCTTTTTACAAGGTAGTGTTATCAGCCCGACGCCCAACTCTCTGCAGTCATATTAGACTGGGACATATGGTTTAAACAATTTCGAACAATTACGAACTTATTTAATTCCGAACCACTACAAATAACCATGGCACCACCCGAACTCGAACCCGAAAACTGTGGCACCGAGAGCTAGGGCACTAATCACTCGGTTATCAGGACCCAACAATTTTTTATACTGCACATATATCAAGGAAATCTCATAGAACAGAACTCTCAGAACATATTCTACATTATTAAAGCGATAAAGTGTTTAATTGTGCTAAAAAAAAATTATTTTTTACTCCATAGTAAATATTTTTGGTCATAATAAATGATTCATTAAGAGCAAAAGTGTTTTGCAAATAATATTCATTATGTTTTTTATAAAAAAATAACAAAAATTATTTCAATATTGAAACGTATCAGAATGACATTTTTTCTTTCTTATCCCACTTGATAGATAGCAACATCTAGACCAAGTACAAAAACCAATGCGGTCTCATGGAAGAATGGAAGGAGAGCAGCTTTTGTTGTGATGGAGTACATGTATGGAGAAGTCTGACTTAACTGCATGACGCTGAAAAAGGAGAGCAGTGCCTTCCGAGAGGACTTTTAGGGGTAACAACACGTATCGTACATATCGTTTGCGTAACTTATGTAAAAAAACTAGGATTATTCCCACCAGGTAGTCCAACTAATGAAGCAAGAAGTTAAACATCACACACGACATCGAGTCTCTTCTTGTTTTGAAAACAGTGTCTACAACAAAGCCACCAGAGGATTGAACCGCCAGCCTAATTTTCACCAGCGGACCGAGTTGCCACCGAGTCAGGAAAAAAATAATATTTTAATGCTAAAAAAATTAGAAAATTACACTCATGTCCATAAATTAAGGATAATGAAGTTCAGGCAAAGAAAGAGACAGAAGCAAAACAAATTTGACATATTTGTAAAGTTCTATTTATTAAACAAAAGGTAAAGAGCAAAAAAGATGCGATATGTTTGACATAATTAATAAAAATTGCGATTTTTACTCCCTGGAGCAAATTTCAAAAAAGAACCCATTTACAAAAAAACAATATAACATGGTTAGTATGATGGTTAATATGGAGTATGTCTCCCGGACGATGCAATACAGGCCTTACAACGCCTAGGCATGCTGAGTGTGAAATTATCAATCTGAACTTGGACTTGGACGCCGCAGGCGTGCCCCTGACCCCATCACACAAGGTGAAGCTACAGTGGTTTTAGTACACACCTGCGGAAAGGGAGGATTGTAGCCACCAATCTGAACTTGGGGAATATTACGCCACTCATCAAGCAATGCCCTCCGAAGTTCCGGTTGACAGGTGGGAGGAGGTTGACGGGCTGCAATTCGTCGGCCAAGCATATCCCGCACATGCTCTATTGGATTCAAGTCCGGTGAGTGTGCTGGCCAATCAATACTGGTGATATCCTCCAATTGAAGGTATTCGTCTCCAATGTTTGCACGGTGAGGACGGGCGTTGCCATCCATAAACAGAAATTCAGAACCCATGGCACCCCGAAACAAACGTACATGTTGTTCCAGAATGACATCCCGATAGATGTGGCCTGTCATCGTTACACTCTGAACATGCAGGTCAGTTCTGGAACCAAGAATAATTCCTCCCCAAACGATCCATCCTGCACCACCGTAACGGTGTCGTTCAATGGTGTTCTCTTGGTGGTAACGGGTACCTGGCGCTCTCCATATGAAAGTCCGGCGAGAATCAGACTGCAAACTAAACATGGACTCGTCGGAAAACATCACACAAGACCACTCTTGCGGTGTCCACAATGCATGCTCTCTACTCCAGGTTGATCGCAGGCGACAGTGAGTTGCGGTAAGTGGAACACATCTGACAGGCCTACCAGCATATAGACCAATGTTCCCTAAGCGTCTGTACACGGTTTGCCTTGAAACTGTCGTACCGGTAGCTGAAGAGAGCTGACGAGACAGGTCTGATGCTGTGCTCCGTCTGTTTCTTTTGGCAGTAACTGCTAAATACCGGTCCTCATTCGGCGTTGTACCTTGGGGGCGACCTGTGCTGTAACATCTACTCACATTACCATCTTCTTGGAATCGTTGCCAAAGCCTGGAGTTGACACTCTGGGCGATTCCAAGTTCCTCGGACACTTCCAGCTGGATACGTCCACATTCCAGTCGTCCGATAATTCTACCACGTACAAAATCATCCAAATGCTTCCTTTGTGCCATAACTATGCGGTTATTGCACTGAAAGGCTTTTAAAGCGCTTGTGAACAATTTTACTTCTTTGCCACCATTCCTTATATACCCTTCTCTCACACTGTCGTCATTGTGACGTACTATCCGCGCCATCTGGTGGTTTCCTGTAATTTGCATATTCTTCTTCAAGATGTGTGTGATAATTCTACAGGGGAAATTTTTATTTTAGAGTTCAATTTCTGTGTGATTCTGAATTATCCTTAATTTATGGACATGAGTATATTTGGCCTTTCATATTTTTTATTTTTATATTTTCCCCCAGCAAGACAATTAATTTAAAAATTCATTGTGAGATATATGTCTGTGAATAATTAAATTTATACAAGAGAAGTATCCTTTATAGAGAATTAAATTATTTTAAAGCAGATAAATTTTGCATACAAAGGGCATCCTTTTTTAAGAAGATTTTTCCCTAGGGATGAAAAAAAAAAAAAAAAATTATTATTATCACAAACATTTCAAAAAACCGGAAGCAATGTGCATCGCTCTCAAAAAAACATTTTTTATATAAATTGATATCGATTCCTTTATGTGCCTACGGAGAGTCTCCAGCGAGTTTCACACCCCCGCGTTTTATGGCATTCGTGCTTTCTTCAGAAAAATCCCTATTGGAAGGGATTTTTCATCTAGATTAGTGTCACGAAAACACCGTGTCTTCGATCCTGGAAGCAGGCATAATAAATAATTTTTTACTAGTAGGATCTAGAGGGTTTTTTTTTTTTTACAGTGTTTATATTTGCGTGAAAAGTACAGTGTTTATATTTGCGTGGGTGGGAAAGTTTGTGTACATTGTTAATCGATTTTCCTTTATTTAAAAAATAAGCTTATAATAAAAATTAATATAAAGGTTATGCTGAAATATCAGTCGTAAAAAAAATGTTATTTGTTAAAAAGGAATGTTATATTGCATTCCTGTATATTAATGTGATTTAAAAAAATGTTTTTTTTAAATCTTTCGAAATATTCTTATCAATTTAAATTGATAATTTTAATAAAGATGTTAAGTAATTATTTGTTAACATTTTCTGTCTCAAAAGACAGGTTTTAGTAAAAAAAAATAATATTTTGTTAAATGTTACACTTGATACAAAAAAATTATTATTATTATTATTATTTTCTGAAAAACTTGGAATAGTTTAATTAAACACATTTTTATTAATCCATCTGAAATAAACTATTTTAATTCAACTTAAAATTAAATAAACTCAATTTTGCACCATTTAATTCTTTAGGGGAATAATTATATTTTTAAATTAAATGAATAATGTATTAAGTTTCATAAATATTTTTATATATATATATATATATATATATATATACATTGATATTTATTCAAAATAAAAAATTATACAAAATGTCATAATATCATTTATTATTTAGCAAAATAATTAATAATTTCTAGAAGATTTTTTTCTGAAAAGTACCATGTTTATATTTACGTGGGAGAGTGGCAACATCTGTGTAAATTCTGTTAATCGATTTTCCTTTATTTATAAAATAAACTTATAATAAAGATTAATACAAAGTCATGCAGAAATATCAGTCGCAGAAAAACACGCTTCTTGTTAAAAAGGAATCTTACATTGCATTCCTGTATTTCAATTTAGAGAAATGTTGTTTTAAACCTTTCGAAATATTTTTATTAATTTAAATTAATAGAAATTAAATAAAATAGTAATTGTTTGTTAGCATTCATATTTTCAGCATTTCATATTTTTAAGTGCTATACTTGATACAAAAAATGTTTTGGAATAACTGGAATATTTTAATTTAAAATATTTTCTTTTTTTTCTGAAGTACCGTGTTTATATTTGCGAGGGAGGAGGGGGAAATTGTGTACATTCTTTTAATCGATTTTCTTTTATTTAAAAAATAAGCTTATAATAAAGATTAATACGAAGGTTACGCTGAAATATCAGTCTAAAAAAACACGTTTCTTTTCAAAACGGAATCTTACATTGCAATCCTGTATTTTAATTTAGAGAAATGTTGTTTTAAATCTTTAGAAATATTTTTATTAATTTAAATTGATATTTTTAATAAAGGCATTAATATTTGTTAACATATTCAGTCACAAAAGAGAAGTTCTGGTAGAAAAAAAATATTTTATTAAGTAATATACTTAATACAAAATAAATATTTTTTTTTGAAGAAATGGAAATATTTTAATTTAAAATATTTTCAATGCATTTTTATTAGTTCGTATGAAATAAACTATTTTAATTCATTTTTAAATTGAATAAACTGCATTTTAACAGAGCTAATTAATTCTTTAGAGGGAAATAACTATATTTTTAAACTGAAGGAATTTAATTATTTATATATATTTTGATATTTACTCAAAATAAAAAAAACTATATGAAATTTCCTAATATCATTTATTATTTAGAAAAATAATGAATATATTTATGTTTCTCGAATAAATTAAAATGTAATAATAACGTGATAATCAATAAAGGTACAAGAGGAGAATAATATTATCACAGCGACATTAAGCAGGATGGTTTATTTGAGGATAGGATCAATTTTAAATAGTTTTAATTTACATTTGTGATGGTTAAAAGAATGAATTAATATTAAAGGTTTAAGATATTAATATTTCGGCTCAGGCGAGAATTATGTATGCTGTATGGAGTCATTCGTTATTCTTCTGTATTGACAGAAGAAGGAGCACGATTGGTTGTAATGAAAGTCTTCTGTCAGTAAGAGGCATCTGATTGGATCACACATCATTCTTCTTCCCATTTGGTCGAAACGTTACAGTCGGAGAGTTGGAGTACAGTTGGCAGTTTGTTACAATACTCAATTAAAATTTCCAAGCCTCACGTTTCCATGTTTATTAATATTAATTCAAAAACTTTTATTTCCAAATTATTTCAAGAAGTTATTTTTTCTATTTTTATTCAAAAATCATTTTTAATTGTTAATATAATTAATATTAATTCAGGACGAAAAAGGACATTAATACTTCAACATTTAGTTAGAGTAAAAAAGAGTTAACACTTTTCTGACAAAATCTTAATCTGATGTCATTCACTATTCACATAGGCCAGGGGTCGGCAACCTTTTGAGTCGGAAGAGCCAAAAATGACAATTTACAAAATTTCAAAGTTTTAAAGAGCCACAAAATTTTTCTTGCCAACAATAAATAACCGGTGGGCTGAAAAGTTCGTAGGCTGACACATAGATGGCGCTACTAGTATTAAATCCATACGATTTTTAGTTCGCCCAAACCTTCAAAAGGCACGTATATAAATTTGATAGCTGTTCACTATTAATATGTGAGTTATAGCATTTTTAGTGTTCATCACGTGCAGTCCACTAAGCTGACTGTCGATTGGATTCCGGTGTGAAATGATGGAGCCATGTTTCATCCATTGTCCCATATCGACGAAAAAATTCGGGTTTATTACGATTGAATAGCTCAAAACACTGCTTAGAATCATCAATTCGTTGTTGTTTTGGGTCGATTGTGAGCCTGCGCGGCACCCACTTTGAACAGAGCTTTCGCATATCCAAATATTCATTCACGTTATGTCCAACACGTTCCGTTGATATCTTTAGGGTCCGAATAATGTTTATCGAGCCAAGCCTTGGCTTCAATAGTATTTATATTTTTTGGCCAAGCAGAAATGCTTTATTAACCCACGAAATTCCTTTTTATCCATTTTTTCAAACTAACAAAAGTTGCTTCACTAAAAATGATATAACTCCCATACTAATATTGCACCAGCTGTCAAATTTATACACGTGTCTTTTGAAGGTTAGAGCTAACTAAAAATCTTATGGATTTAATACCAGTAGCGCCGATTTAATAATACTAGCCCACCTGTTAATACTCGCATAAATAAAGTTTTTTATAAAAAAAAAAACTAATCTATTTATTCATAAGAAAAAATATCTATTTATTCATTATATCATTCTATTTATTCATTATTAGATAACTTATTATAACTTATTATTTAAGTAAAAAACTTATTATTTAAGTAAAAAATTAAAACAAACATTTACTTACAACACTAACTGTAACTTGTAATTTAACAAACAATGGAACAAACAAATTCAATGGGAGCGATGGCTTTGCATAGTTATTCAAGTAGAAAATTTAAACTTTATTAAACAATGTAATTTGTACTTAAAATAAAAAAACAATAACATACATTTGAGCAAACATATTCAATGGGAGCATTGGCTTTGCATGGTTTTAGAAAGTTTGGATAAATTTGGCTCATAACTTGTTGCTTTAAGTTTTAAACACGACTCTAAATTTTCATTTGTTAGTTGGCTTCTTACTTTACTTTTAATTATATTCATGCAAGAGAACGCTTGTTCGCACGAATATGTCGATCAAAGATAGTCAGTACTCCAAATGCCAACTTCTTCACCTCACTGTAGCAATCTGGAAGACTATTCCATGCGTCGAATATAAGTGCCTCAACTCGCGGCATTTCTTTTAAAGTTGTCCACTTTTGTTGCGTTACGTACATACATTTCTGGACCTCCAACTCTTCCAACTTGCTTTTCAACTCCGTAAATTTTCCACTCCACAAAGCTTTACTTTTTAAATCGATCAATTGCATTTCTAGAGATCCAGTATCAATTCCAAATGGCTCAATGTGGATTTCGTTACTATTTGTGTTGAGAGGATTTACTATGAATGCTAGAGTGGTTTTGTTGGTTTTGAATTGCTCAAATCTGTCAGCAAATTCATCTTTAATTTTTTTTATAACTGACCTGAAGTACCTCCTGTCAACAGTTGCACTAGTTTTATCACGATATTGCTTCAGAAATTGAAAATGAAGTAATTTACCGCTCTGAATATCTTCTGCAAAAAGAATTAATTTTTCTTCAAAACAAACCAATTCTTCTACCAAAACATAGGCTGGGTTTCCCTTTCCTTGCAGTTTTAGATTCAGCTCATTTAATTTCGCTGTGATATCCACCATAAAGTAAAATTTTTGCAACCATTTGTCGTTCTCTAATTCAGGGTGATTAATGCCTTTTTCATTTAGGAATGTATTTATTTCATTCAAGCACAAAGCAAAACGTTTCAACACCTTACCTTTGGAAAGCCATCGCACTTTATTGTGAAGTAGGAGGTCGGAATACTGAGTCTCCATTTCGTTTAAGAATTCTTTAAACTGACGATGGTAGAGTGCTTTTGACAAGATGCTGTTAACAATCTTGATTACCAAATTCATGACCTCAACTATTTCGGCAGGAAATGTTTGGGCACAAAGCGCTTCTTGGTGTATTATGCAGTGAAACGTAAGAATTTCGTGGTTTATTTTGCTCTGAAGAATCGTTATTGCCCCTTTATTTTTTCCTGTCATACTTCTGGCTCCATCAGTTGCTATTGAAACGATTTTATTTAAATCGATCTTATTGTCTTCAAGGCATTTTTGCACAGCATTCGCTATATCTTCCCCTCTAGTTTGTCCCGAGAGCGGTAGCAATCCTAGAAGTTCTTCTTTTGGACCTTGGGAAGACATATACCTGACAAAAAGGGCAACTTGTGCCGTGTCTTTTATGTCGCAAGACTCATCTATAGCAAGTGATATGACAGAAGAAAGTTGAATATCTTCCACCTGCAAATATGTTACATTTGAAGACATTTTAGCTATTCTATCTTGTACTGTTTTAGCGGATAATGGCAAATCTTTGATTTTTTTCAAGATTTCTGGTTGGTTTTTGAAATCACGAAACAGTTCTTCAGATGCACGTATGAAGCAATCTTTGACATACTCACCATCTGTGAATGGTTTGCCTTTTTTTGCAATTTCTAGTGATACCGCGAAGCTTGCTAGATTAACATTACTTGTACACTGAAGTGACAAAAGTCATGGGATAGCAATATGCAAATTTTCAGATGTCAGTAGCATCGCGTAGAACTGATATAAATGCGCAGTGCTTTCGCAGAGCTATCATTTCTGTTCAAGTTATTCATGTGAAGAGGTTTTGACGTGATGATGACCGCTCGACGGAAATTAACAGACTTTGAAAGCGGAATGTTAGTTGGAGCTAGACGCATGGGTCATGCCATTTCGGAAATCGTTACGGAATTCAACATTCCCAGATCCACTGTGTCAAGAGTGTGCCGAGAGTATGAAATTTCAGGCATAACATCCCACCATGGACAGCGCAGTGGTCGACCGCCTGCACTTAACGACCGAGACCGGCGACGTCTGCAAAGAGTCGTAAATTCTAACAGACAAGCAACACTGCGTCAAATAACCGCAGAAATCAATGTGGGACGTACAAGGGACTTGTCTGTTAGAACTGTGCGGAGAAATTTGGCTTTCTTGGGCTATTCCAGCAGAAGACCGACTCGAGTGCCTTTACAGACAGAACGACATCTCTTGCAGCGACTCTCGTGGGCACGTGAGCATATCGGTTGGTCCCTAGATGAATGGAAAACCGTGGCCTGGTCCGATGAGTCACGATTTCAGTTGGTAAGAGCTGATGGTAGGGTTCGAGTGTGGCGCAGACCCCACGAAGCCATGGACCCAAACTGTCAGCAAGGCACTGTTCAAGCTGGTGGTGGCTCCGTAATGGTGTGGGCTGTTTTTCATGGCATGGACTTGGTCCTCTGATGCGACTGGACCGAACATTGACTGGAAATGCTTATGTTCAGCTACTTGGAGATCACTTGCAGCCATTCATGGACTTCATGTACCCAAACAACGATGGGATTTTTATGGATGACAATGCGCCATGTCACCGGGCCACAACTGTTCGCGATTGGTTTGAAGAACATTCTGGACAATTTCAACGAATGATCTGGCCACCTAGATCGCCCGACATGAATCCCATCGAGCATTTATGGGACATCATCGAGAGGTCTGTTCGTGCCCAAAATCCTGCACCATCAACGCTTTCACAATTATGGACGTCTATCGAGACAGCATGGCTCAATATTCCTGCAGAAGACTTCCAACGACTTGTTGAGTCCATGCCACGTCGAGTTGCTGCATTTCGCCGGGCGAAAGGAGCGCCGACACGATATTAAGAGGTATCCCATGACTTTTGTCACTTCAATGTAAATTGCGCCCAGTTACTTAACATGGAACTTGATTGCTGTTTTTGTTTTTGGAGCTCGTCGACAGCTTTTTTCGTTCTTCGCCGGCTGGATATTTACTAGCAAACTGAGTATGTTTTTAGTGAAGTGTCTCTCTAAATTTGATTTCTTATTGTGTGCGAGTTTTTCGTGGCAAATGAGACAAGTCGGAAGGCCATCTGAGTTGCATATGAAAGCGAACGACTCCGTCCAATCCCGATAGAATTCTCGATGTCTATCTTCAGTTCTTCTCTTTTTTTTTTTTTTGTAGATGCCATGCTTGCGGTAAAGCTGTAATAAAGGATCTTTAAAATTATTATTTAGGTATCCAAAACAGCAGATTACAAATTTTGCGATTATTCGAGCACAGTCGGAGTAACTAAATAAAAGCACAAAAATAAAAATCACGCTAGGTGCGAGAGAGAGAGAGAATCGAGTACGAAACCAAAACCATCGTTTCAGTCCACCAGAACCAAGGCGAAAATAACCTTTGATCTTGAAAAGCGGCGCCGAGGGGGAAAGCAACCATCGGTTGTCTGGGAAGAAACTAATAGCAAGCGCATTGTTTATTAATATTAAGTACGTATCGTGGGAGTTTGCGGCTGCTGGGAAGAGAAATATCATAATCAAAATTTTGAAGATCTTTGAGGACCTGGTTATTGGAATGAGAAACAGAATCATAGAACTTTGTTTCTTTGAGTGCGGTGAAAAGCGATTACAAGTGGCTGAGAGATAGAATCGGTGCCTAATCCTCGTTAATCGATTCAGAACGATTTTTAAATGCTTTTTTTTTATAAAATAAATAATATTTGCTAATGGATCCAAAGAGCCGCAGCTTCACATCCAAAGAGCCACATGTGGCTCGCGAGCCACAGGTTGCCGACCCCTGACATAGGCTATTTGTAGATTACGCTACCCAACTTCCAATAGAGAACGAAATTCATACATTTCCATAGTTTTTTAATGGTCTCGTTTCTGTTACATTTAAAGAAAATCCAAGAATGCATACAATCTATATAAAGAAATCTATATAACGCCTATAATAATCAGTCTATATAACATCCTATAATAAAGAAGCAGATTATTAACATAGCCATTATCGACTATTGTAAAAAATATCAACGGAAATTTTTTTTTCATTTAAAATTAGTTTATCACATTATTTTTCTATAAATGAAGTCTATGATGAAATATACCATATGCACCTATGTTTATCACAGAACATCAAAAAAAATACAAATAAGTATTTATAATGAAAATAAAATATAATTTTGTGAAAAAGAAATATCTCTTCGTTATAATAACGAAGCAGTTTATCAACGCAACCATTATCGACGACAACGATAACGAAAAACGACAACGATAAGAAATGATTAATGGAAACACAAACCTACTGAATTCTTATTAATTATTATTACTAATTTGCTAATTTTTTTTCAATGTATGTTTACTTAGGGGCCTGATTGCCGAGTGACTAGCACTCTGGCGCTCGGTGGCACAGGTTTCCAGACCCAGACTGCAATGTTTCGGAATCCTCCCTAAACCATAGGCCCCTCTCTAATATGACAGTAGAGCGTTTGACGTAGGACTAACAACCTTACCCCGGAAAAAGAAAACATCTCCTGTCTCAAAATGTGCCAGTAAGCAGACGGCCTTGGCCCACCTTGGAGCTGTTGCGCCAATGATGCCTGTGTGATATGATGCCTATGATGCCTATATGAATGATACTTATGCCTATGTATTACTTATGGGTTTTTTCTGCAAATAAAAATATTAAATTTTTTAAGCCATGCTTGTCCCACTATCACAGATTAAATTTCTGTTTTTGTGGGTAAATATTATAGTACGGACAATAGCTTCAAAAACCTGAATATATAATAATAATTAGGAAATCTTAAATTAGAAAAATATATTTATAATATACTGCCCTCCAAAAGTTAAGGAACAACATGTTTTTCGAAGCTCACCATAAAAAAATGACAATAAAAATAAAATTTATAGTCTATTTAAATGATAAAAACGAACTTTATGCAAATTTATGCAAAAACGATAGCTGCCACTTTTTTTTTTATAGAAAAGAACAAGTACATAGGAATGAGAGAAAAATAGGCAAATATCAGGTTTTCGTAATTACGCGTGTAATTTTTGTTGATTTACAACTTCTTTTAGCAGATTCGTTGACAATAGGCTGTGAGTTCCGTAATGTTTGAGAGAAGCCGTTTGCCCGATTTGTTAAGGTAGCGGGCGGTCGGATGGATGGAAAAAGGGTTGTCCCAGGCTGACGCTGCTAGGCGTCTCAATATGTCTCGCAGTGTGATCCTCCGTCTCTGTAATTAATAACAAACGGAAGCTTCTGTGTCTAGAAGACATATCCCAGGTCGACCACGAGCTACAACACCTGCAGAAGCTAGTTTTATAGCTATTTCGGCCCGAAGGAGAAGAAGTATTTCTGAGTTGAAACTTGTTTTGCGACCACTCTGTAGTATCAGGGAGAAGAATATCCGCTATTACGGTGCGAAAGCATCTTCACAATTCAGGTCTCTATGCAAGGCGACCAGTTGTGCGTGTCCCACTCAACGGACGACAAAGAAGGGCCCGCTTATCTTGGGCAAAAGGACACGTTTCCTGTACCAGACAGCGATGGGCTCCTGTACTTTTTACAGACGAGTCCAGATTCACGCTGGAGAATGATTCAGGACGCCTGCTGATCTAGAGGAAACAAAGCGCCAGATACCATCAATCTAACACTGTTGAAAGACACGGTTACCGAGGTGGTGTAATAATGGTTTGGGCAGGAATCTCACTTGGTGGTCACACTGACCTGCATGTGTTCCAGGGAGGAACTGTGACTGGTTTCAAATATCGGGATAAGATCCTTGATCCATATGTTCACCCATATGCCGGTGCAATTGGCAATTTTTCCATTCGGATGGATGATAATGCACGATCTCACTGAGCTGTAGTTGTTGAGGAATATCTTGAGGGTTTGGTTTGGAGCGAATTTTAAGGGCCAGCTCGATTTCCAGACCTGAATCTGATAGAGCATCTTGGTTGATAGGTTGCTGCTTTAAGTCCTCCTCCAGAGTCTTTAGAAGAGCTGGAACAAAACTTACTCCGTGTCTGGTATTCGCTTTCCATTTCGATAACTGACAACTTAATTGACAGCATGGAAAGTCGATGCCGCCATTGCATTCAAGCTAGGGGTGGGCATATCCCTTATTAAAAGTCATTTTTGTTATGTTTCTATTGCATTTTACCACATAAAACTGTGATTATTATTTTTTCCAAGAATGGACTTTTCCAACGAGATTGCTTTTTTTTTTTGTTGTAAATCATTTTTGCGTTTTTCTCATGTAAACTTCTATACTGCAGTCAATACGTAACTGTTTTGTGCACATGTCTCCTAAATTTCGTGTTTCTACATTCATTCATTTGCAAATTAGGCGCAAAAAACCGGTTGTTCCTTAACTTTTGAAGGGCAGTATATTTTCCTTATAACAAAAAAGGGCGAAACAAATTTGAAGGAAAAAAAAGCATATTAAAATGTTTTTCATGCAGATATGCTTTCCAACATAACCAAAGTAATGATTTACTTTGTTACTTTAGTTCCTTTACAACAAGCTTTTACAAATATCTAGTTGTCTATAATAAAGGAAATATGTAAAGTAAAGTAATATCTCATTTGAAAAAAAAGGAATGATGAAATCATATTATTTCATTATATTTATTTTTGTATGATTACAATCGTGTTCGGTTATGACAGTATTTTCTATGTCAGAATCTTCTGTTGTTTTATCTCATTACAATTTTAACCTGCAGAAGACAAGATATGCTCTGGTGCTCGATGCCAAGTTTCTGGTTCGAGTCCACTTTAAACCATAGGTCCCGGTCTAATTTCACTGGCGGGCGTGATGGCCAAGTGGCTAGTGCTCTGGTGCTGGGTACCACAGTTTTCGGGTTTGAATCCCGACAGGGCCCTGGATGTTTGTAGTGGTTTGGAATCCACTTTAAGCTGTAGGTCCCGGTCTCACCATGGGTCCTTGGGCCACCATGAGACTTTTGCGCCAATGAAGAAGAAGAAGACAAGATATCTGTTAGTTTATGCTTCGAAATAAATCTTGTATTCCCCTTCCTTTCAAAAGCTTCTTTTCTTTGTAACAAATGCATTTGTTACGAAATACAATGTTTATATTTTAAAACAGGAATTTCATGTTTGCATGCCCCTTTGAAGGGCGTCTGAAAGAATTTGTCGAGAAACTCTGATTTTTCAGATTGTGTTAGGTAAATATAATTACAGACTATATTTATTTATCTTATCGAATATTGCTGTTTGAATGTTTGGAAGACATTTTTCTAAAGAATAGTCCTTTGAAAATAAACAAACATGCATGTATTGTCAGAAAAAAGAACTGATTCACTTGATACAGGAAAACAACTCGTAGTTTTTATATTCTTTCAAGCCATCTTACAAATGTGGGTCAATCAATATTAATTAAAATTATAAAACTAAAATACTATTAATTAATGGTGTTGTTAGAAAACTATTATTCATTTTTAGATTCAATTTAGTTTTTAAGGATATATCCATTTATAGATTTTCTTAATTCTGGAATACACTACTACACCACAACACTGTGCCTAGAGCTGAGTTGCCCCGATACAGTTTGGAAATGATGTGTGTAAGAAGTCTGACTGGACTCTGTGACTCTCTACAGTCATATGAGACAAGGACCTATGGCTTAAAGTGGATTCTGAACCACTACAAACATCCATGTCACTGCCGGAACTCGAACCCGAAACCTGTGGCACCGAGCTCTAGACACTCGGCCATTCAGGTCCCAATTTTGGAATACAAGCATGTATGGAAGAGGTAAGTCTCATGTTTCACTAATGTGTGGCACGAACAGCCGCTTGATGGCCGCTATTGGCTAGCGTTCTGGCCGTTGGTACCACAGGCTTCAGGTTCGAATCCTAGCAGTTGCATTGATGCTACCGCTAGTTAAATCGATAACTGACGCGACTACGTATAGGAAATACCTATTTTACTCATTCACTCGGAATATCTTCCAATTTGTTCCGCATGTGATAGTCTTTCGCATCCATCAAACATATATTATACTGGTTGAATGCCTAAGATTCAATAGAATCTATCTCAGCCTTTTCGGTAAAGAGTATCTTCCCTTGTTACCTTGTCTGGAAGACATTCCCCATGTTAATCGTCATGTATTGGTTTTATGCCTTATAATTAAAATCTGTTTTGTGTTTCATTTAGTATCTTTTAATTGCTTTTTAATTGAAAATGTTTGCAAACAGGAACACACACAAAAGAGAGCGAACGAAATACAAGATTGCAGATTTCCTTGCAATTAGGCTGACGACGAAGGAAGAACTTTTAAAGAACGACGATTAAAAAGAGAATCCACGATGGAGAACAACATTACGAAAACGCATAACAGAATCACAGAAATCCAAAACTTTAACACGCAGAGACGAAACCATCGAAGCTGAATTCACCTCCAACTCAAAACTGTTGAATTTTTTAAAATTTTTATTTGTTTATTTCTTACTCGCATTAACTAGCCTATCGACTTTTTGTAACGACATGGAAGCTGCTACGAGTTGTTCTCGAAAGTATAGTGGATTTTGGCCGGATAGTGGTAGTAGATTTTCATAAAAGAAAAAACATGAGAATATATATTTCATTTTTCGAAACATTTTTAAAGAATATGGGCCTAATTAGAAAAACGACTAAAATCAAAAAGTCACATCCAATAGCTGTGAAAGTTCAAAAGCATCTGCCGTCAGAGCGAATAAAATTATAAGCACACCAATAAAAGTGGTATGCTTAATATCTTGCATGGGAGATAGCTGAGAGCCATGAAGTAGGTTTAAATTATAAAGTGCAGCAGTTAGAAATTGCTATTACCAGAAAATGTGAAACTAATTTAATAGGGATTACAGCAACCAAATATGTTAGTTATAAGTTGGAAATTTAGTAAGAGCAAAAATTGTGTTATCAGATATATATATATATATAAAGGGAGAGAGAGATGAGTACCCGATGATAGAGTTCTGGGTGGTTTAATCAAAGTACTTTGGCTGTGGAGCAACCACACACACCTTTTTCTTAATGTTGGAGAAGCATTGCTTTAAGTCAATGCAGATTGCAATTTTATGCCAGATTGTGAAATATCATTGATAAAAATATTATATAGAGAGGGGCCAAGAAAAGAACCTTGTGGAACTCCTTCCAAGTTGTTATGAAGAGTTGTGTCAATATTATTTACAGTTACAACAAAATTGCGGTTAGTAAGTTAGGATTGCAGAATTTTCATTTATAAAGGAGGAAATTTGTAAGAGATACGTTTATGAAGATGTCCTTTTATCCATACACTGTCAAGGCGACATCAAGGAAGATAACAGCAATAATTAGTTTTTTACCAAAGTCTTCAAAAATAGTTTCAGTTAGGTTTAGTAGCTGATGAGTAGTTGAAAGTTTTTCAGTAAAGCCTGATTGCTGAGAGATTATGATTTTTTCCTTTCATATGTAGTTTGAGATGATTTAGTATAATTACCCGATGATGAATTAATAATTAATTATGGCAAGGCGGTTTTATACAATAGTAGTTTACTAATACTTTAACGTTTGAATACAAACAGTTTCTTCAAGATGCTATTCATCAACAAAATAATTATCTTCGTTGTCATACATAGTTTAATGTTCATAATAGTGATGACATCTGTAATTCAATAAAGTTAATAATGTAGACAGGTATTGCTGCATTTCGACCATCCTGTGCTATTCCAACCACGTATTGACCAAGATTTCATTAAATCAACTGATGCAGTAGTGTTGTGATTTTCGGTTGACCGACTTTCCTCACATCGTAGAGGTCAAGATATTTGCCTTTTAGAACTTCATGTTGGCCTTGATATTTTGGACATAACTTCAAACCAGTTTTGAATTATGTTGTTTTGATGGTGACAGAATTATTGTATTTTTTAGCTGTTTTCTTTTTTTTTTATCATAAGTTTTCCTAATTGAATTTTTTTTAATATTGTGTTTTTCTATATCCACCAAATTTAAGTATATGGGGTTTCCCCTGTAAATTCCAGAAGCAGGTATGTGAACACTTTTAGTAATGGATCAAGGCGAATATTTTAGCCTATTTCCAATATTTCTTCTTAAACTTGACATAAGAGAACAATTACCTTGAAAAGTACAGGCTATTGCTACCACCACCTAGTTTGTTTGGATTTTACTTGAATAGTTTTTGGTGATTCCATGTGATAATGCCGCTTTAAAATTTCAATATCTAGAATAACTTCAAAGTTCATTAATGAATAGAAACAACGTGAAATTTCCTAGAAGGTGTATTTTCATTAATAGTAATCATCCTGTGAAAGTTATTTTGTTTATGTTGTTTTCCCCAATTCCTGGTATTTGAATACTTCCATTCCCCATTTGGGTGCAGGAATTTTCGCGTAAGCATCTTTGTGAATCCGATTTACATACTTCCAGTATAAATTAATCTATAAAAGATATTTTCGTTGAACTTTACTTTAATAGCAACTAATCAATTTGATTCTAATCCTTTAAAATCTTCTTCGAAACTCAAGTTGTTAATTAGAAGTGTATTCTTGGAAACGTCGTTAGTTCTTCTATTATCTGTGTTATGATAAAAATCTGGTGAGTGGTTGTGGTCTGAAGGTTTCTTCCATCTATAGCTTGTTGCAGAATTATTTTGTTTGGAGTTATTATTGTCGATTCTCGAATTCGCGCCATTATTTCTTTTGTTTCTAAAACTGAAAGGATAATCTTATGATTTTGTTTAAATCCGGTAAGTTTGCTACTTAGCGATACTCGCGAGCTCGGTACTTAGCGAGCTCGGTACTTAGCGAGCTCGGTACCTCAGGTTCAGTTAGAGTTATAAACCTGAGGTACCGAGGTTAATTAGAGTTATAAACCTGAGGTACCGAGGTTAGTTAGAGTTATAAATCTCAGATCCATTAGAGTTTTGGAGGTACCATTGATGTTTGTAGAGGTTCAGAATCGCTTTAAACAGTAGGTTCCGTTCAAATATGACTACGATGAGGCATAATGATGTGGTGCGGTGTAGTAATAGTTGTAACTGAGTTGTCCCTATACAATTTGGGAACGATGCGAGTGAAATTGAATGAACACACAATGGAGGAGGGAAAATTTTCGCAAAATTCACTTTTGGAAGTACAGAAGTTGAACAGTGAGGAAATATTTTACAAAAACAGAAGATAATATTAAAAAATTAATATTTAAAAACGGGGAAAAATATAAAATGCGAGAATATATAAAATATATAATTACATATGGTAAATTATTAGAAAATTTTAAAAACAATTTATTACAATATACACAACATTGGAGAATATACAAACCAGAGAGCTAAAGGAATATTCATCGAAGCAATTATTATACAAATTAGAATAGGAGTAACAGCTAATAAATAAATTGACAGCAGCTGCAAAGTTATGAACGATGAAAATATAAAAGGCAGGAAGATATTACATAAGAGATAATAAGCATAACTAAATAATTGGTAATCACATAAAAATATTAAGAGGGTGTAAATTAAAATATGTATGAAATAAAATTACTAATTATTTCAAAATTAGTTTATCATAGATATATGTACATAATGTATATACAGACGTAAATTATATTCAGCTTTGGGCTTAGGGCTGACAACCCTACCTCGTACAAAGACGGCAGCATTTCTTGTTTTGGAATCTGGCAGAAGGCCTTGGCCCACCACGGGACTGTCACATAACTGAAGAAGATATGTTTAGTTAGTTTTATCTCTCTACGGTCATTTTGTGCACACTTTAGGCGAACAGTTTAACGTGGATTCTGAACCATCAATAAGCATCCATGCCACCACCAAGAATCGAACCTGAATCATGTAGCTCGAATCCTAGCCAATTGGCCATCTGACAATTCCATTGAAGAAGAAGAAGAATTTTTTTATCAGTTCTCTGTTTTGAATGGATATTAACTTTTATTCTTTCAATATTATAATCTTCTAACTTAGTGATAAATTCGTCCGAAGTTTTTATCTGTAACCAATCATCGATGAAGTGGTCTCTTACATCCAGTGAAACCTTCTTTTAATTTGATGACAAATTGTTAAAGTTGGCAGCTGCTTAAAGGTTTCTACTTTCAAACTCAATATCCATTTTCAAAAATATTTTTTAACTTGGTATGTAAAATCATTCAACCAATTTCTGCGCTATTGTCATGGTTCACAAAAAGTTGTCGAATTTAAAACTCATTTATCAATTTTTTGTGTCATTTTAAACCGCTTTAGAAGTAACTTTTGGCATAATCATAATCGTCTACTCTTTCTTCGTCCTCTCAGACTACAATCTGACTTAAATTATTTGGCAGTTGGCCAGACACCTAGATAAAGCACACAAAAATTTTTGATTCCACTAAATACTAATATCGTCATTAGTGGAATCGAATTTTTGCACTAGACACAATCCATTTTAAAGTTCACATTTATTTTTTCTAGAGATTTTCATTATGAAAATTCGTATTTCTTTCATGCTCTAATATTTTTTTCTCCAATTCAAATTAAATTTCATTCTTTACGTTTCCTTTCCTAGAGTTAGTATTGACATTTTGGCCACATCGCAAAATAGGAGCCGTTGGGATTTGACGGCGCAACCTAGTGATAAGTTGCCAAACCTTTTTTGTGGCGCAACCTAGTGATAAGTTGCCAAATGTGGTAACACGCGTTTCTTGCCCTGTTTGCAATTACTTACAATCGCAGCCCGTTACTTGGCACACTTTGGCCAAAACACTTTTTGATGCCAATTCTGCAATTTTAACGGAATTTCTTTCTTTACTTTTATATTCATCTACTGTTGTATTTAATAATTCTTTCAAAAAATTTTCTTCATAGCTAAGTTTTTTAGTTATCGGTGTTTTTTAGTTCGATGATCTTTAAATATGTGTCTTCTTTTCGATTTTTAATTCGAATGCAAGTATTCTGAGATCTTACTTTAATTCGTTTCTGATATTTGCCATTTCGAGTTTTTTAATTGAATCTTAATAATATTTCAAAGTTCGAAATGTTTTAAATATTTTATCATACATAAATAAGAGTTTAAAAAATGTAAAATCGCAGAATAGGGGCCGTTGGTATTTGGCATTGGTATCTTTTTGCCAAAGTGCGCCAACAAAGGGTTGCGATTATAACTGAAATGAATTGCAAACAGTGCAAGAAACCTGGTTATCACATTTGGCAACTTATCACCCAGTTAGTGCCAAAAAAAGGTTGCTAAATCCGAACTGCCGCTATTTTGAGATTTGGCCAAAAACAATTCATACGATTTCAATTTGTTTATTGTCATATTATTATTTCGGTTATAAATATAAACTTTCTTACTTTTCAAAAAATGGCTACAATCAAAATTAAGAATTATCTTCATAAAAATGTAATCACTTTTTTTCTCTCCTTTGTTTTAAAAGCTTTTTTTTTTTGCTTCTTCTTCTTTTAAAACCATTTTAGATGAATTTTTCAGACAAATATTCAGAAGAATCGGGCAACATTTTACAACGAAAACAACTCTATTGAACTTCTTAGTAGTACGTTAGTTTTCAACGTCACTCGTTAGTGTAATATATTTTGAATAATTACACTTCCGATTAATCCTGTAATCCAGGCTGGATTCTCTGTACATCTGACGCCATATGTAGATGAATTCTCGATGATTAATTAAAGCAAGGCGCTTTTAAAGAATATAATAGCTTAATACAACTTTAACATTTGAATACAGACAGTTTCAGTAAGACATTATATATCAACAACTGCAATAATTATCTACGCTGCCTGCATAAAAAAAATATACGGCATAGTATTGTCATCTAAAATCCAAGAAAATTAATAATGTTGACAGCAATCCCTACACACATTTTTATTTGTCCTTTCCAATCCCAAAGAATTTACTATTTTCCAAGAAGTTATAAGTTATGCATGTAGAACCACTGTATAATATGTAAAAATAATAAATAGAACCATATTAATAGATAAAATAATAAATAGAAACTACATTAAAAAATAGAACCACTGTAACAAATAAAATATACATAGACATAAATAGAATATTATCATTACATAGACTAACATACACTTACCATTATTAATTTACATGCATCATATAAATAGAACCACTATATAAGAAAATATATATAATATTATTTTCATAATATAATAAATAATTAGTTTGATAAAATATTATTTTCATTTTATATATCAAATAACTGAATAAAATTCATATAACTTTTTAACTAATCTTCATCTTCATTGGCGCCATGGTGGGCCAGAGTTGTCAGACAGATTCCAAAAAGGAGATGTTTTCATTTTACGGGCTAGAGTTGTCAGCCGTAGCCCAACAGTCATATTAGACCAGTGCCTACAGTTTAAAGTGGGTTCCGAAGCACTGCAAACAACCATGGCATCACAGGAACTCAAACCTGACACCTGCGGCATCGAGGGCCAGAGCTTTAGTCACTAAGCCATCAGGTTCTTATAAACTAATCATCATCATGAAAAAAATAATGGATAATATTTATATTTATTATTATTAACTTATCAGTATGTATATACATATATACAGGGTGATTATAATTAAAGTCCCACTTTCAAAATGCTGTAAAAAAAAACCACTCGTTGCAATGAGTTCAAATTTCAACTGAAGATACTCAAAAACCGAAACAATCAAGCATATTGAACGCTAAAGTTGGTTTAATGTGCAACTTATGCCAAATACGTTGTCATTTCAATTCTAAAGTAACACTGTCAGCCGAATTCACTTTCTTTATGCCGCTTACAATGAAATCTATTAATGCATTTTGGAACTTATTTTGATGCCGTAGCGTTTCCCCCTTCTTCAAGTATCTTCATTTCAAATTTGGACTCGTTGTGAAGAGTGGTTCTTTTTTTACAGCATTTTGAAAGTGGGACTTTAATTATAAGTACCCTGTATATAATGAATGAAATTGGAAATACTACAATTAAATAACTACAACTTAAATGTCCAAGTTAGTATAGTTCAGTAAAGAAAGACGTTAATGGTTTTCAATTAATTTATGCACAAATTTCTCATCTTTAAATTTATTTACCTAATGGAGCTTTCTTGTTAACATTAATTTCCACTCTGAGGAAACTAAATGATGATTCCTTACAAACTTCTCAGCTGCATTGCATTTAGTCTTGTTCACTTTAAAGTCATTTACGATTAGCAACATAATTACTTCAGTTTGGGTTTTCTGAAGATAATTCAATTTTTCAATTACATTCAGGAATGAAACATACTCTGCCTTTCACGTAAATTTTAGACAATCTTTTTCAATCCAAAAGATTTACTGTTTTCCAAGGAAATATAAGTTAATACAAGAGGATTAACTTAAGTTTACGAAAGAGTTTTAAGTTAACTATAATAATTATCTAACTGCCAGCATAAAAAGTATAATGTACAACATAGTGTTTGCTATCTAAAGTCCAAGAAAATTAATAATGTAGACAACAATTCCTACTCACATTTTTGTTAGTTTTTTTTCCATCCAAAAGAATTAACTATTTTTCAAGTTGTAAGTTATACATGTAGAGTCTATTGCATAATATGATAAATAATTAGTTTGAGAAAATATTATTTTTATTTTATATATTAAGTAACTGAATAAAATAAATACAACTTTTAAACTAATCATTATAAAAAAATAATGGATCATAGTGTATTATTGTTAACTTATCAATATATATATATATATATTGTAAACGTGGTTTCATCTACCGTGTTTCCACCTGTAACCATGTTTCTCCTACACACTGCAAGAGCGCCCCTTGCGGCGTCCCGGTGAAAAGTTCAGTTGGCATCGAACCTCCTGTCACTATGACTATCGTGTTTCTTTCTATCGGTGGTTCAATTTTTCTGGTTAGCCGCAGCTTTCTGATGGTTCGAGAAGTATTGATCAATCCATTCAAACATTTATGGAATCTTCATTTATTTACAAACAATATTTACAAGGGTATATAGGGTTGATGGTAACATCTCAAAGGCAAAAGCTAAACAGGAAGAAAAGTGTTCTTTTTAGAATAAACAACTCGTTTCCACAGCAACAGCTGGTATCCACGGCAACAGCCCGTTTCCACAGCAACCAACAGCCCCTCTCCACGGCAACAGCGCAATTCTGAATCGGTTCCAAACGAATTTTATAAAGTACCACGTGATGCTGCGTGGCGCGAACTAAAGCATAAAAATTCCAATACCTCCCCGCCCGAGAGGACGCAAGGCTCTACTGGCGCAAAATAACAATCTCTCATCCCGAGAGCTAGAGAGCGGAATCCTTCCACTCATCATAATGTCATGGTGTGGCCTTGTCTGACGAAAAATTTGCGTTGCAATTCTCCAAGGACCGAAACTGACCGATTCTCCTTCTTTATCAATGTAAACATGAAGGGAAAACGTGCTTACAAAGACGCTCCCAAAATGAACAAAATAGTTCCGCCTACTTTACTTATAAAAAAAGATTGACGAATTTTCTGTCTCGACTCGAAGTTTAATTTTAATAATATGCCTCAAAAACAGAGTAAATATACTGAAAAAAACGTCTTTGGACTTGCAGTTTCGTAAACACTTCACAAACACACGCTCGCCTGTCAATGGAATTGGCTTTGTTACTCAGTGAAATTCTGCGTTTGGGGCTTTATTGCTCAGCCAAGGCAAACACGGTCAGAATAACTGAGACTTGTATATAAAGCAGAACATGACGCACAGAACACGAAATCTTGACATAAAATCGTTATCACAGTGAAAAAGAAAGATTAATTTATGCATCTGCAGAAAGGGGTGTAAGAAAGAAATCGTTTAGTTCTTTTCAACTTGGAATTCATCGGTTATTTTTTCAAATGGAAGAGGTATTTAAGAAAGTACACTCATGTCCATAAATTAAGGATAATGAAGTTCAGGCAAAGAAAGAAACAGAAGCAAAACAAATTTGACTTATTTGTAAAGTCTATTTATTAAACAAAAGGTAAAGAGCAAAAAAGATGCTATATGTTTGACGTAATTAATATAAATTGCGATTTTTACTCCCTGGAGCAAATTTTAAAAAAGAACCTATTTACAAAAAACAGTGTAACATGGTTAGTATGATGGTTAATATGCAGTATGTTTGCGTTGCGGTAAGTAGAACACATCTGACAGGCTTACGAGCATATAGACCAATGTGCCCTAAGCGTCTGTACACGGTCTGCCTTGAAACTGTCGTACCGGTAGCTGAAGAGAGCTAACGAGACAGGTCTGATGCTGTGCTCCGTCTGTTTCTTTTGGCAGTAACTGCTAAATACCGGTCCTCATTCGGCGTTGTAACTCGGGGGCGACCTGTGCTGTAACATCTACTCACATTACCATCATCTTGGAATCGTTGCCAAAGCCTGGAGATGACACTCTAGGCGATTTCAAGTTCCTCGGATACTTCCGGCTGGATACGTCCACATTTCAGTCGTCCGATAATTCTACCACTTAAAAAATCATCCAAAAGCTTCCTTTGTGCCATAACTATGCGGTTATTGCACTGAAAGGCTTTTAAAGCGCTTGTGAACAATTTTACTTCTTTGCCACCATTCCTTATATACCCCTCTCTTACACTCTCGTCATTGTGACGTACTATCCGCGCGATCTGGTGGTTTCCTGTAATTTGCATATTCTTCTTCAAGATGTGTGTGATAATTCTACAGGTGAAATTTTTATTTTAGAGTTCAATTTCTGTGTGATTTTGAATTATCCTTAATTTATGGACATGAGTGTAATTGTTTAGATTTCAAGAAGATAAATTTTTATAATTGAATATTTTATAATAACATTGAATTTCTTCAAAGAATTTCTTGAAAATATCGGTATTTTCGTATGCGTCCTAAAGTATGTTTTCAACTTATTTTTTGAACTAAATAAAAAGAATTTTTGATTGAATATTAAATTGTTGTAGAATATTGAAGCCCGACTTGTGGCTCATTGGCAACGTGCACCACTGGTGAGCATTAAGGCTACTACTACTATACCACACCAAATCACATCACTGTGCCTAGAGGTGAGTTGCCCCTATACAGTTTTGGAATGATATGGGCGAGAAGTCTGACTTTGCCTTTTGACTGTTTACATCATACGAGGCCTTGACCGACGGCTTAGAGTCTATTCTGAACCATTACAAACATTCATGGCACCGCCGGGAATCTAACTCGAGACCTGTTCTGAGAACTAGAGCACTAGACATTCGGCCATTCAGGCCCCAAGCATTAGGGCTGAAGTTCAATTCTCTGGCTGCTTTGTTGTAGACACAGTTCAAAACACAAGGAGACTCGATGGTGTTTGTGATATTCAGCATCTTGCCTCGTGAATCGGACTACCTGGTGGGAGGTTTTCGAGTTTTCTCCCATACGATACACAAATGTGGGGTAATTCTCCCTAATTGTCCCCGAGGAAGGCACTTTCCTCCTCCTTCAGGGACACAGAGCTAAGTCAAACTTCTACCTACGGATGCTCCATCAGAACAGAAGTTGCTGCCCCCCTTCCATGAGAACACATTAGGGTTCATGGACTTGGTCTGGATGCTGCTGTCGACCAAGTGGGATAAGAAACAATAGAAAATTGAATATAGAAATAATAGTGAAGTGATTATTGAATATTGATATAGACTAAGGAATTATTGCATAAATATTCTTAATAATATTTCATTACATTGCCAATATTGTCAACACAAAAGTTAAAAATAAATAAAGAAGAAAAGGCAAATGAAGCCAAAATAAAGAAGTTCAAAATCAATTCATTTTGCCTGCAGTGTAAGAAATCTTCAAAACTCTTGGCATCAGATTACTCATTCCTGACATAAAATATGTCTATTATAAAACTTAATTTGGAATTACGTTTTATAATAAACATATTTAATAATCATCGTTGAAATAATTAGAATAATTTGACGAAGAATATTCAATTAGTTACTGTACTAAAAGTAAGTAATTAAAAAATTCTTCAAAAATTATATTCAGAGGGAAAAATAAAATAAATATCACAATTAATTTTAAATCCGCTTTTGTGAAAATTATCCCAAAAGTTCTCATCATTTGCAATTGGAAACCAGACATTAAAAAATAAAAGAATCTCAACAAGAGTTAGCTATAGCTAACGAAAATCTAACATTAGCATATCACGACTGCTCTTATACTAAAGTGCCTATAAAATATTGAAATATTTTGGGGATGCTATAAAAGATTCCAAATAGCACTGTGACGTAGATGCACGAATCTGGGAAGTAGCTCTGGTAAATTTTAAGATTTAATCTATGCAAACTACATCCAAAATATTCGAAAAGTTTTGATCAAAATCCATAATTCAAACAGTATACTCTCAAAACTGCTTTTTTATTAAGAAAGAATTTATGAATATGTAGAAAAATAAAGACAAATTACTATTTAAATAAAACTGTTCTCGTTTCAATATTGGATAGGAAATGGGATTTTTTTCTGAATGTCTGTGAGACTCATGTTCTGTTAATGTATGCCACGAAAAATTCTACCAGCGGTTGATGAGAGGAAGATATTGTTTATCAAGAAGATGTTAAGAAATAATTGCACCACATTTATGTGTAATATAAGAAAAACCAGAAAACTCCCACCATGCAATCTGACGATTGAATTGAGGTACTTTACAAACGTCGTCACAATCTCCGTCAAATCTCCTCTTTTCTGATGGTCTGATGGTCAATTGGCTAGCTCTCTGGCCTTTGGTAACCCAGGCTTCAGATTCGAATCCTGGCGGTGGCATGGACGTTTGTTAGTGGTTCGGAATCCACTTTAAACTGTAGGTCCTGGTCTGTTTAACCCTCGTGTGCATTAGATGACCGTAGAACGACAAACCAAACCAAACTTCTTTTCTGAGCGGCCTGATGTTCAATTGACTAGCACTCTGGCCTTTGATTCTCCAGGTTCGAATCCTGGCGGTGGCATGGATATTTGTTAGCGATTCGGAATCCATGTTAAACTGTAGGTCCCTGTCTAAAGTGTTCAAAAAATGACGGTAGAGCGACAAACCAAACTAAACTTGTTTTCTGAAAGTAGTGTAATAAGAACCTTAATAATAATAAGATTTAACAAGGAATTTCTAATATTTTACTCTTTCGAAACTACTACTACATGGTTTTTCGAACACTTAATCCTTTAAAATGTTGTCAGAATCAATGCCATCCTAAAAAAAAAAAAGCCCAATTCTGCAGCATTCCAAAGGCTGTGACGTGGAAATCTGTCCTTACAAATATTTCAGATGCGGTAAACAAAATCATCTGAAAACAAACTCCCCGATTCTACAGCATTCAAAAGAAGGTGAAATAAAAACTTTTTTTTTTCTAATGCAACTGGCAAACACTTAGACAGCTTGGGGGCTTATTACCCGGGGGCGCGTGTAACTTGAAGACAAGCCACGGACGCGGAGTAACAATGCCCCCGCAAAACTCTACGATCCTATTAGACCGGGACCTACAGTTTAAAGTGGATTCCGAACCGCTACAAACATCCATGGCACCTCCGGGACTCGAACCCGAAACCTGTGGTACCGAGCGCTAGCCACTCGGCCATTCAGGCCCCGAAATGAAAACTAATTATCAAAAAAAAAAAATCTTGTCTAGAAAAAAAATTAAAAATTATCCCGAAATTCTGAAGTTTGCCTACATGTCACTTGCAATGGAAGCAAGAAAAAAAAGGCTCAGCTGAAAATGTCAGTCGAATAACTTGTGCAACCCAGAAAGATCTATGATGTCAATTACAGTGCGATAATCTTGTAATCCTGGACATAAGCTGATATTCAGTTAACCACAGAAAGAATTTTCAGTATGTTAAGTCTTCTAATAATCTGATAATCTTCTAATTCAGTTCTTTCATAAACCACAGATGTTTATAAAAGAACGTCTGAAGGACATACATAGAATTGGTCGGGGTAATATTTATTTCTCCACATAAAGCTTCTTTATGATTTAAAGTCTGCAGACAGTAAATCTTTCTGTCTAATGTTAGGACTCCTGGCATCATAATATCCGCGTGAAGGTCCAAACGTACGTATAATTTTATAATTTTCCTAAGAATTTATATAAGAATTTCATTTAATAAATAATAATAGTTTCATATAATAAATAATAATTGTTTCATACAATAAATGTATGTAATAGTTTATATAATAATTTCATATTTATTGGATTTTTAAAGGCAAACTTCTTATATGAGAGTCAAGACAGCAATTCGGCAACTCTTTTTGTTACGAAAGTGTACGAGTGTTTTGTTCATTTGGTGCGCATCCATGTACGCAAGTCGTCACTTCCTGTTTAAATGGATAGAGCGCAAATCGATCAATTTCATCAGAATAACGATCGCTTCAACATCCTGTAATTGACGATTGTTTGTGTTTCTTTAATTTGCTTCACAATGAATTTAATTCAAAATAACACTCCTATTCAGATTTGATCTTTACCATAATCAGATTTGGATCTGATTATGGTAAAGATCTAGACTCACGTCAAATAGAAAAACTAGAACCGACACTTTAATTTTATACTTCAGTTAGCACAAGCCTATTATTTCTATTCTGAACAACAAATATAATTAATAATTATCTTTATATTAATAAAATAATAATCTCTAATAAATTTTATATATATCTTTAATATGATTTATTCATGAATAAATCAAATCTTCCTTTTTCCATCACAGGTACAAAATATAAAGTCTCATTTCCGTCTTGCACATTTTAATTATTTATTTATTTATTAGTCTGGCTCTTATGTAAAAAGCGTGAGCTTTATGTTTATATAGTCGATATCAATCTTTGGTGTAGATTGGCCAAGTCTAGCTCTTGCGTCATAAAATCAATGATAACTTCCAATTTTAACTTTAAATAGATACTTTTAAATTGTTAAATGCATGCTTTTGAAACTAAATAACGACAACTATCTGGGTTTTTTTTCCAATGCAGCTGGCAAACAGACATGTACGTCTTTGGATGCCTATAAGGGCTGTACCGATGTTACTCACTTTGCATTACCCAGGGGGCGCGTGTAACTTGATGGTAAGCCACGGACGCGGAGTAACAATGCCCCCGCAACGCTCTACGATCCTATTAGACCGGGACCTACGGTTTAAAGTGGATTACGAACCATTACAAACATCCATGGCACCGCCGAGACTCGAACCCGAAATCTGTGGTACCGAGAGCCAGAGCGCTAGCCACTCGGCCATTCAGTCCCTCATTGTAAAAATATGATGACATATTTTAATAATCTGTAAAAATATGAAGGAATCCTAAATCCTGCAGAAACCATAACATTCTGACTTTTTAAAACACCAATGTTGTTACTTTAGACGTTTTGAATATGCATAAAGTTTTATTTTGTTTTCTTTTATAAAATTAAAAAAGTATACGAAAATAATTAGAATTTCCAATAAGTTGAAAAGTGTAAAAACTTTTAGTTACAACTTAAAGCCTGTTTTCGAAAGACGGTGCTTCTAAAATCTCGTTTTCTTTTATCTTCTCGCTTCAAGAGGAGTAGGAGAAAATTTACGCAACACGAATTCGGAATCAGAGATTTCATTATGTTTTATTTTTATCCGAAAGCGAAGGGATTTAAAGAGACATCAAGCGAAAGAGAATATTTTCATTTTTTATTTTTTTTACAAACTGAAAATCAATAACTTTCTTCGCAGCTTGAAATAAATTCTGAAAGGTAAAAAAAAAAATTGTCTCGATTCCCGATGAAATACAATGAATATATTAAATATTCTCGATAAGAATAACAATACTTTTATTTTGTCTCTCTAGAAAACAATATTTCTCTTACAAAGTACTTGTTCCAACAAAATTCTTTACTAAAAAATTTTAATTTTCTAAGAAATTGCTTGAGATAATTAAGGAAGATAATCTAATATCTGTGATTTTGTAATCTGTTAGTATTCTGTTAATTTAGTTAGTGAATAATTATGAATTAATTAACTTAGAATTTATAACTTACAAACTTTCTAGAAATTTAACTGAAATAAAATCTAGTCAATCACCAGATTTAATAGAGAACATCTTTGCTAATTGTAGAGAATTATGGATATGGTTTGTCGCTCTACGATCATCTTGTGCACACGAGGGCTGAACAGACCGGGACCTACAGTTTAAAGTGGATTACGAACCACTCACAAGCATCCATGCCCCCGCCATTCTAACCTGAAACCTGTGGTACCAAAGGCCAAAGCTCTAGCCAATTGGCCTCCAAGCTGCCCAAACTAAAGAAGATAGGTTCGAGACCCAACGAGTAGTAATGAACCAAAAGTTTCCTTGACAATACCGGAAATAGACAAGAAACTCCATAGACTGGATAATCTTCTGAATGATTTCGCACCAATGGGACGCCCATTAGGGACGCTTTAGGGTGTCCATTCTAATTGTATTGGCAAAATGTAGTTGGAGTGTAGTACGGGCAGCAGACTTTCTGTATTGTACCATGAGAAACGCTGTGTTTGCTACATATCTATCATTGTAGTGAAAAAATTATTGCAGTTCAAAAATTTAGACATTGGAAAACAATGTTTTTAATCAAAAAATCTTTAAATGGGTCACCATTGAGAAAATAAGGTGATTTATTCTAGTAATCTGTAAAAATAAGAAGACATCATAAATTCTACAGAAACTATAACATTCTGACTTTTTAAAACACCAACGATGTTACTAAAGGAGCTTTGAATATGCATAAAGTTTTCTTTTGTAATGCAATTGCTTTTCCTGATATATACGGAAGAAGAAATATACGAAAATAATTAGAATTTCAATTTGGATGAAAAGTGTAAAAAATTTTACTTACAACTTAAAGCCTGTTTTCAGAAGATGTTTCGGAAGACGGTGTTTCTAAAATCTCGTTTTCTTTTATTTTCTCGCTTCAAGAGGAGTAGGAGAAAATTTACGCAACACGAATTTGGAATCAGAGATTTCATTATGTTTTATTTTTATCCAAAAGCAAAGGAATTTAAAGAGACATCAAGCGAAAGAGAACATTTTTTTTTTCCAATACGAAAATCAATGGCTTTCTTCGCAGCTTGAACTAAAGCCAGAAAGGTAAAATACAAAAAAAATGTCTTGAATCCCGATGAAATACAATGAATATATTAAATATCTTCGATAAAAAATAACAATATTTTTATTTTGTCTCTTTAGAAAACAATATTTTTCTTACAAGTACTTGTTCCAATACAATTCTTTACAGAAAAATTTTCATTTATTTGTAAGAAATTACACGAGATAATTAAGGAAAACAAGTAATATAAAAAAAATTTAAGTCACTTCCTACTTTTTTTTCACTATATTGCAGAAAGACCTTTATAAATAATTTTCATTCATTTTTTTAAGTTAGAAAAATTCTCTCTCTCACACACATACACACTTTCCATATCTCTTTCGCTAATTTATTCACATGTTTCGTTTGCTATTTTGTTCCCTCCTTGACTCAGACTCGAACCCAGAATGAAAATAAGAATTTGAAAAGACATTTTTTCCAGCGATCTACACGCTTCGCCACTGACGGTATTTATTCCTAAATTTATATCCTGCTAAATATCTTATATAAGACAAATTTTTTTCTCCCATATAAAACTAAAATTAATTAATTTAATTTAATTTAATTAATTAATTATTATTTGAAAAACTGTATTAACATCCAGTGTCATCCACTGCAAGTTTAAAAAAATGTATTTGAACTAGAGGGGATGAATAAAAAGTATTTTATGAACGATTGAAAATTTGGACAAGGTATATATAGGGAGAGTGTGAACTAATAGTAGGAATTGAATAATCTAATTTCTGTGATTCTGTAGTCTGTTAGTATTCTGTTAATTTAATTAAGGAATAATCATGAGTTAGAACAGGAACAACATTACAATTAAAGCTGAGAAACTCAAAGGAAATTTTACAAAATTTTTAGAAATTTAACTCAAATGAAATATAGTCATTTATCATGAAATATAGTCATTGTTTTGATAATAGAAGAGAATTATAAACGAGCTCTTGCTTCAATTAAAGTTTATGAAAGTTGGAAATTAATAAGGTTCACTCCACAAGCTATTTAATGCAATGTGTATGACATATTTTTAAGTCGGTGAGCTGTTTTAAATCATAACATTATTATTACTGAATGCCTGAAACCATAGTGATTTTGTGATGAGTGAACCATCGACAGATTTTGGCTTCGAGTTCCTGCGGTGCCATGGATGTTTGTAGTAATTCGGAATTCACTTTAAACAGTAAGTCCCTGTCTAATATGAACGTTGTGAGGGTAGCGTTACTCGCGTCCATCACATTTCTTCAAGCTACACGTACTCCCCTTGTAGCTTTGCTAAAAATGTAACAGCGGTGCAGCCCTTGCTTATGGAATAAAGATAACTGTCTTTGTATTGCCAGCTGCATTATAAATAAAAATACATTGTTACTGGAAACCATATAATTGTTAAAATTATTAGTAAACAGTATATAATCAATCTATATATTATTTATTTATATTGTTCTGACAGATTTATTTTACTCATCCCGGTCATCTCCTTTTCTGTTAGTCAATCTGAGAGATATTACAATGAACGCAATTTAAATCACTGTAATTTCCATGCGATTTATTTTTGTTGCACATTTTGATTAATTTATTGTATTTGCATTTTAAATGTGGCGAAATCTAAGCAAAAATAGGAAATTGCTTCCATTCGAAAATCCATGAAACTAAGTTATTCAGTTGTAATTATGTGGAAAAATTTAAGAATTTTTTTTTCCAGAACAATATTTAAATTTTTAAAAATGTATTTTAATTTATTTTCCAATTTATTTTTAATCCGTTGTATGCACATACATAATTGTTTGAAACGATTTGTTTGCAACAAAAGTGTTAACGAATAAATGATACGAATTATGAATAATGGACAGATAATGGATCAATATTAATGCGTAATTATAGCGTTTTATCAGCAGATGAAACAAATTTTTTTCCAAGTAGTTATGCTCCAAATGCTATGAATTTGAATAACCATTGCTATTTTCTTATTATATTAAATAACAGTACTGGTTGTAGCGCACTGGTAGCGATAAAAATATAAATTTTGTAATTAAAATATATTCGGAATAACAGGAAGAATTAAAAAGAGTATCCGTAGGTAAAATTCGCTGAAAATTTATTTGCAACTGACTTAAATATAATGAATTAAAACTATCAGAAGGAGCCATCCCTTTTAATTTCAGATTACTTTTGCATTTAGCTTCACATAATCTCAATTTTATCATGACAAATTTATTTACAATAATCTCCTAGTATTTTACTGAAATTCATTCAACAGAGAGGAATAAAGTGATGATGCAAATTTTTTGGGTAGATCAACGAATGCAATAATTAGATCCTGAATTAGCTATTGACAAATACAAGAAAAAAGTAAAAATAATTTTTTTCTCGGTACGTTCAGGAGCTTCATGTCCTCCTTTTGCATAACGATGAAGATTCCACCATTCTGTAAGGTTAACTATCCTGCATATACGAATTGTATGGAACTCTCACTATTCAAACTTGTAGTCTGAGTGTCTCAGAAGACGCTTATACAAGTTATCTAAATATTTATCAAGTTTCCTCGCTTCCAAAACCAGTGACTGGAAAGAACTGTTAATATCTTAAAGTTTCTTTGATTAAGTAAAGTGCAAGATGTATAAAAAAAAAAGAAAGAAAGATGATCAAAAGTGAATAATCTTAAAAGCAAATTCATTTAATTTAAACGTTGATATTTTAGATTTTGTAAAAATATTTTGGGAAAACACCAGGTAAATCTATGACTGTCAGAAGGTAATAAATTTTTATGTTCTTTCTTTTAAAATCTTATTAAATATTAAGCTACTAAAATCAAGGTATTAATGTATTTAAAATCATTTCAAAATGAATTTAAAAAATAATAAGGAAAAGAACGTTTGAGCTTTCAAATAAAATCTTTTTTTTTTTTTAAAGGAATGTTTCTCCAAAATTGTACTTATTTAGGAAAAAAAAAATTATTGTTATCAAATATATTTTGTTAGAAACAAAAAAAATATTCTAGTTATGCCTTATTCTGTGTAGAATATATTTGTCTAAATGACATTATTAATAGCTATTTGTATTTTATTAATTTATTTTTTTAATTTATGATAATGGTTTAACATTGCTACAGCAGCAGATATGTAACGAATTCAGCCGTTTTGGCGCACAACTTTCTATTAACTCTCCCCTGTGCAGTATCTGAAACATACGCATACATCTCTGCGAAACTTATGGAAGCCTATAGGAGGTAAATGGGGTTTTTTTTATAGATTACAGATTTACATATTCATCTTACCCATTCTCAGCTTAAGCACGAGAAGTTTCACTTACGCATCGCTCATAGGCATCTGCATTGGTAACGTTACGCTAAGCGTTTTTTTAGCCCTGTGAGCTGCAGTTTGAACATGAAAAATAAATCCCGTTATCTTCCCCTGCGAACAAGCATACAACGGTTTTAAGTAAGGGCGCAAATCTTTTGATGCGTGATTAAAAACCAGGCCGAGCAATAACTCTTTTTTCCGTCGAATGCCGACAAATGAAACCCCATACCCTTCGATTTCTGTCTAAATTAAGCAAACCAGCTTAATTTATACTAATGTGATGATATGAACGTGGCTGAAAATATCGAGTTGAACTCTATTGGTTCAAAAACCAAAAGTGCTTTTCAAAATTTCCAACTTCATAAAAGTAAATAAACCTTTAATAAAAGTGAAAGAATATCTAGATTTCCAGAAATAAAGATAAGATAAGACTAAACTTCGATCTTTGACCAGAATGTTCATGCAAATGTGGAATTTTTGAAACATTATATCTCCTCTTTTATCTCATTTTTAGATTTTCTTGTGGGATGCTACGGACGCGAATAACACTATCCTCACAACGCTCTACGTTCATATTAGACCGGGACCTACGGTTTAAAGTTGATTCCAAACCACTACAAAAATCTATGGCATTGCTGGGAGTCGAACACGGAACCTGTGATACCGAGCGCCAGAACGCTAGCCACTCGGCCATCAGGCACCAAAAAAAAATGTTGTTTTATATTTAATTTTATTTAAATATGTGATATCAAAATTTTGTATTTTAAATAAAAAGAACCATATTCCAATATTTTAATTATTAATTAACAGGCTTTACAGTAGATATGGGTACAAATATATTAAAAAACACAGAAACAAAAACATACAACAAAAAATTTAATCTGCTGACCCTATATACAGGTTACACATAAAATTTAAAATTTAATAACAAAAGGCATAACAGTAATCTTAAATAAACAAAGAAAAAATATCTATAAATTATGTTCATCATAAATAAGACGTGATAAAAATTTTTAAAAAATAATAAAGTAAAACTATAGCATTCCACATGATTTTATAAAATAAAATTTTAAAAAATAAAATGAAGAGAATTTTCAATAAATAACATGTGAGAGAAATTTAAATAAACCAATAAGAATAGGTTTAGAAAGAAATTGAAATCCACTCTCCCCAAAACAATACCCATATATTTTGTAGGTTATAATATTGCCCCGCTCTAGTGGAAAATTGAAAATTTATTTGAAATATTTTTAAAAATCAGAATGGCAATGATTTCATATCAGTGTTTGTGTTTTGTTTTTGTATCATAGCATGATGGTGTTTAACAGATGTTAAAGTGTACAATGGAAGATTTTTCATTTAAATTTTTACTATTAAATGGGTTCTATAACTGTCTTTTCTGTGTGATATGCTCTTTTCTCTGAGAACTGTTACAATTGCTGTATTTATTGTATACTGTGTATTGACTTGCTACACTGGTTATATATTATTGAGAAATAATAATCATGTCAAAGACGGTGTTCAATATACTCACAGAAAATTGTCATTGCCTGGTAGGATTTATTATACTTTTATGGTGAAACTAATTTTTTTTTACTCTGTCAGTATCAATATTTGCAATTCGAGTTACTAATGTTTTAAAGGGAATATTATTTTTATGTATTTTTTTCCCCCTATGAAAATTGTTTTTAAAAATTTTTGAAATGAAAATCATGAGTTTTGTTTCTTACAAAAAATTAACTATAGCGTTATTTTAAATCTTTTATGTAATTGTTAGAAAAAAAATTATTATATATTTTACTGAGATAAAGAACTGTAAAATTTATCATTTGAATAACATGTTATTTTTCAATGTTTCGATTTCCTGTTTTTTTTTTAGTTATTTATATGTTTTATATAGTATTATGTTAGTTGTAAGTGAATAGATAATTAAATATTGTGTAATTAAAAACTATAATTTCCGACTGTTATATGTCTTGTAATGAGGTCAAAGATTTATTATTTTTCTTTATATATGTCACCTTTTGAAGTAAAAAATAAAAGGAATTTATGATTATTATAGATGATGGAGAGGATTGGAATCCATGGGGAGAGGAGTTTGAAAGAGAGAAGAAAACATTTATTTTTCAGAAAGCTTCTCCAATCAAATTGTTCAGTAACCAAAGTTTGGATTTGAGAAAACAGTTCACTAAATATGTAAAATTTGATGCAAGCCAATCTTCTGAATCATATAATGTGGAAATTTGGGGGAAAGCAGCAATTGGTACAGCTTTAAAATACAATTTTTTTTATATTAAATGTAGTAAATACTGATTTGTTAATAAATTGTATTTATTTTTAAAGAAGTTTATGGTATTTTTCTTGTCAAATGTAAAATTCAATCTTAATTTATTAATTGCAATTTCAGGATTATATCTATGGGAACATATCCTTGGTGGAGGTAAACTTGAAAGTAAAATGGATGGTCTATGGAGTTATGGTTTCAAGAGACTTGATAATTTAAAGCTGAAGTAAATATTGAAGCAACTTATTACTTATATTTATGTGTAGATTATTAAATAAATATTTAATTTATTAAATACTTTTAATGCTTTGTTTAAAAATGATTTTTAAAAGATAATTTTCATAGTATAAATTACTAAATAAAAAAGGTTTTTTATTTTATTTATGATTAACTTATGTTTCTTGAAACAATTTTTAAAATTTCATGTAATTGATTGTTTGTATTTGGTTATTTAAATATTTTTTGCTTATAATTTAATTTATTTGTTTTTAATTTGTATTTGGTATTATAACATTTTTAAGCTATGCAAAAAATTATTATTTATTAGTTGTTTATCAATTTTCAGATTCCGAACTGGTCCTGGTGTTATTCCTAGTAAAGCTCCTAGTGATGTGCAACATTTGATACTTATTTTAAATGGGAGAAGTGATGATAAAGTAATTTTTGCGAAGATGTGGCTTGATTTTTTGCCTCAATTTCGTAATTTGCGCAGTGTCATATTAATAATTTTAGGAAATGAGCAGTGCCATAATGAATGGTTAATTCCTTACATGACCAAATCAGGGGGCATGGTGAATAAAACTTTTTTGGTTTATGACAGTCCTCTTGTGGATAATGTTAATTTTTATCAATGGCCTCTAGGAGTTGCTACGTAAGTACTAATGCTTTTTTTCAAATATTTATTTGATTTGAATAGTTTAAAAATGTATGTATTTTAAAATTGTTACAAAAATATATCTTCAGACAAAAAGGATTAATACACAAAATGTATTTTTCTTTACTTATTTATTTTTGATAATGATGTAATTTCAAATATATACATTATCATATCTATTGAATTATTTTATTTAATTAATTATCCAAAGAATATGTGAAAGTATTGAAAATAAATGTATTCTAATGTTTTTGCTGTAGATCTTGAATTAGATTATATTAAATTTTGCGAAGCTACGTCTGATTTCATTACACAACTATGCTTTGATTCATATTATAAATATAATAACAAATTTTTTAATTAGATTATTCTTTATTTTCAAAGTGAGGAAATCGAAAGAAAAAAAAAAGGACCAAAGATAATCTCAAATAATGATAAGAGCTGAAAATGTTCAGTTTTCATAGTAAATAAATTAGTTAATATTTATAAATATAAATTGTCAAATAAATATAATTTATGTATATAATTTCTTCTTAAGGTTCTATGAATCCTAATGGATATATGTAAAAAATAGCATAGATAATTTTAATTATAGAGGTGTGTCAAAAAGCCTTTTTATCCTGCAGCCAAACATTTTGATATTTCAATGTATATCTCTTCATAATGTAGTATAATAACACATTGCTGAATTTATATTGAATGCTATAACCATTTCTTTTAAAATTTTACAAGAGGAAATCATAAATTGTCCATCACATTTTATTGAAATTTATGGCATATATAAATCATGATTAAAATGTTAAATAATCAAAGAATTAGGATAATGCTAAATGGTAAGGTGCAATCAAAATGTTACAGTTATATTCTGACTAATTTACAAGAAAATTGAGTTATAAAAAAAGTTGCATGTTTTATGTTATTAAATTCAGGATGATTATAAAAAAAACTTTAATATATAAGTCCTTAGCTATAATACCATTCACAGAAACTGAATGCAATTTTGGTTTAAGGTATCTTGAGGAATGCTCTCAAGAATCATTTGAAATCAACAGTTAAACTATAACAGTTACAGTTACAATGACAGTACTTTGAAATTTTTAAGTGACAATACATATTTTTTTTTTCATTGGAGTGTGATGTCCATAGTGAAAAACTAAAAATAGTATTGGAACGATACCTAAATCAATTAAATTTAACACGAAAATCGCCCCAGCCTTAAGCAGACTAAAAGGCAACAACAGAAAGCAAAACATTATAATGTGTTTCTCAAATTTTCTATGCGACATTTTACATACTGCAGATGGTGGATAACACTGAAGCATGATGGAAGAGGAATCTGTGAAACTTGACATTTGATGGCATCTTTCAAATCAATTGTAATTTGCGAATTAAATGCATACATTTTAGATTTCAGGTATCTCTACATCGAAATGCTCTGTCTGACATGATGTGAATGCAAGATGGCATTCCCACATTTGAAGATCTTCTGTTAAATATTTTTTAACATAACAGTTTGGTGACAGAAATCTACTGTCATCTCTCATTTCTATGGCATCCAATCTCATTCCAATGGATTTCTGGCTGTGGGGTTATCTGAAATCTAAATTGTATGTATTTAATCCACAAAATACTGCAGTGCTATACACCATCTGCTGCATGTAAAGTGTCATTGTGTGTGAAGGAGGACACATAGAAAATTTGTGAAAAACAAAACGTTTTGCTTCTCTGTAATTATTGGTTGTTTTCACTTTACTTCTTAACCTGCCAGAGCTGGCCATTTTCATGTTACAGATACTGTTCCAATGCTCACTATAGAGATCACATTTCAATTTTAAAAAATTGGTGTTGCTATTGGAGATTTTCGAACATGTGTCACTGTAACCTTAACTATAAGAGTTTAACTGTTGTTTTTCATACCTTTCATTCATACTTAAAACACCTTAAACCAAAATTTCATTTAGTTTCTGGGAATGGTATGATAACTACGGACTCGTATATCAAGAAAAATTTTTCATAATCACTCTGTATCTTTTATAATATTGCTCAAATACACAGTCCATCAATCTGGAAAACAGGAGTTTCCATTTTCATTGTGATATTTTTTATTATTGATGAATGATTTATTACAATGATCAATTATTATAATTCTTCATGGATTTTTTTCAATTTCTAGCAATAAAAATTTTTACATAATTGCAAAAGAATATTGGAATTCAGAACATAAAGTATAGTGTTAGAAAGATAAACTTGTGCCTCCAAACAAACATTTTTTGTTGTGATATTTGTATGTTTCCCAAATATACTAAAATATCTCTGTACATTAAAAACTTTCTTTCAAATGGTGTTATAGATACCATGAAGCATATAATTTTCTGATTTTGATAGTGTATATTATATAGCATCATAATAAATATAAAAAAATGCATTTATAAATAATTATGTGTATGAGAGTAAATATATCTCAATCATATACATTATTTTATATTATTATTTATCTTTATATTGTCACAGATAAGAATCTTGCATTTCATTTTACTGGAATTCCAAAAATAATTTTCATTTCCTGTCTTTTGTATTGAAATACTATGCTATACATAAAAAATTTTCAGAAAGGCTTTTTGTAAAATCTAATATTTGATAAGAAAGAAAGTTAACATCTTAAAAAGAAGTGCACCTCACATGGATAAAAAAAAAAGTTTTTTTTTTTTAAATTATATATTTGTAATGAAAGTGATGTAGGGAATAGCTGGCTATGGTGTGAAATGATCTTGTATCCTACAGATTGACACTGAAATGGTTTGCAGAAAATGTTCTAAATCGCATTAAAAAAATTAATTTTTTTAAATTCAGTTTTGTTAAAATATTGATGGATTTCCTTTACTGTTTCGGCCAATTAACATTCTAAAAATAATCTGCATATTTGAATCAAATTAGTGATTAAGTGACTTTCCTTGTCAGCTTATTTGGTATTATTATGTTAATCGTTTTATAGTACTTTAATGCCTTCTTGTGCATCTCAATATCGTTTATTGATAAATCTCTATCTTGTTAAGTATATATTGCATTAATCTAAACATGCTTTTAAATCAAGTCATCTATTATTATATATAGAAATCCATTAAAATACCATTCATTTTATTATGCTGTGAAAAATCATATTTAGAAAATGTGTAGATACATTTACTGCAAATATCAGTTAATAATAAATTAAGATTTATTTTTAAATAATATTTAAAAAATCTAATTTTTAGAAAGGTGACAACTTATTATAGTTTTTTTTATTAAAAAAAAAAAAAAAAAAAAAAAAAAGCGTGGGGAGGGGTTCAAAATAATCTGAAAAAAAAAATTTCGTAATGTCTATTCCAACTTCTATGCTTATTTTATTTTCTAAATAATAAAAGGTAAAATGCATTAAAAAAATAAAAAACTGTTGGAGTGATGTTACTGAATAATTCTCCTGAAATCATGAGAATACCAAATCTGAGAATAAAATGCAAATTTAAAATATGTAATAAAAAAGGTACTTAAGTACGAGAATGAATTAAAAATTAATTTAAAATAATATTTCAAAAATATTTCAGGTTAACAATATAGTTGTTACTGGTATGCTTTTTCTAATGAGAACTTGCATAATCATTGTACAAATATTTTTCTTATAATTTAAACTTTAAACATTAGATAAAAATGATTAAAAAATTACAATAAGGTGAAAAAATGGTTACATCTAGCATTTAATTATTTATTTTGCAATTCTTTATTTATGCACCTCTAAAATAAATGCATCAATAATAATGAAATAAATTGGTAACTAAAAGAAAGAAATATAGTCATGAAATAGACTGAAGAAGATTTGCATGTTATCTGAGAGAATGTAAATTCTGCATATCATAATATTTTGTGAGTATTATTACAAATTTTCATGCTGTATTTATTGTTTAATTTATTTTTATAGGTATCGAGGTTTTCCTAAAGTGGATTCTAGGAAGATGGATCTTGAGAATTCCCGTCCTTATGTGTGCAATTTTTTAGGTTCTATTTATCCTCATTCATCTAGAGAAAAATTGATGAATGTTCTAGAAAGCAATAATCTCACTCAATTTTGTTTCATCAAAGCAAGATATGAGTATGTTCATTAATTTATATATTTAAAATTATATTTATTTATTAAATTTTATTGTATACATTTATTTTGTTTAATTATTCACTTTGAGAAATTCTAGTCAAAAATATTAAATTACTACAATAGCTGTTAAAGGAAATGCCTTGCCTAAAATTTACCTTGGAATTAACACTTCTGAAAATTAACATTGTTAAGTATTCATAATATATATTTTTCATGATAATTCCTGGTCATTTTTGAAATTTTTTTGTATGCAATTTGAAAAAAAAAATGATGATACAAAAATTTAATGATTTATTTGAGTAGAATGCTTTATCTTAATTAGAAAAAAAAGAAAGAAAACATAACATATAAAAAAAGCATAACATAGATGTAAATACAAATTTATTTGTTTATGTTGTTATTCAATTAATTTTTTGTAACATTTGTAAGCAATATTTGTTTCATCCTGATTTACTTTGAATGCTTTACAATTAATTTTCCAACCTCTTGTTCAATAGAAAATACAATTGACTGTATATACTTTTTATTTTATCTCCCCTTGCGAATTGATTATAAAACAAATTGTAAAAGTATCTCAGTAACTTACCTTTATTTCAAATTTCACATAAATTTCTATGTAATTTTCTTTATCATAGTATATAGCAGAATAGCAATGTACTATGTATCTTTCTGTTTATTATTATTGGCAAATTCAAGCAAAATGATGTTCCAATGTAATTGTTTGGTTGTATTTGAATATTATCATTTTCAAAATTAAAATTTTTTAAAATTTATTTTTAATTGAAAAGTTTCAATAAATAGAATATCAACTTTGGATTCTGTAAAAAGGCCTGACCAGATTTACTCTGGTGACCAAAAATAGTTCTGCAGCTTTGACACATATTTTAGTACAGCTCTTATAAATTTTTTAAAGAAATGCATATATTGCTGATTTTTAGTTAATTTAGCAATGGAGTTGTTAACAGTTGAAACAAAAAAATGAAAAAGTAATTGAAACTTAATGAATGATCTCTATCTTTGCAAAAATCATAAACAATGTTGTTTTGAAGTAATTCAAATGGTAGTTCAGCAAATTAATTATAATATAAATGACTGATAAATCATTAAGTAGAAAGTTTAAAATGTATTGTGGTTTTTTTTTTAAATATTTTTTTAATGAAATGATATTTTTATATTAAATAGGTATGTAACCTCAGAAACTCAATGACCAAGAATTACTCCAGATGATTCAGTATTTTTCTTTTATGCAATTAAAGTAAAACTATAATATTTTTTATTTTATAAGGACACAAATTTTTAAATGATTTATTAACAAGTTTTTTTGTTTAGTATGCAAACATCATATATCTATGTAAAAAATATTGTTTAAAATTGATGAAATTTGGTATGTGTATAAAAAACAATTTAAAACTTGATCACAATTTCACTCTATGGTCTGAAAAAAATAGGCTGATTTCATCTTACCAGCTATAATGTGTAAAATATGTTATATTTTATAATTTCAATTATACACAAATCTTTTAAGTTATTTTAAAATATTGCTGTTTTCTAATTTTTAGGTGGCAGCCAAAAGAAACTAAAAATTCTCTAAGCATTTACATCCAAAGTCTACATTTAAGTGACTTAACATTGAGTCCAGTTGGAATGAATACAGAATGTTATCGTATTTATGAAGCCATGTCCTTTGGTTCAGTACCGGTAGTCGAAAATGTTATGACTCCTGGTATGTGTGGAGACTCCAAGGCTCTAATTGGGTCATCTCCCTTGAGATTACTAAAATCTTTAAATGCTCCAATAATTTATGTGAATGATTGGTCTCAATTGCCAGATATTATTTCTCGAGAACTACAGATGCCACTTGAAGAGAAAATTCAGCGTAGAATTAAAATTGTTGAATGGTATGAAAATTTTAAACTTCAAATTCGAGAAAATCTTTTATCAGTTTTAAAAGAAAACATTCTTAGGAGATGATAAATGACTGAAATGGTGTATTTCTTAGTCATTTTTATACTTTTTAAATGTTTTAACAATTCCATATCCTCATCATTTTTAGAAATTAAATTTTCACATATGTTGTCCTTGTAAAACTTTAAGAGTCACAATATATATGTAACTATTTATTAAAAAGAAAAGTAGCTTATTGATAATTTTTATGCAAATAAATATATTTTTATACAAGTATGTCTATGTATATTTCTTTTAAATTTATATATATATTATACAAGTATGATTACTTATAATTTTTTTTTCAAATCTATATTGGTGCAAATTTTGTCTTTTAAGTTCATTAAAAGTTATTGATGTATTATAAATATCATTACTATAAGTTTATTATTATGTTAAAATATCAATTTAAATGAAAAAATTAAATATCCAACTATATATTTAAAATGAATTTATTAATAATAAACAATCAGTTTAAATATCTGGATCTTCAAATTAAATTTCTTAAAAATTGAATTATGTAATATTTGCTATTTTTATGTATTAGATGTAAAATAGGTAAAATTCTAAAACAAAATGTGTGTATATATATATATATATATATATATATATATATATAATCACTAAAATTTCCATCAAGTGCATTTCTCTATTTCATAATTATAAATTGTGAGACGAATATTTTTTATGTAAATTAATAGTAGCAATACATATATGTATTGAAATCAATACTTATTATACCTTCTGTAATATAATAGAAGACTCCTTTTAAAAAGCTTAACTCCTTTTAAATCTGCTTAATCATACATTCAATATTTGAAAAGGGGGAAAAGATTTTTTTTTTTTTTCATGTTTATAAAAATGGATAAAAATTCTGAAACAAAATAATTTTGTTAATTATTCACTTGTGATGAAATGGGGTTTTTTATAACTCTAAATAAAAAATTTTATCCAAAAGTAAAGTTTTAATTTATTATTGATACAGTTTGAGGAAGATTATAAATATATATCTGCTTTGCATTTATCTGGTTTTAGGAGTTTATATTATGTATATAGAGCAAACGTTTCTTCACAATTCAATAATTACCTAAACATTTGATTTCCTCCTTCAAAAAGGATTGCAACTTTGACAATGATTTCTTTGCTGATATTTTTAACAGCAATTGGCACATTTTCCATATATTATATAAATATGTAGAAAGAAAGCAAATTTGTTAATGCTTCCTAGCTTATTTTTATTATTATTTTTTTTCATTTGACTAAATATTCTACATTATCTTTTTGACCTTACTAGAAACTCTGCATTTGAAAGTAATATTTAGTTGACTATTTGATATTATCTAATCATTTTTCATAACTTCTTATTTAAATTAAAGCATTATGTTCAATTATTAGTATATTTCTAACTTATGTTATTTCAATATTTCTAACTTATTTTATACTTCAATATTTTCTAACTTATGTCCCGCTAACTTTCTTTCTTATGTTGTATATTTGCCATCTTGTATATGTTAATGGTATTGGAAAACCGATGTTCTTTGCTAAGTCTCTGTATTTTTCAATAGTTGTTTCTAATTTCCAATTGTAATCTGTATTGATTTGACTAAACATCTCTTTTTAAAGCCTCTTTTTCATCTTACTGGAAGATCTGCATTTTAAGTAATATTTATATATATCAAAGCTTCAGTAGGGCATTCTTGAAGCTGAAACATTGTAAAAAAAAAGTTCATGGAAGGAAATTATTAAAAAATGATAATCTCTCAAATTAATTTTTTCATAAGGCATTTTTAACTTTAAGAAATTTAAATTCAAATTAATCTTATAGGAATTTAATAAAATTACTTTTGTTATTTCTTATATTACTATATTTTTAATATATGCAAATTTTTTTATCTCTTTGTAATATTGATTAATCTAAATTTTTATTTTTGTTGTATTATGCCAACTGCAACTTCTTGTCCAATATTTGTTCATATGCATGCTATAAGTACTTTCTTATATGAGATATTAGTGCCACATTAGTATTTAAATATGAAGCTTCTTTAACACCAAATTTTTTTTATTTCATATCTTAAAAATCTCTAGATATTTTTTCTCTTGATATATTATTTTATAATAGATATTTTTTTCTAATAATAAAAATTATTAATATCTAATAATTAAAATTCATAATCATTTTCATGAATATAATTTTTTGTAATATTTCTTCTAGAAAAAGAAAATTATGGATTAAATTATTTTTATAACCATGTTCTTTACATCTGTAATATTTAAAACATACTAATTTCTTGCAAAAAAAAAATTCTTTGTGGAGATTATTTTTAATTATTTTCAATATTGAGTTTTAATTACATATATCTTCAAATTGCTTTGATACAACCTACAAAAATTGACAAAGGTAAAATTTTATTTCATAATGTATTTAACCAGTTATTCGAAATAATAATGGGTGTAAACATTTAATGAGAATTTAATATAGCTTGTATATGTAAAAATATTTCTGTAATTTGTGTATTTTTTTTAAATTTCTAACTTTAAATTTGTTATTATTAGCCATAATTTTGATGAAAAAATGAAGACTTTGAAATGATGATTTGGAAGATTCAAAATCATGGTACTATTTTATAAAACAGTTTTTTCTTTACTGATTATTAAGACAAGTTTTAAAAAGAGATGAGGCATTTTTTAACATTAGTTTCATTTTCTAAACCCTGATTTTGGAAAGAAGGTTACAATAACATTTTTTTACTGATTACTTTTCTGGCTACAACAGCAAAAATCCTGCATGATAATCAGTTGAAGCTTTATCAATTTGGACTTTATTCATAAAATAGAATTATAAAATCACAATTAACATTATTTTCAGTGACATATAATGACATTTTTTTCTTTTGTTGTAGTTGTTCATTTAAAAAAAATTAATTTATACATTATAAATTATTACACTCTGTATGCAAAATTGGTTGCTTTTTTTTGTAAAAAAAACTATTCAATAAGACTAAATAAATAATTTCTTTATTGTTTATACAATAATTTCTAAAAATTTTTTAATTCTTCCTAAATAATTTTTAAAAGTCTTGAAATAACAGCATTCAATATTTTAATACAAATATAAATACATAATGCAAGAAGTGTAATTTCATTTTTCATCTGTGTACATCTATACAATTTTGAAAAATAAGCAAGCACAGGCAATTAAACAGATCCTTTCAGAAAAACTTCTAATAAATAATACATTAATATTCATGTAGCCTGTGGCAACAAAACATGTATATTCCTGTCTATAGCCCACATATTTTATACCAAAATCAACTTAACTTTCTGAATTCCTCATTATATTCGAATGCATAAAAATTGACACTTAAAGGAGTTATACAATGAAAGGAAATTTAATTGGTGTGATGTATATGTACAGAAAAAAAATTATTGTAGTTTCAATATGATTTTATTATTTAATCTATACAAGTCAATTAAGTGTTGATGTAACTGTCACTTGGAGTGATGCTGATTCACAAGATTAAATGATGGTGTCCTTCAAGGAATATCAAAGCAACAAATTCTTGAACTTTAGATGCTAAACTTTCAATGTGACTGTATGTTGTAAGATTATTTTGTGTTTGGCTATCAAAATAGCATCTTATAATTTCTTGTTTATAACTATAATCTGTGACTAATTATAAATGTCCTATAAGTTTGGACGGATTTTCAAAAATCAGAAGAAATAAAAATCGATTGGAATATGATTTGTGCCATTTCAACTTGTCACAAGAAAAAATATGTAAACTTTTCACCAATAGATGAAGTTACACAGTCTCATCTTCTTAAAATATGAAAATTTAATCCTTTATAAGATATTCAAAATTACCTTAAGAATAAATTCTCCCTCGATGACAATGTTTGCGAATGCAATTACCGATTTGTTGAATTAGAGCGTGACTACAATACTGACACTAGTTGGAAAGGCACTTATGATAAAGTTGTTTTTGTCAACAAGTAATCAAACCAACAGAAACGTTATGAACATTTAGAATGGTAAATAAAATCAAGCGATGCCGGGATCCAATAAAAAACTTGGCTGAGAAAAACAGTACAGCTATTTGAATAAATGGATAGCAAGATCCTCCTCGCAGTGGCAGGCCGAAATTGTCAAAGAGGAGTAGCCACATGGGGGCTCTCGCAAAATAATCTTCAGCGTCGTAGTCAGTATTTGTAAGAAACACGATTTACAGCATCCAATTTGATTACAGCCTTAAAATTATGCGTTAACGAATTACATTATTCACAGGAGCCGAAAATGTGCGCTATAGTTATAGGCAAAATAAATTTATTTAATAGGCTTAGCAAAAGATCCATTATAGCCTTTGAAGATTTTTTGAACACATCAAGATTTCAGGAGACCCAATTTCTTTGCGCGGATTAGTTAATACTCATAATTATATTTCCCAAATATTGGCTGGAGTATTTACTGATACGAAGAAGAGCTGTTACTGTACCTAGACTGTGTAGTGTGGATCGATAATTCTCGATCCTTATTTCTACGGGAACCAACCGAAAAATGCTAATTGGGAGACCTGTTTTAAAATGCTACAAGATAAATATGTATCAATCTTAGGCGAAAAGCAACTCCTCGATACCATTAGAATTATGTAAAGCAGTACGCCTCCCCTAACAAAATGGCAGTATGTTTCGTCAAGAAGGAATAATAATCATCTCCTGCATTATACATGGCCACCACGATCTCCGGACTTTATATTTATATCTTAGGTTTGGGAATATCTAAAAATCTAGCTGTATGTTCGAAGTCCAGCGGAAAAATTGAAAGGTTAATGCCATAAGCCGCAAAATCTCTACTACTAACCTAATATGTTATATGCAAGCATAAGTAGTTTTCTCATTCGATTAATGAATGCTCTTTTATGTACTGATGAATACATCGTACATTTGCAGTTTTTTCACCACCTATCGGTGATAATTTTAACTATTTTGATTACTTGTGTCAAAAAATGTTTGACAAATTAATAAGTCTAAGAGTACAAAGTGCACTTGTGTAAGCTAATATTTTAGAAATATTTGATATCTATCGAATCATGCAGAACACTTAAAAATGGATATAGATTGAAATTATTTCATTTATTGACCTTCAAAATTAAAATATGTGCAATTAATATTAATGTTTTACATCGTTATTTTAACCAGCTGCAACGTGTCACCTGTTCCTCCACGTGTATTCGTCTCTATATTAGAAAAATATTCATCCCAGAAATATGTGTGTGTGCATATATAGGTCCTTTATTTCCGCAACAGTTGATCGTAAATGAATACTTCTGATTTAAAAAATGTTTAGCAATGATGATTTGGCATTCTTATATTTAAAAAATCAATTTGGCATTGTAAATTTGATAAACTAATAAACTGTGGCGAGCTGGTGTTGGCCGCGGGCCATAATTTAGAGATCCCTGATATGTAGAGTGGAAAGTAGTGCCGATTAAAAGACTTTCTTTTCTTCTGAAACGCTATGATAGAGAAATGTAGTCATAACGCTAAAAATTTAATTGTAAAAAAACCTTTCGAATTTTTCTGGTTGTAATGTTGGTTGGGGAATGCAACCTGTGCCAGAAAATTAAAAACTTTTATTTCCCAAATGTTTTGTAAAATAAAGCTAAAAATAGCTTACCAGTAATTTGAAAGTATGACCTAAAGTTTGGAGACAGACAGTTTTCGTGTTTGAGGACATTATTGGAAATCTAAACTGATTCTAATTAAAGTGATATTTCTCATAATGCATTCGGCAACTTCATCATTTTCTTGACAACTGAAATGATTTTGATGTGTACATGTTGTGTTTTTTCTTCAAAACACAGCCAGGTTCAAACGCGATTTTCATGCATGGTCCAAATGAAGCTATATAAAAAAAGTAATGAACAATCTGTTCAAGAGTTTTTAAGACAATTCAGTATTTTAGAAACCTAAAATCTATAGATAACACATAAAATTATTTCAAAATTTTGAAGGGCAGTTTACAAAAATATCTGAAAAAAAACCCTCATGAATTATTCTTGAAGCAATGCTGGAAACCGACCAAAATACTCGTGTGTTAAAACAATAGATAATTTTGGATGTATAATATATATATATTGTTCATTATAATTAGTTTTGGTTAAATAATTGTGAGATCGTAACAATTTGATTACATAATTAATACCTGGAAAGTTGGCAATGTAATTGAATACAATAAAATAGAGATTTGTAGAAGTTGGTGTGAAAATGGTCAATTTTATGATTATTTTTAGTAATTTTAACTGTATCTTTCAAGGCAGTATTAAAAGTAATCATATTGCTTTATATACATAGTTCGGTTAGATATCAACAGTGGGAGTATGAGACAAAACACTGTCTTTAAAGTGATTATTTGAATTTTGATATTATAGAGCTTGATAAGCTGACTGTTTTCAAGCATTAATACTCTCCTAGAAGTTGAAAACTCTGATAAATATGCAATACAAGTTCCATCATCCATATCAGAAAAGAAAAAGGCTGAACTCCACTTTATGTAAAATAATGAATATTATATTAGATGACCATCAAATCGACAATGTTTCAAAATTGCAAAGTACTTAAAAAATACGATGAAAGTTTTGTTGATATGCCACAGATCTGTCAACTTTAAATGCACCTGTAGTATTAAATTGAAACTTTGGTAATTATTCTGAAAATAAATTTAAAAAGAAGTTCAAATTGTCGAAGTTAGAACTCAAAAAATTTGCACACAATATTAAAAAAATGACGGTTATTTTGGGTCGTGTTTCATAACGATGATGATATCGAAGATAAAATCAGTATTAACACAAACATAATAACATCACTATTTAACACCAATAATATCAGTATTTAACACAAGCTACTGTCAGAAGTTCGAGAGCTTTCCTCCTGTTAAAGAAAACTATCAAAAAGCGATTGAATCCTTAAAAGCAAAGTTCGAAAGGGAAATGTTAGTTGAAGAATATATCAGAGAATTACTACAGCTACTTATTTTGTTACATCCAACTAAAATGAACATTTCTTATAGTTCATTATATGACAGTTTAAAGTCTTATTAAAGATCTTGAAACACTAGTTGTAGCTAGGGATAAGGGATTGAATTCATCAATGTTCTTTCCTTTGTTTAAATCTTAGTTTAATTAAGATTATTTGAAGGCATGCCTTCAAAACTCAACATTTACAACGAAAGATGATTCTAAAACACGATTTGATAATTTGAAGAATCTTCTTAAATACGAAGTAGAAAATAAAGATCGAATTAAATTAATAATATCAGGATTCAGATTATCAACTTGTTTGATTTTAAGTTTAAGTTTTATAGTCGTAAAAGGCATGCAAATTCTCGCCAGTATGTCGAAATGACTCCTACTGCTTCTTCTTTGCAAGCTTCAATTACAACATTTAGAAAATGCATATTTTATGACGGGAAGCATTTAAGTATTGTTTGTTTCAAGGCTCGAAAAAGGAGTTTAATCGAAATGGATGTTAATATTGTCTAGTTTTAAAAACTAGACCATGAATCGAAGTTTTGTAAAGATAATTTGAACAATATTGTTTGCCATAAAAAGCATGCAGTTATTGTTTGTAATAGATTAAGCATAAATGAGCAGTAAGATTTCCAAGAAAAAACCTCTTATCCTGATCATAAAGAAACAACTATGACTAGTGTAAATGGCTTATGGAATGTTATTTTACCAATATTGTGAGATAAATTGATTTCTGATAGTAAGAAAATAGAAGTTAATGCCGTATTCGGATATAAGATCGCTGTGGTTGCCATATTTTTACCCTTTGGGGTCAAACTCGACATGATCTTTCTTTGCAGCAAGCCTATCGAGTGTGGTTCAAGACGGCTTTTTGCACCTTTTAACAATTTTAGAATTCTTTTTGAGGGTAATTACATTTTGTTTTACTTTTGTGACATAATGCATTATCCTTTTTGTGAGTTACAACTGGCGTCGCTATAATCAATTTTATTAGAAATTCGCTAAAAACTTAACTTAAATTTCATTTTACTTTCTACTTTAAACAATTTATAAATGTTTGAAAACTCAATTAAAATTTCTAGGTAGACAATAAATTGATATAGCTCAAAATTTATTTTTATTAGACTACTGAGAATAAAGAAAATTAATTTGGACTGCAAAGAGTTTAAAGGACACTGACTTAAAAGCCTATTCGGGACGTAAGTAATATTGATACTTTGTTTTGCAGGATAAATTCGGTAGAAAGTAAACACAATTGTTATCAAATTAGAGTTAAGTTTAAATGAAAAATTGATCTGCTGTTTCGAAGTTTATATCAGAATGTAATTCCTGACACGATAGACACAATTGAAAAAGGATCTTGGTTACAAGAACTTAAAAAATCCTGATTAATGGGGTCAACTATTTATGGAAAATTGATTACAAGAAGTTATAAGAAATCTGCCATGGGGACTTGACGTTATAAAACCCATCTCGGATAATCAGTACTGAGTAAGAGTCCTGAAGAGAGAAAGAGAAAGAAACAAGTGCTGCAACGCGGGCTGCTTTAATGTTCCCAAACAAAGAAATATTACGGATTTATGGAATAGTGTGTCTACCTTAGTGTTATTGGTTATAAAGATCCATTTTGAAAGGTGTTAAAACTTGAACAAGAAAATAGCACCAAAGATCATTTTTTAAAAACTGCTACATTTAAGGATAGTAGAAAGCATATTCCCCTTCCATGGCTAGATGGGGGCACCTCTTTCCCAGATAATTTAACTTTAGCCAAGAACAGATAAAACAGTTAAAAAAAATCTTTCTGGTAATTTATATTAAAAATATGATACAATTTTTATGCAATGGCTTGGTAACAAAATTGACGAAATTCTTCCTGCACAAGTTAATACGTATAGAAACTATTTACCTCATCGGCCTGTTTTTTAGGAAGACTTTAAAACACACATTAGGTCAACTTTCGATACATAGGCCCGAATGATGAACAGTCCATCATTAAACGACTACCTTTATAGTGGCCCTAATGAAGCAATCTCAGTATGCTAGTTAGATATAAAAATAATATAAATAAATAAATAAAAGCTAAAATCGAACTGATATATGATATAAAGAAATCTTTCCTTCAAATCAGTGTGTGTAAGAAAGACGGAGACTGTTTAAGATTCACTAGTGGGAAAAAAGAATTACAAAAATTATTGCATCTTTCGTCTTAACAAAGATATTATATGGAATGAATGCCCTTTTTTTTATTAGAAGTGGCTTTAGAGCATCATATAAAAAATTTATATCCTTCAATTGCATCCATTTTGAACAACGACATAAGTGGTGAAAATTATTAGCATCGACAATAAAAAAGGCACGAGACATTTTGTTACTGGAGCCAACGAGCTGATGCTTAATATGAGATTCGAATTCGAGGGGGAGTATTTTCACATCAAGCAATTGATAATTCAAGTTGTAGTTTGGTTTGTCGCTCTACGGTCATCTTGTGCTCACGAGGCTAAACAGACCGGGACCTATAGTTTAACATAGATTCCGAACTACTCACAAACATCCATTTCCCCGCCAGGTTTCAGATAATTCGGGGAAAACAGCAGTCTTAGATTTAAGATGGAATAACTATTTTCATAATTTAAGTATCAATATCAAGTGGTTAGAAAAAATAGACTCCGTTAACAAAACGAAATGGACTGTTTTGGCTGCAGTGCATATAATTTTTGGAATTCGCTTCACCTGTAACATTTTACCCTATACTTATGTTACGTGAAATTTGGAAAACTAAGTTGGAAATGGGATGAAGAAATTCCTTATAGTAAAAACATTTTAACCCATTCTTCTTCTTCTTCTTCGCCTATCCCCAAAGTCCAGCGGGGCTAGACTAGGTCCATGAATCCAGATACCCGAAGAAAGTCCGAAACCATCAACGGACAGTCAAGGAGATCCTGACATCTGAGCCCCATTTTTAACCCATGGCTTAAGGAACTCAAAACATTGTGTCCCTGCATTATAACACTCCTCAGTGGATTGTATATTTAGGATTCACTTTTCACAAATAATCACAATGCAAAAAACAAACACGTTTATTATTATATTGCTCGTAATTGCTCTCGCTGCCATGCTGTTTCACACTTGCAGATCACACACCTACTATAGGGCCTGGTGGCCGAGTAGCTACAGTTCTGGCGCTCGGTACCACAGGTTTCGAGTTCGAGGCCCGGGTGGTGCCACGGATGCTCGTAGTGGTTTGGAATCCACTTAACCGTAGGTCTGGGTCTAATACGATCGTTGAGCGTTGTGGGAGTAATGTTATTCGCGTCCGTAGCATAACTTCAAACTACACGTACCCCCTGGGTAGTGCTAAATGATTAGCAGCGGTGTAGCTCTTGCTTTTTGCATAAATATTAGTACCTTTGTATTGTCAACTGCCTTAGAACAAGAACACAAAGTAACATTAACGTTTTTCATCATTAGGGGTCCTATGAACGCAGGAGCGTACATATAATTTTTTTCATGGCTAGGGTTTCCACGCGTGCAGGTGCGAAGACATTGGATCAAATTAATTTTCCTAGATGGATAAAATTACCAAAAAAAAAAAAAAAAAAAAAATGTTTGGAAAATTGCTTAGTATTCCCCAAATTTTGTAATAAAAGATGCTTATGCTGCTGCTGTATATTTAAGAATTAATCTAGGAAATTAATCTTTATTCTGACATATAAATACACGAATTTTACCTTCAAAAGGCCACCAATTCCCATAATGGACGTATAATAGATGCATTAACGGTATTAATTGGAACCAGATTAGTAAAAACTGTTATGGAATCTTTGTGCTCCGAAATACAAAGTTATTACTGAGGTAATTCCACAACTGTTCTCACAGGGATATAAATGACAACTGGTCCATATTTGTGATAACAGAGTTGAAGAAATAAGAAAATTAGGTTCAGTTTCTAACTGAGATCGTGTCTGTGGTTATAAAAATCAGCTGATTTACCTTCTAGGCTGCAAAGCAAATGTTTCAGTGAAGATAAGATGATGAAAAATATCGTTGGGGTTGAAAATGTCAATAAAAGAATTGCCTTGCTCTAATCAAAGTCTTCACGATATAAATAATGAGGTAATTCAAAAAGAAATAAAAATTCTATCGTATATCACTGAATTATTGTTATACTTCTATTACTTACATTCTATGGGCCTGAATGGCCGAGTGGCTAGCGCTCTGGCGCTCGCTACCACAGGTTTCGGGTTCAAGTCCCGGTGGTGCCTTGGATGTTTGTAGTGGTTCGGAATCCACTTTAAATCGTAGGTCCCGGTCCTAATAGGATCGTAGAGCGTTGCGGGGCATTGTTACTCCGCGTCCGTGGCAAAGTGTGTAGCGTCTGTTGCCTTAAAGCATCCAAGACCAAGCTGTCTAAGTGTTTGCCAGCTGCATTAGAACAAAAAAAAAATTACTTACATTCTTATACACTTGCAATTGTACTTATTGGTTAATTTTAAAAAAATAAAATTTCTTTCATGATTTTTTAAAACTTTCTTTATAAGTTATATTTATTTAAACTTCTTTCATGAGCTTGTTTATACATTACATTTAATTAAATTTAAACTTACTCTAAAAGATTGTCTCTTGAAAGCAAAGACAATTTTATTTCAAAGTCAAAATAAGATTTGTCAAGAAAAGAAAATCGTTTGCAATTCTACAGTTTTTTTTTTTTTTTTTTAAAGTTTTTTAGTATTATTTTAGAAGATTGCTGTTATGCGCTTGTCCTTACATTAAATTTTAAATTTTATGGATAACCTGTATATTTTCCCAGCCTATTATATGTTTGTTTTTTTATTAAATTTTGTTGTATTTACTTTGCCTTTTAAGTTTCTACATAACTATATCTCTAATCAAAGAAAATACTTTGTGTTTATACAGTATTGTAACAACACAACTCCATTAGTAGGTTTAATTCAATTTGTTATGTTTTTTTTATCTTGAACGGGAGTGATTTTAATAACTATTGGTAATATTTTCACCTGTCATTTTTAGCCTTATGACATTCCTCTTTTGTATGATTCATTGTTATAAGTATATGTATGATTGTTGATGTCTGTTACCATCTGTTTAAAACGAAACTTACAGCAAAAAATGCGTAGTATGCTTTAGTTATTAAAATTATTTAAAATCTAACATTAGTTAACAAGCATATTTAACATATATGTTTATAAATTTTTTTGTGAACATATAGGTATTTACCGTTTTATTTTTCGGATAGTATAATTTTTCTAACAAAATTTAAAAAAGGGAATGCTTATATAGTAAAAAAATAAAACAGCTTACTTTATTTAAAGAGATTTTTTGACAATGCTTTTGTTAACTAATGTTAATTTATTATTTGTTTATATCGATATGAGTTTACTGAATTGAAAAATCGTTATACATATGTTATAAGCATTATTTTATGTAAGAAAATAAAATAAAATAATGGATTTTCTATATATAACTTATATATAATATATAACTTATATGTTATTAATGTATTTTCCGTCGGAGAAAAAATATTTGTTTCATATTGTGTATAAATATATATATATATTTATTTTAAAATTATGTATAAAGTTATACATTTTATTTTTATATTTACGTTAATGTTAAGTATTAAAAATACTTATGTATGAAAAATCTAGTTAAAAAATTGAATTCCGTTTTACAGATTTGTTTTAATAGTTTAAAAACAAAAAATTTTCCCCCAAATCACTCAATTTTTATGATTTTTAATTAAAAATGCTTTATTAGCTTTAAAAGTGTAGTATTTACTCATTTGTACCAATGGATGATATGCAAAGTATTTACTGGCATTTATAAAGTTTTTACTGGCAAATTTCTTTCTAGATAATTTTGTTTTGTAGTTTAAAATAAAGTGATTGATTTTTCTAACTGATTTAATGTGTAAAACAAAATAATATATGAGATACAAGCTGTTGAGTATATTGTTAATGATCTGAATAGCTATTGTACAATCCAGGTAAAAGAGTTAAGGTTTCCAAATAACCAAAAATTGAAAATTCTTAATTATGAACTACAGGTTTTTTTAAAAAGAAAATTATATAACTGTACATTAAATGCATTAAATAATTCATCCTTAAAATAAGATCATTTTATAAAATCCTATATAGATACAAAAATATTTTAGACTGCTAAACATGCAGACTTATTTGACGTAAGTATCTTACCTTTTTTTTTCTTTCTTTTTTGCTTAGGAATTGAAATGTGATAGCTTGTTTTTGAATGAAAAAAGAAAAGATTCACTTATAATTTAAAAATGGCTGCTGTAGGTCAACAACCCCAACTTCAACCTACAAAACAAAATGAGCGATCCAAACCTGCTGTCACACAATTGGAATTCCACCAAGCAATGACAGACTTCAAAACAATGTTTCCAGACATGGATGAAGATGTTATTGAAGTTGTATTGCGAGCAAATAATGGGGCAGTTGATTCCACTATTGATCAGTTACTAGCAATGACTACTGATAATGAAAATGAGCGACTTCGTGCAGAGTTGGATGCTACTGAAAATGATGAGCTTCCACCAAGTTACTCACCGGCAACCCCACCTCCTTCATATCATCAGGCAGTGCCATATGCTCAGAGTCCTGGACGACTAGTTGCTGTGCAATTAGGACGTCGAGCTAGTGGTGCTTCACCTTCCCTGATGCGGCATACTCAATTATTGAATCAAAAACCTACTTCTGCTCAACAGCCTCTTCCTATAGTTGTACCTAAAATTGCACCACCTCAAAAAAGTGAAGGGAGTCATGCTAAGGCAGAGACTGTAACATCACAGCCAAAAAAGAAATGGAATCCACCTTTAGTTGGTCCTTTACCTTCAACATTTTTACGTTTAGATAATCATCCTCAACATAAAAGTAGGAGAGGAAAAGTATGTATATTTGTTCTAAAACTCAAATTGTGATTTTGAAAGATATTTTTATATTGTTCAAGCATTAATTATTTTTTAGGATTTAAATCTCTTGCATTATTTTTTAAATTGTTATGAAGTAACAATTTTATTGCCTGCATAATCAACCTTGAAAGATCTTTTGCATTTTCTTGACATTTATATTATTATATATCTTGACATTATATATAAAATATGACATATTAAATATCTTGACATTGTATTTTAAATTCAACTTTGTTTGTATGTTAAAACGATCTTATTGATATTGATATTCTTTCATGATCTGGCAAATCTCTTCCGAAACATTGCTCTTTCTTTTATAGTTTTCCTACCATTTTCTTCACTATATATCACTTTTTTTGGTATACTATTTATATAAATTTGTAACTTTCTTTGCTATGACTTTTTTTAAATAAATCCTCTTCATAGACATGGTGTTATTAAAATTATTTAATCTATCATTTTAGATAAATCTATGCATTCTATCTTACATATTTAATATAATATTATTGTTAATGTATTGTTTCTGACAGGCATACCTAAAATTTATGATTTCTGCATACATTAAATCATTCTACTTAAAATTTTTTTTTAGTATTCTGTTTAAAATATTTCTTTTGATCTGTATTTAAATCAAGGTTAGTTGTAACTTAATGCATAGTGAAGTCTTTTTAATTCATCCTGATTCATTGGATATTTCTTAATGCAAGGTTAAATTTAATATTTATTCTAACTTTCAGATTATCATTTTTTTTGGTTGTCGATAATTAAAAATTGATTTCTTTAGTTTTCATTACTATTGAATTAAATTTTTATACGTTCAGTTTAGAGGACTTTTAAATTTTGTCCTTTAGAAATATGTTCTTTTTTGTTTGATTCTCATAGATATGAAATTCAAAATTTGCAGTAATGTTATTCATAAAACATGCATATATTGCTACAAATTTTGAATCAATATGTGCCTTGATCTTAATTTGTGTATTCATTTTAATTATCTGAGAAAACTGCAATTTTATCATAAAATTAGTTTAAAAATGTGCAAAAAGAGGACAAAAATATACTTGTTCATCTTTTGCTATTCTTGTCAAAAGATGTCATATACTAAGGTTTTGATATTGATGTAACTCAATGCTTTTTCTTCATCATCATTTATTTAATTATGAGCATAAATTATGAGAATCATTTCTTAAACTTGACCAATAATTCATTATCATTCACTATAAAATTAGAAAAAAGAACAGCTTTATGAATAATTGTATGAAAATAATCTTAATGTATGTTTTTAAATTTGTAATGTTAATTGAAAATTTTATGAAATATATGGTTAACAAATTTAAGTATAAATAGGATTTTTCAATTTTTAAGAGTGATTTTAATGTCATTAATAAAAAAAATTCCACTTAAATATGGAAAGGATATATATATATATATATATAAATACATAAGATTCATAAAAGTAAAATAAACAAAATGCTAAATGCAAGAATAAATTTAAGTTAAAGGCACAAACAGGAAAAACCATTGAAGACTTTAAATAAATTTGTAAACTATTTCAAAATGGATCAGGTTTAAAAAAAAAAGCTATTTTCTAATCTCTATGCTTGTTAGTATTATTAATGTGGCCTTTTGGAAGCATTTTTTATCGTTACTTCATTCTGTGGCTTTTTTCAGTCTCTCGTACATTTTGGTATGATACATATCATATTGCTTCATTTCATAAAAGCATGACTATTTTTAATCATTCACTATTTCCATAGGTTTCTCACTTTATTTTTTAAACAAACTGTTTATTTATATTTTGCATAAAAAATTCTGAATATTATCTATTGTAAAAAAAAAAAATATATATATATTCTTCACTAAATGATTAAAATTACACTATGAATTTAGATCTATTGAATTAAGGTATAAATAGAAAAATTACAATTTTAAAATAAAAGAGAGAAATTAAAAAATATGTTAATATTGCTGGTACAATTAGGAGCCCAAATCTTGTTCCTTGTGGCCTTAGTGGGGTATATGTGACAGAAGGGTGCTGATATGTGCAAGTGGGAGCTGTGAGCATGCTAATAGGAAATTAGCTCTGCCTTCATGTGGAGGGCTTGTTTATGATGTGGTTGAAGAGTTGTTGACTAGATGGTGCCACCATTATCCACTCTCTGCATTTCTGCACAGCATCAGATCAGAAAATCATGAATTTATGCTATCTGAGGCTATTAAATGATATTTCAATATTTGGATAATAATTTTGCATAATTAGGATAGAATTTATGAATAAATTTTTTTAAATTGAGGTTAAAAGGTTTAAGTTAAGAAAATAAATGATTTAAAACATAATTTAATTTATAGGTAGCCAATATTTATAAGTTAGAATTGCACTTCATAGCAGAATTTAAATTTAAGAGGCAAACATAGCTCTTCAAACTGTAACTTCAGTTATTTGGACTAGTGTAAAATCTATGAATTCGTTAAGTCGTGGAAAAGACTCAAAAGCAAAGTCATAAATGATATGGGGCTCTTTCCTTGAGCTTTCAACGACCGGGTTATAAACAAGGATGGCTCAAATAGTTTCATTATGAATTTGAGAGCATTTCACATGATAATGCCTTGAAATTTTGAAAATATTTTTCATGATAGGATTGAAATCAAGGCCTTTGCAGATTTGTTAAAGAATCGACATGTAAAGCAGAAGTTTGTGTCTGATTGCTAGCCTGCTCTTTCAAGAAATTAGGCTTTTGAGTGTTTTGCTTACATTAGTTACAACTATTTGAGAAATGTTAAAGTTGAAATTTAGTTTTGTGTCTAGAACCAATCCTAGGTATTTATATTCAGTAACCTAGGGAACAGGTGACCAAAAATAGTGACATCACCTAAAATAATAATGGAGGGAAAAAATTCTACATATCATGTACCATGGCCTATAATTTTCTACAAAGAATTGTTCTTAAGTTTTTAATCTGTGGATTATGAGTAGGAAATAAGTATTTCATAATGAGTAGTAAACTAGGATTTCATAATTATTATATTTTCGAGTGTGTAGGAAACTAGGATTTCATAATTATTAAATTCTGTACTTTGTTATTGTTTTATTAAAAAGGGATGGATGTTGTTTAAAATTATTTAATTCTTTATTGATTATTTGGAAATTCAAATATTGCCATCTATAGTTATGTTTAAATATTGCTAATAGGATAATGTATTTTTGAGTCCACGTTAAATCTCATATTTTAGATTCTATTTTAAGACTATAAATATTTTTATCTTTAAAAAAAAAATGAACCAAAATTTTAAGCATAATTTGTCCCATAAATTTAATTTAATTTGTTATTTCAGATTATTTAGGTATATTTTATTTAATAATTTTAGTTTATGACTTTGAGTACAGCCATGTTGCAAAAACGAATGCAAGAAAATGAACGTCAGCGAAGAAATACTATTGGTGCTGAAGATCCCGAGCTGGCTCGGTATTTAGAAGATGAACGAATTGCTCTTTTCTTACAAAATGAAGAATTTGTGAGAGAACTTATGGGAAACCAAGAATTTTTGTCTACATTAGAGAAAGGTACATTCAATTTTTGTAATTAAAAATATAAACTGGTTTTTGTTATTTAATTGTAAAGAAACATATTAAAATAATATTTTTTTTTTATTAGATTCTGTCTCCAGTGGTAGCATGACTCTACAAAGTAAGCAGTCACATTGTAAGTATAATATCTATGTGGTTTGTGTTTATTCTTGATGAAGTATTTTAGATGTATTTAAAGTATTTTTGTTTTGCTTGCATCTAAACATGTGCTCACATAATTACTGTAATTTACTAGTTTATTAATCTACAGTGCTATATAATCCTCAAAGATAAATTCTTGTACAATCGAAAATGATTAGTGCCTGTTCTTTCACATATCATATGCCAATATTTATATTAATGGCAAAGGCAAGTAAGTGAAAAACGTTTTTCAGTTTAAAAGAGCACTTTTGATACCACAATTATAAATTTTTTTTTTTTTATAAATTTAAGATAGCGGAAACTGTAAACAATTTGTACATTTAAACTATTGTGTAGACGAAGGAAATGATATTTTTTAAAACTTCATGTTTGTGAGAGAGGAAAATCTTGATTAGCATCATAGTTAATTAATAATTTGAGAATAGTAAAAATGTTTTAATTCTTTTCTTAAACTTCATTCCAGGCATCTTATTTTTTTTATCTAATTGTATCACATTTTGTCTAATTTTGTAAACATCTTGTTCTATTCAACCATCAACAATTGCTATGTTTCTTTATGTTTAGAAGAGTGCGTATTTTTCTGTCACATGAAGTTTTGTCAATTTTTGGGGTCTTTTTATATGGAACATTCTATAATATGTTTGAACTGTATAAGGTAGCCTATATATATATATATATATTTATTTATTTCTTTGAAAAACTATAATAAGCTCTTAACTTAAATAGCCTGAATATTTTACACTTATTTATATCTAAAAATACACACACTATTAGCTCATATTTTACTCTTAATTGCATTAAAATTAATTATTGGATAGATCACAAATATTCTTTATCTATGAACAATTGTAAAATTAGATTTTGTTATCTTCAGAAATTAAACAATCTTTTAAATTCTTGATGTTTTGATTACATTTGACATTTTGATTGCTATACTCTTCTATTTAATACATACCTTTCTTTTGTATAGCATTTTAAAAAAAGAAAATAATTCTAATAAACTAGACATTAGCCTGACTTCTGTGAAATTAAAATAAGCTTATTTAAAAAAATATTTTTTAATTGTGATATATGTTTTGTTTTATTTTATTATGTTAATAAAATACTTTATTATGTGTGTTACTTGTAAAATTGCTACATTAAATTTTTAAATGTTGAAATACAACAAAATATTGTTATAAAAATTTAAATAATAAATGAAGATTAGATCAATTTTTGTCACTGTAGTTGAAATAAGAGTTAAAAGGTTGGGTTACAGGGGAGTACATTTTAAAACACTTTACAATAAATAATGTGGAACCGGATGAGTGAAGGGAGTAAAGAAAATGAGTAATTTATTTCTGAAATATAAAATATTTTTGATAAATTTTGTTTAAAAAAGGGAATCTATTATTATCCTAAACAAAAAAGAAGGCTTTATTAATAAATCTTATTTAAGAGGGTCCATTGTTAAAATCAAATAGAAATATATATTATTTTTTATCTAAAAAAATCTTAATTTTACATCTAGCTTCCAAAACCACCGAAAGAAATTCAGGTGGAGCAGAATCTTCGAAAGTTGATGAACAACATTTGCCTCATTCATTATCAACTGATGATACTGATGCTGCTTTTCGAGAAAGATTAAAAAACATGGGGAAATGTAAATGATAAGTTGATTTATAGAAATTTACTATTCTTATTTTATAAATGTATTGTAAATGTATATATAGCATATAGTTGTGATGCAACATTTTTTAATATATTTTTCTAGTATTTATTTAATTATGTATGCAAGTATTGTATTCATAAATTCTATGATAATTATCAATTTGTTCTTTTTATACACATTTTTCATTCAAACTGTTAAAAACAAGCATTTAAAAACAATTTTGATGTTCTTAGAATTCTGAATTTTTTTTAAAGTTAATTAAAATGTTGTTGTTCCTAATGCAAATGACAGCACGGAGACAGTTAATCTTTATGCCATAAGTAAGGGCTGCACCACTGTAACTCATTTAGCACTACCCAGGGGCACGAGTAGGTTGAAAATATGCTATGGATGTGAGTAACACTACCTCCACAATATTGTACGATATTTGGGCCTGATGGCTGAGTGGTTAGCGTTCTGGTGCTCGGTATCACAAGTTTCGGGTTCGAGTCTATGTGGTGTCATGGATGTTAGTCGTGGTTCGGAGTTCTCTTTAAACCATAGGTCCCGGTCAAATTAGATTGTAGAGCTATGCTTGCCCCCTGGATAACGCTAAATGAGTAACAGCGGTGCATCCCTTGCTTATGGCATAAAGGTTAACTGTCTCTGTATTGCCAGCTGCATTAGAACTTTGAAATTAATTATATTTTTAAAAAACATATACCACATTACTCTTTTATATCTACAGTTTTAAAATTCTTCCATCTGTATTAAATTATTGAAATTATAAAAAAATTCTATCTTCCATTATTTATCATGGAAACTTCAACTTAAAATACTATTTTTAAAAATATTACTTGATTATTAATACAAATAATATAGTTGAATTATTTTAAGAATTGGATAAATTATCTAAGAAAATAAATAAACTTTAAAAATATTTCAATTTCCTTATAAATATTTCTTTATGTTTAAGTATATTTTATAAATTTCTAAGTAAGCATAACTTATTCATGCTTTTTTAAAAAAGTACTTTCATTCTTCTACTTCCTTTTTTAAAATAATAGTTACTTTTCTATTGACTTTTCATATTTTATTTTTCGTGCATAGTATCAAGAAGAAAATTTGCTCAGTTAGCTAGCATATTTTCTAGAAGGAAGCGTGCATTCAAACCTATGTATCCTTTTTAATTTACAATGAAAAAAAATATGTTAATGTGCACAATAGCTATATTGATTTGCATTGCAATACTTAGTATGCATTTAAAAACTATACATTATATATCAACTATATTCCATATTATTCTAATAGGTACCTTTTAATAGATATATTAAAATTTTTCTAAAATAATTGACTTTCTAATGTATTTAGTAAATTTTAAATTAAATTATATGCTAAAAAACTTAAATATTTATATTTATTTTTAAAATTTTAAATTATTTCATTAAAATTGTGTTTATTACATATGTTTTATGTTAAATTTATATAACATACTTTTCATGTAATAATTTATTGTTCATTTGTATTAAAATTTTGCATTCAATTAAAGAAACTGACTATAATATTAACAGGTATTACTAAAATATATTATATTTGTATCTCAATTTTAAGAAATAATAATAATAAAAAAAATTGCAATGAAATTATTATATATTAGAAAACTTCAAAAAAATTAAATATATAACTTGCATTATATTGGGTTAGTATTTTTTATTGATGATTGAAAATATATATATATATATTTTTTGTGAAATAGCAAAATATTTAAATAAAAATTACATTTTCATCATAAAAAATTGACTTGGAAATGTATATGATCAATATTAACTTGCATTGTAATACTTAGTTAATTAAATCATTATATTAAAAGCTACATATTATATACCAACTATAATCTATTGTCAGTCTTTAGTAAATTATTTTAATTCAATTATTTAAATTTTTTATTTTAAATTTGAATTTTTTAATGTACTGCTTTGTATAATGTTTAACAATATTTGTTTTGTTATTAAAACTAACTAAACAAATAACATTAAATATAATATTTAATGACTTTTTTTTATTGTTATTACTTATAATAATGCAAAAATCTTTTTATTATTGAAACATGCATTTGAAATGCTGAAAATAAAACCTTAACTTGATATAGTTTGGGAGATGGTATAAATCCATCTAGAGATAATTTGCTATTACATGAAGATGAGTATTCTGAACTGTCTGAAGATGAATCTGATACTGACTGGAATAAAAAAGATTCATGGGATAGTCACGTAAGTAGATTTCATTATTTAATATTCAGTGTTAATTTTATGGGAAATATAAATATACTTGCATTTAATTTTTAAATATAGCATAATTGATCAAAATGTATTTATAACTTATTTAAATATTGCTTGTGGTTTAAAACATACTTGTTCTTAAAAAGATTACTGTGATATATCAAAATTTTCATCCACAATTAACTAATTTGATATCTCTAGCTTAGATAATTATCACTTTTCTAAATGCTTTAGTACAGAGGTAGAATTGTATTTTTTTAAAGTAGTAAAATTTTTCAGTAAAAATTATTTAAATAACATAAATATAAAACTGGATTTAGCAAAGAAATGAAAAATTTAAAACTTTGTAAAAATTTTATCATGTTTATTCTCATATTACTAATACAACATAAAAAAAATAAAATAAAATATAAGTGGCAAAAAGATTGCAGTACATCAATTAATCAAATGCTATTCTGATACACGACAAAATAAAAACATATTACTGTGTATGATTTATTTTGGTATGAAGTTTGTAGTATCCATTAATTAATTAGTAAAACCGCATATTTTCAATGTCATTCATAAAGAATGACATTGAAAATATGCGGTTTTGAAATTAATGTAAAATGGCTAATTTATGTCAATATCAAGTCCCTCGCATGCATTTATTTGTTATCCATATAATGGATAGAAATTGTTTGTTTCAGTTAACTATGATTTAGATACAGCATTTGTCTGTTGCTGATTTAAAAATTTCGGTTTGATATTTCGTATGTTTGTAAATTTACAAAAGTTTTCTTCTTCATTGGCTCAACAGCCCCTTGGAAGGCCATCTGCCTATTGGCAGATCCATGGTATCGTTAGGTATGGTATCATAGGTATCGATATTACGTTCATGGTATCGTATATCTGAAAGTCTGCCTACTGCAGATTTTGAAACAAATGTTTGCTTCAATTGCTCGTAATAATGACTTAGATATTTTTGCCCCTTTAATGCCCATTAGACTTGGCAATAACTCTGCTTTAATTATTGATCTTGCTGTTACTAATAACTTTCATTTCTCCCATTCCTTTTAACTCTCTTGATGAACTTTCCTCTGATCATAATCTTGTTATTCTTAAATACAATTTCACCTATCCTACTATACCAATTCCCAATAGAGTCAGAACCATTTGGTCTAAATTCATTGATACTGTTGATAAAAACATTGTTTATACTGCTAATACCATTAATTCTTCTCTAGATGTTGAAAGCAAGGTAACTAACTTCACCAATATCATTACAAATGCTCATAACTCAGCTTCTAAAAATATTGCTGCTACTAATAGTAACTATTTACCTCCCTACATTAAAACTTTAATTACATAAAGAAATCATGCACGTAAAAACTGCAAATTTTTAGAGACCCACAAAGTAAAACACATTATAATTATACCCAAGCACTTGTCCGTAGGGCTATCTCTGCATGCAAACAAACTTCTTGGAATAATCATCTCCAAACAGTTAATTGCCAAGATGGTACTTTTTGGAAGCTTCCGAAGGGTTTTAAAAAGAAAAAATGCTCGATTCATACGTTAAAAACTATCAACTGCAGAGCTACAACTAATTCTCAAAAAGTCAAAATTTTGGCAGACTGCCTTCAGGAGCAGTTTCAGGAAAATGATATTAACGATCCTCACAATACTAAAGCCGTCCAAGATTCTATCACTCATTTTAACTCCATAAATATTGCTCCTAATATTGTTAATACTAAAGCCTCTACTGATATTAATATCATCGATTTAAAAATTAATAAAATACCTGGCATGGACACCATCACCAACAAGATGCTTAAAAATCTTCCATTAAAAGCTATTTTTAAAATTTGCCAAATTGCAGATGCAATCATGTATTATTCTTATTTCCCTGATTGTTGGAAAAGAGCCAGAATTTTGCCTATTCATAAGAAATGTAAAGAACCTACTTCCACTTCCAGCTACAGGCCAATTTCTCTCCTTTCTTCTTTAAGCAAATTAATTAAAAAGATCATCTTAAGTTATCACAAAAATGAAACTAAACAAAAAAATCTTCTCATTCCTCAGCAATTTGGCTTCACCGAGAAACTATTCACTACACATCAACTTCTCAATCTCACTGAAACTGTTTCCGAAAGATTTTCCTGGAAATTAGATACTGCTGTTGTTTTCCTAGATGTAGCTAAAGCTTTTGATAGAGTTTGGGTGAATGGGTTAATTCATAAATTAATTTTTTTCAATTTCTCTCCTTTTTTGATTAAAATCATTCAAAATTATCTGACTAATAGAACCTTTGTGGTCTCCATTGATAATACTGATTCTTTTGTTAAAAAAATTGAGGCCAGTGTTCCCCAAGGTTCAATCCTTGGTCCGTTTCTTTATAACCTTTATATCAATGGCATTCCGCAAATTTATAATGTGAAAATCAGTCTTTTTGCAGATGACATTGCTCTCCTCACTCAAGGTCGTAAACATCTTATTATCAGCTAGAATCTTCAGAATTATATAAATCAACTTGAGCAATGGCTCATTAAGTGGAAAATTCAATTAAATGTTGAGAAAACTGAAGCAGTGCTATTTACGCATAAAAGGGTTTTTAATAATCCTTCCATTAAAATCTACAATTATCCTATTACTTGGGCTGGGCAGGCTAAATATCTGGGTGTTATACTTAATAGTAACTTGACTTATGCACCTCACATTAATTACCTCAGGGATAAATTTAATAGATGCATGCACGTTCTGTACCCACTAATTTGTAGAAATTCTGCTAGGTCTCTGGAAAATAAAAAGCTCATTTATCTTGCCTACTTGTGTCCAATTATTTCATATGCGAGTCCTATCTAGGAATCCACTGCTAAGTCGAATTTTGAATCATTCAAAGACTTGAAAATAACATAATACTTATGATCACAAATTCGCCCTGGTTTTTCTGAAATGAGGATATCAGACATGCTCTTTCTCTCCAAGAGAAAGAGCACCTTTCCCTCCTTTTAGACAATTTGTGCACAAGCTCTCGCAAAATTTTTAATTCCATTCCCAACATTAATAACTCGGTTTTAAAATATCTAGGAAACTATGATTATGATATTTCTCTTTTTAAAAACCGCAAACGACCTTGCACAGTTCTGAACATTACTCATTAATATATTTTTATCGATTTGTGTTGGTTTCTCCCAATGCTTATTTTGCACTCTTGTAATTGACCTTAACTAATCCCCTTTTCGTCATTATCATTTCATTCTAATGCAGCAAACTGGTCTGAATTATTTTTATTCTTTTTTTATCTTTGTTCTCCTTATGAATAAGTCTTTAAGATTTTAACTTATATTTATTTTTGAATTAGTTAGTATGTAATCTCTTTATCATGTTTTTTTAAAAACCTTTTTTCCTAATTTAAATTTTCTTTTCTTTTAAATTCTATAATTATAATTATATTAAAAAAAATGATTCTTTCCTTTCTTCTTTAATTATCTAAATTTAATTTTAATTGATTTAATTTAATGCAATGGGCTTAAAGCTAATGTACCTTCCTTCATTGCAAAGAAGGAGCTAGAGATTGCCGAGCAACCAAGGTGCTCCGTAAACCTTACAAATCGTTTGAAACAAATGTTTTCTTTTTATGGGGTAGGGTTGTCAGCCCTAGGCCCAACACTTTACAGTCATATTAGACTGGGACCTACGGTTTAAAATGGATTACGAACCACTAAAAACATTCAGGACTCGAACATGAAACCTGTGGCACCAAGAGACAGAGTTAGACACTCAACAATCGGTCCCATTAGAATTTTAAATATTCTAAATTGTGTAAAGTACAACAAAATTTTTTTGAATAATATAAAATGGCATTTATTGATCATTATATAAATACTATACTATTGGATTAAGTATTTATATAATAATTTATTATATGTTTTGAAATATATATGATAATTAAATAGATTTGTGTAGTTATAATGATAAAATTTACTCTAAATTGAAGTCAAATGTTGAGGTTCATCTGATTGTTTGAAAATAAACAACATTCTTAGTAACAATAAGAGATTAAAAATTTACAAAGAATATTACAACTTTCATAATAAGAAATATTACAATTTTCACATACTATTAAATATTTAAGCATCATATTAGCAGAATAGTAATAGACCATATGGATATCAAATAAATGAAATTGTACCTTAATTTGCATATTTTTAAATACATCAGTTAAAAAAAATCTCAATTATATGAAAAATTGTTACATTTGTACAAGAGTTTATTCTTGAGAACCATTAAATACGTTTTTAGTGCACAACATTTCACATAAAATTCAATGTTTTGTAGTAGATGTCATTTAGAAAATTATCTAAATTAAGAGAATTAATTAATTATTTTCTTAGATTATTTTAAACCAATATCTGCATTTTCTGTGGAAATAAAATGTGTAATCAAATTAAGTTTTTTATTAATTTTTTTTGTCCAATTTAACCTCAGTTATCAATTATACTTATAAAATAATTCTTTTCACATATTGCAAACATGGTTTAGATATATATAACCAGTTTTACTTTTACAGCATGGAGATCTAAATGAAAAGCCTTCCACAAAAAATTCACATAAGCATGATCATAGCTGAAAATAGATGAAAAATATGGTGATGAACCTTTTGAAAGCAAAGTTTGAACTATTGTAGTGAAGGCCAAAGTCATACTTTACTTTCATTGTATTTTATTTATGTAGTTTTATTATAATGTATAATCTAGGAATAGTTTTTGAATTTGTAATTTTTTGTTCATATAATTACTGTGTTTGCCAATTTCCTCTTGTGCCAATGTATTTTAAAATTCTATGCATTCAATTTTTTATATACTGTTTTAAATACCTTGAACTAATTTAAAATTGAATAATCAACTTCTATTATCTTAAAAAAATATCTACCAAAGTAGAAAAATAATTCTAGATTTGTTCAGGGTGAATATTAAATGGTGCATAACCTTTTAGGTTTACATATACATTATTATGAAATCTATCATGGTGTGCTTTTAAATCTAACTAATCTACAAGAGTGTGATTTGCATTTCAGTATCTACTTTAAGAAGTAGCAAATATATGGGAGATATAACTGATACTACATGATATATTGTTATTGTGACTTTCAGCATGTGTTAGGATAGGACTGCATAAATATACATTAAAGCATTCCATTGAAAGTAAGTGTCCAGTTTTAATATAAATTTTGCAGTCTTACATATTCAAAATATTTTTAATTGTTTGTATATACTGTTAGTCAGCATGTAATTGGTTAATAATTTATAAGCATGAATTTGCCATTCATTCTTTTTATTTGTGCCATAATAGTACAAAAACAGTGAGTTGAACTTTTTGTAAGTGGTAATGAAATTCTGTGCTAATCTTTGCATAAATTTGTGTAATATATTTTATTTCTTTTAAAACTCCTTTCTCTCTTGGTTTGAATCTCATGATTTCTCTCGTCTGAACTGATTCAATAGTCACTATTTTAGTATGAATTTATGGTTGCTAGATTTTAAATGTTTTCTTTTGATAAAAAGGTTTTTCGGGCTACATTTTACACTTTTCTGTAGTTATAGTTGTAAGTGACGATAACATCTCTGTAAAATAATGAATTTTAATTCTTTGTAATTGAATTAATAATAAACTTTCTTTTATACGAGTGTCAAGATTACTTCACAATTAAATTCATTCAAGATATGATGAGCAAATAAAACAGTTCTCTTATTGTTTGTACTGAAAATTGCATCCTTTGTGGGGTTGTTCAATTGGTTACTTTTGACTGTATTCATAAATGAAGCATTTTATTATTTTAATACATTTATTTTTTAAAAAATAGAATGTCCATGTTCAGTAATAAAATATTCTTAGTCTAAAATTAATAAAATAAAACAAAATATACATAATTTTTTTCTTTACAGCTTATTAAAAAGTGATCAACAAAAATCAATTTAGCAAACATAGATTGTACCCATTAAATTTTTCTATATTGAAATTTAACAGTTTCACAAACTTGATTTCATTGGTGGTATTTCTTGGTTTTCAACAACTTCTTTCCACCAGTAGGGTCTTTCTAGGGCACCAGGCGTGTTCATTATAGCGTCCTCTAAATTTTTATATAACTAAAAGAAAAAATATTTCACTATTAGTAGCAAATGATAATTTTGTAACAAGATTTATTGACATATATATAAAATTTCATCATTTTTTTTATATTTACAAATTATTCTTTTGGAATACAATCTCAGAAGGATTAAGTAAAGATAACCAATCTATTTAATAGGAGAAACAAGCAGATAGATTTTTCACTATCTCCTGTAAAGGCTCCTTCCCACCGAGACGATAGGTGTTAAGATTCACGCGGCAGGCGAGTAAATTTTTTTGACCCCTTCATAGCGAAACATCAGAAATAGCATTAAGCCTAGTGGAGTTGAAAGTTGATCAACTCAAAGCGGTGCATTTTAAACAGGTTTCAGGCGAATGTGGTGAGGCTAGTGATTGGTCAAATCTTGTCGCTTAAATGCTTCTCACCTCAGTGGGCACGAGCCTTAAGAGGTGCAATCGGTAGCTAAGCAAATTTATTAGAAGTTATGTGATCTGATTCAAAAGGGCAGACCTATTATATCACAGCTGACAATCACCTGCATTATCTGTGGCAAGCATGTTCAGTCTGAGGAACATCAGTGCTCATCCACTGATTGTCTTGTCCACTTCTGTTGATCTATTACAAGATACACTAGGTATTTCGATATGAATCAAGTTTATTATCCACTGATTAATGCCTATATTTGCAATGGTATAAAAAAAAAGAACTGGTATTAGGCTAGATCCACAAGGGCAACACAATGGAAAAGTGGATCTGTTTCCTTAATGACAATCGCTATGAATCAAAGCTCAATCCTATTTTAAAAAACTTTGTAAGAGCAATTTTATTTTTAAAATTCTCAGAAACAATTCACTCCTTTTAAATTTACCTGATTATTTGCCAAATAAGTGTTATGCAAAAGAGCCATTTTGAACAGGACTTTGCCAGCTTTCTGGTACCGAAGTGACTTCACTTCGATCCTGGTTAAGCAAAATAATTTCATAATGTATACTTCAATATTATCATGTCCTCCAATAGGAAATGAGCGTAAATTTATATTCCACCTCCGATCAAAGTAAGAGAGTTTCTATCTGTTGTTTACAAACAAATTCTAATCATCTTTAGATAAACATTAATAAAGCACTGTGCAAAGATTAAATATTTAAACTCTATCTCTTTATATATATATATATATTTAAGAGCATGTTATTTTTTTTTTAAATATGGTAAAATGTTTCATATTAAGCATTTTTAAATTATAATTATAACATGAGGTACAGAGATTACTCTCTGGGCACTTCAATAACTTTGCATTTCGACAATCGCTGCTTACGAATATATTGCCAATGAGATGAAGGGTTCAATCTGGCCACAATTGTTGAATGGTATACCACAGGATCATAGTTTGAAGGGTTACTGCTGGTCTGAATTGACATGTAGTTAGAAAATTTAAGTTCTATACACAATCATCCTTGGTATTGCTCATGTCACCACCTAGGATGCTGTATTCTGTTAGAATGAACATTACTGATTTTAATATGTGTTAATAATATTATTAAATGTTAAGAAATTGTCATTTAAATTCTTTGAGTTGTATGGATCTCTATTGTTAAATTTGATACCTCACAGCTTTTCTGGCAACTACACTATATGAGCATGCTTGTAGACATAATTTTTTTATTGCAGCATTAATTAAAATGTACCTTTTTATGAAGATTAAGTAATTAGAACCAAAATTTAAGAAAGAAATTTATTTTCCAAGCATATATTTTTAGGTGTTATAAAATTATTTCCAAAATTGTCACCTTCACTATAGCTGAAAAAAATTCTTAAATTTAATAGAAAAATTAAGGTTAAAAAAGACATGAGGGTTAACTAAAATTTATCTTCAAAATATGCTAAGCAGGATAATTGAATTTCCTTGATGCTTACAGAGTAAAATTAAGAATTACAGTTTTACAATGAAATAAAAAAAATATCTTACTTTTCCATCTGATTTTCCTAAAGCAGAATTAAGAATAAAATCTGGTGGTGCGAAAACGTCAACCAAAGTAACAGCTTCATCTTTTAAAACTGAACACAAAGTTATTATGTTTTGTTTTATTACATCATTGGGAACACTTCCTGAGATATATCCACCTATAATAAAATAGCAAGAAATTATAAGGATTTTTTCCCCCATTCTTTAAACAGTTATGTGAAAATATTTTTAATTTATTTTTCTTATGGAATAATTTTTGAATTGAATTTATGTTTTGATTTATTACATTACTATAAAAAGAGCAGTGCTTTATAATTGAAAAAATAAATAATACAAAAGCAACAAAAATTTTATGTCATTATACAATAGTAAATGTATTCAAACAGGTTTTGAAAAATTGTTTTAAAGCTGCTTAATCTTAAATTATTATAAGATTCCAAATCCTACCTGCATAAAGTATAGCCAAATGTTTATCAATACTCCACAGGCCATATAACTTTCCTAATCTTTCCAGCACTAATTTGATAGATGGATCATCTTGTTCATCAATTAGTTTAGAAAATCTTTTTAAAGCCACTAACTAAAAAATAATGGTATATTTAGTTTTCTCAAAAATAACTTTAATGTATTCTAATATGTAAAGTTAAGTTGATTTTTTGTTAGATATGAATATAATAAAGATGATCTGGGTATTAACACATTGCTAATAACATCAAACACTAACTTAAAAATTATAATTTCTGAAATTAAATATATCTCTATGAAATATAAGATTATTCCGTTTCCAACATAAATATATTTTTTATCAATATTATTTCATCATTTGCTTTTTTATGATAATGGCTGAAGAGGATTGTAGAACATACAACACTCCAGTCTCAATTTTGAGTAGTTTAACCTCTCTTAACACATTTTTTAGTTTTCAACTTAACAGCAATTTATGTGAGAGTAATTCCAAGAAGCATACAAATTTTAATGACTTTATTTAGATTAAATTTAATCAATATATGTTGAATTTATTTAAAATTTACAAATATCATCTCTACTCATATGTATGAATTTATTGCATGTGAAAAAAATAATTGCATTAGGTCTTTACATAAATAATTTAATGAGTAGTTATATATAAGTACACTTACTTGAAAAAAAGCTATTGAGAGAGTATGGCAATTATAAACTTGTGAATTACAGCGAGCAATAAAAGCATTTTCACTTTTAGAGAATTCTTCCTGATATTTTGATTGGGACTTTTTCAACAAGAAACACACAAGCCAATGGTACATGCTTAAAATATCTGAAAGTATAGGTCTCAATAAATTAAAATAAATAGTATATATATATATATATATATTTAATAAAAATATGTTCTGTTTCATGAATTTCAACTAATGTTTTAAAATCAGAAATATTTAAATTAATCAGCAACTTGATATTTTTGAAAACACATCAAACATATATATGCTATAAATAAAAATTGTCATTCCACATTGTCATTGTCACTCAAATCATTTTTGGGGATTCATATTTTTTACACAATCAAATACTACTTCTGTCAAATATTAAATTAGTGTTATATATAATTTTTGTTATATATATAAATCATATATGATTTAACAACTACATCAAAAAATAATTCTGTTATATACAATAAATTATACTTTATGTAACTTTGTTACATAAATAAATTTTCAAACAAATTCATTTTTTTTCCTTTTAAATTGATTAAAGTATTTTTTTTTTCATTGCAAATTTAAATTCTTATATTATCTAATTTTATTTTTCAAAAGATAATTATCTATTATAAATGTTTAGCATACAGTAATGTAATATATATCCATAAAAATTTTCCAGTAGCTTTTGATAAATTAAATTAATAAAAAAAATTCAGAAATTATAGTAACAGCAATAACAAACATTTATTTTACATACATCAAATATACATGATTTGATATACTAGTTAACAGATTTCTAACAGTATTTTACTGTAAAAAATATATAAAATATTCACTTTGTAAGAATATAACAGAAAATTTTAAGAGTATGCCTTTCTGAATCATCGAAATGACTCATTTCTAAAGACTTCATATGATAATACACTTATTTAATTCAAAATAATATTTTTAAAATTACTCACAGTTAAAACAGCTGTGAAGAAAACCACAAAAGATTTAATAGAATACACAATTACTTCACATTATACTATTTTGTATCATCAATTCAGCAATGTTCATTTTTGCATGTTTGAAAGTTAAAAATTTTAAATGATTCTGTAAACTTTTATATAACAATCTACATGAAGCTTGGATGGTAAAGAGTTTAGCAGGTTAGAGGTACTGGGATCAATAAATGATTTTTAACAATCCACCAAAATCTTAATTAATGAAATCAAGAATTCATAAAATCTATATAATACTAATAACAGTTAAAAAAAAAAACCTTTTTGAATATAAGAATAAAATGCACCAAACCAGATGAATATTTAACATTAAATACATGTAAAAGAATACTAACCTGAAAGCCCAACATTTGAGGAAGGTGATGAAGGCACATATTTTGTTTTCAGTATCACATCCATATCCTGCAGGAACTGTATATCTTTTAAACATGATGGTATATTCTCTCCAACAGCTATAAATAAATAGGAAAAATAGAAAATATGTTAAATATAAATTGTTATTATAATATGTGAATTATAATAACGAATAAAATTTAAAAAAGCAATATTCTGAATGCCAACGACACACTGCCTTCTCAGGTGGTCACTTTCTCAAGTACTGACAGCGCCTGATGATGCTTGATTTTGGTGATTGAATGAGAACCTGCATATTCAACAAGGTATGCCATTGGCAACTTTATATCAGCCACTTCCGAATTATGATCTTCAAAATCAAGTGTTGGTCTAGAAATACAGAGACCATAATGCAACATTTCTACTTGAGAAAACTGCGAGCACAGGGACGGCACACAAATGGTGGTAAAAAGAACCCCCCCCGTCCATTAGACAAGGACCTCTATCAGTTCTTTTAACTCACCTCAATAAATAATGCATCTAATTACATATCTAAAAAAACACCACCTATTTAAAAACAAATACATTTGAAATGTAGAAACAGTGTGCCAGTTACTAAGTAAACAATATAATATAACACTTTATTATCCTGAAGGATAATTCTTATCTCATTTAAAATTTTTTATTGTTCCTTTTTTTACATTTTAGGAGATAATATATATAAAAGTGGAGAATAAAATTATTTTTCCTGATTGCACAGAAAAGTAGTAAAATCATTACAGAAACATACATATGAAATTTCATATCAATAAATATCTTCAGAAATCACTTAGGGGTTCTAAATATGCAAAATTGGCTATAAATTATGTAAATTTTCAATTTTGTGATTGTTTTAAATTTTAGAATTTTTCTTCATACTAGAACGAAAAAGTTGAAACAATGCACAAGAAATATAAGTCAAAATTTTTTGAGTAATAGTAAATATCTTTCTGTTCACTTTGAATTCTAAAAATGCAAAGCTGTCAAAAAAATAAAAACAATGCATAAATTTAAAATTTCAATTTTCAGTATTTTGTTTTAAATATTTTTCTTGCTAGTGTGGAAAATTTGAAAAAACATACAAAAATATGCACAATTTTAAAAGTAATTAATAATTAACAACTGGTTCGACTTTGTAAGTCTTAAAATGAACAATAACACTAAAGTAGACAATAGCATACACATGACTATTTTTTATTAAGTGAATAATAAAAGATATGACTTGTTTAAATTATAGAAAAGTACATTTGATTAATTTTATAATTGATAGCCATTTGATTACACCAAGATAATTTGTGATTTACAGAAATATTAAGAATTTTGTATCAAATCAAGTTGACAATAAAATACAAATAATTTTAATTTTTAACTACTAAGAGTTTTGCTATCTTTTTATTTTGGTAAAAATATATTTAATAAAAACATGTATACCATAAATGTTACCGAAGCTAACTAATGTAGTATTTGAAAAGAGTTCACACAATTCTTTGGCCCTTTTCTATACCATCACACATTTTTTTCCTAATTTTTCCAATCATTCATTTAACTAACATGCATACTATCTACTACAAGTTACAAACTTCACTGACACCTAACAAATATTTGTATTCCTAAAAATTTTTATTTATACACTTTTTTAAAAGGATTTTCAGTAAATGTTATTATGAACCATTTTAAAATCTATATATGTAAGTGTTGAAAAACATAATTTATGTTGTTTTAATGATGTATTAGATTTGGGATCTTAAAACATTAACAGGGTTATTTCTATGTGAGGTTTTACTTGCATTTGAGGGATAAATTAGCACTTTCTGGTAAATTCAGAAATAAGTGCTTTTGTAAATTCAATTAGATGAATGTAAATGTAATTGTACTAGTTTTCAAGAATATTTGGGAGATTACACATATGGCACAAACAACAATTACATATTTTTGTAAAGTTTTATGAGTAAATGAAACAAATTCTAGTATAATATACTGATAGATGTGGAGAATATAAGAAATGTGATATTAAATGTAATCTGAATCTAAAACAACATGGATAAAAATGAAATTGATGTTACATGTATTTCATATTTTCATGCATCAGTTGTTAAGGAAAACTAATTATTTATCTTCTTTTTATTCAAATCAATCATATTTTTCTTCTTCACAAGCTCAACCATACACTTTTTTCAACATTTTCTATCTACAGCGACACCTCTCCAATCTTTAAATTTTAAAATCTTTAAACCTTTTTCAATGTCATTTAACTATATAGTCAATTATCTTCCATTAGTTCAGAATCCTTCAAGGTTTTTTGAAAGTCAAGATCTTAATGCGATTATCTTCCAAGCTTCTCCAGACATGGCCAAGTCATTTTAATTTATTACTACAGATGACATGATTTGTGGTTGTCTATAGAGCCTATACAGTTCAAAGTTGTATCTTATTTGCCAATGTCTTGCTTCTTGCACTGGGCTGAAGATTTCTCAAACATGCTCAATGCATGCTGTGTGTCTTTGTTTAAAGTCTATGTTTCACTTGCATACAGTAAAACAGGTTGAATAAGTATCATATATTCCAATTTTGTTTTGCGACTGATACAATTTGATATCAGTAGTCTCCTCAGTTTAAACATTTATTAGCCCTTTTATAATTAATCAATTTCTGTTCTTGGGTCTATAATTAATGACAAAAATAAGCTAAGATACTTAAATTTATCAACCTTTTCAAATGTGTAGCCATTAATGCACAATTGGTTGCAATAATTTACCATCAAAGGCAAGATTTCAATGAATTTAGTTTTATTCTTATTAACTGCAAGGAAGAATTGCAAGGCAGAAAATTCAAGAGCTAAAAAAGCCTCAATTAATGACCTTCTTGATCTTCCAATAATATCTATATCATCTGCTTAGGCCAGTATTTGCAGTAACCTGTTCTATAAGGTACCCCTATGGTCTACTAATCCATTAACTCTGATACTTTTCTAACACTAATTTGAATTATCAAGCAAACTTTAGAATCTTCTTGATATAGAAAGATGATTGTTCAGAAAGATGATTTTGAATTTTAATCCTAGAGCTCACTTTGCAAGTGTAGCTCTAATTAAGTTAATAAGTTTGGTAGGATTTCAAACTCTATCCTTGCTACAAATAGCTTGTCTCTTTTATTCTTTAAGTCTAGGTGGTAAGTTTTGATAATATATTCGTTAGCTTTTTAAAGGATTTGTTTTAAAGCATGAATTTGACCTATAGTATAGATCTAAATCCACATTGGTAATTTCCAATCACTTTATCAACAAAGGAGAGTACTCTTGTACATAGTAAATTAGATAATATTTTATATGCCATATTGATCAGTGTAATACCCCTATAGTTATGACAACAGTTTAACAACAAAATTCAGTTAAAAAAGCATTATTATTATTTAAAATAATTTTTTTTCCTTTTAACTCCCTTCCATAAAAATTAGAACATAAAGAATATAAAAAAGCACTTGAAAAGTACAAGATTAAAATTTTTCAATAAGTTTGTAATAATACTTCACAAACAAATAAAAAAAAAATAAAGTACAAAAGAAAACAATTCAAATGCTTACCCGATTGAATTTTTTTCAGTAAATTTAAAAGATAATTGCTTGTCTGTTGCAAAATTACATTGTTATCACCCTCATATGTGCAATTGGCATCATTGTTATTTCTTAAAGTACCAAAACCAGCAGCTATGAATAAAAGTAGCAAATTAAAAATCAATCACAAAAAATTTTAGTTTTGAAGATGAGTATATATCTTTACTTTAAAATAATAAAACACTAACTATATTATTAGAGACATTTATACTATTTTAATTATTTTTAGAATGTAAAAATACACAAACATCTATTATTTTGAAAAAGCTATATAACATATATATATAAAAATCAAAATTGTTTTGCTATAATGCAAAATATGTCATATTTATACTAACATGAGAAAAACAAAATATTTTAGAAAATAAAAATAAATAAGAAAAAAAAAATGAATTTAATTATTTAAAAAATTTTCTTTTGTCATAATAAAAGTTTCAAAAAATAAATATTTTAGGAACGTAAAAAATATAAATAGATATTTATGATTTCATGTTTTCCAGTATTTCTAACAATGACTGGTTGTATATGATCCATATGCTAGACAGTTTGATTTAAATGAATGCTAAACCCATTATCGTTAGAAAAACTTAGGCTTTAAAGAGAAATTTCAACGATTGAATAAAAATCACATTTTAAACTTTCAGTTTGGATCAAGAATTTTTAAAAAAATGATATTCCAATATTTTAAGCTTATTTTTCTATATTCAATTAGCTATTAAAATCAATAATTTTGACATATTATTGCATATTATTTAAAAAATTTCAGTTATATGCTTTCATACTATTTTTTTTTATTTGTATACTTTGCTGGAAGTATAAAACATGCTTGCTGCCAGTGTTACAGCTTGGAATTTTTTTTGTTATAAAATATCAGACATATATCACAAAATTACATTTGCTTATGAATGCTATGAACTTATTAACTTGTAACATATTTGATTTTACTAAGTTGCATTGCACTTCAATAATATTGTCAAAAATACCAAAGATATTTATAAAATAATTAATATTCTTCATTGCAAACTTTAATTTTATATACCTTTTAGATAACCATGACCTCCACAAGCTTCTCTACATTCTTGAATAGCATCTCTGGCAATCCATCCAGTTACAGCTTTACCACAGCAACTTAATGCATGAATATAAACTTTTCTGTCATTCTAACAAAAAAATATAAAAAAAAATTAACATAAAAATAAAATCTATTAATTTGTGTTTTAAAATAAGTTATTTAATTTTAAAAATATCATATAAAGTTTCAGATTTTGCAACAACTTTAAATAAGAAAAAAGTTAAAATCATTGCAAGGATATCCACTAAAAATTAAATTTTTATGTTAAACATTTACTTTGAAAGTAAAAATTTTTTCCAGCTTTTGTAACAATCGACATAATTTCAATAGCAATAGTTTTAGATTAACTCTTTAAAAGTATTACATAATGAATTTTGAAGTAAACTTACAGCCAAAGAACTTTTTAAATCTGATAAAATTATTTTCTAAATATTTATTGTTTTCATATCTACTAAAACTAAACATTAAAAACATTTACAAAAACCATAACTATTTTGTTTTTACAAAATATTTCTTTTCATACAAAAAAATCTTCAATATAAATATTTAAACATATTTTAAAATTACAGAAACAAAATAGTTTTACAACAGTATGAAGAATAAATTATGTTTTTAATGAATAGCTTACAATGAAAGGTTTCCATATAAAATGCAAAAAATAACGAATGTTTACCATTTCAGGTGATTTTCCATCAGTTAATAAGGATTCCACAAAATAATCTATGAAATCTTGGTAGAAATCTCTAGCAAAATAATAACAAACATATGTTGCAGCAACGTATGGCAGAAGTCTCCATTGCTGTAAATAAAGTTCTTTATTAATAAAATAACTGATAACTTAAAAAACTTCTTTTTTCAATGTTTGTTTAAATGTTTTTAACAATTAAACAAACGAGACAATGATATTTAAAATTTGCAGATTGTTAAACCAGTAATTTCAAGAAATACAAATTTTGCACTTGGTTTAATTTATATTTATTTAATTTAATTTATATTAACATTAGAACTTCCATCATTTTTATGATTTAGTCATTATTTAAATTTTATTATTGATATTACTAAGTTAATATTTTCTTTTTTCAAAAATAATGAAAATCAAGTATGTTTTAATGTTTTCATTTGATTAATAATAAATTTGAAAAATATAAGATGAAAAAATAATCATAAAATATCTATTAATAACTTATTAAGTTAAAAAATTTAATAAATGTACACATATATTTAAAATATTACTTCCATAAAAATTAGTTAAATCCTTATTAGAAGCAATAATTGTCAAAATGAATTTTTTTTTACTTGAACTTGATATTCTAAGACAGGTGATTCCTCAGAAGGATTTGGTCCAAATTGTTTCCTTAAAGCAGAATAACGAACAGCAATTGGTACACTAAGCCTCAAGAAATTAACACAGAGCATGATAATTCCTACACGTCCCATGGATAATGCTCCCATTGAATCTCCAAATCTCTCATTTTCTCCCTAAATTTAAGAATTATAAAGTTTCAGAATGTATACAATAAGTGAAAAGAAAATAAAGCATAGTTTAGATGTTAATTTAAAGGCAGTACATTTTTGTACATAACTGCATAATCTTACAATAACGCAATTAAAAAAATATAAATAAATCCTACTTTAAATCAAATTTTATTTCTTAGAAAAGCTAGTTAATTTTCCATACTTTCTTACTAAACATATATTACATGACTAAGAAATTATTTTAACATCTGGTACACGTAGCAAATTTTTTAGTTTAATTTTATGAAAATATTTTTAATATGATGGATAAAATAAATACATCTTAACAAACCATAATCATTTTTCCAATGTAAAATGTAGCTTTATTTAAATGCATTTTGGATATTTTTTCAATCAATATTTTAAAATAACATACATATTGCAGAAATTTGTTTAATTTAATTCATTGCATTTCACATAAATTAAATTAATGGATAATTGTAAAATGATTGTTTTCACAGAATTTTAATAAAACTCTACTTCCTCTATTTATTTTTATATGAGTTTTTATGATTTACATAACCATCTATTAAATTTTTTAAATAATCTTTTTTGTCGTGTAATTAATAATTATAATGAAACTTATAATTTCAGAATGCTAAAAATTAAATGACAATTTTCAAAAATATTTAATGAATTTAAAATGTATCAAAAAATAATTTGCGAATTTATTTAATAACATGCAATTCTAATGAAAAATTTATTCAGCAAATTACTGATATTAATATACGCGACAGAGCATAAAATCCCGAAAAATTTAGCATAATTACAAAGCATTATTTTAATAACAATATTATTTTCTACAAATATTCTATGCATATATTTACCTTTACAGAAATGTATTTCCCATCAGATGTAACATCAGCATTCTTATTAAGCAAACTTTCTCGTGGAATTCGATATTGATTGAACATCATAAAACTAAAAAAATACTAATATTAACAAAAATCTCTTATAATAACATAATATATTCTTATAATTCTTTTTAAATATAAGGTGGTATTATTGATTATTTTAAAAATAAAACTCAAATCAATATATTCAATTTGATATACTTTTAATTAATTTATAATTAGCCCGATTAAATTAGAATCCTATAATTCCTTTAAAATATGCCATATAAATAAAAATACTTTCAATTACTTTTAACACAATATTTGAAATATTATTTCTTGATATATATATATAAAATTTATTAAAAAGAGTACTCTTATTATAATAAATAGTTTTAATAAAAAAAGAAATTAATAAATTAAAATTAACAATTACTTATTTAGTATTTAAATCATAATATTAAGGACATTAATGCTCTTAATAATAAAACAAACATTAAAACAGCATTTAGATACTGTTTAAGATTACTAAGATTATTTAAAACTGTTTCAAAATGAAGACTGTTTAGTGAATTTTTTCCATCTAGTATAATTATTTTATATACTAGTACCTTAAAGGAAAATTATTCAAACAAATATTTTTCTTATAGTTATTAATTAAAAATATTTTCTTTTTATAGTAAGTATATCAAATAATTTAATTTAAAAGAAAACAATGCATCATAAAAATAAGTTTGCAAGAGAAAAATGATAAACTAATAAAATGAAAAATTTAAAAGAAAAATAAAAAACTTAATTTTAAAATTGAAAAGATTATAATGTCAATGAGATTTTATTCAATGCAACATATTTTACTTGTGAAAATTAATTACTTCAAACATTAAAATTATTTAATATGATATTCAAGCAATAATTTATAATACAGAAGATAGCTGACTAAAAATTTAAAATGAATGATGATTATAAAATAAATAAAAGAAGAAGAAAGAAAGAATAAATTAAAATTTAAGATGAATAAAAGAAGATAGTTATAATCTAATATCTAGTGAAGATTTTATGTTTAATAATTTGAAATTTTTATTAAGGATTTACAAAGCAAATTATATTTTTTGCTTATTGAACATTAAATGTGTTTGTTCTAGATATATAAAAAATAAATATATTAAATCAATAACTTAAAATAAACATGTAAATCATATTTTCAAACTGTATATACTTCAAAGAAATTAAATAAACTTGCACAGATATACAAAATAGGAAAGAAGAATATTGTTTAAAAGAATTACCCATTGTCAAGACCATTTAAACCAATTTTTGGTCCAAGATCACCAACAGTGATACCTTTGTATGGTAATAAAGTTTTGGGATCACGAACTGGTACAATAAAACTGTGTAAGCCTTGGCATTTCCCATCAGGCATATATAACTGAGCATATACAACAGCATGTGTAGCTAACTGACCAAGATTTCCTGACCAAGTTTTACTGGCTTCAAAATCTGGACTGTGCAGCACAAATTCCTAGCAATAAATATAAACATTAACATATATTTAATTTGCTCCAAAATTGGCTATGAATCAATTTGGCAAATCCTTGAATAAGTATTTATAGAAGTGATATTACCAAAAATAATAATAAATGCATTATATATTACTTCTAGATTGAATATTTAATATGAATATATGTGAATCAGAAAAAATACAAAACTGTCAGAAGAGAATGCAATGAGAATCAGCCAAATTTAAAGAATGATTCAAATAAGATTTTAAAATATTTTTAGATAAATTCGTAGTGTTGATTATTATGTAGATATCACTGTAAAATATAATTAATTAGAAATGAATAGTTATTATTTATAAAATCAATATTAAATAAATTGTCAAAATAATAATAATAGATGTTTTGTACATGAAAATATTCATATAAAATATAACATAATGAAAACCTATAAAATAATACAAAAAATCAAATATGAAGTACCTGTGTAGTTGGATCATATCTGGCTTCAGTACGCATACCCTTTGTGTTTGTGCCATGACTAATTTCTGTTAGAGCAAAACATCCACTATACTTAACGAAATAAAAAAGAGGAACAATATAAAAAAATTATCACCAAGAAATATTTTATTGCATTATTTATTTTCACATACAAAGAAGACACTTTAAAGTCGCATATTAAATGCTTAAATTTGTATTAATAAAAATATCTGTTTATTTGCTTTATTATTTACAAAATAAACAATTATATATATTTCAAAATTTGCTTGAAATTTAAAAAAATAATTTGTAAAAAAGATACAATTAATTTTTAATTTTGACTGAAAAAATGAACAAAGTTAAATTGTATATTTATTAAGTTGCAACTAATAAAAATAAATTATTAAAATCATTATGCGCAACTATAATGTTAAAAAATAACATACTTCTAATTTATTCAAAGGATCCAAAATTTTCATATGTCGACCAGTACCAGTACTTCTTATAACAAATGAAATATACTGAAAGAAATACATTAAATAAATTATTTTAAAATTGCAGTATATAATAATAAATAAAATAATAACAACACTTTCAATAATGAAATTAATTTCATGTAATTATTACTTCTTTATATTTATAATTTAAAATAGATATAATTTTAAAATGCCAATAAATATTAATACAACAAAATAATTTTGAATAAAGATTTGGTGTTTTCAACATATTATTTTAAAGAATAAGCCACTAAAGATTTTTTTTTAACAAGATATCAATTGTAATTGTGTTTACTTTAACTGTCTTTCACAATTTTGTATTGATTTTTTTTTGATTCTGTATTTTTTGATTTTGTATTGATTTTGATTTTGATTTTGTATTGACAATTGATTTTAGAATAAAATTAAAAAATAACCATTTAATTTAAAATAACATCAATTAAATATTTTTAAATCAGTGTTTCAATCACTAGTTTAATGCAATACAGAGCTCATCTATGCATATATATACATATATATCAGATTTTATAAATTAAAATGGACATTTTTTGAAAAGCATTATGGTAATATTGAATGCAGTTCATGGGAAAATTACACTGCCCAACAGAAGTTTAATGCTAACAGAAATCACAATCAATACAAAAACTTCTTTTCTTTTATTAAATTTATTTTATAACTATGGCAAATACATAAATAAGATCTTCTATGCTGAATAAAAATAAAGGAACTTTTGTTTAGTTTTAAACAACAACAGAGCATTGCAGCTTCTGTAATTAAGGTTGTTAAAATTTTACAATTGATTTACTATAAAAGTAATTAAAAAATTCGAAAAACATGTAAAGATTATTTTATTAATCCTTAAATAAGATACTATTTTAATGGAACAAAAAGAAGGGTAAGAAAAGAAAAGGTAATATATAACATATTTTTCATTCCACCAGAAAAATAATTTATTAAAAATGAATACATAAAATAAATAGATATAATGGATAAATAAGATTTTAAAATACTAAATATTTTATCTTATGATACTAAATATGAATTAAAAAAATTCACAAAATATTGTTTTAAATGAACTATAAAAACATTTTCCTGTTTTAATTTTCACTTTAACGTAAATTATAATACACAGGGGCGATTTATTACAGAAATATATATATATATAACTAGAGTTAGGTAAAAAAAAAAATTACTTTCATATAAATGATGATAAAAACTTAAAAAAGAAAGACTGATAAATAATAATAACCAGTAAAAATATTATTTTATAATTAATTTAACTAAAAACATTGAAATGAATAAACAAAATATTTTTAAATGGAAATTGCTTCAATTTTGTAACAACAATAAATTACATAAGATAAAAAAAAATTATGATATAAAAATAGGGATTTCTCCCAAAAATACTATACTAAAAACTTCTAAATAACAATATTTATTGTAATTTTATTCTTGTAATATTTCGGTAAACAAGATTAATAAAGCTATAACAACAGTAGAAAATATAATTTATCACAATATTTTTATATATAATTAAATGAAATATAAATTATCTACATGTTAATAATATCAATAAAATACTATAACATTTTCCTGTTTTTCTTATTTTAATTATTACATTTTCTGATGAACTTATTTAAGTACAAACTATTTATATCTGAGGCAGGTTATATATTACTAGGTGATTTTAAAAATTAATTTATACAAAGAAAAATGACTGTATCATCTAATATTATGAATTATGATTTTCATCCAGATCAGCAGTTTTTAAATGTTGCATAAGGAAAACTATCTAAAAATATCAGTAAAGTAGATATGAAAGTTGATTACATACTTTTTTTAAAGTTACAAAATAGTTATATCTCCGAAAACAGATAATAATAAATTTTTATTATGCACCTCTTTCTTTTAAAATCTATTTAAATTAAAAATAATAATAATAATAATATTCTAAATATAAATAGTATAAAATATTTTACAAATTTTAAAACAGATGAATTTTATGAAATTAAAGTTACAACAAATGTTTATATTTAATTGTTTGATCATCAGTTTTTATAGTTTGATCTGCACTTGATCACAGTTTGAACAACACAGATTAACTTAGGTTGCTGAAATGATGCAAATATATTAGGTAATAACTTTTGTAACTGAAAGACTATCAATCAACTAAAAAAAATTTTAATCACATATTTTAAAAGATGAATAATTTCAGGTTTTTATAAAATTACTATAGTAAGTATGCTTCATTCAAATATGTATGAAGAAAATTGTAGCATTAAATTGACATGGCTAAATGTTCAACAGATTTTGTAAAAATTAGAACTTACTGGCAAAATATTATTCTCTAAGAGAAAAATATCCCTCTACCTGAACATATAAGATGCAACTTTATTTTGACAAAATTGTGCTATCAAAAGTGGTATAGATTATATAGGTATGGCAGAAAAAATGCATCAGTTTTAAGATAGTAAAATACCACATACTATCCATTTTAAGATTTTTTTTTATTAGCGTGAAAATATTAGCACTTTATTTACTTGTAAATTCATAGCATCTACACAAAACACAGAAAGTCACAAAGGAGACAAATTCAGTTATAATGAAAAAATATCAAGAAGAAATATTAAAAAATAGGGTTATTGAATTGCAACAGAAAAAAAAAAAAAAAAAAAGCATCAATTATCATTAGGTACAATACAAAATGTATAAAATGACGATTTAGAAATAAATATTTGTTTTTAAATACTGAATGATTTCTTAAGTAATATAAAATAAAAATAGGCATAAAAAGAAAAAATGAATAAAAATACACACCTCAATTGACAAAGACTTTTTAATATAAAACCCCAGATCATACATAGCTAAGGCATTTTGAAGAGCTGGTGAAAAGTGATATTTTTCAACTAAAAGTTCTGGAGGCAAAAAGTTATACACCTGAAGACGTTTCATTCTTTTGTAAGCAATGTGATGTTCTTCCTGCCATTTATATTCTTCTGTCATTGTGCGATGGAATAAAGGATCAGATTCTAATGTCTTCCATATGTAAGCCTATAAAATAAGCAATTTAAATGAGATTGTTTTGCAAGCAATTAAAGATGTAGAAGAAATTAATCTAATGCTAAAAAATATATTTTATATATCTAATAAGAATAAAAAATTATAGTAATTACAATGCAGTAAATATCAATTAAAATTTGCTAAATCTTATCCAACAGAATAATTAAAAAAGCAGAAACAGATTTCACGAAAGATACTGTCTAAAATGTTAAAAACAGCAATTTAAAGGAAAGTTAATACAAAGTAGAATATTTTGAAAGCAAAAAAAGAAACAATTAATTGGGAATTGTAGTATATCCTTTTTTATCCCTATAATTGTGACAGACATTGAGTTAAAACTATAAGAGAAAAATCTAAAAATTCAAAGATAAAGAGGAAGGGAACAGCACATACTATTTTATAATTTTTTAAAGATATAAGATGAATGATTTAGAAAATGCAAATAATGCATAACATATTAAGTTTTGAGAAATATATATATATACATAATTTCATATTCTTTCATAGGTAATTTTGCTGCTAAATTAAAAAAAAAAAAAAAAAAAAAAATTGAAAAAGGGTATTAATTTGAAAAGCATTAATAGAAAAATTCGCATCTGAGAATTATTATTTTCTATGGTAAATTTACAAAATAATATTCATTTAAAAAATTACATATTAAAACAGATCAATGCTTAAATGATAACATAAATTAAACAGTGCGAATTAAAATAGCATGTTGACAAATGTCATAAAAGAAATAAAATTAGGATGAATTTCAGAAGAATTATTGTAAATATATATTTTTTAGATACTAAAAAAAGTATCCTCAGATAGTAACAATTATTCCAGCATTGAGAAGACATTACATTTTTTATGTCACCATTAAGCAAGAAGTGGCAGTGAATTATTAAGAGATATTTAAAATTGCTTTAATTACAAAAATATTTAAATATTTTGTATTGTGAATACTTTGAATAATATCATGCTGTTAACATAATATTTCATAAATAAAATTATTTTACATTTTCAATTATGATTAACCATACATAGAAGTTAAATTATTTATATATATATATATATATATATATGCAAAAAAAATGACTGAGCAATAATAAAGACAAAATTTTAAATTTTAATACTATTTTCTTTATTATTTACCTGATACTGTGATACATCTTCACCTTCTAAGGCAAATTTCATTTTTTTCCAATCAAAGGTTGATCTTTTACGATATTCATCGAGAGGTCCAGGAGGGAAATCTTCGAATTTTACTTGAGTGTAATCCATATTTTAACTTAAAAAAAAAAAATGATTAAAAAATTTTTTTGCAATAAACATGTCCATAATATTTTTGTAATAATTTGTGAGGGAAATAATAATAACAAAAACAAATTTATGAAATGTAGATTAATAGTAATACTTTAAATGTATGAACTCGCACATAAAAAAAAAGCTTCATAATTGTTTAACTATGCAGTTTTATTGATTTTTCATTTTTTCTATTTAATTAAAATAAATAGCATACGTAATGATATAAATATATCTGTTTAGTTAAATGTAAATAGCATAAAAATTTTAATATTTTTATATTATACATGTATATGTATTGCAATGATTACATTCTTTCCTCTTTTAACTAATGTAAATCTTATTTTGTCAATTAAAAACACAAAAATTTATATACAAAAACAAATAGATTTTAAAAAATAATTTAGGATATATGTTATTTATTTAAAATGCTTTTTTAAATATTATAAGCATACAATTTTGAAACAATATAGAGATATTTTTCAAAATTATTTAGCTTTTTATTCTTTGCATTTATGCATACTTTAAATATATAATTTATTTATTGTAATTGCTTTCTTTATAAACAGATAGAGCATTTCTTACAAAGATATTGCAAGGATAAAGTCAATATGTTTTTCATAAGATCTTAATTGTTTTACTAAAATATAATTTTTTTTTATAATGCAGTGGTAATAAAATATAATTATGTCAAATTAAAAAAAAATTAATGCCTATAGAAAAAATAAACAAGCAAATAAATGTTTTTGACACAGAATAATTATAGATTTTATAGTAGATAAATTTTTTTAAATACACAACAAAAAAATTTAATACAAAATAATCCAGAAGAATTAAATGTATTATAATAGCTCTTCTTTGCTGCAAATGAATTAAATGTGTAGTTTATATTACATTACATTAAAATTAAATGAAGTAATTTCAATTACATTTTTTAATAATAATAGATTTTAATGGATGGAATGGAATTCATCCATTAAAAAAACAAACCATTTAAACATTATTTGCAAAAGAAATTGGGCATTTTTTTAAATATGAATTGTCTATATTGTAATACAAAATTAAGTGCATAAATAAGTAATACAGTTACCCTTATTTGGCATTAATAACTATATCATTTAATGCAGCAATTTTATATAGCATTTTAATTATTATTAGATTATATTTCTACAATATTTAAACATTTTATTTTTGTTAAATGTATAATTACGATGTTACGGAAAATCTCAGTATAATGGTACTTACCTGTACAATGAGACACACACTTAGAAGGAAACGGAAATAAAAATAATAATAAAAAAAAATCCTGTAATTGATTTTTATTTGATAATTAATTAAAAAGAATGAAAAATAAACTGAATACCACTAATATTTAAAGAAACAAAATTTTTAAGTGGTCAGCTCGAACTACAGGATAAAAGTAATCTTACCGATTTTTTTGTAAAGACGAGGTCTGTTACCTTTCCTTGTTATTGTTTCATAATTACTTCAATGAATATTATTACGAAATGTCCAACCGGTTCATTCAAATGCAATCATTTATACTTAATTTGCAATTGAGGAAACAGGTCAATTTGCTAGGAGAAAGAGAGAGAAATGATGGCAGTTAATTCTAATAAAAAAAACTGAGGATGCAATTATTTTATTAGGATAAAATAATAACCACAGCTAAAACAATTGATATAGATAAAATATTAGATGTACGAAATCAGATGACTTGTACGAAAGATAGCAATTGGTGCAATGTTTGTTTACAAAAATGAGCACATGATTCAGTTATGAAATACATAACTGAACAAGCAAAATTAATTAACTGTACTTTTTTTTTTTTTACTTCATCGTATATTTCAAAAACTAGTTAAAGAATCCTAACTTGAGCATAAAATAAATTATTCTATATTAAAATTAGAAAATTATAGAAGTATTTCAAATATGTATGTGTAATTATTAAGGAACAAAATATCATATGCTGGTAAATATGCAATAAATATATGAAAAACGAAACTAAAAAATGAATTTTCTAAAAAAATTTGATAAATTATCCTTTCATCATAGAAAATATAATTGAAAAAGAAGAATTTAGTTATCATTACTCATTTTAAATCCAACAAAAATAGTGTCTGATCGCCTAACTGACAGAGTGAGTGTTAGTACTAGCAATTATGTATATACTTTTTAAAGCATGAAACGATTTATTAACTTGTCTGCATGCAATTAAATAATAAATAATGAATGATGTCAGTTTTCAAATGCGTTCATGCATGTTATGTTAAGTCAATGTGCGTTATTTTGATTTTGATACTTTTTCCAAATGTATTTTGACCTGTTGTATTTCTGAGACTTTGACATAAATACAATATTAATCGGAATGACAAGAAGCAGCAGATTCGATTTTACCCAGAGTCCCCGCAATCATTCTGCATTGCTCCCACATTTAGAAACAAACATTCCAAAGCACAATCTGAGCCCTCTTAACACCCAGAACACAACAAAAGGATTTTCTAGTCCGGATATAGATTCATAAGTTTGATTCTCATTTGTCTAGTTTTAGATTAAATTCATTATAAACCTTAGCTTGCTATCCACCAGACAGCTCCAGATAATGATGCAATAGTCATGTCCCGCATAAAAAACGATGTTATTATTTGATATTTTACATTGAAATGTTAAGTAGTAACAATGATAACTTTTGCCTCATTTTTGGGCTTTATGTTAATTTAAACTCATAATATTATCAAACAATAGACAAAAATTCCAGTCATTTATCTTCTATTACAATAACTATCCATTATTAATTTACCCTAAATGCCCTCTATTATTAATTTAGTTATGTTTTGCTCAATTCTGTTATAGCAAATATAAAGGAATTCTTAACGATTCCTTCGTTGAATTATTAAAAAAGTAATTTTTTACCTGTAATTTACGGATTATATGTTAACAAAACTTCTGATAAGGATTACCTGCCAATTCTTTTAATATGTGGATTTTCATAAATATTCTATCTATAAAATAGCCACCTAAAAAGGCTTTAAGTAAAATAAAATAAAATAAAAAAAAATTTATTAGAGATAAAATTAAGCACTACGGAAGTTAAACTTCGTGCTGAATGTTCACGGTAGAAAAGGGAAAATTTTAAGTATTTATCAAATTTTATTACCGTATATTATCGAATGTAACCGATGCTTATATGAGCCGAGATTGCATTTTTCCCCCCCCAAAAAAATTACTCAAAATTTAAAACTCATGTATAGTTTGTATGTATGAATCCAAGTTTGTCGCTCTACTGTCATTTTTTACACACTTAAGTAATTAGACTGGGACCTACAGTTTAAAGAGGATTTTAAACCAATAATAAACATCCATGCTGCCGTCAAGATTCGAATTTGAAGCCTGTCGTACCAAATACCAAAGTGCTGGTCACTTGGTTATAGCAGGCGAAACTACGAATACAGTTCAGTAAAATATAACTAATAATTAATTTTCTTTTGTATAAAATCGCGTCGGCCATGTTGTTTTCTTACTTGGTGCTTTGGCGTAAGGATTACAGGATTGCAGATCTTTACTATTCATTACTCCTTCTGAGTAAGCATTGATCTTACTTACTCAGATTCAAATTTGAATTGGACTGTGTTTTGAATTATATTCATTGGGAAGTAAATTAAATCAATATTGGGAAATAAATTAAACGACAAGCGTGTTGAAGCGATCATTATTCTGATAAAACTGATCCTTTCCCACTTTATTATTGTAAACAGGAAGTTACAATGTGCGTACATAGACGAGCACAAAATGAGAAAAATAGCTCCGTTCATTTGAGATTGAAATCCAAAAGATTGACGAATTTCCTGACGCTTATATAAGAAGAACTCTGACTGAATTTTGTAGGTATCAATAATTTTAAAACTTAATAACTAATAATTCTTTGAAAAAGTCTTTCTTTGTTGGAATTACCAATACTGAATAAATTAATAAGGATAACGATAATCTATAAATTCTATCAAACATGCTTACTTTACATATTAATAAATAAAATATGTTCACAATAATGACTGCATTCTGATTTTCTTGCCTGTTTAATAATTGTATTTTTTTCATAAGTTAAGGAATCAAAATAATTCAATAAAAATGAGGCTCTTTTAGTATAAAATAGATAGGAATGTACATAGTTGCATATATTTTTCTTGCATTTAAAATTTGGGGAAATCAGTTAAAATTTCATATGCAAATGATTTTAATTATTTTTTGGTTAATAATTAAAAAACAACAACAACAACAAATTTCTAAACAAGCCGCTAGTTTAAACAAGTCACTTTCTATTTTTTAATGTTCAACTTCATTACAGCAGATATAATAATACAATTTCTAGAGGATTTGAAAAATTAAAACAATACCAAAATGTGTATGTTTAAATTAATCAAGATAATCTTGATCAAAGAATTTGATTGAATATATTAACAATCGCTATTTATTTAGGATTTATCCTTACTCCTATACTAGAAATTTATCGAAGCGGATGTTTGATAAGAATCTTTTGTTCGTTTATGATGCTTATAATTCTGATTTTAATATGCCTTGACTCATTTAATGATGAATCTATACAATTTAAATAATAATAAAAATCAATTTTAAAATCAAAAATTTCCTCATATTTTATTTAGCAAATTGTTTCCTGAAAGAAAATTTTTTATCAATTGAGATCAATTACTTTATCGCATCCGTACAAGTTTATAGCAAAACTTTAAATTACGTCATTAGTGACGTACTCAGAAATTAATTTAGGGGGCGGGGCGATGTGTGTGTGTATTGTTATTGCCATGAATGAAGCAGTTTCTTGTGTTTATAGTTTCTACTTGGTAAAAACTAAAAAATAAGCTATACCAATTTCATTTCTCTTATTTAAAATTGTTCAAGGATTGATTTAATTTTTTATCAAGTTATAAAAATTACAAAAATAAACAACTTTTACCATGAGAACAAAAATTCCTATTTACAAGAATTGGTGGAATGCAACATTGAAAAATTGATAAAAATCCTTTATTGATCTAAAAAAAGCGGTCACAATTTAAAAAAAAATGGTAAAAAAAAGTGCAATAAAAAAAGTGCAAAAGTGTAATAAAATGAAAAATTCTGTACAAATTAGTTTTTATAACTACGTTTATGTTTTTGCGAAATATTTAATTCAACTTACAGATATATTTTTATATATGTACAATAAACAGAGTCCATTTAAGCACTTTTCAATAGTTTCTTAAGTAGTTTATCTTTCAGCAGTACATGTTGTAACAGGCAAGAGGGCTAAAATTTTTAAAGGTTTATGTATATTCGGAAAAATATCTATGTTGCATTCTAATAAAGTTTTTATAGCAGTTATTTAGTCTGTTGTGCAGTAATTTCTTTTTCCATAGCTGATATTATGCAGTCAAAATACCAATACTGCAATCTGACAAATTCGAAGAATATATTTCTCAGTATTTCTAATTTAATTTCATCTGCAGATATCACATCATTCTCTGGTATGATTAAAATATTTAATGAATTTATAACTTTTTTGTGTTTTATGAATAATTTTTAAGATGTAAAATTACAACATCCAAAAAACTGGTTAAAATTTTTTATTCTAAAATAAGATTATGATACTACTGGAATATTGGAATGATGATTTTTTTTTTGCCATTGATGGGGAAATAATTCTATAGTCCTCATTTATTATTTGTTGTAAAAAAGATTCCGATTTTAGGAAAATAGAATTGAAAATCGTTTCTGATTGACTGCGAGTCATTTTAAGTTCTTTTGCAATATCGTCGGACAGTTGAACTGCAGCAATGAGGCCCGCTGCCTTAGATTGCAAAATTCTAGACAAGGTCAACGTAACAGAAAATATTTTTCTATTGAAAATAAAGTAATGACAAATTAGAACTTCTCAATGAATTTAAAAGAATGTAGTTCCCCAACAGACGAATCCTTATAATAACAATTTCCAAATAATTCAAGAGCCATGAGAACCTTTCATCAGAATAGGCATATTGACTAACAGCCTATGTCCTATCTGTAAAAGACTATGAATAAGCAGCACTTATTCGTCTGTTCGGGCCTTGACCCTACGTTATAACATTAGAAGAGATGTTTGCCTATGGCCAGGGATCTCATGTCCTGAGCACACGTTTACTTCTCCTTTTAAGCCTTTACATCATCTTTAATTTTTGGGGTGTAATTTTTTAAATGTTTTGATATTGTCGAGTTTTAATTCTAATGATGATGTTTTTATTCGTTCTTAATATGTTGATAGTGTGTAATACTGAATTGATTGTTGTATTATTCTTTGGCGAACGGCCTGATTGAAATGAATTGAGTTCCAATTTTGCCATATGAAGCAACAAGAGCAAGAGCCATGAATAAAAGGATAGAGTAATTCCACCACAACATAATAGATTCATGTCGCTCTATCCAACGAGTAGGAGATAGTTTTTTTAATTCTTCTTTCCTGGAAGAATGGTACAGTTCTAAATCTCGCAAAACATCATATTTTTTAAGAGTATTCATAAATGGATAATGTAAACAATTCAGACTTAAATTTAGAGAATAAAAAGAGAAATGCTGATGAGGTATTGAATACTCTAGACATGGCAGTAGCACCATCATATACATCTTATATATCTTAACTTCAAACCAATGATTCTAAAATTTTCAAAATTGTGTTTGCTATATCTTCTCTACTTGTATGAAATTTCTGGCGCAAACTGTAAAAAAGTTTCAACTAGTGAGGATTTGCTGTCCTTACTTTCAACAATTCTTACACATAAAGAGACTTGCTCCAACAAAGAAAAATCTGTGGTTATATCTGTTAGAATATAAAAACATTTGCTTAAATTTATTTTTTCACTAAATAAAAAAAAAAAAAAAATTATTTCGTCGCAAGCATGTATAATTTAGTTTTGTATTTCAGACGATATGTACGATGTAGTATTAACAAAGGATATTAAATGTTCTTTCAGCATTTTATCGCCTGCATTAGTTCGAAATTTAAGCAGTTGAAAATTTTCATCGTGATGGTTATGTTCATTGTTTTCCATTAATTTGTCCAAAATCAATATGATATCTTAGAGGAAGTCTATTTCTGCCACAGAAAATAGGACTAAGCTAATAATAATAATAATTATAAGATTAAGTTTTTTTCCTATTTTCTCTTATGCTGGCTGTATCAATAATATATATTACTGTTTGTTTACACCCTTGTACAATGTTCCTTAAATTGTCAGCAGTTAGGAAAGAAAGTGCGCGATATTTTTTTCTTGATGCTTACGTTTTTCTGACGATTTGTGCCCAAAACGAAACGGCTGATTTATTAATTTTTCCAATGATTAACTGTTTAATTTGACAGATTATTCCTTGGCGAAATCTGCACGAAATTTAAAATAAATTCCATCTTCAATTTTGGAATAAGTAAGCCATGGGTAAAACACTAAACTATATTGAATTATATAGAATATGCAATATCTCTAAGAAGACATGTACCAAGTTTCATTTTTTCAATTTATGTTTATTATAAATTATTGCGAAAAATATTTTGTTCCCTTAGTAGTTTTCAAGCAAGATACATCAATGAATTTATTACACTAAGAGGGCCAATTTATTTAAAGACGATGAATCAACATACGCAGGGTGATTTAGAATTCATCAGAATAACTTTCAGAAGTGATAGAACACATCTAAATAATTAATTTTAATCATACAATGCTTGGTTAGAACATAGGATCGTCAGGAGGTAGCAGTTACTGTCTAAAGAAACGAAGACACACAAGAATAATCAGGGATGCTTTTTTTGCCAAGTAAATACATTTTACTGACAGAAATGACAGAATATATGTGCTCAATTACAGAATATTCTCGATCATCAGTTGTAATGGAGGCTTCATGTTTGTGATGTAGTGATAGGAGCACATCTATATAATTATATATCTTTAATTATAAACATAATTGAAAATTTCTAAATAAAAATTTCGATATTCAAAGACGATTGATTAATTTTTCGTAAATAATATTCTACATGAACTAATAATTTATATATTTCCAATTATTAAAAAAATGTTGAAACCTACTTGACTTTCACGGGCAAAACAACAAAGCGAAAACACAAAAGTTAAAAAAAGAAAAATTGTGTACTTAAGAATTATTTAAGAATAAGAATAGAATTACTTATTTAAAAATTAGAAGACTAACTTAAGAATTACGTATTTAAAAATTTTAAGAATAACTTAAGAATTATATACCTTTATATTTATGGTATTAATTCTTTACATCACAATTTTATGAGACACATTACATAAGTTAAATCTTCAAATAATTAAAAAAAAAGGATTTGAAACTTGACAAAGAGTTATTTTAAAAACTGTACATCATTTCATATTTTTAATTAGCCATGCAATGAAAAGAATAAAAAACCTCTATTCTTTTGTTACCATTTTTTCGCACACGGGCGACGCATATTCTTTTCAAAAATTCTTTTCAAAGCTGCTTTCTTTTAGGTTCTTATCCCCCCCCAGAAGCTGACAGAAGGCGGCTATATAAGAAAGAAAAATAAATCTCAGACTAATTAAGTAAGCACTTTAGTTCACGAGAAGAAAGCCGGGTGTTTTGTCTCATCTCAGACAACAGGCTGTCTGTGTCCCGGAGGAGATCTTTTGCTCTTTAATTGTCGCTATTAAGATATGATTTGGCTTGACATTTTCGCCTAACCAGGGGTGTTAATTGCAGTGTTAGTTAAGAACACTGCTTTTTTTAATGACCGTCATTTCTACCTCCTCTCTCTATTATCTTCAGCGTTTTATTTAAGTAGTATACTTAGCGCTTCACTATAATGAGCTAAAATTAAGTATTGATTCACAAGCTCGTTAATTCAAGTGACGATAAAAGTTGGCATAATTTTTTTTGAGGCTACAATGTGTTAACTTGTTTGGAAAATATATTAGAGATTAATATAGGTAAATTAGCTAAAAATAATTTTTAAAACGTATAACACTGTATTTTTGGAGGAGCTATTTTTAAATGCCAGGCAATTTGATGGGGTGTCTTTTTACACTGGAGCAGCAGATACACAGCAAATTCAAGGTTACCCATTGTGTATATGAAGAGAAGTTAAATTATATACTTATTTTATGCAGGTAAATACAGTATATTTTTTATACATATATAGACATTGCATCTACCTAGTGCCAACAGAATTTTGATTAGACATCCTTTGGAGAGGAATTTGAGATTTTTACCATCTTCCCACCTTTTAGAGCCCCAAGAACGTTCCAACATACATGCCAATCTCCGGAAATTGTCGGAAAAAAATTACATCATACTTAACTTACTCATGTAAAACAGCAAAGCGAAAGCAATTTTTCACAACAATTGAAAAAAAGGAATTGTACAAAATGCCAAAAACGCCTAAAGAATTAAGGAGAACTTACTTAAGAATTATTGATTTAAGAATTAAAAGAATTAGTAAAAAGATTACTTAGGAATTAGAAGATTTACTTAAGAATTAAAATTATTACTTAAGAATTAGTAGAATTACTTAAGGAATTATTAACTTTAAAATTAGAAGAATTCCATATAAGTTATATATGTATTAATTTATGATATTAATTCTTTATATCCCAACTTAATGAGACATAATAATGAAGTTAAATCCTCAAAAAGTTAAAAAACGCGAGTAGAAACTTAACAAAGAGTTATTTTAAACACTGTACAGCATTTCATATTTTTAATTAGCCATGCAATGAAAAGAATAAAAATCCTCCATTCTTCTGCTACCATTTTTTCGCACACGGGCGACGTATATTTAAAATTCTTTTCAAACGTGCTTTCTTTTATGTTCTTTTCCCCCCAAGAAGCTGGAAGAAGACGGTTACAGTAGAAAGAAAAATAAATCTCACACTAATTAAGTAAGCACTTTAGTTCGCGAGAAGAAAGCCGGGTGTTTTGTTTCATCTTAGACAACAGGATGTCTGTGTCCCCGAGAAGGTCTTTTGCTCGTTAATTGTCGCTATTAAGAGATGATTTGGCTTGACATTTTTGAATAACCAGGGGTGTTAATTGTATTGTTAGTTAAGAACACTGCTTTTTTTTAATGACCGTCATTTCTACCCCGTCTCCCTATTATCTGCTTCGTTTTATTTAAGCAGTATACTTAGCGCTTTACTATAATGAGCTACAATTAAGTATTGATTCAAGCTCATTATAGTAAAGCGCTAATTCAAGGGACGATAAAAGTTGCTATAATTTTTTTTAAGGCTACAATGTGTTAACTTGCGGGAAAAATAAATTAGATATTAATATCCGTAAATTGGTGAAAAAAATTTTAAAAAAGTGTAATACTGTATTTTTGGAAAAACTTGTGCTATTTTTAAATGTTAGGCAATTTGATAGGAGGTCCTTTTTACACTAGAGCTGCAAATACATAAGAAATTCATGGTTACCCATTGTGTACATGAAGATAAGTTAAATTATTTACTTATTTTATGCAAGTAAATACTATATACATATATTTGCTATACATATACGCACTGCATCTACTTAATGCCAACAGAATTTTGAACAAAGATTCTTTGAAGAGGAATTTGAAAGTTTTTACCATCTTTTCACCTTTTAGAGCTCAAAAAACATTTCATTTTCATTTTAAAAACATTTTCACAACAATTGAAAAAAAGGAATTCATACAAATTGCTAAAAATGCCTAAAGAATTAAGATTGAATTATAAGAATCATTAAAAAATTACTTACTTAAGAATTAAAAGAGTTATTTAATAATTAGAAGAATTTTTTCAGAATTAGAAGAATTACTTACTTAAGAATAAGAAAAGAATTTAAGAATTATATACGTTTATATTTAAGGCATTACATCTTCACGTCAAAACTTTATGAGACCGATTATTGAAGTTAAATTTTCAAATAATTAAAAATAAAAAAAAACTGAAACTTGACAAAGAATTACAGCATTTCATATTTTTAATTTGCCATGCAATAAAAAGAATAAAAATCCTCCATTCTTCTGTTACCATTTTTTCCACACACAGGGCAACGTATATTTAAAATTCTTTTCAAAGCTACTTTCTTTCATGTTCTTATCCCCCCAGGAGCTGAGAGATGACGGTTACAGTAGAAAGAAAAATAAATCTCAGACTAATTAAGCAAGCACTTTAATTCACGAAAAGAAAGCCGAGTGTTTTGTCTCATCTTAGACAACAGGCTGTCTGCGTCCCCGAGGAGGTCTTTTGCTCGTTAATTGTCGCTATTAAGAGATGATTTGGCTTGACATTTTTGCCTAACCAGGGGTGTTAATTGCATTGTTAGTTAAGAACACTCCTTTTTTTTAATGACCGTCATTTCTACCTCCTCTCCCTATTATCTGCTTCGTTTTATTTAAGTAGTATACTTAGCGCTCCACTATAATGAGCTACAATTAAGTATTGATTCACAAGTTCGTTAATTCAAGTGACGATAAAAGTTGCCATTATTTTTTTTTATGGCTACAATGTGTTAACTTGCGTGGAAAATAAATTAGAGATTAATATGCGGAAATTAGTTAAAAATAATTTTAAAAATTATAACACTGTATTTTTGGAGAAGCTGGTGCTGTTTTTGAATACCAGTCATTTTAATCGGAGGTCTTTTTACACTACGCAGAAAATTCAACTTTACCCATTTTGAACATGAAGAGAAGTTAAATTATTTATTTATTTTATGTAGTTAGATACGGTATATTTGTTATTGCACTGCACTTACGAATTTTGAAGACATGTTTTGTAGAGGAATTTGAAATCTCTTACCGTTTTCCCACCTTTTCGAACCCAAAGAAAGTTCCGACATACATGCTCATCTAAGGGAATTGTTGGTTCTATTTCACATGTTGGATTTCGAACTAAGTCAGTTAGGAAATCCCAAAGGTAAAAGAACCTGTTTTTTTCCCCAACTCGAATTTTTGAAGAAGGATATATTTATTTTCCAACTTCTATGAAACAAAGGAGCATGCGATACGAAATTCACATATCACCGGATCATTGTGATGTTAATGAAATATAGCATTTGATATGTGAATTGCATGTAAAAAGAATTGTGAATGCCATTTGTTTAGTGATTTTTATTCGGTAATTGTAAATGTTACGTAAATTGTTGTGTAAATAATTGAATTGCTGTGTAAATGATTGGACTTGACATATTTAAAAAGACAAGGTTAATTAGGAACACTCCTTTTTTTCTTGCTTTATTATTTGTTTACTTTATTTAAGTCGTATTCTTAATACTTTAATTAGAAGCTCATTTATTGAATTTTTTTTGATACTCATGAAATAAATCCTAGAACTCCTGAAATTTTAAAGGAGAATACAGCACTGAATTTTCTAATAATACATTGCTGTAATAATACCAATTAATTCATATTTAATTAATACAATGTGTTACTAATTATTTAACATTTAAACTAATTTGGTGTTGCTGAGAAAGTCTTTTTGTTATGCAAAAATAAGTTAATTGTCCACTTTTCATAGTAAAAGAACTTAAAAGTATCGAAAGTTAGTTACAAATCTGGTTGACTTTGAATGACAGTTTGGCGAGGGAGTTGACAATGTGGCGAGGACGATGTTGGATTAGGTGAATCTTCAAAAAATGCTTAGGAATATAGGATAGAAAATATATTAAAAGCCCAAAGAATCTTCTAGAAATGGTTAGGAACTCATAATCAAGTGAATATTAAAAACAAAGAATATTCGCAGATATTCTGTATCACTTCTAATGCTCAACCAGTCTAATGGTAATGTACTTTTTTTTTAAATTGAAGCAAATCCCAAAAAGCAACATATGCAGCTGGAAAAAGTAAGTAACAAACAAATAAATGACAAAAGATTAGATAACAATACAAAAGTAATGTCGGAAGCCTGAATCAGACTGTCACTCGTACTTCCTTTGCAGATGCAAATGCCTTGGCAAAAGCTAAACTTATCATTCCTTCTAAGATTAAAACTAAATACCAAATTACAGAACTAAATGTCGACTGAAAAATAGCTACTACTCTCACAAGATTAGGGATGAAGCACCACAGAAATATAAACATTTCTGTTGATGGCGTTAAAAAATACCAAAAAATGTGGCAACTTCCCTGATGTCATAATACCTTATCTGGACCATCCCTCGGAATAGAATTTATACAAAGCTGGCAATCAACATAGACAATATTATTCGAGAGCACCATGATATTTGACTTCCTTGTACTCTTCAGGGGGTACGACAACAAAAACATCTTATCTTAGATAAATAGTAACTAAATAACAAATATTTATTTTACTTGTATGATTTACATATGTTTTCGCCAATTCTATCAGAAAGGAAAAACATTTTTACTTAAATCATCAAATTATTTTCCTTCTGATAAATTATAGCATTTTTTCATAGTGTTAAAAAATACTTAAAAGTGTGGCAACTGCCCTGATGTCGAGCTTTCTCTTCATCCAGATTGTCCAGATGTTGTAGGCGCCATGCATTGTCAGGACCATCCCTCAGAGAAGATTTATACTTCGAGCTGGCAATCAGCATAAACAATATTATTCGGGAGCACCATGATATTTGATTTTCTTATACTCTTCAGTTGATGACAATAACAACAACAACAACAATACAAAACTGATAGAGGGAGAAAGATAAGGACAATTTAAAGTAAGCATTTTCAAATTTCTAAATGCTGTAAAAACAGGCTTCATATTAACAAGTTGACAAAAGTTTGGTGGCTATTTAATTTTTTAGAGTGTCAACTTTTCCATAAAAATTTTCTGGGTGTTCAATCCCAAAACAGTTTAAAAGAATACGATCAATAATGTTCCCTCCACCCACATTGCAGTTGCAAAGATTAGTTTAACATAATTTAAATCTGCTTAAACGTGAGTTACGTCCAGTCATAATAGTTGAGTTTCTTTTTTTCATGCAATGAACATGTCATTTTTGTGTCAAACCTTTAGCCAATTTCCTGTTTTAAGATAACCTGTTTTCGCTCATTTCTTCCTGTTTGTCATTAAGAAGCCAGATTTTAATAAACTCAGTTTTTGAAAGCAGGTCATGCATTGAATGTCAGTCAATTCTCGTAGAAATCTGTAAGTTGCTTGTTCTGTGGCGATATGTATTTTTCAACTGTTATAAGATTACAAGATAAATGAAAGACACGAAATAAATGTCAGTACTTAAAGTACAATTCATCATGTGATCAATGTGATTTTGATAAACGTATAAAGTGAGAAACTGTTCTATTTAAAGTTAATAGAATGCCTTTATTATTTATGTATTTAATTTTAATTGTTGAATTGTTCTCAAATATTATAATATCTAAGGACCTTATTTGCAGATTTTTTGTTTACTAGAATAAAATATCAAACCACATTTGAAATTTCTCCTAGAGTTGGAATTTTGTTAAAAATAGCAGACAATGGTGCATTTTGCTTACGAAAAATTTAAATATTAATAAAAGTCGATTAGTTAACTATGACAAATTAGATTAACAAGTGGGCTTCCTTTTTAAATTAAAAATTTTGAAGCTGAAAAGCAAATTTAAATTAGTAGTTGAACTGGTAGTTACAATAACTCTAAACAAAAGAAGAACTCTCATAAGAATTCAGAACGGATTATATTTTATTCTACGTAATAACAGTGTTTCCAAAATACAAGATTTTATAAGTTACTATCTTAAACAATGCAACTCAAAAATCTTCTAAACAACATGCCAAAAACTATATAAAAAACTTGTTACATTTTAAAGAAATATATAGAACTCATATTCCTTGAATACAAGAAATCTTTTATTTAATAATTAACTATACGCGGTCAACAATCATAAGCGTTGGCATTAGTATATTTATGCATTTAATGTTTTTCTAATTTTGCAATGCTCCTTCAGTTGTTGTTGATATAAAATAAATAAAGTGTGATAAAACCAATATTAAATTCTATCTTCTTCACTTTTATTGAAAATTGTTCAAAAAGACGTATAAAAATATGTATGTCCACATAACTATCTATTGAGAATTAATAATAACTCCATACATTTAACATATATTTGTTATTTACATCTTTCACAAATATATTGAATCCATCTCATGAAGATGATGATGATCATGGCAATCTTGGAGAATTTTTAAGTTCCATTCGTTACGATAATATATATAATGTTAAGATAATTATAAATTATTGCTATCACACGAAATAAAATGATGTCAGAATGCAAAATAAAATATATGATCCTAATATTGAGGGGTTTTCCAATAAATGGTTCGATAGTTAACTAATATTTTTTAATCGGATTAATTTAAATTTATTTACACTTAAAGGCCTCGAAAAATTTAATTAGGATTCAACTTGAATGTGAGGTCTAATTTTTTTCACACAATTTTATAATTAAAAGAAAGTCTAATGATAATCATTTTATAGTCATGATAATCAGTCTAATGATTAGTTATGATAATCAGTCGTATTGATAATTAATAATGATAATGATAAGTCAAATCAAAGTCCAATGATAATCAGTCCAGTCATATGATGATCAATATTTTCTGTAAAAGCTACTTATACTAATCTAGTATTGAGATTCTGAAGAGTAGAGCAATTAATTAAATCTTATATGTTTTCATAATGCATCAAATTTGAGGAAAGATAACATCTTCCATCATTTTAGAAAAAAAATATCATTGTGTAACCGTGCTTCCTCCTACATACTGCCAAAAAGGCTTGCCCTGTGGCGTTCAGAATAAATGGTCAGTTGGACTACTGCAACCTGCGTTTCTATCGAGAAACGTTTAGTTCATAATCGCTCATCCGGAGAGGAAATATATTTAGCGCACCCAAGCACATTAGTTAACCTACAGACCCTCAGCCGGAGAGGAAGTATATTTCCCGCACCCTGCGCGTATCCGAATTTCGGGATTTCGGCTTAGAAATGGAGTCTTTCCACGAATCTATAATTATATGTATTTTATTTTAAACTAGTTAAATAATTATACGTGTATAATGTATGTGTAATAATGTTGTTGTTGTTGACTAATCCTCAATGTCCTGCAGTGCGGGACGGAGATCCCATGAGTGATCTACTCATGGATGGAGAGAAAGGGGCAGCTTCTATTGTGATGGAGCACACGTAGGTAGAAGTCTGACTTTTGCTCCGTGACGCTCTTACAGTCATATGAGACCGGGACCTACGGCTTAAAGTGGATTCCGAACCACTACAAACATCCATGGCACCGCCGGGACTCGAACCCGAAACCTGTGGTACCGAGTGCCAGAGATATAGCCACTCGACCTGTGCTTCAAGTATCTCAACCCAATCACACCCAGTTACAATCTGGGTGCCCTATCCACACCACTGCAACTTTAAATTCTATATGGAATCATTAACTGCTATCATAATAGAATTTTCTAATTTCATAACACATATAAATAAATAATTATTAAAAAACTTTTGATAGATAGTAATAAGTATTACAGCTTTTTCAGAGATATTTGAATTTTTTTAAATATTTATGGTTACATTTATTTTTGATGAAGATTCTTTATGTCTTATTTATTTATTAATATCTTGCGAATTATTGTATTATAATAATTTGGAGTTGACATTATTAAGATATTAGAAGTTACAATATATTATATTAAATTAAAAAATATTATTTATTTATATTATTTTATACTGTTATTTTTTTTATTTAAAAACTATTATTTAAAATTTTTTTTTAAACTATTATTATTATTACTATTATTTTAAAACTATTATTTATAAAACTATAACACCTTATAACAATTAAATACAAGTTAAAACTATTATTAACTTATATTTTATGAATACTATTATTATTATTTATTTTATTTATGATTATTATATTATTAACTATTATTTAAAAATTATTATTTTTTACTTATATTCAAATAAATTTTTGTAATGTATGTACAACACAGTAGTGGTTATAAATTTTTAAATAGACAATTCTGAAAATTTCTATTTTTAAATTTTGTATTTGACGCATTGTACTCGTACATGTGAAACATCATTTAAAATTTATAAAAAAAAAATGATATTATTTATAACTTTAGTTACTTTTTTTTATTAAGAGTTTAAAATACATTTTTTGAGAGTTTATTTATTATTATTATTATTATTATTTTTTTGCTTTAAATTGGCTTTATAAAAAAATTATTTTGTAACTACAGAAAAGGAAAGTAATAAAAGGTGGTAAAAATTTGAAGTAAAAAAGTTCATTACAATGCTTTTGCTTTTAGATAACAATGAGATGTTACTTTGAGATAATGCTAAAAAAAATATGTGCTGATTCAATGATGATTGTTCAAAAAGTTGTTTAAAAATAAAAGCATTATGTTCATTGATAAAGCTTTAAAATATATTAAAACTAGTAGTGTGCTAGATAATTTATTGTTTGGTTTAGCAAAAATCAAATAAAAACCTCGCTTGTTATCTATTAGAACAGATAAGGTTCGAATGTAGGAAAATAATAGATTTGTCGAAAAACAATAGACGTCGACGAAAAAAATGTTTACTTATGCATAAATTTCATGTGTGGCTTTTTATCTCCAAAAGTAACTTTCAGACTTCGAAATGACTTTGTAGTATTTAGTAAATATTTGTGTTTCAAAATAACAACAACATACTACTGTGTCCAAAAAGTGAGACCAATTTTCAATTTAAAATTTCCGACGCTTATGGAATTTCAATTTTTTTTTTTTTTAGGTTGCCCGCCCTGTCCTTGACATCTGTGGGAAATTTGACGTCAAAATTAGTATTTGAGTTAAGTTTGGCTTTGTGAGACGCTAAAACTGATTCCGGCCACTTTTGAAAAGTCTGAATGAATTGATCAAAGAACTTGTATTAAATTTTGTTGGCGGAAACGTATCGAATGTTGCAGAAGGCATTCGGTGAGCATTCCTATATCGGAAAGAAATGTTTAGAAGTGGTATAAACAGTTCAATGAAGGTAGAGAACGCGTTGAAGACGAAGTGCCCTCTGGTTGACACTCAACCTCAACCGACGAAACTCTCTTCAAAAAATTAAAGATTTGGTTCTTGCAAACCGTCAATTTAGAATTATAGACCTTGCTGATGATGTTGGAATTTCAAAAGATTGATCAATTTCATTTTGGGCCTCAAACATGTCAAATCTCGATTGGTACCGAAAACACTAAATGCTCCAACTCACACTCCATTGATTCTTCGTGATTTTTTCGCCAAAAATTAAACCCATATCATTCCACAGCCACCGTATTTACACCGTGTGTCTTCTGACTATTCCCTAAACTCAAAAGACCACTCCGGGGACACCGTTTTAAGACGATTGTAGGGATTCAACGTGAATCGCCGCGGGCTTTGAAAACCATCCCTGCCGATGACTTTTTAGCATACATTGAGGATTGGAAAAAAGTTGTCATAAGTGCATTTTGTCCGGAGGGTATTAATTTGAAAGGCGATGAAATCAATTTGGAAAAATATAAAAAAAGAGTTCTTGAAAAAAAATAATTGGTTATACTTTTTATTCACAGTAGTAAATACTTGTATTTCAAAATACCTACAACATATTGAGAGATGAAATGGATATTTCGTGAATCTAGAAAATTCTACGCAAACCCTAAAGGCACAGAAAAAATATTTGAACGTGTGGAGTTTAATAATTTGCAGTTACCTATCTCCTGAGATTTTAACTGTAACTGCGACTGTATAAAGGAAGTGAGAGAGAGAAACACGTTTTTCGACTAAACAAACGAACGTAAATGTTAAAAATGTGGGACACGTAAACGGAAAATAAGCATTGCAGTATGACACCAAGAAAAAAATACATAAAAAAAAAAAAGTCTTTTTTTCAAAAGAAGGAAAACGATCTATTTGCTTTTTTCCACTAATGTCTTAGCTGTTGAGAAAAATAAAAATTAATTAAAAAATGTAACTTTTTTTAAGATGGGTGTACAAGGATATAATAATAATAATAATAAGAAAAAGAAAAGAAAAAAGATGTACACGTATATTTATTCTGCAGACGTGCTTGTCTGAAATTAGGTAAAAAAAACGTTATTTTAACTTAAAAAGAAAGCTCACTGGCTTAAAAGCTTAGTGACAGTTTGTTTCGTCGATTTTTTTCAGAATTTAAATAAGTTCAAAATAATTTTGACACAAATTTATAATATATATTTGAGAAATCTTTTGTGAAAAATGGAATTTTCTAGAGAAAATTGCCCTTATAAGTATTATGTTGATGAGTTAATTGTAATGCTTTAACAGTGCAACAGTTAGGATAAAGGACATAACAAAAACTTGTTACTTTTTAAAGGTGTTGTAGCATTTTTTTCTCACGGGAAGAGTTTTGGCATTTTATACCTAGGAGAGAGGAATGCATGTTATTTGACAAGTCTATAATAACCCATCACTCAGATTTGACACCAGACGAGCTTATTGTGGGTAGTTATATTACATGGAATTAGTGTTTTGTACTAATAAGAAGAACCTGTCATTCAAATCTGATAGCAGATATTCGATGTCATGGATAATGAGACCTCCTGAAATTAGCGAATGTCTGTGCGACCTTTACAGGTCGAAACAACTACACATTGAATATGAACTATATCATGAGTTGTTCCATCGGGATTGGTGACAGATCTACTACAATGATAAGTGAGGAAAGCTGACCCCCTTTTTGACGGATTGTCTTAAAAGAAGTTCTTTTTTATGAAGGGGAGATAATTCTGAGACTAGTCGATCAGAAGTGTTGTATTTCGTTTTTCGTTGAAGTGACTGAATAGGCCGGAGATTCTAGCTGTTTTCAAAATGGACCCCTTGTGGTTTCGTGTATCACGCCTTGTGATAGTTAAGGTCTGCCGCAGACCAGGCAATTAGATTCGATGTAGACTCGAGAATTCTGAAAATCACGGACCTTGGAGTGAACTGTACTTGTGAATTAATTTTGCCCTTGTGATCAAATTTTATTTTAATTTTTAATTTCTTTGTATAACCCAGAAGACATTTTTTGTATACATATATATATATATGAGACAATTTTATTTTAAAATGAAATAATTTAAGACAATTTTTTTTTCAAAATCGTTTGGAGTTCTATAGATTTTGATTTTTTTTATAAATACTGTTATGCGTTTTGTTCTTGCATTAAATTCTAATGTAACTCTAATTTAACGCAAGAATTAAATTCTAAATTTTATATGTAACCTGCATATCGGTTATATGCTCTTATTTTTTTCTTTGAAATTGTTTTTGACTTTTCTGTTTTGTAGGCAAAGTTAATTCCAAATTTAGTGGAATCACTAACAACGACATGATATTGGACTTGGGAAAAAAAATGATCTTTAGGATTAGATAGCAAAAATATCATTCATGTCATGGCATGAGGGATTAAAGAGGAATTGACGTGCATAAAACAGATAATCAGCTTATTTTCAAGTCTTCTACATCAAGCTTTAAATTTCTGTTTCTTTCGAAAGTGCTTATCAGAAACATCTGTAATTCTAAATAATGACGTCAGTTCCAGACATATCAAGCAAGATGTTTTTAAAGTTAGAAAATTTCAGATAATTAACAGGAAAATTTTAAGGATACCAAGGGTTGAATCAGATAAGTTAGATATGAATAAGGATTTTCCCTCAAAACTTTATTTATTGGATAAGTTCGTAAAAAAATAATAGGACGTCTAGTAAATTTAGTATGTGAGATTTGTAGAAATGATAATAATGAAATCTTATTCTATTTGAAAATATTTGGCTTATGCCGTTTCAGAAAATAAAATGAATTAATACTCATGAAATAAATGAAAAAATTAACGAATTGTATTTTAATGTTATACAGATAACTTTTATTTCACTTTATTTTTTGTAATAATCACTTTTAAATAGAGGTCTTTAAGCAAGTGGGAACAAGTTTAAGCTGATCCCTAAAAAAGCCTATACGTAATCATTTTAAAGCCTTATACAGTGTTGTAATAAATCTTATATGGCTATTTATGGCTTACTTAATTTCCATTTGTAATGAATTTTTACTGTACATAAATATCTTTTAAATAATTTATAATATGAAGTATAGCAATAAAAAATAAAAAATAAACATTGAGTTTGATTAAATCAGTGGTAGACAACTTGGTTCCTACCACCCATTGGTGGGCGTTCCAATTTTTATGGTAGAGGGTTTGTCCGATACTGAAGCACATTCCTTTTTTTAAAATTTAATTGACTTTAAAAAATTCCATTCCAACGTTTTTAAAAAGTACCGTTTAAAATATTTTCATAGTATTTTTTGAAAGTAATAATGAGACCAATCTGTGCTAATAGTTAAACACGATAAAGTATGATGCTTTTTAGTTGGTAGATATTTTCATGAGATTTCATGAGGCCAATTTGCAGCTTCAAGGATCCAATAAAACTTCTATATGTTGCCAAAAGTATTGTGTCTTTATTTATTGACAAACTTGAATTACTTTATTAAAATATATTAAATAGAACATTGAATGAATCCTGATTTATCTATTAAGATGATGTAACTTCAAGGGATGTTGAACGAACATATTCAGTAGAATTCAGAGATTCGATGAGAATGCGACAGTGAATATTAGTGTACTACACCAACAATGATTTTTGAATAGGTTTTTTGATTTTTTTCTCATAAGACTCAAACACAATGTAGGACAGTTACTACTACTGTCATAGAAGACATAATTTTCCTATACTTGACTCGTTGTACTAGTTTATATATCTATACTGACACATTTTCTGACCTGTTGTACTCGTTGGTGAGCTATTCGTGGCACACATTAATTGAACATAAAGTCCACGATGCACATAAAAAAGTTATTTTAAGATCTATTATATTGAAATGATGCATTTAAAAGAGAAAGGTGCCTAAAATAATTTGTGATAAAAACATTAGTAAGGCCTGATGTCCGAGTGACTACCGCTCATACGCTCGATGACATAGGTTTCGGGCTCGAGTCCCAATAATGTGTTTCTAATACAGCTGGCAAATACTTAGCCAGTTACATTTACGCCATAAGCAAAGGCTGCACCGACGTTACTCATTTAGCACTACTCGGGGCACGTGTAGCTTGAAGATGCGAGTAACACTACTCCTGCAACTCTCTAACAGCTTAAAGTGGATTTCGAACCACTACAACCGTGGCTCGAATCCCGGCAGTGCCATTGGATGTTTGTAGTGGTTCGGAATCCACTTTAAGCCGCATGTCCCTGTCTAATGTGACCATCGAGAGTAGGGCTGACAACCCTATCCCATAGAAAGAAAATGTCTCCTGTCGGAATCTGCCATTAGGCATCCGGCCATGGTCCAACATGGACTGTAGTGCCGAGGAGTTAGTTAGTTAATTAGAATAATTGTAGTAAAAATATTGAAACAGATTGAATTTCATAAATTTGAGACATTTTGTATTCATAACTTACAGCATTAAAGTAAGAACACTATTTATATGTAATAGGTGAAAAGACATTATATAATAACAGGATACAATTAATATTAGTCACGTCAAGAGCCATTTATCTACTTTTACTGAACTATAGATTGAAAGAATGAGTTCTTTAATAAATTAATATACAGAAAATCCCAAGAGTTATCTTGCAAGATAATAATGAACCCTGAAACATCATCTTAGTACCTTGAGTGCATGGTTTTAATGTTAGCCTCAAGCTTTTCATTACTGTTAAAGCACGCCGGTTTTCTTTCAGATGGCGAAGAAATTTGGCGAAAATGAAGAGAAAAAATTAATGTAAAAGAAAAATAATGTTGGACTAATCCTATCAGAGTAAAGAACAAAAGTAAAAAAGTAATTTGTTCATGAGTAGTAGAAATATAATGAGCGCATTCTGTTCTGTTTTCTTTCGTCAAAAAAGTTCTTTTTCGTTTTGATGAGTTGCAGGTATAAATTAATTACAAGTTTTGTTTTTATTAAACTTTATTAATGTAGTGCATATGCACTGATCTCATTATCTTAATGGTTTGTCATGCACGGTATCAATTAAGTTTATGTTCTTAATACGATGGGAAAACATAGCATCCGACAGACAGTGTTAAATTGATAGGTGACATGAAACATTGTAAAAGGTGGATGCATGCATTTTGAATAATTCAATATCGATTTAAAACATTAACTTGGAAATGCCATCAAACAATTTTCTCAGAAAATAAAAAATTTACAGAAGAAAAAATACGCAATAATTTAACTTACTTTTTTTTGTTAAATAACTTTTTAAGTAGTTGATAGACAAAGAAAAAAGCATTGAAAATATAATTTTCTAAGAAAATATTTTTGATTCTCACAAACTGTTTTTTTAACTTAAGAGCTTTTAGATTTTGAAGCATTTTAATTTTGTTTTGAAAGAAAAGTACTCATACAGACGAAATGCAATGATGTTATTTTAACAGAATAATGAAAATTTATATCGCCCGTATTCTATGAATAAAATAGTTTAGGGGATTAATTATCCTATTAATAAAATAAATTATATCTTTAAAAGAAAGAAACAGACTTTGAAATCAAAATAAAAACTACTCCTCAAACTCGAAGCTTCGTAAATGGTTTTAATTTATAGACATATTTATCAGATTGTATAAGAAATTAATATTTTTATTAGAAGATCTTTAGATTGGAAAACATATGAAGATATACTATTTGTGAATAAATGACATATCTTGAAATTATATGCCATGTGTTTGTGAAGAGTAAATAATTAATATTTTTAAATAATATAAAAATTATGACTTCAATCTAAGTCATAATTTTCAACGAACAACATTTTTCTTAGAAATGAGTAAGTGTCATTTTCTAAGAAAAATGATAGTGTAACACTTATGGCGAGTAGTTGTTATTGTTGAATGCCAGGCACTTTTGAGCCAAGTTATTCCCTATTACAATGACAGATTTTTAGAAGATTCAGCATCACACCGGGAGCACCATGAAAGTAGGCATGATATCATATTTTGCCACCATAAATTTGAATTCACACCCTCAAGACCGTCATTATAGGCTTCGAAAACTTCTCTTCTAGCACACAGGAAGAACATTACTACTTACAGATTTAGAGTGAGGTATAGATACGAAAGTTTTATATTCGCCATCGCTTGTCGTGTTTCTAACCAAGCGACCTAAATCCGGAAAACTAATGAACTATCACCAAGCAATTCCAGAATTTTTTTATGTGTTACTGGCTTTCTTTTGTTTATTACATCATTATTATTATTATTATTATTGAGTATTGGGGATCTCGTATTCTCCTTATGCATGGCATTAAAGTAAGAATGCTAATTCAATGCTATAATTGAAAAGTCATTATATATAATAATCAGGATGTAATTAGAATTACTCATAGCAAGAGATACTTATCTACTTTTACTGAACTATAGGTTGAAAGACTAAGTTCTTTAAGCTGATTTAATTTCTTGAAGCTGGTTTTTATTATTATTTTTCCACCCTCACCTTTTTAACTTGTAAAGGGCTACATGACCCTGGGTAAAGATGTGAAATGTGGGGTAAAGTAAAATAAAGGGGTAATGCGATCTGCAACCAATTGACGAACGATCAGTGGCAGAATATTGTTTTCGGGAGAGCTTTTAGAGATAACTGTTCTATGTATAACTTCAAAAAATAGAAGTAGCTATTTTTTCTAAATGCAGTATTAATATTTAAATATAGGAAAATTCCAATAATTTTAATCGAGCTTAAAGCTCTGATAACTAATAATGATGAACATCTTAAATTTCCATTTCATCCCAATTCTATATAGCTAGCAAGAAAAGCTTTCCACCAAACGTTTTCCTCAAAGCATTTGCCGAAGTCCTAGCATCTCCAACACAGAATAGTGCTGTGTTCGGCAAATTATTGCCTGATCTTTTGCTCCAAGAACAGACGTTGGATGATATTAAAGAGATTCTTAAAGCTAATACCAATCATAGGGTACACAAAATAGGTATTCGAAATATTAAAAACAATAACAATAGCGTAATTCATCATTGTATTTCACCAAATGACAAGAATTTACTACAGCTAACCTCAATAATTCTAAAAATCAGGAGTATCGATCGATATATCTGATAATGAAATTTTAAAAATTCTGAAACCATAGTGACTAAAGAGAAATGTAATGAACTGAAAACTGAATTTCCTTTAAAGAAGTTTGACCATGCATTTAGTAATTGAAGTAGATCCTAACGTGTGAATGCATATTATAAAGAAAAAGTTCCTAAAAATGGATTGCAGAGTAAGGGTTTGGATTTTGTAACCAGTAACATTGTAAACATAGTTTTGCATTCAAAAGAGAGGTGGATTTATTATGTCTTAAATTGGATTGCAATAAGATACAAAATCGTTTAATGGAATTTGCTATTGAGAATAATTAAACGTTAAACTGCTTTAAAAAGCTGAGTAGGTCTTTATTTCTCCCGAACTCTATTTAAATTCTTTATTTCAGGTAAATTTTACTAAAACCGAAAACATGCATTAGTAAGATTATGGTCAATAAGTTTTTATCATATTTTATTTATTTTTTATTTCAGAAATAAATAATTATGTATATAAATCTAGTTATTTAAACTAAAGAGAGATTGAGAACGATAACCCTCTAATTTATAGTCATAACTTTTACAATCACTATACAATATATCACTGCTTTATCACTAAAACGTTTTCATTTTTACTTATTTTTGAAAAGAATAACGGAAATTAAACTGAAGTGGTGATAAGTAATAAATAAACGCAGTTTCTCGCTAGTAATTTAGATTCTGAAGGCCAATTTTTATTGACATTATTGTCAGTACTACTGAAAACAATTGTCTGTAAAACAATTCTATTGAAGGCAATTGTTTTTAAAACAATTCTACTTAAGACAATTGCCTATAAAACAATTCTACTGAAGACAATTGTCTTTAAAAAAATTCTACTGAAGGCAATTGTCTGTAAAACAATTCAAGTGAAGACAAATGTCTGTAACACAATTCTACTGCAGACAATTGTTTGTAAACTCATTCGACTTGTTCTATAGGCAAAATTGTTGTTGTCTACAATTGTTTTATAGACAAAGGCAATTGTCTATAATGCAATTTTTATGAAGGCAATTGTCTGTAAAACATTTCTACTGAAGGCAATTGTCTGTAAAACATTTCTACTGAAGGCAATTGTCTGAAATCGTTGTTGAATGATTGCCCCCAGATGTATGATGACACAAGGAGTACGTGTCTATTTTAGAATAATACAAGTTAGTCAAAATGCTTGTTTTAGTCCAGAAATAAAAATTAATTTTCACACGAATTAACTTGTGGTGTTTCGAAGAGATACGAATATGAGACACGAGTGTGATGTGCATAATCCATTAAGAAGTTGACACAGTCGAAAAATATTGCATCATCTTTGAATAAATGTATTTAATACATCCAAGTTTGCAAAAAAAAAAAAAAAACCCAGGAGCATGAGATAAGGAATTACCAACTACATTAATTGTTGAGTTTGCAGGAAACTGTTAAAATAAATAAAAAAAGTAAAAATGAAATTACCACATTGAATTCCATAAAGGATGAATATCTAACAGAATTAAACAATCAACCCTATTGTTATGCCCATTATTTTATTCATCTGATCTAGTTTCAATATAGACATCTTGAATTTAACGAACATCATGAATCGCCAACAAAATATCTAAATCAGAATATGTCATTTTTCAAAGAGACGCGTGTCAGTTAAGCAAGATGAAAGCAAAAATGAAAGCAATGAAGCAAAAAGGAAAATATTTAAATAACCACATTGAATTCCATAAATTATGAATATTTAAAAATATTAAATCATCAACCGTATTGTTATGCCCATTATTTTATTCATCTGATCTAGTTTCAAAATAGAGATCTCGAATTTAATGAACATCATAAATCGCCATCAAAATAGCCAAATCAGAACATGTCGTTTTGCAAAGAGACGCGTGTCAGTTAATGCAGAGTTCATCCAAGCCGAAATTTACTTAATGCTCCAGGTTAGTAATTCCGATTTTAAGTGCATTTTGCTGGCACTTTGACAGTTCTCGTTTCAGTGAGGGTAAAATATGGAGATCCCTTTCCCGATTCGTGTAGTGAAAGCATTTCAGTTCTAGTTTGCATGCCAGACAGCTTTTCGGAGAGGGTTAATGAGTGTCCATATGTGTTAAATGTCCATCCACGTTTGCTTTGAAGTTCGGTGTTTAATGTTATCTGTAATGGAACCACTGCAGCTTCGACCATCCCATGTTAGCATTCCCCGGGGACTCATGAAATTCAATGGTTTCTGCCCTAAATGAATTTCATGTAATGCAGTATTGTCAGTATTTTATGGATATAGTGTGAATTAAATTAAAAAGTAAGATGTACGATGTTTGTAAGTTCGTTTTTGTTATTGAATTCAGTAAAATAATTTTTTTTGTTTATATTGCATTGTATTGTACATTGAAGTAATATAAATAAACTTAATTAGACTTGCATTATACTTCATTTCCACTCTGAACTTCAAAGTTTTTAAAGAAGTTTTTTTAGAGAGATAGGACAAATTTTTGAAATATATTTCTTGAGATGAATATAGTAGTAGGAATTAGTCTTAATATTTAAAAGTAGGTTAGGACTTCTTAATTTTGCTTGGTCCGATCGTGATACTAAGATTTCATAAGATTTTATATCACAAACGCTATCGAGTCTCCTAGTTTTTAAAACAGTGTCTACAACAATGTAGGGATTCACATATAAAGACAATTTTTTTATTATTATCTGTATTTATTATTGTATAATAAATACAGGAGGATAATAATATGCATTAATTATCCTGTATTTATTATTGTATTTTTATTAACCTGTATATTATATATAATAATAATTAAATTACGATTTAATAATTCCAGAAATTATAAATAATTTTAAAAAGCACATTACATAACATGGCACTTATTTTTCGCTTATATCTGAAGTCGTCGTTATTTATTAGTTCAAAAAGAGTTCCCAGATATATATATGTATAGAGCTCCTGTATATATATATATATATACACACATATATATATGTGTGTGTAGAAGAAAATTTAAGATTAAAAAATTTTTTTTTTTTTGCAGTTTGAATTTTTTTGAACTAATAATTCCCGACAGTGTTATGCACTGTGCCTTTTAAAATTATTTACAGTTTCTGGAATTATTAAATTGTAATTTATTTATTCAAGCATGATCAATAAGTAATAATATTTTAAAATGGATATTTGCATCAATATAAAATACATTTTACTAAGCATTTATAGTTGATAATGTCAAATAAAGGAGAAGAAATATACATACCTTCATCGACTACCTATTCTCTTATTTAAATATAAAAAAAAGAAACAAATTACGCTTTTGACGGCCTTTTATAATTTTTTTAAAAGATAATTATCATAATTCGCAAACAGATCATTTTTAGGCAAAGAACTTAGTATTGTTTTTGGTTAAAGTTTCGAGGTGCATACAATAAGCAATAAACATTTTTTTCCTCATCGAAGACTTCTTTATGGACAGTTTCAAGGAAAACATAGCATATAATTAAGCCTACCAACAATTTAAACCGGTTTGTTATATAATCACGATGCAAGGAATCCATAATAGAAAAAAATACTTCTTTTGTATTTAACTTTATGATTAAATTAGGTCATAAAAATCCTGAAAATTTATAGAAATAATTTTTTTTAATACGTGAAAAGGAAACATTTACAATAACTGTTTTCTTAAAACAAGTGTAATATACTTCCTATTCACTTTTTAAGTAAAATTCTTTAATTTTTTTTTGTATTCTTGTCACAGAATAAATATCCATGAGAAGCTTTTCTCTATTTGTTATTAAGCTCTTATGTTATATTAAAGATTCATAGACCACTGTTATTTGTCCGTGGACCATGTGTACTAGCTGTAATTTGATCGAGAGTCACAAGTACTCACTGTAATTTAGCTGTAAATCACACGAGGAACAACAGAAAAAAAAATTACGATATTTATCTTATATAGTTCTTTATATATAATAATTACAAAATAATGTAATGTAAGAATCAAACAAATAATATGTAAAAAAAATTTTTAAGTCAATTCCTACTTTTTTTTTCACTATATTGCAGAAAGTCCCTTATAAATAATTTTAATTCCTTTTTTTAACGTTTATCTGGCGCCATCTATTGGTCGATGTATGCAACTTAAATCTAAAGAAAACTAAAATGAATTAATTAAATTTAATTACTGAATTTAATATTTGAAAAAACTGCATTAACATCAATTGTCATCCACTACAAGTTAAAAAAAAATGTATTTGAACTTGAGTGGATGAATAAAAAGTATTTTATGAACAATTGAAAATTTGAACAAGATATATATAGGGAGAGTGTGAGCTAACAGAAGGAATTGAATAAAAATTTGTGTAATATTACATTAATTAATTAAATAAATAATTTTGGTTCAATTTTTTGTATTAAGTACAGATCAGGGCCGGATTTATGGGTGGTCTTGATTCAGTGTTGTTTCATGATAGAAATTGAATTATTTTTTAAAATATTAGTGATATCTTTAGCTGTCATATTTATTAAAATTGCAACGACAGCACTGCACAACTGCAACACATAACACACAAAACAATATTATATAACAAATATTTGCAAAATTATCTTAAAAGCAAGTTCGTTTAAGGGTTTTTATACAGTCCGAACTGCCTGGAACTCTTCACTCGATTGTCCACTCCCTTTTTTCTTCCTCTCTTCACAGTCCTCGGTTCCAGGTCGAACGGGGGAAAGAAAGGAAAGAAAAATAGACGTGCAAAGACCAAGGTCTAACTTAGGGTTCAATCCATGCTTGAATGAATGATCTATTAATCTTGAATTTTTACCAATTTTCTATATAGTTTGTTTCGGGAAGGCATGGTGGATTCTTATTTATTAACTTAAGACAAAAATGATAAATCAAAATTTTTTTATTTACCAATTTTTTTATAACTATAGCCCTGCGTTTTCCCTTTGTATGATTGACGTGAGTGAATAGTATTCAACACCGAATACTATCCCGTGTTAGAGAAGGGCATAATTTTTTCCAGAAAATCAATTTCCGGTTTCTGGGATGTTTATTTCACTGGTATTGGGTCGCGGAGATCATTCAGATTTCGTCGTCTCCTTTGCCTCTACTTTGGAAGGTTTGTACCTTTCTTGTCAGACAAGACATGCAGAAGCAGAAGTATAATGCCTATAAAATGAAATATGTCTCTTTTTATATATTCTAAGGATTTTTTTTTATCTCTTGAGGTATAGTATTGAATTTATGCAGCCTTATAATATTCAATTTATATGGCTATTGTTTAGAATTAACTTTTATGTAAGAATATTTTTTTGAATCCATTTATCCTTTCATTTTTAAGAAATGTCTTTTACTGAGATAAAAAATATAGTTAAATGTATCAACAGAAAATGTATCAACTTTTCAGCCCACCAGTTAAGCCTAAATGTAGTTGTCATAAATATGTATTGATCCATTGCGTTTATTAATTAACTAATTAATAACAGTTACATCCATTTTATTGAGCATTGTTTTAAGTTGGCAATAAATATGATAAGGATAAAAAAATGACGTAGATAAAAATCCTGCATCAAGATTAGTAGGCTATTGTCATTCTTTAATCTGAAATAAAATAGAAAATATTAAGTAAAATATTTTTCTAATATTTAAATGTTTTTTTTTTATTAAACAAAAGATGGCTCATGGTCCCTATTTTAATCATTCAGTAAAATATTAAACTCTTTAAAAAATTACCATTTATAATTAAATTGTAAAATAGGCATGTGATGAGGTAGACACCTGTCTGTGCATGTCTTATCTAAGCGTAATTAAAAACTTCTTATTTGGAGCTTGATTTTTGTTTCAAATCACTCGTGATATGATTGGAAGGACAAAATATTGAGTTTTTAGAAATTTTTTTTCTTTATTTTACATTTATAAATGACATTTAATTAAAATAATTCAGTGAAACATGTAAATTAATTTCGTTTTTAAATCAAAATGAAGCAAAATTGCATGAAAATTTAATCTCATTTCGTTTGTTTTGACATTTTAACAATTGGATTTACAATAAAAAATAACTAAATCATAAATTTTATTTCCTCTTGATTTATTTTAGGAATTCCAAAAACTAATTATTTTGTAGAATTTATAAGTAATTTAATTAATAAGTGTTTTGATTTAAGTGAAAAATCGATGATGATTTACGTGAAAAGATAGATAATAATTACGTTTAGATAATTAAAAAAAGTACAGATATGGAATTTTTAAAATTGTTCAAGTGTTTTCCATGCTTTAAAGGTTTTAAAATTTCTGATAAATAATTTGAAATAGGATTTTTTCCACCAGAATTTGCTATATAGAAAGAGACCTATATACTTCACTTAATTCAAGACAGAAGGTTAAAATCCGACGAGAAATATTTGAAAATGTGGTGAGTAAAATATTTTTTTTTTATTAAGCATTAATTTCGATTTTATAGGGTTGAATTCTTACATTTTTTTAACCGATTTGAAGCGTAATTTAGTTTCTTGATCTCTGTAACGAGGTAAGATTGTCGCCTGCTTTAAAATAGCAAAAATAAATCATCAGCAAGATAAATAGTTTCGCAATAACTGAAGTTTTGTAAGTTTTCTTAGCTGATCATTAATTATTATGTCATAAACAGATTCCTTAGGATTCCTATTCTGACCTTTTGAGAAGTTTGTAGAAAGTTAAATATTTCTTTGCAAACTTTTAACATTCTATGTTTATTTCTCATTTAAATAAATGATAAGAATCCTCAAAAAAATTAAAGAGGATGGAGGAAAATTATAGAAAATTTAAGGCACAAATTTCCCTCATTGAAAAGTGTCAACAGATACTAGATGGTATTGATAGAGAAATTTCATGGACTACCTGAAAACATTTGTAAACCAAGTAGGGTACATGGATATGGATCATCACTAGGGATTGCAATACCGGACCAAAAGTTCAATACCGGTATTCGGTATTTTTTTGAACTTAATACCGGGATACCGGTTTTAATACCGGTACTAGAAATTTTAGAAAAGAAAGAAAACACAGGTGTTTCTTTGTTTTATTACAGAATGTAAATATCACAAAAATATTTGTAATTTATAAACTATGACAGTATATTAAGAATCGTAAGAATAGTAAAGGAACATCTTATTTATTTAAATCACAAAAGAGTGTAGATATCACTATTCAGTGTCATATTCAGTCTGTGGTACAATTACAAATTTTTGAAATGTGATCTTAAAAAATATAATGCATCAATTGTACTATCATTAAGCCTGGAATGTAATTTTGTGCAAAAATGACCAGCTGTCGAAAACGCTCTTTCAGTATCTACGCTAGTGGGTGGAACTGTTAGCAATGCGCGATAAACTTTTGCAAAGTATTTACCTCTAAATCCCTCATCTTCAAATAAATATATTTCTCGTCGGATTGTTTTTAATATAGCTGATTTCTGTATTGTATTTTGGTTTGTTGAAAATTTTTTAGTTACCGCCAATTCTAATTTATTTAAGAATATATATATATATTAAATCTGAAAAATATTTTGAACTCTAAAGTATGATATGCAAATACAATGTGAATAAAAAACTCACCAATCGAAATATTACACACTTTCTTCACTTCACTTCACTAAACCTTGTTTTCACAGATAAGAATTTCTAGTTTTCAGATAAGAATTCACAGATAAGAATTCCTTCACAGTTAAGAATTCTAAATTTCTGGTAAATACTGAAAAAACCTTTAGCCTTTCCTTTTACCTTTCTTAGAAAGGTCATCTAGTGTTAAATGGTGATTAGGGATGACAATGAAGAGATCTTGAAGGCTGCTGCACAGTCGGTAATGGAAGAAAAGTAACCAGAGTCTCAATGGACAAGAATATTTACTGATGGGTCCCAAATAGACAAAGTAGTTTGGGGCAGGTTTCTACTCTGAGGTGTTTTCCCAGTATACATCTGTAGGGAAATTTATGACAAATTTTGACGCTGAAATCATTGCTATACATTTTTAATAAATAATTTAAAAATCAGAGTGAATAATGATTGCTACTCTAAAGTGGTAATATTCGTAGATTCCAAAGTAGCCCTACAGGCTGTCTCGTTAAATCATCAAATTGAAAAAACAATAATAATTCAGATTAAGGAAGATATCACATATTAAAGCCAAGTAAATTGTATTTCAGTAAATAAAATCACATGTGGGAATTAAAGGTAACGAAGCAGCAGATTCACTTGCAAAGAAAGGAAACCATGTCAATATTGGAAAGAAACAAGTTCCACCAGAATCTTTCAAAAAATGTATTCATAGGGAAATTTTTAAGAAGCTGAGAGATATTCTCATAACTAAATCTGTAGACAAAAAGTGGCATAATATTCAAGACAACTGGAAAATCTTTAACACTAGACCACGTAAAGTGGCGGTTGCCAGCTTTCGATTGTCCTGTGGAACACCTAAACAGGATAGGTGTCCTTGCCTTGAACATTTGTCCAGTATGAGTTGGAACAATGAATTCAGACCATCTTTTGAAAAGTCCAGGACTGAACAGGGAAGATCAGCGCCAAGGAGAAGTCTTACAATTGTATTGAGAAGTCAGAAGCCTCATGGATTAAATTAAAGTGCCTATACCTTTTTTTTACTCTCTCCCTCTTTGAATTTTTGTGGTGTGGGAGACCGACTTATTATCGATTACTGTCTTACTGTTTACTTTGTTCTGCTTGTTCCTTCTTTGTGTGTGATCCTTATTGTAATGAATTGATCTCCAATAAAGCCATATGTTACAACACAACAACAATAAATGATAAGAACTATATAAAAACAACAGTTTCTCTTAACAAAAATAAAATATATCTTTAAAAAATTATCATACAAGCTTACGAACTTTTTGAAATGTTTCTTACAAATCACTGGTTAAGAATCGAAGTATCCACTGTATTGTTTACCCCAAAATTTCTTTCAAGGTATGCAATTTGATGAGAGATAATAAGACACCATGAACGTAGAAGTATTTTGAGTTTGGATTATTATTTTTTTGTTAAGCTTTTTATACCTTTAAAAAACACACCAAAAGCTTTTTTTCAAGCATCTCGTGTAGGAAAGTATTTCGATTAGAAGGCAATATTTTTTTCTATAAATTCTTTTTCTTAGAAAAAAAATGATTCTGAAGAAAAATATTCAATATTAAAACATAACAGAAAGAAAACTATGCAAACACTGCGAAATATATAATTTCTTTGTTTATAATAATTAGGTATTTATAGCATGTTGTGTAGTTTATGATTTGTAATATATGTTTCAATTCTTTATGCATCTTTTGGGAACATATTTTTCTAGTAATTTTTTTCAGATCCCACATATAATTAACACGGCGATGATTCAATTTTGTTGTTTTATTTGTTTTTATGAATATTTAGAATGGTTTTTTTTTCCGTTTTTTTCTCTTAGTCCTTTCTTTCTGCTATAAAACAATAAATTTAGTTTTTAATATAATAAAAAAAATTCAGGTGAACTTAAGAGGAAAAACGTCTTGAAAATTATGTTGTAAAATACCTCTAAAGATTCATGGTTTTGGATTATAAAATTTGAAGATATGTCTTATGTGAGTAAGTAAAATATGATTCACAGTAAAAAGATAAATAAACTAGATTAATGATAAATAATTAAAAAACTACCATTAAAAAGAAAATACAATTCTTGGCCTGGAATCAGCAAAAGTTCAAATTTGCAGTGAAAAATAAAAAATTAAACAAATTTATAATTTTATAAATGATATATTATTGACAAAAAAGAGACCAAGATCAGCATTTATTAAAAGTTATAATTCTATAAAAAAGTTTTAAAAGTTATCATATTAATATATATTTAGTAACAGTTATTTATAAAGTATAGAACCAAAACTTTATTTTTAAAAGAAGAGCTTTATTAAATTATATACTAATTTATAAAGCTTTACTTTAAATTATAAAACGACAATTTAAAATTCATTACTATACCACACCAGATCACTGTGCCCAGAGCTGAATTGCCCCTTTACAGTTTGGGAATGATGTGAGTGAGAAGTCTGACTGGGCTCTGTGACACGTCCTGCTGTCATTTTAGGCTGGAACCTACTGCTTAAAGTGGATTCTGAACCACTACAAACATTCATGGCACCGAGCGCCAGATCCTTCAATTAGAGCGGGTGAGTGGGTGATTGGGAGGTATATTATGAATTATGTGAGTGGGGCAGTAGAACCAAAAATTTGCACAATGTAAAAAAAATAATATCCTACTAGAAAAGTATATGCTATTGAAGAGAAGTACAAAATTCATCATTCAAAAAATCCTATTATCACATTACATATAAAACTCAGTTTAATGAATAATTATGTGAAAGCCATGGACAAGAGTGGATCAATCTTCAAGTATTTAACTAATAAATTTCCAAAAGTCAGGGAAACTAAACGTAGACAGGGAACTTTCATTGGTCCACAGATCCATTAGTTCTTTAAGGATGCAAATTTTTATAGCTTGCTCCAACAATATGAGGAAGAAGCTGTGAACGTTTTCCGCCTTGTGCCAATGAAATTCTTAGGAAATGTGAAGTCAGAGGTCGTAAGACATTAGCAATTGGCTTGACGTACAGATATAGTGCGAACCAAGTTTCCTGTAAGCATTTACAGGAAACTTGGTTGCACTAGATATGCAAAAATGCAGTGTCATTTTTATTACTTTCCTGAAAACTATGTCCATGTAAGCGATGATCATGGTGAACGTTTTCACCAGGAAATTTCGAAAATAGAGAAACTATAACATGGTGCTAATAACAAAAATGGTGCCACTACAGTATTTACAGACTTCAGATGGAAGGAGATTAATTCTTCAATAGTCATTCTGAGAAAATACATAAGGGGCAATCCAAGTGGCCTCTTAACATAAAATAAACATTGTTTTATATTGAAGACATTAAGTTACAAATATCTTAAGAATGGGAGTTAATTTCAAAATTTCATTGTTATATTCGTGTTCAGCAAATCAAATTAGTAATTAATAACTATTTTAATCTTAGAGAAAAAATTCAAAACAATTTGTTGTCTTGTGTAATCATTAATTTTGCTGTGTTGAATTGATTTATGAAAGTATAAGATTTTACACATGAAACTCCTCATAAATTCTTAGATAATAAAATATCTAGATAGATAGAGATTTAGATTCTTAGATATAGAAATATAAAATATCAAACATTACATATAAAACACACAAGTTTAAAAATAAAAAATAAATAAATATTAATATTAATAAAAAATATTAATATAAACAAAATATAATAATAATATAGCACTAGAATCACCATTAATTACATTAACATAATCAAACAATATACATTACTTATTATGGAAATATAGTTTGTAAAAATATTTTTTGTGACTAATTCAAATATATTAATAATAATTAAATGTATAGAAAAATATCAAAATATTTATAATAATTTACTTATGTTCTAATTGCAGTCATTTAAAAATTGGTTTCATTTATAACAAAAAAAAAAAAAAAAATAAAAATAAATATTATAAAAATAAATATAAAAATGAACTTTAAAAATGTAATAAAGAATCATACATTAATTTATTTTAAATTTCGAATTAAATAGCTGTTCTTATGAATTGTCTAATAAAAAAAAATTAACGTATAAACAATTTTCTTCTATTAATAATTCTGTATGTTAAAGTTGAAAAATTTTGTTCTAAAAATGTTGGAAAATATTTTACTGTCTTTTTAATTAAAATGTTTTGATTGTTTGTCAATACTTATTTTTAAATTTGTTTATATTTTTTCTTGCAAAAATTTTTCATTTCAGCTGACTAATATAGACGCACTGTCCAAAACACTTAACAGTTTTGATTAATATATTAGCTGCTGTGAATTGTTCTTAATATGTCTGTCACAATTTTGAAATCGATTGATTGATTATCACATCTAAAAGTTCAAGGTATTCATTCTTCTTTCAATACAAATGACCTAGAAAGAATAATAACTGTCATAATTAAATTTCCTCAAAATTGTACTCTAAAAATCTTATGAAATAATTTTTACAATATTATTTTTTTATTCTTTTGGTTTTAAGAAAGGGATTTAATAAAAGAAAGAGGAAATGAAAAGGAAACTTGTAGTGCAAGTTGGGCAACCAGATTGTAGCTGGGTGTGGTTGGGTTGAGATATTTGAGGCACAAAGTGCAGAACTCACAGCACAAACACCATACACATACAGTTACATGCAAACATACAATTTTTTAACACATTTAAAGATATATAATTATAGATTCATGGAAGGATTCCGCTTTTAAGCCTGAAAACCCGATACTCAGCTATGCGCACGATGCGCGAAATATATTTCCTTTCCAGGGGAGAGTCTGTAGGCCAACTGACCATTTCTCCTGAACGCCATAGGGGGAACTGTGCCAGTGTGCAGGAGGAAATATGGCTACTAACTTTACTTACAAATAATATTTTTGAACTGTGCAATAAAGCGTATTATCATAGTTCATATGCTAGCAGAACAAACTATCCAAAAAATAAATATATTTTTTGAAAATAAGATTTTTTTATTTAAAATTTTTTTTTCGAATTAGTGTTCTTTTCATGTTTATGTATTGTTGCAAAACAATTACGCTCTGAACCGTTAAAAATATAACACACAAATGCAGCTTAAAATATGAAGAGAATTGTGAGGCCACTTTTAAGAAAGAAACTTCTAGTTTTCTGAAATTTCAGTTATACATTGAGGATCACAGTTCATTGAGTTGGAAATGATACTCTCACCCAATTGAACATAACGTCAATATTTTTTTCTGAGTTGACACGTTGACACTTCCCTTTTCTGATCTTCAACCTATTTATATCCAGCTTGACAAAGTCGAAATTTCTAGCTCATTTTTTAAAAAAATTTTCAAAATTGTTTTTTCAGTAAAAGAAGGAAAGTCTGGAGAACTTTTATTCACTTTTCAAATACTGATTCATTAAGATTTAATGCATTAATGAAGATATGATGCACTAATTGAGATATAATTCATTAAATAATTCATAATATAATGCATTAATTACGATTAAGATATATTTACACTCTACCATAGCCTAGAACATCTGAAGTTCCTGTTTGAGTTCTTCGTTAAAAATGAATTGGTTTGAAAATGAGGAACTTCCAGTTGCAAGAAAATTAAGCCTTCAGGTCCAAAATGTACCTAAAAATTCCGAATTAATTGTTAATAATACTTTATACTTTGATAATCAACACAATATATGCTGTTTTAACTCTCTTAAAAACTATTATTCAAATTCATACATTTGTAAAAAAATTGGTTTTGTTATTTATATCAAGTCATGGAAACCTGATGGTCGAGTGACTAGCGCTCAATGCCACAGGCTTCGACTGGAGTTCCAGCAAATGCCATGGATGCTTGTAGTAGTTCGAAATTTACTTTAAACCGTAGATTCTGATCATAATGACTGTAGGGCTGATAACCCTATTCCGTAAAAAGAAAATTTCGGAATCTGAAAGTAATCAGACGGCCATGGTCCAACGTGAACTGTAGTGCCAGGAAGTTAGTTAGTTTTATCAAGTCATGATAAATACCCCATGAACTAAATATTACAATCGAAACTACAAAAATTTAAAGATTTACTCCTTATTACTATACTATGTCATAATGCTTTGAAAAAGTTGCAAAGGCATTTTTGGAAATAATATTTTAGTTTATTCGGTTTTTCATTTTTAATATATGCCATTATAAGATAAATTTATCCTAAGTAAAATTTTGCATCTTATGCTTAATACGGATGTAATATATTTAAAGGTTTTCAAACCTAAGCACAATTGCAAATTATATAAAAGTGCAAAGATTTGTTGAAATTTTTTTTATATAACAATTCCTTTTATGATAATGTAAAGATAACTAGAAATTTTTAGTAAACTTTCAAAATTTTCTTCAGATATTGTAAAATACTTATTGAATTACTTTAAAAGGGGTACCTAAATAAGCGGATATTTAGCAAAAGAAAAAAATCAGTTAGTTTAGTGATTTATGAATTAAAAATGTATTTTTCCTAAAGATCTAATTTGAACTTTTTTATAATGCCCAATGTTAAGAAAGAGTTCTTAACATTGGGCATTATGAAAACGATTCGATAGAAATATATTATCTTTTTTTTGTAGACTACCAATTTCAATAAAGTAAATTCGAAAGGTTTTGTTTCGCTATGCATTTATCCTCCTGAGTACAGAAGGCTTCCTGAAAATTGAAATGCATTCAATCCACAGTTCATTAAAGTGCACAAGGCCTTCAAGAGACATAACAGAGACCAAATAAAATTACTTTTGCAGTTTAAGTTAGAAAGATAAATTGCGTAAAAACCATATAAAATGCCAAAAAAAGTAATTCAAACTACGACCGAGGCATCAAATAGGGAAACAGCGACGTATTGTCGAAAATGCTAATTTTGTTACGAAAAGCGTCTTTTGCATATTGTTCCACAGCACAAAATCAAACGGATGTAGTATTTGCATTTTAAAAACGAACATAGAAGTTGTGAAAAACTTTGCCTTCTCACCAGAGTAAGAATGAAAGGCCAGACATTTGAATGCGGGACGTCTTCTAAAGGTGTTTTTACTAAATTTCTTTGTAAACTTTAACTTTAACTATACATGCATCTGTATATTATTCTTTTACTTAAGGTCGTGAAACTTAGGAAGTGTTATTAACATGTATGCAAAAAAGAAGATGTAGCAAAACGAAAGTTCATTTTGTGAGTTTTTGAAAAGGAAAGAGTTTTTACCGAATGTATAATTGAATGAAACTTCAAGAAAAAAATATGAATGAATCTTATTTAATTTGCGCTTTTTATTCAATCAATAAAAGTAGTTAAAAAATCAAATCTTATTTATTATTTTAAATTTGCAAAAAAAAAAAAAAATATTGATTTTTGCTTCAGGTTAAGTAAAATCTGATTTTGTTTTAATTTTTTTATATAAACGTAAGTTTTTTTGCTGAATAAGAAAGAAAAATACTGGATTGTATTTTATGCAGTTAGTCCTTTTTTTACATGAAAATATGAAGATGAGAGTTACTGGTTGTGTCCTGATGGCCGAGTGACTAGCGCTCGGTGCCACAGGGTTCGAGACACGGCGAACCCTGTGGTACCGAGAAACAGCCGTGGATGTTAGTAGGGATTAGGAATCTACTTTAAATCGTAGCTCCCAGCTTAATATGATTGTTGAGCTGAGGGCTGACAATTCTATCTCGTAAAAAGAAACTTCTCCTACCTCAAAATATGTCAGTAAGCAATCGGCCTTGCAGTACCATATAACTGTTGCGCAACGAAGATGTAGATGAACCATTATTGAATTATTAAACAAATCCAAATAAATGAGATAATAACAATAATTTCGTTCAAAATGACATAAGTTAAGATTAAGTTTTTCAATGAATTAAGTTAGTTTAAATTTAGTTAACTTAAGTTAGTTAGAGTTTAGTTGGTTTAAGTGAGTTTAATAGTTAAAGGAATTAAGTGTTTTTTTAAGTCTCATATGTTATAGTCCTATGTCATATGAACCTATTGGTAGTCAAGTACAAAATAAACTTCCATGGTTTAATTCTCTATTTAGTGAATGAGAAGTTTGATGAATATTTCTGAATAGATAGAATATATATGATTTGAAAGATGCATACATACAACAATTATATTCTTTTAATTAAAATTCCTATAGTCCAGCCTATCATATGAACCTATTAGTACTCAAGTACAAAATAAATCTGCATGGTTTAACTTTCTGTTTCGTGAATAAGAAGTTTAATGATTACCTCTGAATTACATAGATGATGTTAGATATGAGAGATGCATGCAGAATAGATGAAAATATTTACATATTTTTTTAATTTTTATTCTCCTTAAAAGGAACGAAAAATATAGTTAAATAAATTAAATCTCTTTCTCGTTTTTAAACAATACTTTCCATCAAATATCAGATTAAAAGTAAATCTGAAGATCATTTTGATATTTTTATGTTTCTAATTTGCTAAAAGTTTTTAAAACAACTGAAATTTCATGTTTTTTTCCTGAATATAAGTTTACAGGATATAAATGTTATGAAAAAAAGTTTTTCTATGTACTTAAAAGAATAAAATCCCAAAACAAGTTGAAAGTCCGGCAAAGTAATATTTACTTTTCCTCTCATTAAATACTTATTCTTTATTTTTTTGCAAGAGCCTGTAAGTGTTTAAGTCATCTCCAAGCTAATGCCTCAGTTTTTAAGTTTAAACCACATTTTTAATTTCATCAATTTTTAAACAAACTAAATTACGTTTCCCTTGTAGTATAATTCAGTGCCTATTTGCTTCAAAAGATTTATTTTCAAGATCACTTAAGTACTTGTTTTTTCAAAAAGAAACTAATTTTTCATTTCGTTAATGGAGACGGTTTAGCCGTGAATTGTCTTATTCATTGAACCAGGTATTCTTTTAATTACAAAATTAGCAGAATTTTAATTAAGAACATCTTTGGCCTTTTTCAAACTGATGCTTTCTAGCTTTATCGATGCGGATATAGGGTTTTTTCAAAAAGAAAAAAATGTAGGAGGTGAAATTGGATAAAAATCAATCCCGAGTTTCTTTTGATTCATTTCTGTTAGATTGTAGAGTTAGAACATCAAAAGGTTAGAACAGTTTTTTCTGTAAATAAAAACTAATGAACTAGTCCAATAACAAAGGCCCTCATAAAGATTAGTGGGCCATTACTAGAACTTTCATTAACTTTTTGTGCTTTAGTTTTTCTAACTACGTTTGATTTTACTGATTAGGTGTATTATATATCTAGGTTTGTAATTAGGGTATCGCTAAAATATTTCTTGGTTGTTTTTACATAATAATTAGTAATTTTATAAGGTATTTTTTAATACATTAATACATATAGTATTTACATAGTATTCCGTATACATTTACATGTAGTATTTAGTTTTACTTAAAGTATACAGATAGTTTTAATAGGTGTTCAAAAAATATTATTAAATTTTTAATATGAAATAAGTCAAATGATTTATTGAGAAAATTATGAAATATTTGTATAAAAATATAAGTTAAAATTGTTTCAGAAATTTTGGTTTTTATCATTCTTTAATAATTTTTTAATACTTAGAAGTCACACAATAGACACAAAAAGTATCTGAAATATTTTTTGTTTTAAAATTATTTTAAGGACAACTTCGCCACATAAAAATATTGGTAAAAATATGTTAAGGCATTTTATTGAATATATATTTCTTAAAAAAATGTTGAATTTTCGTAAAACTCTGACTAAAACTTAGCAAAACAAATAAAATTACATAATGGTTTTTAAAAACTTGTTGAATAATTAAAAAATTAAAATTTTATGATTTGAAGACAATGTATTGCACAGAAGTATTCTTTTAGTAATGTTTCAAATGGATCTTCAGATGTTTTGTAATATATGTTAAATTAAATTTTATTTATTTATCTTAAAGCGTGGTTCCCAAATTAGTGAACATAAGCAGATATTTAGCAAAAGAAAAAAAAATGAAATAGTTTTGTTATTTATGAATTAAAAAAGTATTTTACCTAAAGGTCTAATTTAGACTTTTTCATTATACTCAATGTTAAGTACTCTTTCATAACGATTCGAAAGAAAGAATTTATCCTTTTTTTTTGGAGACTACCAATTTCAATAAAAGATATGCGAAAGGTTTTGTTTCGCTATGCATTTATCCTTCTTAATACAGAAGGCTTCCTGGAAATTGAAATACATTCAATCCGCAGTTCATTAAAGTGCACAAAACCTTCAACAGACATAACAGACCAAATAAAGTTACTTTTGCAGTTGCAGTTAAAAAAAATTGCGTAAAAACCTTTTAAAAATATCAAAAAAGTAATTCAAACTACGACCGAGGCATCAAATACAGAAACAGAGATGCATTGTTGAAAATTCTAATTTTGATACGAAAAGCTTCTTTTCCATATTGTTCAACAACATAGAATCAAACGGATGTAGTATTTGCATTTTAAAAGCGAGCGCAGAAGAAGTGAAAAAACTCTGCTTTCTCACCAGAGTAAGAATGAAAGGCCAGACATCTGAATGCTGGACGTCTTTTAAAGGTGTTTTTACTGCCTTTCTTTGTAAACTTTAACAATACATGCAGATGCACCTGTATATTATTCTTTTACTTAAGGTTGTAAAGCTTACAAAGTGATATTAACATATATGTAAAGGGAGTATGTAACAAAACGAAAGTTCATTTTGTGAGTTTTTGAAAAGTAAATTGTTCTTACCGAATATCTAATTGAATGAAACTTCAAGAAAAAAAATATTAATGAATCTTATGTAATGTATGCTATTTTTACACAATCAATGAAAGTAGTTTAAAAAATCAAATCTTGGTTATGAATTGAAATTTGCAAAATAGTATTGATTTTTGGTTCATGTTAAGTAAAATTTAATCTTGCAATAATTTTTTATCCATAAACATAAGTATAATAATGAATAGAAAAAGAAAAATAATCCATTGTAATTTTGTTGTTAGTTCATTGCTTTTCACCTGAAAATATTTAAATGTTATCAAAATAAAATTAAAGTCATGTTACGAATATGATGAGTTATGTCCGACTGGTTGATCAGTGACAACTCGATTTGCCTTTGTTGGTGACACTGTTTCAAAAAAAAAAGGAGATTCGATGGAATTTGGGATGTTCAGCATCTTGCCTCACTAGTCAGACTACTTAATGGGAGTCTTCTGGGTTTTCTCCCATACGATAAACAAATGCGAGGTTATTCAACCCTAAAAGTCCTCCCGGGAGTCATTGTCCTTCTTCTTCAGCGATTGTGAGCCAAGTCAGTTTTCTACTTATGGCTGCTCCATCACAACAGAAACTGATCCCCTTTCCCTCCTTCCATGAGATCACACTAGTTCTTCGACTTGGTCTAGATATTATTATCTACCAAGTGGAATAAGAAAAAAAAATGTGAATTATATGAATTGTGAATATAATTTAAAAAATAAACCCAAATGAGTGAGATAAAAATTTCTTAACATCATTTTGATCAAAATAAAATGGTTTTTCTTCTAATTTATTATGTCTCAGATGTTTAGTTTATGTCATTAGTTTATTAGACTATGTCTTGTTATCCTACTAACCTATCGGCACTCAATTACATAACAAATCTACATAGTTTAACATCCGGTTTAGTTAATCAGAAGTTTAATAAATATATCTGAATTAGATTGAAGATATGTGACGTGAAAGATGCATACAAGAATTATATTCTTTTAGTTAGAAGAAAATATTTATATAGAATTTTAATTTTCAACTTTAATTTTACTTAAAAAAAAAAAAAATATGGTTAAATAAATTAAATCTTTTTCATGTTTCTAAATAACTTTTTCCATCAAATATCAGTTTAAGAATATATCTGAAGGTGATTTTGATATTTTTATGTTTCTCACTTGCTAAAATTTTTAAAACAACTTAATTTTCAAGTTTCATTTTCGATTATAAATTTACAGGGAATAAATTTTATGAAAAAGAGTTTTTTCTTTGTACCTCAAAGAATAAAGTCACAAAACGAGCTAAAATCTGGCAAAGTAATATTTATTTTTCTTTCTCATTATATATTTATTTTATTATTTTTAAGCGAGAGTTTGTAAGTGTTTAAGCCATCTTCAATTTAATGTCTCAGATTTTAAGTTTAAAAACCTTTTTTTAAATTTCATCTATTTTTAAACAAGCTAAATGTCTTTCACCTTGTAGTATAATTCAGTGCCTATTTGTTTCAAAAAAATTATTTTCAAGATCACTTAAGTACTTTTTTTTTTCGCGAAGAAACCAATTTTTCATTTTGTTAACGGAGACGGTATTGCCGTGAATTTTCTTATCCATTGAACCAGCTATTCTTTTAATTACAAAATTAGCAGAATTTTAATTAAGAAAATCTTTGGCTTTTTTCAAACTGATGCCCTCTAGCTTTACTGAAGCGGATATTTTTTTAAAAAAAATGTAGGAGGTGAAATTGGATAAAAATCAATCCCGAGTTTCTTTTAATTAGTTTATGTTAGATTAGAAATTTAGAACATCAAAAGGCAAGAAATTTTTTTCCCTGTAAATAAAAACTAATGAACTAATCCAATAACAAAGGCACTCAGTAAGATTAATGATAAATTAGTAGACTTTCATTAACTTTTTTGCTTCCGTTTTTCTACCTACGTTTGATTTTAATGATTAAGTGTATTATAGATTTAATTCTTTAGTAAGGATATGGCTAAACATATTCCTTTTTTTCTAAAAGTATTTCTTTTTACCCAATGCTTATTAATTTTTGAAGGTGTTTTTTATACATTAATTAAGATTTATGTGAATTATATTTTTCTTTTTATAAAAGATACCGATAGATGGAGTATGTGTACAAAAATATTATTCTAATATTTAATATTTAACAAGTTGGGTTTCTTAATGAGAAAATGATGAAATATATTTAAAAGAAAAGTAAGTCCCAATTTTTTTAGTTCTTCAATGAATTTTTTAATACTTAGAAGTCACAAAACAGACACAAGAATGTCTGAAATATTTTGGGGTTATAACATTATTTTCATGAAAATTTGGCCACATAAAATATTGGTACAAATATATTAAGATATTCTATTGAATATATATTTCTTATAACAAAGGCAAGGAAGAAAACATTAAAATAGTTTTAAAACACTTGTTGATTAATTAAAAATATAAAATGTTATAATTAATTAAATGTTATCGAACAATTTATGTATGGAAGTAATCTTTTATTAATGTTTGAAATCTATCTTTAGATGTGCTAAAATACTAATTAAATTAAATTTTATTTATTTATCTTAAAAAGATTTCCCAAATAAATTAAAAGCAGCAGATATTTAGTAAAAGAAAAAAAATCAATTAGTATTGGAATACATGAATTAAAAAATATTTTACCTAAAGTTCTAATTTAAAACTTTTTCATGACGGTCAATGTTAAGTACTCTTTCTTAATGATTCGATGGAAATAAATTATCCTTTTTTTTTGGAGGATACCAATTTCAATAAAAGATATTCGCTATGCATTTATCCTCCAAGATTATTTAAGTACTTGTTTTTGCACAAAGAGACTAATTTTTCATTTCGTTAACGGAGACGGTTTAGCCGTGAATTTTCTTACTCATTGAACCAGCTATTCTTTTAATTACAAAATTAGCAGATTTTTAATTAAGAAAAACTTTGAACTTTTTCAAACTGATGCCTTCTAGCTTTATCGAAGCGGATATTTGGGGTTTTTCAAAAAGAAAAAAAATGTAGGAGGTGAAATTGGATAAGAATAATTCCCGAGTTTCTTTTAATTAATTTCTGTTAGATTGGAAATTTAGAACATCAAAAGGTCAGAACAGTTTTTTTTGTAAATAAAAACTAATGAATTAATCCAATAACAAAGGCCCTCATAAAGATTAATGGTCAATTATTAGAACTTTCATTAATTTTTTTTGATTATTATAGATTTAATTTTTTTATTAGGGTACCGCTAAAAATATTTCTTGGCTGCTTTTACATAACACTTGTAAATTTTTCAAGGTGTTTTTTATACATTAATTATGATGGAGTACAAAAATATTATTATACTATTTAATATGAAATAAATTAGATTACTTAATGAGAAAATGATGAAATAAATTTAAAAGGAAAGTAAATCACAATTTCTTTAGCATTTTCTTCAATGAATTTTTAATACTTAGTTCATTAATTATTTTCAGGAAAACTTGGCCATTTAAAATTGTTGGTACAAATATATTAAAATATTTTATTGAATATATATTTCTTGAAAAAAAAAAAAAAAAATAGGGAAAAAAATGTATGTAAGGTAAAAAAAAAATTCTTGCTATTCCTATAACAAAGAAAAGGAAATAAAGTTAAATTATAGTTTTTAAAAACTTGTTGATTAATTAAAAAATTAAAATTTTATGATTAGCAATCAATTTATGCATAGAAGTAATCTTTTAGTAATGTTTCAAATTTACCTTAAGATATTTTAAAATAATTATTAAATTAAATTTTATTCATATATAATAAATGTGGTTCCCAAATAAATTAACTGAAGAAATATTTAACAAAAGAAAAAGGAATCAATTAGTTTTGTGACTTATGAATTAAAGAAGTAACATAAAAAAAAAAAATTTAAAGCCAATTCCTACTTTTTTTTTCTCTCTATTGCAGAAAGACCTTCATAAATAATTTTTTTTCATTTTTTCAAGTTTATCTGGCGCCATCTATTGGTAGATATATGCAACTTAATTTAAAAAAAAAAACTAAAATTAGTTAATTAAATTTAATTACTGAATTAATATTTGAAAAAACTGTATTAACATCAAGTGTCATCCACTACAAGTTCAAAAAAAAAATGTATTTGAACTGGAGTGGATGAATAAAAAGTATTTTATTAACGATTGAAAATTTGAACAAGATATATATAGGGAGAGTATGAGCTAATAGAAGGAATTGAAAAAAGAATTTTTCCTAAAGATCTAATTTAAAAAATTTTCATAATGCTCAATGTTAAGCACTCTTTCTTAACAATACGATAGAAATAAATTATCCTTTTTTTTTTGCAGACTACCAATTTCAATAAAGGGTATCCGAAAGGTTTTGTTTCTCTATGCATTTATCCTCCTGAGTATAGAAGGCTTCCTGGAAATTGAAATGCATTCAATCCGCAGTTCATTAAAGTGCACAAAGCCTTTAAGGGACATAACAAAGACCAAATAAAATTACTTTTGCAGTTGCAGTTAAAAAGATAAATTGCGTAAAAACCATATAAAAATACCAAAAAAGTAATTCAAACTACGACCGAGCCATCGAATGCAGAAACAGAGATGTATTGTTGAAAATGCTAATTTTGCTACGAAAAACTTCTTTTGCATATTGTCCAACAGCACAAAATCAAACGGATGTAGTATTTACATTTTAAAAGCGAGCACAGAAGTTGTGAAAAAACTCTGCTTTCTCACCAGAGTAAGAATGAAAGGCCAGACATCTGAATGCTGGACGTCTTTTAAAGGTGTTTTTACTACCTTTCTTTGTAAACTTTAACTTTAAGCATACATGCAGATTCACCTATATATTATTCTTTTACTTAAGGTTGTGAAGCTTAGGAAGTGTTATTAACATATATGTTAAGGGAAGATGAAACAAAGCAAAAGTTCATTCTGTAAGTTTTTGAAAAGGAAAGATTTTTTAGCGATTATCTAATTGAATGAAATTTGAAGAAAAAAAATGAATACATATATATATATATATATATATATATGCTGTTTTTATAAAATCAATAAAAAGTAGTTAAAAAATCAAATCTTAGTTTTTAATTGAAATTTCTAAAAATGTTATTGATTTTTGGTTCATTTTAAGTAAAATTAGAGCTTGCAATAATGCTTTTCTATAAAAATAAATGTATTTGCTGAACAACAAAGAAAGATAATCTGTTGTAATTTATGTAGTTAGCCTGTAGTTTTTCACTTAATATGAAGATGTGAATTATTGATTGTGGCCTGATGGGCGGTTGACTAGATCTCTGGTGCTCATTTAATCAAAATCATTTAACTTGTCATAAAATATTATTTTATATAAAAAAATTTAAAAAAAATTTTAAAAATCAATATATAATATAAATATATGTATCCTTTTAGATTTTCATTAATATATAGTGTATTAAAATATTTCATATATATTGCAATAAAAAATCTGCTTTTATATCTGATGATCGAGTGACAAGCACTCTGGCGCTCGATGCCACAGGCTTTGCGTTCAAGTGAATGCAGTGCCATGGATGTTTTTAGTTGTTCGGAATCCACTTTAAACCATAGGTCCGGGCCTAATAGTATCGTAGAGCATTGTGTGGGTAGTGTTATTCGCGTCCGTAACATATCTTCAAGCTACACGTGACCTCTGGGTAGTGCTAAATGCGTAACAGCATTCGTCGGTGCAATAAATAGCCTGCTGGCAGGGACATGGCCAGTTAAAAAGAAGTTTATTTTCGGTATGTAACAATGCCTCATTTTTTTCTTGAATGACATCTTTATTTAAGATGCTTATTCATAAAGAAAATATGCATTATTCAATAAAAAGAAAATGTACAAGAAAATGTTAAGTTCTACTTCATTTTTCATATCTATATTAAGTCATTTGTTGTTTAGAAATTATAAAGGTGAATATAAGATAATGTTGATAAAAATAGTTTTGCACTTGTTGCGTATACACACAAAATAAAAAAGACAACATTTATGAAACCATTCAATCAAAATAAGACTTGTGTTAATTTTAGATATTTCACACAGGGGAAAATATTTGATAATCCCAACTACTGGCTTATTACAAAATAAAAAGTGCTATAGTATCTGAATTATTATTTGAAATCATACTTTATTTTTGTTATTTAATTCTATTGTATTTCAACTATGTTATATTAAAATAAACAAAATGTGCTAATTACGTGTACTATTATAAGTATATTAATTTTCGTCTTTTGTTTTCGCAAACGTTTAACTATAGCTTAGATAATTAATTAATTTTCTTAATTTCTTATAAGGCTTACAATAAATTTCTGATCAAATAAATGTTAAATATATAGTTGCAAAATCTCTTTTATTTCAATATTTTCACAAATAACTTAATATGATTTTTGCATGTATTTCTACACATAAATCTCTCACTAATTGCAAAATTTTAATTTTTTGATTAATGAAAAAGTGTTTAAAAATTTTGTTTATTTTTTTTTTTTCATTTGCTTTGTTATACAAAAAATTAGATTTTACGAATTCCACATTTCTTTTAAGAAATACCTATTCAATAGAAATAATTTAAAATAATTGTACGAATATTTTTATGCAGCAAAGTTTTCCTTAAAATAATTTTATAGCATCAAAATAATCCCGACATTTTTTGTGTCTGATGTGTGATTTCTAAATATAAGAAGAAGAATAAAAAAAGTACTAAAAAAATTGTGACTTACTTTTTCTTCTAAATATATTTCATCAGTTTCTCACTAAGTTACCCAACTTGTTTTATATTAAATATTATAATTTAAAAAAAAAAATCTACTCCATTTATCGGTATCTTTTAAATAAAGCGCAATATAATTCACATAAATCTTAATTAATGTATAAAAAACACCTAGAAAAATTAATAAGTATTATGTAAAAGCAACCAAGGAATATTTTTATCGATATCCTAATTAAAAAATTAAATCTATAATACACCTAATCATTAAAATCTAACGTAGGTAGAAAACCTAAAGCAAAAAAAATTAATGAAAGTTCCAGTAATTGCCCATTAATCTTTCTGAAGGCTTTTGTTATTGGATTAGTTCATTAGTTTTTATTTACAAAAAAAAAATCTTCCCATTTGATGTTCTAAATCTCCAATCTAACAGAAATTAATTAAAAAAAACCTGGGATTGATTTCCATCCAATTTCACCTCCTACTTTTTTTTTTGAAAAAAAACAACAATATTTGCTTTGGTGAAGCTAGAAGGCTTCAGTTTGTAAAAGGTCAAAGATGTTCTTAATTAAAATTCTGCTAATTTTGTAATTAAAAGAATAACTGGTTCAATGAATAAGAAAATTAAAGGGGAAACAGTCACCTTTAAAGAAATGAAAAATTAGTTTCCTTGTGAAAAACACAAGTACTTAAGTGATCTTGAAAATAAATTTTTTGATGCAAATAGGCAGCGAATTGTACTACAAGGTGAACGTTATTTAGTTTGTTTAAAAATTGATGAAACTAAAAAAGTGATTAAAATTAAAAACTGAGACAAAATTTAATGAGAAGAAAAATAAATATTACTTTGTGAGACTTTCAGCTCGATTTGTGACTTTACTCTTTAAGTAAAAAGAAAAAAATTTTGTATCCAACAAATTAATTTCCTGTAAGCTTATATTCAGAAAAACACAAACATGAAATTTAAGTTGTTATTGAAACTTTTAGCAAATGAGAAACATAAAAATATAAAAATGACCTATCTATCTAATGATCGATTTTTGAATTGATATTTGATGGAAAGTATTGTTTAAAAATGTGAAAGAGATATAATTTATTTAACCCTATTTTTCGTTCCTTTTAAAAAGAATAGAAATGAAAAAAAAATATATATGCATAAGTATTTACTTCTAATTAAGGAATATAATTCTTATATGCTTGCATATTTCATGTCTCTTATCTTCTATATAATTCAGAAATATTCATCAAACAGATATTTAAACAATGCAGATTTATTCTGCACTTGAGTGGCAATAGATTCATATGATAGCATAACTACAGCATTTGAGACTTAATAAATCAGAAAAAAATTTCCTTTTGTCCAAAAGGATCTTAAGAAATTTTCGACTCATTAATTTTGATTTGTTTGATGAATCAATAAGTATTCTTATTCTTCTTCATTAGCGCAACATCCCCATGGTGGGTGACTGCCGACTGGTAGATTTCGAGACGGGACATGACTTTAATTTTACGGGGCAGAGTTGTCAGCATTGCACCCTATAGTAATGTAGGCCCGGACTTAAGATTTAAAGTGGATTTCGAACCTCTACAAGCACCCACGGTATCGCTGGGTCTCGACCTCGAATCCTGTGCCAACGAGCACTAGAGTGCTAGTCACTCGGCCCTCAGACCGCAATCGAAATTACACACCTTCCTATTTTCAAGTGAAAAATTCATGGACTAACAACATAAATTAGGTCCTGAATGGCTGAGCGTCTAAAGCTCTGGCGCTACGACCCACGGGCTTTGAGTTTGAATTTCGGCGGCGTCATGAATGTTTGCAGTAGTTCGAAATCCGCTCTAAGCCATAGGTCCCGGTCTCATATGACCATAAGGGCTTCACGGACCCAAGTCAGACTTCTACCTACGAGTGCTCCATCACAACAGAAGCTGCCACCTTTCCCTCCATCTATGAGTAGATTAATCATGGGATGTCCGTCCCGCACTGCAGGACACAGGATTGGTTAGACGTAAATTACAAAGTATTATTTTTCTTTGTTATTCAGCAAATAAACTTACTTTTATAGGAAAAAAATTATTGTATGATCAAATTTTACTTAACATGAACCAAAACTCAATAACGTTTTTTGAAAATTTCAATTAAGAACTAAGATTTGATTTTTTTAACTACTTTCATTGATTAAATAAAAAAATCGAACATTACATAGGATTCATTCATTTTTTACTTGAAGTTTCATTCAATTAGATATTCGATAAAAACTCTTCCCATTTCAAAAACTCACAAATTGAACTTTCGTTTTGTTACATATTCTCTTTACATATATGTTAATAACACTTTCTAAGCTTTACAACCTTAAGTAAAAGAATAATATACAAGTGCATCTGCATGTATTGTTAAAGTTAAAGTTTACAAAGAAAGGTAGTAGAAACACCTTTAAAAGACGTCCCGCATTCAAATGTCTGGCCTTTCATTCTTACTCTGGTGAGAAAGCAGAGTTTTTTCACAACTTCTATGCTCGCTTTTAAAATGCAAATACTACATCCGTTTTGATTTTGTGTTGTTCAACAATATGTAAAAGAAGCATTTCTTGGCAAAATTACCATTTCCTACAATATATCTCTGTTTCTGTATTGGATGCCTCGGTCGTAGTTTGAATTCTTTTTCGGTTTTAAAGCAATTTATTTTTTTAACTGCAACTGCAAAATTAATTTTATTTGGTCTTTGTTCTGTCTCTTGAAGGCTTTGTGCCCTTTAATGAACTGCGGATTGAATGCATTTCAATTTGAAGGAAGCCTTCTGTACTCAGGAGGATAAATGCATAACGAAACAAAACCTTTCGAATATACTTTGTTGAAATCGTAGCCTAGAAAAAAAAAAAAAAAAAAAAAAAAAAGATTAATTTATTTTTATCGAATCGTTAAGAGTGAGTACTTAACATTCAGTATTATGAAAAAGTTTTAAATTAGACCTTTAGGTAGAATACTTTTTAAATTCATAAATCATAAAAATAATAGATTTTTTTCTTTGCTAAATATCTGCTTCTGTTAACTTATTTGGGACCTTTTAAGATAATTTAAATAAAATTTAATTAAATAATTATTTTAAAACATCTGAATTTAAATTTGACACATTACTAAAAGATTACTTCTATGCATAAATTCTTCGCTAATCGTAAAGTTTTAATTTTTTTAAATAATCAACAAGTTTTTAAAAATTGTTATTTAATTTTATTTCCTTCGCTATCTTATACGAACAGTCAAAATTTTACATATTTCACATTTTTTTTTCAAGAAATATATATTCAATAAAATATCCTAAAATATATTTTCTAATGTTTTTATGTGGCCAATTTTCATTAAAATAATTTTATAACCCAAAATATTGCAGACGTTTTTTGTTTCTAATGTATGACTTATAAGTATCGAAAAAATCATTGAAGAATGGTAAAAAAAAATTTGACTTACGTTTCTATTAAATATATTTCATCATTTCCTAATTAGGTAATCTAACTTGTTTTATCTTAAATATTACAATAATATTTTTTGTAAATTTACTCCACCTATCGGTATCTTTTAAAAAAAGTAAAATATAATTCACATAAATCATAGTTAATGTATTAAAAGCTCCTTGAAAAATTAATAAGTGATATGTACGAAGAACCAAGAAATATTTTTAGCGATATCCTAATTAAAAAATTAAATCTATAATACACTTAATCATTAACATCAAACGTAGACAGGAAAACTAAAGCAAAAGAAAAAAAATAATGAAAGTTCTAATATTTGCCCATTAATCTTTATGAGGGCTTCTGTTATTAGATTAGTTCATTAGTTTTTATTTACAGAAAAAAAAATGTCTCCAATCCATCAGAAATTAATTAAAAGAAACTCGGAATTGATTTTTATCCAATTTCACCTCCTGTATTTTTTTTTATTTGAAAAAACAAAACTTATATCCGCTTCAATAAAGCTATAAGGAATCAGTTTGAAAAAGGCCAAAGATTTTCTTAATTAAAATACTGCTAATTTTGTAATTAAAAGAATAGCTGGTTCAATGAATAAGAAAATTCACGCCAAAACCGTCTCCGTTAACGAAAGGAAAAATTAGTTTCTTTGTGAAAAAACAAGTACTTAAGTGATCTTGAAAATAAATTTTTTGAAGCAAATAGGCACTGAATTATACTACAAGGTGAAAGTCATTTAGCTTGTTTAAAAATTGATGAAATTAAAAGTGTGGTTAAACTAAAAAAAAAATAGAGACATTACATGCTCTCTCAAAAAAAAAAAAAAAAAAAAAAAAAAAATAAACAATAAATATTTAATGAGAAGAGAAATAAATATTACTTTGTCAGACTTTCAGCTCTTTTTGTGACTTTATTCATTTAAGTACGAAGAAAAAAGAATTTTTTTAATCTAATTTATTTCCCGTAAACTTAGATTCGGGAAAAACAAACATAAAATTTAAGTTGGTTTAGAAACTTAAATTAAAAATTAAAAACAAAAATATCAAAATGACCTTCAAATCTATTTTTAAACTTATATTTGTTGGAAAGTATTGCTTAAAAAGTTTAAAGAGATTTCGTTCCTTTTAAGGAGAATAAAAGCTAAAAAATAAAAATATAAAAATTTTTTCTTCTAATTAAAAGAATATAATTGTTGTGTGCATGTATCTTTCATATCCCATATCTTCTATCTAATTTAGAAATATTCATTATACTTCTCGTCCATTAAACAGAGAGTTAAACCATGCAGATTTATTTTGTACTTGACTGCCAATAATTTCATATGATACAGGAATATAGCATATGCGATTCAATAAAAACGATTTCATTTTGATAGGAAAAATTTTAAAAAATTATTATCTCATTCATTTGATTTTGTTTGATAATTCAATAATTGTTCTTCAACTTCTTCTTTGGCGCAACAGCCCCATGGCAGGGTAAGGCCAAGGTCTTCTAATTAAAAGAATATAATTGTGGTATGCATGCATCTTTTATATCCCATTTCTTGTGTTTAATTCAGAAACATTAATAAATTAAATAAATGAAGCATAAAAATATAAAAATCAGATCAATGCCCTCTGCTACATGCAGATTTCAAGTCAGGAGAAGTTTTTTTTTTTTGGCAGTGTATGGTTGTCAGCCCCCAATCAATAATTTATGCCTTCTTAATTTCAAATAAAAAGGACATGGACTAATAACATAAATTAAAATGGATTGTTTTTCTTTGTTATTCAGCAACAAACTTATGTTTATAGGAAAAAAAAATAAGTACAAAATCAAATTTTACTGAACATGGAAGAAAAATCAATATCTCTTTTAAAAATTGCAATTAATAACTAAGATTTAATTTTTTTAACTGCCTTCATTGATTGTATAAATTAGGCTACAATAAATATGATTCATTTTTCTTTCTTTCTTAAAGTTTCATTCTATTAGATACTCGGTAAAAACTCTTTCCTTTTTAAAAACTCAGAAAATGAACTTTCATTTTGTTACATCTTCTCTTTACATATATGTTAATGATACTTCCTGAGTTTTACAACCTTAAGTAAAAGAATAACATACAGGTACATCTGAATGTGTGCTTAAAGTTGAAGTTTACAAAGAAATTTAGTGAAAACACCTTTAAAAGATGCCCACCATTCAGATGTCTGGCCTTTCATTCTTACTCTAGTGAGTAAAGCAAAGTTTTTTCAAAACTTCTATGCTCGTTTTTAAATGCAGATACTACATCCGTTCGATTTTGTGTTGTTGAACAATATGCAAAAGAAGCTTTTCGTAGCAAAATTAGCATTTTCAACAATACATCTCTGTCTCTACATTTGATGCCTCGGTCGTATTTTGAATTAAAGTTTGGTATTGTTATATGGTTTTTAAGAAATTTATTTTTTTAACTGCAACTGCAAAAGTAATTTTATTTGGTCTTTGTTGTGTCTCTTGAAGACTTCGTGCACTTTAATGAACTGTGGATTGAATGCATTTCAATTTCCAGGAAACCTTCTGTACTCAGGAGGATAAATGCATAAAGAAACAAAACCTTTCGCATATCTTTTATTGAAATTGGTAGTCTTCAAAAAAAAGGATGATTTATTTCCATCGAATCGTTAAGGAAGAGTACTTTACATTCCGCATTATGAAAAAGTTTTAAACTAGAGCTTGAAGTAAGATACTTTTTTAATTTATAAATCGCAAAACTGATTGATTTTTTTTTCTTTTGCTAAATATCTGCTTTTTATAACTCATTTAGAAACTTCTTTTAAGATATTTAAAAAAAATTAATTTAATAAATATTTTACAACATCTGAAGATAAATTTGAAAGATTAAAAATTTCTTGTTATCTTTACTTTATCATAAAAGGAGAATACTATAAAAAATTTCAACAAAACTTTGCATTTAATTATAATTTGGAATTGTTAAGTTTGAAACCCTTAAATAAATTAAATTCGGAATAGTAATCATAAAAAGCAAACCTTTGACAGTGAAAAGATTCATGTTACAATAAGAAACATATATGACGTTCATGATTGAATTTCAATCACGTTATATTAAAATAAACAAAATATGCAAATCAGTTGTCCTATTATACATATATTAATTTTCCTCTTTTGATATGTTTAATTGTAAGCTTTAATTTCGTCTTTATTAATTATTTAATTTCCTTAATTTCTTATGGGCCATAGAATACATTTTTGATCAAATAAATCTTAAATATCTCCTTAATATAAGTTTATTTCAATATTTTTCCAAATTTCTTTATACGATTTTCACATGTACTTTTTTGCATAAATTGCTCAATCATAAAATTTTAATGTTTTGATTAATGAACAAGTGTTTAAAAAAATTTATTTAGTTCCTTCGCTTTGTTGTACAAATAATTAGATTTTACGATTATTTCCACATTTTTTCCAAGAAATATCTATTCAATAAAATAACTTAATATATTTGTACCAATAATTTTATGTGGCAAAGTTTTCATTAAAATAATGTTATATCCCCAAAATATTTCAAACATTTTTTTTGTAGTTAATATGTGACTTCTAAATATTAAAAAAATCAGTCTAGAATAATAAAAAATAAAATACTAAACCTAAATAAAACCTAAAGCAAAAAAATTAATGAAAGTTCTAGTAATTACCCATTAATCTTTATGAGGGTCTTTGTTATTGGATTAGTTCATTAGTTTTTATTTACAGAAAAAAAATCTTCTTCCCTTTTGATGTTCTAAATCTCCAATCTAATAGAAAATAATTAAAAGAAACCTGGGATTGATTTTTATCCAATTTCACCTCCTACATTTTTTTTTATTAGAAAAAAAAAACCTATATACGCTTTGATGAAGCTAGAAGGCATCAGTTTGAAAAAGGCAAAAGATTTTCTTAATTAAAATTCTGCTAATTTTGTAATTAAAAGAATAGCTGGTTCAATGAGTAAGAAAATTCCCGGCCAAACCGTCTCTTTTAACGAAATGAAAAATTAGTTCAGTTGTGAAAAAAACAAGTACTTAAGTGATCTTGAAAATAAATTTTTTGAAGCAAATAGGTAGCAAATGATACTACAAGACGAACGTAAATTAGTTTGTTTAAGAATTGAGGAAATTAAAAATGTGTTTAAGCTTAAAAACTGAGACATTAACTTGGAGATGACTTAAACACTTACATACTCTTCCGGAAAAAATAAAGAATAGATATTTAATGTGTAGAAAAATAAATATTACTCTGTCAGACTTTCAGATCGTTTTGTGACTTTATTCTTTTAAAAACAAAGTACAAATTTTAACTACAAATTTATTCCTTGTAAACTTATATTCAGAAAAAAAATGAATAAATGAAAAAATGATTTAAGTTATTTTAGCAAATGAAAAACATAAAAATATCAAAATGACCTTCAGGTATATTTTTAAACTGATATTTGGTGGAAAGTATTGTTTAAAAACGTGAAAGAGATTTAATTTATTTAAGGATATTTTTCGTTCCTTTTAAGTAGAATAAAAAATAAAAAATATATAAATATTTTATTCTAATTAATAGAATATAATTGTTCTATGCATGCACCTTTGATACCTCATATCTTCTATTTAATTCAGAAAGAGTAATAAACTTTTAGTAAATGAAAAACATAAAAATATCAAAATAACCTTCAGATCTAAATAGTGGATTTTGTAAATTTGATGGAAAAAAATTGCTTAAAAAAAGTGAAAGAGATTTTATTTATTGAACCGTAGTTTTTCGTTGCTTTCAAGGAGAATAAAAAATAAATATAAAAATATTTTCTTCTAATTAAAAGAAAATAATTTTGGTATGCATGCATCTTTTATATCTCATATCTTCCGTTTAATTCAGAAATTTACCTTCAAATCTATTTTTAAACTGATAATTGATGGAAAGTATTATTTAAAAACGGGGGAGCGATTTAATTTATTTAACTGTATTTTTCGTTCATTTAAATGAGAATTAAAAAATAAAAAAACTTAAAAAAATAAAATAATTTCTTCTAATTAAAAGAATATAATTGTTTTATATATGTATCTTTCATACCTCATATTCATCTATTTAATTCAGAAATATTCATTACACTTGTCATCTGAACAAAAACTTAAACCATGTATATTTATTTTGTACTTGAGTGTCAATAGGTTCATATAATATTCGGACTATAGCATTTGAGACTTAATAAATTAGAAAAAAAAGCAATTTTATTTTGATCGAAATTATGTTATAAAATTATTGTCTCATTCATTTGGATTTATTTGATAAATCAATAATTCATTTTCTACTTCTTCATTGGTGCAACAGATCCATAGTGGGCCAAGATCATTTGTCTACTAGCAGATCTCGAGATTGGAGATGTTTTTCTTTTCATTGTGTTTTTTTTGGGGGGAGTAGGGTTGTCAGCTATACACAAAACGCTCTATGGTCATATTCGACCGGGACCTACAGTTTAAAAAGTATTCCTTACCCCTGCAAACATCCAGATTACACCAAAACCTGTAGCACCGAGCTCTAGATCGTTAATCCCTCGGCCATCAGGCCGTTAGTAAAACATTAATTCACATCTTCATATTTCCATGTGAGATGCCATGGACAAACAACATAAAATAAAATGGATTATTTTCATTTGTTAACCAACAACAAACTTACATTTACAGGAAAATAACTATTACAAAATCAAATTTTACTTAACATGCACAAAAAATCAATAACTTTTTACAAATTTCAATTAATAACTAAGATTTGATTGTTTTTAACTACTTTCATTGATTGTATAAAAATAGCATACATTACACATGATTCATTCATTTTTTTTCTTGAAGGTTCATTCAATTAGATGTTCTGTAAAAATTCGTTCCTTTTCAAAAACTCACAAAATGTACTTTCGTTTTGTTACAGCTTCTCTTTACATATATGTTGATAACACTTCCTAAGCTTCCTAACCTTAAGTAAAAGAATAATATACAGGTGTTTCTGCATGTATGGTTAACGTTAAAGCTTACAAAGAAAGGTAGTAAAGACACTTTTAAAAGAGGTCCAGCATTCAAATGTCTGGCCTTTCATTCTTACTCTAGTGAGAAAGCAGGGTTTTCTCACTATTTCTATGTCGCTTTTATAATGAAAATACTATATCCGTTTGATTCTGTGTTGTCGAACAATATGCAAAAGAAGCATTCCGTAGCAAAAATTTGCATTTTCGACAATACATCTCTGTGCCTGCATTTGATGCCTTGATCGTAGTTTGAATTACTTTTTGGTATTTTTATATGGTTTTTACGTAATTTATTTTTTTAACTGCAACTGCAAAACTAATTTTATTTGGGCTTCGTTATGTCTCTTGAAGGCTTTGTGCACTTTAATGAACTGTGGATTGAATGCATTTCAATTTCAAGGACGCCTTCTGTACTCAGGAGGATAAATGCGTAGCGAAACAAAACCTTTCGAATATCTTTTATTGGAATTGGTAGTCTGCAGAAAAAAAAGGATAGTTTATTTCTATCGAATCGTTAAGAAATAGTACTCATGAAAATGTTTGCAAAAACCTTTATAAAAGCATTATGGAAAAATTTAATTACACTTATAGGAAAAATACTTTTTTAATTCATAAATCCAAAACTAATTTTTTTTTCTTTCGCTAAATATCTGGTTCTTTTAACTTATTTGGGAACTCTTTTTAAGATAATTTAAAGCAAATGTATTTTAATAAATATTTTGCAACATCTGAAGATAAATTTGAAAGGTTACATCTATGCATAAATTGTTTGCTAATCATAAAATTTTAATTTTTTTAATTAACCAACAAGTTTTTATGAACTATTATTTAATTTTATTTCCTTTGTTTTCTTATACAAATAATCAGTATTTTACGAATTCCACATTTTTTTTACACGAAATATCCATTCTATAAAATAACTTAACATGATTTTAGCAATATTTTTAGATTTTAATTTTCATTAAAATAATGTTATAACCCCAAAATATTTCAGATATTTTTTATTTCTGTTTTGTGATTCTAAGTATTAAAAAAATCATTGAAAAACTAAAAAAAATTATGACCTACTTTTCTTTTACATATATTTCACATTTCCTCATTAAATAACCCAACTTGTATCATACTAAATATTATAAAAATTTTTTTGAAAATCTACTATTCATCTACCGGTATCTTTTAAAGGAAACAAAATATAATTCACATAAATCATAATTAATGTATAAAAAAACACCTTGAAAAGTTAATAAGCAATAGGTAATTTCAGCGATATCCTAATTAAAAAATTAAATCTATAATACATCTAATCATTAAAAACTAACGTAAATAGAAAAACTAAAGCAAAAAAAAAAAAATAACAAAAGTTCTAGTAATTGCCCACTAATCTTTATGAGGGTCTTTGTTATTGGATTAGTTCATTAGTTTTTTTTTTTTACAGAAAAAAAATATTCTTTCCTTTTGATGTTCTAAATCTCCAATCTAACAGAAATTAATTAAAAGAAACTCAGGATTGATTTTTATCGAATTTCGACTCCTACATTTATTTTTCTTTTTGAAAAAAACCTATATCCGCTTCGGTAAAGCTAGAAGGCATCAGTTTGAAAAAGGCCAACGATTTTCTTAATTAAAATTCTGCTAATTTTGTAATTAAAAGAATAGCTGGTTCAATGAGTAAGAAAATTCACGGCAAAACCGTCTCCGTCAACGAAATGAAAAATTAGTTTCTTTGTGAAAAAACAAGTACTTAAATGTTCTTGGAAATAAATTTTTTGAAGCAAGTAGGTAGTGAATTATACTACAAGGGGAACGTAATTTAGCTTGTTTGAAAATGGATGAAATTAAAAATGTGTTTAAACATAAAGACTGAGACATTAGCTTGAAGATGACTTAAGCACTTACACACTCTTTGAAAAAAAATAAAGAATATGCATTTAATGAGAAGAAAAATAAATATTACTTTGTCACACTTTCAGTTCGTTTTGTGACTCTATTCTTTAAGTACAAAGAAAAAAAAAATTTTTTTTAGACAATTTTATTTCCTGTGAACTTATATTCACATAAAAACAAACATGAGGTTTGAGTTGTATTAGAAACTTTCAGTAAAAGAAAAACGTAAAAATATCAAAATGCCTTCAGATCTACTTCTAAATTGATTTTTGATGGAAAGTGTTGTTTAAAAACTTGAAAGAAAATTAAACTATTTAACTACATTTTTCTTTCTTTTTAAGTAGAATAAAATTTTTTTTAAATAATTTAATTGTTTTATGCATGAATATTTCATATCCCATAACATCTATTTATTTCATATTTATTCATTAAACTTCTCGTTCATTAAACAGAAAGTTAAACCATGCATATTTATTTTGTACTTAAGTGGCAATAGGTTTATGTGCTAGCAAGAATATAATAATTATGATAGCATGTGGGACTTAATAAATTAGAAAAAAAATCATTTGAATCAAAATGTTGTTAAGAAATTATTCTTTTATTCATTTAAATTTGTTTAATAACTCAATAACTTAACTTCATTGGCGCTATAGCCCCATGATATTCCAAAGCCATCTGCCTGCTAGTAGATTTCGAGACATTGGTTGTTTCCATTATACGGGGTAGGGTTGTCAGAACTACTACATACATCCTTGTATGGAGTGTCCCGCCTGGACTCGAACACGAAACCTGAGGCACAGAGCGCTAGTCACTCGACCATCAGAGTCAAAAGAAAACTAAAATGAAATTTTTTTAATAAAATATATATAAAATTATTTTAATACAATATATAAATGAATATCTAAAAGGATACATATATTTATATTATGTATTCAGCTTTTAAATTTTTTTTTATATAAAAAATTTTTCATGACAATTTAAATGATTTTTAATTCTTTATTTATGATATATTTAAACTAAAAACATCTGACTTTTTCTATTTTAATATAATAATACGCATATTTATATATCCATATATTTATATATCCATAGTATATACATTTCATTTTATTACAGTATTGTGTTTTATTACATTATGGTATTTTATTACATTATTGTATTTTATTACAGTATTATTAACTAACACAAATAACTATAAATCCTTATACTATTATTAAGCTATAACTCTTTATTACTATATTAAATAATCTAATTTTTATTAATGTGTTCAATACGACACATTACGAGACTAATTTATGTATACGAAATAAATTAGTATAATTAATTGCAGCTTTTATTATAAAAGAATACAATCTAACGTAATTGAATAAAACTGCTGGTTGAGAAAGAAGAAAAAATAACAAGGAGCAAAAAATATCTTGGAAGTAAATGAGAACCTTTCGTATTCACTAATTAAACGAAAACATATCTTGAATAAGAAATCTTTAATATGAGATTTAACAACCCCAGTGGGAAATACCAAAACGCAATTAATCTGATTTACTATTTCTATTCTATTTTTGGTGTAGCCCGGTAGTCCAAGGATAATGATTGTTCTTTTATTCTTAAGTCTTTAATAGGATAATATCTTTTGGTTAACATTTTTTCTTGAAAGAAAACATCTTTAGATCAAATCTTGCATAAAAGAAACATTTCGATTTTATTAATGTAAAGCAATATGCAGTTAAAAGAAAAAATTTCGTGCCTTAAATTTTCTTTCTTTCAATGGTTAATAGGCTAAGGAGTTTAAAAATATTTTAATTTATTTACGCGGCTGATATGGGACTTAAAAGAAAAATTTGTAAACCATAAAAGTCAGAAACTCCAGTTTATTAGTCTGAAGGAGTGAAATGTAAATAAAAAAGATCAATTAAAAATATGAAAAAACTTTTTTTTTTTAATGGTGTTTTTATTCGATCTCATTTTTAATGGGATGTTTAGGATACACAAGAGAGATAAATACATTTTCCGTATGTATATTTATTATCAGTTTGACACAAATAGTTGATCGTTTACTTTATGAATGGAGATTATTTATGTGTTTACCGATTCTGGCCTGTTTTCACTTCCATTCCTGTTTTAATTCAAACGAAAAGTTGTTTTTGTTGTTGTTGTGAAAAATTGCTTAAAGAAATAACAAAAGTCCTTAATTAATTATTTTGTTTGAGAAAAGGAATTTTTGTTGTTTGAGAAATAAGTTTCCCCTCCAAAACAGTAAGTAATAATTTAATTTAGATAGACAGATTAAAAAAAAAAAAAAAATAAATAAAAAAAAATCATTTCAAAGCAGGTTTCATTAAATCACATTATTTATTTGGTTCAGTTAATTTACTCTTAAAGTAATTAAATGAAATGAATAATTCATTAATATTCTGCACTATTAAATGAAATAATTCGTTTCTCTTAAAATAATTTAAATTGCCATAAGATATTATTTTATATATAAATTAATACATAATATAAATATATGTAGCCTTTTAGATATTCATTAATATATATTACATTAAAAAAATTTCATTTAATTTTTCTTTTAAGTCTGATAGTTGAGTGACTGGCGCTCCGACGCTCGATGTCACAGGCTTCGCGCTTGAGTCCCGGCGGTGCCATGGATGTTTGTAGTGGTTCGGAATCCACTTTAAACCCTAGGTCCGGGTCGACTAGGATCGTAGAACGTTGTGGGAATAGTATTACTCGCGTCCGCAGCATACCTTCAAGCTACACGTGTCTCATGTTTAGTGCTCCTTTTATGCTAATGCATTGTCTGTGCAGTAAATGGGCTGCTCACAAGGATATGTCAAGTTAAAAAAAGTTTGTTTCCGGTATGTAACAATGTCTACCTTTTCTTTTTGAAAAGTTGTCGTTGTTGCTTACCCCCTTGATTTAAAATCCTAAACCAAGTCCAGTGGATCATGCTGCATCAATAGATCGTAAGCGGTCCTCCCCACATTCAACAGTTGCCTCACAGAGGCACCCATACAATCGACGAGATGAGAGGGAGACGCGATGGCCGAACAATGACAAAGGGTACATGTCTTCTCGTCTCCAGTGAAGGTCAAACTCTTAGTGTGGCCAGTCCTTAGTCTAGCTAAAGCAGTTTGAGCAGATCTAGGATAGAAGCACTGCAAGGACGTACCAGGATATTTAGCGGCGTACCATGCATGAATTGGTGGCGACCTCCAAGCGGTATTCACTCTGGCTAAAGTCATGGAATGAACCTCTGAATCTGACAGATTGGAAGAAGAAGCTTTGGGGAGTTCGCAACCTTCCCTAGCGAGCAGATCAGCAATTTCATTTTCGTATCTTAAATATGTCATACTCTACTTCATGTTTCATATCTCTATTAAGTAATTTGTTGATTAGAAGTTATAATGTTGAATATAAAACAATTTCGATAAAATAGGTTTGCATATGACAAATATTTGTTTGCATATTTGTTGCATATAAACAAAAATAAATGGACAGCCTTTATGAAACCATTCAATCAAAACAAGACTTACGTTAATTTCAGATATCTCCCACAGGGAAGAATATTTGGTAATCCCAACTACTGACTTACTACAAAATAAAAAGTGTTGTAGTACCTGAAATATTATTCAAAATTGTGTTTTATTTTTGTGATTTAATTCTATTGCATTTCAACCATATATTAAAACAAAAGAAATATGCCATTTACATAAGTATATATTCATTTTCGTCTTTTGTTTTCACAAATGTTTAATTATAAGCTTAGCTAATTAATTAATTTTCTTAATTTCTTATAAGACTTACAATAAATTTCTGATCAAATATACGTTGCTAAATCTCTTTTATTAAAATATTTCAGCAAATAACTTAATATGATTTTTACATGTATTTCTACACATAAATGATTCATTAATTGCAAAATTATAATTTTTTGATTAATGAGCAAGTGCTTAAAAAATTTTATTTATTTTCTTTCATGTGCTTTGTTATACAAATAATTAGATTTTACGAATTCCACATTTCTTTTAAGAAATACCTATTCAATAGAAATAATTTAAAATATCTGTGCCAGTATTTTTATGCAGCAAAGTTTTCATTAAAATAATTTTATAGCGTCAAAATAATCCCGACATTTTTTTGTGTCTGATGTGTGATTTCTAATTATTAGAAGCATAATTAAAAAAATACTAAAAAAATTGAGACTTACTTTTTCTTTTAAATATATTTCATCAGTTTCTCATTAAGTAAAACAACTTGTTTCATATTAAATATTATAATTTAAAAAAAAAAAAAAATCCTCCATTTATCGGTATCTTTTAAATAAAGCGCAATATAATTCACATAAATCTTAATTAATGTATAAAAAACACCTAGAAAAATTAATAAGTATTATGTAAAAGCAACCAAGGAATATTTTTATCGATATCCTAATTAAAAAATTAAATCTATAATACACCTAATCATTAAGATCGAACTTAGGTAGAAAACCTAAAGCAAAAAAATTAATGAAAATTTTAGTAATTATCCATTAATCTTTATGAGGGCCTTTGTTATTGGATTAGTTCATTAGTTTTTATTTACAGAAAAAAAAACTTCTTCCCTTTTGATGTTTTAAATCTCCAATCTAACAGAAAATAATTAAAAGAAACCTGGGATTGATTTTTTTCCAATTTCACCTCCTACATTTTTATTTTTAAAAAAAAAAATTATATTTACTTTGGTAAAGCTAGAAGGCTTCAGTTTGTAAAAAGGCCAACGATTTTCTTAATTAAAATTCTGCTAATTTTGTAATTAAAAGAATAGCTGGTTCAATGAATAAGAAAATTCACGGCAAAACCGTCTCCGTTAACGAAATGAAAATGTTTCTTTGTGAAAAAAACAAGTACTTAAGTGATCTTGAAAATAAAATTTTCGATGCAAATAGGCAGTAAATTATACTACAAGGTGGACATGATTTAGCTTGTTTAAAAATTGATAAAACTAAAAAAGTGCTTAAAATTAAAAACTGTGACATGAGAAAAAAATTTTGTTTTCAGCAAATTAATTTCCTGTAAGTTTATACTCAGAAAAACACAAACATGAAATTTAAGTTGTTATTGAAACATTTAGCAGATGAGAAACATAAAAGTATCAAAATGACCTATCTATCTAATGATCGATTTTTGAATTGATATTTCATGGAAAGTATTGTTTAAAAATGTGAAAGATATTTAATTTATTTAACCATATTTTTCGTTCCTTTTAAAAAGAATAAAAATGAAAACAATATATATGCATACATATTTTCTTCTAATTAAAAGAATATAATTGTAATATAATATATTCTTTTAGAATATTTTTATTAAAAGAATATAATTCTAATATGTTTCCTGTCTCATATCTTCTATCTAATTCAGAAATATTCATCAAACAAATATTTAAACAATGCAGATTTATTCTGTACTTGAGTGCTATTTGATTCATATGATAGCATAACTACAGCATTTGAGACTTAATAAATCAGGAAAAAATTTCATTTTGTCCAAAAGGATCTTAAAAAATTTTCGACTCATTAATTTTGATTTGTTTGATGAATCAATAAGTATTCTTATTCTTCTTCATTAGCGCAACATCCCCATGGTGGGTGACTGCCGACTGGTAGATTTCGAGACGGGACATGACTTTAATTTTACGGGGCAGAGTTGTCAGCATTGCACCCTATAGTCATGTAGGCCCGGACTTAAGATTTAAAGTGGATTTCGAACCTCTACAAGCACCCACGGTATCGCCGGGTCTCGACCTCGAATCCTATGCCAACGTGCACTAGAGTGCTAGTCACTCGGCCCTCAGACCGCAATCGAAATTACACATCTTCCTATTTTCAAGTGAAAAAGTCATGGACTAACAACATAAATTAAGTCCTGAATGGCCGAGTATCTAAAGCCTGGCGCTCGGACCCATGGCTTTGAGTTCGAATTTCGGCGGCGCCATGGATTTTTGTAGTAGTTCGAAATCCGCTTTAAACCGTAGGTCCCGGTCTCATATGTCCGTAAGGGCTTCACGGACCCAAGTCAGACTACGAGCACTCCATCACAACAGAAGCTGCCACCTTTCCCTCCATCTATGAGTAGATTAATCATGGGATGTCCGTCCCGCACTGCAGGACACAGGATTGGTTAGACGTAAATTACAAAGTATTATTTTTCTTTGCTATTCAGCAAATAAACTTACTTTGATAGGAAAAAAATTATTGTAAGATCAAATTTTACTTAACATGAACCAAAAATCAATAACGTTTTTTGAAAATTTCAATTAAGAACTAAGATTTGATTTTTTTAACTACTTTCATTGATTAAATAAAAAAATCGAACATTACATAGGATTCATTCATTTTTTACTTGAAGTTTCATTCAATTAGATATTCGGTAAAAACTCTTTCCTTTGCAAAAACTCACAAAATGAATTTTCGTTTTGTTACATCTTCTCTTTACATATATGTTAATAACACTTCCTAAGCTTCACAATCCTAAGTAAAATAATAATATACAGGTGCATCTTCATGTATTGTTAAAGTTACAAAGAAAAGTGATAAAAACACCTTTAAAAGACGTCCAGCATTCAGATGTCTGGCCTTTCATTCTTACTCTGGTGAGAAAGCAAATTTTTTTCACAACTTCTGTGCTCGCTTTTAAATGCAAATACTACATCCGTTTGATTTCGTATTGTTGAACAATATGCAAAAGAAGCATTTCTTGACAAAATTATCATTTCAACAATACATCTCTGTTTCTGTATTTGATGCCTCGGTCGTAGTTGGAATTACTTTTTTGGTATTTTTATATGGTTTTCACGCAATTTATTTTTTTAACTGCAACTGCAAAAGTAATTTTATTTTTGTTGTGTTTCTTGAAGGCTTGGTGTACTTAATGAACTGTGGATTGAATGCATTTCAATTTCCAGGAAACCCTCTGTATTGAGGAGGATAAATGCGTAGCGAAACAAAACTTTTCGAATATCCTTTATTGGAATTGTTAGTCCACAAAAATTTTTAATGTTAATTTATTTCTATCGTATTGTTAAGAAAGAGTACTTTACATTCAGCATTATAAAAAAGTTTTAAACTAGAGCTTCAAGTAAGATACTTTTTTTAATTCATAAATAAGCAAAACTGATTGACTTTTGTTGTTTTGCTATATATCTGCTTCTTGTAACTTATTTAGAAACTTCTATTAAGATAATTTAATTAAAATTTAGTTAATGAATATTTTACAACATCTGAAGATAAATTTGAAAGGTTAAAAATTTCTAGTTATCTTTGCTTTATCATAAAAGGTGAACTTTGTAAAAAATTTAACTACACTTTGCGTTTACTTATAATTTGCAATTGTTCTAAAGTTTGAAAAGTCTTATAAACATTTAATTCGTAATATTAATTGCAAGAACCGAACATTTTATAGTAAAGAGATTCATTTTATAATAAATAACATATATGACGTTCATGACGGGCTTTATTTTTGTGATTTAGTTCTACTGAACTTCAAGATTAATCATATTATATTAAATTTAATCACCTAATATTATATTAAACAAAATATGCAATTTAGCTATACTCTTATAAGTGTATTAATTTTTGTCTTTTGAATCATTCTTTGCAGAAATGTTTAATTATAAGCCTAAATGTTTTCTATATTAATTATTTAATTTTCTTAATTTTTATGAGCCATAGAATAAATTTTTGATCAAATAAATGTTAAAAACCCGGTTAATTTCAGTTTATTTAAATATTTCTCCAAGTATCTTAATATGATTTTCACATGTACTTCTTTGCATAAATTGCTCAACCATAAAATTTTATTTTTTTGATTAATGAACAAGTGTTTAAACAAGTTTGTTTATTTTTTCATTCGCTTTGTTACATAAATAATTAGATTTTACGAATTCCTCAATTTTACAGGAAATACCTATTGAATAAAATATCTTAATATATTTGTACCAATACTCTTATGTGGTAAAGTTGTCATTAAAATAATGTTATAGCTCCAAAATAATCCAGACAGATTTTTGGATCTAATATGTGAGATCTAAATATTAAAAAAATCCTTTTAGAATAATAAAAAACATAATACTAAAAAAATTGTGACTTACTTTTCTTTTAAATATATTTCATCATTTTCTCATTAAGTAATCAGCATTTCATATTTAATATTATAATAATATATTTTGTGCATTTACTCCATCTATCACTATCTTTTAACGAAAACAAAATATAATTCTCATAAATCATAATTAATGCATTAAAAAACCACTTGAAAAATTAATAAATATTTTTAGCGATACCCTAATAAAAAATTAAATCTTTAATACACCTAATCATTAAAATAATACGTAGGTAGAAAAACTAAAGGCCAAAAAAAGTTAATGAAAGTTCTCATAATTGCCCATTAATCTTTATGAGGCCCTTTGTTATTGGATTGGTTCATTAGTTTTTATTTACAGAAAAAAAATTCTTCTTGCCTTTTGATGGTCTAAATCTCCATTCTAACAGAAATTAATTAGAAGAAACTCGGGATTGAGTTTTATCCAATTTCAATTTAATTAAAAAAAAAATCTAAATACGCTTCGATAAAGCTAGAAGTTATCAGTTTGAGAAAGGCCAAAGATTTTCTTAATTAAAATTCTGCTAATTTTGTAATTAAAAGAATAGCTGGTTCAATGAATAAGTAAATTCACTGCAAAACCGTCTCCGTTAACGAAACGAAAAATTAGTTTCTTTGTGAAAAAACAAGTACTTAAGTGATCTTGAAAATAAATTTTTTGAAGCAAATAGGTAGCGAATTATACTACAAGGCGAACGTAAATTAGTTTGTTTAAAAATTGATGAAATTAAAAATGTGTTTAAACTTAAAAACTGAGACATTAGCTTGGAGATGACTTAAACACTAACATAATATTTGAAAAAAAAATAAAGAATAAATATTTAATGAGAAGAAAAATAAATATTACTTTGCCAGACTTTCAGCTCGTTTGTGACTTTATTCTTTAAGAAAGAGAAAAGAAAAAAAAATTTTTTTCGTCAAATTTAGTCCCTGTAAACTTATTCTCAGAAAAAAAACATGAAATTTAAATTGTTTTAAAAAGTTTTAGATAATGAGAAACATAAAAATATCAAAATGATTTTCAAATCAATTTTTAAACTGATTTCTAATGGAAAGTATTGTTCAAAAACGTGAAAGAGATTCTATATATTTAACTATATTTTTCTTTTTTTTTAAGGAGAATACAAGCAAAAAAATAAATAAATAAATAAATAAAAATATAAAAATATTTTCTTCTAATTAAAAGAATATAACTGTTGTGTGCATTCATCTTTTATATCCCATATCTTCTGCCTAATTCAGAAATATTCATTATACTTCTCGTCCATTAAACAGAGAGTTAAACCATGCAGATTTATTTTATTCTTGACTGCCAATAATTTCGTATGATACAGGAATATAGCATATGAGATTCAATAAAAACGATTTCATTTTGATAGGAAAAATCTTAAAAAATTGATTTCATTTGATTTTGTTTGGCAATTCAATAATAGTTTTTCAACTTCTTCTTTGACGCAACAGCACTATGGCTGGGCAAGGCCGTCTGCTTACTGGCAGATTTTGAGGTAGGAGAACTTTTCTTTTCATGTGGTAGGGTTGTTAGTTATCCGCGCAGCAGTCATATTTAGCTTACAGTGGATTCCAAACAACTGTAAATATCCATGGCATCATCGGGACTTGAACCCTGTGGCACCGAGCACCAGTGCGTTAGTTACTTGGCCATCAGAAAAAAATCAGTAATTCATGTCTTCTTATTTTCAAGTGAAAAAACGATGGACTAAAATGGGTTATTTTTTTTGTTATTCAGCAAACAAACTTAAATTTATAGAAAAAAATATTGCAGGATCAAATTTTACTTAAGATGAAAAGGAAAAAACCAATAAGTCTGTCGCAAATTTCAATTCGTAACTAAGATTTGATTTTTTTAATTACTTTCATTGATTATATAAAAATAGCATACACTAAATATGATTCTTTAATTTTTTCTCTTGAAGTTTCATTCTATTTGATATTCGGTAAAAATTCTTTCCTTTTGAAAAACTCACAAAATGAACTTTCGTTTTGTTACATCTTCACTTTACATTTATGTTAATAACACTTCCTAAGCTTCACAACCTTAAGTAAAAGAATAATATAATGGCGCATCTGCATGTATACTTAAAGTTATAGTTTACAAAGAAAGGTAGCAAAAGCACCTTTAAAAGACGTCCAGCATTCAAATGTCTGGCCTTTCATTCTCACTCTGTTGAGAAAGCAGAGTTTTTTCGTTTCTTCTGTGCTCGTTTTCAAATGTAAATACTACATCCGTCTGATTTTGTGTTGTTCAACAATATGCAAAAGAAGCATTTCTTGGCAAAATTACCATTTTCAACAATGCATCTCTGTTTCTGTATTTGATGCCTCGGTCGTAGTTTGAATTACTTTTTCGGTTTTTAAGCAATTTATTTTTTTAACAGCAACTGCAAAAGTAATTTTATTTGGTCTTTGTTACATTTCTTGAAGGCTTTGTGCACTTTAATGAACTGTGGACTGAATGCATTTCAATTTCCAGGAAGCCTTCTGTACTCAGGAGGAAAAATGCATAGAGAAACAAACCCTTTCGCATATCTTTTATTGAAATTGGTAGTCTCCAAAAAAAGGATAATTTATTATTTTGATTAGTATATTTGTACCAATAATTTTATGTGGCTAAGTTGTCATTAAAATAATGTTATAGAACCAAATTATGCCAGACAGTCTTTTTGTATCTAATGTGTGACTTCTAAATATTAAAAAAAAAACTACTTTAGAATAATTAAAAAATGCTAAAAAAGTGTGATTTAACTTTCTTATCAATAAATTTCGTAAGTTTCTGATTAAGTAATTCAACGTTTCATGATAAATATAATAATAATGTTTTGTGTAAATTTATTCCATCTATCAGTATCTTGTAAAGAAAGACAAATATAAATCACATAAATCACAATTAATGTATATAAAACACTTTGAAAAATTAATAAATATTACGTAAAAGCAACCAAGAAATATTTTCATCGATATCCTAATTAAAAACGTATATCTATAATACACGTAATCATTAAAATAAACGTAGGTAGAAAAACTAAAACAAAATGTAAGTTAATGAAAGTTCTAGTAATTACCCATTAATCTTTATGACGTCCTTTGTTATTAGATTAGTTCATTAGTATTTATTTAGGCAAAAAAATATTCTTTCCTTTTGATGTTCTAAATCCCCAATCTAACAGAAATTAATTAAAAGAAACTCGGGATTGATTTTTATCCAATTTCGACTCCTACATTTATTTTTCTTTTTGAAAAAAACCTATATACGCTTCGGTAAAGCTAGAAGGCTTCAGTTTGAAAAAGGCCAACGATTTTCTTAATTAAAATTCTGCTAATTTTGTAATTAAAAGAATAGCTGGTTCAATGAGTAAGAAAATTCACGGCAAAACCGTCTCCGTTAACGAAACGAAAAATTAGTTTCTTTGTGAAAAAAAAAAGTATTTAAGTGATCTTGAAAATTTATTTTTTGCAGCAAATATGTAGCAAAAAACACAACAAGGTGAAGTTCATTTAGTTTGTTTAAAAATTGATGAAATTAAAATTATGCTTAAACTTAAAAACTGAAACATTAGCTTGGAGATGACTTAAACACTAACATACTCTCGCAAAAAATAAAGAATAAATATTTAATGAGAAGAAAAATAAATATTACTTTGTCAGACTTTAAGTTCGTTTTGTGACTCTATTATTGAAGTACAAAGAAAAAAAATATTTTTTTTCGTCAATTTTATTCCGTGTAAACTTATATTCAGATAAAAACAAACATGAAATTTGAGTTGTATTCAAACTTTCAGTTAAAGAAAAACGTAAAAATATCAAAATGGCCAAAAATTCAGATCTATTTCTAAATTGATTTTTGATGTTAAGTATTGTTTAAAAACTTGAAAGAAATTTAAACTATTTAACTACATTTGTCTTTATTTTTAAGTAGAATAAAATTTTTTTTAAAATTATTTCTTAATAAAAGAATGTAAGTTAAACCATGCATATTTATTTTGTACTTGAGTGGCAATAGGTTTATGCGATAGCAAGAATATAATAATTATGATAGCATTTGTGACTTATTAAATTAGAAAATAAACAAAAATCAATTTCATCAAAATTGTGTTAAGAAATTATTCTTTTATTCATTTAAATTTTACTCTTCTTCATTGGCGCAACAGCCCCATGATATTCCTGTTGGCAGATTTCGAGACATTGGTTATTTCCATTATACGGGGTAGGGTTGTCAGACCTACGCACAACAGTCATACTGTTGTCTTAACTTATACGGTTTAAAGTGTATTCCGAAATACTATATACATCCTTGTATGTAGTGTCCCACCCGGACTCAAACCCGAAACCTGAGGCACAGAGGGCTAGTCATTCGTCCATCAGATTTAAAAGAAATAATATAATATATATGAACTTTTTTAATACAATATATATGAAATACTTTTAATACAATATATAAATTAATATCTAAAGGATACATATATTTATATTATGTATTGAGCTTTTAAATTTTTTTATATAAAATTTTTTTTATGATAATTTAAATGATTTTTAATTCTTTATTTATGATATATTTAAACTAAAAACATCTGACTTTTTCTTTTTTAATGTAATAATAATAATATTATTATTATATTCTATTATTATAATATAATATAATAATAATAATAATACGCATATTTATATATTCATATATGTAGCATATAAATTTCATTTTATTGCAGTATTGTGTAATATTATTAGTTAAAACAAATAACTATAACTCCTTATTACTATACTAAATAATCTAATTTTTATTAATGTGTTCAATACGACACATTACGAGACTAATTTATGTATACGAAATAAATTAGTATAATTAATTACATCTTTTATTATAAAAGAATACAATCTAACGTAATTGAATGAAACTGCTGGTTGAGAAAGATGAAAAAATATCAAGGAGCAAAAAAAATCTTGGATGTAAATGAGAACCTTTCGTATTCACTAATTAAACGAAAACATATCTTGAATAAGAAATCTTTAATAAGAGATTTAACAACCCCAATGGGAAATACCAAAACGCAATTAATCTGATTTACTATTTCTATTCTATTTTTGGTGTAGCCCGGTAGTCCGAGGATAATGATTGTTCTTTTATTCTTAAGTCTTTAATAGGATAATATCTTTTGGTTAACATTTTTTCTTGAAAGAAAACATCTTTAGATCAAATCTTGTCTGAAAGAACCATTTCGATTGTATTAATGTAAAGCAATATGCAGTTAAAAGAAAAAATTCCGTGCCTTAAATTTTCTTTCTTTGAATGGTTAATATGCTAAGGAGTTTAAAAATATTTTAATTTATTTACGCAGCTGATATGGGATTTAAAAGAAAAATTTGTAAACCATAAAAGTCAGAAACTCCAGTTCATTAGGTTGAAGGAGTGAAATGTAAATAAAAAAGATCAATTAAAAAATATGGAAACACTTGTGTTTTCTCTTTTAATGGTATTTTTAGTAGATCTCAATTTTAATGGGATGTTTACGTTACACAAGAGAGATAAATACATTTTCCGTGTGTATGTTTATTATCAGTATGACACAAATAGTTGGTGGTTTATTTACTTTATGAATGGAGATTCTTCAATTTTATCTGTTAACTGATTTTAGTCATGACCTATTTTTATTTCAGCCAAAAAGTTTTTTGTTGTTGTTGTTGTGAAGAGTTGTTTAAAGAAATGCCAAAAGTCGTTAATTAATTATTTGGTTTGTAAAATAGGAATTTTTGTTATTTGAGAAATAACTTTTCCCTCCAAAATTTTGAGTAATAATTTTATTAGATAGATGTAAAGTTAAAAAAATTATTTCAAGACCGAATTCATTAAATGAAATTATTTATTTTATTTAGCGCATTTACTGTTAAAGTAATTAAATTAAATGAATAATTCTATAATTTTCTGCACCATTAAATGAAATTATTCGTTTTATTTAATGCCGTAGAAAATTATTTTGCAATCATTAATAAAAATTAATAAATTAAAATATCATTTAATTTTTTTTAAAATTAAGAATATTCAAATAATTACAAAAATAGGGAAAAACTTGTATTTTTTTTTTCTTTTTTTGTATTTTCTTTTTTTAATGGGAGGCTTACGTTACACAAGAGAGATAAATACATTTTCCGTATGGATATTTATTATCAGTATGACAAAAATGAATGGAGATTCTTCAGTTTTATCTGTTTACCGTGGCTTGCCTCATGACGGGTTTTTATTTTGTTGTTGTTTTACTTTATTTAGAGAAATGCTAAAAGTCCTTAATTAATTATTTTGTTTGTAAAAAACGAATTTTTGTTACTTGAGAAATAATTTTTCCCTGTAAAATAGTGAGTAATAACTTTAATTAGATAGATGTAATATTAAAAATAAAATAAATAATTTCAAGAGCGAGTTCATTTAATCAAATTATTTATTTGATTTAGTGCATTTACACTTAAAGTAATTAAAAGAAATGAATAATTCATTAATTTTCTGCACCATTAAATGAAATTATTCGTTTAATTTAATGATGTACAAAATTATTTGACAATCAATAATAAAACTAATTAAACAAAAATATTTGTTATGATTATTGTAAAATTAAGAATATTCAAACAATTAAAAAAATATTTATAGCAAAGAAATATATTGATAAAATAAAAGTAAGAAATTGATTAAATTATAAATGTTTTAGATAATTAGTAATATTTTATTTTATAGAATCAATATATTTTTATTTCATAAAATGAAAGAAATTTTTGTTATTAAAATATTGTATTTCAGTATTTTAAAAACGAAATTCTTATATATGTGTTTTTGACATATGTGAAATAAAAAAATGAACAAATATAAAATTGAAATATATATTTGATAAAAAAAAAGCAGCTTATCGTCCCAAAGCTGTAATATAATATTCAAATTTATAGCCTGTCCCAAACAAAATGGTGATATTTTAAAATTGTGAAAAATATATAGAAATGCAAAAATATTTATAGCATTGCGTTAAAAATATATAGGGTAACGTAGAATTATGATAAAAAATGTATACAACTATGACAAAAAATATTTTTAACTCAGTTTGGATCTGTTAAAAGAAACCCAAATGGTTTTGAAACATTTGGAAAAGGTGATTGCAAAATTGCCTTACTTTATTTAAAATAGGTTATATGTTGTTGATTCATATCCCACACGGTAGACCATAACATCTAGACCAAGCCCAATAACCCGTGTGGTCTCATGCAAGAAGAGAAAGGAGGTGCAGCTTCTGTTGTGATGGAGCAACCGTAGTAGAAGTCTGACTTGGCTCCATGACGCTGACTTTTTACGGGGTAGGGTTGGCAGCTCTACTCCCAACGCTGTACAGTCATATTAGACCGGGACCTACTCCTTAAAATGGATTTCGAACCACTACAAACATCCATGGCACCTCTGTGGTATCTAACTTGACATCAGTATCATCAAGGGCCAGAGCTCTAATGACTCGGCCGTCAGAATTCAGCTTGTATGTGTTGAAATTTAGAGACAAGTTCATATTCGAATTAACGGTAATGTTAATTGAAACGTAGCTATGCCAACAAAGAATATAGCATTGATGTTACATTTTTTGAAGTGTTTTTAAGATACTCGGGACACTGAACCATTCCATTCTACTAAATTAATTCCCTCACCCCCTCAAAAAAAAAATGAAGAAATCATTATAACTCCCAGTATCCTTTTATCTGGAAGTTAATGGAATTCCTTTCTTGGCATTTGGTCCAACTTAATGTCCCTCGCTACCATTCTTGCTTCCGTATTTGTCAGTTAAATTACGTTTCCTTTTTTCCTTAGTAGAGCTTAGTTTTTTTCAGTAGTAAGAGATTAGTAAAGACGATCAAATATGAAAGAAGAAACGAACGAGGTTGAAAATTGAAATCAAAAGTATCAAACGTAATTGTAATTACGAAAGAAGAAATTGGTCCAGTTAATGAATATAGAAGAAATGAGGAAAATTATAGTAGGTATAATAAATAAAGCAATTCCAAGTCCTTATGAAGTAAATAAAAATATATGTAAATGAAGAATTAAGAATGCTTTTTAAGAACAAATGGAATTTAATAATACATGAAAAATATAAAGCTTTTCAAGGAGGATCTTTTCGAGTAACTTTTAAGATTATATTTGGCTTGCATATCTTCTAACTTTATTTTTCAGACAAGATTTGTTATAAATTCGCTCAAAAATTAAACCGGTCAGTTAAAGTCTAGTAATCAACCTTCAAATCTCCTTTGCATTAAAATCCTTGCTTTTAATGGCTGCAAACCATATTTACCTATCTTTTGTTAACAGAATGCTATATTTTACATATCTGTGTGTATAACTACTTTGTGTTACTATTTGTAAATATTTCCTTTAAATCTAATATTTAGGAATTAATTTCGTTTTGTGTGTGTTTATAATAGATTGCAATACCCGACTCGTGGCTCAGTGGCAACGTACGCCTCTGGTGAGCATTAGAGTTGACGTTCAATCCGCTGTCGACATTGTTGTAGACACTGTTTAAAAAAAACGGTACGATTCGATGATATTTGTGATGTTCAGCATCTTGCCTCGTTAGTTGCACTAACTGATGGGAGTATTCCGGGCAATACTTCCATACGACACGCAAATGCGGGGTAGTTCTCTTTAAAAGGTTCCAGGAAGGCACCTCCACTCCTTCTCCAGCGACACGGAGGCAAGTTAGACATCTATCTACGAGTGCTCCATCACAACAGAAGCTGCCCCTTTCCCTCCTCCCATGAATAGACTAATCATGGGATGTCCATCCCGCTCTATAGGCACTGAGGTTTAGACAGACATAGAGTGCAATATTTAAAAAAAATATTAATATAAATAATAAGTACAAAAAATTATTATATAAAGTGTAATGTTTGTGTATAGTATAAATTTTCTATTAGATTTATTTACAAAGACATTGAAAATGATTATAATAATAATCTTATATAAATATCGATTTTGATGGTGTGTATCATTTTTCTTGATGCTGAAAAATTGGTTTTTTTTTTGCTAAGGAAACGTGTCATTATGTGATCATTAGACCTCCGAAAACGACAGACTTTAGTGTTAATAATGTAGGTCTTTAATAAAAATAACACTTTAATCATTGTTAATGATGTCAGGTCATTTGCAATACAAGAGTCGTTTCGTATTCAGATTATTAAGGAGGAAAGTATTTCAAACTTTTCCAAAAGACTTCTAAATGTTTGGCTGCAGAGAAACAACTTTTTAAAAAACATTTTTTTTTTATTATGTTGTATTTATTCTCTTGATGTCAGAGAAAATAACCTTCGAAATCAACAGCAATCATAAATCAAAACTGTCTCACAAAATGCTTTTGTGCCACTTTCTCTTTCGTAAGGCCTGATAAAGACTAAAATCAGACTGTTAAAGATGACAATTTGGCGACATTTGAAAGCAGATGTTTTTCCTTCAAAAAAGTTATTTTGGATGGCATAAATACCGGTTCAAAAGTTCCAACAGTACATAACTATTAGTCTTAGTGACAAGGAAGTTTCTCCAAAATGTTTTTTAAATGTATCATTAAGAATATATTTTTTTTCTGTAGTTAAATTTCTTGTTATGTCTCTTACTAGTATATTTCTGTACTTAAATTTCTTATTATAATTTATTTTTTATTACAAAATTTATTGCAATAGCAATAGAGTTGTTATGTTGACTACTGCAGGCTGTTAAAGATGAAAATTTGGTGATATATGAAAGCAGATGTTTTTCCTTACATTTTTTTTTAAAGTTATTTTTCATGGCATAAATATCTATTCAAAAGTTCGAGCAATACATAACTATTAGTCATAGCGACAAGGAAGTATCTTAAAAAAAAGCTTTTTAAATGTATCATTAAGAATGTACTTTTTTACTGCAGTTAAATTTCTTATTATGACTTATTTATTGTTAAAACTTACCATTTTAATGCAATAGCAGTAGTTTGGTAAGGTTTACTATCTAGTGTTGACGATTCAATTTTCCCTCGTGTTACAGTTACTGTTCTTGAAAAGAAGCAGACTTGTTTGCGATTGTGATAGACGCTACGCATAGATAAATTAATAGTTTAAAAAATCTAAAAAACACGCTTTTAGAGTTAATCAAACAGAAAAGTAAAAAATAATTGTTAACATAAGAATAAAATGACTGACGAGAAAATGAATGTCACTGCTCTAAAAGCGTGGGGTGCTTTGTATGATATTTTTAAACTAACTCTGCATTTCGGAAAAAAACTAATGAAAAATTATGACGATTGATATCGAGCACCCCACGCTTTTAGAACAGTGACATTCATTTTCTCGTCAGTCATTTTATTCTTATGTTAAATTATTTTTCACTTTTTAGTTTGATTAACTCTAAAAGCTTGTTTTTTAGTTTTTTAAACTATTAATTTATTTTTTACTTTTTACGTATTTTTTTAAACTATTAATTTATTTTTTACTTTTTACGTATTTTTTTAAACTATTAATTTATTTTTTACTTTTTGCGTATTTTTTTAAACTATTAATTTATTTTTTACTTTTTAGTTTAATTAACTCTAAAAGCGTATTTTTTTAAAACTATTTTTTACTTTTTAGTTTGATTAACTCTAAAAGCATGTATTATAGTGTTTTTAAACTATAATATTTAAATGAGGTCCCGGTTCGGAGGACTGGAACTATAGTTCTTACAATAATTTAATTGTGAGTAAAACAAAGGCTAAATGCGAATATGCCGAACCAGCCAGGATTTGAACAGGGAATCTCCTGATCAGTAGCCAGGCGCGTTATCCGTTGTGCCGCTGTCCCGCGTAGGTACGAATATCTTAATACTTTCATTCGACATGAGTTAAATTTCTCTTCATATGTTAAAATAAAATCACTATTCCTGGCGATCCTAATCATGATGAGATAATAAACTTATCAAAATATTTCATTGTCGTCGGTCCTTGATAAGTCTACAATAAATCTGATTGCTTAAAGTAGGGCAAAATCGAGCCCAAAGAATCAGTTACATACATACAAACAAACAAACAAACAAACATACAGGTGAAACTAATAAAAGCTTATTAAAATGGGACTGATTAATTGGATTTTTCCTTATGTTCTTCGAAAATCAACTATAGGTTATTTATTCATGAGAGTTCATTAGATATAACTTAATCTCCACATTCAAAGGGACATCATGATCTATCAAAATGGTTTTTGCACTGCAGGACACTGAGGATTAGACACAGACTTAGATTGCAATATTTTAAAAATTTATTAATATGAATAGAAAATACGAAAAACACTTTTATTATGCAAAATATAATGTTTATGCACATTGAAAATTTTCGATTAGATTTATTTACAAAGATATTGCAAATGATAATAATAACAGTCTTATTTTTAAGCATTGACTTTGATGATATTTATCATTTTTCTTAATGCTGAAAAATTTCTTTTTTAGTGAGGAAACATATCATTTTGGGATCATTAGACCTGCGAAAATAACAAACTTTAGTTTTAATACCGTAGGTCTTTAATAAAAATAACACTTTAATCATTGTTAATGATGTGTCATATTATATTATTATTATTAATAGGTCATATTCAATAAAAGAATCATTTCTTATTCAGACTATTAAGGAATCAAGAATTTCAAAATTTTCCAAAGACTTCTAAAGCTTTGGCTGCAAAGAAGCAACTTTTTAAAAAAAGATTTTTTATGATGTTGTATTTATTTCCTTGATGTCAAAGAAAATAACCTTCGAAATCAACCGAAATCATAAATCAAAACTGTTTCACAAAACGAGTTTGTGCCACTTTCTCTTTTATGAGACAGGGTCAAGCGTTTATAGAGAGTTAAAGATGGAAATTTTTTTTATAGTTATTCTTTAAAAAAGTTATTTTTGATGTTATAAATACCGGTGCAAAAATTTCAACAAGGGTCTGAATGACCGAGTGGCTAGCGCTCTGGCACTCGGTACCACAGGTTTTGGGTTCGAGTCCCGGCGGTGCCATGGATGTTTGCAGTGGTTCGGAATCCACTTTAAACTGTAGGTCCAGATCCAATAGGATCGTAGAGTGTTGCGGGGGCATTGTTACTCCGCGTCCGTGGCTTATCTTCAAGTTACACGCGCCCCCTGGGTTATGCAAAGTGAGTATGTCTGTGCAGCGCTTGCCTTAAAGCATCCAAGACCAAGCTGTCTATTTGTTTGCCAGCTGCATTAGAAAGAAAAAAAGTTCCAACAATACATAACTGTTAGTCTTAGTGACAAGGAATTATCTTCAAGGAAAACTTTTTAAATGTATCATTAAGAATGTACGTCTTTTTCTGTACTTAAATATCTTATTATAGCTTTTATATTTCTGCATTTAAATTTTTTATTATGACTTACCATGTTACTGCAATAGCAGTGGAGGGGTAATGCTGACTATCTAGTGTTGATGATACAATTTTCACTCGTGCTACAGTTACTATTGCAACAATTTTTCTCATTTTTTGGCATTGCCTTCCCAGGAGAGAGGAATGTGTATCCTTTGACAAGTATACAATAACAACCCATCACTCAAATTTGACAGCATGCAAACAGTGTTGTGGGTAGTCATATTACGTGCAATTAGTGTTTTACTTTTATGAGAACAACCTGTCACTCAAATATGATAACAGATTTTCAGTGTCATGTTTAATAAGGCTCATGAAATTAGAGATTGTCTGTGTGACCTTCACAGGTCGAAGCAATTACAGATTGAATATGGCCTATACCACGTGTTGCTCCATCGTGATTGGTGATAGACCATGAGCTGAGTGATGTCTACTCCAATGAGATGTGAGGGAAGTTGACCCTCTCTCTTGACGGATTGTCTTAAAAGGAGATTTTTAGGAGAAGAAAGGAAAGAGTTTTGCTACGAGTCGACCAGAAGTGCTGTTTTTCTTTTTTTCTCTGAAATGATTGAATAGACCGGAGTTTCCGCCTGCTTGTCAAAGTGAACCCACTTGTGATTTCGTGTATCACGCCGTGTGATCATTAAGGTCTGCCGCAGACCAAACAATTAGATTCGACGTAGATTCGGGAACACTGAAAATGAGAGTGAACTGTACTTGATTTCATGATACACTTGTGATCAAATTTTATTTTTAATTTTTCATTTCTTTGTATAATAACCCAGAGTTTTGTATTTGTATATATATATATATATATACTTGTAAATAAAAATTAAAGTTTTCCCATGAACCTGAAAGTGGTCCTCTTCTTGAAGTCATTATAGGTCTAAAAACGACCGAGACGTTACATTGTTCTTGAAACACAAGCAGATTTGTTTGCTATTGTGACAGACGCTATGCATAGAAAATGGGGCAAATTAGTTGGAGTTTTTCTTATGTTCTGCGAAAACCAAATACTGGATAATTATTCTTGAGAATCCATTAGGTATATCTTAATCTTTACATTGAGAGGGACAACATGATATATCAAAATGGTTTTTACGTTTATAAAAGTTCAAATTCTTTAATTACTTTTGAGACAGTGGAAATAAAAAAAAATGTAAGGCATACTTATTTTGAACTAATCAATAAATATCTGTTCTTAAAGTCTATTTTATTTTAATTATTTAATTTTCCTTTGATGCTATGTATTTTGTTTGAAGACAAAAATATATTATAATTAATCTTGTATGTTCTTTTTATATTAATATATGAACAGAGCGCAATTTTCAAATTACACATTATTATATAAAATGATATACAATAATTTAAGAATACAATTTCTAATACTGATTATTGCTGTTTCTTAAAAATTTAAGACAAAAATTCCCTAAAAATACCATCAGCAAATTACTAACTAGCAATTTTCAAATAATAAATTAATGTGATAAAATTTAATTCAGGAATTCAAGTTTAAAACTCGTTTTAAAATTATTATTCTAATGTTTATTAACATTTGAAAACAATTATTAATTACTTAACACATACTTGAAATTTTGCTGAAAAAAAGTTCTAATTTTCAGGTACAATATATTATATATACATATATATACACTGAAGTGACAAAAGTCATGAGATACCTCTTAATATCGTGTCGGCCCTCCTTTCGCCCGGCGAAGTGCAGCAACTCGACGTGGCATGGACTCAACAAGTCGTTGGAAGTCTTCTGCAGGAATATTGAGCCATGCTGTCTTGATAGACGTCCATAATTGTGAAAGCGTTGATGGTGCAGGATTTTGGGCACTAACAGACCTCTCGATGATGTCCCATAAATGCTCGATGGGATTCATGTCGGGCGATCTAGGTGGCCAGATCATTCGTTGGAATTGTCGAGAATGTTCTTCAAACCAATCGCGAACAGTTGTGGCCCGGTGACATGGCGCATTGTCATCCATAAAAATCCCATCGTTGTTTGGGCACATGAAGTCCATGAATGGCTGCAAGTGATCTCCAAGTAGCTGAACATAAGCATTTCCAGTCAATATTCGGTCCAGTCGCACCAGAGTACCAAGTCCATGCCATGAAAAAACAGCCCACACCATTACGGAGCCACCACCAGCTTGAACAGTGCCTTGCTGACAGTTTGAGTCCATGGCTTCGTGGGGTCTGCGCCACACTCGAACCCTACCATCAGCTCTTGCCAACTGAAATCGTGACTCATCGGACCAGGCCACGGTTTTCCATTCATCTAGGGACCAACCGATATGCTCACGTGCCCACGAGAGTCGCTGCAAGCGATGTCGTTCTGTCAGTAAAGACACTCGAGTCAGTCTTCTGCTGGAATAGGCCAAGAAAGCCAAATTTCTCCGCACAGTTCTAACAGACAAGTCCCTTGTACGTCCCACATTGATTTCTGCGGTTATTTGACGCAGTGTTGCTTGTCTGTTAGAATTTACGACTCTTAGCAGACGTCGCCGGTCTCGGTCGTTAAGTGCAGGCGGTCGACCACTGTGCTGTCCATGGTGGGATGTTATGCCTGAAATTTCATACTCTCGGCACACTCTTGACACAGTGGATCTGGGAATGTTGAATTCCCTAACGATTTCCGAAATGGCATGACCCATGCGTCTAGCTCCAACTAACATTCCGCGTTCAAAGTCTGTTAATTCGCGTCGTGCGGTCATCATCACGTCAAAACCTCTTCACATGAATAACTTGAACAGAAATGAAAGCTCTGCGAAAGCACTGCGCATTTATACCTGTTCTACGCGATGCTACTGCCTTCTGAAAATTTGCATATTGCAATCCCATGACTTTTGTCACTTCAGTGTATATATATACACATATACTACTGTGCTCAAAAAGTAAGACCAATTTTTTTTTCAGAAACTCTTTATTTATTCTTCCAAATTTATTTCATCGCCTTCAAAGTAATCCCCTCCGGGCACAATGCACTAATGCCAACTTTTTTTAAAATTCTTAATGCATTCTAAGAAATCATCGGCAGGGATGGCCTTCAAAGCGAGCGGCGATTCACGTTGAATCTCTTCAATCGACTACAAACGGTGTCCCTCGGTATTTTGAGTTAAAGGAATAGCCAGAAGTCATATGGTGTGAATATGGTGGTTGTGGAACAATATGAGTTTTATTTTTGGCGAAAAAGTCACGAAGAATCAATGCAGTTTCAGCTGGCGCATTCAGTGTTTTCGGTACCAATCGTGATTTGACGCGTTTGAGGTCCAAAATGGAACTGATCGATCGTTTTGAAATTCCAACATCATCAGCAAGGTCTCTAATTGTAAATAGACGGTTTGCAAGCACCAAATCTTTAATTGTTTTGGGCATGAGCTTCGTCGGTTGAGGTTGATGGTCGACCAGATGGCTCTTCGTCTTCAACGCGTACTCTGCCTTTTTTGAACTACACTCATGTCCATAAATTAAGGATAATGAAGTTCAGGCAAAGAAAGAGACAGAAGCAAAACAAATTTGACTTATTTGTAAAGTCTATTTATTAAACAAAAGGTAAAGGGCAAAAAAGATGCTATATGATTGACATAATTATTAAAAATTGCGACTTTTACTCCCTGGAGCAAATTTCAAAAAAGAACCTATTTACAAAAAACAGTATAACATGGTTAGTATGATGGTTATAATGGAGTATGTCTCCCGGACGATGCAATACAGGCCTTACAACGCCTAGGCATGCTGAGTATCAAATTATCAATCTGATCTTGGGGAATATTACACCACTCATCAAGCAATGCCCTCCGAAGTTCCGGTTGACAGGTGGGAGGGGGGTGACGGGCTGCAATTCGTCGGCCAAGCATATCCCACACATGCTCTATTGGATTCAAGTCCGGTGAGTATGCTGGCCAATCCATACGGGTGATATCCGCCAATTGAAGGCATTCATCTACAGTGTTTGCACGGTGAGGACGGGCGTTGTCATCCATAAACAGAAATTCAGCACCCATGGCGTCTCAAAACAAACGTACATGTTGTTCCAGAATGACATCGCGATAGATGTGGCCTGTCATCGTTACAATCTGAACATGCAGGTCAGTTCTGGAACCAAGAATAATTCTTCCCCAAACGAGCCATCCTGCACCACCGTAACGGTGTCGTTCAATGGTGTTCTCTTGGTGGTAACGGGTACCTGGTGCTCTCCATATGAAAGTCCGTCGAGAATCAGACTGCAAACTAAACCTGGACTCGTCGGAAAACATCACACCAGACCACTGTTGCGGTGTCCACAATGCATGCTCTCTACTCCAGGTTAATCGCAGGCGACAGTGAGTTGCGGTAAGTGGAACATATCTGTCAGGCCTACGAGCGACCAATGAGTCCTAAGCGTCTGTACACGGTCTGCCTTGAAACTGCCGTACCGGTAGCTGAAGAGAGCTGACGAAACAGGTCTGATGTTGTGCTCCGTCTGTTTTTTTTGGCAATAACTTCTAAATACCGGTCCTCATTCGGCGTGATATTTTTCATGATAGTCTAATTTATTAATAGTTTAAATTTAAAATTAGACACCCCAAAAACAATGCCACATCAACTATGAAATTTTAATAGTTTTAATTTTGTATATGTTTTGAATGAAATACGTGGTAAATGACAGTAAATATTTAAGGCTTCTTTCAGCGAATTTGAATGATATATTTAAATAATCATTCGATAGAATTTTTTTACCATTTTAAGAAGTTAAAACATTTATAAAAGGACATTTATTAATTTAAATCTGATATGAGAGATAAATTAAATTCTGCAGTTTAAATTGAACTAAGCCTCAAACTAACATTAGTAAAATAAGATGTGACTTTGTTTTACGATTGTCTTAAAATAAACTTCTAAATGTAATATATTCAAATAAGACTTTTGTGTAACGTTTCACTTAAGAAACTTAAAATACATCTGGTTCTGGTTTCGTCTCATAATTAGTTTTACTCCGGAAACTCTTTTAAGCTGTTCCTCTTTAGTTAATTAAAAACAGTTAAAGTTGCAGTGCATGCATTCTAAATCCTGTTCAAAATCTTTTGATTAAATATGCAAGCATTAAAATCAGAGGACTTAGCAAGTAAGTATTCTTTTAAAAATAATTGCACTTGAAAATCTTACTTAAAGAATGAAAAAAAAGTGGGAAAAAAATTGCATAGTTAGTATGTGTAAAAATGAAGATAAATAATTTTATTTTGAAAAATTATGAAGGATAAAAAATGTAACAATAGTTTAATTAAATTAAAACATTTTAACTGTACTTTTTTAACTTCTTAAAATTTGTATAAAAATATTAATAAAAAATTTAAGGAAAATTTAATTTAATGTTTTTAATGAAATGCTTTTAAATGAAAATTAAAATTTTCCCATGAACTTGAAAATGGCCCTCTTTTTGAAGTCGTTATAGGTCTAGTATAGGCCGAGACGTCACAGTCCCAATTTCAAAGTTTTTGGATTGAAATTTCAATAATAAAAAAGCCATAATTTATAAAACTAAATCATGTGTAATAAGAAATATTCTTCAATTTTTTACTTTATTCCTTAAATCAGTCACGAAAGTGTTATTTTAGTCTTTTATGCCTACTATGAAATCAGAAACACATATTTAAAATAAAAAAATAATAATAATGAAGAAGATAATAAATGTAATAAAATTTACAATAAATAAATGTCTGTAAAATTTCAAAATATTTTTTTAAATGTTTTAGAATTATACAATACATTTTTAAAAATATTCAGTTTACTATTCCCAAATAGCATTAAGAATTTAAAATTAACACTTTAACTTAAAATTGCGGATTCCATCAATATTAATAACTACAAACAATATTGTTGATTCCTTTGGTGGCAAATTGCTTATTCATGCTTTGAAATGTTAATTTTTTTTTGAGTACGTCAGTAATATACGGTAAACTTACAAAATAAGAGAGCTTTATATTCGGTAAAAAGGATTTATATACAAAGGTAACATCCTCAATGTTCAAAATATATGAATAGAAATTTACCTAAGGGCCACGTAAAACTAAAATAATTCATTGCACGAAAGCTTTGCCTCCTGTGTGTCTAAAAAGCGGAAATTCAGCAAATTTATTCATACGGAAGTACAGTTAGTAGAATGAAGAATGAGGGAATTTCTCAGAAAAGGGAAGATTTTTTCCCCCCAGTTCTTAAAAAGGCTCCCAGTTCTGCTTTCCTTTTGAATGATTGACAAATTTTTTTGAGAGAGATAAGAATTAACCTTGAAAATCAATTTCCGGACTCTGGGATGTTTATTTTTAAAATGATTTTGGATTTCGCAGCTGATACGAAATTTCGTTGCTAACATAACGTTATCTACTTTGGTGTTTTGTGTTGTGTATACTGGTGAGTAAATAAGACCAAGAAGATACGAGTTAGTTGTAAATTAGGTAACACGCTCTCAAAAGGAACCGTGTTATTAATTTTATTAAGTATTATCATTGAAATATTTTCACATGCCTACACAATGACATAGCTTTAAATTAAAACAATCCTAAAAATTAATTTTATAATAGTTTTCTGACAAATACCCTGAAACACTAAATATGCGACAGTGAAATTTTCTTTTAATATAATTTACTTTTAGACGAATAAATGTATTTTTACCACTTCTAAACATTTCTTTACGATATAAAAATGCTCACCGAATGCCTTCTGCAACATGCTATACGTTTTCGCAAACAAAATTTAATGCAATTTCTTTGCTCGATTAATTCAGACATCTCAAAAATCACCGGAATCAGTTTTAGCGTCTCACAAAGCCAAGCGTAACTCAAACACTAATGAATATTTTGACGGCAACCCAAAAAAGAAAGAAAAAATAAAATTCCATAAGTCCTGGGAATTTTAAATTAAAAATTTTTCTTACTGTTTGGACACAGTTGTATGCGAACTAACTATGTAATAACTTTCATTGTCAGAAGCATCATAATGGTAATGATAATCTTTTAGTATCTTTTATAGATTAGGGAACAGATCATACAAGTAATAAATGCAATAAATGAAAAATAAGGAAAATCATTTCCTTATTTCTTACCAGGAAGAAACACTAAGGAAACTAGGATTGCAAATGACTTTAAGAGTGATAATCTTAAGGAAACCATTTGGTTGGCTATGATTCATAAAAGCATTCAAATATTAACATTTATTCTATGAATATAAATAATTTTAAAGAATAATGGGATAAGCATTTTACTTGACGAGCGACTAGTTTATTCCTGCTTAAAAGATACAAGATCAACAAGTGTTTTCATATTTATGTTAGTTTTTTATTTCGAAGTATTTTAAAGTAAAAAAAAAAATCAATTGGACTTTTCGTATATAGTCCTCATTTTTTTTACTATAACTGTATATGCATTTTTAAATTACAATTTCTAGATATTCTATACTTAAAAATTAATCAAAATCTTATTTATTGAAATATTAGAAAAGGAAATAAAAATAAAAATATATTCTCAGCTTATGTTTGAAAAGAATTATAAATTAGGACATTGAAATTGTATTTTGATGTAAACAACGGATTACTTATCTTTCACACATCAGGAATTTACAACGCAATCAAGTTCATAAATTCTGCAGAAGAAGCAAGGTAATCATCTAAAATATTTAATGAAATATCACATAATACAATAAGTTCAGAAACTCTTAGAATCTTTGAAGCATTTTAAACAGATAAGACCACTAATGTAACATCAGTTCCTTTCAAGATAATTGAGGCATTTATTGATAATTAGGAAATGAGTACACAGTAATTCCAGTTTATTAATAAATGCATTAATTTGTTTGTAAAGATGATTAAGCTATTATGTGCTATTGATAGCATATAATAACTTAATTGTGTTGTAACAATGAATCTTTAAGATTAGCAGATGTTGTTTGCCTATTTAATCGCAAAGGTAGAATGAATTTGGGGATTTATTTCTGATAGAATCTTTGAAAACATATAGGGATGGACTAAATAACTCTAAATTTAATCTGAAAGAACGAATTCTCCAATTGAACAAGGAAAAAATGTTTCATGATTTGTGTGCCCAGCAGAGGATTTAAGGGTGGTCGCAGTTTGCCTCCATACTCTTTGAAATGAAATATATACACAGTTTGCTTCTAATGCCCTAATAAATCTTTGATACTTGAAGATCGAAATGCACGAGAGTTGGTCTTCTGATATTAGAGTTATTGCGTTTTTTTCTTATTTATTTGCAAATAAATTTATTGCTATGATTTGGTACGATTAAAAAGAATACACAGTCACTCATAAGTGTATTTGAACACTTGGCATGTATAACATGCAAAGTTATTTATAGAAATATTAATCAGATTAAAACAAAAACAAAATTAATCAAGAAATGATTTAATATTTAGCGTAAAAATATATAAGGAAGTTTTTTTTTACTATTTTAGAATTACAGTTTGATAAAATCTTAAATATAATTTAAAAGCTAACAGCTGTCAAAATAAATTTGGGGTCTATTTTGAAATGAGAAATTTAAGAAATATATATTTCATCATTAAAATGTAATTAATTAACACTTTTTTAGACTACAATTTTAGACATAACGTATCAGCAAAAAATGCTGCGTATGGAGCAATGAGCAAGATATTTTGCTTGATGTGCGAAATCTGCTAATAAGTCATTGGAAAAATAGAACATCAGTTAACTGTATAGGCTAAATCTTAAAGCTCAGTAAATCTACTCTTTTAATATTATTCGCAGGTCCTAGAAAAAACAGTTTTGAAGGTCAAGTTGTGTCCAAGGACATTTAGTGAGCGTAAAGAGAGGTAGATTGTTAGACTTGTTCGCATTAACCCAAGAAATAGCGCTGTGAAATTAACTCTGCAATGTGAAAGTAGGTTCTCAAAATTTTTAAACTATCAGAAATGGATTAAAAAAATATGAGTATCATGGCAGAGTACCTTGGAGAAAGCCCTACATCAGCAAAACCAATCGAAAAGGTATACCGGCATTTGCTAAAATGTACATAAAGCGGCCGACAGAATTTTGGGAAATGTCAATTTTGTGGATGAAATGCAAATATGCAAACATAAATTTCTTTGATCGGAGGGCAAGTGGAAAGTTTGGCATACACGAAATACAACATTGTATATCAAATATTTGAGTCCTCTCCAAAATATGGAGATTATGGAGAAAACATGGAACTTATCACAAAATATGAAGTTTATCCTACATCAAAATGTAGCTATAGCCTACTACAAAATATGGAGCTTACAATGACACCCAAATAGTCTGGTGTTCATGGCGAGATCTGGTGTAGACAAAAAAGAATTTATGGATGATACAATGAATAAATATCTACGATCTTCTCAAGCGAAATTTAAAGCAAAGTGTGTGCAACTTGGGAATCTCAAGACATTTTAAATTGGACCGGGTCACGTTACTGATATTTGCAAGTTATGGGCCTCTCAAGTACTTCTATCACTGTCCTGATGTGAACTTTGAAAAAACCTTGTTCGCAGTCCAGACCTTAATACCACTGAATATGTGTATGATTAATTTGCAGCAAAAAACATATTATACATATTATATTATATATTTTTGATGTTTTGGGTTTATTAGAAAATAAATATTTAGGGTAGGATATAAAACGATTTCTTGTTAAACTATTAAAATAAAAGTTACTTCAGAAACTTTCTAAAGGTTTGCAAAACAAAATATTTTTTAGATAATAAAAAAAAAAAAAAAAAAAGACAAAATATCGAAAATAAAAATAAATGTTGTTTGACTCAGATAGGTTAGTGCTAATAGAAAGAATAAAACACATTTTTAGTTTTGCACAATAAAACTTCGACTAGTACAGAACTAAACTAGAATAGAAAAATACTTTTTACAATACAATACTTTTTACTTCAGTTTAAGCAAATGGATTACTAATACTATCGACTTTGTGTCTGTAAACCAACTGAAGTGTTTTTCATCCTAAAAGAAAAGTCAATTTTCATAAAAGTAAAGGTTCCGCTTACAGTTTTAAATCATTTACAGAGAGGGAAAAAACATAGTATTTTCTTCCTTCTGGAAAAAGTCACCGAGAAGTTCTTAAAATGCCATTCCGAATTTTATTCAGACTTCTCAGAAACATCTGGTCATTTCTCTCCTTTCCATTACTCTCAAAAAACGTCGCAGTTTATTTGACAAAAGCATATTTCAAGTATTCAATTTATTTAAAAGAAACGACTAAAGTGTTCTTCGTCCAAAGTGCTTCTTTTTCCGCTTGGGTGTCGCGATGCCATCGAGTGTTGTCGCATTCCAGACAAAGTTAATTGAAAAATGGGTTTTGAAAAACATTCGATCGTGTCTTTGAACCATTTCTAATGAAATATGCTTTCACATATTTCAACATTTGTTTGAGAAAACTGCTTTTGTTTCCCATTTCAATATGTGATACAAGGAATCTATTATCTGTCTCCCTTTCATGGAATTAATTTATACGTTAAAGGAATAAGAAAATTCTTTATTATGTCTGTTATTTAATTGGCCTTTTCACATCTTCAGAAATTATCATTTAATATGAGTGTTCTTTTAAAAAATAATACTTTAGCATTTATACAATACAGCATATCTCAAAAAATGAATTAAGAAAAGAAAATGATAAAGTATTCAAACAGTTTCCATGCTAGAACAAAGAAATCATTCCTGTTTAAAGTAAATTAGTGATTTGTATTCGTTTCATTTGCTAATTTAATGTTAAACATCTTCAATTATTCTGTAAGTCAATGCGTCTTCTATTGTGTGTCATATCCAATTGTTATGCGTTGCGTAGAGAGGAGGGAATTGAATAACAATAAAAATAATTAGTGTTTGATTAAACATGAATAATTTAACGAAGAAAATATTATTGGATAATAAAATGATTTACACAAACTGGAAGGAAATAAATAAATTTTTTTTTGCATTAAACCATTGACGCTAAACTTTTATAGAAAAACAAAGTGCAATAATTTTTACTTTAGTTTAAGCAAAAGGATTACTAATACGATTGATTTTTACGTCTGTATACCAACTGAAGTTTTTCAAAAAAAGGTTCTTTTTTAAACTATTAGAATAAAAGGTACTACAGAAACTTTTAAAACATTTGTAAAACAAAACAGTTTTTAGATAATAAACTGAAATAAAATTAAAACAAATTATCGAAAATAAAAAATATATTTGACTAAAATAGGTTAATGTTAATAAAAAAATAAAACAAATTTTTAGCTTTGCTCTCTAAAACATCGATGCTAAACTAGTACAGATAAAGAAAGTACTTTTTACTTTAGTTAAAGCAAATGGATTACTAATACTATCGACTTTGTCTCTGTAAACCAACTGAAATGTTTTTCATCCTAACAGGAAAGTCGATTTTCTTGAAAGTAAAAGTTCCGTTTACAGTTTTAAATCGTTTACAGAGAGATAAAAAAAGTTTAAAAAAATAATATTTTCTTCCTTTTGGAAAAAGTCACCGAGAAGTTCTTAAAATGTCATTCAGAATTTTATTCAGACATCTCAGAAACATCTGGTCATTTCTCTCCTTTCCATTACTCTCAAAAAACGTCGAAGTCTATTTGACAAAAGCGTATTTCAAGTATTCAATTTATTTAAAAGAAAAACTAAAGTGTTCTTCGTCGAAAGTGCTTCTTTTTCCGCTTGGGTGTCGTGATGCCATCGAGTCGCATTCCAGACAAAGTTAATGTAAAAATGGGTTTTTGAAAAACATTCGATCGTGTCTCTGAACCATTTCTAATGAAATGTGCTTTGACATATTTCAGCATTGTTTGTTTTTCCATTTCAATATGTGATACAATGAATCTATTATCTATCTTTCTTTCATGGAATTGGTTGAAGGTTGTTTAAAAAGGTTATTTGCTAAGCAATTAGAACAAAGGTTACTACAGAAACTTTTAAAACGTTTGTGAAACAATATAAATAATAAAACAATGTAGATTATATTTTTAAATAATAGATAATAAGCTAAAATAAAAATGAGAGAAATAAAAATAATATATGTATAAATATAAATGTTATTTTTCTTAAATAGTTTACTGCTAATAAAAAAACAACAACAAAGTTTTAGTTTTGCGCACTAAAACATCGATGCTAAACTAGTACAGAAAAAGGAAGTACATGTTTTCAAGTAAGTAAAGGTTTCATTTACAGTTTTAAATCATCTACAGAGAAGAGAAAAATTTTTTTAAAGTATTTTCCTTCTAAAATATTATTTTCTTTTAATAAGAATATATCACATATTTTTGATGTTTTGGGTTTATTATAAATTAAATATTTAGGGTAGGTTATAAAAAAGGATGTTAGTTAAACTATTAGAATAAATTTATTACAATAAACCTTTAGAGGGTTTGTAAAACAAGATAGTTTTTAAATAATAGATATAATAAACTAAAATAAAAATCGAATAAAATATCGAAAATAAATAAAAATGTTCTTTTTCATAAATAGCTTACTGCTAATAAAAAAACAACAACACATTTTTAGTTTTACTCACTAAAATATCAATGCTAAACAAGTACAGAAAAACAAAGTACAATACTTTTTACTTTAGTTTAAGCAAATGGATTACTATTACTATCGACTTTGTCTCTGTAAACCAATTGAAGTGTTTTTCATCCTAAAAGAAAAGTCGATTTTCAGGAAAGGAAAGGTTCCGTTTACAGTTTTAAATCGTTTACAGAGAGGTAAAAAAAAAGTTTTAAAAAAATAGTATTTTCTTCCTTCTGGAAAAAGTCACCGAGAAGTTCTTAAAATGTCATTCAGAATTTTATTCAGACTTCTCAGAAACATCTGGTCATTTCTCTCCTTTCCATTACTCTCAAAAAACGTCGAAGTTTACTTGGCAAAAGCACATTTCAAATATTCAATTGATTTAAAAGAAAAACTAAAGTGTTCTTCGTCCAAAGTGCTTCTTTTCCCGCAAAGTGCCGAATACTCGATGGGTGTCGTGATGCCCTCGAGTATTGTCGCATTCCAGACAAAGTTAATGTAAAAATTGGTTTTTGAAAAACATTTGATCGTGTCTCTGAACCATTTCTAATGAAATACGCTTTGTTTCAGCATTTGTTTGAAAAAACTGCTAAAAGGAAATTCTATATTAAGTCTGTTATTTAACTGGCCTTTTCACGTCTTCAGAAATTATCATTTAATATAAGTGATCTTTAAAAAAAAACCACTTTAGCATTTATACAATACAGCATATCTCAAAAAATGAATTAAGAAAAGAAAATGATAAAGTATTCAAACAGTTTCCATGCTAGAACAAAGAAATCATTCCTGCTTAAAGTAAATCAGTGATTTGTATTCTTTTCATTTGCTAATTTAATGTTAAACATCTTTAATTATTCTGTAAGTCAATGCGTCTTCTATTGTGTGTCATTATCCAATTGTTATGCGTTGCGCAGAGAGGAGGGAATTGAATAACAATAAAAATAATTAGTGTTTGATTAAACATGAATAATTTAACGAAGAAAATATTATTGGATAATAAAATGATTTACACAAACTGGAAGGAAATAAATAAATTTTTTTTTGCATTAAACCATCAATGCTAAACTGGTATAGAAAAACAAAGTGCAATAATTTTTACTTTAGTTTAAGCAAAAGGATTACTAATACCAGTGATTTTTACGTTTGTATACCAACTGAAAAGTTTTTCAAAAAAAGTTCTTTGTTAAACTATTAGAATAAAAGGTACTACAGAAACTTTTAAAACATTTGTAAAACAAAACAGTTTTTAGATAATAAACTGAAATAAAATTAAAACAAATTATCGAAAATAAAAAATATTTGACTAAAATAAGTTAACGTTAATAAAAAAATAAAACAAATTTTTAGCTTTGCTCTCTAAAACATCGATGTTAAACTAGTACAGATAAAGAGAGTACAACACTTTTTAATTTAGTTTAAGCAAATGGATTAATAATACTATCGACTTTGTCTCTGAAAAACCAACTGAAATGTTTTTCATCCTAAAAGAAAAGTCGATTTTCTTCAAAGTAAAGGTTCTGTTTACAGTTTTAAATCGTTTACAGAGAGATAAAAAAAAGTTTAAAAAAAATAATATTTTCTTCTTTTTGGAAAAAGTCACCGAGAAGTTCTTAAAATGTCATTCAGAATTTTATTCAGACTTCTCAGAAACATCTGGTCATTTCTCTCCTTTCCATTACTCTAAAAAAATGTCGAAGTTTATTTGACAAAAGCATATTTCAAGTATTGAATTTATTTAAAAGAAAAACTAAAGTGTTCTTCTTCCAAAGTGCTTCTTTTTCCGCTTGGGTGTCGCGATGCCATCGAGTGTTGCCGCATTCCAGACAAAGTTAATGTAAAAATGGGATTTTGAAAAACATTCGATCGTGTCTGTGAACCATTTCTAATGAAATATGCTTTGATATATTTCAGCATTTGTTTGAGAAAACTGCTTTTGTTTTCCGTTTCAATATGTGATACAATGAATCTGTTATCTGTCTCTCTTACATGGAATTAATTTATATGCTAAACGAAAACGAAAATTCTATTAGATGCCTGTTATTTAAAGGGCCTTTTCACATCTATCATGCAATATAAAAGATCTTTTTTACAAAAAACATTTTATCATTTGTACAATATCGCATATCCCCAATAATTAATTATGAAAAACAAATACAGTCAAAAATTTCCATGCTAGAACAAAGAAATCATTCATGCCGAAATTGAATGAGTGATTTGTATTCTTTTCATTTGCTAATTTAGCATTAAATATCTTCAATTATCCTGTAAATCAATGAGTCTTCTATTGCGTGTCATTATCCAATTGTTGTGCGTTGCGTAGAGAGGAGGGAATTGAAGAACAATAAATATAATTACTAGTTGATTAAACTGGGATAACTTAAAGAGGAAAAATTGTTTGATAATAAAATGGTTTATACAAACTGGAAGGAAAGAAATTTAACTTTTTGGCATTAAAACATCGATGCTAAACTAGTACTGAAAAGCAAAGTACAATACTGTTTACAAGCAATTGGATTACTAATTCTATTAAATTTACCTCTGTATTCTAACTGAAGTCTTTCTGAAAAACGGTTTCTTTGTTAAACTACTAGAATAAAAAGGACTACTGAAACTTTAAAAACATTCGTAAAACAAAATAGTTTTTAGATAATAAACTAAACTAAAATTAAAACAAAATATTGAATATAAATATAAATACTATTTGACTTAAAAATGTTACTGTTAATAAAAAAAATAAAAACATTTTTAGTTTTGCGCACTAGAACATCGATGCTAAACTAGTACAGATAAAGAAAGTACAATACTTTTTAAGCAAATGGATTACTAATACTATCGACTTTGTCTCTGTATAACAACTGAAGTGTTTTTCATCCTAAAAGAAAAAGTCGATTTTCATGAAAGTAAAGGTTCCGTTTATAGTTTTAAATCGTTTACAGAGAGGAAAAAAAAAGTGAAAAGATAGTATTTTCTTTCTTCTGGAAAAAGTCACCGAGAAGTTCTTAAAATGCCATTCGGAATTTTATTTTGGGTTCTCAGAAACATCTGGTCATTTCTCCACTTTCCATTATTCTCAAAAAACGTCGAAGTTTATTTGACAAAAGCATATTTCAAGTATTCAATTTATTTAAAAGAAAGAACTAAAGTGTTCTTGGACCAAAGTGCTTCTTTTTCCGCTTGAGTGTCGTGATGCCATCGAGTATTGTCGCGTTCCAGACAAAGTTAATGTAAAAATGGGTTTTTGAAAAACATTCGATTGTGTCTGTGAACCATTTCTAATGAAATATGCTTTGACATATTTCAGCATTTGTTTGAGAAAACTGCTTTTGTTTTCCGTTTCAATATGTGATAACAATGAATCTATTATCTATCTTTCTTTCGTTGGTTGAAGGTTGTTTAAAAAGGTTGTTTACTAAACTATTAGAACAAACGTTACAACAGAAACTTTTAAAAAGTTTGTGAAATAATATAGATAATAAAACAATATAGATTATATTTTTAAATAACAGATAATAGATAATAAGCTGAAATAAAAATGAGACAAGATATCAAAATAAATATAAATGTTCTTTTCCTTAAATAGCTTACTTCTAATAAAAAAAAACAAAAACAAAATATTAGTTTTGCGCACTAAAACATCGATGCTAAGCTAGTACAGAAAAAGGAAGTACATGTTTTCATGAAAGTAAACGTTTCATTTACAGTTTTAAATCATCTACAGACCAGAAAAAAAATTTTAAAAGTATTTTCCTAATAAAATATTATTTTCTTTTAATAAGAATATATAAAATATTTTTGATGTTTTGGGTTGATTAGAAATTAAATATTTAGGGTAGGCTTTAAAAAAGGATGTTAGTTAAACTATTAGAATAAAAGTTACGACAGAAACTTTTAGAGGGTTTGTAACACAAAATAGTTTTTAAATAATAGATATAATAAACTAAAATAAAAATGGAATAAAATATCGAAAATAAATATAAATGTTATTTGACTTAAATATGATACTGCATAAAAAAATAAGACAAATTTTTTGTTTTGAGCCCGAAAACATCGATGCAAAACTAGTACAGAAAAACAAAGTACAAAACTTTTTACTTTAGTTTAAGCAAATGGATTACTAATACTATCAACTTTGCCTCTGTAAACCAACTGAATTGTTTTTCTTCCTAAAAGAAAAGTCGATTTTCATGGAAGTAAACTTTCCGTTTACAGTTTTAAATCGTTTACAGAGAGGTAAAAAAAAAAGTTAAAAAAAAAAATATCCTCCTTCTGGAAAAAGTCAGCGAAAAGTTCTCAAAATGCCATTCAGAATTTTATTCAGACTTCTCAGAAACATCTGGTCATTTCTCTCCTTTCCATTACTCTAAAAAAATGTCGAAGTTTATTTGACAAAAGCATATTTCAAATACTCAATTTATTTAAAAGAAAGAACTGAAGTGTTCTTCGTCCAAAGTGCTTCTTGTTCCGCTTGGGTGTCGTGATGCCATCGAGTGTTGTCGCATTCCAGACAAAGTTAATGTAAAAATGGGTTTTTGAAAAACATTCGATTGTGTCTGTGAACCATTTCTAATGAGATATGCTTTGACATATTTCAGCATTTGTCTGAGAAAACTGCTTTTGTTTTCCGTTTCAATATGTGACACAATGGATCTATTATCTGTCTCTCTTACATGGAATTAATTTATATGCTAAAGGAATAAGAAAATTTTATAGATTGGCTGTTATTTAACGGGCTTTTTCACATACATCATGCAATATAGAAGATCTTTTTAACAAAAATAATTTTATCATTTATACAATACAGCATATCTGAAAACATTAATTATGAAAAACAAATACAGTCAAAAATTCCCATGCTAGAACAAAGAATTCATTCATGCCGAATATAAATGAGTGATTTCTATTCGTTTCATTTGCTAATTTAAAGTTAAATATCTTCAATTATCCTGTAAGTCAATGCGCCTTCTATTGTGTGTCATTATCCTATTGTTGTACATTGCATAGAGGGGTGGTATTGAATAACAATAAACATAATTAGTATTTGATTAAACAGGGAAAATTTAATGAGGAAAAATCATTGGATAATAAAACGGTTTATATAAAGTGGAAGGACGAATTCAGACTATTTTAATTCTATAAATAAAGATTTTCATATATATATAATTTTTTTATATATATATAAGGTTAATAGAGATTCAATAACGACTTTTAAATATTACTAGTTAAACTTTTTAATATTTTTAGTTTGGGGGCTTATTATGAATAAATATTTAGGGAAATATATAAAATTTTTTTCTTTCTTAAACAATAGGATAAAAGATACTACAGAAACTTTTAAAACGTTTGTAAACTAAAATAAAATCAAAACAAAATATCGAATATAAAAATAACTGCTGTTTGACTTAATACACTGAAGTGACAAAAGTCATGGGATACCTCTTAATATCGTGTCGGCCCTCCTTTCGCCCGGCGAAGTGCAGCAACTCGACGTGGCATGGACTCAACAAGTTGTTGGAAGTCTTCTGCAGGAATATTGAGCCCTGCTGTCTCGATAGACGTCCATAATTGTGAAAGCTTTGATGGTGCAGGATTTTGGGCTCGATGGGATGCTCGCCATAAATGCTCGATGGGATTCATGTCGGGCCATCTAGGTGGCCAGATCATTCGTTGGAATTGTCCAGAATGTTCTTCAAACCAATCGCGAACAGTTGTGGCCCGGTGACATGGCGCATTGTCCTCCATAAAAATCCCATCGTTGTTTGGGTTCATGAAGTCCATGAATGGCTGCAAGTGATCTACAAGTAGCTGAACATAAGCATTTCCAGTCAATGTTCGGTCCAGTCGCACCAGAGGACCAAGTCCATGCCATGAAAAAACAGCCCACACCATTACGGAGCCACCACCAGCTTGAACAGTGCCTTGTTGACAGTTTGGGTCCATGGCTTCGTGGGGTCTGCGCCACACTCGAACCCTACCATCAGCTCTTACCAACTGAAATCTTGACTCATCGGACCAGGCCACGGTTTTCCATTCCTCTAGGGACCAACCGATATGCTCACCTGCCCACGAGAGTCGCTGCAAGCGATGTCGTTCTGTCAGTAAAGGCACTCGAGTCGGTCTTCTGCTGGAATAGCCCAAGAAAGCCAAATTTCTCCGCACAGTTCTAACAGACAAGTCCCTTGTACGTCCCACATTGATTTCTGCGGTTATTTGACGCAGTGTTGCTTGTTTTTTAGAATTTACGACTCTTTGCAGACGTCGCCGGTCTCGGTCGTTAAGTGCAGGTGGTCGACCACTGCGCTGTCCATGGTGGGATGTTATGCCTGAAATTTCATACTCTCGGCACACTCTTGACACAGTGGATCTGGGAATGTTGAATTCCCTAACGATTTCCGAAAGGGCATGGCCCATGCGTCTTGCTCCAACTAACATTCCGCGTTCAAAGTCTGTTAATTCCCGTCGTGCGGTCATCATCACGTCAAAACCTCTTCACATGAATAACTTGAACATAAATGAAAGCTCTGCGAAAGCACTGCGCATTTATACCTATTCTACGCGATGCTGCTGCCATCTGAAAATTTGCATATTGCTATTCCATGACTTTTGTCACTTCAGTGTATGTTACTGTTAATAGAAAAAAAAACACATTTTTAGTTTTGCTCACTAAAATATCAATGCTAAACTAGTAGAAAAACAAAGTGCAATACTTTTTACTTTAGTTTAAGCAAATGGATTACTAATACTATCGACTTTGTCTCTGTAAACCAAGTGAAGTGTTTTTCATCTTAAAAGAAAAGTCGATTTTCATGACAGTAAACTTTGCGTTTACAGTTTTAAATCGTTTACAGAGAGGGAAAAAAGTATAAAAAAAATAGCATTTTCTTCCTTCTGGGAAAAAGTCACCGAGAAGTTCTTAAAATGTCATTCAGAATTTTATTCAGACTTCTCAGAAACATCTGGTCATTTCTCTCCTTTCCATTACTCTCAAAAAACGTCGAAGTTTATTTGACAAAAGCATATTTCAAGTATTCAATTTATTTAAAAGTAAAACTAAAGTGTTCTTCTTCCAAAGTGCTTCTTTTTCCGCTTGGGTGTCGCGATGCCATCGAGTGTTGTCGCATTCCAGACAAAGTTAATGTAAAAATGGGATTTTGAAAAACATTCGATCGCGTCTGTGAACCATTTCTAATGAAATATGCTTTGACATATTTCAGCATTTGTTTGAGAAAACTGCTTTTGTTTTCCGTTTCAATATGTGATACAATGAATCTGTTATCTGTCTCTCTTTCATGGAATTAATTTATATTTTAAAGGAATAAGAAAATTCTATTGGATGCCTTTTATTTAACGGGCTTTTTCACATCCCCAAGAATTATCATGGAATATAAAGGTTCTTTAAAAAATCACTTTAGTATTTGTACAATACAGCATAACTTAAAGCATAAATTTTGAAATGAATAATATATTTTCCATGCTAGAACAAAGTAATCATTCATGCCGAAAATAAATGAGTGATTTGTGTTCTTTTCATTTGCTAATTTAACGTTAAACATCTTCAATTATCCTGTAAGCCCATACGTCTTCTATTGTGTGTCATTATCCTATTGTTGTGAGTAGCGTAGAGAGGAGGGAATTGAATAACAATAAATATAATTAGTGTTTGATTAAACAGGGAAAAACCGTTGGACAATAAAATGGTTTATGCATACTGGAAGGAAGAATTCAGATTTATTATTTTTTTAACTAAGGATTTTAATACATCTAATTGGTTTACCATTATAAGTAGAATCAGATGCGTGGTATAAATTTGAAATATTGATTTGGTTATTAATCGGGATATATGATGCATACCTGTCAAGAAAAGTTTGTATAGGGGATGCATTTAACTTTTGCTTATTTACATAGATCAGATTTTCAAGCACACTATACATTTAAACAATATGTTGTTTTAGATTACCTGGCCTTTAAACTGATAGCATTTGCTACTAGAATTAGTAGATTAGCAAATTTAGTGCACCAAGAGGGGAGGGGGCTGCTGCACTGAATCCAAATTTTGCACCACAACTTGAAGTGAACACCTTACTTGCGTCCTTGTTGTGCCAAATGTACTTTGAAGCATTTTCTAGCCTGCAAAATCATCATGCCCATCTCCGTCTTAATCACACGGAATTTTGTATCGGCGTCGCTATCAAGTTTCGAATCCGGTTCCTGTCATTTAGAACACAGCAAAATAATCACCAGTCGACGTTTACATTGATGTAGAAATGTCTTAATGAATGAAATCCGTGACAATTTTTCAATTCCTTCTATTAGCTCACACTCTCTCTCTATATATATCTTGTTCAAATTTTCAATCGTTCATAAAACACTTTTTATTCATCCATTACAAGTTCAAATACATTTTTTGAACTTGTAATGGATGACACTGGTGTTAATACAGTTTTTTCAAATATAAATTCAGTAATTAAATTTGATTAATTAATTTTATTTATTTTTAGATTTAAGTTGTATATGATATGAATTGCATCTGAATACCAATAGATGGCGCCAGATAAACTTAAAAAAATGAAAGAAAAGTAGTTATAAAGGACTTTCTACAATATAAAAAAAAAAAGAAGTAGGAATTGACTTTAAAATTTTTTTTTATATTACTTGTTTTACATGCGAAATACAAAAGGAGCATGATGACCGAGTGACTAGTGCTCTGATGCCACATGTTTCGGGTTCGAGTCCCGGCGATGCCCTGGATGTTTGTAGGTCTTCGGAATCCATTTTAAACCGTAGGTCCCGGTTTCATATGACCGCAAAGTGTCACAGAGCCAAATCAGACTTCCCACTCACATCATTTCCAAACTGTAAAGAGACAACTCAGCTCCAGGCACAGTGATGTGGTGTATAAGTAGTTTAAACAACTTCAACTATGTTATATTTCTTCTTCTTCTTCATTTGTGCAACAGTCCCATGTTGGGCCAAGGTATTCATCCTACTGACAGATTTCGAGAGAGGAGATGTTTTTTTTTCACGGGGTAGAGTTGTAAGCCCTACGGCCAACTCTCTACATTCACATTAAACCAGGACCTATGATTTTAAGCTACAAATATTAAATTGCATATTAGGCAGTAATTTCAAATATATATTTCAGTTTTTTACTCTTGACTATTAAAATTTTACATTAAAAGTTAATTTGTATTTAATGTGTACTTCTGAAAATTAGGTTCTCCAATTTCTTAACTGAAATATTGTACCGATAAAGCAGGTATATTAAATTTCATAATAGTCCATCCCTTTCTGTAATTAAATTATCTAACTCTTATAGATTAAAAAGGATAAGTTTATTTTACTTAATACTTTGAAAAAAAAATTATAAATTACAAGCATAAATGTTAAAATATTTATTTAAAATTTTGAGTTAAATAATACATTTCTCAAGTTTTTATTAACAGAGTATAGAAATGTGCAATATATAATCTGTTATTTCAACATAAAATGTATGAATTGATATTAAATATTCTGGGGCCCGAATGGCCGAGTGGCTAGCGCTCTGGCGTTCGGTACCACAGGTTTTGGGTTTGAGTCCCGGCGGTGCCATGGATATTTGTAGCGGTTCGGAATCCACTTTAAACCGTAGGTCCCGGTCTAATAGGATCATAGAGCTTTGCGGGGGCATTGTTACTCCGCGTCCGTGGCTTGTCTTCAACTTACACGCGCCCCCTGGGTAATTCAAAGTGAGTAACGTCTGTGCAGCTCTTGCCTTACGGCATCCAAGACCAAGCTGTCTAAGTGTTTGTCCGCTGCATTACAAAGAAAATATTAAAAATTCTACATTTAAATGCTTTACTAATTCAATATAAAATTTAGATGCTTTTACAATATTAGGATCGACTGCTGTTTTAAAAGGATTAAAATAAACAGATTTCCCTAAAAGTTTAAGTTTCTTCCCTAATTCTTTGAATATTTTTTTCTTTTGTTAAGAAAAAAAAAAGTTTCTTTGTAATCACCAATCTGCTTTTCTATTTTTTTATCGTCAGAAGTTTAGGAAAAACTTTTAATGATCACATGAAAAGAAAACGAAAAAGAATTTACTGCTTTGGAAAAATCAGTGCAGTCTTCGTAATACGATGCTTTAAACAAGCCCAAAAACTCAATTATCTGGCTGCGTTTCTGATATTTTAATTTTTTTCTTATTTTTATACTCAGTCAAAATGATATCGGTTGAACAATATGTGTATATTATGAGAATGATAAGAATCTGTGTTGAGTTTTAATGCATATGTATAAATGCAAAACATGTAAAATATTTGTTGCAAGTAATAAATATTTTCTAGCATTTTTCATGTAATATAAAAAAAATGTTGTTGTAAAATGCTTTCATGCAAGTAATGTATAAAATATAAATATTTTATGAGTCCAGCGGTTACATATTATATAAAAGTGATACATAAAATTTATGTAGCTTGTATTTTCGTATAATATTCATAGAAGAATAATATATCGATATATATATGTATTCAATAAAAATAACATTGAAAAGTAAAGCACATGAAAATAAATAAAATGCTTAAAAATAAGCGAAACATTTACAAATAAGAAAAATCCTTTAAAAATAAGCAAAGCATTGAAACTCAGGCTTAATTTTTGTTTTTCCCCCATATAAAGTTCCATCAGCCGAAAAGATTTTCTTCAATATCATCATGTGAGGATGCCGAGTTACTAGATATCTGGCGGCGTTCGGTGCCACAGGTTTCGAGTCCCGGCTATGCCATGGGTGCTTGTAGTGGTTCGAAATCTACTTTAAACCGTAGGTCCCGGTCTAGTATAACTGTAGAGCATGAGGCAGACAACCCTGCCCCGTAAAACAAATCTCCTATCTCGAAATCTGCCAGTAGGTAGACTGCTCTGGCCCTCCATGGGGCAGTTGCGTCAATTAAGACTGGTTTAGTTTGCCGTTCTACGGTCATTTTGTGTACAGTTTAGGTTAATTAGACCGGGATCTACAGTTTAATGTGGATTCCGAACCACTAATAAACAATCATAGTATTGCCAGGATTCGAACTAGAAGCCTAAGGTACCAAAGGCCTTTGGCTGGCCAATTGGCCATCAGGCCGCCATCAATGACGACGAAGAAGAAGATATCACATATGTAAATACGAGGATTATTATCACCACTTCTGTGAACTGCTTATTAGTTTTAATCTACATACAATTTGATTATGCATATAGTTGGTATAATTAATTAAAAAAAAAAATTAGATATTAAATGCGAAAAAACATTTTAAATACAAAAAAAAAAAAAAAAACACGCTACAAATCACTCACTTTGAAATAGAAGTAACACAAAAAAACAAAGAAAAAAAATTCTAATTTGCAATTTATGTAGCAAATTTTAAGACTTCGAAGTTGGCTAACAATAAAATTATCGCAAAAATAATTGCTGAACTTATCATTAAGTTGTAATGTTACAATTTACTTGAGGCTTATTCTTTCTTTCCTATTTCCTGTAAGAAAAAAGTAGTAGATGAAGTTTATATGCTTTTTATTGCATGCCATCGAAATACAGTCCCTAGCCATTTTATTATGACCACTACAAAATGCCTTTTTCGTAGTAGATAAAACCTTTTTCGTGTTTTTATTCTTAACCCTATTGTCGCTTAATTTTTTTTTGGACGCCAAACATTGTATTAAAATAATTTGAATTGTTACTGACAACATTGAAATAATGTTTTAAGTGATAACACGAAAAATTTATTTTGTAACAACCCTCAAATAAATTATTTTTACTAACCAAACTCAAATTACTTAGTTCACTTCGAAAATTTTTATTTTAAATTTATTTGGAAAATGAATTTTTTTTGTTGCAGAATCATTGTTGAATGCATCAAATAATGAAATAATATGGATTTTTCCTGATGGATGGTTATAATAATTTTATTGAATTTTTTTCTATGGACGATTATAAAAATATTTCTTCGATTAAATTAGACACGGGGAAAAAAACACTTTTAGAGTTAATCAAACTAAAAAGTAAAAAATAATTGTTAACATAAGAATAAAATGACTGACGAGAAAATGAATGTCACTGTTCTAAAAGCGTGGGCTGCTCGTTATAATTTTTCACTAGTTTCATTCCGAAATGCAGAGTTAGTTTAAAAATGTCCTACAAAGCATCCCACACTTTTAGAACAGGGACATTCATTTTCTCGTCAGTCATTTTATTCTTATGTTAACAATTATTTTTTACTTTTTAGTTTGATTAACTTTAAAAGCATGTTAAAAGCATATTAAAAAGAATCAACTGTTTTCGTTCTGAAAGATGTCTGTAAATGTTTCTTTGCAGCTTAAATATTGTGTATGAGGAAAAACAGATCTACAGGGGAAAAAGTGTGTTTTAATCACTGATCCTGGCAATTCTAATCATGATGAGATAATAAACTTATCAGAATATTTTAGTGTTGTCGGTCCTTGATAAGTCTACAACGTTTAAATTAAATCTCATCGTTTAAAGTAGGGCAAAATCGAGCCCAAAGAGTCAGTTACATACAAACAAAACAAACATATAACCAAACATACAGGTGAAACTAATAAAAGCGTATTAAAAAGATGTACTACTGTGCCTAAAAAGTACGACCAATTATTTTTTTTTCAAAACTCTTTATTTATCCTTCCAATTTTTTTCATCGCCTTCAAAGTAATCCCCTCCGTACACAATGCACTTAGTATATAATCCCATCCATTATTGCTCAGTTATTTAAAAACGACATTCATGATCCGGTGGCTCTTTCTTATACATGTGTAGTTGATTATACCAGCATCCAAAATGATAATGCTAAATATACAGAGTGTCAGTGGGCGCATTAATTCTTTTCGGTACCAATCGGGATTAGACGCGTTTGAGTCCCAAATTGGAATTGACCGATCCTTTTGGATTCCAACATCATCAGCAAGGTCTCTAATTGTAAATCGATGGTTTGCAGGGACCAAATCTAAATTTGATTTTGGTCTTGAGCTTCGTCGGTTGAGGTCGATGGTCGACCAAAGAGCTCTTCGTCTTCAACGCGTTCTCTGTCTTCTTTGAACTGTTTATACCACTTCTAAACATTTCTTTCCGATATAGGAATGCCTTCTGCAACATTCTGTACGTTTTCACAAACAAAATTGAATGCAAGTTCTTTGCTCATTTAATTCAGACATTTCAAAAATCGCCGGATTTAGTTTTAGCATCACACAAAGCCAAGCGTAATTCAAACACTAGTGAATATTTTGACGTCACATTTCACAGAAATGTCAAGGATTGTGCCAGCAACCTAAAAAAAGAAGAAGAAGAAAAAAAATAAATTGAAATTCCACAAGCCCCGAGAATTTTAAATTTAAAATTGGTCTTACTTTTTGGACACAGTAGTACTTATTTTTTTTAAATAGCATTTCAATATTGAAGGATAACAACTACAACTTTTTAACCAACACAGAAATTTTTCATGGACATAAACTACCGATAAGAAATTGTTATGTGGCAGTACTCAAAAGTTCTTTTCATATGAAACAACCCAATAAAAAAAAATCTGATTTTTTTATGTAAAACTTTTTTTTCGCTTTATGTTTAAGCTTCTTTACGTTAATCCAAAATTTAGTGTCTCCTTATTCTTTTTGAGAACAGCGCAATGTAAAGATATTCTAAATTTTAAATGCTGCCCTTTAAAATATTTAAAATAAAGCAAGAGATTAAATATAAATATTCAACGCAAAAGTTACTTTAATCCCTTTTTTTACTTAAAAACTTCTGCAGATTTTTTTTCTTCTTTTTTTTGAGATAAATATTTAATATTCTGAAAATGTTTTATAAACAAATTTGTGTTTCTTTGCTTAAAAATGAATGAATATTATATGAAAGCTTCAATATGAAAAACTATTTGGTAACGCCATAAAAAAGTATCGGCGCTGGTTTACAAACATTCATATTAATTATTTATAGCGAATCGAAATTTACATTGCTCTTCAGAAAAGTTTTGTAATAAAAATGAAAAGCTTCAGCTACATTTGTGTGTGATAAAGAAAATACTAAAACTCAGTTCTGTTGGTAGATAAAAATTTAGTTGATAGCTGGAATTATTCTTAAAACATTTTTTCTTGCATATTACGACGTAGCAAAAATGATATAATAACTTCTGCAGAAAGTTTCGTAGTTTTGTGGTGCTTTATCCTTAATCTTGTGAGAGTAGTAGCTGTTTTTCTGTAACCATTTAGTTCTGCAATTTGGTATTTAGTTTTAATCTTAGAAGGAATTATAAGTATAATTTTGCCAAGGCAAGGGAAGTAGGAATGCAGTCTGATTCAGACTTTTGGTATTCTTTGCCAAAGAATGTGCAATTTCATTAAATTCCAAATCCACATGATCAGGGATCCATTGCAAGATACACATTCTGTGCAAGCAGTGAATTTCTTGTAAAAGAGTTAATTTTCACGGTCATACTTGACAAATTTTTATTAAGAGTCTGTTAGGCAGACCTTCAAGATCGTAATTCCATTCATTGATTGTGATGGAGATTGACTCAGATAGACCTCAAGTGCCTTTTGAATGACCAGCAATTCTCCTGTGAAGTTTGATGCAATTTTTACAACACCGGCAGTAATTACAATTCTCTGCCCTGTCCGGTAGCAGCAAAATAACTCCCTTGTAATATGTTGAGTTGGAAGATCCATCAGTGTAGGCAGTGATGTAATTGTGTAATGAAAGGGAATTTATTGTTTTGATCCCTAATTCCTTTAGTTTCTCCTTTGGGTCTTTGTTAGAGCAGTGTTCAATAAGAACAATACTATTATGGTGTTTCCATTGTTTAGTTTGGTTTTTGGCTCTACCGTTATTTTTTACCAATTAGACCGGACCTACAGTTTAACGTGGATTCCAGACCACTAACAAATATCCATGCCCCCGATAAAATTCGCCTGGAGACTGTAGTACGAACGGCCAGAACGCTAGCCAATTGGCCAACAGGCCAATGGTGTTTTCAAGAGAGTATGATCTATAATAAGAGTTTCCTGAAATCTATAAAAAGAGTATAATAATGATTGGAAAAATATTTTGTATCATTTAATGTTTGAATATTTATATTAAGATGAAAATTCAATTTAACTGGATGAAAAAATTTAAAAGCTATTATTCTATAAGAAAAGACAATTTAAAAATTGAGACACATAATAACCAAAACATTTATTATATTTTTGTAATTACAATTTTTTTTAAAAAGTAATCTAGGGACAATCAATCATAATACAAAGAATGAAAGAAGAATAATCTTTAGATACATTGGCTCAAACATATGAGATTTCAGTTGAATATATATATATATATATATATATATATATATATATATATATATTTGTAAAACTGAATATTATAAAAAATGGCACTTAAATATTCTATCTTTGTAAGGGTTGTTACTTTTTTTATTATGTGTGAACATGATGCTATCCTGGTTAGACTTTTGTGAAGTCTTCAAGAAAGTGAAGCTAGAAAAAAAATACGTAACAGTGTAAGCTATTATTTAAAACAGATTAATCTCCTCGGAGAAACATTCATTTTAAAACCTTTTTTTAAAATAAAAGTTTGACGTGAAATATGTGGTGCTAAATTTAACTCTTGAAACATATCAAGTAACGTGCCCCTTAAGTTCATTTTGTAGTGTCTGGCTTTTAAAATATATACATATTCTTGTTACAATATCCCTTAATAGTTTCTAAGAATCAGTTTAAGTTTATGAAAGTTAATTCAACTAAATTTTACTGATTTCTCTGTCAGAATTTGGTAATGCTTCTTGTAGTGTTCGAAAAATTGCTTCTTCTTAAAGCAATTTTGCCAAATTTTGGTATATTCCTATTGCTATTGAATTTGATTGTTCTTCTAGTATTCTGATCATATAATTCATAGATATCTTGTGTTATTGATGACATGTTCCAATACGTATTCGTCCAGCAAAGTATGTTCAACATGATAAATTGAAATTCGTAAGCTGATTTAATTTTTTTAAATTTTAAAATTCCACTCATTAAGATAGTTCATAAATTAATTTAAGGCAAATTCACAGTATAGGGGCCGTTGGGATTTGACGTCAAAAAATTCTTGATGCCTAAGTGGGCCTAGAAAAAGATTGCGATTTTAAGTGAAGTGAGTTGCAATCAATACGAGAATTCCGGGTTACCACATTTGGCATCGCATTGTCCAATTGGCGCTACAAAAAAGCTGCAAAATCACCAACGGCGCCTATTCTGCGATTTGGCCTAATTTAATTCTATTAATTTTTCATGATCATTATAAAAAAATAAAAGCTCAATTATAATATTGAAAAGAAACTATAAAAATGTTCAAAGTAAGTAAAATATAATTTATACAGAAAAAAAAAAGCACTTAAAAATTGTTGACTTTAATAGAGATTATCCTATAGTATCATCTCTACAATGTTAAAACAAGTGCAAAATGTTTGCTATCAGATTGAAAAAAATATCTAAAGGCGTTAGAAATTTTTTGCTTTACATTTTCAAAATTGAACAAATGTTAAAAAGAACTACTTTCTTAATTTGAAATAAAATCAATTCAAGTTACTTACTGATATAAAAATTTAATAATATATTTAAATTTAAAAAAAAAAATTATATCGTTAAACATTAAAAATGTAATTGAGCAAAACATTTTTAATTTTGTCATTTAGGTATTCATTAATTAATAATAGTTAAGTGATCATTGTTTTTAAATTTAATTAACGCTTGTCAGATTAAAATGATTTAATTTTCATCATTGTGATGTAAATTTATATGTACTTTGAATGTAAGAAAATATTTGCAATAAAAAAGTAATGAAAATTATAATTTCAAAAGAAACCTTTGAAATTTGAATTTTTCTTTTAAAAAATAATATTTCAATAAATTTCAGCTTTCTACAAAAAATCAAATTTGCAAATTATTCATACATAAGTTACGTTAGTTACTCGCGAAAATATTTTTTTTTTCAGAAAAACATTCAACTGATATATAAAAAAATGCTCACAGGAATTAAATTAAATAATAAAAAATATTTTAAAGTAAAATAAAGATTTTAATTATTCAGTTCTGTGATTTTTTCTTGAGAATTCGAAATACTATATTTTAAATGAATTCAAAACAGATATTTGCTGTTTATTTAACGTACACCTACGTATTTTCCACCATAAGGATCGGGACAATAGTTGAAAAAAAAATAAATTAGTTATTCAACTTAAAGAAAAAAAATTTAGCTCGAAGTGAATTGTGTTTATACATTATGAATTGCAAATGCCACTCTAATTCTGCCTTCTATGGTAATTATTCATTTGAGCGAAACTGTATATAGATATGGTAATAAGATTAGTTAGCGAATTCTATCTGCCTTTCTTATGGTCGAAGAACAACAAAAATCCCAACTAACGTAATTTAATTAGCACAGAGAACCCATCTATTCAGAAAACCTAATTAAAAGTAATTTTTATTATTTGCGTCCCATACAGTAACACATTGAACTTAAAGAATTCAAAAGAAGGAATTGAAGAATAAAAAATAAGGCAATTCGAACATATTGCATTCATTTAAGCATAGAGTGAAAATTTTATTAGTGTTTTTTTAATGAATTTATTTTCCTGTGACTATTCCTTATTCGAGAATAATATTTGAAAGTATACTTTTTTTCACACTTTGTTGTTAAACTTGCCGTCTTTAAAGTTACTCTTAATGAAATTACAAAAGTGCAATAATTTAATTTTGAAATTTCTTTTAAAGAATTAAAAGAAAATTAAAGAAAAACGAAATGAAAGATTTGCAGATGCTTAAATAAATCTTTAAATATTAATCAAAATTCGAATAGAAGTTTTAATGATATTAAATATTTTTAATAAACTTCACAATTGTTTTTAATTCAGTTGTTATTATTCAATTAATCAAACTTAATGAAAATTGAACTAAATGAAAAATAACAACTCCATATTGAGTTTTAGAAGCATTTTAGTTAAAATTAACAGAACTACTTAAATTGTTAAGTCATTTATATAAAACTATTTTTCAATCTTACAAGTGCACAGAAGGATTCGTGGTCTGTGCGTGGCCCAGTTTGGTTTGATTTGTCACTCTACGATGAATTTGTGCATACTTTAGGGTAATTTGACCGGGACCTACAGTTTAACGTAGATTCCCAAATCACTACTACTACACCACACCACATTACTGTGCTTAGAATTGAGTTGGCCTTTTACCGTTGTGGATGAGAAGTCTGAATGGGTTCTGTAAGGTCAGGTCGGTGCTGAGAGTCTGCTATTAACCCATTCATATTCATAAAAGAAACAAGTTTGAGGGGTCCACTATATGTGTGGACAATTATGTCTCTGGCCTGCTATACTATACTTCCCTTAATATGCTTGATGCCATGTATGTTTATAATAGTTCGGAATAAACTTTAAGCTGTAGGTGACAGTAGGTACCCGAATATGACTGTAGAGAGTAGGGCGTCGAGCTGACAACCCTACCCCGTAAAAAGAGAAACATCTCATGTTTCGAAACTTGCCTGCAGACAGATGGCCTTGGCCCACCAAGGGGCTGTTGTGCCAGTGAAGAATAAGAAGAGAGGGTTTACTTATCTGCATATCGTCCAAAGAGGCAGAATTGCTTCTTAGTTATGTAAGGATGACATCTACTTGTTCATCCTCATGCAGCTGCAGTTGGTAACTACTTTATGCTATTGTAAATATGCCAATACATTATCTGGACCTGATAGAACTTGTTTTCAGTCCTATAAGGAGACGTGCTGTTGCAAATAACTCACCATCTGCAACGCTTCAGAGCTTTAGAACTGCCTTGACAATGGAAAAGGCATCTATTGGAGTTAATAAACCTCATTATTTAAACAGGAAGCATCGTTGTCGTGCCAATATAGCTTTCAGAGGTGGTCCCTTTACATACTGAAGCTGATAACACAGTGAAAACTATTAGATACTCAATTTTTTGGTATGCTAAAACAAAAAATGAGCCAATTTTTTCACATATATTTTTCGATTAATATTTTTTTTACAAAATTTCCTTGAATTCTGATCAATAAATTTTACAATCACAATTTTTAATTTTTTTCTTAATTGTTAGAAGATTTCCATTTATATCTGTTTTTTTAGTATCTTCTCAAACGAGTGGCGAGCATTTTGACTTATGATCTTTCGTTCATTAACAGGTGGACTGAAAAGTTCGTAAACTGGCACATAGATGGCGCTACTAGTATTAAATCCATATGATTTTTAGTTAGCCCTAACCTTCAAAAGACACGTGTATAAATTTGACAGCTGTTGCACTATTAGTATGCGAGTTATAGCATTTTTTGTGTGCAACAGCTGTGAAATTTATACAAGTGTCTTTTGAAGGTTAGGGCTAACTAAAAATTATATGGATTTAATACTAGTAGCGCCATCTATGTGTCAGCCTATGAACCTTTCAGCGCACCTGTTAAATATGTTACAAAGTTTGCTTTACTTAGGAAGAACCATAGACGAGCCTTTTTTTTTGTTGCATGCCCATTTTATCACTATAATTTTAAATAGCATTACCAGGTTTAGTAAGTGGAATTTGTTATTTTTCTTTTTCTCCAAGCAGAATGATTTATCCTCTATAAACTTATTGTATAATTCTTGATGAAGACACGGAGACTTTCGTTACTCTTTCTTGTCAATTGGTCGAATCCAACTTTCTTTGTTAGAAACTCCAACACGCTATTGCACCTCACCATTCTGGCTACACATGCTTGTTATATAAACTGAATTTAAAAATTTAGAAAATTAATTTGAAGATCTAATTACAACTTAAGCTTCAAATTATCCTTTCAGAATTCCTAATTCGAATTTAATCCATTTAGAATTTCATTTTAAGCCATTATGTAACCATTCAAAGATAATTGAAAACAATCCTTTAATCAGTGTTCAGAACAAATCCATTAAACTGTCATCTGTATCAGATTTGATGAGATTACGAAAGCTTATTTATTTGTATCTATACCGATTTGCAGAGCAATAACGTCCCAAAATGGATTTTGGGATTAATGAATAGGCGGTGTATTCATAATTGAATTAGCCAATAACTCATTAGAGTGGAGGAATTGGAATCAATTGGTTGGCTTTTGTGTTCTGTACCTTCGGAAGAGATGTGGTTATATGTTTCTTTAATATTAACATTTATGCTTTTCATTGATGATTTCAAACATATACTACTGTCTCCAAAAAGTAAGACCAATTTTCAATATAAAATTCCCGCGGCTAATGGAGTTTCAATTTGTTTTCTTTTTAGGTTGCTGGCACCACTGTCCTTGACATCTGTCTAAAATTTGATGTCAAAATATTCATTAGTGTTTGAGTTACGCTCGGCTTTGTGAGACACTAAAATTGATTCCGGCGATTTTTGAAATGTCTGAATTAATTGAAAAAAGAATTTGCATTAAATTTTGTTTGCGGAAAAGTATAGAATGTTGCAGAATAAGAATGTATCGGAAATAAGTGTTTAGAGGTGGTAGAAACAGTTCAAAGAAGGCAAAGAACGCGTTGAAGACGAAGACGAGCCCCACCAACCTAAACCAACGAAACTCACGTTCAAAAAATTAAAGATTTAGTTATTGCAAACCATCGATTTTTAATTAGAGACCTTGCTAATGATGTTGGAATTTCAAAAGTATCGCTCAATTTCATTTTGTGTCTCAAACGCGTCGAATCTCGATTGGTACCGAAAACACTGAATGCGCCAGCTCACATTGCATTGATTATTCGTAACTTTTTCACCAAAAAATAACCCATATCGTTCCACAATCCCCATATTCACACCGTGCGACTTCTGGTTATTCCCTAAACTCAAAAGACCACTCCGGCGATACTTTTGAGTAGATTGAAGAGATTCAACGTGAATCACCGCGCTTAGAAGGTCATCCCTGGCATAAGTGCATTGTGTCCGGAGGAGATTACGTTGAAGGCGATGAAATAAATTTGGAAGAATAAAGAAAGAGTTTTTGTAAAAAAAAAAAAAAAAAAATTGGTCTTACTTTTTGGGCACAGTAGTAAATATAAAATAAATTATATACGTTTATAAATAAAATTCTGTGATTCTGACGTTTTTATACTAAAATACTTAAAATACTAAAACACTTTTTATATAAAAATCAAATCAAATTTAAATTTTAAATAAAAATACGTTTCTGAATTCGATTTATTTTTCCATTATGAAAATATTCAAAATATTATCAATAATTTTGTTGTAATTTTGTTTATCTGTTGTAAAAGTGTAAAGATTCATCAATTTCATTTTAATGTTTAAGAATATTTTTATGAGTTGTCAATTTCATAAAAATAATTCTGTGATTCTAATGGATTTTATACTTGTTTAAAATTAAATAAAATTATATACTTTATTTTAAAATGTTTCTTAGTTCAATTCATTGTTCCATGATGAAAATAATACTATCACTAATTTTGTTGTATTTATCTATTGTAAATGTATCTAACAGGTTAGCTGAAAAGTTCGTAGGCTGACACATATATGATGCTACTAGTATTAAATCCATATAATTTTTAGTTAGCCCTAACGTTCAAAAGACACGTGTATAAATTTGACAGCTGTTGCACTATTAGTATGTGAGTTATAGCATTTTTAGTTTTCATCACGTGCAGTCCACTCGGCTGACTGTCGATTGGATCTACTCGGTCGATTGTCGATAGGGTCTCAGCTATCTCAATCAACTTCACTTTACGGTTATCAGAAATTATTTTGGGTACTTTTTTGGTGTTTTTGTTGGTAACAGCCTCTTTGGGGCTTCCACTGCGGGCATCCGCAGTTTCGCCTCGTTGAAATTTAGCAAACCACTTCTCTACGGTTGATTTTCCTGGTGCAAAGTCGTTTTGGTCGATTTTCCTGGTGCAATAATGTCTATCAAGCCAAGCCTTGGCTTCAATAGTATTTTTTTTCGCCAAAAAGCAATGCTTTATTAGCACACGAAATTCCTTTTTATCCCTTTTTTCAAACTAACAAAAGTTGCTTCACTAAAAATGCTATAACTTACATACTAATAGTGCAACAGCTGTCAAATTTATACACGCGTCTTTTGAAGGTTAGGGCTAACTAAAAATCATATGGAGTAGTAGCGTCATCTATGTGTTAGCCTACGAATGTTTCAGCCCACCTGTTATCTATACAAAGTGAATATCTTTTGTAAAGATTCATTAATATCATTTCAACGCTTAAGAATTCGTAAGAACTGTCAATTTTTTAAAAAATTTCGATAGTTTCTCCGTTGTAGAAAAAATATATGTAAACATCAACTTTAAATAGCCTTTAACCCAAAATATTAGTTGATGTATACTTAAAAAAGAGATGTTTAAAGAAACGCCTACGCTTCCTTAAAAAGCCCCCGCAATTTGATATTTTTAATTATTTGAATATAAAAATTTGATTAAAAATATACAATGACTTATTTTTAGAAAGTCAGTATAAAAAATGCATAATTGTTTTTTAGTATGCTTTTATAACTATAACAATGTTTTTCATAGGACTAAAACTAATATAAATTGCCTTGTCATGCTATACAATGGCTCAAAAATCAGTGCTTAACTACATGATCAGGAAAAATAAGTGCACTTTTTTAATACACATATTTTTAAATTCAAATGCCTTGAAATAGAGTGTTTATTGAAAAAGATAATTTAGGGAAAATATGAATATAATTTTTACAAAACTGAAAAAAAAGAAAGAAAAAAAAAAAAACCGCACCAAAATTGAGATTAGAAATTGACGATGGAGAATTTCATAAAATAATATTGATATTAAAATTCACTTAATTATTGTATTAAAAAGGTACAATTCATTGCTAATTATAATTTTTATTTAAACGAAAAAGAGCTAATGATTACTTTCTAATTATTTGATGTACCTCAGGTAATTAAATACTGTATATCATTGAAAAAGTCTATAATATATTTTTAAAGATATATAAGAAATTAAAATTGACCCACAGTCAAAATTATATAAAACAATATTTATAAAAATAATTTGAAAGGGTTTTACTTCTAATTCTTCATTGGCTTGGCTTGTCACTCTACGCTCATCTTGTGCACACTTTAGGCTAAACAGACCATGACCTACAGTTTAAAGGGGATTCCGAACCACTACAAACATCCATGGCACCACCGGGACTCGAACCCGAAACCTGTGGTACCGAGCGCCTGAGCGCTAGCCTCTCGGCCATTCAGGCCCCAATTCTTCATTGGACATATATTACAATAAGATTAATTTTTAAACTACTTACTACATTTTATTTATTGAAATTTTTAAGAAATCCTAGTACCCCAAAGTATCACAGGAGGCTTATAGAAGTGATTAGCAAACAAACCAATGATAAAATAATGAGACCATCAAATAAATGGTAAGTTTAAAAGCGCACATGGCATCATAAAAGAGAAATAAAATAAACGAGAGATCGAGAAGGGACTTAAGAAACATCAAAGTAAGAATTAACAACATCACAAAACGCTGTAAAAACAGGGCATCCTATTAGCAAAGTTTGGTGGCCATTTGACTTTTCGGAGTGTTAATTCTTCCTTTAACATTTTTCTTGGATGTTCATGTCTGGCGTAATTAAAAACGACGTGATCGACATTCTGTACTCCCCCTACATTACAGTTGCAAATAGGAATTGCAATATAGGTATACCGGGATACCGAATACCGGTATTTTGAGCCATTTGTACAATTTTGTAATACCGGTATTCACAAGTCTAAATACCGTTTTTCGGTATTTGCTACAAATTTAGAATTCTTATTCTATAACAAATTCTTATTCTTATTCTATTCTCCACAAACCTATCCACATTCAGAAGAATTCGGTACAGTTATCGAAGATTATGATGACACTAATGTCGATAGTGAAAAGGAATTGTCTCTTGAACAAAAATTAGAATTGGCGATAACTAAAAAAATTTCAACAAAACAAAATACAATGCAAAAATCAGCTATATCCAAAACACTCCGACGAGAAATAGATTTATTTAAGGAGGAGGGATTTAGAGGTAAATACTTGGAAAAAGTATATCGCGCATTGCTAACAGTACCACCCACTAGTGTAGATGCTGAAAGAAGGTTTCAACAGCTGGTAATTTCTGCACAAAATTATGTTCCAGGCTTAATTATAGTACAATGTCTAGCCGAGTGTCTAGCGCTCTGGCGCTCGGTGCCACAGGTTTCGGGTTCGAATCCCGGCGGTGCCATGGATGTTTGTAGTGGTTCGGAATCCACTTTAAGCTGTAGGTCCCAGTCTCCTATGACTGTAAGAGCGTCACGGAGCAAAAGTCAGGCTTCTACCTACGGGTGCTCCATCACAACAGAAGCTGCTTCCTTCTCCTTCAATCATGAGCACGCATGGGCTCGTGGGCTTGGCCAGCCAAGTGGGATATGAAACAACAACAACAACACAATTGATGAATTATGTTTTTTAAGATCACATTTTACAAATTTGGAATAGTGCCACAGACTAAATAGTGATATTAACACTTTTTTGTCATTTAAATAAATAGGATGTTCCTTTACTTTTTTGTGATTCATTATATATTGTCATAATTTATAAGTTACAATTTTTTTGGGAAATTTACATTCTCTAATAAAACTGGCAAATAAAACAAAAAACACCTGCGTTTTCTTTCTTTTTCTAAAATTTCTACTACCGGTATTAAGATCTAAAAATACCGAATACCGGTATCGAACTTTTGGTCCGATATTGCAATCCCTTGTTGCAAAGGTCAATTGAACATAGTTTAAGCATGTTTAAATGGGAATTGATATGTCCAGTCATGAATTTAGTGATTCTGAAATTAGTAAAAAAAATGATAAGAGCTAAACCTTTGAGGAATAGAGAAAAGGTACCTTTCGTGGTACAGAAGCAACAAATGAATGATTCTTTGTATAATAAATACCAGAGATGCCAGTTGATCTTGTCTTTAAGATTTTGTGTCAGTATCAATGTCCAGCTTCGAAGATTCTTTTGTGAGCCGGTGTGCTCATTCATTGACTAATATTCCTGTATGACCACAATGAAATAAAAAAAAAAGATCATGAGTAATTTGTTCGGAAAGATACTAAGAATACTTTGAATGCCAACTACATGTTGCACGATGAACAATTTTTATGTCATTCTAAAGAAGACAGCGAATCCGTGCAAATTACACATTTTGAATAGTAACTGCTTTACTCATTTATCCAGAGCCTATTGCAAGTATAATACATAACAGTTAAACAATAAACACGGTACATTCGTTACAATGTTTGTATTGATAGTGTTTTAATTCACGCTTATTTTTTTAGATGACACAAGCATAATCATTTGTTGTGTAGGTTAATGCTATCAGTACTACAAACTATTGGAAAGTCTTCTATGAAATTATTGTTGTAAGCAATAATATTTATTGGATTTCTCTTGGATGGATGTGGCAAATGTTATAACATAGTTATTTTTAAATGGTTAGATGCGATTTTTTTTTGTAATTCTACATTACTCAAAATACTATTGTCTATGGATGGAAAACCATCAAGGGTAAATGCAGAATCATAACTAATTGAGAGAATTACAAAAATAATTCTCAACATAATGCATCTATGTATTCGTCGAAGTAGTTTAAAATTTATCTTTTTTGTGTAGAGCAGAACCCCAAACACAGAAGCATAAGTAATGAAAGGCACGATACCTTGTTTATAAATAATAAAAGTAAAATTCCATTTAACTCCAGAGGAATTAGAGGAATAATATTTAATTCAAACAGCAATTTATTACATTTTCTACAAATATAGGTAATATGATTTTTCCAGCTGAATTTGCAATTTAGAAGGATACCTATGCGCTTAACTTCATTTACAACCGAAAGTGGAAATCCGTCTTGAAATAACTGAAACTTTCTTTTTAATAAGCAATAATTTTGATTTCATGGAGTTGAATCTTAGTTTGAATTTTTTGAACCTATCTGAATCAAAATTTAATTTCTGGATCATCAGTAAAAAGATCAGATTATCTTTTGCTTTATTTCAAAAGTAAGTAGTCAGTCAGATAAATAGTTTCGCAATAATTGAAGCTTGAAAGTTTCCTTAACAAATAATTAATTATAGCATTCCAGCAGATGGGCCCAGAAACAGATCTCTGAGATATTTCCTCCGGAGATTTAGTTTTTTTCAAGGTAGAACGTACAGTGATTATAGCTGTTCTATTCTTCAAGTTGCCGTTTACAAGAGAGAAAATGTTGCTATGAAGTCTTATTTCTTTCCGTAGATTCAGAATATTGTGCGATCATGGGTAATCAAAATCTCCTTTAATATCTAGAAAAATTAAAGCGGAGCGAAGAGTTTTATTTTCCCCTTTTACTACAATATTCTTCAAATGCAAAAGAACATCGTCGGTGTCTTTTTGCACAGTGAATCCATATTGATGGTTGCTAAGTAGATTTTCTTTTTTGCAAAAAACAGGAAATTCTATTAATAGATACTTTTCCAAAACATTATTCAAAGGAAGAAAACAGGCTAATGTATCGATTATTATCAAGATTGGAAACTTTAAGAGAATAATTTTTAGGAGTTAGAATAACACGTTCACTTTTCCAAGCATTTGGAAAAACTTCGAGATTTAAACATGTATTTCCAAGAATTCGTTCTTGAAAGGAAACGAGGGAGAGGTACGATGAAAATGTATTATTATCTCATTTAAGATTCTTTCAGCTCCAGGAATTTTATGAAGCTTCAATTTGTGAATGACATTGTTGACACCAGCTTGAGTAAAGTTAGGAGTAGAAAAATATTTTTTCCGAGCAGTTGAGCGCCACTGCTTATGAAAATTTGATTCTTGTTGCCTGTAATCAAGTGGAAAGGAATTTTCAAATATTGCTGATTCTTGTGAAATTTTTTTTTTCCAATCTGTTACTATTTTTAAGCTGGATGTTCAGACTTTAAAAGGGTAAAAAAGTGAACGAATTCATGTATAAGTGTGTCAAATCAAATAAAAGCTAAATTATAAAATTTTATTTCAAATCCTCATAGTTCTGAAATAGAATGTTTGTGATTTAAAACGATAAGAATCAATAAGAAGAATGGGTGGCACCATAACAAAAAGCATTATTTTTCAACATTAGTTATGATAGTTATTTTCCAACATTAGTTATAGTTATTTTTCAACATTAGTTTTTATATTAATTTTTTCAAAATTAGTTATTATATTAATTTTTTCAACATTAGTTATGATATTTATTTTTCCAACATTAGTTATTATATTTATTTTATCAAAATTAGTTATTATATTTATTTTTTCAACATTAGTTATAATAAAAAAAGCATTAAAGCAATAAAAAAAGCATTATTTTCCAACATTAGTTATTATAGTTATTTTTCAACATTAGTTTTCATATTTATTTTTTCAAAATTAGTTATTATATTTATTTTTTCAACATTAGCTATTATATTTATTTTTTCAACATTAGTTATTATAGTAATTTTTCAACATTAGTGTTGGTTATTTTGGTTTGCCGGGAAAAATCATGTAAAGCTAGGAAAACAGAAATACAACCTTAAAAGAGTCTTAGATTTTAATTGATTTCATAAAAAGTTGAAGATTTTGGCAAACTTAAATGAACGACCATTCTTTGAGCTGTAACGAATCTTTTACTCTATGTTTTGAGTTATTTATTTTAAAGGAGATACACGAGCATACAAATGTTTTCAAATTTTAACATTTTGAAGACAGGGAGACGTGAATTCACGTCTTTTATTTTTCAACTGTCGGCCAAGTTCACTGAAATTCATGTAATTTGCAGAGACGCCAACCGTTACAGAATACATTAACTACTTTTTGTAAACAGTATTTTTTTTTTCAAAACAATACTGAAAATAGCATCAAAACATTATGTGTACTTGAATAAATGTTACACTATGTTTTGAAAATCTGTTGTTATCAATTTTTTTACTAAATATTCACAATAATCCCATCTTTTATTTTTCAACTGTTGGCGACGGTTGACTGCAATTCACTTAATTTGCAGAGATGCTAACTATTACGGAATACATTAAACAATTTTGTAAACATTTTTTTAAAACAATATTGAAAGTAGCATCAAAATATTATAGTATGATCTTGAATAAATGTTACACTCTGCTCTGAAAAACTGTTGTTCTCAGTTTTTATTACACATTTACAAAAAATATTCATGAACTCAGGTTGTATACTTTTCACTGCATACGGTTTTCAATGTGTTAATAGAATAGAATATAAAATTCATTTTAATATTTTGTAAATATTAAATACATTTGGTATAAAACATCGCAAAAATTCTGTAAACTTAATAAAAATTCAAACAATTACATTGTTCCTCATTCCTGACCAAATTTTATTTTTCATTTTCAAAATCCATGGAGCAGTCATGTAGATAGCTTTCTGAATAAATTTAAATAATTATAATACAAAGTGAATTAATTTATCTAAATTATAAATTCCATGCAACATTTTGTTAAAAGTGCGAAAATAGAAAAATGATATACAATACATTTCCCTCCTTTATTTTAAAAAAAGAAAAATATTTCCTTTAAAGTCAGTATTATATGAAAGAATTTCATTTATTTTGATTTTTCCAACCATAGAAAACCTCGTCCAAAAAAAAAACTTTAGACAGAACTCTTTTATTCCGAGACTAAAAAGTTCGGAAAAGTATTGCATAAACTTGACACTCTAGACGAGAAACTTTAGTACTTCCGTTTCTTTTTGCTTTGATTTTATTCCAAACTTTCTCTTCCACCTTTTTTTTTCTTTGCTTTCCACAATCTTCAGAAGACATCGGACATAATTCATGGCTAGTGGTGTGGTCACGTTTGGAGCATGGTTATTTTCTTTTAAGGGAAACGCTATTCGCTTTACGTGTGGCGTTATCGTATAGCCATAAATTTCACTTTCGAAGTGTACTTTAGCAGGTAATTTTCTTTGCTTCAATCACCTATTATTTGAGTACTCGTGTTTTACAAAGAATTAGCCCAGTTTTTATTTAAATCTTTGGAAAAAGGAAGTAAAAAATTTATTACAGGTCAGATAGTGCATAGTAAATTTAAACATGTAATTATTTTAAAAGCTTATTTCTTCACAAATTTTTATCTTTAATGCATAGTACTATTTTATTTTTATACAAGGTAAGATTAAGAAATATTTCTTTTTCTTGTATTGTATATTTTTGCAATTATAATTTGATTTATAAATAAGAGTTATTATGCCAGTGTTTCTGTGATATGATTGACATTATTGTTTTCAAGTAGCGAAGGCAGTAATCTGAAGGTGTATATCATTCTAGAAGGATCCGCCAGAATTTGAAGTGAACACCACCAATAAATTGTACCTAGAGTATTTATTGTTAAATTGGGGTTTGACAGCTGTCTTGTAAGAGGCCTCAAATGAAACAGATTTTTGAACAGATCACAAAAACAATCACGTTTAGTTTTGTTTTTGTTATTGGTGACATATTTTCCTAATTGATGCTGGTTTTACTTAAGATGATCTGCTATCTTTATTAATAGATTTATGTAATCTAGTTTTATTTGATTAATTAATTAAATTTCTTTTTAATTTTTAATTTCTGATAATAATGATTATCAATTTAATAAAGTGATATTAAAACGGTGATTTGTAGTTTAATTTTTTTTATTTATTTAACTACTTTACTAAATTATTATATTATATAATAAATTCTTATACATAATACTTTCCTATATTATTAAATTATTATATTTAGTTATTTAATTACTTCTCTAGAAATACATATATGTAGTAGAGTCTATGTTACATAGAGATGAATTCCGATATAATTTACAGTGAACCCCTGAAAGGATTGGGCCAGTTTACATCATTTCTTAAATTGAGGTTTGACAACTGTCTTGTAGGGGGGCCACAAAGCAAACTGGTTCAAAATTTTGGGCTATTTGTGATTGCTCCAACGTTTTGTGTTATTTTTGTTATTGACGACATTTTTTTTCCTAATTGATGCTGATTTTACTTCGGATGTTATACTATCGTTATTAATAGGTTGATTTAATCTAGTTTTGTTTGATTAATTAATTTAATTTTCTGCCCTAATATCAATTTAATAAAAAGTTATGTTAAAAATATTGGTGATTTGCAATTAAAAATTTTTTTTATTTATTTACTTGCTTTAATAAAACAAGAGTCTTGATTTCGTAGACATTCAAAATATAGAAGAATGTTTGTTTCAAGAACTTATTAAACAATTTAAAATTGTGTCCAGTAAAATAGTTGTAGTTATTATTAGATTATTCCTTAAAATGTACAATGTCTCTTTGCATTAACATATATATGTGATGAAATATGTTCATCAAGGAGTATTAAAAAAATTAGTAAATAAAATTAATTTTACTAATATTTTCTCTGTTTGATTATTAAAAAAACTGGGCAGGCACTGAAACGCTTATTATATCAATATAATATGATATTAAAACTTATAAATGTAATCTACAAAAAATAATAAATGTGTGACACATAATTATCAGTTTCTTTTTGTGCGGCCAGCCTTTTTTGTAGCCAAATATACTAACTGTAACGTTAGTATATTTCGTCTGCTAGTCTGTATATCTCTGTATTAGATTATCTTAACAGAGTAGTACCATAGTTGTTGTAGTTTTATCCCTGATATGGTCTAGCTATTAGACATACATAATCTCAGGACTCTACCACGGTAATAAAAAATGTAAGAAAAAATATCTTGAATAACGATTCTTGATCACAGAAGCTACTATCCAAGATAAAATTTGGATAAATCATCTGATTACTTTTAATTTTAAAAACATTTTTAGACAAGATAACTTTTTCTTAGCAAGTGCTTTGAAATTTAAAAGGCTACCATAAAGGACTCTAAAAATTAATAGAAATAATTCAACATTTTCAGAGCAATTAGGCTAATTGTAAAAGCTTTAAAAGTATAAAAATGAAAGATTTCAAAGCAGCATTGATGAAACTGAATCCTTTATTTGGTGATGAAGATTAAGAATCATTAACCAAGGGAATTTTTCTTACAGCACTTGTCATTATCTAACACTGTCGTTAACCATGGTATTATTCTATTAAGATAATATAATATAAAGGTATACAGACTAGCAGTCCGCACATAATAACTGTAACTTGATCGGTGACCACACGAAAAGAAACTGAAAGTTATGCATCACAAATTTAATATTATTTTTGTATTACATTTATAATCTTCAGAAAAAAAAGATACAAATTAGTAAAAGACAATGTGACAACTTTGACCACAATCTTTATTTGAAGAAGATTTTACAGAATTATTGGAGATTCATGACCGAGAAATGACTACTGAAGAGCTAAAAGAATTTTGCAACCAATAATGCAAATAAAGGGCAATGAAATTTCATGATGATGATGATGATTTCATAATGATGAAGATGAGGAAAACAAAATCAATGCACATTATAAATACACAATGCACCTTATATGTTCAGAATGTTGCTATAACACAAATCACAGGTAACATGAACTTCAGATATGTGTAACGAAAAATCCATTCAGTTTTTGAGAAATATTTTTTAAAAGAAACAAAAGCAAATAACCGTGTACATACTTATTACTCATCCATTTATCAAAACGAAAATTCGGAGTAGTTCCGATTATTTTTCTACTGAAGACTGTTAATTAAAAACTATTTCCATAAACAATTTGTTTTGTTGATCTTAACTTTTTGTTGTTGATGAAATATACACATGTAATTTACCATATATTTGACATTTTAAATGTGTTTTGTATACATTGTTTAATGTATACATCGATTATGATCAGGATTCCTGAAAAAAAATTAAAAAGACTTTCAATTAAATCTTATGCGGAATTTCAACTCGGATTACGACGGTTTTGATTAATGACGGTAACCCAGCAATGAATTACCATCGTTGACCTAGGTGTTGCTGTAGTAGATTAATTATTAAAATGGGAAATATATGATGCATTCCAGTGAACTTGAAATAACTGCCGCTACATCCGTATATTGGACAATTTCTCATACAATTGGAGCTCATTCAATTTACTTTGTCATGATCTTCGCCAAATTGCTTCTTTTCCACATTGTAAATCTAGCTATATTCAATTCACGTGGCAGCATATTATTTAAATGAATCAGTAATTAGTCTCCTATTGAAATGAATCGGGTCATGTCATATATAGTATTTCATGGGATTGTGGTAATAAAAAAAAAAAGATTGCACCCTCATTCATCTGATTTACATGTAAAAATTCTACATAAGCACAGAAATGAACTTAACGTGTAAACTTAACTAACTATATTCAATTCACATGGCAATATATTATAGAAATGAATCAGTCATGTCATATATAATATTGTATTAGATGGATTATGGTAGTAGAAAAAACTGATTGTACCATAATTTATCTGATTTATACATTCACAAATTCTACATAAGAACAGATGTTGTTGAACACAGAAATGAATTGACACTGCTTGTAGAGAACGGTAGCATTGTAAATCTAGGTACATTCAATTCACGGGGAAGTACATCATTAAAATGAATCAGTCATTAGTCACCTATTGAAATGAATCAGGTCATGATGTATAGTACTGTATCAATCTGGGCACTGGTCATCAATATATAGTACTGTATTACATGTGGTAGAACTGTATTACTGAATTACATGTGATAGGGATTGTGGTAGTAGAAAAAAAGATTGCACCGTTATTCATCTGATTTATCTATGTGCAAATTCTACATACGAACAGATGTTGTTTGAACACAGAAATGAACGAAACTGCTTATAGATAACGGTAACATTGTAAATCTATCTATGTTGAATTCACGTGATAGTATATTATTGAAATGAATCAGTCATTAGTCTCCTATTGAAATGAATAAGGTCATGTCATATACAATATTGTACTACAAGGATTATGGTTGTAAAAGAAAAAGACTGCACCATCATTTATCTGATTTATACATTTACAAATTTTACATAAGAACAAGTGTTGTTGAACACAGAAATGAATTGAAATTGCTTATAGAGAACGGTGATTTCTTTCACTTACAATATTTCAGCAGTAATTAAATAATAGATATTTCCGTAAATATTGCTTTGGAATTTTACTGGCTGTTTAAATAATGAAAGGGCAAATTAGAACTAGACAATTTAATTTGTAGTTTTCTAAATTCATGTTCGAGTTAATGAAACTGAAGCTAATGACTTTCACAGGATTCAATTAATTAATTCATTATGTCATGAATTAAAACTTCTTACTTTTAAAAAAGTTTGTAAAATAATAATTATAAAACTTTTGTGAAACTTTAATTATATACGCTCATTTATAAAATCCAAATTATGCTGAAAATAAAAGTTTAAAATTAGGTTGAAGGAGTATCTTACAAAAATTTAATTATCCGACAAAAATTAATGTTTTCCAATTATGCTAGTAGTAAATTTATCTTATTAAATTGCGAATAAAAAATGCCGTCATTTTGTTAATTTAATTATTTGTTAAGAAAAACGGAACACTTTCTTATTACCATATTTTTCGGACGAAAATTTATAATTAAAATTTTCCCAACGATGACAGTTTAAATAACAAGTTACTTATGCTTAAATATTGATTAAAAAAAGAAGCTATTTCTAAAATCAAGAAAATCTAAGATTCAAACTATATGTACTACTCTGTCCAAAAAGTAAGACCAAAAAGTAAAAGTTGGCTTAAGTGCATTATGTCCGGAGGGATTACTTTGAAGGCGATAAAATAATTTTGGAAGAAATTGAAAAAAATAATTTGTGTTAAGTTTTGAGCACAGTAGTATGCTTAAATATTAATTAAAAAAAAGAGCCATCTCCAAAATTAAGAAAAGCTAAGATTCAAACTATATATAAGCTTGGCAAAATTATAATATTATGTACATTCTACAATGCCCCTGGTATGCAATTTCTTTTAATAATTGAAAACTATCTCAATATTTACGTAGGTCAAACATTTGCACAATTTATTCAAAGTTAAATATTAGACTCACTAAAAGGTTATTAAAATTCTAGTCTTTTACACAATGACTTAAAAGGAAGTATACAACAGGGAATTAATTGCATAATTCTGAAAGTGAAACATAAAATTTTAAACAAAGTGTAATTATGACATGTAATTAAACTGTGATGAATGTTTCTTTTAAAGATTACATAATTGTTTCCTTATAATTATTCTTGATACCTCATTATATAACGTACAACAATTGTAAAAATTTATCAAAAAATACATCATAAAAATATAATGAAAGCTTCCGTACATAACACTATCTTTATATATATATAATTCTTCTGTACATGTGTTTGTCACAGAACTCCTCCTAAACAACTGCACCGATTTTGATGAAATTTTTTGTGTGCATTTGAGTGGGTCCCTGGATGGTTTAAATTTACAATTGAATCCGGCAGGTGGCGCTGCAATCAATATAATTTCTTTTGTACGTGTGTTTGTCACTGAATTCTTCTTAAACGGCTGGAAAGAGTTTGATGAAATTTTTTTGTGTGTATTTTAGTGGGTCCCTGGATGGTTTAGATTCACAATTGGACCCGGTAGTGGCACTGAAATCTATATTTATATATATAATTCTTCTGTACATAGTGTATGTCACTGAACTCCTCCTAAACAGCTTGACGGATTTTGATGAAATTTTTTGTGTGTGTCTGACAAAACATTGAGAATGTTTTTATGCTTATTGTAAGTCGCCACCAGATGGTGCTGCAGTATATCAACTTCTATACAGTTCAACCAATCGCTAAGAAAATTGGTAATAATATGTATTCGAGTATGGAAAATATGTTCGCGTTATCTATTTTATTGGTACTTACTACCAGACCAGCATTTTCATCTTATATACCGTTCAAACGATATCCATGAAAAATTGGATGCACATAAATTAGAACTTGGTGACCATTTCTTCTTCCCCAATTTCTGGTGCGTGTATAGTTACTTACAAAATAAAAAGTAGGAATTACCGCTATCAGCCATATATCACTGGGACTTTTTTAAATTCACTAGTTAGGGAATTCTGAGTTTTTGCTTCCCTTTTATACATGAAATAAAAAGTCTTTTTTCATAGGGAAACTGTTTGATTTATTAATAATAAGGCATCATTTTATGTCTTCAAGATTTCCTAAAGTGTTTATTGCATTTATGCTATTTGTAACAATTCCTGTGACTACGACTAGCGCTGAGCTATCATTCTCGAAATTAAAAACCTACTTAAAGAATTATATGTAAAAGACAGATTACACAATTAGGCTATTATATCCATCGAACATTCCATGACTTGAAATCTGAACCCTTATGCTGTCATTGACACTTTTGCAGATCAGACTCTCCCAAAAAATATTTTTAATAAATAAAATATTTACAAAAAAATCTGTAATTTTAATTCAATATTCCCTTTAAAATTTCATAACAGGAATGAAAAATAATCCCTTTATAAAAACGAAATAACTTTATTAAAAAGAAAATAGAATGATGATACTTTGCATTTAAGGGCTCCCATTCAAAAAATTTGCCACCGGCCTCAGATGGTATAGTTACGGCACTGAATACATCTGGACTCGCATATGAACTGCAGCTTTCGAGGAGTTAAGATCTAGCCTCTTTATTCTGTAAATAGTGTAACATAGAGTTAACTTCAATAATAGTTGATGCATTGATGTTGTCTGCTTTCATAAGTTAAGTAGCATTCGAACTCCTAAGAAAGTTACGACTTAAAAAAACGTTGAACTTCCAAACAACATCGAATATAGAAAGTCGTTGTTACATCGTGCATTGGTCGGTAATTGAAAGTGTGAAAAGAGCAAGTCTCTTTAAGAAAGAATTTACACAGGTTCGCAGAAAGAAATATTGAAGTTTACAAGAACAGGCTAAGTGTTAATTTTAAATTTTCTTGATCTGAAGAATTTCAAAACGAAAATGAATACATAAGATCTTCATTCGCGCAACAGCCCCATGGTGCTCCAAGTCCATCAAGTCTACCGTCAGAATTCGAGACAGGAGATGTTTCCTTTTTTTTTACGGGGTTGGGTTGTCGACCATACGCTCAAAGCTCTACAGTCATATTAGACTGGGACTTACGGTTTAAAGTGGATTCCGAACTACTACAAGCATCCATGGCCTTCTGGTACTCGAACCCGAAACCTATGGCACTGAACGCCAATTACTCGGCCATCAGGACCTTGCATAAGATCTTAAAGCAATCAAAATTAAAATAATATTTTGCAGCTCAGTGACTAAGTTAATCAGAAAAATAAGACTGATAGTAATAATCAAATGATAATAATCAAATCAAATTAATATCAAATGATAATTTTAATATTTTTTTAGAACATCATAAAGAAACATTAGAAAACTTGGATAAATTTGCAAAAGTCTGATGATGAGCTTAAAAAAGAAATCGAAGCTTACTTAGAATATACAGATATAACCTCTTGTATATCGCGAGGAATTAGATATTTTGGGAACTAGAATAAAACTCTATATTAAATATATATAAAACTCTATCTAACGGTGCTACAATACCTGAAAGAAACATAAAAACTAGCACAAAATTAGCATGAATACCTTTAGATAAAGTTTATGGTGATATTTGTAAATTTCAGGTATTTTTTTACCTCAGTAAAATACAACTATCCATAAAAAAATAGTCTCAAGACATCGAAAATTTTAATTACTTTAAAATTTTACTTTCTGATTAAGCTGCAGCCGCAAATAGTGGTCTTCTCTTAATGAATAAAAATTATAAAAAACCGGTTGAAATTCTGAAAGATCGATTTGGTAAAAAAAATAATAATAATTACCACGCATCCATATCGCTTATTAAATTTAGAACAACTTCGAAACAACCAATGAAATATGCTCTTTGAGAAAATTATCTGGGGAATAATAGTGTAAATACGAAGTCTTAAAAGCGATTCAAAACTGCATATTAGTAGACTTCGTAGAATTAACTCCGATTCATATGCTATTACTACTACCCATTCTGTATGTATGCATGCATGCATACATATTTCATGCATATATATTTCACATATTACATATACATATTTCTATGTATGTATGCATTTGCAATTTAGTAGCTAAAATGAATCTAATGTAACATATTTATTAAATTTTCTTAGGGATGAAATATATACGCGAGGAAAATAATTGAATGCAACTTCTATTGATTTTAAGAAAACAAAATCTTATGAAAATTAGGTAAAACAAAATTTATCAATATATACTAATTTGGTGAAAGGTAAAACTTCTTCAATTTATACTTTGAATACATTAACTGAAGCAAATTGCACATTTTGAAATAAAAACATTTGTAATTTAAATTTAGAGCAACGTAAGAATTCTTTGGGTAAAGAAGATAAATGCTTGTCATGTTGTAAAAATTACCGTAACGCTATGATTGTCAGATACACTATTTTTAAATCTAATGAGCTTTAGAATTCTTTATGTACCGAGACAAACAACTGAGATAATTCGGCAGCTGAAAACTCTAGTGTTCTCTTTATTCTCTGCTGGGAAAGACGAGACGTCTGGATACGGAATATTTTTTCAAACATTTAGATGCAAGCTTGTTAGTAGAAATGAAATTTCAAGCTTTCAGTTCTGTTTAGATTCTGCAGCTGCAAGAATGTTTATTACTAGGGATTTGGCGTGCAGTCCGGAGTTGGAGATCAGAAGTGAGGAATAACTAAAAATTATTAGCTTTGAGGGTACAGGAGATGCTCTGCCTACATTTCAGAATAGAGTACGCTCCTTATTTACAGAAAAGAAAGCTGAGTCTACGTGGAATATAGAGGCGTTAGAATTGAAACCATATTCTCAAATATAATGGTGTCACCTACTTTAGAATTACGCAAATGATATTAAACATTTGTGTAATTTTTCAGACGTTTTTAATTATTTAAAAGAAGGAAATAAAATAGATGTATTAATAAGTAGCGATTATTATTGGTCAAGCATGACTGGAAAATGTAAACGTATTTCACCAATTGTCGTCTTAAATGAAACTAAATTTGTACAGACATTCTATGAAAGATTTTCTAATACTTTTAATTCAAATTATCTATAAAATGTTATTAATTAAAATTATCTATAAATGTATGTTTCAGTTTAGGATGAACGCAAAGATGATAAAACTTGAAATGAACTCCAAAAATTTGGCATCTTAGAACTTTGGGAATTACGTATTATCTAATAGATAAAAAATTGTATGCTAAACAAATGTTGGAACAATTTAAGGAATCTATTATATTTAATGATAATTGATATTAAATTAAACTTTCTAGGACATTTGAATATGCTGATCTTCCAAATAATTATAATGTTGCAAAAAAGATTTGAATATTGAATTAAAATATTTAGGAAGAATCCATATTTGTTTAAAGACTGAAACGCAGATGAATATTTGGTCTTAGTAAAAGAGAAAGTTGAGCCAAGAAAATCAATTCGTCTAATAGGAATTTGCCATATTATTTTCAGCATCACTTTAGTAATTCGAAGGATAAATAAACAACTAAATTACTTGTTTTTTTTAAATTCGACTTATACTACATCAAAACATCTGTAAGTGATATACTTTTTCCAGGTCCAAACTAAAACAATTTATTTGATACATTGAAATTTAGGTGAAATAATATCGCGCCGGTGACGAAGATTAATTTATACAGTTAATTTCGCAGAAAATGATAATATTACACGAGTTTTGAGGGTTGATCAACTTCCATAGGATCAGGACATTTCCATAAAACTCGAAATTTAATTTCAGTTTTATTTGGAGTAATTATCAAACATCTTGTTAGAAAGTTTGAAATTCTAAATTGCATAACTGGTTTATGATAAATATTTCAATGTATGTAGAGGATTTAGTGTTAGGTGTATTGACAGCAGAAAAAGCTTTAACATTAGATGAAGAAATCAACCGATATTTTTCTAAAAGCTAAGATGCTTTACGTCAGCGATTCTCAACCTGGGGGGCGCCAGTCTCCTAGGGAGGGGAAGAAAACATTAAATAAGGGCGCGAGCATATCAAAAAGAAAATATTATTGCAACTAATTTACTAGAAGGAAAGCAAACATTCTGATATAATAAAAATTAAAATACATATTTACAATGATATAATACACTTAATAAATTCCATTTTATCAGAAATGCGGAAGTTTAAAAAATATTAATGATTGCCTTGAACTTGTTTTGCAGAGCAAAGTTTTACTTAGGAAGGATACCATATTAAAAATAAACACTCTGAGTTCTTTTCTATATTTAGCGGAAATCTATATTTGTTTTCAAAACAGCCATCGTAGAAAATCTGGATGTTGAAAATAATAATAGCATACGCAATGCTATTTATTGCTTTCAGTAAAGAAAGAGAAAACTCTCATTCTGTAAAGTGAGAAAAATCAGCATTCGCTAGTGCCCAAAATTCAACGAGTGATTTATTTTAAGTTGTCTTTTTTATTTATTTTGGTTTTTTGCTTCGCAGTCGTCTAATGATGTAAATTTATGGACAGATTCCAATATTGTACTGTACTGAGTTAAAACTTCATTCTGTATATGGAAATATTTTGTCAATATTACAATTATGAAATTGCAGAACTTGATAAATCCAAAGAATTGGAAACATTATAGAGTGTGAGTCAATCCAGCTGATCGTCTTACTAGAGGAATTACGATAATATATTTTGAAAATGATGCGTTAGTTCTGGTTAGCTAAAGACCAAAATGTATGGACTCAGGAAAAAGGAATCAAGTTCGCTGTGAAAGAAGCTTTGTTTTGTTAAAAAAAAAATAAAATAGAAGAAAAATAGTTCCTATAAATCCTTGTATCGTAGATTCTACAGAATCATTCATAGAAATTAAGGAATTTAGTTCTTCATTTAAAATTACCAAAATATCATTTTCAATAAAAAGACTTATTTTCAATTTAAAAAACTCAAATGAACGTGTAGGAAATATGTCTGCTGAAGAAATTACAGAATCTGAAGAATTTTTGATAAAGTATTGAGTTGTAAAATATAAAGTATTAAAGTTGACTTCTTATCAAGAAATCAGGAAAAAAAAAAAAGTGAATCTTTCAAAGTAAAGGGAAATTAAGAAAACTTTCGAAAATTTATAACTTATGGTCTTATTTTAATGATACTAATTTATTAATATTGATAGTGCACTTTATAAAACTTACTTTTCTTTCAACGAGACTAACACAATCTTACAATCCGAAGATACAATTAGAATACAATTTATTATTTATTTTTGAGAATATTTCAATCCTCACCTTCTTCATTGTTAGATAGATTTTGCTGGATCGAATTATAAAAATTGATAAGTACAGTACATAAAAATAATATATTGTTTCTTTTACGTGTGCTATAACTAGAGCTGCATACTTAGTTATGACATGAACATGACAACAAAGTCCTTCTTGCTAGTTTTACGTCGATTAATTCCATGATAAGACATGATGCTTATTAGACTATATATTCTGATAATGTGAATAATTTTAAAGCTGATGAAAAAGTGTTGCAGTGTTTTGTTAAAATACTAAGACAGCTAAAATTGCAATATTTCATTTACAATCAAGCTGTAACAAGGAAATTCGTCCTAGAACATAATCCATGGTAGGAAGGTTTCTATGAACTATTTATTGGCAGGTGTTAAAGATTCTTTACTAAAATGTTTAGGACATGCTCTTCTCACAATTGAAGAAGTGTCAAAATTCTTTACAGAAATTGAAGCTGCTGTAAAAATGCGTCCTCTAATGTACAGTTCTAATGATTTAAAGGGAAAAGAACCTCTGACACTTCATTTCCTTCACTCGGGAAGAACTGAATTCAGCTATCCGTTACATTTTGCTGTTGTAACCAAGATTTCAACAAATGAGTTCTTTCTTAGAAGAAAACAGTTAAAAATATGTCAAAACAATTATGAATTACGTGGAAAGATTAATATGCATTTAGACTTCATATCAATTTTTAATTTCCTAAAAAACTCAAGAACTTGAAAATTGTAGATGTCGTATTGATTGATGAAACTTTTGAATGCAAGTTGTTTTAGGATTTAAGAATAATTAAGGAAGTTATTCAAGGAAGAGACAATCTCATACGTGCCTGTGTAATAAAAACCAAAAAAAGAGACTTTTCAGAAAATCTATAAGTTACTATATTCTATTGAATCAGAAGTAGTGGATTTTATATTTTTGAATATTTTATATAGATTTTTTTGCTTGAATTTATCTTCTTTATTGGAGAAATTATTTATCTGTATTAAATGTTCTATTGAGTAGCAATTTTCAATAAAGTATTGCGCTTATGAATGTTTTTTAAATTTGAATGCTTATTTTTGTTTGTTTTGAATGTTTACTTTAAATTTTTATAGCATGCTCAAAATATAAATACTATAATAATTGTTTAATTGCTGGTATTTTAATTATTTTTATTGAACAACATATAATCACAGAAAGAATTGTTTAGGGAATTACATTTATATTTATAAGCAAATGCCATGATGAACAAACATAAAACTATGATGAATAGTAACTCACAGATTGTGTCTTCGACATTTAAATTTTTCAATTTCTTAATTTTATGACAATGGTTGCTAATCTAAATTATTCAAATGTTTGTTATAATATTATACTGCTGGTGATTGAATTACACATTACTTGTGTATTATATTACGTATGCACTCTTGAAAAACTCCAAACTGTTTGAATTTGTAAGCCTTTCAGCTCGACACAAGGTAGGTATAGTTGCTGAAATATAGTTCTAAAAATTCATTCTACTGGACTTACAGGAAAACAGCAGTTGTAGCGGTGTTAAGATCTACCTTTTTTACCTTAAAAATAGACCAACATATAGTAAAGTTCAATAAATACGTCCATAAGATAAGTAGTATCGGAACACATAAAAAGTATGAAGACATAAAAAGTATTGAACCGCTGGCAAACATCGAATACAGAAAGTTGTCGCGTAAAGAAATAAAGCTAAGTTTCCTTATATAAAAATAATAATAAATAGAAATAAAATTCATCAAATGATATCTAACATTTTTCACAGTAAACAATTCAAAAGAGTGAAATTCATCTGATGTTACATAAATATGCATTTAATATTAAGTATAAATATTTTTTAGTTTATAAAGACTATTCAATAAATAAATGTATTTTAAAATTGTTAATAATTTTACAAGAAATGTGCAAGAAAATGCGTGCAAATGTTCCTGAAATTTAATCAAATTAGAAATAAATGCCAAATATTGATATTCATTTCCAATTGTTCGTTTAATTCTTTTTTTTCTTTTTTTTTTGTTTTTGTTTTTTGAGATGGAATATTAGAAAGACATTTTGCTAGAAATATTAGAGAGAAAATGTAAAGGGTGTGTAAAATAATATTTGTGCCTTTTGTACAAATGAATAGTATTTGCGTTATGTAAGTAAGAATTGATTAAATAGACAACTGTAATTTTATAAAATTCAGTTGTTTAACTAATCGATTTCTGAGCTATATGTTTTTTTAAAGTTATATTTGAGTCACAAAAACAATTTTTATCTGTATCGTTTTATTTTCTAAACCTAAGGACGGTTAGTTTTCATCTAGTTTTCAAATTTGCAAATAATGTATCCGAATATGCTTGAAATACTATTTAGTCTTTCATGTAATTTATCATCATGTTATTGCCCTCTGATCATTCTTTTGATTGGATTAATTTAAAATAATTTGAGAAAAAAAATTTGAATGAAAGGGAAATAAAATTAATTAACTATAATTAAAGTGTACCATAAAATATTTACTTATTTAGAATTACTGTAGTTATTCTATTTAATGATATTTTATTTTGATTTCTTAATTATATTTATTGAATGTTTCTTCAATCTTCAATTATATTTTATAGTGGCAGTTTATAAAGTAACGCTTTTAAACTAATTAAAAAAATAAGCTTCTGGTTATGAAACCAGCCATAAAAATATTTTTAGTAATGAACACAGTAAAAATTCTTCGCTACATTATTTTTATATATTTTTCCTATGTCATAATTATCTATTAAGTCTTTTATCACATATATGTATAATCTCCTAATTATCAAGCTTTTATTCTCCTGTTTTATATTGTATAGTACAAAACCATAATTTATAATTAAGAATAATTAAGTTATTAACTATATAAATTACCTTTACTAAGATATTCTACATAATTTTTGTTATCTAGATTTTCTCAGTTTTGTTTGAACTATTTTAAGCATTTTATACTAAGCTCAATAACAATCTTCTTTATTAAAATAAAGCACATAATTTAATTTTTATTTAAAATCTCATAATTTAAATAATAATTAATTGAATTTTTATATTTGAATAGCATATATTTAAAAAAAAGGCTTGTATAAACATTTTTATTAAGTGATTAGATATTGAGTAGGCAGATAATATTATAAAGATCTTTGATGAGTTTAATTATTTATTTTCAAAATTAATTAACTTTTAAGGTACTTAAGCAATAATGAACTTCTTTTTCTAAATCTTTTTTAGATAAATAAAGTATTGTTTTATTTTAAACCTACCAATAAAAGAAGATGCACATTATCAGTTTTTAATTGTTTAAATTATTTTTTTACTTATTGGATAAAAAAAATGATTAAAAGACTTTCAATCATTTTAAATATAAACACCATATGTAAATCATTAAAAAATATTTATATGTCTCATTGGTTTTTATTATATTTCTGTTATATATTTGAGGTATCAAATAAATTATTTGGTTAAGATATTACAAATATTTGAATATTATCCATCAGTTAGGAAAATAAAAAATATCATTTATTTGCTAAAAATAAAGTTCTATTGATGAATAATTACATTGATGAAAATAAATTTTTTATGAAGACATTTTTCTTTGTTCTAATGCAGCTGGCAAACTCTTAGCTTTATGAAGACATTAAACTATTAAAATTTGTAAAACTCTAGCTACCTTTATTACATGGATACCATAATATATGTTATGACACTCATTATTTTTAATGTTCAAAAGCATGATGGGCGTGTGTTAAATATAGTGAATTTTATTTTCGTTGGTTTGCTACTATATATTTAGCATATACTAACAACAATCCCCATTAAAAGGGCAATGAAATGTTATAGGGATGGACTTAAGTGATAGATTTAAGATGATGAACTCATTTTTCCACTTAAAATTCAATAAAATTTACATTATCTTAAAAATATTTTATCTTTTGAGAATTTTCTGGGATGATTAGAAATTATTTAGAATGAAAATACTTTATTTAGGAAACATTAGAAATGTGATCCAGAAATTTTCATTTCATTCACAATTAAGATGATTTTTTAATTTCCAATGGCTAGGCTAAGAGTTACATAGAACAAATAGCTCCAAAAACAACAGAACTATCAAGAACTAAGAACAGAAAGAAGACCAGAGTCATTGCCTAATGAGCGATCTTATTTTCCAATAACCTTTTCTGTAGTTCCACGAAGTTTTTAAAATATTTTCAAATATTTTAATAATTAAGTTAATAAACAAAATGCATTATATTTCTTAGTTGAATAACAACAACTGCAATAAAAACTTATAAAGCGGGAATTTATCATTTAAAGAAATTGGGTGACTAAAATTAGGGGATCAACTATTTAGTGCCACTTACATAAGCTGCTTCCAATAATACTGCAATGATAAATGACACGCTTAAGGCTTAAGAGATACATGAACTGTTAGATAACTGCATTTTGCAATTAAGCTCAAAAGCAAACTTTAAGAACCAGGTCAGTATAAAACCCCAAGAATTCCCTTGCCCCCACAAATCCCATCTCTCAGCCCATTTGAATATCGCTTACAGAAACCAAACACAACCGCATTAAAAGGCACAGACTTTCAGCATTCACTTATTCACAGAATCATTACCAAAACCAGACGGACTGTAATAAGTTAAAGCGAGGCATTAGCCATGTTGCCCAGAACAAAAGCATCTGATCTAATTACTCTTCTTGCCCCTCAAGCAAACAGATGCCGGATCATCAATCCGGCGCTGGCTGCCTTCTGGTCCCACATTGAAAGGACAAAATGGATGGAAGCTCTCCCAGGGATTTCGGCAGCTAAGCAAATGAAAGGAAGTTCCTAGTGGGTTGCTCAACTCAGAAATGATTGCAACTGAAATTCGCAAATAAAGAGGCTTTCAGATTCCGTGAGTTTTGAAGGAAATTTTCTGTGTTCCGTTTAAGTTAGAAGAAATCCCAGTTTCATTAATTTGATTAGTTAACGTTTGTTTTATTTGATTTGTAGTAGATTTAAAAGAATTACTCGTGATGTACTAAACAGCCTTCATATAAAGTTAACTGCTATATAAAGTATTGAAAATCATTAACTACAACCTCCTCCTAAAATTAATATTCCTTTAAAGCCCTAAATTATACTTTTATATTTACGTATTATCTGAGATATAGAATAATTTACATATATTTGTATCAAATATTTCATATTTTCATACGAAACTAAAAATAATATGGTGGAGGAATTTATATTTTATAGTTTAGTGTTCATTAAATGTAGTTTATAAACTATATAGTTTTTTAATTTAGTAAATTGGAAGTGAAATAATTCTGAATTCAATTTCCAGTTAGTAAAAAGATTAGAAAGAAGGTTCCTAAAAAGGTATGTAAGCAACCATTGAATTTTGACATGAAAGAATGTTATTTTTCACTGATATTTGTTTTGTTTATTGTTTGTTTAGATCTCTTAATGAGATTTTCTATTTGTACTTATTTATAAAATGCAATGCATAGTGAATCGTTACCGAATATTACATTATTACGTCAATACCACACATAACAATACAACAATTTGAAAGTCAGAGAAATCGTCAATTAACAACGGATAAAAAATTAATCAAAAAATTTACAAATATCGCAAAACTAGTTTACATACAGAACCATATGATTATTCTTTTTCTTGTCCAATTATTCATTTGATGCTGCAGAACAGTGGTTAATTTTTAAGAAAAAAAGACTATTCTTTAATCATGGTGAGTCCAAAACTAATATTTCTCCCAATGATTATTTGCTTTTATTTATTTCTACTATATTTGAGATAGGTGTGAACAATATATAATATATAAAAATATATAATTTATAAATATATAAAATATATATATTAATAAAGGAATACATGGATGTTAGTGGATTTGATATTTTTCTCTTCATTCGACGTTAGTTGTCTTAGATCATAGAAATTATACATTTTTTCCCTACAATATTTAATTTATGATCAATAGGAATATTTATAGAAAAGGTACCTATGTTTTTATTGTTTGTGTTGATTACATTGGCATATTAATAGGTCCTGGGAAATAAAAAGCAGGATCCGGAGATTCCGTAGTTCAGTGGTAATGTGCACTAATAAATGTCTAGCACTCAGATTCGAATCTACAGATTATGCACTTTGAAATCCCTGCTTTCAGAAACCAAGAAACTTGATTGCGAATGTGATAGCATGTTTAAGCCTCTGACATTGAGAGTCAGGTTATCTAGTGAGAGGTTTCCCAGGCTTTATCCCATTTGACTTGCAGATACGACGAGTAACATCTGAAAGTCATCTTGGAAAACCTCAATGCTCCCAATTTTGTAATCAGGTATTTGTTTAAGGTATATATAAGCGAAATATAGAAAAAATAATGAGAATAATACCCATATGTATTTCTATATATATTTTATAATTTTTAAAAAATTACATATATAAAAAACATGAGCGAGGTTAAGTTGAACAGATCAGAATACGAAATTGTAAAAATAGAAATGAATTGTTTGGCGAAGAGGACAACCAAAGTCAAATTATCTGCTGATATATTTTATGATATAAATAAAATGGATACAGCATTAACAAGGGAACCATAAATTACACTCATGTCCATAAATTAAGGATAATTCAGAATCACACAGAAATTGAACTCTAAAATAAAAATTTCAAGTGTAGAATTATCACACACATCTTGAAGAAGAATCTGCAAATTACAGGAAACCACCAGATGGCGCGGATAGTACGTCACAATGACGAGAGTGTAAGAGAGGGGTATATAAGGAATAGTGGCAAAGAAGTAAAACTGTTCACAAGCGCTTTAAAAGCCTTTCAGTGCAATAACCGCATAGTTATGGCACAAAGGAAGCATTTGGATGATTTGTTACGTGGTAGAATTATCAGACGACTGGAATGTGGACGTACCCAGCTGTAAGTATCCGAGGAACTTGGAATCACCCAGAGCGTCATCTCCAGGCTTTGGCAACGATTCCAAGATGATGGTAATGTGAGTAGATGTTACAGCACAGGTCGCCCCTGAGTTGCAACGCCGAATGAGGACCGGTATTTAGCAGTTACTGCCAAAAGAAACAGACGGAGCACAGCATCAGACCTGTCTCGTCAGCTCTCTTCAGCTACCGGTACGACAGTTTCAAGGCAGGCCGTGTACAGACGCTTAGGGCACATTGGTCTATATGCTCGTAGGCCTGTCAGATGTGTTCCACATACCGCAACTCACTGTCGCCTGCGATTAACCTGGAGTAGAGAGCATGCATTCTGGTCACCGCAACAGTGGTCTTGTGTGATATTTTCCGACTAGTCCAGGTTTAGTTTGCAGTCTGATTCTCGCCGGACTTTCATATGAAGAGCGCCAGGTACCCGTTATCACCAAGAGAACACCATTGAACGACACCGTTACGGTGGTGCAGGATGGCTCATTTGGGGAGGAATTATTTTTAGTTCCAGAACTGACCTGCCTGTTCAGAGTGTAACGATGACAGGCCACATCTAACGGGATGTCATTCTGGAACAACATGTACGTTTGTTTCGGGGCGCCATAGGTGCTGAATTTCTGTTTATGGATGACAACGCCCGTCCTCACCGTGCAAACAATGTAGACGAATGCCTTCAATTGGAGGATGTCACCCGTATGGATTAGCCAGCATACTCACCAGACTTGAATAAAATACAGCATGTGTGGGATATGCTTGGCCGACGAATTGCAACCCGTCAACCCCCTCCCACCTGTCAACCGGAACTTCGGAGGGCATTGCTTGATCAGTGGTGTAATATTCCCCAAGATCAGATTGATAATTTGATACTCAGCATGCCTAGGCGTTGTAAGGCCTGTATTGCATCGTCCAGGAGACATACTCCATATTAACCATCATACTAACCATGTTATACTATTTTTTGTAAATAGGTCCTTTTTTGAAATTTGCTCCAGGGAGTAAAAATCGGAATTTTTATTAATTATGTCAAACATATAGCATCTTTTTTGCTCTTTACCTTTTTTTTAAAAATAGACTTTACAAATAAGTCAAATTTGTTTTGCTTCTGTCTCTTTCTTTGCCTGAACTTCATTATCCTTAATTTATGGACATGAGTGTAAAAGATTATAATAGCTAAATGATGTAAAAATATTAGCCTGAAAAGAAATAAAAAACGATTCCAAGTAATTTGATAATTTGAGAAATTCAGTTATAGTTCGTCTATGATAATGTGGCAAGTAAATATCCAGTAGAAGACCGGAAGAGGTGAAACGATTACTTGTCAGAGATGCTAGTCAGATATACGTGGCACAAAGTAATATTTACAAAAAAAGGTATAATATTTATTGACATTTTTTTTTATAATTTTTCTTTTCATGTTGTGTGATTATTAAAATTTAATATTTTATTGTGATTAAAACACTTCCAGGAAAAAAAAACACCTTTTTCTCTACCCATTGCACAGCTCTATGTGAATAAAAATGGTGTCCATAAATCCATAAAATAGTTTGTCTATTTTCCACAAAATGGGTGATTGAACTATACACAACATTCCCAATTATACAATACAAAAATGCACTCAAAACTACAAAAATACACAATTTTTCAAAATATAAATCTCAAATGTGATTTATTTTCAAAGCTTTGATTATATGATAAATGTGTCTTTGAAAGAATGGATAGTTAGATGTTAAAATATTGTTTTAAAATTTATTCAACAAGAAATAAATTAATTACAAAATATTAAAAATATTCTCTTTATCTCATTTTTAAGCAAATGATTTTAAACTGAAGAAAATCCGATAATTGACCTCTAAACAGATAATAAAAATGTGAATATAAAATTTTTTTTTCGTTCACAGTACACTGTTTTATTATGAGAGCCATAAAAGTTAGCTTTATCTTCTTTAAATTTATCTTTACAGATTTTATAATAAAAGCAAATTAATAGCAGTAACAAATATCTTTATAAGGAAATAAACAAAAAATATTAGAAATAAAATAAAGGATTAATCTGATTATGATAAATATGTTAATTAGTTAAAGTAATGTTAGTAAAAGTGATAATAAAACAACGATTTTGTTAATCTAGATGTATTTTAAAGACATCATTAAATGTATAAAAAACAGAATAAATATATTCTGGTAATTCTTTTCCTTGAAGGACAGAAATGTTGTTAACTATAAATAAATTGCGAATATTTAAATGATGTTATCAAATGAAATAGGATCGTTAATTACTGTTTGAAGACAGTTATGTTTTTTAAGACAAGATGTTTTTATATCTACACACCATAAAGAAAAAAATTATGTAGTTAGGTAACATTTCTATGCTGACACAATTTTTTAAAATTTGTGTTAAATGAGTTTTTTTAAAAGCAAAATTAAAACAATTTATTGTAGTAATTACTGACATTTTAAATATATTTGAATTCCAAGGAATTTAAAAGGAATGTTTGCAGAAAGTCTTTCAAAATAATATAAAATTTTTAGAATAGCCCGATTAGTTTGAATATATAAAAAAATTTGCATATTTATTAAACCAGAAAGTCCCAACTGGTAAAGAAATAGTTTTTAAATAATTATTATTACATAGGAAAAGGTAACCAAAAAAAAAATGTTCGTTATAAATTAAAGAATTTTAAACTGGAAAACATGTTGATATGCAGTTTCTGACACTTTTAAAAGAAAATTTTAGACATTATAAATATCTTAAATTAAAGATAATTGTAAATTCCCCATATTTTGTGAAAAAATTTTATTTAAAAATTCCTTTCATCCGTTAGCAAATAAGAGTAAAAAGCTATATATATATATATATATATATATATGATATATATAATAATTATGACAACTAAAATATATGACATCGATTATATACATATATATAACTATGATTTATGAGTATTATTTTGATATATAAACATGACTATGATTTATTTTGTATTAATTTTTCTTTCTTCTGTTTCATTGCAATAAAATTCTTCACAAATAAGAATAAAAGCATTTCATTATATTAAATAGAGCACAACATAACAGATTTATAAAGTTATATATCATATGAATTTAATAAATTAATTATAATTATATAGTTCCATGCTATATTATCAAAGGTATGATTTGCAAATTATTATGATGACATTTAAAATATGACATCCATATAAGGAGATAATTATTTTTTCATTCTTTTAGATAAACACGAAGACTAGAAAAGCTTTATTTTACATTACTTTGTCTTTCTTCTATTTCCATACAATAAAATTCTTAATTTTTTTTTTTTTTCTGCAACTATATAAAAGGGAAAATTAATTTTGAAAGACGCGTAGGAGAAATTCTAAGCACCAAGCTCTTACTTTAAATTGCTCTCACTTTTACCAAAACAAATATAATACAACTCAAAAAGCAACAACAAGAGGGAAAAAAGAATAACAATTCAAAGATACAAATAACATAAAACTCTATGGACTCCTTCAAGGAAATGTTATTTGGGATTTTCAGTATAGAAGAAAAAAAAAAAAAAAAAAACCCACTCCTGACAGTTCTCGAGATTTGTTGGAAGAACAACATCAACTCCATAATGCACTTTATTCCTGCTGCTGTTAAGAACAGGATGTCAACAAGAGAAAAGGAAGTATGACAGTTCTTGACATCGGAAAGGTTTTATGGCCGTGAAATGTCTGCGATTTGTTTGACTGGAAAACTGAATTTCAATCGTTTTTTAAAACGGCGCGAGCTCCTCACTTCTTCCTTTATTTCAAGAAAAGCGATAGTGCCTTGGAATGGTGTCATAGAATTTCCGATAGTGTCCTTTTTTCTCGAATGCAGATTGGATTTTTTTTCTGGTAGCAGTTATGGAAATGATAACTCAACTAAATGTGAAATTTAATGTTGGATAGAAATGGTGAATATTCATATCAAAATGAACATGTACAGTAGTCAACATAAAGGACAAAAAAAGGTTGCCTTGATCTTTATTTGTAAAAAATTAATATTTAATGCATATATGAAAAGAAGCTGACGTTGTATATTATGGCGTGAATATAAAAATATCATTGCCAGTCAGTTGGGCTTCTTAAATGATTAGGATTTAACGACTTGTCGAATAGAAAAGGTAAATATTCATATTTTTAAAGAGATATGATATTCATATCAAAATGATTATGTAGTTAACCTACAGGAGAAAAAAATATTGCCTTGGCATTTATTTGTAAAATATTAGTTATTTAGGGAATTTATGGAAAGAAAAGGACTACATATTAAACTATGCCTGAATATAAAAATATTATTGTTGTTCAGGGCTTGTTCAGTGCTAGTGCTATTGGTTTGTTAAATCATTAGGATTTAAAGGCAGATATGCATATATACATATATATACATATATCTGCTGTATATATATATATATATATACAGCAGATATGTAAATATAAAAAGTGATTGATTTTAATTAAAAAATTTCTCTTATAATTTATGACCCTTGAAATGTGTGCGATTTGTTTAACTGGAAAACTGAATTTGTTGAAAAGCGATAGCGTCTTGGAATAGCTTCATAGAATTTCCAATAGTGTCCTTTTTTCTCGAACGCAGATTGGATTGTTGTTTTTTCTAGTAACAGTAATTGAAATGGTAACTCAACTAAATTTAAGTTTAATGTTGGATAGAAACGGTGAATATCCATATTTTTAAAGAGAATGAATATTCATATCAAAGGGATCATATAGTTAACCAAAAGGAGAAAAATGGCTTGGTTTTATTTGTAAAATATTAATATTTAATGCATATATGAAAAGAAGATGACTAAGTGTTATAATATATCCTGAATGTAAAAGTATCATTGTTGACCATCGCCAGTCCTATGGGTGTATTACAACATTAGGATTTAAAGGCAGAAATGCAAATCAGCAATATTTTTCAAAGACATATAAATAAGCTAATCTATACCCGAATTTGAGTTTATTTATATGAGTTTAATATTAATAATAGTTAAATTGTATGAAATTTCAATTAAACTATAGGAATTTATATCTATTCTATTTCCTCCGAAATTATTATATCTCTTATTTTCAAATTTTCATTTTATCCTATTGCAAATGCTAATAGTGATTATTATATTGAGCAAAAGGTTTGGGCACAGTAGTATATTATACTTTTGTTTTGTTACTTATAATTTTAATTTCATAACAAAAATTATAATTCTATTGAGACAATTATCCATTTTGTTTAATTAGTGGAATATTTTTTGATTTACAAGCATAATTTTTTTTGTCCTTTCCACATTGATAATATTCTCTGTTTTCTGTTTACGTAAGATTTGATAACAAAGAATTTTGTTTGTTTTTCTTTGCTGATATAATTTTGCTTATGCAATTTAATACTTCTTTGAAAACAACAAAACATCAAAAATAAAAATAGTTGATAAATAAATGTTGAACTTTATCCTTTTCTTTTATTATTTTGCTCAATCTATTTTCAAATGATGTTTTTTAAAAAAAAAATTTTTTAATTTCTTTTATTTCAATGGTTGTTTGAAAGTATATTTTAAATTGAAAAATGTAACAACCCAAAATTAATAAAAAAGACAATATATTGTTTCTTGATCTTCAATTTTACAAATCTGTTTGTTTATGTGTTACGGTTATTTATCATTTTTTTATTTTGAAAAAAATATTGCCTAACAATATAAAACATCTGAGAAAAGATCTAATTCATATGCTCCTTAATTTATTATCTTCTAAGAGCTTTTTCCCTACTTTAATATTTTTCGCTTAAATAAAAATCATCATGCTTGCAAAATTTTACAAGTAAAGGGTAAATTATATCTGATGTTTTACACAAAGGCATACTTGAATAAATCATCGAATTTAAATATAATGAATAAAAAAATATTGTAAAGCTTCGAAAGTATATTTAAAAAATTGCTTTACATCTGCAAGTCATTCATGCATGTTAATATAGTAAAAAGATGAACTATATTTAAAATAGTTTGTACCAACAAATATTTATATTCTTTATTAACTAAAAGATTTACGCAACGAAGAATGAAAAGACTTTATGAAAAGTATGTTGTACTTTAAATGAAGAATTTAAATTTAGAAAAATAATACTAATATACAACCGGAAAATTTTTCAGTTATTATTTAACATCTAAAATAGCGTAAAAGAATTTCATGCCTAGTTATTTAAAAACTTCTAGGTGCATATCAACTATATATTACGCTGAGGAAGCAAATGTTTTTAATATGTTTTTCTTTTTTAAAAGAAGAATGCATTTTTATCAAGCGAAGAATTTCAAAAGTTGATAGTTTTGTAAGGAACTTTTTATAATAACTATCCATTTCAATATGTGGATATTTTATATTTTCCACTAATTTATTTCATAAATCTGTAAAACATGTATAATTCATGTTGATCCTTAAATCTATTAGAATCTAACTTCTAACTCCATTAGCGAACAAATTTCACTTGAATTAAACATGTTTTAAAGTAGTATTTTAAAATTGTCTTATGACTCTAATTCTATTAACTGAGATTTTATGAATTTAAATGGCCCTTTTAAGTAATTCATTTTAATACCATGAAGGTATTATTTTTTAAATTTATTTTTCCTTCTCCAATGACATATTAATGAGATGTGTTGTTTTGCTAATCTATAAATTTATTCTATAAGTATAGTAGGAAAAAATAAACATTTGTCTCGTTAACTTTTCCAAGATATATGGGGTTTAATTGGTTTTATTACTGTTTTTGTTTTGGTTAAGTATCTATAACTGTATATTTTAGGCGTTTTTATAACTTAACTATTAAATTACTTTTGGAAAATTTTGAATTGAGAACTTAGATTTCATTGGTCCATCCCACATTTATTTACAGAGATATAAGCTATATTATAAACAATATCTAAAATAATAATTTTAAGAATTCATTTATATCGTGTAAATTTCGCTGTTTGTTATGTTATAGTATGTAACATAAAAAATCAAATTATTAAAAAATAATTTTTTTAAGGTCCCCATTGATTATTTCTTAGTAATTATCCTTCAAAAATTAGTGAAAAATTGAAAAAATATTACGAATTCTCTAAGGACTTTTATCCATTTTTTCCAGGAAGAATACAATATTAATTCTAAACAAAGAAGCAAGAAATGTTAACAATATATCTTGTCAAGCATATAAATTTTTTAAGAAGGGATAATGCTACATGATTGTATTGCTAAAAACATCTAACCTTCCATATTAAATTAGTGTTTTTTTTTCTCTAGTGGGCTTGAGATTTCATTCATGATCAAAAACTTAAAAAAAGGAAATACTGTTGTGTTTATTTTTATAAAAATGTTATTTATTTACAAGTTTTTTATTATTAAATAATAATACTGATCTATTCTGAGAAACAAAAAAGAAATTGCAAACAAAATGGATTTAAAATTTTACAAAAAAAAAAAAAAAAAAAAAAAAAAAATGACACTTTAACAAATTGTACCATTCAAGCTTAACATTTTTGCTTCAAGGCAATTGAAGAAAAAATAATATATAGGGTCCTTTTTTTTCAATTCCTTCTAGTAGCTCCCACTCTCCCTATATATATCTTGTTCAAATTTTCAATCGTTCATAAATAATTTTTATTCCTCCACTCAAGTTCAAATACATTTTTCTTGAACTTGTAGTGGATGACACTTGTTGTTAATACAGTTTATTCAAATATTAAATCAGTAATTAAATTTAATTAATTAGTTTTAGTTTTTTTTAGATATAAGTTGCATATATCTACCAATAGATGGCGCCAGATAAACTTAAAAAAATGAACGAAAATTATTTATAAAGGACGTTCTGTAATATAATGAAAAAAAAGTAGGAGGTGACTTTAAATTTTTTTTTTTTTATATTGCTTGTTTAAGAATTAAACGTGTGTTTGAAAAAATGTATTTAATTCAATAAACTAAAGGGTATATTAGAAAATGTTTTTTAAATATTACTGCGTGCAAGTTAGGTAAAAAATCTTATTAAAATGATATTAAAGTCCTGATAATGTAACTGAGTATTCAAGATTATTTTAAACATCTGAAACTTATATTTTAAATTCTCAAACTTAAAATAAATTACATATAAATTTTAAGATCTAAAATGCGAAGGATACTTTTTAAAATTTAAATTTAAATATTGTTTCTAAACAACTTTTATACGCGCAAAGCTAAGTAAATATAAAACAATATTGATATTTTGTTTAATACTCAGAAATATATCTTCAGAGAACAGGCTCTTTAATGTAATTTTCCTACATTATAGAATGCAATTTAAAACCAAATATAACTTTGACGGCTACATTTTTAAAATTAAAATAACCTAATTAGTTTAATAAACTTAAATAACCTAATAGTTTGTAATTTTTCTATTCCAAACAATTCATTAAGATCATCATAGAAATTGCGTTCTTTCTAAAGGATTCTTTTTTACATTTTTTTCATCTTATATTGAAGTTTTTATATATTTTTGCCTTTGTATTTGAACTTAGGCTTTGAAACTTTCTAATATATATTAATCTATCATCTGTAGCTAAATTTAAAAACTAGTTTCTATAGTTGTCTAGACAATGTTTTTATCATTCAAAGCAGACTTTCTGCTTTTTGATAAGCCTATTGTATGTCGATTATTAGAATTAAAAAAAAAAAAAAAATGTATATCTTTTCCAACGCCAAGTTTTACATTACAGCAATTGCCTAATTAAACTAAATTCTGTGTGATAATAAATCATAACAATATATATTTTATGCATGTGAATTTGTCATGTTGAATTCTGTTTAGTAAGTCACAATTCCTAAGCAAAAACTGAAGAACTTCGAATGTTTAAAAATCGAATGTTCTGCTGGGTTCAGTTTAGCAGGTTACGATTCTCCAGACAGAAAAAATCATTGTTTCTTTCTAGTTTTAAAAATGTTCCAAGCCAGTAGTCATTTTTTGAAAGAAATAACTAAAGAAGAAAGTAATTATGGCATTGATCGTTTTTCTTTTGACGTCTCAGACTGCTTCAACGACAGAAAAGGTATTGTAAACCAAGCTCTAACTGAAAAAGGCCTTTATTAAAAGTTCCCAACTAATCTCGTTAGGAAAAAAAACAAAGAATAACAGAATTTGGGTACATCATAAATAACTATATTTACTAATTAAACCTAATTGTGTCCAAATTCACTTGACAGTGCTTTCGATAAAATTGGAGGTATAAGGTTATATGAAAATAATATAATCAGACAGGATCAGTGCAAAACATTTTTAACAAAATTACATTAATTTTTTTACATAATTACATTTCTTATATTATATAATTTTAAAACTTAAATAACCTAAATGTGTTTGTTATTTTTTTATTCATAAGCATTTAATTAACAGCTTCATAGAACTTACATTCATTCTAAAGAATTCTTTTTTCATTTTCGCTTTCTTCTTGTATTGAAATTTTAAATATTTCTCTCTTTGTATTTGAACTTATGTTTTTAATCTCTAATTATGATTAATCTGTCATCTGTAGCTAAATCTAAAAATTGGTTTCTCTATAGTTGTCTAGACAATGTTTTTTGCTAGTGTCACTATTTATGCTAGTGTTTGTCGATTATTAGAAATACTTTTAAAAAGAGGCATTTACTTTCGAACGCCAAGTTTTATACTTCAGCAATTGCCTAATTAAACTTAATTCAGTCTGACAATAAATCATAATATATATTTTATGCATGTCTGTTTGTCCTGTTGAGTCCTGTTAGCAGGTCACAATTCCCAAATAAAAACTGAAGAACATCCAACGTTTTTTAAAAACGAATGTGCTATTGTGTTCTGTTTAGCAGATCACAATTCTCCAGACAGAAAAAACTCATTGTTTCTTTCTAGTTTCAGAAATGTTCAAAACCAATTATCATTGTTTCATAGAAATAACTGAAGAATGAAAGTAATTATGGCATTGTTCGTTTTTGTTTTGACGTCTGAGACTGCTTCAACGACAGAAAAGGTATTGTAAACCATGCTCTAACTGAAAAAGGCATTTATTAAAAGTTCTCAACCAATCTCGTTATTAAGAAAAGCAAAGAATAACTGAATTTGGGTACATCATAAATAATTTTATTTACTCATTAAACCTAATTGTGTCAAAATCCGCTCACAGTGCTTTCGATAAAATTGGAACTATAGTGTTGTATGAAGGTAATGTAATCAGAAAGTTTCAATATAAAATATTATTTTGCCTTGAAGAAAGAAAGGTATAAAACTTGAAAACAACCATATAAAGTCATGAAATTGTATGGTTTATAGGGCAGTAGTAGGGGCATGTTTGACCCTGAACTATAGAAACAAGGAAAAATTTTTAGTATGAGGGGTGAATAGGGAATAATATGTTGTAGCTTGCTTAAAGCAACATCTGTGTTTTTCTTCTTTTTCTTTTTTTCAATTCCTTCTATTAGTTCACGCTCTCCCTATATATATCTTGTTCAAATTTTCAATCGTTAATAAAATACTTTTTATTCATCCACTCAAGCTCAAATATATATATTTTTTTTAGCTTGTCGTGGATGACACTTGATGTTAATATGGTTTTTCAAATATTAATTCATTCATTAAATTTAATTAATTAATAATATTTTTTTTAGACTTAAGTTGCATGTATCTAATAATAGATGTAAGAGGAAAATTTCAACTTTATTTGTAAAGGACTTTTCTGCAATATAGTGGGAAAAAAGTAGGAATTGACTTTAAATTTTTTTTTATATATAACTTGTTTTTTCTTTCTTTTCTTCGTTCTAGACGAGAAAAGGTGAATGGAGCAATAATGTAACGATGCAACGTTTGAATCTGATAAGATTTGTTGAGATTCACTTCGACCTATATCGTTTCACTTCGTCACCATATAGATCATTGTTTATCCTGTAGATAATGTGGGAAATAAACAGTGATACAGCAGACAGAATAAACATCTTTGCCTTCCAATTTACGATATGTTAATTTAGGTGGATTTAAAGTCATTTTATCTGTAATATGCATTTTAAGATAAACTTTAAAGTGTCAATAATTAAACATGTAAGTACTTAAAAGTGTCAATTAAAATAAGGTCTTGCTTGTAATGCTTTCTTTTTTACGTTTATTCTTCGAAATTATTCAATTAAATATATTTTGGGGACATTTTAGCTAATTGTTTTGCGAAAACTTATACTTGGTATCTATATTAAAAAATAGATGTGAGTTGTCAATATAAGTTTTACACGAATTTTTGTATTTTGGTAGTTGTTCGGAATCCACTTTAAATGGTATGTCCTGGTATAATATGACTGTAGAGCGTTAAGTTTAGAGCAGAAAACCCTACTCCATAACAAAAGAAAAATATGTCCTGTCTCGAATTCTGCCAGAAGGCAGATGGCCTTGTCCCGCTATGGGGCTGTTGCGCCAATGATGATGATATTGATGATGTTCATATTATACGATTTCACATAGAATTTAAAGAATGACTTTTCATAATTATTTACGATTTAAATTATTTTTCTTATAATTGCAAGCAATATTTTTATGAATTTTCTTTATTATTTTTGAGATTTAAACTATACATTACATTTTTAAGAACTAAAATATTATTTATTTTTTTATAAAAAAATAATAGATTCAAAGACTCCAAATAGAGAATAATTTCTATATTGGCAGAAATTCAATTAAAAATAAATTAATTTTTTGGTAAAAAAAATATAAAACAATTATTTTTGAAAATTAAGTAATCAGTTTAATTATTTTTTATTCTTTAAAACAGCCCTCGAAAATCATTGCATAAATACAAATATAACATATCCATAAAATTTTATTTCAGAAAATTATTATTTTTTTTTCATACTTCAGAAATTATGCAATTATAATATTATCTTGGATTTATAAAATCAAAAAGAACTAGAATTATTATTAAAAAAATATTTGTTTGCCATTTGAAAATTAAATTACTTGAAAGATATTTTAAAAGAAAATTATCTCTTATTTACAAACTAATCTCTCAACTAAAAAAAATAAATAAATTGTCAAAATATTCACAAAAGAGAAAAAATTCTGAGAGTCAAGTACGCTTTTATTAAATTACTTCCTTTTATTAAGTACTTGCATAACTTATTCCTAATAAATAAAATGAAAGGATTCTTAATTAAATATATCTCCATCTGAAAGTAATATACTTCGTATTCGCAACTTATGGGACGTCGTAAAATTATTTAGTTCGAATTCCGGAAATTCACAACCAAGATGAAAGCACTAATAAAACACATACAAAAAATATTTCTTTATGAGAAATTAAAAGAACTGTCTAAATAGAGAAAAAGCAAAGTGTCTCTTCTAGAAGTTATCTTAATTAGTATTTTCAATTTGTTAATAGTCTCTTTTTAAAAAAAAAATTTTGATAAAATATAATTAAATTTTGGGAATCTCATTGGTATAATAAAAATAGCTGTAGTTTTTGCGAGTGAAATAAGCAATATTTATATTTTTGTTTAATATATATGCAAATATAATTCTCAAGAGAGTAAGATATGGAAATCTTCGCTTCATTTCAGTTTGTTTATAATTAGCAAAACATATCTGGCATAAAATTAAGCAGTGCAGAATGTAAATACTTTGAAAGAAAAAAAAACTGGCAACGAATAAAATGAAAAAAACTTAAAACAACATTAATGGAAAGAATAAATAACCATCAAATAAAGCTCTAAAAGCTTTTGAGCAGTATTTTATTTACTATGATTTTAAGATGTAATTGTTTTACTGTCAAACAGTATTCGAGTAATAGCTTTCGAGTAATATTTAATTTGCTATGATTTTAAGAAGAAACATTTTACTGACAAGAAATACGTAAAATAGTTTAACTAAAAAAGAATATGATAAATATATCAAATTTAACTATTCGCTTTCTTAAATTTAATGCATTTGTTTATGATATAAATAAAAAAAAATAATGATATATAAATTAAAAAAAATTTAAAATAAAATAATTCATGATTAAATATAAAATTTTTAAATTTTTTGTAGAAAATACAAATTTAAAAATAATATTGACGTTTTTGTAAATGAATATATTTTTAAAGAATATTCATATTGTTGCATTATATAATTTAAAAATTTAAATTATGAAATAATTGTTTTATTAAATAAAAAGATATTAATTATATGGATGCAAAATAATTCTATCTGGAATATTTTGTATCCATATTTTCTAGGTTATTATATTTTTGCTCAAATTTTAAAGAGAAGGCCATATCATCCTTTATGCAAGTAAAGTAGGGTTTTTCCTTTAAAACAATATTTCTCCTTTATAACAGTAGAGTATGATATATTCTTTACTGTAAGTAAATTTAGTGTAAAATATTTAAGCCCATCAAATATTGTTAAAATACTCTAACTATGTAGTATGTCTTACCAAAAAGTTTATTTATGTAAACCATAATAAGAACACGTGATATTCACTCTCTTTTATTTTAATGTTAATTTTTTTTTGTCTTAAAATGCATACAACTTTAACATTTAAAATATTTAGTTGCATTGGGCATTCTGTATTTCTTTACAAGAGAAGAAATATTACTGTTTCTTCCATTTATGTGCTCACATTTCAGACTGTAAAATATTTGGACATATCTGACATACATTGTAACACCTGTCTCAACAACGCCCCTCTGGGAAGAAACAAAGTAATGCGAGCTACACCTCAAGAATTGCTCTTCTATGACTACAATTCACTGTTACAAAATGTGCAGATCTTTTTCCCTCAGTGGTTTTATCTTACATTCTACGGTATCAAAATGAATGTTTAAATCTTCGTTTTTTTATTTATAAAACTTATAGAATATGTGTTAAACTTCTAAATAAAGCAATTATTTTAAGTATTAGATGAAGTACTTTTGAATTAGTTTTGAAACAAACAATTAGTTAAAATTCTTGGAAACTGAAAAGAAAATTGATGTGAAAATGTAATTTTAATATATAATAAAATATATATATTTTTTTCCAATGCAGCTGGCAAACAGAAATGGGCGTCTTGGATGCCTTAAGGCAAGCGCTGCACAGACCTTACTCACTTTGTATTACCCAGGGGGCACGTGTAACTTGAAGATAAGCCACGGACGCGGAGTAACAATGACCCCGCAACGCTCTATGATCCTATTAGACCGGGACCTACGATTTAAAGTGGATTCCGAACCACTACGCACATCCATGGCACCTCCGGGACTCGAACCCGAAGCCTGTGGTACAGAGCGCCAGAACGCTAGCCACTCAGCCATTCAGGGCCTATCTAATAAAATATACATATATAATTATATTTCTGTTAATATTTGCAGGGTAATTTTTTATATTTGATATACCGCAAACTTTTAATTAAATGAAGTTAAAATCACTTTCAAAAAGAAAAGTCTTCTAACTATTTTTCATTTATTACTTTATTAAATTCAAATAAGACCGTCATTTAATATTAATGTTTAAAATAGTTTTTAAACTAAGTAATAATATAATAAAAAATAAAAAATTGCACAAAGCAATAATTATTTTTCAATTGATTTGGCAAAATATTTTCAAGAAATAACTCTTTTTTGTTTTGCAGAAATAATAAACAAGGTTTTTTCGAATCCTCTACAAATAATAACTCATTATTTAACACATTAACAATATGAACACATAACTCAAATATATAGAAGAAAATTAAAAGTTATTCAATACATTTTATGAGCTGCAAACTGTTATAATACATTTATAAGATGTTTTTTTTTTTTTTTTTTTTTACTTTTATTCAGAAACATATAAAAATTATTTCATAGCTGTTTAACATCTCCAAAGGGCAAAAAGATGATAACGACTCCGATGAAATGAAGCAACTTGTGGTAGTTTAAATCAAAATATTATATTCTTTAAAAGAAAATTAAGAATTGTATTTGTAAGTAAATATTCTTTAGATGTATTAATATAATTTTTGTCCATAATTAGTAATCCATTAATTTAATAAAGTAGTCCATTCATAAAAGAGCCACTGATGTTTATTGTCACCTCCTCTTAAAATAGAAATGGAAATATAACTTTATCAGAAATTGTGTCAATAATGCCAGATATCATTGATCTGCCCATGCAAATATTATAACTATTCCATAAAATTTGAGCAATCTTTCAATGTATTCTAATGCATTCGGAGAAATTCATTCCAATGACTAGTATGATAAATAAGCCCAGAATAATTTTCACGGCATTGGTACAATCACAGCCGTGTTATGCCTCAAAATGAGTGAAATTCTCGGATAATTTCACGTTGTCATTAGTTGAAATTTGGACTGTAATCACAAATTAGCAATACTTTGACAACATTGGTTAATTTCGAGCTTTGAAATGCACGTAATTAGGGGTATTTACGTAAAGGTCGCTTATGTACTAATAATAGTTACTTAGCTTAGATACAAGGATTTCATTAGCATAGTGATTTAAGTTAATGAATCATTAAGACTTTAATTGCATTTTAACTGATAAGTCCGTACTCATTGGTTAGAGTTTACTAAACTAGATAATTGACTAATTACGTCATACATAATCTAACAACTGCAAATACTATTTATGAATTACACTTGGTTGGAATTTCGTAAAATTAGATTATTGTGTAATTATGTTATTTACTAAATTAATAACTGTATAACTGCTATTTATGAATAAGTTTCTAAGTTTCTTAAGTGATTTGTAAAATGCTTTTTTAAAAAGTACATTCTGAAATATTTTATAGCAAAGCTGATTTCTTTCTTTTTTTATTGGTGTAAAAATGTAAATGTAAATGTAAATGTAAAATAAATGTAAATGTCGAGTGTGAGAAAGGAAATTTCAGCATTTCTGTATTGATAAATATGTTTTCTCACAAAATATTTTGATAATAATGTAAGATGTAAACAAGATGTAAGTTATAGTAATATCCATATTATCAAAACAAGTGATCATATTTAAAGGAAATTAAATATATATCTCAATATGTATTTAATTAATTTGCTATCTTTCACTAACTGTAAATCATTAAAAAGAAAGGAGACCATTTAAAATAAAAATATTATTTTTTTGTCTTAAAATGTTTTATTTTTCACGCTTTTCAGTTAAATGGATTGAGGAAGATTTGTGAATGAGAAGTGAACTCAAACAAGTTCCAACCGTCACGGGAACCTTTTTTTCAGTTCTAGAATTGATCTTGGTGGGTGTATAAGGGTTGCCAGTTGTCACCTGAGCATGTCCCACAAATTAGGCGAGTAACAGACCACAGTACTACTGTATCAAAAAGTAAGACCGATTATCAATTTAAAATTCCCGGAGCCTGTGGAATTTCAATTTCTTCTCCTTTTTTATGTTGTTGGCACTGTCTTTGACTGTGTGAAATTTGACGACAAAATATTCATTAGTGTTTGAGTTACGCTTGGCTTTGTGAGAGGCTAAAAACTGATTCCGGCGATTTTTGAAATGTCTGAATTAATTGAGCAAAGAACTTGCATTACATTTTGTTTACCTTCTTTTTCCTAACTGTTGCCCTGTTAAAGCATTACATTTAACTCATAAGGGCACTTTACACCACAATCTTCTAACTTTCACAAAAGATCTCTGAAATATATATTACCCATTTGTGTCAAAATTATTTTAAACTTATTTTAAATTCCGAAAAAAATCGACAAAACAAACTGATCATAAGCTTTTAAGCCTGTGAGCTTTCTTTTTAGGTTAGAAATAATTTTTTTTTACCTAATTTCAAACAAGCACATCTGCAGAATAAATTTACGTGTACATCTTTTTTCTTTTCTTTTTATTATTATTATTATATCATTGTATACCCATCTTAAAAATTGAGACATTTTCTTAATTTATCTTTATTTTTTCTCAACAGCCAAGACATTAGTGGAAAAGAGCAAATAGATCGTTTTTCTTTTTGAAACAAGACTTTTATTTAGGTATTTTTTTCATACTGCAATGTTTATTTTCCATTTACGTGCACCACATTCTTAACATTTACGTTCATTTGTTTAGTCGAAAAACGTGTTTCTCTCTCTCACTTCTTTTATACCGTCGCAGTTACAGTTAAAATCTCAGGAAATAGGTAACTGTGAATTATTAAACTCCACACGTTCAAATATTTTTTATGTGCCTTTAGAGCTTGCTTATAGTTTTCTGGATTCACGAAATATCCATTTCATGTCTCAATATGTTGTGGAAATTTTCAAATACGAGTATTTACTAAATACTGCAAAGTCATTTCGAAGTCTGTATGTTACTTTAGGGGATAAAATGCAACACTTAAAATCTACTGTGTCCAAAAGTAAGACCAATTTTCAACTTAAAATTCTCAGGGGTTTTGGAATGTCAATTTTTTTCCTTTTTAGGTTGCTGGCTTTGTCCATGGCATCTGTGTGAAATTTGACATCAAAATATTCATTAGTGTTTCAGTTATTGCCTTGATCCACCTTGAGGCTATTGAGTCAACAATGAAAAAGTTGTATGCAATTATTTATGTATATGAATTTATTCAATTTATTATTTCAAATTATGAATTTTCTTATAAAAATATGTAGCTTAAAAATTTAATGAATTAGAAGCATAAAAATTACAAAGTTAAAATACTTTTCAAAATTCTATTATTATCTAAATGATTATTACTTTCAAAAATTTTAATTTATTCCTCATTTGATTTGACACCACATAAACAAACATTAATTTTAAACATTTTAAATGGTAAACAACGAACATTCCTACATTTCTCTTTTGGGAGTAAAAGTTATTTTATATCAGTAAAAGACATTTTTTAATTTAAAATGGAAAGATAAATGTTACATTCGGATTCAAAAAATATTCTTATTTAAAAGATAATTCTAAATAATAATCTTGTTACTTGAATTCTGATAGTCTGCATGAATTCAGTACTGTACCTCGAAGGATAAGAAAAATCTTAAAATATAATACAATACATAACAGAGACATATTTCATTTTATCGGCATTATACTTGTGTTTCTGTATGTCTTGCCTGACAAGAAAAGTACAAATCCGCCAAAGTAGAAGCAAAGGAGACGACGAAATCTGAATGGTCTGCGCGACCCAATACCATTCAAATAAACATCCCAGAAACCGGAAATTGATTTTCTGGAAAAAATGGTGCCCTTTCCTAACTCGGGATAGCATTCGGTGCTGAATACTATTCACTCACGTCAATCATACAAAGGGAAAACTCAAGGCCAGGAGCGCTCTCGAAAAAAATTGGACGCTTTTCTCAGAAATTCCTCGCATTCTTCATTCTTCCGACTCTACTTCCGTATGAATAAATCTGTTCAACTTCCGATTTTTAGACATGGACGGATATAATGTTTCGCCCGTCTCCAGTTTGGAACCGGAAATAATTTTAGTTAGGTAGTCACATTTCTATACACTTTGCTGCTTAATGATGTTATCGTAAAATACGAATGAAATGATATCGTTTTTAAGAGAAATAATTTTGATATTTAGATTATACTCATGCTTATTTCATATTTATATTTTTATTTAAGTTTTCTAAAGTATGTAATAAAAATTGTGTATTTTGATAAAGTTTTTTATATTTTAATTGAATCTTAGAAAATATGTTTTTTTGATATGTCGATCATATATCTATGTAATATATTTAAGATAAAATATAGGTTTCAATAACAAGTTCTTTTCATTAAGCATGAAATTTAATTTCTCTCTAGGGTCTGAATGGCTGAGTGTCTAGCGCTCTGGCGCTCGGTGCCACATGTTTCGGGTTCGAGTCCCGGCGGTGCCATGGATGTTTTTAATGGTTCGGAATCCACTTTAAGCCGTAGGTCCCGGTCTCATATGTCTGTAAGAGCGACACGGAGCAGAAGTCAGACTTCTTCCTACGGGTGCTCCATCAGAACAGAAGCTACACTCCTCTTCCCTCCTTCCATGAGGGACAGGACAACAACAATTGTTCTGTAATATATCAGAACTGCAAATTTGTTTTGTAAGAATTGAACAATAATCAGAACTTGTAGCTTGTGTCATGTATTTTTAGTTTTGTTTCCATTAAAATTCCATAATTTCAAATTAATATTCGACAGTAAAAGTTTTAACGAAATCTTGGTCTTTCAAATTCTGTAGAAAGAGGGCTTCAAGTTTAAGAATAATTTCGTTATAAGATTTTATAAAATACCATGCAATGATCAAAGACTTTCAAATTAAGCGAATTTATATATATCTACTTTTAGAGATATTGTAAATGAGAAGATCTTTCAACCAATGCCATGCTCCCAACCAAGATGCAAATCTCTAATGTAAACTTTTTATGCAAGTATGTGTGGTGCATATTTAAGGACAGGCTGTAGAACCGCACATGCCAGTGTCAGTTTTTCTTCAGCTCAAAAATCTCGATCGATTTTGAGGTGATTTTTTTATAAAAAACAGTTATAAAAAATCACAACAAATCTCATTAGTTAAAAAAACAAAAAAAAACCTGATAACCACTAAATGTTTGGCGACTAGATAAAGCAGAAAAACAAAAGATGGAGGTAATTCAAAGGTATTGAATTTGTTGAGAGAAAACTGTAAATTGGTAGAGAAAAAGGCATAGGATTGACAGCCCTACTCCATAAAAAAATTCTCCTCTCTCTAAATTTGCCTGTAGGCAGACTGTCTTGATCCACCAATAGGGCTGTTGTGTTAACGACGAAGAACGTGTATGCAATTATTTATGTATATGTTTAATTCAAATTATGAATTTTCTTATAAAAACATGTAGTTTAAAATTTTAATGAATTAGAAGTATAAAAATTACAAAGTTAAAATATTTTCAAAATTTTATTCATATCTAAATGATTATTACTATCAAAAATTTTAATTTGCTTCTCATTTGATTTGATAGCATGAAGAAACCATAATTCCATATATTTTAACAGGAAAACAAGACATTCCATTTCTGATGATGCATTTAAATATCAATTTATCTCAGTAAAGGACATTTTTTTAACTTAAAATGAAAAGATAGATGTTACATTTATCGTTAGGATTAAAAAATATTTTTATTTATAAGGTTAATTCTAAATAATAACTATATAAATTGAATTTTATAAGGTTGCATAGATACAATACTATACAACAAGGATAAAAAATTCCTTAAAATATAACAGAATATATAAAAAGAGACATATTTCATTTTATAGGCTTGTGTTTCTGCATGTCGTACCTCACAAGAAAGGTCCAAATCCGCCGAAATAGAGGCAAAGGAGACGACGAAATTTGACTGATCTCCGCGACCCAATACCATTAAAATAAACATCCCAGAAACCGGAAATTGATTTTCTGGAAAAAATGGTGCCCTTTCCTAACTCGGGATAGCATTCGGTGCTGAATACTATTCACTCACGCCAATCATACAAAGGGAAAACTCAAGGCCAGGAGCGCTCTCGAAAAAAATGGACGCTTTTCTCAGAAATTCGTCGCATTCTTCATTCTTCCGACTCTACTTCCGTATGAATAAATCTGCTGAACTTCCGATTTTCAGACATGGACGGAGATAATGTTTTGCCCGCCTCCAGTTTGGAACCGGAAATAATTTTAGTTAGGTAGTCACATTTCTATACACTTTGCAGCTTAATGATGCTACTGTAAATTACGAATAGAATGTATCTTTTTTTGGCCAGACATTTTAGGTACTTAGATTATAGTAATGTTAGATTTCATATTTAGATTTTCATTTTTCATTTTTGAAAGTATATAATAAAAATTGTGACTTTTACATTCTAATTGAATCTTAGAAAATTTTTTGCGAATATTTCTATCATATTGATATATAAGATAAATATATTTATAGATAGATCAATAAAAAGTGTTTTTATTAATAATTACTCTATTTTTATGTATATTATGTTTACTCTGACTGTATTCTTACTAATATATCACAACTGAAACTTTGTTTAGTAAGAATCAAACTGAAATCAGAACTTGTATCTTTTAGCGTTCATTTATGCATGCAAATTTACACTCAAGTATGTGTGATGCATATTTAGGAACAGGCTTTAGAAACGCACATAGAAATTTCCGTTTTTCTTTTTCTCAAAAGCCTTGATACACTTTGTAGTATTTTTTTTGTACAATAAACAATTTTAAAAAAAATAACAGCCACTTATATTATGGAAAAAAAAATGATAACCACTAAATTTTGGTGAAGTAGCAAATCAAATGCTTGTGGAAGTAGTTCAAAGAAATTGCAGAGAGATAACTCTGTATTTGCAGATAAATAAATCTGCTAATGTCTTCTAGGAGTCACGACAGCCATTGAAGATCGACATGTGTCCATTAGAGAGCTATTTGTACTTAGAAAGTCATCTGTTTTTTAGAGAGATACGACAGTCATTGAAAACCGATATTTGACCATTAGAGGTAAACAAGAGCTGAGAACGTTTAGTTAACCGATAACTTCTGAGCTTTCTTGTGATATTTATTGGATCAGAGTTTTAAGGGTTAAGGTTTCCCAAAATCTACTCGGCAGACTTAATTTTTGCAAGAATAGCTGCTGCTTCCATTCTGCACACTTCTAAGCACAGAAGGCATTTAGCATTTTTCAAAGTACGTTGATTCTGGATTAGAGACATGTATTAAATCATTCTGTACAATGACGAGTCCTGGTTTAACTTAATCACCTATCTTCAATTCACGTTCCTCTGGGAAGAAAACAGTGGCGGAGGTTTAATAGACTGATCAGAAATTATGTTGGATGGGCTTAATAACGTTTATATCTTTAACATATCTGTGATTTTCGTAAAGTGTAATGAGGAGATTTCAGAACCTTACGTTTGCTTTTCAGGGGTTCAGTTAGCCTCAATTTTATTTTAATAAATAACAACACTTGTTCAAATAAGGCTCATCTAGTCGACTAAATTTTGTTAATTGCCGATCATAGAAGGATCTAATTATGACTATCCAGTTCTCCGCGAAAGCCTATATAGCATAACTTGGACAAATTCTACTCCACTTCAACATTCAAGACTTACTTTTCTCAAATAACTTTTAAATTGCCTGATTTTCAGTATGAATTAATGTGGTTGAGAGCTGAAGAACTGTAAATCAAAACCTTACTCCCTAGTAATATTTTTTGTGTTCAGTATTGTAAGTTCGTTTCTCCCGCCACGGAAAAATCTTATGCACTATGATGAAGGTATACAATAAGTACTGTTCGGTATTTTTTTTTGTACATCAACTTGTAATTATACTTAATTTCTTTAAAATATGTTCAGTTCTCCTGAGATTCACCAAATGTCAAAACCTTTTGTAATTTTTATCAAAATGTAGAAAGCTGATTTTCGAGAAATATTTTAATTTTTTTAATATTTTTTTAAAAATTAGATGAATTTTCTTCATTTGAAATTTTTAGATTCAGCTATAAAAGTTAGAAAATATCAGAAACAAAGAAGATGTATTATGTATTATTATTGTAACTACTTTTATTATTAATTTAAGAAAACGTTTAATACATTACTTTGAATGTAACATTTAAAAAAAGTTTTCTATTCCAGAAATCATACGTATCAATCGTATTTAAGCACATTTAACCTCATTATACTATTGAAAGGTGATAACAATTTTTAAAGTATACACATTTTGCTATTTCCATTTACCTTTTATAATCATTAGCAAACAGAAAAGAAGTTGGCGTTCTAAACACTAATTTTTGATATTTAAGGAAATATGTATAACATTTTGATGCCGATGTATTTTCTAAATAAATATGTAACATATGAATAAATATGTAAAAATATAATTCTAAACTTTTATAGTTATAATTAATTATTTTTGTTGTACAGTGTTAGGCTTCATGTTCTGTTTATTATAGCTCGATACCTACTGTGAGAAGATTATGGGAGAACATTTAGACGTCAGTATTTGCAAACAGTATGAGGTAAGTGCTGAAAATTCTTATCAGCAGCATGACTGGGGGAGATACATGCACAGACTGTCACAATAGCCATTGAGTTCCTTTGTTTGCTAGCACAACGTCACTTCGTTGGCCTAGTTTGCTAAGTCACTTCGTTTGCTAGTTTACTTATCATTCCTGCACATTACAAGTAGGTCACGAGTAAATATCAAAGTTCAAAGATATCTTCAGTCAAAGACCTATCGATAAGTTTTGACTGAAGTTCTCGCGTAGTATTCGCCACATCATATTACATCATATAGTTAAAGATACAAAAATGAAAACCTGTGTCTACAGAGAAAAAGTAAAAACAAGACGAATACAAACTATTTCGATATTTTTCAAAAAAAAAAAAAAATAAAAATAAATAAATAAAATAAAATAAAAACCCTTGCCTCTTTAAGATGTACTTAATGAAAGTGAATGCAAGTTTCAATTCACTCCGAAAATGTAGTTTAAATCCTGTTGATGGTTTTTAGAGTGATATCATCTTTGAGTGTGACAAAGTCATCAACTATTTCATAAACGTCACAAGAAAACTAAAAATTTAATCTCAGTTGAAAACATTTTCATTCCAAATCTTCTATTAAGAAGTAGTAGAAAATAACTTTAAAATTCTCACAAAGAGTCAAAAACTACGAAGCTCTTTGTGAAATTTTGTAATGCTTTCTGCAAAATATACATATTAATCCTAGTTATTTTAATTAATTTTTTTAAATAAAAACTGCTGTCTGAAGAAAACAAAAAAAAATCAATCTATGTGGAAAACATTTCCTTTCCCAATCTTTAATTAAGAAGTTGTAAAAAATAACTTAAAAATGTTCACAAAGTTTTTTTTTTTAGATTTTAAAAGAATTATATCACCTTGCTTGTGACATTGATTGATGTTTACAATCATACAGGTACGTTATGCAAGATGAAATAACACGCTAAATTTGAACAACACCTCAAAAACATGGAATTATTTATTATTCTATGTTTTTCTGAGCTAACCTCACTTTTTTTTGAAAAAAAAGTAAGCAAGTAATAAAGAATGAACTTATTTCATAAAAAATGCATTTTCTTTAAACCAGAATATTTCCAATTCGAGTGTAAAGAAAATATCCAAAAAAAAACGGAAAATAAAACTCTAAAATTTTATATTTAAGCAATGTAGTAAATGCTTTCTACAAAATATACATACTAATATTTGTTCTGTTAATTAATTTTTTAAAACAAAAGCTGCTTTAATTTAAGTCCTAGAAAATAAATTAACAAATTTTCTCTATGAAAAGGATTTAAGACACCGTCATTTTGGGATTAGAACTTGGATCAGAAATAAAGCAAGTTCGTTTGTCTTGAAATTCAAAGGACTCTATTATTCTACTACCGCTGTTTCTAGTACTTAAAAAGATCACTTAGTTTAAACTGGTCTGCTTTGCTGATTTTAATTCTTCATAAGTATGCACTTAGCGGCTTTATTTAATTTGTATTCTCCTGCTGTGCGTTTCATTCAGAGCATTTAGTGCCTCATACTGATAGTCTTCTTCTTATTTTTCTATTTAACCACCGCATAACTAATTAGTATGTTTAATTTTAATACTACTTCTAAATATCCAGTAACTTTTGATATAGAAAAAAATGTTCCTTTAATTTAGTGTTTTTAAAATATTTGTATATAAATTGTCGATTAATTAGGTTAATTTCAATTAACTCATAACCAAATTTATTTAAATGCAATCTTCTTTTCGATTTTGGCAGTTGTGTTCTATTTTTAAATATATTTTTAATATAGATAAATAAAATTTATATATTATTGTTTTGAATTAAAACTTTAAATTTATTATTATGGAACAGGGTGTTGAGATATGTTCACGATGTAACAATAAAAACAATTATTTATAATATTTTCTTTATAATCACTTTGTAAAAAACATAATAACAATTAAATAAAGGGATGGTATAAGGTATTTATTCACAACAAATAAATATTACTTTATAACCATTTTAAATAAAGTATTAATGTTCTTTGTACAAAATAGGAAAAATTCCTCTATATTTCAAATTTATTACTTCATTAAATTATGTAATAATATGAAATTAAACTAAGAAACGCAACAGAGTGTTGAGATATGTTCACCGAGAGAATAATGAAAAATGATATTTTTTCTTTATAATAATCTGTAAAAATTATAAATTAAATCACAAAGGTGAAAATAATTATTGTCGATTAAACATTAACAAATATTTTTATAACAAATTAATATTACTCTTTGACGACTTTAGACACAGTATTATTGTTCTTTGTACAATATAGGAAAAAATTCCTCTATATTAACAAATTTATTACGTCAATAAACTATGTAATAAGATGAAATTAAACTAAAACAGAAATAACAACACCAGTAGGAGATTTAGATTTAAAATTCAAATGTAGTGAAACAAATAGATCTTTAATTTTATAAAATGATAATAAACCATTTATAACTGGTTTTAATATAGAAATTTGGTACCACAGGCTTCAGGTTTGGCTCAGGCTTCAGGTACCGCAGGCCAATCTGGCGGTGGCATGGGTGTTTGTTAGTGGTTCGGAATACACTTTAAATTGTAGGACCCTGTCTGTTTAACCCTCGTGTACGCAAGATGAACGTAGAGCGAAACATTCAACTAAACTAACATAGAAATTTTCTTGTTAAAACACGTTAATGCTTATATAAAAATGCTTATGTTAAAAGTGCTTATATCATCATGCTTTCATGGATATAGTTACATAACTTTATATATTATGATATTAATCGGGAAATTTTTAATATATACGCAATATTTTTATTTAATATTTGTATTCTTTATTTAAACTTCGAATTTTTTTATTATATCGACTTTTTTTATCATTCCCTAGTAAAATTATATGGAAAAATAAAGAATTCCTTGTTTATTTGTTTTCGTAGATCTTTTAAGAATCTTATCACCTTGCTTGTGACATTGATTGATGCTTATCGCCATGGAGGCACGTTGTGCAAGATGAAAAAAAGGGCTAAATTAGGAAAACATCTCAGAAAACATGGAATTATTTATTCCATGTTTTTCTAAGGTAACTCAACCTTTTCTGACAAAAAAATTGCAAGTACAAGTGAATGAACTTATTTCCTAAAAACACCATTTGTTTAAATCACAACATTTCCAACACAAATGTAAAGAAAATGTTCCAAGAATAGGAAAATAAGTCTTAATAGTTTTTAATTATGTTAACCATTTAAAATACATCTTAGATTTTTTTTTATGTTCTTAAACTTTTTAATCAACACTTAAATACTATAACACTATATACAGGCTAACAAAAACTATATATTATACACAGTTACAAGACTATTTTCAGATTTTGAATATTTGGTGAGAATATGTCAAATCTGTTAAATATTAAATTAGTTTTATCATTCTTGCAAATTTACTCTGTAATTTAAAAAAATAGAGTAAGAATAATGTTTAGTTATTTCTGTTGTAAAAAAAGAAAATAGACTTCGAGTAGCTACAAAAATTGATAAATAAATGTTTATATAGTTAATTAAATTTTGATATATAACCTTGTATTCTTTCCTTTTTATTAAGGATATCGATATATTAAAAATTAAGTTATGAATTAAAAATTATTTTCTGATAATCCAGTTTTTGTAGACACATCCTATTCAGGGCACCACTTTTAAATTAAAATGTAATGTGTCTACAAAAATACATATCGAGGATTGATTCTTTTGACATTGATAAGTTATGATTTGATTTACGTTATTCTCGAATTTCGTGCGCTTTATTCTGAAAATATATTTTGTCACCAGAAAGGCAAACTTGTATCAAATTCGGTGTTGCCCAGGTGCATCATAGGGACCTTTTAATGTTGCACTTATAACAGGTGAACTGAAAAGTTCATAGGCTGACACATAGATGGCACTACTAGTATTAAATCCATATGATTTTTAGTTAGCCCTAACCTGCAAAAGACACGTACATAAATGTGACAGCTCTTGCACTATTAGTATGTGAGTTATAGCATTTCTAGGGAAGTTATAGCATTTTTAGTGTTCATCACGTGCAGTCCACTCGGCCGACAGTCGATTGGACTCCGGTGTGAAATGATGGAGCCATGTTTCATCCATTGTCACATATCGACGCAAAAATTCGGGTTTATTACGATTGAACAGTTCCAAACATTGCTTAGAATAATCAATTCGTTGTTGTTTTGGGTCGATTGTGAGCTCTGCGCGGCACCCACTTTGAACAGAGCTTTCGCATATCCAAATATTCATTCACGATATGTCCAACACGTTCCTTTGACATCTTTAGGATTTCAGCTATCTCAATCAACTTCACTTTACGGTTATCAGAAATTATTTTGTGGACTTTTTTGATGTTTTCGTCGGTAACAGCCTCTTTGGGGATTCCACTGCCTGCATCGTTTAAATTTACATCGTTTTTTCGCCTCGTTTAAATTTAGCAAACCACTTCTCTACAGTTGATTTTCCTGGTGCAAAGTCCGAATAATGCTTGTTAAGCCAAGCCTTGGCTTCAATAGTATTTGTTTTCCCCAAAAAGCAATGCTTTATTAACACGCGGAATTCCTTTTTATCTATTTTTTCAAACTAACAAAAGTTGCTTCACTAAAAATGCTATAACTCACATACTAATAGTGCAACAGCTGTCAAATTTATACACATGTCTTTTGAAGGTTAGGGTTAACTAAAAATCAAATGAATTTAATACTAGTAGCGTCATCTATGTGTCAGCCTATGAACGTTTCAGCCCACATGTTAGTTTGGTACTCATATTGTAAACGATCTCCCCAGTCACATGTGGAGCCCCACTCTACTCTTTGAACCCAATGTAACGATTTTCTGGCCCACAGAATTATTTTTACATTTCTCGACCAAAATACAGCAGCTTTCAGTGAGTCTTTGCAATGTGGCTTTCAACCTGGTAACCTAGTTTGCAACTCCACAACAATCACAATTTGGATATATTTTTAATCCTATATGCACGTGCATGTGCAGCATACATTTGGCGCACATGCGCAAAATTCAATACATCAAATAAGATAAACTAAACAGCTTAAAAAACAAATATATATTAACCGAAATAATTAAATTAAAGACTTTATTTAGTTCGATGAATATTATTTTCTTACTTTCAGTATTTTACATTAGCATTTTTATGTTTTTACATTACAATAAAAATATATTCCTCCTTTTTTAAATTTCTCTATTCTTATTTATTTAAAGTTCTAATTCATGTTGTATTTCATGAAATTCATAAATAGGAAATGTCTCATATTTTAAATATAAATGTTTAATGTTCTTGCAGACATATTACAAGAGTAGTTAAAGGGAGATTTATTATTATACTGCATCAATCGATTATTGATTTACCAAAATAAATTATATTATACAGATAATCCACAAATTTTATTTAAAAGGTAATCTATAAGCGGGTTTTGAAATTATATATAAACACAATTTGCTTACAGATATTGCAGAAGAAATTATATAAAAGGATACAACATAATACAATCCTAACATTCACAAAGTTTAATTCTAATTATTCCATGAAAATTAAAAAGCCAAAGCTATGTAGACTTTCCTCAATATTTTTAAAAAAATACTTACTTTACATTTCAGTTACAAGAATAAATTTAAAATTTTCAAAGTAAGAAAAAAATTTCATACAACAGAACTTATTGATTCTGTCTGGGCAATTTGTCATGAAATAAGTTCAATTCAAATCTTGAGTCCTGTCTTGTCTGGTTTTGCAATGTTTCGATAAAAAATTTCTATCTAATTTTCCAATTCCTAGAAAAGTTGTTGCTCGTATTAGTGTGATTTAAAAATATTTTTCCATTGTATTTTAGATTTATTTCTGTATTCGTACGTCTTCTAGAAATAGTAGATATTATCTTTAGATTAACAATAAATGGAATGATTTTACATCAATGATATAGAAAAAGATTTTAAGTTATCAGTAAACCATTTTATTTTTTATAATCAAAATAAAATCTTCAGCATAGCAAATAAAATATTTTGTTCTTATTATAATGCATACTTTTTAAAATTTATTTCTTAAAATTCATTTTAAGTCCCCAAAGAAATTCCTCAGCATAATTAACAATATATTTTTCTTCTTATACTATATAAAATTTCAACATTCATTTTAAATTACATTTCTCATTAATTATATTAATAAATAAATCAACTATAAAGTATTTCTATGCTATTTATTCATTTGAAGTCATTATTAAATTTGAAGTTATTATAATAATATATTTATTATTAATATATTTGTTTTTAATTTACCCTATTTTAAAATATTATACAGACCATATAATAAGTTATTAATAAAACCATTTTATTTTTTATAATCAAAATAAAATCTTCAGCATAGCAAATAAAATATTTTGTTCTTATTATAATGCATACTTTTTAAAATTTATTTCTTAAAATTCATTTTAAGTCCCCAAAGAAATTCCTCAGCATAATTAACAATATATTTTCTTCTTATACTATATAAAATTTCAACATTCATTTTTAAATTACATTTCTCATTAATTATATTAATAAATAAATCAACTATAAAGTATTTCTATGCTATTTATTCATTTGAAGTCATTATTAAATTTGAAGTTATTATAATAATATATTTATTATTAATATATTTGTTTTTAATTTACCCTATTTTAAAATATTATACAGACCATATAATAAGTTATTAATAAAACCATTTTATTTTTTTTATAATCAAAATAAAATCTTCAGCATAAAATAAAATATTTTGTTCTTATTATAATGCATACTTTTTAAAATTTATTTCTTAAAAATTCATTTTAAGTCCCCAAAGAAATTCCTCAGCATAATTAACAATATATTTTCTTCTTATACTATATAAAATTTCAACATTCATTTTTAAATTACATTTCTCATTAATTATATTAATAAATAAATCAACTATAAAGTATTTCTATGCTATTTATTCATTTGAAGTCATTATTAAATTTGAAGTTATTATAATAATATATTTATTATTAATATATTTGTTTTTAATTTACCCTATTTTAAAATATTATACAGACCATATAATAAGTTATTAATAAAACCATTTTATTTTTTATAATCAAAATAAAATCTTCAGCATAGCAAATAAAATATTTTGTTCTTATTATAATGCATACTTTTTAAAATTTATTTCTTAAAATTCATTTTAAGTCCCCAAAGAAATTCCTCAGCATAATTAACAATATATTTTCTTCTTATACTATATAAAATTTCAACATTCATTTTTAAATTACATTTCTCATTAATTATATTAATAAATAAATCAACTATAAAGTATTTCTATGCTATTTATTCATTTGAAGTCATTATTAAATTTGAAGTTATTATAATAATATATTTATTATTAATATATTTGTTTTTAATTTACCCTATTTTAAAATATTATACAGACCATATAATAAGTTATTAATAAAACCATTTTATTTTTTGTCCTCAAATAAATTCTTCAGAATAATAAATATGTTTTTCTTACAATGTATAAATTAAAAAAAAATTATTTTTTAAAATTCATTTTAAGTTCTGAAATAAAATCCTCAGCATAATAAACAAAATATTTTCTTTTTATCATACATAAAATTTTTAAAATTCAATTTAAATGATATTTCTCACTAATTATGATAATAAATTAATCAGCTATATTGTCCTTCTATGTTTATTTAACCACTTTTATTATAAGACCTCAATACTATTTTAAAATAGGGTAAATTTAAAAAAAAATATATGTTATCTGACTAAATAACATAGAAGGACAATATAGCAGATTAATTATAAAGAATTTATTATTATTAAAGAAATAACAAATTTTTTAAACATTATTATATTCATTATATAAATATTAAATCTCTAATATCTCTAAAGTACATATTTTTTGTAATTATTTAAAAAGATTTGTTGATAAAACAATTTATTAGCATACTTAATTGAAAATTTAACATTAATTTTATACTTTAATTCTTAATCAACTTCAAATATAAGAACGCATGAAAAAGTTAATCGTAACTGAAAAAATATATAAACGTAATTAAAATAATTTATTTATAAATGCTAAGTAATATTTTTAAATACAATTTACTAATCTATAAGGTAATAAAATATTTTTAATTCTAAGCTGAAAAAATTCTTTACCTCCTCATTATATTTTTCTACATTCAACACATTTTTTAAAAATGGAAATACATATTATTTTGAACATTTGTAATTTTATTTATTTATTTTCTCCTGTGTTGTTTTTACTTCTAATTGAAGTGAATTTGAATAGACATTTGAAAGTCTTAAGTCTGTATATTTTTTTAGTGCTGGTAGTTAATTAAATTGTTTTATGGACAAATCTTTTTTAGATAATTACACAAGAAATGTCCTACAAAATTTTTACTTTCGAGATAAATGATATTTGTTATTTATATAAATACTTCAAAATATTTTATATACTAAAAAAAATAATGTATATCTGCTGTTCTTCTGATGCATGTTGTATTTAAATTTTGGAAACAAAACTTGGGAGTTTTTATGAAATGTTATTGCTTGTTACAATGCACAATATTTGAAGAATTCATTTTAATTGAGCAAAACATAGATTTTTAAAAAGATACGACATAAAATGAAAGATTTTTGATTTAATTTTTTTCCCGTATTTGAATAAGCAAAGGACTTTCACATGCAGAATATAAATGCAGCCACACAAATCCATAATTCATGTTCCACTACCAAATTTTAAACACACACATATTTAATGAAAATTTAAAGCAAAGTTTGCATGAAAGCAAAGTATGAAGATCAAGAGGCTTTTCTTTGTTGCTTGTTTAATAAGCAAATTTTTATGCTGGTTGTATATTTAAAGCATAATGGCATTGTTATATACTGATTTATAATTATTTTGTTCTGAAGTATATATATGTTATATATAAAATAAATTTGAAGTCATTATTTTATGTTTAAAAAGGACATTGTATAAATTTGACAGCTGTTGCACTTTAGTATGTGAGTTATAGCAATCATTTTGTTAGTTTGAAAAAAGGGATAAAATTTCGTGTGTTAATAAAGCATTGCTTTTGGCGAAAAAATACTATTGAAGCCAAGGCTTGTCTTATAAGCATTATTCGGACTTTACTAAAAATCAATAGTGTTTTTGTAAATGTTAAACGTGTCACCGAGGCCGATGCATGCAGTGGACGCCACAAGAGGCGGTTACCGAAGAAAACGTCAAAAAAGTCAACAACATAATTTCTGATAACCGTAAAGTGAAGTTGATTGAGATAGCTGAGACCCTAAAGATATCAAAGGAAAGTGTTGGACATATCGTGAATGAATATTTGGATATGCGAAAGCTCTGTTCAAAGTGGGTGCCGCGCGAGTTCACAATAGACCCAAAACAACAACGAATTGAGGATTCTAAACAGTGTTTGGAGCTGTTGAATCGTAATAAACCCATCGATATGTGAAAATGGACTGTTTTGCGTCGATATGTGAAAATGGATGAAACATGGGCACTTTCAAGAATTTGTTTAGGTGTTGGGATGAACACTAAAAATGCTATAACTTCAAAAATTTCTGCAGGGGATGTTATATATAAAATAAATTTAAAGTCATTATTTTATGTTTAAACTGGGAGAATCTTAATTTTTCTTCCCTCTATAATGATTAGTCACTAGTCTTTACTAATAATAGTTTTATTACTGATAAAAGTAATTTTTAAATCCTTACTATTAATAGTCTTGAATTTCAAGTTATTATTTTATGATTAAACATTGATAATTTTTTCCATCGTTACTAATAATATTAAATTTAAAATTTATTACATTAAATAACATATTCTGTAAAAATTAAAAAGGTATAGATAAATTATGGTCAATTTGTTTCCAAAATAAGTTTAATTATCATTCACAATTTGCTATAAGAGCTTCAATATAAACGATATCTGACTTCGTTCGAAGCCAATACTTTTTTTAATAAGATATATGGATTTTTTTAAAATTTAAACTATTCTTGGTCAAGAGAATCATGCAGTAAAAATGGTACAAAATACATTTTCAAAGAATTTCCAATTAAAGAAAAATCGTTTTTGAAACCAGGTTTTTTTATCTCTGCGAATCTCAAGGACATGGTCCTATATTTTTAATGTATTCATAGTACTTACAGATTTTGAGATGATACAAAAGGAGAGTGACAAAATTGTCATCTTAATCATGTTAATATAAAATTTTAGAAATTTAATCAAATTCTCCGAAGTCATAATCTTTTAAATAAAACAAGTAATATAAAAAATTTTCCTAAAGTCAATTCCAACTTTTTTTCACTAGATAGCAGGAAGTCCTTTATAAATAATTGTCATTCATTTTTTTAAGTTTATCTGTGATCTATTGTTACAATTTTTAATTAATTAATGAATTAATTTTTGTATACATCCAGTGTCATCCAACTAGTTTATTTGAACTTAAGTAGATGAATAAAAAGTTTTTATTAATGATTGAAAATTTGAACAAGATATATATAGCTAATTTCTAAAAAATTTTCTGTGAGTTACAAGTTTTATTGCAAAACTAATTTTTTAGCAAATGCATTTCAAAATAGCTAGTCAAATTGTTGTAGCAATTATCATCTAACTACAAGCACAAAACTTTTGTTATTTAATTTCTACCAATCGTAATTTCAGTTTTAGAAAGCTAAATTGTTTAATATTTTAATAATATCATATTTCTATTTGTCTGATTTGAGTGATAGGTTGTTCTCATTAAAACAAAACAATAATTGCATGTAGTATAACTATCCACTAAACTGCTTATCTGCTGTCAGATTTGAGTTATGGGTTGTTATTATGCACTTGTCAAGGAATATACATTCCTTTCCCTTGGGAACAGAAATGCTATATCTCTTCTAGTGGGTAAAATACTACAGGTACATTTTATGGATTAATAACCATTCTTGAAAATATATTTAAATAAAACATTCTCTGATAATTTAAATTTATATCTACTCTTATTTTTCTTCTTCTTAAATGCAGTTAAAAAGTTTAAAAGTGAAATGAAATTTATATAAAGGCTTCAATGCATGCTAAGATCTCATTAAAGCGATAAGATCTCATTTTCCATTTCTAATATAATTAAATAGAAACATCAGCCCTTTGATCCTTACATTAATAATTCCGCTTCTATAGATTTCTATTATATCATATTTTCATTTCACAGAATGAAAGTTGGATACTCTATGCGAACTTCAGAAATACATATTTAAATAGTTATATTACATATATTACGTAATTCTTTTCAAAGACGTATTCTAATTTCTTTGATCAATATTTTATGTAATTTGCAGTAAAATAAATAGAACTTTTAAAGGAACTGAGAGTATGAATTCGATTGTGAATAAAATATTTGTATCGCTCTCATTCGTTACTGCTGTAGAAAGGAATACCATATTATTTTTAAAATATTTATTCGTCTCAAAGTAAATTATATTAAAAGAAAATTTCACTCTCGCATATTTATTGTTGCATGGTATTTGTCAGAAAATTATTATAAAATTAATTTTCGGGATTGATTTAATTTAAAACTATGTCATTGTGTAGGTATGTGAAAATATTTCAATGATAATACTTAATAAAATTAATAACACGGTTATTTTTGAGAGCGTGTTACCTAATTTACAACTACCTCCTATCTACTCACCAGTATACACAACACAAAACACCAAGGTAGATAGCGTTACGGGAGCAACAAAATTTCGTATCAGCTGCGAAATCCAAAACCATTTTAAAAATAAACATCCCAGAGTCCGGAAATTGATTTTCAAGGGAAAAATTCTTATCTCTTTCAAAAAAATTTGTCAATCATTCAATAGGAAAGCAGGACTGGGGGCATTTTTAAGAACTGGGGGGGAAATCTTCCCTTTTCTGTGAAATTCCCTCATTCTTCACTCTATTAACTGTACTTCCATATGAATAAATTTGCTGAATTTCCGATTTTTATACACACAGGGGGCAAAGCGTTCGAGCAATGAATTATTTTAGTTTTACGTGGCCTTTAGGCAAATTTCAATTCATATATTTTGAACATTGATGATGTTACCTTTATATATAAATCCTTTTTACCTAATGTAAAGCTCTTTTATTTTGTAAGTTTGCCATATTTTCTGACGTACTCAAGAAAAAATGTAACGTTTCGAGCATGAATAAGCAATTTGCAACCAAAAGAATCAACAATATTGTTTGTAGTTATTAATATTGATGGAATCCGCAATTTTAATTTAAAGTGTTAATTTTAAATTCCTAATGCTATTTGGGAATAGTAAATTTAATATTTTTAAAAATATATTGTATAATTCTAAAACATTTAAAAAAATATTTTGAAATTTTACAGACATTTATTTATTGTAAATTTTATTACATTTATTATCTTCTTCATTATTATTATTTTTTTATTTTAAATATGTGTTTCTGATTTTATAGTAGACATAAAAGACTAAAATAACACTTTCGTAACTGATTTAACGAATAAAGTAATAAATTGAAGAATATTTCTTATTACACATGATTTAGTTTTATAAATTATGGCTTTTTTTATTATTGAAATTTCAATCCAAAAACTTTTAAATTGGGCCTATACTAGACCTATAACGACTTCAGAAAGAGGGCCACTTTCAAGTTCATGGGAACATTTTAATTTTCATTTAAAAGCATTTCATTAAAAGCATGTAAATTAAATTTTCCTTAAATTTTTTATCAATATTTTTATACAAATTTTAAGAAGTTAAAAAAGTACAGTTAAAATGTTTTAATTTAATTAAACTATTGTTACATTTTTTATCCTTTATAATTTTTCAAAATAAAATTATTTATCCTCATTTTTACACATACTAACTATCTAATTTTTTTTCCCACATTTTTTCATTCTTTAAGTAAGATTTTAAAGTGCAATTATTTTTAAAAGAATACTTACTTGCTAAGTCCTCTGATTTTAATGCTTGCATATTTAATCAAAAGATTTTGAACAGGATTTCGAATGCATGCACTGCAACTTTAACTGTTTTTAATTAACTAAAGAGGAACAGCTTAAAAGAGTTCCCGGAGTAAAACTAATTATAAGACGAAACCAGAGCCAGAAGTATTTTAAATTTCTTAAGTGAAACGTTACACAAAAGTCTTATTTGAATATATTACATTTAGAAGTTTATTTTAAGACAATCGTAAACAAAGTCACATCTTATTTTACTAATGTTAGTTTGAAGTCTTTTTGCAATTTATACTGCAGAATTTAATTTATATCTCATATCAGATTTATTTTTATCAACTATTAGTTTATAAATTTTTTTACTCCTTAAAATGGTAAAAAAATTCTATCGAATGATTATTTAAATATATCATTCAAATTCGTTGAAAGAAGCCTTAAATATTTACTGTCATTTACCACGTATTTCATTCAAAACATATACAAAATTAAAACTATTAAAATTTAATAGTTGACGTGGCATTGTTTTAGGGGTGTCTAATTTTAAATTTAAACTATTAATAAATTAGACAATCATGAAAAATATCACGTCTTATTTTACTAATGTTAATTTGAATTTTTTTTTTTAAAGCAGCCTTAAATATTTGCTGTCATTGACCTTGTATTTCATTCAAATCATACACAAAATTAAAAATAACATTTTTGATAAATATATATTTATAATAAAATGTAAACATGCCTTTAATGTTTACAATTTTTTCGGATGGGGGTATTTACGTATTTATCATTTTATTTTCTATAAATTTATTTAAATATTTTATTCGTAAAACTTATGCCAGTATTTTCAGTTTAAAACTAGAAAAAAAAAATTCAACTAAATTGAGACATTTTATTATCTATACGTAATTAATTAATTATATTTGATTTGATGAAATAATAGCTTTTTTTTTAAGTATCGTGTCTATTCCGCAGATTTATTTGGCCCCAATATGTAAAATGTTTTAGAAAGGCATAAATTGAAAGATTCCGATTTAAATATTTTTCGTATTTGCCTCCTGTGAGAGGATTTTTATTCCAAAACACATATGGGAACGCGAAATCCATAATGCATATGCTGGCACCGGGCCGCAAATAGTTGTAGATTAAATCAGCAAATTTTAAATCAAGGCGTGCGAAAAATGCATGGGAATTTATTTTTGTGGATTTACTAACGTCATGCTTGATCTGTGTATTTAGTTATGTACATCTGAAATTCTTTATATAGGATTAGCTGGATCAAAAAAGTTCAAATTGAATTTATTTTATTCTTTAAATATTATGCACGTAGAACTTATGAATTGTTCTAAAGATATTATTTTTACATTTTTATGATACCACAAGTGGGAATGAATTTTCAATGTTTAATTATAAAATCGTTACGATAAATTTAACATTTTATGTTTATGTATATATATATATATATATATATATAGATATATATATATAGATAGATAGATATGCATGGATGCAGATAATGGTACATAAAGCTTCGGAATTTTTTTTTGTGGACTAGACATCTGTCAATAATAATCAGTCGTAATACCAATGCATATTAACAATACAAAAATACTTTTTAACAATGCAGATTTTTGTGCTAAATAAATAGCATTTGCTTCTAATTTGCTAAACAGCATATCTGCTTTAACGTAAAAAAATGCAGCTGAAGAACGTCGTTTGCTTGAGGAGGCCTATGACGAACATGCAACATCAAAAATACTATTCAAACATATAGTTCTGACATTGAGGACACGGTGCGTCAGGAATACCAAAATCAATTAACGATGCCGATGTGCAAGCTTATCGCATGAAGATTTCAAACGGGTATCGCTACCGACCACAACTAATCAATTTGAACCATGCTTTGCTCGAAAAACGGACAGAACGAGTGATATTGCAGCAGGACAACGCTCAGTGCTATCGTACTCCCATCGTCCAGTATGAAAGCACAATGGCACTGAGCGTTAACCTGATGCAATGGGAATCTAAAAACCAAAATGGGATCTGCTACCACCAGACCTGGCCCCTTATGATCATTTGTTCCTGTCGATGGCACATGGTTCAGCTGGGCTACAGTTGGTCAATTCTGAAGAAGGGAAGAATTCGTCGCATGAATGACTTTGGTACAATAACGCGTTGTTTTATCGTCGCAGTAGCCATGCATTGCCTGATAGATGACATAAATGTGTTGCTAGTGAGGGGCAATACTTTGAATAAACAATAACATATTTTTTATTAATAAAAAAACGCGGAAACTTAGTTGAGTGCAAATATATATATACATACTAGGTACACAAATTTCCAAGTTTTTATCTATGCACCCGAAAATTAATTTCAAATAAAATTTTTAAACAATCCTTTTAATTATATTTGATAAAAATGTATATCTAACCAAAGTTTCAACAACAATTTTAAGAATCGTAGGCCCAACATAATGAAGACAGGAGGTCAGAAGGTCTAACGTCTTAATAATTTTTAGTCCATTATAACTGTGTAAATACCTTTTCATAAACCTCAGTGGAAAGCATTACCGGAAAATAAGACTATATTTGAAAAAAAAAATAATATCAAAATAAATAAAACTAATATTTGTAAGAAATAGAAGATCTGCAGGGTTTTGAACGATATTCGAATTACATTTTATAGAAATAACAATGTAAACAAATTATATTTCATATGATTGACAATAACTTCGTAAATTTTGATTTTAAAAATAAAAACACTTAATACAAAGAGCACAGGAAATCCAATAAGAATTCACGAAATCTTTTTTTAAATGAATAAAAAAATCGTTAAAAATCTATTTTAAAAACCACCAGTGAGAGAGATAATTAATAAAGAAAAGCAGTAATAACATACAATGCACGTGATTCCAGAGCAAAAGGGAAGAATTCATTATTTACATCTTCCATCAAAATCTCTTCCTTATTAATGAAGTTATTTTTTTACATCTCCTTATCTTCAAAATATTATGGAAATAGTACCATAAAGCATTGAATATTCCTCTGTACTTTCTTGACAGCAAACAAAAGTTAAGGATTAAGTGAGAGAAAAAAGTTGAAGTGATTAAATCTCGGAAGAGGACACCGGAGGCTTTTATCCCCAAAATAATTAATAAGCCTTCAGGCACATTTCCCATCCTTAAAAATAAGACTAATGACAGCATTTTTAGTTAATCATATTTCCTGATTCTTTCAAAGAGAAGAACATATTCGAGCCACGTGATTATGCGAATAGATTAGATTAGACCTGCGGCAATACATTGTAGACAAGAAATTAAAATTACTCTCTACAATACTTGTACCAACATGTAAACTAATTATTCGATGCAGTCGAAGTTCTTTTACAGTTCAGAATACAAAACTTAGAAAATGTTCTATCCAGAAAAATTATATGGAAAGCAGTTGTAACTGAATGAAAACAAATCTAAAACTTTTACTAACTATGTTAATTGCATAGTTTATTGGACATTAACAATGCTAATGGAAAAATTTATGTTCTGATACCTTATAAATGAATTGTAAGTGCTGGCTCATTTATTGAAATGATGAAAGTTTATTATGTACTTCCAATATCAAATTTGATGAGAAAATTTTGATCACTATATTTTCTGTAATAATTTCTTGTTATCTGAATGAGATCATTTCGTAAAATATCTCTTATTTGTATACTCTCTCTGTAGCGTTTCAACCTAGGCTAATAGCAATACTCAAGCTATTGCAAAAAAATAATGAACAAGTAATATAAAAAAAAGAGTAATTTTAAAGAAAAAAGAGTAAAAAAATTTTAAAAAAATAATAATTGAATTTAGTAATAATAGTAATTGAAGAGTAATTGAATTAAAAAAAATTCCTACTTTTTTTCATTATATTGCAGAAAGTCCTTTATAAATAATTTTCATTCATTTTTCAAGTTTATCTGGCGCCATCTATTGGTAGATATATGGAACTTAAATCTAAATAAAACTAAAATTCATTAATTAAATTTACTTACTAAATTAATATTTGAAAAAACTGTATTAACATCCAGTGTCATCCACTAAAAGTTCAAAAAAATGCATTGGAACTTGCGTGAATGAATAAAAAGTATTTTATTATCAATAGAAAATTTGAACAAGATATATATAGGGAGATAGAAGGAATTAGAAAAAAATAGATATCTATTCTTTAAGGTTTAAAAAATACAGATTGTAGATATTAAATTACAATTGTTTTGTGTTTGTAGTTAAGAGATAATCGCTAAAACAACTCACCAGCTATTTTGAAATGTATTTGCTAAAAAGTAGTAAAAGTCGTTTTGTAATAAAATTTCGATCTTTAAAAACAGACAACACTAAAACAACGATAGTAAATTTATAAAAATTGTACTATTTTTTCATATTACACTCATGTCCATAAATTAAGGATAATGAAGTTCGGGCAAAGAAAGAGACAGAAGCAAAACAAATTTGACTTATTTGTAAAGTCTATTTATTAAACAAAAGGTAAAGAGCAAAAAAGAGGCTATATGTTTGACATAATTAATAAAAATTCCGATTTTTACTCCCTGGAGCAAAATTCAAAAAAGAACCTATTTACAAAAAACAGTATAACATCGTTAGTATGATGGTTAATATGGAGTATGTCTCCCGGACGCTGCAATACAGGCCTTACAACGCCTAGGCATGCTGAGTATCAAATTATCAATCTGATCTTGGGGAATATTACACCACTCATCAAGCAATGCCCTCCGAAGTTCCGGTTTACAGGTAGGAGGGGGTTGACGGGCTGTAATTCGTCGGCCAAGCATATCCCACACATGCTCTATTGGATTCAAGTCCGGTGAGTATGCTGGCCAATCCATACGGGTGATATCCTCCAATTGAAGGCATTCGTCTACAATGTTTGCACGGTGAGGACGGGGGCGTTGTCATCCATAAACAGAAATTCAGCACCCATGGCGCCCCGAAACAAACGTACATGTTGTTCCAGAATGACATCCCGATAGATGTGGCCTGTCATCGTTACACTCTGAACATGCAGGTCAGTTCTGGAACCAATAATAATTCCCCCCCAAACGAGCCATCCTGCACCACCGTAACGGTGTCGTTCAATGGTGTTCTCTTGGTGGTAACGGGTACCTGGCGCTCTCCATATGAAAGTCCGGCGAGAATCAGACTGCAAACTAAACCTGTAATCGTCGGAAAAGATCACACCAGACCACTGTTGCGGTGTCCACAATGCATGCTCTCTACTCCAGGTTAATCGCAGGCGACAGAGAGTTGCGGTAAGCGGAACATATCTGACAGGCCTACGAGCATATAGACCCATGTGCCCTAAGCGTCTGTACACGGTTTGCCTTGAAACTGTCGTACCGGTAGCTGAAGAGAGCTGACGAGACAGGTCTGATGCTGTACTCCACCTGTTTCTTTTGGCAGTAACTGCTAAATACCGGTCCTCATTCGGCGTTGTAACTTGGGGGCGACCTGTGCTGTAACATCTACTCACATTACCATCATCTTGGAATCGTTGGCAAAGCCTGGAGATGACACTCTGGGCTATTCCAAGTTCCACGGACACTTCCAGCTGGTTACGTCCACATTCCAGTCGTCCGATAATTCTACCACATAAAAAATCATCCAAATGCTTCCTTTGCGCCGTAACTATGCGGTTATTGCACTGAAAGGCTTTTAAAGCGCTTGTGAACAATTTTACTTCTTTGCCACCATTCCTTATATACCCTTCTCTTACACTCTCGTCATTGTGACGTACTATCCGCGCCATCTGGTGGTTTCCTGTAATTTGCATATTCTTCTTCAAGATGTGTGTGATAATTCTACAGGTGAAATTTTTATTTTAGAGTTCAATTTCTGTGTGATTCTGAATTATTCTTAATTTATGGACATGAGTGTATATTACTTTGGAGTGAATTTCGACACAATGTATCTGAATAGTAATAAAATGGCAAACATCCGTAAAGTTGTCATCAGCTGATTCTGAGATTCAAAAGTAGCGTTTCCTAAACGCCTGTGCTGAGTTAATAGAGAGTTTTTGCATACCATACGTTAGGTTACCGTAGTACGTCCGTTAGCTTTTTCTCCCTAGCACGCATGCTCATAGGAAACTGAGCATGCGCGCTAGGGAGAAAAAGCTAACGGACGTCCTACGGTAACCTAACGTACGGTATGCAAAAACTCTCTAATGACGTATTTCCTATTTTCAAATGTAAAATTTGAAATTTGAAATGATATTAATATTTTTAGCCCTATTATCAATTTTTAGTGGAAATAGAAAAAAAAATAGATATCTATTCTTGGGATTTAAAATATGTAAAGCTTTCGAATGAATTCCGGCACAATGTGTCTAAACAGTAACAAAATGCAAACATCTGTAAAACTATTATCAGCTTTGGTTTCTGTGTTTGGCTTCATTATGCGAATAGATTAGATTAGCCCCGCAGCAAAACACTGTAGACAATAAATTAAAATTACTCTGTGCAATGCTTGTACTAACTTGTAAGCTAATTGTTCGATCCATTCGACGTTCTTTTACAGTTCAGAACACATAACTTACAAAATGATGTAGTCAGAAAAATCAAATGCAAGGCATTTGTAACTGAATGAAAATAAATCTAAAATTTTTACTAAACACGTTAATTGGGTATTAACAATACTAATTGAATAATGTATGTTCTAGCATCTTACAAATGTATTATAAGAGCTAGCTCGTTTATCAAAATGTGTTCTAATGCAGCTGGCAATACATTGACAGTTAATCTTTATGTCATAAGCATGGGCTGCGCCGCTAGGTTAAAGATATGCTACGGACGCGAGTAACACTACCCCTACCGGGAACTACGGTTCAAAGGGGATTTCGAACCACTATAAGCATCTATGAGATGTATACTTTATGATAAAATCAACGTTGTTAACTAATTAATTTTCTTTAACAAAATTATTATCAGTTTATTTTTTGTTTATTAAAACAGATTGTCTTTTTATTATCAATTTATTACGCGTATTGTGCTTTTGCTATTTAATATCTTATCATTTAATATATTATTTTTTTCCTCCTAAGTTAACTGTTGTTAATCATAAGTTAACTGTTTGTTATTTACAAAGATTTATAGTTAGAGTATTCATTTTTAAGGACAAAGCTACAATTTTAAAAGAAAATAAATTGCCTTCCTTCAAAGAAGTATCTCTTATACCAGCAAAATTATTAATGATAGTTGCTAATTTTCTAATTAGTTACAATTATCATGATCCTTTTTCTCTTTTCGTTTTACTAAGCACTAACTAATTTCACTCACGTCTTACTTACATGATCTTCAAAGATAATTATGATGGAGTTAACTCAAATAAGCAATTTATATGTACAGTGCGTTACACGCTTCTTATTTACCATCTACAAACATTTTTCTTCTGGCATACAAAGCCAAAAATTAAGCAACCATTTGTAAAAAAGATTTTATTCAAATGTTCCATGGAATTGCTTACAGTCATTAAATATTTAAGCGTTACTTGTACTAGATATCTGATTACTGCTAAATGTTGAGCTTCAAAAATTAATTTACAACTATAATATAAATTATCTTAAAAATATTTATTTTATAATTGCAGTAATACCATGTGCAAACATAATTATTCTTTCTGGCAATTAACTGCATACTTTGATTTATGAATTATTCTAATTAAAAAAAAAAAAAATTACTGCCTATGTTGCGCTATTTTGAATAATAAATCAGAAACTTTAATTTTTCTATTTTTTTGCTTTTGATTAATTAAACGTAAAAACAATACAGCAAATTAACTTTCATTTACCATTAAAAAAAGTTTTAAACAAAAAGGCAGCAATATTTTCTGAAAATGTAAACAGCAAATGCAACTACAAAAGGAATACAAAAAACAAATTAAGTTGATGCATTCTAAATTTCAATTTCAATCTCAAAAAATTAATATGAAGCTTCCTCTCAAATAATTAATAAAATCTATTTTTTTACACCCTGCTTTAAATTTTTTAGAATGCATTCAGAAATTAAAAGATTAGATACTTTAAAATCTAATCTATTGTATTAAGGTAAGCGTCTATCTAATAATGCCTTAGTTTGGTGCAGAATACGATGACTGACAAAGAACTCTATATAAAGATATCATATATATAAAGTATATATATATATGCAAGTATTTTGAAGAATTTCTACTTTATGCTGAACCAATACCATCTGCTTACTGGCGGATTACGTGACGAGAGATGCTTACTGGGTAGGGTTTTCAGCCCTACCCCGAACAGCCATATAACATCGGACCTACGGTTTAAACTGGATTCCGGACCGCTACATGTATCTATGCCATCCCAGGGCTCGAACCCGAAATCTGCGGCACCGAGCGCCAGAGCCCTAATTACTCTGCCATCAGGCCCCTTAAGCAGTATAAATATCAATGTATTATTTATACCATAATATAGGTTAAACTAAAATTTTTCTTAACAGTAAAGACAGCATAAGAAATGCATTAGTTAATTAATATTGAGCATAAATTTAAACTAATTAATTATGTAAAAACGTTTTTAACTGAATCCCCTTTAAGTCAAATGCTGTAAAAAGTCTAATTATTGCATCATATTGTTCTTAAAATGCAAGGCCTTTTTTCCTGTAATAATTAATGAGAATGCGGCCTATAATAAGTCGAAAAAAATATAACAGAATGTTTAATTAATTAAAATTAATTGAAAAATATTAAAGGCGAATGTTATAAAATCATTTCTTAAATATCTCTATAATTACGATTACGTAATTTACTTATTTTTAATTAGTAGAAAATAACTATAAAAAGTAATTAATTTATGAAATCTGAGTAAAAACTGATTGAAAATTAGTCATTAATTTCCAATCATCATTAACAACCTGAAAAATAATTAATTATATTAATAAAAAATAGACAATAGCAATTAAATGAAGGATATTTCTTCAAAAATAACTTAAATTCTGTTTCATTTATTTTGGCTTTGCGTCCTTACAAATAAAATTCCAAATGTTTCATTTTTTCCTTTTTAAAAGTCTTTTTTTAATGAGAACAAGAACTATTGATTTATAGTTAGGATTATTTGACATAGTAAATAATGATAGTTTCATTAATCTCTTGACGTAAACTTCGATAGTCCATTTTTTCTTTTACTAAAGCACGATGAAAAAGATTTTTAAAAGCTACGATTTCTAATATATGTTTAGAATTATAAAAAATAGGAATGGAAAATAAATGGAAGGTTTGTGATCAAGGGGTTTAAGTTGAGATATAAAAAATTCCGGAATCAAACCAAAAAAATAAAAAAAATAAATAGTTGTTCTTTAAAACGAATGGATTAAGATTTCTCACAAAAGAAATATTTCCAACAAAAATATTCTTATGTAATCAAAAGTTGGCAATTCAATTAAAGAAAATATCATAAATCTTAATGAAAGATGTCATCACAAAATTTTGTTCTCATAAATTTTTTTAAAAAATGAAAGAAAAAAAGAATGCAGTAAACATTTCATTCTTTAAAATTACATACTAATTAATATCAGATCCAAATTTTGAAAAGGAAATGTATTGTTATTTAATAACTATTACACATAAGAAGAAAATAAGAATATAAAATCGGAAATAATAATAATCGAATAAAATGAGAATATAAATACTATATCAATAAATAAATAAAATATTAATTCAATATTAAATTCCTTATTTTTTCTTAGTGGTGAACAGGAGTGGCTTTGTAGTAGATCGTTGCCTTTGAGAACTAGGGAATTAAGATTCTAAACCCAATAACCGATATCAAACCTAAAGCTTCTAGTGATGAGCACAATAAATCCATATGCCAGAAAATCCTCCGTTGGACTCTATAATAGTTTGGTTTGGTTTGTCGCTTTACGGTTATTTATTGCACACTTTGGGCTAATTGAACTCGGACCTACAGTTTAACGTGGATTCCGAATCACTAACAAACATCATGCCACCTCCAGGATTCGAACCAGAAGCCTGTTCCATTTTGCTCCAGGAAAATTGGTAGGATGCGAAATTGAGTTCATTTAAACCTGTGGCAGCTCAACTCATAACTCATTGGTAACGTGTGCAGAAGGTGAAGAGTTGAGGTTCAAATCGCTGACGGCATTGTTGAAGACACTGTTTCTAAAACGAGGAGACTCGATGGCGTTTTTGATGTTCAAGATCTTGTCCCGTTAGTTTGATACCTTCTGAGAGTTTTCCGATATTTGAGATAGTAAATAATGATAGTTACATTAATCTTTTGACGTAGTCACTTTTTTTTCTTTTACCAATAAAGCATGATGAAAAGGATTTTTAAAAGTTGCGATTTGTAATATATGTTAAGAATTTAAAAAATAAAAATGAATGGAAAATAAATGGAATGTTTGTGATCAAGGCATTTAAGTAGAGATAAAAAAAAATTTTGAAATCAAACAAAAAGTATGACATAAAAAATTGTTCTTTAAAACGAATGAATTAAAGTTTCTCACAGAAGACATACTTCAAAAAAAAAAAAATAAATAAATAAATAATAATTAATTAATTAATTAAGAAAAAACAGTGATTGAAGAGTTCGCAATTCAATTAAATAAAATATCATAAATCTTAATCTAATGAAAGAGGGCATCACAAAATTTTATTCCTAGAAAAAAATGAAAAAGAATGAACACTAAACATTTTATTCTTTTATAATGTATATAAATTATTTTCAATCCAAATTTTGAAAAAGAAATGCAATTCAAATATTTTAAAACTTTATGTCCCATATAAAAAAGACATAAGAACATGAATTGTTACATTAACTAATAAATAAAATAATTCGTTCAATAGTAAATTCCTTATTTGTTTGTTATTAGTGAATTGCAGTGGCTTGGCAGGGAGAGCGCTGGGTTTGAGAACTAGGGAATTTAGATTTAAAACTCGATAACTGATATCAAACCAAAAGCTGCTGGTGAGGAGCACAATAAATCCATATGCCAGGAAGTCCTTCGTTGGGCTCGAGGAAAATTGGTAGGAAGCAAAATTGAGTTGTTTAAACTGGTGGCAGTCCGATTCGTGGGTCAGTGATTAAAAAAAGAGAAAATTAGCATGAAAGAAAAATGCCTTCAATATGTATTCAAGAAAAAATAGCATTTTTACTTTGAATGACAGAATTTCAATGTAAGAAAATAACTAGTCGAAAACCTTTTGTTTAAATTTTTTACACATTTTTCTCTTCTCCGGGATTTTTTTTTACTTGTTCAAAAATATGATAGGATGTTCAACAGACGAATGTATAACATTTAACCTTGAAATTATTGAATTTTTAATTGCACATACAAAATAATTTTCATAAGAGACATATTTGATTGAAATCAATCTTTTTTTTATACTTCTGGTACTAGTACATATCTGCCGATAAATCCTAATGATTAACAAACCCATAAGACTGGCAAGCGCCAATAATAATATTTTTATATTCAAGCCATAGTATAATATTTAGTCATCTGCTTTTCATAAATGCAGTAAATACTAATATTTTACAAATAAATATAAACGCAACATTTATTCTCCTTTAAGTTAACTACGTGATATTTTTGATACGAATATTCTAATTCCTTAAAAATGAATTTTCACCGTTTCTATTCGACGTGTCGTTAAATCCTAATCATTTAACAAGCCCAAAAGACTGGCAATGACCAACAATGATATTTTTATATTCAGGGCAGAGTATAATAATTAGTCATCGGCTTTCCATATATGCATTAAATACTAACATTTTACAAATAAATAGCAAGGAAACATTTTTTTCTCCTTTAGGTTAACTACATGATCCTTTTGATATGAATATTCCATCGACTTAAAAATATGAATATTCACCGTTTCTATCCAACTTCAAACTTCACATTTAGTTGAGTTATCATTTCAATAACTATTACTAGAAGAAATAACAACCAATCTGCATTCGAGAAAAAGGACACTATTGGAAATTCTATGATTCCTAGACACTATTCGCTTTTCTTTAAATAAAGGAAGAAGTTTAAAAAACGATTGAAATTCAGTTTTCCAGTCAAACAAATCGCACGCATTTCACGGCCATAAAACCTTTCCGATGTCGAGAACTGTCATACTTCCTTTTCTCTTGTTGACATCCTGTTCTTAACAGCAGCAGGAATAAAGTGCATTACGGAACTGATGTTGTTCTTCCAACAAATCTCGAGAACTGTCAGTTCTTTTATCTGGACTGAAAATCCAGAATAACATTTCCTTGAAGGAGTCCTTAGAGTTTTACGTTATTTGTATCTTTGAATTGTTATTCTTTTTCCCCTCTGGTTGTTGCTTTTTGAGTTGTATTATATTTGTTTTGGTAAAAGTGAGAGCAATTTAAAGTAAGAACTTGGTGCTTAGACTTTCTCCCACGCTCTTTCAAAACTAATTTTCTCTGTAATATAGTTTCAGAAAAAAAAAATATTAATTTTATTGGAATGAAATAGAAGAAAGACAAAGTACTGCTAAACAAAGCTTTTTCTATAGTTTTAGTGTTTAGCTAATAGAAGGAAAAAAATTTCCTTATATGGATGCCATATATTTTAATTGATATCATATTTATTTGCAAATCATACATATGATATCATGATTATGGAACTATATAATTATAATGAATTCACTAAATTCATTTGATATATAATTTTATGAATTTAAACTCAAATATGTTATAGCATCATAGTATATATATATATATATATATATATATATATATATATATTTTATATAATATATATATATATATATATATATATATATTGTGTTTTATATAATGTAATGAAAAGTTTTTATTATTATTTGTTAAGAATTTTATTGGAATTAAATAGAAGAAGGGCAAAGTAATGTGACAAAAGCTTTTCTAATCTTTATGTTTAGCTAAAAGACTGAAAAAATAATTATTTCCTTATATGGATGTCTTATATAATAATTGCCATCATAATAATTTACAAATGATGTATATGATATTATATTTAAGGAACTATATATTTGAAAAGAATTCATTACATTCATATAGCATATAATAAGAATTTAAACTGAAAAATTAAACAGCATATTATACGTAAATGTAATGTTTATACATACATTCCATATCATGTAATGAATTCATTTTTTTCTTATTTGTTAACGAAGGAAATGAAATTTTTAAATAAAATATATTCACAAAATATTTTGAATTTACAATTATTTTAATTTAATATATTAAGCATGTCTTAATTTTACTTTAAAAAGCCTCAAAACTTGCATATCAAATTGTTTTCCAGCCTAATATTCTTTTATCTACAATGTGAATTTTATCTTTTTAAATGCATTGGTTACGGTTCCATACGTAATAATAATTATTTAAATAGTATCTCTTTACCAGTTAGGCCTTTCTGTTTTGCTAAATATGCAAATTTGTCTTTATATATATTCGAATATATTGGCTATTCTAAAAATTTTAATTTATTTTAAAGAATTATCTGTAAACATTTTTTTTTCAAACTCCTTGGCCTTTAAATATAATTAAATTGTCACTTATTGTTGCAGTAAATTGTTTTAAATTTGCTTTTCAAAAAAGAATTATTTACACAAATTTAAAAAAAGTTATGTCAGCATTGAAATGATACCTAAATGCATAATTTGTTTTATTTCTGGTGTTTAGATATATGTCACATATCTTCTCTGAAAAAGATAATTGTCTTCAAATAGTAATTAACGATCCTATTTTATTGCATAACTTCAATTAATTAATCGCAGTTTATTTATAATTAAATAACATTTCTGTATTTCATGAAAAAGAGTTATGAGAATATATTTATTCAGATTTTTAGTGAATAAATATATATTTTTGCTGAGATTTTTTTAAAATTTTAATTGTGTATAGAATTGTGTAATACAATTAGTTTAATAATGTACAACTTGTTTTATAATACATCTAATGCATCTTGTAATACATTTTTTATAATACAACTAGTTTAACAAAGTTGTTGTTTTATTCTCATTTTTACTAACATTATTTTAGCGAAGGAATCTATTCATTATAATCATATTAATTCCCTTATTTTATTCGTAATATCTTTCAAATATTGTCTTTAGTTTATTTTACTATAAAATACACTACTGGTCATTAAAATTACTACACCAGGAAGAAAGGCAGATAACAAAATTATATTTATTGGGCAAACATATTATACTGGAAAGAACAAGTGATTGAACTTTGAAGAAATTTGGGTGCAGAGATCCTGGGAAATCAGTACCTAGAACAACCACCTCTGGCAGTAATAACAACACTTATACGCCTGGGCATTGAGTCAAACAGAGATTGGAGGGCATGTACAGGTACAGTTGCCCATGCAGCTTCAACGCGATGTCACAGGTCATCAAACATAGTGAATTTCGTATGGTGACGAGCTAGTCGCTCGGCAACCATGGGCCAGACGTTTTAAATTGGCTAAAATTCTAAATTTTCTTGAATTTTAATGAATTTAACTGAACAAACCAAATGATTCTTTCCGGAAATTAAACGCACACTTTGAGGGATTATTCTAATTTAAAATATATACCTCAAAGTGTGAAATTATTTTGCTAATGGTATTAATGCAATTATAAAGCAAATATTTTTAAGACAATTTACAAAGTAGTTGTAAATTAATCTTTGAAGTTCAACATTTAGCAGTAATCTAGTCCAAGTAGCACTTAAATATTTAATGACTGTAATTCATATGTCCACGGAACATATGAATAATTTTTTTTTACAAATGGTTGCTTAATTTTTGTCTTTGTGTGCCAGAAGGATAATGTTTGTAGATGGTAAATAAGAAGCATGTAACGCACGGTGCATATAAATTGCTTTTTTGAGTTAGCTCCATCATAATTATCTTTGAAGATCATGTAAGTAAGACGTGAGTGAAATTAGTTAGTGCTTAAAAGAATTAGTGAAAAAGGATCATGATAATTTCCACAAATTAGAAAAATAAAGGTATCATTAATAATTTTGCTGGAATAAATTTCTTTTCTCATAAAATTGTAGTTTTGTCCTTAAGAATTATTACTCTAAGCATAAAAATTTGTAAATAATAAACAGTTTACATAGGAGAAAAAAATAAGCTATTAAATGATTAGGTAGAAATTAGGAAAAACATAGAACCTTAAATTAGATACCTTAACATTAGATACCTTAAATTATAATTATTATGATTATTTTGTAAGTATGTGTAGTAAATTAATAATAAAATAGCAATCTGTTTTTAACAAATGAATAATAAATTGATAAACATTTTGTTAAAGAAAATTAATTATTTAACAACGTTTGATTGTATCATGAAGAATACATGTCATGGATGTTTGTAGTGGTTTAAAATCTTCTTTAAACAGTAGGTCATGGTCTAATAGGATCGTAGAGCGTTGAGGGGGGTTAGTGTTACTCACGTCCGTAGCATATCTGCAAGCTGCACGTGCTCCCTTGGTAGTTCTAAATGAGTAACAGCGGCGTAGTCCTTGCTTATGACATAAAGATTAACTGTCTGTATTGCCAGCTGCATTACAACACATTTTAATAAACAAACTAGCGTTTATAATACATTTGTAAGATGCTATTTGTATGATTTAGATTTGTTTTCATTCAGTTACAACTGCTTTGCATTTGATTTTTCTGACTACATCATTTTGTAAGTTATGTGTTCTGATCTGTAAAAGAACGTTATATGGATCAAATAATTAGTTTACAAGTTGGTACATATTGTAGAGAGTAATTTTAATTTCTTGTCTGCAATGTATTGCTGCAGGGCTAATATAATCTATTCGCATAATCAAACCAAACACAGAAACCAAAGCTGATGATAGTTTTACAGATGTTTGCCATTTTGTTACTGTTTAGATACACTGTGCCGAAATTGACTCAAAAGCTATATGTATATTAAATCCCAAGAATAGATGTCTATTTTTTCCTATTTCCACTAAAAATTGATAATAGGGCTAAAAATATTAATATCATTTCAAATTTTACGTTTGAAATAACTCAGCGCAGGCATTTAGGAAACGCTACTTTAGAATCTCAGAATCAGTTGATGACAGTTTTACAGATGTTTGCCATTTTGCTACTATTCAGACACATTGTTTCGAAATTCTCACCAAAGTAATACATTTTTTAAACTTCAAGTATAGATGTATATTTTTTAATTATTTTTTGTAATAGCTTGGGTATTGGTATTAGCCTAGGTTGAAACGCTACAGAGAGAGTATACAAATAATAAATATTTTACGAAATGACTTCATTCAATTAACAAGACATCATTAAAGTAAATATAGTGATCAAAATTTTCCCATCAAATTTGATATTGGAAGTATATAATAAACTTTCAACATTTCAATAAATGAGCTATAACTTATAATATATTTGTAAGATGTCAGAACATAACTTTTTCCATTAGCATTGTTAATGTCCAATAAACTATGCAATTAACATAGTTAGTAAAAGTTTTAGATTTGTTTTCATTCAGTTACAACTGCTTTCCAGATAATTTTTCTGAATAGAACATTTTCTAAGTTATGTGTTCTGAACTGTAAAAGAACCTCGAATAGATCGAACAATTAGTTTGCATGTTGGTACAAGTATTGTAGAGAGTAATTTTAATTTCTTGTCTACAGTGTATTGCTGCAGGGCAAATCTAATCACTTGGCTCGAATATGTTCTTCTCTTTAACAGAATCAGGAAATATGATTAACTAAAATTGCTGTCATTAGTCTTATTTTTAAGGATGGGAAATATGCCTGAAGGCTTATTAATTATTTTGGGAATAAAAGCCTTCGGTGTCCTCTTCCGAGATTTAATCACTTCATCTTTTTCCTCTCTCTTAATCTTTAACTTTTGTTTGCTGTCAAGAAAGTGCAGAAGAATATTCAATGGATTATATTACTATTTCCATAACATTTTGAAGATAATGAGGTGTAAATAATAACTTCATTAATAAAGAACAGATTTTGATGGAATATGTAAATAATGAATCTTATTCTGGCATCACGTGCATTGTATACTTTTATTTCTGTACTTTTTGTTTTTTTTCCTACTGATGTTTTTTAAAATAGGTTTCTCGCGATATTTTTGTTCATTAAAAAAATCGTTAATTCGTATATGATTATCTGTATTCTTTATTTTAAGTGTACTGGACTGTGATGGCCAAGGCAGGTATTTTACTTCTTCATTAAACCATGATTGGACATTTAAAGCTGAATGAATGCGATCATTATCATCTTGTGAAATTCCATTTCCTGTAGAAAACAAAGTTTGCATCATCGAAATGACCTCGCCAGCTGAAACATCTCTATACTTCTCCCCCCCAGTGATCCAATTGGTATATAATAATAAATAATACATTCTTCTCATACAATAATACAATTACATTAATTGGTAAATTCTACTTTCATAATGTTTAAAGAGTAAAATAAATCTAATTTGAGTTTCTTTGGTCAAGCTAATCCTATATAAAGAATTCCAGATGTACATAACTAAATACACAGATCAAGCATGACGTCAGTAAATCAACAAAAATAAATTCCCATACATTTTTCGCACGCCTTGATTTAAAATTTGCTGATTTAATCTACAACTATTTGCGGCCCGGTGACAGCATATGTATTATGGATTTCGCGTTCCCATATGTGTTTTGGAATACAAATCCTCTCACAGGAGGCAAATACGAAAAATATTTAAATCGGAATCTTTCAATTTATGCCGTTCTACTACATTTTGCATATTGGGCCCAAATAAATCTGCGGAATAGAACACGATATTGAAAAAAAAAGATATTATTTCATCAAATCAAGTATAATTAAGTAATTACGTATAGACAATAAAATGTCTCAAAAGAGTTGACATTTTCTTTCTAGTTTTTAACTGAAAAATAATATCTAATCAAATTATGAACTTTTTATACATAATTTTACTGACATAATAAGTTTCCTCCCATTATTTTGCAACTAAAATATTCTAATAAGTTTACAGGAAAGAAAAATGATAAGTATCTAAATGTTGGAAACAATTAAATTGTTTCCATTATTTAAATATTTATCCCCGCAAAAAATGTATTGGAGGATATACTTATTTATCCCCCAATTTGTAAGAATCTAAAATATATAAAATAATAATATATAATAAAAATATATAAGAAATATATATTTATCCCCCCCCCCAAAAAAAATGGATACAATAAAATTGTATTTACATTTTTTTTATAAATATATTTCCACCAAAAATGTTATTTTAATTTTATACGTGATTTCAATGAGATATAAAGTAAATAACAGCTGTAGTGTTGTGGGTTGGAGCAATTCTGGATTGTAATTGGTTGTGATTGGGTTGAGAGTTGAGACCCAGGTTTGAGAACACACAGCTTTATTGACACACGCACAAACACCACACACAAACGATTAGAGACAGACAATATTTAACACATTTAAAGAAATATACTTATAGATTCTTGGAACGATTCCACTTCTAAGACGGAAAGATATTCAGAACATGTAACTTCATATAACTTCTCAGATACGCTCTGGATGCGCGAAATATACTTCCTCTCCGCGGGAAAGTCTGCAGGCCGATCTACAGTGTTTTCTAAACGTTTCAATCACTTAAACCCTCTATAAAATGTTAAGTCTGTAGTGTTGTGGGTTTTAGCAACTCTGAATTGTAACTAGGTGTGGTTGGGTTGAGACTGGAGACAGAGGTTTGATAGCACACAGTTTTATTTACATACGCGCAAACACATACAATATTTAACACATTTAAAGACATATAATTACAAATTCGTAGATGGAATAATAAACAGGAATCACAAATAAACAGGAAAAAAAGATACTCAGGATGCGCTAGATACGCGAAATATGCTTCTGTGGGCCAATTATTTCGCAAGGTTCCGTTGAATATATTTCCTCTCGGGTTGAGAGATTACAAACTAAACGTTTCTCAGTGGCAGCGCCGGTTACGCTGTACTTCCGCTTTGATGAAAGTCTAGAGGCGTACCGACCATTTCTCCTCAACGCCACAGAGAACGCTTTTGCAGTGCATAGGAGGAAGCATGGCTATACAACAAATTTTTAAGACTACTTTGAAAAAAATTGAACGATATATTAGAAGTGCATTCGACAGAAACTATTTTACCATTTTAATCAATTAAGACATTTATAACATAATATTTAATAAAATTAAATCTGATATGAGAGATAAATTAAATTTCGCAGTATAAATTGAAATAAACCTCAAACTGACGTTAGTAAAATAAGATGTGACATTGTTTTAAGATTGTCTTAAAATAAACTTCTAAATGTAATATATTCAAATAAGACTTTTGTGTAACGTTTCACTTAAGAAATTTAAAATACTTCTGGCTTCGTTTCGTCTCCATAATTAGTTTTACTCCGGGAACTCTTTTAAGCTGTTCCTCTTTAGTTAATTAAAAACAGTTAAAGTTGCAGTGCATGCATTCTAAATCCTGTTCAAAATCTTTTGATTAAATATGCAGACATTAAAATCAGAGGATTTAGCAAGCAAGTATTCTTTTAAAAATAATTGCACTTTAAAATCTTACTTACAAGAATAAAAAAATTATGAAAAAAAATTACATAGGTGTAAAAATGAAGATAAATAATTTTATTTTGAAAATTATAAAGGATAAAAAAGTATAACAGTAGTTTAATTAAATTAAAACATTTTAACTATATTTTTTCTTTTCTTAAAATTTTTATAAGAATATTAAGGAAAGATAATATAAAAAAAATATAATGAAATTTTAGTTTCTAGCAGCCATTCTATTCTTCATTATAATATTTGTCTAGTTAAATTATAATTAACATTTTTGAGAATTCCATATGTGTCTGTCATTATGTGAATATGTTTCTATTAATATCTCCAAGGGCTTTTTAAGAAATATTTGTTTTATATTTATTTTTTATATTCCTTGTAGTGAGTTCCTTGTAGTTTCATGTACCCCTCCGTGTGCTAATTAAGATTTGTCGCAGATGGATGCATTAGATTTGTCCTAGATTCATGAACGGAAAATCTCCGATCATGGAGTGAACTGCACTTGTGAATGAAATTTATATCTTTAATTTTCATTTTTTATAAATATTATAATAACCCATTGTTTTGTATTTGTGTATATATATAATGCTTGTAAATAAGTTCAGGAAATAATTAAAGTGTTCCTTTTCTTGAAGCCATTATAGGTCTAGTATAAGCAGAGACGTTACAATATTAAAAGAATTTTCATAATTTTCTCTTATACATTTCCATATAAAAGAAGAATGCAGAATTTTCATGATTAATGATGATTCATAATTTTCAGCATTAATGAGTGTGATTCAATAAAGGATTCTATTTATATTTCGTTTCGTTAGCAATTTATAGTTAAATATTTACTGCTGAATGTTAAAATGTTGCTTTAAAGAATTGCATCGCCTAAATAATAAATTTCCTTTTGTTGTAGAAATGTTCTTTGTTCTTTACAAAAGTACATTGATCAGCATCTTTAGCAGATGTTACATATTTTTGGCCTTTTTAACATTCTCAGAAAACTGATCATCAATCACTGTCATGAAAAGGTGAAAAATTCGAGTTTTAAACTTAAACAGCAGGTAAAATTTGTTTATAAACTTAAGCTGCCAAATGGTTTGTTTTACTAGAAATACATTTTTGTATCATAATAATTGAAGATGTTATATACATTTATATTATAATTGAACTTTACTTGCAAAATGTTTATAGATGATTAGATTTTCTTCGGTAGAAAAATAATTTATTATACAAAAAAAGTTTTTTTTAGCTGTAAGATTACGTAAATTATAGAAAAATCATCTTGCATTTCATTTGCACTCATCTGAAAATCATTTACAGTTAAATCTCATGCATCTATATGTTGTTGTTTCTTATCCCACTTGGCTGGCCAAGCCCACGAGCCCGTATGGACTCATGATTGAAGGGGAATGAAGCAGCTTCTGTTGTAATGGAGCACCCCGTAGGTAGAAGCCTGACTTTTGCTCCGTGATGCTCTTACAGTCATAGGAGACCGGGACCTACGGCTTAAAGTGGATTCCGAACCACTACAAACATCCATGGCACCGCCGGGATTCGAACCCGAAACCTGTGACACCGAGCGCCAGAGCGCTAGACACTCGGCCATTCAGGTCCCAAATTTGCCAACGGCACGCAGTGTTCCCAGGTGGTCACCCACCCAAGTACTGACCGCGCCCAATGATGCTTCACTTCGGTGATCTAACGAGAACCGGTATATTCAGCATGGTACGGCCGTTGGCATATGCATCTATATAAATATAAGTAAGAGTTATTAAAATAAAAGTAAGAATGTAAATTAAGGATATTAAATATAAATAAGGAAAATAAATTAAGGATATTAAATATAAATAAGGAAAATAAATCAAGGATATTAAACATAAACTAATAGAACCCGGCATACGTTGTCCTGCTAAAAAAATGCATTGTAGAAAATTACATATCCTAAATATATTCTCCATGTTCCCAATATATGTGCATACTCATTTTCATGGATATCGTATATATGTGATGAAATGCTGCAGCACCACTTAGTGCCAAGTAACAATAAAGTGGATAGCGCGAACCTATTTTCCCTACTCGAACACATATTACTATCCATTTTCGCAGCGATTGGTTGAACGGTATAGAAGTTGATATACTGCAGCACCATCTGGTGATGATTTACAACAAAAGGGGATAGCATAAAAACGTTCTACATGTTTTGTTACATACAAAAAAAAATTTCATCAAAATTCAAGCCATTTAGGAGGAGTTCATTGAAAAACACACGTACAGAAGAACTGGATTGCAGTGTCACCTATGGGGTCCAATTGTAAATCTAAACCATCCAGGGATCCATTGAAACACACGCCAAAAAATTCATCAAAATCGGGCAAGCCATATAGTAGGAGGATAGTGACAAACACATGTACAGAAGAACTCTCTCTCTATATAAAGATAAGGAAAACAAATTAAGGGTATGTTTATTGCAAAATATCATTGGCTTATTAAGTTATTATAACTAATACATGATTGTAAATATTTCCCAAAACTCAAATAAATGTAGTTTTGCATCAAATAATAACCATGTAACTTATACTAGAATAATTAATGAAATAAAAATATTTTTAATATTTTACGATACGCATCTTTAAGTTGAACATATTTATTATCTAATGCAGCTGGCAAACACTTAGACAGCTGTTTTGTATGCCTTAAGGCAAGCGCTGCACAGACGTTACTCACTTTGTATTACACAGGGGGCGCAAACTTGAAGATAAGCCACTGACGCGGAGTAATAACGCTCTACGATCGTATTAGACCGGGACCTATGGTTTAAAGTGGATTGCGAACCACTACAAACATTCATGGCACCGCCTGGATTCGAACCCAAAATCTGGGGCACCGAGTGCCAATCACTCGAATATCAGGTCCTATCAGTTAAAGATATATCCTATAAAATTTTGTATAAAATATTTTATTTAATTTGAGTCTGTAAAATAATAATGAAGAAATCGTAGTTTATATATTAATGAGTTACTTAACACTCTATAAATGACACTATTCAAAATGTGAGGAACAACAGTAAAAAAAAGCGGCCTGAATGGCAGAGTGACTAGCGCTCTGGTTATCGGTACCACAGGTTTCGGGTTCGAGTCTCGGCGGTGCCATGGATGTTTGTAGTGGTTTGTAATCCACTTTAAACCGTAGGTCCCGGTCTAATTAGATCGTAGAGCGTTGCGTGGGCATTGTTACTCCGCGTCCGTGGCTTATCTTCAAGTTACACGCGCCCCCTGGGTCATGCAAAGTGAGTACGTCTGTGCAGCGCTTTAGTGTTTGCCAGCTGCATTAGAAAACAACAACAACAACAACAAAAAAAAAAACAGTAAAAAAAAAATAAAACAGAAAAAGCAATAATAAAAAAAAAAAAAAAAAATTGTGTTACTTTAATTTCAGTAAAATATATTTATTTTATTATTTTAATTTGAATCAAAGCACTGCACTTAATTCAAAATGCTGTTTTTGAAAAATAACATATAAATGTCAAGAACAACTTTATTTACAAGGTAAGCGAAGCCCTTCCAATTAAATTTTCATTAGAAGAATGCAGATTAACTTAATACACTCAAGAATGTTCTTCTTGTAAAAGTTAATTAAAGCTAAACGAAATTGTCGATGTCAAGTGTTTTCCATTAAACACTTTAAGGATTTGCGTTGTATAATAAAATTAGCATCAACCAAAAAATTCTTTTGTAATAAATAAATTGTACTTTAACATTTCATTTAACAATTATATAAAAAAAAAGATTTTGATTTCGGAGAATTTTTAATGATGCTTTTATATTTTTGCATACAATTTTGTATTCATATTTAAATGTAAATATAATTTATTTTTATGTTAATGGTTATTAATTTTCAAGGTAGATTTATACGTGGGTAGAGGTAGATTTATAAATATCAAAAATTATTTTAAATATGTTGGTAATATATTATTCTCAGTTTATTAGTAGTTTATAATTATTAATATTTTATATGTATTAGTATAAAAATAACTAAAAATGTATTAAAAATTGAAAAGATATTTATTATACTTTATTCACAGATGAAATTTATTTTCCTTTCTCCCACGCGAAGAGATATATAACATATCTGTTCCCAGGGTAAAGGAATGTATATTCCTTAATAAGTGCAGTAAGATAAGCAGTATCGTTGGTTATACTACATGCAATTATGACTTTGTACTAATGAAAACAACCTGTCACTCAAATCTGACAGCAGATAATCAGTGTCATGGATAATGATGCATCATGAAATAAACGATTGTTTGTTCGGCCTTCACACTTACAGTATGGATATGGACTACGTTATGAGTTGTTGCATCATGGGCGGAGGAAGTGTCCATTCCAAGGAGAAGTGAAGGAAATTGAAACCGCCTCTTGACGGACTTTCTTAAAGCGTTTTTTTTTTTTTTGAGAAGCAGAGAAAAGGTGTTCTGTGACGAATCGACAAGAAATGTTGTTTTTCTCTTTTTCACTGAAGTGACCAAATAGGCCGATGTTTCAGCTTGTTTTCCAAAGTGACCACCTTGTGGATTCGTATCGCGCCGTGTGATAATTGAGATCTGCCGCAGATTGGGTGCATTAGATTAGACATAGACTCGAGAATAGTGAAAATCTCCGACATTGCAGTGAATTGCATCCGTCAAACTAACTTATAAGCTTTAATTTTCATTTCTTTGTATGAATAGAGTTCTGTATATATATATATATGGCAATCTTCTTGAAGTCGTTATAGGTCTGGTATAGGCCGACACTTTATGGCTCCAGTTTAAAAGTTTTTGGATTAAAATTTTAATAAAAAAAGAAAGCCATAATTTATAAAACAAAATCATGTGTAATAAAAAATCCTCTTCAATTTATTACTTTATTCTTTAAATCTGCTACGAAAGGGATATTTCAGTCGGTTATGTCATATAAAACAATAAATACAAATTTAAAATAAAAACGAAATAAATAGGTATAAAAAATAAAATTTATAATAAATAAATATGTATAAAATTTCAAAAATATATATTTAAATTGTTTTATAATATTACAATATATTTTTAAGAGTATTATATTTGCTGTCATCAAATAGCATTAAGAATTTAAACTTAACACTTTAAATTAAAATTATGGATTCCATAAATATTAAGAATTACAAACAATCTTGTTGATTCCTTTGGTGGCATTCATGCTCGAAACGTTATATTTTATTTTGAGTACGTCAAAAAATATGGCACAAAATAAAAGAGCTTTATATTAGGTAAAAAGGATTTATATATAAAGGTCACATCATCAATACTCAAAATATATGAATAGAAATTTACCTAAAGGCCTCGTAAAAGTAAAATAATTCATCGCTCAAAAGTTTTCCCTCCTCCTTGTCTAAAAATCGGAAATTCAGCAAATTTATTCATACGGAAGTACAGTTAGTAGAGTGTAGAATGAGGGGTATTTCTCAGAAAAGGGAAGATTTTTCCCACAGTTCTTAAAAATGCCCCCAGAGCTGCTTTTCCCATTGAATGATTGACAAATTTTGTTTGAAAGAGATAAGAATTTTTCCCTTCAAAATCAATTTCCGGTCTCTGGGATATTTATTTTTAAAATGATTTTGGATTTCGCAGCTGATACGATATGTTGTTGCTCCCTTAACACTATCTACCTTGGTGTTTTATATTGTGTGGGCTGGCGTGTAGATAGGAGCAAGAAAATATGTGTTAGTTGTAAAGTAACAACTCTCAAAAGGAATCTAGGTTGTTAAAATTATTAAGTAGTATACATAGAATATTTTTGTATGCATATTTAATGACATAGTTTTAAGCGGAATCAGTTATAAAAATTAATTTTATAATAATTCCAAGAAATTTAAAAATGGAAAAATAATTCTTAAGTATACTTCTTGGAAATGAATTGTTTCTTCCTTATTATTGAATAATGCAGAAATAATATTTTTGTATTCGTATTTAATAACATAGTTTTAAACGGAATCATTTCTAAAATTAATTTTATAATAATTCCAATAAATTTAAACATGAAAAACAAAACAATAAAAAATAAAAAATAAATAACTTATTTAAAATAAAAAATCTTAAGCATATTTCTTGGAAATGAATTCTTTCTTTCTTAAATGTCATCTTTTTTTCCCCCTGAACTTAAAAAAGTTATAAACAAGAGAGTGGCTACATGAAAGAAGTATACAATTATTATTTTATTTTTACTCGCCTCCAATTTAATTTTTTTAAAATTTATTGAATAATTCAAGCAATTATTTTAAACTTTTATTAAGATAGACTTTTGTAAGGACGCACACACAATATTTAGTTATAATTGTTTTTTAAAATATAATTTGTAGATTCATAACAATTATTTATAAAATATTAATAAATTACTTCAATTGGTAAATTGATACTTTGGTATTTTAAATGAGAGATTATTGTAAAAACTAGATTGTATTGATCATATGTTTTAAAAAAAATATTGAAACTTAGTTTAAATTGATTAAACTATACGGTGGTGGATTAATATGGTGCCAAATACAAATCAGAATATTAAAAAAATGTGCACCATACTGTAAATTTGTTGTCACTAATCCTCAGTGTCCTGCAGCGCGGGACCGACATCCCATGGCCAGTCTACTCATGGATAGAGGGAAAAGAACAACTTCTGTTGTGATTCAGCACCCATAGGTAAAAGTATGACTTGGTTCCAAGTCGCTGAAGAAGAAGGGTGTGCCTTCCGGGAGGACTTTCAGTGGGATCTGTTCAACATTTACGTATCGTATTGGAGAAAACCCTGAAAACTCCAGTCAGATAGTCTGCATAACGAGGCAAGTTGTTGAAAATCACAAACGCCCTCGAGCCGCCTCGCTTTTGAAACAGTGTCTGCAACAAAACTACCAAAGGATCGAACTTCAGAATTAACGCGCTCACCAACGCCGCACTGAGCCATGCGTTGGGCAATGTAAATTGATAATATCACTGTTAGTAGAGTAAGAAATGTCCAGTTGGTGGCAGAGAAGGGCAGATAAACAACTGTCATCAAAATAGTAGCATAAATTTCACTGTTCATTGTAAAAATGCACTTTGAAACGAAAACCTTTCTGTCAAAAGATGTTTTACAATCGAACATCTAAGATTTATTTGATTTATTGATCGAAAAAAAATAAAGGGAAGCATGAATACATGAAGCAGCAATTAACGTAATTACATTAATGGAAAAGTACATTAAAAAATGGTGTGACATATACAAATGAGGCATCTCATCCTGGTCAAACATGCTGAATACTACAAATGTTGAATTTTTTTTTATTGCCAATGGCAGATTATGAACAATTACAGCAATAGAAAGAAAAAAGCAATAAAAAAGAAAAAAAAAGAACAGAGAACACAACAAAACATGCTGAAGCAGAGTTCATTAATCTAACATATCTCTAGCCTCCCAATATCGCTCGGCGAGAAATGTCTAGCTCAGAGCAGGACAGTGAAGTAGATGCGTGGAGTCCATGCCCTCTCCAGAGGTGCATATCGGGGAAGGAACAATTTTGAGTCTGTAAAGATGATTTCGCAGGCAGTCGGTTGTCAAATTAGCCTCCATAATAGTAAAGACATCAATATCCTTCTCACACAGAGTCAGCAAAAGCTCTGCGCGCTTGGTTTGAGACAGTCCACCGGCATTCGACAGTAGCACTCGAAAAGTATCAAAGTGAGGGGAGGAAGACATAATGCCAAGTTGTAGATCTTTTAGCCACTAGAAAGTGTTACCAGGTGCACCACGGGGAGGTAGATCTACTGCGCTACCAAGTTGAATTGTTAAAAGAGTAAAAATCATTAAGTGAATGTGGATGGAATAGTCATAATCAACCAAATTATTTATTTACAGTATAATTTATGGCTTATGGCCTTTTGCAAGATTGGCAGCATTTGTTTTAAATATAAAAGTTGTAAAATATAAAATTTATAAATTTAATATTTAAAAAATATAAAATTTGTTTTAAATATATATCATCATCATTTATGTGTTTTCCTCATTTAAAAATTTCATAAATATTTCTAAATTAAATGCTTATTGCTGTTAACAACTTTGTTTACGAAGCAAAGAAGTTTAATCTCACTATATTTAAATATAATGTTCATTCTATGCATTGATAATAAATGCGATAATGATGAAAATTTTCTGATAAAAAAAAAAGGAAAATGAACAAAGGAATTAGAGAATGCCCTCATGTTTAAATTTCAGATGATTGACATATTTTGTCAGTTCTTTCGAAAATTACTGTATGAAAAATAAAACAGATGCTTCCATGCTTACTCTCTTTAGCATTTTTCCAAACAAAACATATATTTGAATGTATATACGAGCGTCAGGAACAAGCTGCCTTGGGCATTGTTTCTTCGTGCACCTCTCCAAAATTTGATGTGTTTTCATGCAACACCAGGGAAATTCAAAGTCAAACAGTTAAAATTATTAACCACCAATGTTTGGATTGAGTTGACAAAACCTCAGAGCACAGGGAGCAGGGTAGTCTTAAAAGTAGATTACTAGATGCTTAAATGAGGAGCCTATTGTCTTGAGCAACTTATGAAAATTGTTAAAAGACATTGGATCCTTTTTAGAGAAAGATTTTTTTTTTATTCCCAATGGCAGATTATGAACAGTTACAGCAAAAAAAGAAAAAAAAATACGACAACAACAACAAAATAATACAACAAAACAGGCTGAAACAGAGTTCCTTAATCTAATAATAATGACAAGTTGCAGATCTTTTAGCCACTAAAAAGTGTTACCAGGTGCACCAGAAACCAGGTGCAGATCTTCTGCGCGTCCTTTTAGAGATAGATTGGTCCTGGTTATCTTAGATTAACAATGGCTAATGTACATTGATATTTTGACATCATAGCTAGGTGTATCAGTTTCTCAGCTCTCTCGTCATGATGCCAAAAAAATTCCAGTTTCAAGAGTTGTTATTTACAGAATATCCCACAAGAAAGGGACGTTTGTATTGTGCTGCTAATATATGACAGCTCGTTTAGCACTATACAGAGGAAATCTACTTTTAACCGCAAATAACTGAAATACCTTACTGTTCATCGATGAGACCATGTTTAGCCTAACTACTTGTTATTTACTTTCATTCTAGAGAATATAGACTCATTACTTGTCTTTCAATTCCCCCAAAAAAGAACTATGCAGATATATGTTTATGGACTTGCCAAGTATCATGATGGATGGATGCATATACAATGCAGGTCTTTTTGAGAAGCTGTGTAATATATAGCGATGCAAACGTGGAGCCTTACATGTATCTTTACAAATACGTAGTAACTTCTAATTTAATTTTAATGTGGGTCCGCTCAAGTTGGTTGGTTCGAATTTTCGTAAAATGTGGATATATGTGGAAAATATAGCAAGTCACATCTATGGACCTAAACCTTATAGTCCTTGTTTAGGACACTTTGGGGAAGACAATTGCTTCTTAACTTCTACCTCCAGAATCATCTAAAGCTTGAAAACAGTGTTTCTAGATTAATGGAACCGACTGTACAGAGACTAACAATATGGCTGATTTCCATGATGGATGATTTATCTCCAGGTCTTTGTCAGAAACTACTGTAATATATAGGAATGAAAACGTGGAGCCTTATATTTATGTTTTAATGATGCATTGCTAATAATTTCCTAATTTAATTTTAATGTATGTTAGCACAAGTTGATTGGTCCGGATTTTGGGAAAATATGGATATGTGTGGAAGATGGAAATGTGAAAAATGTGACAAATCATATTTCTAGATCTAAGCCCTATTCCTTGTTTGAAAGCTTTGGTGAAGGTAATTGCTTCTCAACTTGTATTTCTAAAATCATCCAGAACTTGAAAACAGTGTTTCTAAATTAATGGAATCGGTCGCACAGAGGCTAAGAATCTGATTAATTTCCAGTTTAAATTTAAGTTATGAATACTATAAAATTGAAGAGTGAACCATACCTCAAAATAACTAAGTTTTTGTATGATATTGTAAGCTCTTTCTTTTAGACTTTCTGGCTTCGACAGGTCTTGTATTTGTATGGGTACTTTTTGTATTATATTAATCTATACCCTGACCTAATTTTAGTTCTATCTCTCCAGTAACTTGAAAGAAATCAAAATATAAGTGCAATATCTCTTAATTTGAACATCAATAAAATTTGGCTATAATTTCTGACTTATAGTAGTAATTTAAATATTTTGGAAATGATAATAGAAGCTTCATAGGTAATTTGAATAAATAAATATGGTAATTTGAACATTTTATTAAGTCTATAGATAAAAAAAAATAATACGAAAAATATTATTCGATAAGTTGTTTTCAAAATTGTTATGAAATATTTATGGACAATTGTTGAATGTGTAAGGAAAATCGTTTTTCTTTTTTTTTTCCTTTTCTAATTTCATGCCCTATTACTTGTTGGGGAAGCTTTGGGGAAGGTAATTGTTTCTCATCTTTACTTCCAGGATCATTCAGAGTCTGAAACCAGTGTTTGTACTTTAATGGAACCAACTGCACATTGACTAAAAATCTGACTAATTTTCAGCGTAAATTTATTTATTAATGCTATGCAATCGTAAGAGTGAACCATATCACTAAATACCTAATTTTTTGTTTGATATTTTTGGCTTTCTCTTTTAGACTTTCTGGCTCAGACGAATTTTCTATATGTATCAAAATTATTGCATGAGTATTTTTTGTATTATATTAATCTACGCACGGATCTAATTTCAGTACTATCTCTTAAATAATTGGGAAGATAACAGAATATAAGTGAAAAATATCTCTTAATTTTGAACATCTATTAAAATTTAGAGATATTTGCTAGTTTATTTTAGTAATTGAAATATTTTGGCGAATAAGCGATTTTGAATCCTTCATTGAGTCTGTAAAGAAATAAGATAATATGAAATTGCTAAATTTAATAAATTGCTATGAAATATTTGTGGATATTTGTTGACTGTGTAAGAATATTTGTTGACTGTGTAAGGATATTTGTTGAATGTAAATCATTTTTTCTTTTTTTTTCTTTTTGTAATTTCATACAGAAATAATAATTGCATTGACATGAAATATTAGAAAATAGAAGTAATTAATAAAAAAAAAAATTAAAAGAATCATCTAAAATAACTCATTCAATAAACTGTTAATATTTTATTATTAAATAAATAAGTAATATTTTTATCTAATAAAAATATTTCATTAATGATACATATATCTCAATTTATGCCATCGTAAATTGATTCTATTATCTTTCTAGACAAAATTAAGAATTTAGATGCAACCATTATTGAATGATGAGTTGACTAATGTCATGAAACAATAAATATTCGATAGTGAATTTGTTTTTAATATAAAAGATTTTGAGACAAATAAATGTTTTTAAAATAATATAATATTTCTTTCTTATATAGTAATGAATGCGTGTGTTACAAATGCTTTATTCACAAACAAATTCAAACTTTCGATTCCTGTAAAAGTTTTATATTTATTTTATTGCAAATTACATCAAAGTAGTGATAGCGTTACACAAATAGTGATCAAAGAAATTGAATTTCGTCTTTGAAAAGAATTACGAAATACATGTTATATAACTAATTAAATATAAATTTCTGAAGTACAGACAGTGTTCGGAAGTACACACAGATTTCGTTCTTGGAAAATTGAAATATGATATAATAGAAATATATAGAAACGGAATTATTAATGTAAGGATCGAAGGCTTGAATTTTACTATTTAAATATTTACAATGTATTGGAAATATATTTCAGAGCGCATCAATGAGATCTTGGCATGTATTTAATACTTGGCACTTTTATGTAAATTTTATTTCAGTTTTAAATGTTTTAACTCCATATAAGAAAATAAATGAAGAGTTAATATTAATTAAAAAAATTTAAAAGAAAAATATTTTATTTAAATATATTTTTACGAATTAAATTTAGTCCATAAAAGTTTCCTCATATGTTAAAATTATTTGTTTTTTATTATACTAAATTACAAAGGTTCAATTCAATGTAACAAGCACTATCAGAGTGAAGAAAGGCTTAGGTTCGAGTTAGCAGGCTGTATCCATTCCAATCATTTAAAAAAACTGCAAATTATAACAAAAAGTTTAAGCATCTCCCTCTATCAGTCGCGGCCTGATGACGAATTGGTTAGCACTCTGGCCTGTTGTACCACAGGCTTCAGGTTCAAATCCTGGCAGTGGCATGTATGTTTGTTAGTGGTTCGGAATCCACGTTAAACTGTAGGTCCCGGTCTAATTAGCCCAAAGTATGTACAAAATGACCGTAGAACGACAAATCAAACCCTCGATCAGCCTGGTTGCCTGGTTTGAATTTTTATATGCCATATTGGAAGTATTAATTTTTAATTCCAAGTACTATATATGTATTTTAGGAATTTTAAACTTTTGTATCTTAGGAAGTTTTCTGTTAATTTTGCTTCTGCTAATGTAAGTTTTCTTTTGATGTATTTGATAAGATTCCATCTTAATTTTTTAATAAAACAACAATTCAATTACAAATATTTTGAAGATAGGTTAATATTTTGTAACAACATGTAATACTGTTTGTTGCTCCATCTATCTAACTTATATATAAAACTTTTTAAAACAAAATTTAAGCAATATTTTAGCCGAATTCTTTAATAAAAGCTTCTTTAAATTGTCAAAGGCTTTCAAGTACTTAAAATTGAACACTATTATACATATAGTTGACAAAAGTTACAAATCTTATTATATATATTTTGTTTTTTAACAATAATTCCATTTTTTTCTTGCAATGATTATATTATATTGTCATTATAATGATTATATTTTAAATGATGCAGTAACAAAATATTTAATTTTGACAACATAAACTTGTAATTTTATATTTTCTTTATATCGTGGTGTATTCGTTAATTAAATTTTTGTCTAATTTATTCTGAATAATTTTTAATTATATTTTAGTTAGATATTACAAATGATGTATGAGTATTATTATTATATTACTCATACATCATTTTTACTTATGAAAAATTAACATTAACTATGAAAGTGACATTTTTGACTTTTAAAAGGTTCCGGAATTGTATCAATGTTTTTTAAATTTTTGACAACATTGAAGTAGAAATTTGTGTAAAGAACTGAGTTTTCTAATGCTATTATTAAATTATTAAATATTTTAGCTTTCTAAAACTGAAATTACGATTCGTAGATATTAAATTACAATTGTTTTGTATTTGTAGTTAGAAGATAATCGCTAAAACAACTGAATATTATAACATAAAAAGTTATTAAGCTACATCCATAAAAACATAAACACATAAGCATTAGAATGTACAAACGTAAAATTTCTATGTTAAAATCAGCTTTAGCAGGGCTATAGTTTATCATTATTTTAACAAAATTAAAGAGAGAAGTGTTTTATTATATTTGAATTTTAAATATACATCTTCCCCTTGTGTTGTTATTTCTTTCTTACTTTAATTTCATCTTATTACATAGTTACTGACTGTATTTGCTAAAAAGTCGTAAAAGTCGTTTTGTAATAAAATTTCGATCTTTAAAAACAGACAACTCTAAAACAACGATAGTAAATTTATAAAATTTGTACTATTTTTTCATAATATTTTAAAGACCATGATTTGGAGACATTGACTATATTTCCACAATTTTATATTAATATGATTAAGATGAGAATTTTCTTTCTTTCATTTTGTATCATCTTTAATTTCATAATCTGTACAAATACTATGAATACATTAAAAAACAGGTCCACGCCCTTGAAATTCGTAAAGATAAGAAAAAAAGCTGTTTTTAAAACAATTTTTCTTTAATTGAAAATGTCTTGAATGTTTATTTTTAACATTTTTACTTCATGATACATTTGACCAAGATAATTTGAAATTAAAAAAAAAAAAATTATTTTTCTAATTATAAAAATAGTGGTTTTCGAACATAGTCAGAATATCATAGTCGTTTAAATTAAGGCTTATATAACAAAATGTGAATAATTATTAAAATTATGTTGGCAAAAACTTGATTATGATTTATATATACACTTTCAATTGTTACAGAATGTGTTACTTTGTGTAAGAACATAATGTTTTAAATTTAATATTGTTAGTCATAATTGAAAAAAGGACTTTTATTCGTAATAAAACTATTATTAGTAATTATTGAGTATTTATGACTAAGATTATTATTAGTAATGATTGAAAAAAATTATCAATGTTTAATCATGAAATATCATTTAAATTTTTGATATAAATTATGTATATATACTTCAGAAACACATAATTATAAATCAATAAATAAAATTGTAGTTATGCATTGAATAAACAACCAGCATAAAAATTCGCTTACTAAACAAGCAACAAAGAAAAGCCTTTTGATCTTCTTGTTCGCATACAAACTTTGCTTAACATTTTTTCATTAAATACGTGTGTGTTTAGAATTTGATATCAGAACATGAATTATGAATTTTGTGCCTGCATTTGTATTCTGGATGTGGAGATTCTTTGCTTATTCAAATACGGGAAAAATTAAACAGAAAATCCTTCATTTTATTTCGTATCTTTTAAAATGCATGTTTGTACAATTAAAATGAATTCTTCAAATATTGTGCATTGTAACAAGCAATAACATTTCATAAAAAACTCCCAAGTTTGGTCTCCGAAATGTAAATAAAACATGCATCAGAAGTCGAGAAGATAAAAAGGTATACATTACTTATTTTCAGTATTTAAAAATATTTTGAAATATGTTACATAAATAACAAATATCATTTATGTCTAAAGTGAAAATTTTGAAGTACATCTCTTGTGTAATTATCTAAAAAAAGTTTGTTCTTAAAACAGTTTAATTAACTACCAGCACTTAAAAAGTATGTAGATTTAAGACTTTTAAGTGTCTATTCAAATCCACTTCAATTACAAGTAAAAACAACGCAGGCAAAAATAATTAAATTTAAATTGCAAATAAACAAAATAAATTATAACTTCCATTTTTTTAAAGAAGTGTTGAATGTAGAAAAAAATAAGGAAGTAAAGAAATTTTTTGATTAAAATAAAAAAAATATCACATTAAAAATTTGTAAATTGTTCTTAAAAATATTACTTGGTATTTATTACTAAATTACTTTGATTAAATTTATATATTTTTGCTGGCATGATTATTTTTTATAAGAATGAAATTTTTTTTCATGTTTTCTCGTGCATTCTTTAATAATTATAAATTCTTTATAATTATGTAACCACTTTTATTATAGGGTCTGAATAATATTTAAAAATAGTTTGATAAAGTTCATTAAAAAATAAAATATGCTAGATTTTCAATTAAGTAAGTATGATGTTTAAGAAAAATTTGTTACTTATTTAATAATCATAAATTCTTTATAATTATGCAATTACTTTTATTATAAAAACATAATAATGTTTTAAATAGGGAAAATTTAAAACAAATATATTATATGTTTAAATACAATAGAAGCACTTTATAATCGATTAATTTATTAACATAATTAATGAGATATATCGTTAAAAATGAATTTTAAAAATTTTACGTAGTATTAGAAGAAAATATTTTGTTTATTATGCTGAGGATTTCATTTGAGAACAAAAAAGGAAATGGTTTTACTGACACCTGATTATTGGTTTTTTTATTATATAGCGTAAATAATATTTTAAAATAGGATACATTTAAAACAAATATATTATATTCATAATACCATAAAAGGACTTTATAGTTGATTAATTTATTAATATAATTAATGAGAAAAATAATTTAAAAATGAATTTTAGAAATGGTATAAAAATAATTTTGTTTATTATGCTGATGATTTTATTTGAGGACTTACAATGAATTTAAAAAATATTAAATTTTAAAAAATTATACATTATAATAATAAGAAAATATTTTATTTATTATGCTAATTTTATTTGAGGACAAAAAATAAAGTGATTTTATTGATAATTTCAAATCTTGTTCAGTATCCTTCATGTAGAATGCATCCTATTTATAGTTAATTTAAAGATAACATCTATTATTTCTGGAAGATGTGCGAAAACTGAAATATATATAAAGTGCAATGGAAAAATACTTTATAAGCCACATTTATACAAGCAACTTCTTTGCTCGTTTCTAAGAGTTTGAAAATGAGATAGAAATTTCTCATTGACACATTGCAAAATCAAACAAGACAGGAAATCTCGAGATTTGAATTGAGCTTATTCCATGACAAATTGCCCAGACATATTCAATAAGTTCTGTTGTCTGGAATTTTTTTCTTTTAGTAGAGTGATTCTCCACATGTGATTGGGGCAGTTGGTTCACAATATGGGCCGCAAAATATAATTGTTGAAAGTTTCTTACGTTGCACCTGGGTAACACAGTAATTGCGTTCTTGGTGAAGAAGTGTATATTCAGAATAAAGTGCGCGACATTCGAAAACAACAAAAACATTTTCTACGTTTATAAATAAATAATATCATCATCAAAAGAACCAATGCTTGATATATATTTAGGTAGACACATTATATTTTTTATTTAAAAGTGATGTTGTGAATAAGATGTTCCAACAGAAAACTGGATTATCAGAAAATCTTTTTTACTTCATAACTTAATTTTTAATTTATCGATATCATTAATAAAAAGAGAAGAATTCAAGGCTCTGATTCAAAATTCAGTCATCTTTATAAGCATTCATTTATCAATTTTAGTAGCTACTCGAACTCTCTTTTCCATTTCTATTTTTACTATAGAATTAACTTAACATTATTTTTACTCTAATTTTTTTTGTTTTGAAATTAGAGAGAAAATTTGTTTATAAAATTAATAGTAATAATAATAATTAATTATTTTAAAAAATGATTAATATAATTAATTAATAATAATTAATAATAATTAATAGAATAATTAATTAATATAAATTACAGTTTATAAAATTAATTTAATAGTTAATCCATATGATCTATTCTCCCCAAATATTTTAAATTATATAAAAAAAAAATATTTGTAATGTTTTTTGAGTAAATTTTTAAGACTTAATTATTATTATTTTTTAAATTTTGCTCATGATTATTTCCAACATACAATTATTAAAAACATTGAGTATTCAAAATTAAATTTTTTGTGTTACTCAGAGTTGAAGATTTGCAAATCAGTTCAAAGGCCAATACACAAAGCCTCAGTAAAACAAAACTACTGATTTTATCGAGAAGGACTAAAATAAACATGTGGGCCAGAAAACCCTTCCATTGGGTGTAAAGAGTAGAGCGAGGCTCCACATGTGATGGGGGAGTTAGTTCACAACAACAGATATTAAAATATAAGTGCAGTGGTGAAAGTTCCTTATGATACATCTGGTTAATCCAAATTTGATTCATATTTGCCTTTCTAGTGATACATTCAGAATGAAGAGCATAACATTAAAAAACAGAGCCCGAATGGCCGAGTGGCTAGCGCTCGGTACCACAGGTTTCGGGTTCAAGTCCCGGCGGTGCCATGGATGTTTGTAGTGGTTCTGATTCCACTTTAAACCGTAGGTCCCGGTCCTAATAGGATCGTAGAGCGTTGCGGGGGCACTGTTACTCCACGTCCGTGGCTTATCTTCAAGTTAAACGCTCCCCCTGTATAATACAAAGTGAGTAATGTCTGTGCAGCGCTTGCCTTAAGGCATCCAAGACCAAGCTGTCTAAGTGTTTGCCAACTGCATTGGAACAAAAGAAACAAGAAAAAAAAAACCCATTAAAAAACAACAAAAATATTTTCTACATTCATGAATAAATCATATCATCATCAAAAGGATCAATCCTTGATATATATTTCGGTAAACGTATTACATTTTTAATTTAAAAGCAGAGATTTAAAATATGTCAACAGAAAAACTGGATTTTCATAAAATCATCTTTACTTCATAACTTAATTTTTAATCTATCGATATCATTAATAAAAAAGGAGGAAAATATGTATCTGGTTCAAAACTAAATCATCTATTTAAACATTTATTTATTCGTTTTAGAAACTGCTCGAATTCTCTTTTCCCTTTTCACTATAGGACTAACTTAACATTATTGTTACTCAAATCTCGTTTGGAAATTAGAGAGCATAATAAAGTTTATAAAATTAATTTAATATTTAATCCGCATGACCTATTCTCACCAAATATTTTAAATTTTAAAATAGTTTTATAACGATGTGTGCAATATACAGTATTATGTTAGCTTGTATATAGCGTTATAGTATTTAAGTGTTGATTAAAAATTTTTAAGAACATAAATAAAATTTAATATATATTCTAAAATTTTATGTTATAAAAACTATTAATACGAATTTTCATTTTTTTATGATATTTGGCTTACACTTGTGTAGGAAATATTAAACAAATAGTATTGTTCACGAAATAAGTTCATTCTCTTTTTCTTGCGTTTCTTTTCCAAAAAAAGTCAGGTCTGCTCAGAAAAACATAAAATAATAAATAATTCCACGTTTTTGAGGTGTTGTTCAAATTTAGCATGTTATTTCATCTTGCATAACCTGCCTCTATGATTGTAAACATCAATCAATGTCACAAGCAAGACAAAAAAAAAATGATCTATAAAATATAATATAAAAAAAAATAGCCATAGAATTCTTTATTTTTCCTTACAACTTGACTAGGATAAAAAAAGTCGACATAATAAAAAAATTCTGACTTCAAATAAAGAATACAATTATTAAATAAAAAATTGTATAAATATTAAAAATCTCCCCATTAAATTGATAATTTGATAATAAGCTTAACATAAGAATTAATAAGACTAGCAATAATAAGTCTAACATCATTAATAAGCCTAACATAGAATTTTTAGCATAAACATTTTCACATAAGCTTTAATAGATTTTAATATGAAAATTTTTATGTTAGAATCAGTTATAAATTACTTATTACTGTTTGTATAAAATAAAAAATGGGATGAGTTCCACTATATTTGAGTTTTAAATCTACATCTTCCCTTGTTATTTGTTTCTTAGCTTAATTTCATCTTATTACCTAGTTTAATGAGGTAATAAATTTCATAATGTAGAGGATTTACTGTGTTTAAAGTAAGTGATAATACTGTGTTTAAAGTAAAGTGATATTATTCTGTGATGAATAAATATTTATTAAAATATAATTGACATGAATTATTTTTGATTTATAGTGATTTATTATTCATATTTCTTAAAAATTACTATAAAAAATTTTTATTTATTATTTTTCGTCATTCCATTATTGAAAATATGTCAACGCTCTGTTGCATTTCTTAGTTTAATTTGAACTTATTACGTAGTTTAATGAGGTAATAAATTTGATAATATACAGGATATCTTACAAAATACAATAATACTGCTTTTAAAGTTGTCATAAAGAAATATTACTCTATTACGATTAAATATTTATTAATATTTAGTTGATATTAAATATTTTTGATTTCTCGTGATTTAATATAATATTATTATTTTTTACAAGTTACTATAAAGAAAATATTATTTATTATTTTTCATTATTCCATCGTTGAACATATCTCAACAATCTGCTGCATAATAATAAATTTAAAACTTTGATTCAAAATAATCATAAAAAATAATAATACATTGAAATTACATCGATCTATATTAAAAATAAATTAAAAAAAAGAAGGAAATTGCCAAAATAGAAAATATTACATTTAAACAAAATTTATTTATGAAATAATTAACTTTAACCTAATTAATCGACATTTTATTTACTATTATTTTAAAAACCCTACATTACAGGAATTTTATTTCTACATAAGTTACTGAGTATTTAGAAGAAGTGTTAAAATTAAATAATAATTAGATATGGGGTGGTTAAATGGAAAGAAAAGAAGTTATCAGTATGATGCATTAAATGCTGTGAATTAAACCCACAGCAGGAGAAGGGAAATTAAATTAAGTAGCCAAGTACGTATTTACTAAAAGAATTAAAGACAGCAAAACAGACGAGTTTGGGTTAAACGATCTTTTCAAGTACTGGGAACAGATACATTACTAGAATAATATAGTCCTTTGAAATTGAAGACAAATGCACGTGCTTTATTTCTAACCTAAGTTCTAATCCCTTAAGTTACCATCTTAAAACCTTTTCCAGGAGAAAATTTGTTAATTTATTGATAGGACTTGAAGTAAAGTCGATTTTATAAAAACAAAAAGAATAAAAAAACAAGTAAAGAATAAAGGATCATTATGTATATTTTGTAGAAAGCGTTTACTGCATTGCTTGAATATAAAATTTTAGAGTTTTACAGTTTTTGACAGTTTTTTCAAAATAGATTTTGTATTTAATTTATTTCTAACCCAAGTTCAAATAACAAAAAATCGGTATCTTAAATCGTTTTCCATAAGAAAATTTTAAATTTATTTTCTAAGAATTTAAACAAAGCAGTTTTTATGAAACAAAAGAATTAAATTAACAAAGACCAGTATATATATTACGTAGAAAGCGTTTGCTACATTGCTCATATATAAAATTTCACATAGAGCTTCACAGTTTTTGACTTTTTATGTACATTTTTATGTTATTTTCTAATACTTCTTAATTGAAGATTTGGAACGTCTTCAACATAGATTGAATTTTTAGTTTACTTCTGACTGTTACGAAATTGTTGATGACTTTGTCACTGCAATAATTAAAAACATCAGCAAGATTTAAATTACATTTCAGGAGTGAAATGAAACTTGCTTTCAGCTCCATTAAGTACATTCTAAAGCGGCAAGACTTTATTTATTTATTTATTTTTTTTGAAAAAATAAAACCATAGAAATAGTTTTTATCCTTATTGTATTTACTTTTTCTCTGCAGATACCTGCTTTCTTACGTGTCTTTAACTCTATGTGGCAATTTAAGAATACAAATCAATGAAATTATTGTGGTGAATTCTACACGATCACTTTAGTCAAAGACTTATCTGTAGGTCTTTCACTGAAGATATCTTTGAACTTTAATATTTACTCGTAATGCCTACTTATAACGTGCAGGAATGATGAACAAATTAATAAGGGAAGGAACTTAGCAAACTAGAACAATGAAGGGAAATTCCGCTAGAAAATAAAGGAACTCAAAAGCTACTGTGACAACATGTTTGTTTTCTAAAGTCATGCAACCGAATAATAATTTCAGGACTTATCCCATACTGTGTGCAAAAGCGGGCATTTGAAAGTTCTTCCGTAATCTGCCAACAATTAGTATCGTGTTATTATAAATAGAACATGAAGCTTACCAATGTAGAATAAAATAATTAATCGCAATTACCAAATTTTAGAATTATATATTTACATATTTATTCATCTGCGTCAAAGTGTTGTACATATTTGTTTAAATATTAAAAATAGTGTTTAGAATGCTAACTAGTATTTGCAAATAATTATAAAAGGTCAGTGAAAATATCAAAATTTATATACTTTAAAATATGTTATCACCTTTCAATAATAGAAAATGTGATAAACATACAAGGTTAAATGTGCTTAAATTCGTTGACACGCATGATTTTTAGCATACATTTTTTTTAAATGATATGCTCAAATTAAAGCCTTAAAACCTTTGCTTAAATTAATAATAAGGGTAGACTTAAGAATAATAAATAATACATTTTGAAAAATTATCATCGTGAGTAATCATAGTAATAATAAAAATAATAAATTTTTTTTCAGGTCTTTTTCTAACTTTTATAGCTGTACCTAAAAATTTCAAATGAAGAGGATTCCCATAATTAAAAAAAAAATGTTACTTAAAATGCAGCTTTCTACCTTTGATGAAAATTAAGGAAATTTTCATATTTGATCAATTTTATCAGGAAAATTGAGCATATTTGAATGAAATTAAGTATAATGTACAAAAAAAAACCCAACAAAATAACCAAATAGCATAAATATTACGCACTCTTTAATGTGCGTAAGATTTCTAAGGGCCGGGAGTTAAAATATTGCACAGAAAAAAAGGATTAATAGGTAGTAAGGTTTACTTTTACAGTTCTGCAGCTCCCAACCATGTTAATTCATAAAAAGTCAGATAGTTTAGAAGTTATTTGGAAAATATACGTCCTAACTGCTTTCCGTAGATTGAAGAAGAATTTTCCCTCACAAGAACTTTCATATTATGCTGAATAGGTCTTAGATCTGGAGATCTGGATGACCATAATTGGTACGTCATGTAACAGAACTTAACATCAGAATATCGGTACTTAACAGAAATTCGTCTACTAGATGAACCTTATTTGATAATGTGTTTTTATCCATTAACAGAAAATTTAAGACAACTGCAGCTCTGAAAAGTAATCATAGGGATCAGAGATCTCATCCTAACACATTACGGATCACAGAGCCTCTGGTAAAAATATAAAGGTTTGTACGTCCATCCTACATGATGTCTGATCAGACCGGTAAACCTCCGCCGTTCTCTTTTTCGTAGTTTGGAGGGCACTGGCTCTTTCCAGATAAATGAACGTACGTTCAGAATAGGTGGTTAATTTAAACCAGGACTCTTCAATGAATAGAACAGTTTAACACTATTCTGGGGTATAAAATCAATGTACTTTGTAAAATTCTAAATGATTTTTGCTGTGCTCAGAAGTGTACAGAATGGAAGCAACAGGTATTCTTGCAAAAATTATGTCTGTCGAGTAGATTTTTGGAAACCCTAACCCTTAACACTCTGGTCTAATAAATGTCACAAGAAAGTTCAGAAGCTATCGGTTAACTAAACGTTCTCAGCTATTGTTTTTTCTCTAATGGTCAAATATCGTTTTTCGATAGTTGACTTACCTCTCTAAAGAACAAATGGCTTTCTAAACAACAAATAGCACTCTAATGGACAAATGTCGATCTTCAATGACTGTCGTGGCACTTAGATAAATATTACTAGATTTCTTTCTCTGCAAATACACAGTTTCCTCCCTACAATTTCTTTGAACTACTTCCTTAAGCACTTGATTTGCTAATGGTTCGTGATTTAATAGTTCAAAATTCAGTAATTATCAGTTTTTTATAATATAAGTTCCGGTTATTTTTTTTAAGTGTTTCTTCAACAACAACAAAAAAAAATCACTGTAAAGTGCTTGATGTTTTTGAAAAAAAGAAAAATGAAAATGTCCATGTGTGTTTCTAAAGTCTGTCTGTCTGTACACGTCTGTCTTACGTGTAATCATGCATATTTGACATCAAAGATTTGTATCTTTGTTGGAAGCATTAATCTTAAGTTTTGTTCATAATTTGAATAGAAAATAGACGTACAAATTTGATTAAATTTGAACAGATTTGTTTGATCGTTTCCTGGTAGCTTACGAACTTATTTCTAAACTTAAAGTCTTCTTTCCACAGAATTTGAAAGTCAGGGATAATCAAACTTAACACATTTACTATCGAATATTAATTTGAACTTATTGAATTTTAATGGAAACAATACTAAAAATCCACGCTACAAGCTACAAACGCTAAACAAAAAAAGTTGTAAGTTGTAAGTAAAAGTTGTTTGTTGCTACAAAGTAGCAGTTGTGATAAATTACAGAGTAATTAAAATCCATACTACAAGCTACAATTTCGGATTATAGTTTAATTTTACTAAACAAAGTAGTAATTATGGGGTTATTAAAATCCATGCTACAAACTACAAGTTCTGAATATAGTTTAATTTTTATTAAACAAGTAAGCAGTTGTGATATATTACAGAATAATTAAAATTCATGTTTAATGAAAAAACTTGTTATTGTAAGCGATATTTTATCACAAACATATTATATAGATATATCATAAATATATCAACAAAAATATTTTCTAAGACTCAATTAAAATGTTAAAAAATTTACACAATTAAATGTAAAAAATTTTCACAATTTTTATTACATACTTTTCAAACTTAAATAAAAAATATATATATATGAAATTGAACTTTACTTTAATCTAAATATCAAAAATGTCTGGCTTAAAAACGATACATTTCATTCGTATCTTACAGCAGCATCATTAAGCCACAAGGTGTAAAGAAATGCGACTAAAATTATTTCCGGTTCCAAACTGGAGACTGGCGAAACATTATCTCCGTCCATGTCTGAAAATCGGAAGCTGAGCAGATTTATTCATACGGAAGTAGAGTCGGAAGAATGAAGAATGCGACGAATTTCTGAGAGAAGCGACGATTTTTTTCGAGAGCGCTCCCAGCCTTGAGTTTTCCCTTTGTATGATTGACGTGAGTGAATAGTATTCGGCACCGAACACTATCCCGTGTTAGAGAAGGGCACCATTTTTTCCAGAAAATCAATTTCCGGTTTCTGGGATGTTTATTTGAATGGTATTGGGTCGCGCAGATCATTCAAATTTCGTAGTCTCCTTTGCCTCTACTTCGGCGGATTTGTACCTTTCTTGCAGGAGGCAAGACATACTGTAACGTATGTATATGCCTATAAAATGAAATATGTCTGTTTTATGTATTCTAGTATATTTTAAGGATTTTCTTATCCCTTGTATTATATTGATTTAGCTTTAAAAAATTCAATTTATGGGCTATTATTTAGAATTATCTTTTAAATAAGAAATTTTTTTGAATATGAATGTAACATTTATCTATTCATTTTTAATTAAATAATGCCCTTTACTGAGATAAGAAAGATAGTTAATTATATCACAAATAACAATGTGTAAATATCTGTTGTTTTCCCGTTAAAATATATGAAATTAATGTGGTATCAAATCAAATTAGAAGCAAATCAATATGAAATGAATGATATTTTATGAATGAAATTTTGAATGAAGGAAATTCATGTTATGAATGAAATTATGAAAAATATTTTCACTTGAAATTTTTAAGTTTCTGATTATTTATATTTCATTAAAATTTTAAAGTACTTGTTTTGATAATAAAATACATAATTTTGAATTAATCATATATATAATTCTTGAAATATTTACAAACGTACGTACTGCAAAATAATTGTTATAATTAACATTATTTTTTTTCTAATTGCCCTTCACATCTTATTTTTAAGAAAATAACAATTTTTTTTCGGAAATGTTGACACAAAATTTAAGCTCAAAACAATCTCACTAAAATGTTTACAAATCGGATTTTATCTTGATTACGTTTTTCTTTTCTTTCTGTATGTCTTTTTTTGGGGGACCGTGCATTTATTATCACAGAAAGAGGTTTGCTAAAATGTTTATTTTCTATTTTATAAGTTATGCATTATAAAGAAACAAAAATATATAATTGCTTTTTTAATAAATGCAAAATACCAATAAATTTAATAATTTTTTAATAGATAAACTCCCAATAAGCATACTTTAATTTTTGAATGATCTAGAGCATCATCTCGAATGGAAAAAAATGCACTGTTCAATTATTTATCATATATGTACAATTTTGTGCTTGTACTTCATATTCATGTCATTGTTTGCAATGAGTAAAATTGCTAATTTATTTAAGGAAAAAAAGCGTAAATTATTTGTAATTTTTTAACTAACTTATAGATATAAAATAATTTTTGCATTATTAAACATCGAAAATTTAAATATTGTAAAGTTGTTGTTTTTCTAAATGTACGATTCTTACTGATAAGCTAAATTCTCAAATAAAGGTGATTCTACCTTGGGAGAAAGTTATATCTGACACTGCATGGTGTCCGAAACTTTAGCATAATTCGTAAAACTCGAGTAAATAATGGTATAATGTTGGTACGTTTTAGTCGATGTCGTCATTCCCAAAACACCACAGCAATGTTGAGATACCGAAGCACCTGGAGGAACATTCTCATGCTGTATAGGTAATTCAGACAGGTTTCGTGCAATTGATATGAGAAAGTACGCTGTTAACAATAAGAAAGGACGGATGACGGCATAAAGACGCCAACTGAACATGTTTGCAAAAGGAAAAATCGTTGGATTGCAGGAATCTGGGTGATAACAAAGCGTGATATCTCAAATTCTGAATGACGAATCTCTAATGTTTGAACTCAAATTTATCACAGAGGTTTCAGTGTGCTAGAGAAGTTAACCGACGACCATTGTGAGGACTACCAAAGGTCACAACTGTTCGACAAGACTCTATGTTAAGAATCTGCGCTAAGTTATAGGGACAGAAGTGCCAGAGAATTGAGTTCCGTGCTCCCAGCTGCCACATCAGTAGGAATATCCAAACGAACAATGTGCAAGAGATTCAATCAAGATAATTCCTCCTCCAGATGACAAGCTGTTTATATTCTCTCTAGTATGCGCATAAACACGCTTGTTTAAGTTGGAGATAATGACATCAACCCTGGAGATTAACATATAATATCAATTTAAACTGAAAGCTTTTGAATAAACTTCCCATACAGTATTAATGAAATTTCAATAAACATTTCTTGAATAATAACTCTTAAAAAGAGAAATTGCTCTTAAAATAAATATTAAACCAGTAATATACGCGATTTTTATAAAATTAAATATAACAGAACTGAATGAAATTGTATGAAATAGAAGTCATGCTGTGGGATCTAAATGTGGTTTCATACATTTAAATTTCCTACATTTTTTCATATTAGGTATAAAGTATTCTTTTATAACTGGAAATAAGTTTTCCGTATTGCTTAAAGCAAGTTTTTTTAATTCATAATTAATAGGATGACTGTCCTTGAAAACACCTTAATGATCTCATGTTTCCTGCTGGGACATGAAAGTGTAGCAGATTTACTATATGATTAAGATTAAACAAGAAGTACAGAATATAAAAGCTTTTTCTAGTTATTCTGGGCAAGAATTTTCTATATTAAAAAAGTTATAAAAATAAAGTGAAATGTATGCATTTCATAATTCTGTTCAGCAAGATAATTTAGATATAGTATTGAAAATAGGAGGAAAATCAATTGTTATAATATAATTTATTTATTGTATATTCAATTCAGTTTTTGTACATAATACTTTCATCAATCGAATGTCTGGTAGTATGAGTTTGTATTTTGTAAATGCAATATTTTTTATACTAAATTTTCTTAGTGTGGCTGTTTAAATTATGATGACATCTCTTTATAATCATACTGGTAATGATTCCTCAAATTTTAAAAATTTGAATTATTCATTCAATTAATTAACTTAATTTAATTTCAATTTTATTAATTTTACATATTAAATTAAAAATATTTTCATTTTATATTTATATAGAAGTTACTTCTTTTAAGTAATGTTTGCAAATTACAATTAAATTTAAAGCAGTATCTAAATTAATTAAAAATTTCTCCGGTGTAAAATCATTTATGCTAATAAATAAAGCACATAGCAGGAAATATATTTATTTAAATATATCGTATAAGTAAATTTATTACCATACAGAGATGCTTTATAATTAATATTATCTTTTTAATTTAATAAAATAATTTTTCTAATTTTAAACTTATAAAATCGAACAATACGAAAAATTATTATTTAAATGTCTTTATTGACATTAGACACTTTAAAAAAAATATATTCATTTATATAAACTTCAATATTCTACTAAAATTTGATATTTGCCCAAAAACTTCAAAAACTTTTAATTGAACCTGTTTTTCTAATGCAGCTGGCAGATAGACCGTGATCTTTCGCCATAAGGGTTGCACTGATGTTACTCACTTTGCATTACCCAGGGGCGCGTGTAACTTGATGGTAAGCCACGGACGCGGAGTAACAATGCCCCCGCAGCGTTCTACGATCCTATTATGACCGGGACCTACAGCTTAAAGTGGATTCCGAACCACTACAAACATCCATGGCGTAGCCGGGATTTGAACCCGATACCTGTGGTACCGAACGCCAGAGCGCTGGCCATTCGGCCGTCAGTTAATTGGACCTAATTTTATATTTAATACTGAATTATAATGTAAACCATTTTATTAATTTATGCATCATTATTCTTTTGATTTATCTTAATTAATTCATTACATTTCATAAACTTAAGAAAGACAATAGTTAAATTTGCTATATTAATTATATATTTTTTTAATTAAACCATTTTACTTATTGTTTGACAGTAAACTTCTTAGAATCATAGCAAATAAAATATTTCTCAAAAGCTCTCAGAATTCTATTTAGAAAATTGATTATTTATTCTTTCCATTAAATTTTTTTAACGTTTTTTTTTTCATTTTAATCGTTGCCAGTTTTTCTTTCAAAATATTTACATTCTGCACTGCTTAATTTTATGCCAGATATGTTTTGCTAATTATAAACAAACTGAAAGGAAGCGAAGATTTCCATATCTTACTCTCTTGAGAATTATATTTGCAATATATTAAACAAAAATATAAATACTGCATAGTAAATTCGCAAAAACTACTGTTATTTTTATTATAGCAATAAGATTCCCAAAATTTAATTACATTTTCATCAACAATTTTTTTAAAAAAAAGAAACAATTAACAAATTGAAGATGCTAATTAAGATAACTTCTAGCAGAGACACTTTGCTTTTTTTCTCTTTTTAGATAGTTCTTTTTATTTCTTAGAAATAATTTTTTTGTTATATTAATGTTTTCATCTTGGTTGTGAATTTCCGGAATTCAAATTAAATAATTTTACGACTTCCCATAAGTTGCAAATAAGAAGCATATTACTTTCAGTTGGAGATATATTTAATTAAAAACCCCTTCATCTTTTTTATTAAGAATAAATTATTTGATAAAAGCGTACTCGCCTTTAAGGAATTTTTTTCTCTTTTCTGAATTTGCTGGCAATGTATTTATTTTTTTACTTGAGATATTGGTTTGTAAATAAGAGATAATTTCATTTTAAAATATCTTAGAAGTAATTTAATTTTAAAATGGCAAACAAGTAATTTTTTTTTAAAAATAAATATCTATGCTTTTTGATTTATAAATCTATGATAATATTATAATTGAATAATTTCTATAATATGAAAAAAAACATATTTTTTTTTGTAAATAAATTATTATAAACATTTTGTATTTGTATTTATATAATGATTTTCGAGGGCTGTTTTCAAGAAAAAAAAATTAAACTGAGTATTTTAAAAAAATATTTGTTATGTATTTTTTTTTACCAAACATTAAAAAAATTATTGAACTTCCACAAATATCGAAATTATTCTCTACTTGCCCTCTTTGAAATTATTATTTCATTATTAAAAAAAATTGGTAATACTTTAATTCTAAAAATATAATGTACAATGTAAATAGAAAAATGAGGAAGAAAGTGTATAAAAATAATGCCTGAGATGCTAAGAAAAATAATTTAAATCATCTCTAAATACGAAAAATCATTCGTTAAATTACATGTGAAATCGCAAAATATGAATATTCGTATAAAAGATGTATTAACAAATCACTCTTATCCTTTGTTAAAAATATATAAATATAGATAAATTTTGCCAACAATTTAGCTAGGATGTCACATAATGTATAGTATTATGAATGTAAATTTATTATAACTGTATATATATAATATGCATTATAATGTAATATAAATGTATTATTTATGTAATAAAATGCATTATAAATGTATTATTTATGTAATAAAATGCATTATAAATGTATTATTTATTATAAATTCGAATAATAAAAGTAAAAAGTATGTAATACCAAAGAAATAGATTTTTTAACTAACATTTTAAGTAATATTAAAATAAATATATTAATATAAATAAATAATACAATATTTTTATACAAGTCCACCTAAGTTAACATCTCGTAAATTGGACGACGAAGAATTATATTCTGCCTGCTATATCGCTGTTTATTACCCACATTATCTACATGATAAAAAATCATCTTTAAGGTGACTAAGAGAAACGATGGAGGTCAAATCTCAACAAATCTTATCAGATTCAAACATTGCATCGTAACATTATTGCTCAATGCACCTTCTTCATTTTTCGAAAAGAAAAGAAAAGAAGGAAACCCAGATGTAGCTGCAACATATTATTCCCTATTTACACTTCATATTAAATATTTTTCCTTTATATAGTTCAGATTCAATAATGTCCTACAATTTCATGACTTCATATGGTTCTTTTCAAATTTTATGCCTTCCTCGTTTCAAGGCAAAAAAATGTTTTGTTTTTATCCTGTATGGTTATATTAATTTCATACAATCCCGATATCTCCAATTTTATCGATAGCATTGTACAGCGAATTTTGACACAATTATGGTTTAATTAATAAATACAGATATTTATGATTTTATCTCGTAATATTTATTTATTTTTTTATCTTGTATTGTAATTCTTTCCTTTTTCTTCCCAAGAACCCTTGAGAACCTCTAATAAAGACCTTTTTCAGTTAGAACGTTGATTACAATACCTTTTCTGTCGTTGAAGCAGTCTCAGACGTCAAAACAAAGACGACCATTGTCATAATTATTTTCAACTCTCAGTTATTTCTTTCAAACAATGACTACTGGTTTTTAACATTTTTAAGACCAGAAGGAAACAATACATTTTTCTGTCTGGAGAATTGTGACCTGCTAAACAAAACTACCAGTGTATTCAATTTTAAAAACACTGGAAGTTTTTCATTTTTTTTGGGGGGGGAATTGGGACATGTTAAACAGAACTCAACAGTAAATCTTTTTGAAATCTTGGAAATTCTGCTGTTTTTCCTATTTTTCTGGTGACAAATACACATGCATAAAATATATATTATGATGAGTTATTGATAGACAGAATTTAGTTTAACTAGGAAATAGCTGTAATGTAAAACCTGTCGTTGGAAAAGAATTGTCCTTTTTTTTTTTAAAGTATTTCTAATAATCGACATGCATTAGAGTAAATCGTGACAAAAAGCAGAAAGACTTTTTTGTGTGTGAAAATGCATGGTCTAGACAACTATAGAAAGCAACTTTCAGTTTTAGTTACAGATGACAAATTAATCTATGTTAGAGAGTTTCAAAACATTTCAAATACAAAGGGAAAAATATCTAAAAAGAAAAAAAATTCCGTGTAAAATGTAATTTCTGTGATTCTCTAAATGAAAAGTTTGTGAATAGAAAAACAACCAACACATTTAGGTTATTTAAGCTCTAAATGTAGCTCCTAAAGTTAAATTTGGTTTTAAATTGCATTCTATAATGTAAGAAAATTATATTAATGCATCTATTCCCTGAAAATATATTTTCTGTATATTAAACAAAATATTAATATAGTACAATATTTAAATTTAAGAAACAATAAGAAATCAATCAAGAAACAATATTTAAATTTAAAATAAAAAAAAACGTATCCTACGTATTAAGCTTAGAACTTAGCTTCTAAATTTTTATAATATACCTAGAATTCATATATTTTCTTAATTGTCAAAAGGCCTTAAAATGATTAAAAACCAATTGCATTTTTAAGAAAAAAAAGCATATTGTAATCGCATATTATAATCAGCATAAAATGAAATAAAAATGAATTTTAATTTTCAAATATTATATATAAATTCATATAAAGTTAATAAATGGAAACAAAAAAAATATAAAAAAAACTTTATAAAATTTCATTAACCTACATTTTTATGTACTCAGTTACAATTTCAGGACTTTAATATCCTTTTAATAATTCTTGAAGATATTTTTAATTAACAAGTTCACAGTAATATTTAAAAAAAAAAGCATTTCTAATATACTCTTCAGCGTATTTAGTTAAATAAATATTTTCTATCACACATTGAATTCCTGGTTATAAAAGGGTCATTTATATTATTTTTTTTTCTTTTGGCCTGGAGCAAAATTCTTAAACTTTGCTAGTACAAATTCTTATAGTTTAATTTTTTAAAAATAATTTTGAAGTCATTTTGTTTGTAATTTTTTTTTGTTTCTGAGAATAAACCAGTAATGTTATTTAATAGGGAAAAAAAGCGGGAAAACAAAGAAAATTTTTATAAAAATTAACGCAATAGATTTTTTTTTTCAATTGTTTGGTCATGATTGAAAGTTCCATCTGTTAGAGAAAAAGCAATAAATTTAATACGGAAGGTTAGATACATTTATCAAATAAACTTTTGTAGCATACCTGTCTTGTTCAAAATATGATACGTTTCACTACATACATTTTTCTATTCTGTTGATTCTGTGTTTTGAATTAATATTGAATTTTTTCTGGAGAAAAAAAGATAAATATCCTGAGGGATTTTGTAATAATTATCATTTTTCACTAATTTGTATATGATAATTACAAAGAAATAAAAGATGGTAACGTTTAAAATGTATTTTTTGTTTAATATTTTGAATTGTTTTTTAATGTTACGTATAACACAGCAAAATAAGTATTTTACACAATTCAAATCTATTTTTATAATTATTGTTTTGATTTTGGGAATAAAACCCCTAATATCTCTGTAAATAAACGTGGGCTCCAACAATAAAATTTAACCACAGAAGATCACTGACAAATCAACCCTCTATTAATAAACAACTATCTTTTTTGTAAATCTTTTATAAGACAATTCCTACCAACGACAACGTTCATCTTTCAACAGCACATACCACAAAGAAAAATCAAAAAAGAAAAACGAAACATAAAAAATAACTCATTCAATAAATTGTTAATATTTTCTCAATAAATAATTAAGAAAAATGCTTAACGCTTCTCTGATATAAATGTTTCATTAATGTTACAGCATGTCTCAATTTTTAAGTAATTTAGACAATCTTAAATTGATTCTAGTATATTCAAGAACAAAATTGAAATTTAAAATGCATCCACCATTAAAAGATGAGATGACAAATATCATGAAACAATATATATGCGATAGTGAAATTTTCTTTTAATATAAAAAATTTTGATGATAATAAATATTTTAAAAATAATATGGTATTCCTTTATACAATAGTAACGAATGATCATAATACAAATATTCTACTCATAATCGAATTCCTACTGTCAATTTCTTTAAAAGTTCTATTTATTCTATTGCAAATTACATAAAATATTGATCAAAGAAATTGAAATTCATCTTTGAAAAGGATTATGAAATACGTGTTGTATAACTAATTAAATATTCCTTTCTGAAGTACACATAGAGCATCCAGTTTTCACTCTTGGAAATTAAAATATTATAGAGTAGAAATGTATAGAAAGGGAATTTAAGGCCTGGTGTTACTATTTATTTGTATTGCGAATGGAAAATGAGGTCTTGACATGGATATAATATTTGGCGCCTTTATATAAATTTCCTTTCACTTTCAAATGTTTTTATTGCATTTAAAAAATAAATGAAGAGCATATATAAATATAAAGAATGAGAGAATATTTTATTTAAATATATTTTTACGAATTAATATTAATCCATAAAAGCGCACCGGTAGCATTTTCCAACTAGAAGATATATAGCATAATAACAATCTATAACTCAAATCTGACGGCAGATAAGCAATGTCAACTAAATTTATATTACATGCAGTTAGTGTTTTGTTCGAATGAGAACAACCTGTCACTCAAATCTGACAAGTAGAAATTTGGGTAAAAGCCCGAATTTCTAATGATATTATTAAAATATTAAACATTTCACGTTTCTAAAACTGAAATTACAATTGGTAGAAATCAAATTACAAGTATTTTGTGCTTGTAGTTAGATGATGTATTCGCTAAAAAGGCATAAAAGTCTTTTTGCAATAAGAATTTCGATCTTTAAAAATTGATAACTCAAAAGCAACCACAGGAGATGTATAAAAGTAATGTTATTTTTTTCATATTATTTTAAAAACCATGACATAGACGATAATGATGTGGACATGGACTAACTTTCTACAATTTAATATTAGCAAGATTAAGATGAAAATTTTAGTGCTCATCTTTTTTATCATCTCAAAATCTAATCAAATATTATGAATACATTAAAAATACAGACCCATTCCCTTGAGATTCCATGCCCTTGAGATTCATAGGGATAGAAAGACCGGTTTTAAAAACTCTTTTCTTTACTTAAAAATCGTAAAAAAATTAATTTTCTAACATTTTCATTTTAAGATTCGCTTGACCAAGAATATTTGAAATTTTAAAAGAGTCTACTTATCTATTTAAACAAGAATTGGTTTCGAACATATTCAGATATCGTTTAAATTGAAGCTTACATATAAGAACAATTAAATTTATTATATGAATACGAATAACAATTAAATTATTATATGAATATGAATAACAACTAAATTTATTTTGTAAAAAAATTGACTATAATTTATCTAAGGTTTTTCAATTGCTACAGATAATTCTAGTAAATATAAGAAATTTTAAATTTAATATTATTAGTAATGATTGAAAAACGGATTATTATTAATAATAAAACTATTATTAGCAGTGATTAAGTAACGATGACTAAGATTAATAATGATGAATATTATTAGTAATGATTGAGAAAATGTTTCGGAATTAAACAATGTTTAATCACGAGATTATGACTTGAAATTTTTTATACATAATATATATATATATATATATATATATATATATATATATATATATATATATATATATATATATATATATATATATATACTGCAGGACAACACAATTATAGATCAGTCAATAAAACTGCCTTTATGCATAGAAAAAACTACCAGCATAAAAATTTGCTTATTTAACAAGTAACAAAAAAAAGCCTTTTGATCTTCTTACTTTGCAAACTTTGCTTTAAATTTTTCATTAAATACGTGCGTGTTTAGACTGGTAGTTAAACATGAATTATGGATTTGGTGCCTGCATTTATATTCTGGATGTGAAAGTCCTTTGCTTATTCAAATACGGGAAAAAATTAAATCGAAAAGCTTTCATTTTATTTCGTATATTTTAAAAGGTATGTTTGTTAAATTAAAATGAATTCTTCAAATATTGTGCATTGTAACAAGCAATAACGTTTCATAAAGATTTTCCAAGTTTTGTTTTTAAAATTTAAATAAAACATACATCAGAAATCAAGTAGAGAAAAAGGTAAACGTTATTTGTTTTTAGTATATAAAAATATTTTGAAGTATGTTATATAAATAACAAATATCGTTTATCCCTAAAATGAAAAACTCTTGTGTAGCAGTTACTTAAAATTGTTCATAAAATAATTTAATTAATTATCAGCACTTAAAAAATTATACAGATTTTTAGGGTTATTCATATCCACTTCAATTACAAGTAAAAACAACTCAGGCGAAAATAAATAAGTTGAAATTACAATTAAACAAACTAAAATGTATCTTTCATTTTTAAAAAAAGTATTGAATATAAAAAAAAAAATAAGGAGGTAAAAAGAGAATCTTATACAGCTTAAAATTTAAAATCATTTATGATCTTACAGATTTGTAAATTGTATTTAAAAATTATAATTAGCATTTATAATTAAATTACTTTGATTACATTTAGATATTTTTAATGGCTTGATTCTATTTTGTAGGAATACATTTTTTTTCATACTTTCTTGTATAAAAAGTTGATTAAGAATTAAAATATAACTTTTAATGTTAGGTTTTCAATTGAGCATGCTACTCAATTGTTTTATGAACGAACCTATTTAGATAATTACAAAAAAGATGTTCTTTAAAATTTTCACTTTTAAGATAAATTATATTTATTATTTATATAATGAATATAATTATGCTTACAAAAAAATTTTTCTTTAATAATTATAAATTCTTTATAATCATGTAACCCCTTTTGTTATACCGTCTGGATAATATTTTAAAATAGGGTAAATTTAAAATAATTATATTATATGCATAAATATTATAGAAAGACTTAGTATTTATTAGCATAATTAGTGAGAGATATTATATAAAAATGAATTTAAAAAAGTTTATATATTTTAGAAAAAGGTATTTTGTTTATTTTGCTGAATATTTTATCTGAGGACATACAATGAATTTTAAAAATTAATTTAAAAAATTTATTCATTATAAGATGAAGTAAATATTTTATTTATTATGCTTTAGATTTTATTTGGGGACAAAATATAAAAGGGTTTTACTAATAATTTAAAATACTTTTAAATTATGAGTAAAACCAATATAAATAAATTTATATTAATCCATATTAAAAGAATTTCTATATCATTCATGTTGAATTCATTCCATCTATTGTTAATCTATCGATAATATCTATTTTTTTTAAAATAGGGTAAATTTAAAACAAATATACTATATTCAAAAACAAAATTGAATGACTTAATAGTTGATTAATTTATTAATATAATTAATGAGAAATATCATTTAAAATGAATTTTAAAAATTATATATAGTATTAGAGGAAAGTATTTTGTCTATTATGCTGATTATCTTATTTGAGAACATGAAATATATTTTTAAAAAAATAAAGATACAAATTTATTTATTATGTTGAAGATTTCATTTCAGGACACAAATTAAAATGGCTTTACTGATCTGTTTCTATATCATTCATATAAAATTGATTCTATTTATTGTTAATCTAAAGACAAAAACTACTATTTTTGGAAGACACGAATGGAAAAATATTTTCTAAATTACGAACAAAATCTTTTTTTATTTCTAAGATTTGAAAAATGAGATAGAAATTTATCATTGAAACATGGCAAAACCAGACATGACAGGAAATCTCAAGATTTGAATTGAGTTCATTTGATGACAAATTGCCCAGACATAATCAATAAGTTCTACTGTCTTTAATTTTTTTCTGACTTTGAAAATTTTAAATTGATTCCAAGAACTGAAATGTAAGACACATATTTAAAAATATGGAAAAAATCTACGTAGTTTTCATTTTTTAATTTTCACGAGATAATTATAATAGAGCTTTATGAATATTAGGATTGTATTATGATGCAATCTTTTATAAAATTTCTTCTATAATATTTGTAAGCAAATTGTATGCATTAATAAGTTTTTCATATATAACTTCAAAACATGTTTATATTTTACCTTTTAAATAAATTTTACCGTGTATCTACATAGTATATTTTATTTTTAAAATTCACTTGATGGCGTATAATAATAAATCTCACTTTATTAACTCCTATAATAGGTTTGCACGAACAATAAATATAATATAAATATTTTAAAAATATATAACATTAAAAAAATATCGAAATTATTTTATGATTTATAAAATATATAAAAAAAAAATTTCGATAACTTTGTTAAGCTAGTTGAGATGCTGCTTTTTGTGCAGCGTATTTATTTATCGTATTTATCAGGGAGGTTCAGTAACAATTGATTTATAAATCTTTTGCTGTGGTTTTACTCGTGATTATTTTTTAATAACTACAATTTACATAAAAACCTTCTTGCTTTTAAATGTAACTGAACTACAAAATTCCATTCACAAACAAATCAGTTCGTTAATTTACAGTTTTTAAAATATTTTATTAACACTTCAATGTATTACAATTTTGTAACAAGAAGCCTCCGTATTAGTAAATTAACAAATAATTTATTAATATTTTAAATTTTTTCAAATGGCATGTAACATTTTTACAGTAAATTTGTGAAACTTATTTTTTTCTTAGAATTTTGCCTTGGTTTCTTGAAACATTGAGTATTCAAAATTCCTTTTTTTTCCTGTCAGTCAGAGTGGGTGTTTGTAAATTAGGCAAACAGGCCGAGAGCCAAAAACTCAGAGACTGACTGAAAAGTCCTGTATTTTGGCCGAGAACGGCCAAAATAATATTGTTGGACCAGAAAATCGTTCCATTGGGATAAAAGAATAGAGTGAGGTTTCACATGTGACTGGGGAGTTCGTTCATAATATGGTATCAAAATTAAGTGCAGTATTGAAAGTCTCCTATGATGCACCTGATTAACACAGAATTCGATACATGTTTGCCTTTTTGATGAAGTAATGTAAAAAACATTTGAATGTAAAAAAGATTTTTGTTGTTTTCGAATTTCATGCATTTTATTTTGAATATACACTGAAGTGACAAAAGTCATGGGATTGCAATATGCAAATTTTCAGATGGCAGTAGCATCGCGTAGAACAGGTATAAATGCGCAGTGCTTTCGCAGAGCTTTCATTTCTGTTCAAGTTATTCATGTGAAGAGGTTTTGACGTGATGATGACCGCACGACGGGAATTAACAGACTTTGAACGCGGAATGTTAGTTGGAGCTAGACGCATGCATGGGTCATGCCATTTCGGAAATCGTTAGGGAATTCAACATTCCCAGATCCACTGTGTCAAGAGTGTGCCGAGAGTATGAAATTTCAGGCATAACATCCCACCATGGACAGCGCAGTGGTCGACCGCCTGCACTTAACGACCGAGACCGGCGGCGTCTGCAAAGAGTCGTAAATTCTAACAGACAAGCAAAACTGCGTCAAATAACCGCAGAAATCAATGTGGGACGTACAAAGGACTTGTCTGTTAGAACTGTGCGGATAAATTTGGCTTTCTTGGGCTATTCCAGCAGAAGACCGACTCGAGTGCCTTTACTGACAGAACGACATCGCTTGCAGCGACTCTCGTGGGCACGTGAGCATATCGGTTGGTCCCTAGATGAATGGAAAACCGTGGCCTGGTCCGATGAGTCACGATTTCAGTTGGTAAGAGCTGATGGTAGGGTTCGAGTGTGGCGCAGACCCCACGAAGCCATGGACCCAAACTGTCAGCAAGGCACTGTTCAAGCTGGTGGTGGCTCCGTAATGGTGTGGGCTGTTTTCTTATGGCATGGACTTGGTCCTCTGCTGCGACTGGACCGAACATTGACTGGAAATGCTTATGTTTAGCCACTTGGAGATCACTTGCAGCCATTCATGGACTTCATGTACCCAAACAACGATGGGATTTTTATGGATGACAATGCACCATGTCACCGGGCCACAACTGTTCGCGATTGGTTTGAAGAACATTCTGGACAATTCCAACGAATGATCTGGCCGCCTAGATCGCCCGACATGAATCCCATCGAGCATTTATGGGACATCATCGAGAGGTCTGTTCGTGCCGAAAATCCTGCACCATCAATGCTTTCACAATTATGGACGTCTATCGAGACAGCATGGCTCAATATTCCTGCAGAAGACTTCCAACGACTTGTTGAGTCCATTCCACGTCGAGTTGCTGCACTTCGCCGGGCGAAAGGAGGGCCGACACTATATTAAGAGGTATCCCATGACTTTTGTCACTTCAGTGTATACTTATACACTATGTGAAACAAAATGACGGGGCACGACACTATAACGACATAAACCCATATTTATTAAAATTAATAGGAGGTAGGGCCTCCTTTGGCTGCGATCACAGCTGCAACCCTTCTGGGCATGCTTTGCACTAAATTAGCCATAGTGGCAAGAGGAATCTCCTTCCAAATGTTTAACAGGAAGTGCCATAGCTCAGGCTAGCTTTTGGGGAGTGGAGTGCAGGCCCTCAACCGACGGTCCAATTCGTCCCAGATATGTTCAATTGGGATAAGAACAGGGCTCTGCGCCGGCCACTCCATGCGTTTAACGTTGTTGTTCACATACCAATCAAGAGTCCTCCTTGCAACATGGCATGTTGCGTTGTCGTCTTGATACCAGCAATCATCCATACCGTACGTTGCCCACAAGGTAGGAAGGACATGATTGTCGAGAATATCACAGTATCTATCGGCATTCAACGCACTATCAACCTTCACCAGTGGGCTAGCCCCATACCAGGAGAAACAGGCCCATACCATCAATCCTCCTCCACCAAACTTTACAGTTGGGACGACACACTCGGACAAAAGACGTTCTCCTGGTAAATGCCATACCTAAACACGTCCATCGGAACGGAAAAGGGTAAATCGTGACTCGTCACTCCAAAGGACGCGTTTCCAGTCATCCAGAATCCAAGTACGGTGGTCTTTGGCCCATCGAAGGCGCGCTTTCTTGTTGGTTTTCGTAATCAAAGGCTTATGGGCCGCTGAACCTAACTTATGGGCCTCGATACGAAGAGTCTTGGTCAAAACGGCCACACCTGTGGCTTGTCTAAACTCATTAGCGATGTTATCCATGGATGTTTGACGGTTACTTCGAATCTCCCTGCCGAGCACCCGCCGGTCCCTGCTGGTGAGAACTGTAGGTCGTCCACTTCGGGGTTTGTTCTGACAGTGTCCCTCAGTCTTGTAGCGACACACAACACGTGTTACAGTTGATTTTGAGCAATTACGCAGACGGGATATCTCCCTAATTGACACCTTGGCAAGATGCAATCCAAGCAACACACCTTTCTCGAACTCAGACAACTCTTCCCGTGGCGGCATATTGACAAAAAACAACTCCAGTCGACTCCACAGAGTATTTATAGGATATGGCTGACACGTGATATCTATTATTGCGCATGTGTCAGCTGTATAGTCGACTTTTCTACTTTTCGAGGGGTGTCCCGTCACTTCCTTCCAGATAGTGTGTATTCAAAAGAAAATGCACGACATTCGAAAACAACAAAAATGTTTTTTACATTTGTGAATAAATGATTTCATCATCAAATGAAACAATCCTTAATTTATATTTTGGTAGACGCATTGTATTTTTAATTTAAAAGTGAATAGGATGTGTCTACAACATACTGGATTATCAGATAATCATTTTTACTTCATGATATCATTTTATTATATCGCTATCATTAATAAAAAGAGAGTAATAAAATGCTCTAGTTCAAAACTCAATCATCTATATAAACATTAATTTATCAATTTTAGAATCTATGCGAATTCAATTTTCCTTTCATATTATAAAACTAACTTAATATTATTCTTACTATAATTTTAATTCAATGTTTTTTTTTTTAGAAATTAGAGAGCAAATTTGCAAAATTGATATAATTAATTTAATATTTAATCGGTATGATATATTCTCACCATATATTTTAAATATTAAAATAATTTATAATATAATACATAGTATTTATTATAGTGACGTTCTCAGCTATAGTTTGTCTCTAATGGTCAAATATCGGTTTTCAATGGCTGCCGTATTTCTCTAAAGAACAAATGACTTTCTAAAGAACAAATGGCTTTCTAAAGAACAAATGGCTTTCTAAAGAACAAATGGCTTTCTAAAGAACAAATAGCTCTCTAATCGACAGATGTCGACCTTCAATGGCTGTCGTGACTCTTCGAAGACGTTCCCAGATTTTTTTCTCTGCAAATACAAAGTTATCTCTTTACAATTTCTTTGAACTACTTCCATAAGCACTTGATTTGAACATTTCCTCCAACCGTCCAAAAGTTAGTGGTCATCAGTTTTTTTATAATATATGTTGCGGTGATTTTTATAATTGTTTCTTATACTAAAAATTACTTCAAAGTGTATAGAGGTTTTTGAGAAAAAAAACGAAATTGCCATATGCGTTTTTAAAGCCTGTCCCTAAATATGCACTTCACATACTTGCGTGAAAACTTGCATATTTAACACTAGATATTTTTTTATTTGTTGGAAACATTAATCTAATATTTCGTTCAAAATCATTCTAGAAAATATGCTTGTATAAATTCGATTAGTATTAAATACACTTGATTGATCATTACATGGTATTTTATAAAATCCTGCCACGAAATTATTTTTAAACTTGAAGCCCTTTTTCTACAGAATTTGAATGACATAGATGTCCGGAAAATCTTTGCTATCGAATATTAATTTGAAGTTATTGAATTTTAACGAAAACAGTACTAAAAATTCATGCTACAAGCTACAAGTTCTAATTATATTTTAATTCCTTTCTAAGCAAATTTGGGGTTGCATTATATTAGTATGAGTATTATATATGAGTCAGAGTAAAGATAATAAATTTAAAAATAATATATATAAGTTAATGACTATACACATGTTATACATGAGAAGTATAGAGTAATTAAAATTCATGTTTAATGGGAAAAATCTTGTTAGTGAAATTTATATTTTATTTTATATTTGCGCGATAAACATATTACATTGATATATGCTAAATATATCAAAAAAAAATATTCGATTAAATTGTATAATTTTTTATCAAAATACTTAATTTTTTTTACATACTTTCTAAAACTAAAATTAAAAAATATAAATATGAAATCTAATAATCTATAATCTAAATATCAAAGTTGTTTGGCTTAAAGAATGGTACATCTAATTCGTTTTTTACAGTAGCATCATTAAGTAGCAAGATGTAAAGAAATATGACTGCCTAACTAAAATGATTTCCGGTTCCAAACTGAAGATGGGCGAAACATTATCTCCATCTATGTCTGAAAATCGGAAGTTCAGCAGATTTATTCATACGGAAGTAGAGTCGAAAGAATGAAGAATGCGAGGAATTTCTGAGAAAAGCGTCGATTTTTTTCGAGAGCTCTCTCAGAATCATGAGTTTTCCCTTTGTATGATTGACGTGTGTGTATAGTATTCAGCACCGAATGCTATCCCGTGTTAGGAAAGGGCACCATTTTTTCCAGAAAATCAATTTCCGGTTTCTGGGATGTTTATTTGAATGGTATTGGGTCACGGAGATCATTCAGATTTCGTCGTCTCCTTTGTTTCTACTTTGGGGATTTGGACCTTTCTTGTGAGGTACGACATACAGAAACACAATCATAATGCCTATAAAACGAAATATTGCTTTTTTTATATTCTGTTGCATTTTAAGGATTTTTCTCATCCCTGTGTATTGTATTTATGCACCTTACAAAATCAATATACATGGCTATTATTTAGAATTATCTTTTAAATAGGAATATTTATGTAATCAAAATATAACATTATTTATTCATTTATAATTAATAAATGTTTTTTACTGAACTTTTTATCTCTTTTTTGGATAGTTATATGCGTCACCAGAAAAATTAAATGCGGGAATATCTGTTGTTCTGTTAAAATATATGAAATTAATGTATATTTTTGTGATATCAAATCAAATGAGAAGCAAATTAAAATTTTTGAAACTAAAAATAATTTAGTAATGAAAGAAATTTTGGAAAACATTTTCACCTGAAATTTTTCTGCTTCTGCTTATTTCTATTATTATAAAACTCATAATTTTCAATTAACCGTATTTATAAATATTTACAAACATACTTGCGTACTACATCTCTTACGTACCCACCAACTTCATTTCAGAACTGAAAGAGCTCTCCGCGACGGCTGACACTGTTTAAATTTACAACTCAGTTACAAAGTCATAGCATGTATGGAAAATCGTAGCGCTCGTGTTTACCAGATGTATACTAACTGAAACCTTACCCTTTTATTAAACTGAATTATTATCTTTTTTATATGATTTGTATTTCACTAACAGTGAGAATTCTTCTTATGCCCGGATTTTTTCGAACTGCTTCTTTGATAATAAAGGGGATCATTATTGTTCTTTTGTATTGTTTTCTTATTAAATAAATGTTTTACAATTGTATATCACGTTTCCCGCCATTCCGATTTTGATTTTCTTCATTATTCACATAATTAGCAATTATGCATAAATTTTAGGCGCTAGTGTATATTCTTTATAAAAAAAAAAGAGTAGATACAATCAAAAAGAAATTTTTATGTTGAATTTGTTACATTTAAATAACCATAAAAAATGCATAACATCATGCTTTAATGATATACAAGTTCAACGTTTCTACTGAAAAGGTTAAAAAATAAAGTATTTTAGGAAGAAGACGTAATTTGCTATTTTAAATTGTCTTACTTCCATTTATGGTTTAGAGTTAATGAAAAATAGTTAATTAATTAAATAAATAAATATCGATATATATATTTATTTCATTTAAATAGGATCTCTTTCTTTGAGGTTATGGGTATTGCTGTAAGTTAAAACTTTTTTTAAAGTATGAATTTATCAAAATATTTTTCAGAAGAAACATTATTCTATCAAGAAATGCTGATATTTACATTTTCCCATTCAAACAAATAAGGAAGAATCAACTTTGTTGTGAAATATTTTAGAATATATTTGATTAAAAACGCTTTTAAAAATCAGTGCAAAACAATATTCATGAAACAGTTATTATAAATAGGATTTATAATTATTAATTAAAAACCAAACATAATAATTCAATAATCTACTTTTATGAAATTCCACCCAACTATTATCCATAAATAGCATTTGCAGTTGTTTGGTTATGAATGAGGTAATTAGTCAATTATCTAGTTTAGTAAACTTCAACCAATGAATACGAAATTATCAGTTAAAACGCAATTAAATTCTTAATGATTCATTAACTTAAATCACTACTAGTATGTTAATGAAATCTTAATAACTAACCTAATTAACTGTTATTAGCATATAAACGACCTTTATGTAAATACCCATAATTACGTACAATTCACAGCTGGAAATTAGCCTATGTTGTCAAAGTATTGCTAATTTGTGATTGCAGTCCAAATATCAGCTAATGACAACTTGAAATTATCCGAGAATTTCACTCATTTTCAGGCATAACACGGCTGTAATTGTGTCAATGCGGTGAAGCTTATTCTGAGCTTATTTATCATAATAATCATTGGAGTGAATTTCTTCGTATGCATTAAAATTAATATATTAGAATGCATATGAAGATTGCTAAAATTTTATGGATAAGTTAAAATAATTATTTGAACATATTGATGAGAACTGGAATTATTGACACATTTTCTGTTGAAGTTATATTTCCAATCATATTTTAAGAAAGTCCAACAATAATCAATAGGGGATTATTTTTGAATGGATTACTTTTATGAAGAAAACTTAGATTAGTTATGAATTATTAGTTTTTGGAATGTATTCAGAGAAATAATGGAAAATAATTAGAGTAATACATGAAAAGAATATTTATGTACATATACAATTCTTAATTTTTATTAAAGTGTATAATATTCCTTTGTAAATTAACACAGTGTCATTTCTTCGAAGTCGTTGTCATCTTTTGCGTCTTGAACATAAGGAAGAGCTATGAAATAATTTCAAGAACCATGAAATAATTTTTACGTCTTTTTGAATAAGAATAAAAATATATATAAAATATATCTTATAAACTATAAAACAGATTGCTGCTCATAAAATTGATTCAATTAAGTTCTTTTTTCTGAGTATTTAAATATGTGTTCATATTGTTAATCTGTTAAATAATGAGTTATTATTTGTAGAGGACTTGAAAAATGAGTTGTTTCTTGAAAATGGGTTTTTTTCAAAACAATTGAAAAATAATTATTGCTTTGTGCAGTTCTTTATTTATTATTATTTTATTATATTTATTTTATTATTTCTGTTTTTAAAGATTAATATTAAATGTGATATCGAGGGTTCTTTTTTAAACGGATTTATACTTTCTTTCATTAAAATTACTGGTATATTTAATATAAAAGATTATGTTGCTAATATTAACAGACGTACACTCGTATATGTCTATGATAAGAGAAATTAGAATTGCATTTACGTATCAATTTTCAGTTAAATTTCCAAGAAATTTAATTAAATACAAGAACAAAATTGTTTGTTTCCAAACGAATTCAAAATTATTTCAACTAAGTTTAAAATAATTGTATGTTTGATTTATAATGAAGCTTAACACATATTTTATTAAATATAATGTTTATAAATAAATGGAAACGAACATTTAAATATTCATTTTGATATCGTGGAATATTTTTAGATAAAAACCAGTGACTAAAAAAAGATCTGCACAACATCTTATAAGAGTGAAGTGTAGTCATAAAAGAGCAATGTCTTAGGTGTAACTCACAATTGCTTTACTTCTTCCCAGAGGGGAGTTGTCGAGATAGGTGTTGCAATGTATGTGAGATACGCCCAAACATTTTTATACTCTGAAACGTGAGCACATAAATGTAAAAAACTGTAATATTTCTTCTCGTGTACGGAAATACGGCAAGCCCAATGTACCTAAATATTTTAAATACTAAAGTTGTATGTATTTAAGAACAAAAAAGTTAATATTAAAATAAAAAAGAGTGAATACCACTTAATCCTATAATCATTTGAATGAATAAACCTTTTGGTAAAATAATATATAATATATAACATATAATAAATAACTATAAAACATATAGTTGTATATATATCAATTTGAATATATCATATGAAAAATTATTATCATACATAGATGCTATATAATTAATATTATCTGTCATATTTAATAAAATAATTTTTATAATTTCAATTTATAAAATCGAACAATAAGAAAAAATAATTATTTAATTGCCTTTATTGATATTATATACTCTTTAAAAACAAATTCATTTAAAAAACTGCAATATTTTTTTTAAATTTGAATTTTCTTCAAAAAATTCAAAATTATTTCATTGAAACTCATTTTATATTTAATGCTAAATTATTATAATGTTAGAAATTTTATTAATTTATTTATCATTATCCTTTTGATTTATTTTAACTTATTCATTACATTTTCGTAACCTTAAGAAAGACAATAGTTAAATTTATTATATTCATTATATTCTTTTTCAATTAAACTATTTTACTTATTGTTTGACTGTCAAATATTTCTTCTTAAAAATATAGCAAGTAAAACATTACTCAAAAGCTCTTAGAATTCTTTTTTTTTTTTTAAAATTGATTATTTATTCTTTCCATCAAAGTTTTTTAACGTTTTTTTCATTTTATTCGTTGCTCGTTTTTTTCTTTCAAAATATTTACATTCTGCACTGCTTAATTTTATGCCATATATATTTTGCTCATTATAAACTAATTGAAATTAAACAAAGATTTCCATATCTTACTCTCTTAAGAATTACATTTGCATATATATTAAACAAAAATATAAATATTGCGTATTAAATCCTGCAAAAAAACTACTGTTATTTTTATTATAGCAATGATATTTCCGAAATTTAATTATATTTTCGTCAACAAGTTTTTTTAAAAGAGACACAATTAACAAATTGAAGATTCTAATTAAGATAACTTCTTAGAAGAGACACTTTGCTTTTTCTCTATTTAGATAGTTCTTTTAATTTCTTAGAAATAAGTATATTTTTTCTTTGTGTTATATTTGTGCTTTCATCTTGACTGTGAGCCGTGAATTACCAGAATTCGATTGAAATAATTTTACGACTTCCTATAACTTGCGAATACGAAGCATATTACTTTCAGATGGAGATATATTTAATTAATAACCCCTTCATTTTATTTATTAAGAATAAATTATGCAAGAACTTAACAAAAGAAAGTAATTTAATAAAAGCGTACTTACCTCACAGAATTTTTCTCCTTTTGTCAATATGCAGGCAATTTATTTATTTTTTTTAGTTGAGAGATTGGTTTGTAAATAAGAGATAATTTTCTTTTAAAATATCTTTGAAGTAATTTAATTTTCAAATGGCAAACACATAGTTTTTTTAAAAATAAATGTAGTTCTTTTTGATTTTATAGATTCGCGATAATATTATAGTTCAGCCAATCGTATCAGATTGAAACGTTATTGCTACTCAAAGTTATCTTTACATTATTGCTCAATGCAATTTCTTCACTTTTAGAAGAAAAATATAACAGGAAATGCTGAATAACACCATTGCTGTGTGTCAACCTTCAAGAAAACCCAGAGGCGAGTTTCATCATAATATTCCCTATTTACCCCTCAGACTGATTTTCTTGTGTATACAATTCAGAGTCTAATAAGACCCTACAACTGCCTTATAAAACCGTACATTTTCATATGGTTTATTTCAAATTTTATACATTCCCCGCTTTAAAACAATGTTTTGTTGTGATACTGTATCTTATGATAATGATTTTAATTAATATTTCTCTTTTAAACTTTTTTTTTTATTTAATAAAATAATTTTTATAATTTTAAATTTTAAATTTATAAAATCCAACAATATTAAAAATTATTATTTAATTGTCTTTATTGTCATTAGATACTCTTTAAAAAAATCTATTCATTTATAAAATCCAAAATATAATTTTTAACTTTTAATTTTCTGCAAACATTTTTAATTTTTTCAATTGAACTTAATTTACATTACAAAATCTAATGAACGTAACTAATGAACAATTTTTAACGTAATAAATATATTTTTTATTGAACCCAATGCACTACATTTTCATTACGTAAAAGTAAGAGAATAGTTAAATTTGCTATATTCATCAGATTTTTTTTTGAATTAAACTATTTTGCATATTATTTGACAGTAAACTATTTCTTATTAAAAACATATTCAATGAAATATAACCCAAAATCTTAGAACTTTATTTGAAAAATTGCTAATTTATACTTTCCATTAATGTTTTTTGACGGTTTTTTCATTCTATTCGTTGCCAGTTTTTTTTTTTTCAAAATATTTACATTCTGCACTGCTTAATTTCATGACAGATATATTTTGTTAATTATAAACAAAGTGAAATGAAGCGAAGATTTCCGTAGCTTGCTCTCTTGGGAATTACATTTGCATATATATTAAAAAAAAATATATAAATATTTCTTATTTCACTCGCAAAAACTACTTTTATTTTTATTATAGCATTGTGATTACCAAATTTCATTACATTTTCATCAACGATTTTTCAAAAGAGACAATTAACAAATTGAAGATGATAATTAAGATAACTTCCAGAAGAGACACTTTGCTTTTTCCCTATTTAGATAGTTCTTTTTATTTCTTAGAAATAATTTTTTGTGTTATATTAGTGCTTTCATCTTGGTTGTGAATTTCCGGAATTCGAATTAAATAATTTTACGACTTCCTATTAGTTGCGAATACGAAGCATATTATTTTCAGATGGAGATATATTTAATTAAGAAACCCTTCATTTTATTTATTAAGAATAAATTATGCAAGAACTTAATAAAAGGAAGTAATTTAATAAAAGTGTACTTGTCTCTCAGAATTTTTTTCTCTATTTTGTACATATGTTGGCAATTTATTTATTTTTTAGATGAGAGAGGGGTTTGTAAATAAGAGATTATTTCTTTTTAAAATATCTCTGAAGTAATTTAATTTTCAAATGACAAACAAATAGTTAAAAAAAATAAATGTAGTTCTTTTTGATTTTATAAATTGGCTGTTATATTATAATTGTACAATTTCTGAGAAATGGATAAAATATAATTTTCCGGAAAAACATTTGTACGGACATTTTATATTTGTATTTATGTAATGATTTTTGATGGTTACTTTAAAAAACAAAACTAATTAAACTAATTACTTAATGTTCAAAAAAATAGTTGTTTTATATATTTTTTTATTCAAATTCTACAAATAAACAAATTATTCTCTATTTGCCATTTTGAAACTATTATTAATTACAAAAAATAAATAACACTTTAGTTCTTAAAAATATAATGTACAGTTTAAATATAAAAAAATAATAAACGAAATATATAAAAATATTGCTTGTGATGATAGCAAAATGTTTAAAATCATAATTAAATATGAAAAAATCGTTCATTAAATTCTATATGAAATCGCAAAATATAAACTTTCTAATAAAATATGTATTAATTACTTACACTCATCCTTTGATAAAGATCGAAGAATAAAGGAGAAAAGAAGGCAATATCGAATACAGGCATTGCTTTAATTGACACTTTCAAATAATAATAAACTGAATATTACTGATATGAAAGTTATTCAAGTTTACATATTTTAGCATCTCGTAAATTGGATGAAAAAGAACTTTATTCCGCATGCTATATCGCTAATTATTCTCCCCATGACTATTTTTCTAGGTAGATATTGTGATAAATAAATAGCAATATAGCTAAGGAAAGAAATGAAAACATGCGAGTAGCCAAGATTTTGGAAGAAATTGCAGTTAAGTCAGAAAGTAAGAGGGCACTAGTTTTATTCCACGATTGAGAGACGTCACACATCCTACTTTGGAAGAAACATGTATTGTGTGGTGATAGAAAGTCTTCAATCCAGCGACTTATTCTAAAAATATATGTAAGTTTAAAACCTTTGATGGAATATACTAAACTCCATCGTATCACTCATGAAAAACTGATGCCACTAACGTACTGAAAGCATACATCATCGTGGACATGTAAACATATCAGAGGGTAATGCCTTCGATCAAAAAGATTAATGCCAAGATCTTAAGCAGCTAAAAAAAACTTTAATTTGGTGGAATTGCAAGTGTTTAATTAAGTTGTGATAGGATCAGGTAATGTTGTGAAGAAATGATGCCCTAAATGTCGCCATGTAATGCTGTGATGACATTTCCTTACATTATCAATAAATAATGTAAGGGCCATTCCGAATGACAAAGTTTCTCGTGTTTATCATATTGCCTAAGTTCAGAAAATCGTGTCAGATTCAAATGTTGCATCGTTACATGATTGCTCAATGCAATTTATTCACTTTCAGAACAAAAACATAACATGGATAGCTCAAGAACAGCATTGCTAAGTGTCTAACTTCAAGAAAACCCAAAGGTTCTTTTAAGAGAGTTACATAATAATAATATTACCTATTTATCCCACAAAATAATTATTTTTCCTTGTCTATACAGTTCATAGTTGAATATAACTGCCTACCACTACAATTGTCTTATAAAACCCTACAATTTCATGATTTCATATGCGTTTTTCAAATTTTATAACTTTCTAGCCTCAAGGTAAAACAATGATTTGTACTGATAGTGTCTGAATAAAATTACTTTCATGCAATTCCCATATATCTAATTTTATCGATATAACTGTAAGAGAATTTTTACACAACTATGGCTTATTGAGTAAATATAAATATTTATGATTTTATCATGTACCCAAACTCGGAAATTCTTTCCTATTTCTCCTAACGAGATTGTTTTCTAACAATCTTAACTTTTAATAAAGCACCTTTTCAGTTAGAATATGGCTTACGCTACTTTTGTGTCGTTAAAGAAGTTTCAGATGTTAAAACAAATATAGTCATTGTCTTAATTACTTTCTTTCTTAAGTTATTTCTTTCAAATAATGATTATTAGTTTCGAACAGCTTCAAAATTCGAAAGAAACAATGAATTTTTCTGTTTGGAAAACTGTGACCTGCTAACAGCACATTCCTTTTTAAAAACAGTGGAAGTTTTCAGTTTTTGCTTTTTTTTGTGGGAATTGTGACAAACAGGACTCAACATGACAAATACACATGTAAAAAATATATATTGTTATGATTTATTGCCAGACAGAATTTAGTCTAAGTAGGTAATTACTGTAATGTAAAATTTGGCTTTGGAAAAGAAATGCATTTTTTTAAAAGTACTTCTAATAATCGACATACACTGGAAAACAGAAACTCCATTTTTGTTGTTGCTTATCTCCTTAATTTAGTATTGATTTTGAAAAAAAATAAAAAGGGTTTATTATTTACATTCTTTCTAAATAAACCCTTTTTATTTTATTTTTTAACAGCTTTCATTAACAGCTTCATAAAATTTTTTATGAAGCTGTTAATGAAAAGTTTGTGAACAGAAAAATTACAAAGTATTAGGTTATTTAAGTTTATTAAACTAATTAGGTTATTTAATTTTTAAAATGTAACCTTCAAAGTTAAATTTGGCTTTAAATTGTTCTATAATACAGGAAAATTATATTAAAACTCCTTAAAATATAAATATTGTTTTATATTTATTAAAATTTGGGTGGACGAAAGTTGTTTGAAAACAATATTTAAATTTCAATTTTAAAAATTATCCTCCGCATTTTTAGTCTTAAATCTTATATGTTATAAAAATTTTATTTCCAAAAAAGACATTCATATTTTGTCCTATTATTTCTAAATTTTTATAACATACCAATAACTTATAAATGCTTTTTTTTAATAATTAAAAGGCACGCAATAATTAAAAACAAAATGCATATTATAATCATCAAAAATAAAAGTTAAAACAATATTTTTAGATATTGTATATAAATTCATATAAAGTTAATAAATGGAAACAATTTATAAAATTTCATTTAATAACATTTTTAGTTCGTTGAATTGCCCAATATATTTAATAGCTTTTTCATATATCTTGAATACTTTGTTATGTTTCCAATACATTAATATCCTTTTAATAATTCTTGAACAGATTTTTTAATTGATATGTTCACAGCCCTATTTTTTTAAAAAAGAAGGCATTTTCTAATATACCCTTTAGCATATTTACAAAATAATCTTTTTCAAACAATGCGCAATTCATTCTTAAAAATGGACCATTCATGTTTTTTTTTCTTCTTTTGCCTTGGAGCAAAACTGTTAAGTTTGAATTATACAATTTGTTAAAGTGTAATTATTTTTGTTTCTCAATAGATCAATATTGTTATTTAATAAAAAAAAATCAAAATAACGAAACTTTTTATAAAAATTAACAAAATAGATTTTTTTTTTCAGTTTTTGATCATAAATGAAATTTCAAGTCTACTAGAGAAAAAAAAATACGGAAGGTTAAATACATTTAGCATATAAATTTTTGTAGCATCCTCTCTTGTTGAAAATTTGGTACGCTTGACAAGATATATTATTCATTTTTTTTGTTTCTTTGTTTAGAAGCAATATTGAATTCTTTACGGAAAAAAATGGATTAAAGCCCGGAGGGAATTTGTCATATATATTTTTTTTTTTAATTTTTCACTAATTTTTGAAGGATAATTACAAAGAAATAATCAATGGGAACCTTAAGAAAATATATTTTTTTAATATTTTGCCTTTTTTATGTTACATGTAACATAACAAAATAAGAATTTTTATACAATAAAATGAATTTTAAAAATCATTGCTAAAGATATTGTGAATAATATAGCTTATATCTTTGTAAATAAAAGTGGGATGAATCATTAGAACCTAATCCCAGGAGCTCACTAGCAAACAACCATCTTTTAATTAACAAGTATCTCTTTTGTAAATCTTATAAAAACAAGGACAACCAACGCCGACGTTCATCCCACAACTGCAAAAAAAGGGGAAAATTATTCTCAGTTCTAATTATTAGATTTATATATTCTTGACATATAGATCGTTTAGTGTAAGACTTAACTGGCTTTTTGAGTCATCTAATGCCAAAAATTTCCATAAATAGAACAGTTTCACACTGATCTCTCGTGCAAAATCGAGGCTGTAAAATGTTAAATGTGCTCAGAAGTGTGAAGGATGGAAACAGCAGTTATTCTAGCAAAAATGAACTCTGTCGGGTAGATTTTTATAAACACTAACCCTTAAAAGTCTGGTCACTTAAATGTCACAAAATAGATTAGAAACTATCGAATGACTAAACTCTCTCAACCATTTTTCTCTAATAGACAAATGTATTTCAATGGTTATCATATCTCTCTAAAGAACAAATGGCTCTCTAAAACCCAACTCTATGGACAAATGTCGTGGCGCTTTAAATGACCATTACCAGATTACCACCAAACCATACCAACATTACCACCAAATTTACAGTTTTTTTTCTCTTCAAATTCGATATCTTAAAACTACATCCGGAAGGACTTTATTTGCTACTTCATCTACACGTAAAAATTTAGTGGTTATCAGTTTTTTTACTATGTGGTTTGCTGTGAATTGTTTCAAAACTGTTTCTTATAAAAATCACCGCAAATATTATCAAGGATTTTGAGCGAAAGAAAAACGAGAATTACCATGTGCGATTCTAAAGCAAGTTCCCTAAATATGCACCACATACTTGATGGAAGTTTATGTATTTGAAGATAGAGATTTGTATCTTGGTTCGAAACATTAATCTCACTTTTTGTTTATAATTTTTATAGAAATCAGACATACACAAATTCTCTTAAATTTGAACACCTTTGTTTGAGCATTACATGATATTTTTTTAAATCGTCTGGCGAAATTATTTTTAAATTTGAAATCTTCTTTCTACAGAATTTGAAAGACAAAGATTTCAGCAAACATTTGCAATCGAATATTAATTTGAATTAATGGAAACAATACTAAAAATCCACGCTACAAACTGCAAATCTTGATTATAGGTTAATTCTTACCAAACAAAGTTGCAGTTATGATATATTAGTAAGAATACAGCCACAGTAAACATAGTATATATAAGTATAAAGTTAAAATTCATGTTTAATAAAAAAAAAAAACATGTTACTGAAATCTACAAATATATATTTTATATTATAGTTGTATTATAAATATATTACATCGATATATGATAGATATTTTAACAAAAATATTTTATAAGATTCAATTAAAATGTGAAAGACTTTATAAAATTAACAATTTTTTATTACATACTTTCAAATACTTAAATAAAAATTTTAAATATGAAATCTAACATTACTATAAACTAAATATAAAAAATGATTGGCTTAAAAGGAGATACATTTCATTCGTATTTTATTGTAGCATCATTAAGCAGCAACGTGTAAAAAAATGTGACTCAAATTATTTCCGGTTCCAAACTGGAGACGGGCGAAACATTATCTCCGTCCATGTCTGAAAATCGGAAGTTCAGCAGATTTATTCATACGGAAGTAGAATCGGAAGAATGAAGAATGCGAGGAATTTCTGAGAAAAGCGTCCATTTTTTTCGAGAACGCTCCCAGCCTTGCGTTTTCACTTTGTATGATTGACGTGAGTGAATAGTATTCAACACCGAATGCTATCCCGTGTTAGAAAAGGACTCGATTTTTTCCAGAAAATCAATTTCCGGTTTCTGGAATGTTTACTTGAATGGTATTGGGTCGCGGAGATCATTCAGATTTCGTCGTCTCCTTTGCCTCTACCTTGAGAATGCCCTGTATTAATTTCTTGAGAGGCAAGACATAGAGAAACACAAGTATAAGGTCTATAAAATGAAATATGTCTTTTTCTATATATTCTATAATATTTTAAGGATTTTATTACCTCTTGAGGTATAGTATTATATTTGTGGAGCCTTACATAATTCTATTTACATTGTTATTATTTTGAATTATTCGTTAATAAGAATATATTTTGAATCCAAACTATCAAATATCATTTTTCTTATCATTTATTTATATTATATTATTTATCTTATCTTGAATTAAAAAAATAACCTTTACTGAAGTAAAAAAGGAAAATTAAATGCATCACAAGAAAAAAAAAGTTGTGAATGTTTGTTGTTTTTCTGTTCAAATATATGATATTAATGTTTATTGATGTGGTGTCAAATCAAATGAGAAGCAAATTAAAATATACAAGTTCAACTTTTTAATAAAGCTTTTTATGAAGAAAACGTAATTTTTTTTTTAAATGGTCTGAAACGAAGATTTCCATATCTTACTCTCTTGAGAATTATATTTGCATATATATTAAAAAAAATATAAATATTGCTTATTTCACTCGCAGAAACTACTGCTATTTTTATTATAACAATGAGATTCCCAAAATTTAATTACATTTTCATCAACAATTTTTTTAAGAGACAATTAACAAATTGAAGATGATAATTAAGAAAATTTTTAGAAGAGACACTTTACTTTTTCTCTGTTTAGATAGTTCTTTTAATTTCTCGTAAAGAACTCTTTTTGTGTGTGTTATATTAGTGCTATGGTAGTGCTTGGTTGTGTATTTCCGGAATTCGAATTAAATAAATTTTAAGAAGAACTAAAGAAATATTTTATTGTTAAGCAAGATGTAAAATAGTTTAATTAAAAAAGAATATGATGAATATAGCAAATTTAACTATTCGACTTTTTTTAACATAATGAAAATGCAATGCATTGGTTTATGTGATAAATCAAAAAGATAAATATATATAAATTAATAAAATTTTAATACTAAAATAATTCATGATTAAATGTAAAATTATGTTCAATTAAAAATTTTAAATTTTTATGAAGAAAATACAAATTTTAGAAGAATATAGAAGTTTTATAAATGAATATGATTTTAAAGAGTATTTAATGTCAACAAAAACTATTAAATAATCCTTTTTTCTTATTTTTGCATTATATAAATTATAAATTTAGAAATATAAAAAAATTATTTTATTAATTAAAATTATTCACACATATTGAAATACTCAGAAGAAAATTAAAACTTAATTGAATCAATTTTATGAGCAGCAATTTTGTTGCATAACACATATTGAGATATATAATTACTTTAATTTAAACATGATGACTTTGTTTGATGACATGGGTATTTCTATAACTTGCAACTTGATTTTTTTTATGTAAACTTCATCAAAATATTTTTTGAGAAGACACATTTATCAATAAAGAAAGGCCGAGATTTACATTATCACATTCCCAAAACAAAAAAATTTAAATTTTAAAATTTTTTGGTAAAATTCCTTTAAATTTATTTGATTAAAAATGCCTTTTAAAAAATTACTGCAAAACACTAGAAACTTATTCTTATAATTTACAGTCATTAACTTCAGAAAAAGATAATCACTCAATAATCTAATTTTATGAAATTCCAACTAGCTGTTATTCATAAATAGCATTTGCAGTTGTTAGGTTATGAATAACGTAGTTAGTCAATCATCTAGTTTAGTAAACTCTAACCAATGAATAAAGACTTATCAGTTAAAACGCAATTAAAGTCTTAATGATTCATTAACTTAAATCACTATGTTAATGAAATCCTAATATCTAATCTAATTAACTATTATTAGTACATAAACGGCCTTAATGTAAATACCCTTAATTATGTGCAATTCAAAGCTGGAAATTAGCCAATGCTGTCAAAGTATTTCTAATTTGTGATTGCAGTCCAAATTTCAGCTAATGACAACTTGAAATTATCGGAGAATTTCACTCATTTTGAGGCATAACATGGCTGTAATTGTGCCAATGCGGTGAAGCTTATTCTGGGTTAATTTATTATAATAGTCATTGGAATAAATTTCTTCCAATGCATTAGAATACATTGAAAGATTGCTCAAATTTTATGGGATAGTTATAATATTTGCATGGGCAGATTAATGAGATCATTGGCACAATTTCTGATAACGTTATGTTTTTTTTTCCTATTTTAAGGAAATGTAACAAACAATAGTGGTTCTGTTATGAATGGACTACTTTAATTATGAAAACTTACCTGAGTTATGACTTATTAATTTTTGGACGATATTCATAAAAAGAAGGGAAATTAATCATGGTGATACATCAAAGGAATATTTGCGTATATATACAATTCTTAATTTTCTATTAAAGAGTATAATATTCCTGTTTAAACTAACACAAGTAGTGCCATTACATCATAGATGTATTCATCTCTTGCAGATTGAAGATGCTCAAGATTTATGAAATAATGTTTAAATGTTTGTGAATAAAACGAAAAGCATTAAAACGTCTTAAACTATGGAACTGTTTGCTGTTCATAAAAGTGACTCAATTAAGATTTAATAATTTGTTGCTTATTTTTTTCTTCTTCCTGGTATTTGAATATGTATGCATATTATTAATGTGTAAAATAATGAGTTATTACTTGTATAGGATCTGACAAAGATTATTTGTAATTTCTGCAAAGCGAGTTATTTCTTGACAAATGATATTGCCAAAACAATTGAAAATTAAATATTGCTTTGTGCAGTTCTTTATTTTTTTACTAATTTTAAACATTAATATTAAATGATGGTCGTATCTAAATTTAATGAAGTAATAAATGAAAACCTTTTTGTAGACTGTTTAATTAACTGTAAGTAATTCTGACTACCTTTCATTAAAAGTGTATGGTACATCTAAGATAAAAAATTACCATGCTCATATTAACATAAGTATAACGATATATATCACTTTTTTGATGATATAAACATTGCTATAACTTATAACTTATTTTTTTATGTGTGACTTTATCAAAATATTTTTTTGAGAAGACACAATAATCAATCAGGAAATGCTGAGATTTACATATTCACATTCATTCAACACGAAATCAAGAAATCAGCTTTGTTGTAAAATTATTAAAAACATATTTTATTAAAAACGTATTTTAAAATTTACTGCAAAACATTAGAAATTTATTCATGAATACCAATTATAGTTATTATTTTATGAAAAACATAATTACTCCATAATATAAATTTATGAAATTCCAAACAACTCTTATTCACAAATAGCATTTGCAGTTGTAAGGTTATGAATGAGGTAATTAGTCAATTATCTAGTTTAGGACATTTCAGCCAATGATTACGGACTTATCAGTTAAAACGCAATTAAAGTTTTAATGATTCATTAACTTAAATCATTATGGTAATGAAATCCTAGTATCTAATCTAATTTACTATTATTAGTATATAAACGACCTTTATGTAAATACCCTGAATTACGGGCATTTCAGTGCTGGAAATTAGCCAATGTTGTCAAAGTATGACTAATTTGTGATTGCAGTCCAAATTCCAGCTAATGGCAACTTGAAATTATCCGAGAATTTTTCTAATTTTGTGACATAACAGAGCTGTAATTGTGCAAATATGATGAAGCTTATTCTGAGCTTGTTTGTCATGATTGTCATTGGAATGAATTTATTAGAATGCATAGGAAGATTGTTCATATTTTATGGAGCAGTTAAAATAATACAATGAGCAGATTAATGAGTACTGGCGTTATTGACACAATTTCTGATAAAGTTATATTTCCATTTATATTTTAAGAGAATTTAGCAATAAACAAAAGTGGCTCATTTATGTATGGGTTACTTTTATTAAGAAAACTTAGCTTAGTTATAGTTATTAATTTTTGGAAGATATTTAGTGAAAGAATAGAAAAAAAATTACAATATATCAAAAGAATATTTATGAACATATACAATTCTTAATTTTCTATTAAAGAATATAATATTTAAAATAACACAAATAGTGTCATTTCATCAGAATCATTGTCATCTTTTGCCAGTTGAAGATGCTCAAGAAATAATTTTCACATGTTTCTAAATAAAAATAAAAACTCAAGAACAACTTATAAGGTTACAGCATGTTGCTCATAAAATTAATTCAATTAAGTTTTATTTTTCTTCTGCGTATTTGAATATGTGTGAATATTGTTAATGCGTTAAATAATGAGTTATTATTTGTATAGAATTTGAGAAATCTTACTTCTGCAAAGCAAAAACGAGATATTTCTTGTAAGATTATATTGCCAAAATAATTGAAAAATAATTATTGCTTTGTGCAGTTCTTCGTTTTTATAATAATATTACTTGTTTAAAAAACACTTTTTAAATATTAATATTAAATGATGTTCGTATCTAAATTTAACGAAGTAATACAAAAAGTTTTGTAGATTGCTCTTTTTTTAAAATGATTTTGACTTTCTTTCGTTAAAGGTTCTTGGTATATCTGAAATAAAAGATTATGTGACTAATATTAAAGGGAGTATAATTATATATGTATATTATATCAGACATTAGAATTGCATTTCAATATGGATTATCAGTTCAGTTTTCATGAAATTTAATTAAATACAAGAACAAAATTAATTGTTTCAAAACAAATTCAGAAGTGCCTCAACTAGTATTTAAAAGCATTGTATGCTTTATTTATGGAGTTTAACACATATTTTATTAAATATAATATTTAAAAATAAAAGTAAACGAACATTTAAACATTCATTTTGATATCGTAGAATTTTTTAAGATAAAACCACTGATGAAAAAAAAGGTTTGCACAACATCTTAAAAGAATGAAGTGTAGTCAAAAAAGATCAATTCTTTAGGTGTAGCTCACATTACTTTGTTTCTTCCCAGAGGGGTATTGTTGAGACAGGTGTTACAATGTATGGGAGATATGTCCAAGTATTTTTACAGTCTGAAATGGGAGCACATAAATGTAAAAACCAGTAATATTTCTTCTCGGGTAAAGAAATACGGAATGCCCAATGTACCTAAATATTTTAAAGATAAAAGCATGTATATTAAGACAAAAAAGTTAATATTAAAATAAAAAAAAGAATACTAGGTGTTCCTATAATGATTTGAATAGTAATTAAAGTATAACATATAATAAATAACTATAAAACATATGTATAGTTTGATATATATATTTATTTGAATATATCACATAAATTATTGCCACACATAGATGATAGATAATTTACATTATCTTTCATATTTAATAAAATAATTTTAAATTTATAAAATCGAACACTACGAAAAAGTATTATTTAATTGCCTGCATTGATATTATATAATCTTTAAAAATATATCGATTTAAAAAACTGCAATTTTTTTTTAATTTAAATTTCTTTAAAAATTTTTAAATGAACCTAATTTTACCTTTAATCCTAATCCTAAACTATTATAATGTCAGCAATTTTATTAATTTAATTATCACTATCCTTTTTATTTATCTTAACTAATTCATTACATTTTAATAACCTTAAGAAAGACAATAGTTAAATTTACTATATTCATTATATTCTTTTTTAATTAATTTATTTTACTTATTGTTTGACTGTAAAATATATCTTCTTAAAAACATAACAAGTAAAATATTACTCAAAAGCTCTTAGAACTTAATTTGAAAATTTATTATATATTTTTTCCATTAATGTTTTTTTTAACGATTTTTTTTTAAAATTTTATTCGTTGCTCGTTTTTTCCTTTTAAAATATTTACATTCTGCACTGTTTAATTTTATGCCAGATATATTTTATTAATTATAAACAAACTGAAATGAAGCGAAGATTTCCATATCTTGCTCTCTTGAGAATTACATTTGCATATATATTAAACAAAAACATAAATATTGCTTATTAAACTCGCAAAAACTACTGCTATTTTTATTACACATTGAGATTCCTAAAATTTAATTACATTTTCATCAACAATTTTTTTAAGAGACAATTAACAAATTGAAAATGCTAATTAAGATACCTTCTAGAAAATACACTTTGCTTTTTTCTATTTAGATAGTTCTTTTAATTTCTCATAACGAAGCATTTTTTCTTTGTTATATTAGTGCTTTCATTTTGGTTGAGAATTATCGGAATTCGAATTAAATAATTTTACGTCTTTCTATAAGTTGCGAATACGAAGCATATTACTTTGAGATAGAGATACATTTAATTAAGAAACCCTTAATCTTATTTATTACAAATGTATTATTCAAGCACTTAATAAAAGGTAGTAATTTATTAAAAGCGTACTTGCCTTTAAGAATTTTCTTCTTCTCTTTTGTGAATATGCTGACAATTTATTTGTTATTTTTGTAGAGAGACTGGTTTGTATTTAAATAGATAATAAGAGAAAATTTCATTTTAAAATAACTTTGAAGTAATTCAATTTTCAAATGGCAAAAAAATAATTAAAAAAAAAAATCTAATTCTTTTTGATTTATAAATCTGTGATATTATTATAAATATATAATTTCTGAAATACGAAAGAAATATATTTATATTTAAATAAAATTTTATAGACATTTTTTATTGGTATTTATATATTGATTTTCGAGGAGGGTTTTAAAGAACAAATATAATCAAACCGAATTATAATTATAAAAATAATTGTTTTAGATTTTTTACCAATTATTTAAAATAATTTTTTTATTGAATTTTTCAAATAAAAAAATTGTTCTCTATTTAACATCTTTCAAATTATTATTTAGTTATAAAAAAATAAATAATGCTTTAATTCTTAAAAATATAATGTACAGTTCAAACATAAAATATAATGAAGGAAATGTATAAAAATATTCATACGATGATAAGAAAAATAATTTAAACTATAAAAAGTCTTTCATTAAATTCTGTAGGAAATTGCAAAATATATAAATTCGAATAAAATATTTATTAACAAATCCCACTTATATTTATTTATAGATATCAAATATAGACAATTTTGGCAAAAAAAATTAGTTAAATATCCCAAAAATATACTTAATTAAATAAATTCGAATAACAAATCTAAAAACAAGGTAATGCCAACGAAAGGAGTTATTTTAATTCATAAATTCATGTAATATTAAAATACATATTACGGATACAATAATTTTAAGTCCTCATAAGTTAACCTCTCGTGAATTGGAAAATAAAGAAGTTTATTCTACCTTCTATATCGTTATTTATTACCCACATGATTATTTATCTCTTAGCTAATGTGAGAAATAAATAGCAATATAGCTAAGGAAAGAAATGAAAAGATGTGAGGAGCTAAGGTTTGGTAGAAACGTGTGCTTAAGTCTAAAAGTAAGAGTTTATTCCACGATTGAGCGATGTTACACAACCAACTTTGGAAGAATAATATATTATGTGGCGATAGAAAGTCTCCAATCCAAAGACCTATTCCAAAAAAATATATGTAAGTCGAAAAACTTTAAAAGAAGATACTGAATCCGATCGTATCACTCAAGAAAAACTGAGGAAACTGACGTACTGAAAGCATCCATCATCTTGAACAACTGTCAACATATCAGCGGGCCCTGCCATGTAGGCCTTCGATCAAAAAGATTAATACTAAGATCACAAGCAGACAAAAAACTACAAACTTTAACTGCGTTTAAAGGCAAATGTTAAAAATTAATTTGTGATAATGATATGACCATGTAATGTTGTGATAATGTAATGATAAAGATATGCCCATGTAATATTGTGATAATGCAATGTAATGATAATGGTATGATCATGTAATGATAATGTAAGGATCATTCAGATTGACAAAATTTCTCGTATTTTATCATATTGCTTAAGTTCAGACAATCGTATCAGATTCCTATGTTGCATCGTTACATTATTGCTCAATGCAATTTATTCACTTTAAGAACAAAAACATAGCATAGATAGCTCAAGAACAGCATGGCTGATTCCCTACCTTTAAGAAAACCCAAAGGTTCTTTTAAGAGAGGTACATAAAAATATTCCCTATTTATCCCTCAGAAGAACTATTTTTCTATGTTTATACAGTTCAGAGTTTAATTCAACTACAACTGCTCTATAAAATCCCACAATTTCATGATTTCATATGGTTCTTTTTAAATTTTATAACTTCCTAGCTTCAAGGTCAAACAATGATTTGTACTGATAGTGTCTGAATAAATTACCTTCATGCAATTCCCATATGTCTAATTTTATGGGTAGCACTGTAAGATAATTTTTACACAATTATGGCTTAATGAATAAATATAAATATTTATGATTGCATCATGTACCCAAACTCGGTAATTCTTTCCTTTTTTTTCCTAACGAGATTGGTTAAGAACTTTTAATAAAAGCCTTTTTGAGTTAGAATCTTGTTTACAATACCTTTTCTGTCGTTGAAGCAGTCTCAGACGTCCAAACAAAGATGATCATTGTCATAATTATTTTCAACTCTCAGGTTTTTTTTTTCAAAGAATGATTACTGGCTTTGAATATTTTTAAAACTAGAAAGGAACAATGAGTTTTCTGTCTGGAGAATTGTGACTTGCTAAGCAGAATCAACAGCACATTCGTTTTTAAAAAAAGTGGAATTTCTTCTGTTTTTGCTTGGGAATTGTGACTTGCTAAACAAGACCCAAAAGTAAATCTTTTTCAAACAATAAAAGTTCTGCTGTTTTTCCTTTGTTTTATGATAAATACATATGCATGTGGGATTTATTTGTCTGGTAATCACCAGATAGCGACACATTACGGACGCTTGTCTTTGACAGAATCTGTTTACAATGTGGGGGAGTATTCAACTTTGAACTCTGACCCCACGAGAAGGGGCAAGATCCCCGTAGATGAGGAAGAAAAAAAACGCTAGCTGAAAGAGAACGGTTTTGACGCTGCGTCAAGCAGCGAGAGAATGGACGGTGCTGTCCTTTAATTAATTGTTAATGTAAATATCATTGTAAAATATCATAGGAATAAATGGCTTCATTTAAAGTAACGTCCCGTTACTGTGTTTTGCATGTCAAATACACCCTAGACACCCACTTTAAAAGTTCAAGTTTTGTTGGACTTGTAGAGAAGTCTAACAAAACTGTAGGTTCGGCCGGGATGAATCAGTTGAAACCGGTGTAACCCTACTGAAATTGGGGTTTCGGCTGGGATGCATCTTTTCCAAGCTGCCAAATTCTACATGCATGAAATATATATTGTTATGATTTATCGCCAGACAGAATTTAGTTTAATTAGGCAAATGGTACAATGTAAAACTTGGAGTTGGAAAAGAAATGACTTTTTTTTAAAGTATTTCTTATAATCGACATACACTAGAATAAATCGTGACAAAAGCAAAAAGGCTATTTCGTCTAATAAATTATATTGTCTAGACAACTACTGAAACCAATTTTTAGATTTAACTACAGTTTACAGATTAAACTATGTTAGAGAGTTTCAAAGCATAAGTTCAAATACAAAGGGAGAAATATTTGAAAACTTCAATACAATGAAAGGAAACAATAAACAACAATTTATGACAAGAGATATCTGTAACAATATCTGTGACAGGAAAAATGATAAACACATTTAAGTTATTTATCTTTTAAATGAAGCCTTCAATGTTAAATTTGGCTTTAAATTGCATCCTATAATGTAAGAAAATTATGTTAGAAAAACCTGTCCCCTAAAAATATATTTCTTAAAATTAACAAATTATTAATATCCTTACAAATTTAGTAAACTTCAGATGGGCAAAAGTTATTTGGAAACATATTTTAAATTTCAAATTTAAAAATTACCCTTTGTATTCTCAAGCTTAAAACTTATATGTTATAAAAATTTTATTTTTTCAGAGATATTTATATTTTGTCCTATTATTTTTAAATTCTTATATACCAAGAATTTATAAATGATTTTTTTTGTTGAAAAAATGAAAAGTAAGCAATAATTAAAAACAAATTATAATTTTAAGAATTAAAAAATAAACTTGAAAGTGGGAAAATAAAAACAACCTTGCATATTATGTTGTTGTTGTTGTTTCTTATCCCACTTGGCTGGCCAAGCCCACGAGCCCATATGGACTCATGATTGAAGGGGAAGGAAGCAGCTTCTGTTGTGATGGAGCACCCCGTAGGTAGAAGCCTGACTTTTGCTCCGTGACGCTCTTACAGTCATAGGAGACCGGTACCTACGGCTTAAAGTGGATTCCGAACCACTACAAACATCCATGGCACCGCCGGGATTCGAACCCGAAACCTGTGGCACCGAGCGCCAGAGCGCTAGACATTGCATATTATAATCAGCATAAAAAAAAAATAAATAAATAAATTTTATTTTTCAGATATTGTATAGAAATTAATACAAAGTTAATAAATGGAATATATTTATAAAATATCATTTAACTACATTTTTATGTCCTTTGAAACACTCATTATATTTATTAGATTTTTTATAAAATCCTGAATACTTTGTTACGTTTTCAGTATTTCAATATCCTTTTAATCATTCTTGAACAATTTTTTTTAATTAACATGTTAAAAGTAATATTTAAAAAACATTTTTAAACATAACATTTAGCTTAATTAAACAATTTTTTTAAACGCACGCTCAGTTCATGCTTAAAAAAAGAGTCATTCATGTTATTGTTTCTTCTTTAGCCTTGGAGCAAAACTGATTAGCTTGGATGGTACAATTTTTTACAGTGCAATATTTTTTTATAATTTTAAAATTATTTTGTTTGCAATTTCTTTTTTGTTTCTGAGAATAGATCGATATTGTTATTTAATAAAAAAAAAAAAAAAATGTAAAAATAAAAAAATAAATAAATAAATAAACACAAGAGGGTTTTTTTTTCAAGCCTACTGAAGGAAAAAACAACAACATTAATTTGTTACGGAAGACTAGATGCGATTTTGCAAATAAATTTTTGTAGCATCTTCTCTTGTTGAAAATTTGATATGCTTGACAAGGCGCATTTTTCACTTTTCTTGATTCTTTGTTTTGAATTAATATTGTAGTCTTCCAGGAAAAAATGGATAGATGTCTTGAGGGAATTTGTAATATTATTTCCGTCATATTAATTTTTTTATGATAATTACAAAGAAATAAACAATAGTTACTTTCAAGCATTTTTTTTTTTTTTTTTTTTTTTAATATTTTGCCTTTTTATGTTACATATAATACAATAAATTAAGAATGTTACAGAATTTAAATAAATTTTTCAATTGTTTAAGGTATTGTGAATAATATCTCATATCTTTATAAATAAATGTGGGATGGGCCAATGAAATCTAAGTTTTCGATTTAAAATTTTTCGATAGCAATTTAATAGTTAAGACATAAAAAGTACAAATAATAGACATAAAGATTCTCAGCTAAAAAAAAATATAACAAAACCTATTAAAACCACACATACCTTGGAAATATTAACGAGACAAATCTTTATTTTATTTTACCATATTTATTTTATGAATAAATTTATAAATTTGCAAAACCACACATTACATGAATATGTCATTGGTGAAGAAAAATTAAATATTAAAAAATAATAATAAGGAGATCAGAAAAAAAAACATTAAGAAATAATTGTTTTATAGTATTAAAATGAATTACTTAAAACAGATATTTAAATTCGTAAAATATCAGTTAAGAGAATTAAGTCATAGCACAATTTTAAAATATGCTTAATGTGGAAGAAATTTGTTCGTTAATGAATTTAGAAGTTAAATTCTAATCAATTTAAGAATCAACATGAATTATTCATGTTTTACAGACTTATGAAATAAATTAGTGGAAAATATAAAATAACCACATACTGAGATGGATAGTTATTTTAAAAAGTTTCTTACAAAACTGTCAGACTTTTGAAATTCTTCACTTGATAAAAATTTTTTAAAAAAAAAAACATTTAAGTAAAAACTTTTACTTCCTCAGCATAATAGTCGATATGCACCTAGAAGTTTTTAAATAACTAGACATAAAATTCTTTTACGCTATTTTAGATGTTACATAATAATTGAAATAAATTTTATGGTCGTATAACAGTATCGTTTTTCTAAATTTAAATTCGTCATTTAAAATACAACACACTTTTCATAAAGGTTTTCATTATTCTTTGCATAATTTTTTTTAGTTAATAAAGAATTAAAATATTTTTTGTTACAAACTAAATTAAATATAGTTTATTTTGTAACCACTTTAACATGCATGAATGACTTTTATTTTTAAGGCAACTTTTTAAACATGCGTTTGTAGCTTTATAAGCATTAGCATTTTTCATTCAGAATATTTAAATTTAATAATTTATTCAAATATTCTTTGTTTAAAACGTCAGATACTAGTTTGCCTTTACTTGTAAAAGTTTGTAACAGTGGTGCATTTTATTTAAGCAGAAAAAAAAATAAATAAAGAATGGATAAATAACTCTTAGAAGATAGTACATTAAAAAACGTATGAAATTTTTTTCCTAAATGTTTTATATTTTAGGCAATATTTTTCGAAATATAAAAAATTATAAATAACTGTAATACACAAGCAAGCAGAGTTTTAAAATTGAAGATCAAGAAAGAAAAAATTGTTTTTTTTTCATTAATTTTTGAGAATGGCATTTTTCAATTTAATATATACGTTCATGACATCAAAAAAACAATCATCGAAAAAAAAAAAAAAAAAAAATATTTTTTAGAAAAATATCATTTGAAGATAGAAAGAGCAAAATAATAATAGAAAAAGTATTGTTGAAATGTTATTTATCAACTATTGTTATTGTTGATGATTTGTTGTTTTCAAAACAATATTACATTACATAAGAAAAATTATATCAGCAAAAGAAAAAAATTTCCTTTTTGCTATCAAATCTTACGTAAACAGAAAAACATCCAACATGATCAATGTCGAAAGGACAAAAATATTTAGGCTTGTAAGTCATTAAATATTCAACAAATTGTACAAAAGGGATTATTGTTTCAATAGAAATATAATATATATCATGTCATGCGCTTAAAATTATAAATAACAAAAAAATATAATGTAATTAACATGTTTGCTCAAAATAATTATCACTATCAGCATTTACAAATAGGATAAAATGAAAATTCAAATAATAATAATAATAATAAAATAAATAAACAAATTTGGAGGAAATAGAATAGAAATAAATTCATACAGTTTAATCAATCGTATATACATAAACTCATAAACGCCTATAAATTCATTTATATTTCTTTGAAAATATTGCTGATATAAGTCCACAGTTATAGTTCTTTTTGAATGCAGAAATTTAAATCTATAATCTTTTTTCTCCCTTGTTATCATTATAGAAAAAAAAATCATATTCATATTCCATTATTGTCATATTCCACGAATATATTTTGATTAAACTCACAAAGAAAACTGCATTTGTTAAACGATTTTTTTTCTGTTTTCCTCTTCAAAGGAAATAATTAATTTATTAATTTTTAATATTTATATAGATACATTAAAAAGAAATAATTTATATTTAACATTTAAATGAAATAAATTGAAACTTTATTTTTATTTAATATGTTTTTATCATAAAAGAATTGAAACAAAATGCTTATTTACTCATTATATTTGCAACAAAAAAATATATATAGTAAAATAATAATATAAATAAAATGATGTTTCTCTCTAAGGTATGTTTATTATGTATGTATTCAGTGCAACAATGTTTGAAATTTAAGAGATTTTAATTAATGTTTTTTAAAACAACAGATTTGGTGCAGTTTAAAAAATTCATTGTTTTTATTATCATTAACCATATTTAAAACATATTATATACGGACTTATTTTCCTGACAGTTCCATCAATTAAAAAGAAATGGTTGCTACAAGAGTTAGTGGAAATATAAATTTATGTTGGAAAGATTTTAAACTTATTTAAATGAAATCTTCGAAAACATATAATTAATGGATAAATTAAATCATTAAAATTGAAATAATAATTATAATTTCAAAAATGGTCATCATTTCATCTTATTTCATCAAACAGTCCTTAATTTATTTGCACGGAATACTGACTAATAAACGCAGAAAAAAAATAATTTTAAAAGACTTGAAACTCTTCTGTTAATATAAACTGTTTTATTACTTAATTATTTTGCAACTTATTTTCAAGGTCACCCATGTAATGGGATGGCTGAAAGCAACTTTTTTTTTTTTTTTTTTTTTTGAGATTTCTTGTTGATGCAGATTGATGTTGTCTTTGTTTCAAAGTGAACTGCTGTCTGCTATCACTGCATTTGAAACTTGGTATTTATTCATTTTTATAATTTGCAAGGTATTTGTTTTTTAAATTTTTCAGGTTTTTTATTATTATTATTACTTACTTTTTGATACATAACATGGTTTGCTCACAGACATATTTGATGCAAACATTCTACGTACGTGAAGAATTATGGAGTACTAATTAGGCTTCTTTTCATCGAAATTTTACTTTGGTAGGATTCTTAGACAATAACTATAGTAGAAATAAAACAAATAATCTAATATGGATACAGAAATTAGGTTTTCTGTAGGTGTTTTTAAGTTTTTAAACTTTTCAAAAGTTTTTCTTCTAATCAACAATCAACGAGAAAGAATATTATTTATTATTATTTATATATTTATGTTTAAACTAAAAATGAAGTGAACGTATTAAATAACTTAAACTTTCGTCAAAATCTGAAGGTAAATATCAAATTTTGTAAATTAAAATTAAAAGTATGACGATAAAGGACATCTGTACAATACTAATAAACTCTGAAAATAAATACTAATTAAGTTATTTCTCTTTAGATCTAACATATAAATTCAAAAATGAAATGTGCTACAAGGATTTAAGAATTGAAATAATTTTTTTTCTGAAAAGTTCATCTGTTCTGGTTTTTAAGATAATTTAAGCTTATCACTATTATTAACTCTTTATTTGAATTTTCTGTTTTTATATTAAAATTTTATAATTTATCTAATTATTACGAATACATATTAACAAAGATATAACGGCTTTTTAAATATTTTTTCATCATTGCCTACGAATGCAAGATGTCTAGTTTAATAAAATTGGGGTGCCTGAATTTATTAAAATTTATATTTTTCTGTAAATTCTATAAGAGAAGTTAATTCAAATTTCATAACTAACATAAATTTTCAACAAGCTTCCGTTATGATAACTTCCCTATATTTCTCTAAGGAAATATTTTATTTGACAAATCAAGAAACATTATTAACACAGCATTAAATACCCAAATATAACAATATAGTGATGACCTTTATAAATTAAATAAATTTAGTTATGTAATTAATTTAATTAAAAGCAGCAAGAGTGCTTCTTGTTAAGTCTCAGTTTAATTCTTCCTTAAGCAGTTCCTTTTCATGTCTAGGAAAGTGTTCTAGGTGACCAGTCTCATACTACAACCCTATTACGTTAAAAAAATAATTCATAATTCTTAAATATTTTCAAATTTTGATGAATTTTGCTCACAAATATATGTGATCAAAACAAACTCCGCACTTGGAACACAAATTATACTTATTTTTATCGAAACTTTACTTTTGTGACAATATAGTAGACAACAAATATAGTAGAAATAAAAACAAATACGTTGATAAGGATCCTGAAACAAGGCTAACACATTATTGACAAATAATCTAATATATATAAAAGATTTCGATCAAAATTGAAAGACAACGTTAAAAATTTATTTTAGTAAAAAAAAGTTAGCATTTAAATGTTAGAAATTGTTTTTTTCAATTTCAAGAAAGATTAGAAAATCAGATCCTTTGTCATTTGGTTCTAGATTAGATGCTGGATTCTTCGTAATAAAAAAAGTTTTTCCTCTACGATATGTATTGTCAAAAATTTGCTCCATTTCAAAATTGCTCTTAGCTAAGTAGATGGGTTTGTTAGTAAACAATGTGCAAGACAAAGTTAACATGAATTTGTAAACAAACACTTAAGAATATTAAAGAAACTAATCGATGAAAAGAATTTGTTTAAACCCTTTTACGCTTAGTTTCTGTGAAATGCAAATTTCTGTATTTCTTGTTATGTTAATATAAAGAAGTAGATCAAATCCTTTATTGATTTTTTACTTAGTTATTTTTTATCATGTATAAAATAGTTATCCATAATTTAAACTTTCTTCATTAACGTTATCCAAAATTTAAATTTCTTCCATAATTTTATGGGTAATTAATTTAATTAATTAATTTTTAAATCCAATGTTTTTTGGGGTTCCATCAGCGATTCTCTTCATGTCAAATTTTGTGGACATTTTAAATGTTCTATAAATAGTTTGGCCTACATATATTATGCATTAATGAATATTAAATAAGAAAAACAAACCTTTCCTATCTGCTCTGTGATGTACGAAGTTTATATAAAAAAAAAAGTTATTCTACAAGCTATATATATTAATGATTACAGTCGAACAACTACAATTCTAAGATAATTATAGGACAAACCTGCATTTTTATTTATAAATAATAAGATCATCATAAATGGCTTATAAAAAGCTGTTTTTAAATATTAATACTGTAGACAACTTGTTTTCAATAACATACGAATGTAACATCTGTTAAGCGTACACCAGTTTCGAAGTAAAATGCGCTGTAGTTATAACTGTACTGCAAATAGCCTGAAGCCAAATTTTGTAGACATTTTAAATGTTCTATAAATTGTTTGCTTTACATACATTATGAGCTAATTAATGAATATTAAATGAGAATAAAGTTTTCCTATCTGCTCTGTGATATTCGAAATTTATAAAAAAAAGTTATTCTGCAAGCTTTATATGTTAAAATTATAAATAAACAACAACAATTCTAATTAAGAGAATAATAGGACTAACCTACATTTTTAATTACAAATAATAAACTAATCTTCGAAAATTGCTTACAAAAAGCTTTTTCTTTAATATTAACTTATTTTCAACAACCTGAGTATGTAACATGTGTTAAGCGGTACACCTGTTTTGAAGTAAAAAGCGCAGTAGTTATAACTCCACCGTAACCGACCAGAAATGCATCTCATTTTTATCCATTATTTATATTCATACAAAAAAGTAATTCAGAATTCTCGTCGTGCCTGTTTAGATGGAATCGATGTTAAAGCAGCGGAGGAATTTGCGGTGTAATTATAAGGGAGCCCTGAATTAAAGGAGCACTTTCTGACGACAGGAATGTAGATGACAAAGTTAGTAGTCATAATTATATGGAGTTCTCTAATTTAAAATATTATAAAAAATGGCGATTTCATCCTGTAAAATAAAGCCTCGAACAAAAGTTTACACTATCTTTTTTATGCTATTAATTATTTTTAAAAAGGCATTTTTAAATGTATTTGCCTTATGGCAAAACCTACGCTTATGCTATGCCAGCTAAACAAATCACATTGCGATTCTCTCCATGCCAAATTTTAGAGACATTCATTTTAAATGTTCTGTAAAGTCTACATACATCATGAATATTAAATAAGAAAAAATTTCTGTCTACTAAGTGATGTACTAAATTTATAAAAATGTTATTCTGCAAGCTTTTTATATTAATAATTACACCTAACAACCACAATTCTAATTAAGAGAATAATAGGACTAACCTACACATTTAATTATAAATAATAAGGCAATCTTCGAAAATTGCTTATAAAAAGCGTTTCTCAATTACTTTTATTAGTCCACACTCTAAATATATATATCTTGCTCAAATTTTCAATCGTTAATAAAATATTTTTTATTCATCCACTTAAGTTCAAATACATTTTTTTTGAACTTGTAGTGAATGACACTAGATGTTAATACAGTTTTTTCAAATATTAATTCATTAAATAAATATAATTAAAAAGTAACTAAAATAAAAATTTTCTTTATTGACCTAAGTAGGAATTGACTTTAAAAGTTTTTTTTTTATATTACTTGTTTTAAGTTAACTTTTTTGAACAACCTGCGAATGTAACATCTGTTAAGCGTACACCTGCTTTAAAGTAAAAATTGCAGCAGTAGTTATAGCTCCACCGTAACCAACCAGAAATGCATCTCATTTTTATCCATTATTTATATTCATACAAAAAAGTAATTCAGAATTCTCGTCGTGCCTGTTTAGATGGAATCGATGTTAAAGCAGCGGAGGAATTTGCGGTGTAATTATAAGGGAGCCCAGAATTAAAGGAGCACTTTCTGACGACAGGAATGTAGATGACAATGTTGGACTTTTACCTGCAGCATAAAGGCCCTGTTTTTTTTTCTTTCGGAGTTATTTGCGGAATTTGATATGAATTGCATCTGGGAGAATTGCGTGTATTTTGTTTAGGAAAGTTAATTCAATTTCTGGTTTCTCATAGGATCTGCGTAGTAATACGTTTAATCTAGGGAAAATGTGTTGCATTAAATTATAGTCATAAACATTTTTTTCGGACAAAGGTATAAAAAAAGAACTTTTCCAGTTATTTCTTTTTCGTTCTAGCATCATACTTTCAGATATGTATCAGATAATTTTTAAATATTGAAGAACCGGAATCTATTCTATCTATTATATATAGTAAAATGTAATATATGCGTCGTCCGTTTTATAGCTTTTATTGTTTAATTCTATAATTTCAGTACAGTTGCTATTTTAAGAATATAAATAAAATCAGCTTATAAAAATCTAATTCAGATTCTAGTTTTTCATAGGGGCTGCGTAGTTATAAGTTTAATTTAGGGAAAATGTGTTGCATTAAATTAGACATAAACATTTTTATTTCGAATAGATGGGGAAAATTTTTTTTATAGTTCTTTTTGGTTATAACTTCATGCTTTTAGAAATCCATCCGATTAATTTTATGTATTGAAGATCCGGAAGGCATTATATATAGTAGAATCTCGATCTATGTATCCTTTTTCGTTTGTTGTATAGCGTTTATTGTTTTAATTCTATAATCACAGAACATTTGCGATTTTAATAATGTACATAAAATCAGCTTATAAAAAGCTAATTCAATTTCTAGTCTTTCATAGGAATTGCGTAGTAATACGTTTAATTTAATGAAAATTTGTTGCATTAAATTACAGTCATACACATACTTTTTTCGAATGGAGGAAGAACAAAAACTTTTTCCTGGTATTTCTTTTTCGTTATAACATCATACCTTTAGAAATGCATCAGATTAATTTTATATATTGTAGAAACGAAATTTGTAATGTATAGTAGAATTTCGATCTATGTATCCTTCTTTGTTCGTTTTATAGCATTTATTGTTTTAATTTTATAATCCAAATGCAATTACTATTTTAATAATGCATATGATATCTTCTTAATTGCTTCTTTGAGAGACTCTTTTTTCCCGCATCATTTTTCCAAAAATTTGCACGTGATAGTTTTAATGAAGCTAATGAAAACACTGGAAAAGAAAAACAAAATTGTTAATGTTGAAAATTTGTTGTTGAGTTTAAAAATCCTAAGAATGTCAACCTGATATTACCCAATCTTTCAAGTAAATATTTATATATATAGTCCCTCTTGAAATTAATTTAATTTTTATTTAACTTAGTAGTCAAATATTTTTATATAGATCACATTTTTTACAACATGTAATCAATAATATCGATATGCAAGTCATAGACAGTAACGCTTAATCAATAGTCGATCTGCATCCACAGTATCTTTCAAGAGTTCAAGCGAAAATGATGGATTAAGGGTCTATTGTGTAAACTGACTAGTATTTGGTTATTTATTTAGTCAGATATGAGATACATGATAATAAAGTATCTCAACCTCAAGAATAGTTCACTTAATAAAATTGAATTATTCTTCTGGATCAAAAACTGAATTTTTGAGCAGACAGAGCTCAGTTTGAAACCTAACAAACAAGATGAACCAAATAAATTAAATATTTATGCAAGATATAATACAATATATTTATGATCTGGTAAATTCTTCCATTGGATTTAAGGAAGAAGTCACTGAACCAAATCAGATTTCTACCTACGAGTGCTCCATCACAAAAGAAGCTGCTTCCCCTTTCCCTTCAACCATGAGACCACACGGATTCGTGGGCTTGGTCTAGATGTCTACCAACAACAACGACATAATGTAGATAAAATCCGTTTAGTTTGTTCCTTTGAAAGACACTTTTTTCCGCATTATTCGGTGAAAAATATTGCTGGGGAAAGTTTTGGTGAAGCTAATGAAAATTCAAAAAGAAAAAAAAAAGTTGTTGATTCTGAAAATTTGTTGTTTAGTTTATTTCAAATAAATATTTATCTATAGTCATCTTGGATTTAATTTAATTTTATATAACATAGTATATAAAATATTATATAACATAATATTTTTCCAAAAGATCATATTTTTTATTCCCTGTAATCGATAGTATCGATAAATGTGCCATGGATGGTAACACTTAATCGATATAATACTACGTTGATACGAATCCATCGTATCTGTGAAGTGTTCATGCAAGGAATGACGGATACATGATATACGGTACCTATGGACTAGTATGGTTCATTTAGTTCGATATGAGAACATACATGTTAGTAAGAGATTAGTAATTTCAATTAGTAAGATTGGAGTACCCTTGTAGATAAGAAGTTGAAATTTTGAGCAGATAGACAATAGATTGAAGCCTAAAGATGAACCAAATAAATTAATTTTTTACGCAAGATATAAATAAAATATATTCAATGACCGACAATTTCATCCACCGAATTTGAAAGAGAAGTAGCATATGTTTAAAACCTGATTGTTGGTTTTTATACTAAAAAAATGTTACTCTGCAAGCTCCATATATTAATAATTATATGCGAACAACTACAATTCTAATTAAGAGGAAAATAGGAATAACTTACATATTTATTTATAAATAATAAACGAATCTTCGATAATTGCTTATAAAAAGCTTTTTTTAAATATTAATATTCTAGACAACTTGTTTTCAATAACATGCGAATGTTACATCTAGTAAGCATACATCAATTTCGAAGTAAAAAACGCTGTAGTTATAACTGTTCTGCAATCATCCTGAAGCCAAATTTTGTAGACATTTTAAATGCTCTATAAATTGTTTGCTTTACATACATTATGAGCTAATTAATGAATATTAAATGAGAATAAAATTTTCCAATCTCCTCTGTGATATTCAAAATTTATAAAAAAAAAGTTATTCTGCAAGCTTTATATGTTAATAGTTACAAACAAACAACAACAATTCTAATTAAGAGAATAATAGGACTAACTTACATTTTTAATTACAAATAATAAGGCAATCTTTGAAAATTGTTTATAAAAATCTTTTTTCTTATTTTATTTTCAACAACCTGAGAATGTAACATCTGTTAAGCGATGCACCAGTTTTGAAGTAAAAAAGAGCAGTAGTTATAGCTCCACCGTAACCCACCAGAAATGCATCTCATTTTTATCCATTATTTATATTCATACAAAAAAGTAATTCAGAATTCTCGTCGTGCCTGTTTAGATGGAATCGATGTTAAAGCAGCGCAGGAATTTGCGGTGTAATTATAAGGAAGCCTTGGATTAAAGGAGCACTTTCTGACGACAGGAATGTAGATGACAATGTTCGACTTTTACCTGCAGCATAAAGGCCTGTTTTATTTGTCTTCCGGTGGTATTTACGGAATTTGATATGAATTGCATCTGGGAGAATTGCTTGTATTTTGTTTAGCAAAGTTAATTCAATTTCTAGTCTTCCATAGGGACTGTGTAGTAATACGTTTAATTTAGGGAAAATGTGTTGCATTAAATTACAGTCATAAATAATTATTTTTCGGACAGAGAAAAAAAAATTTCTCCTCGCATTTCTTTTTCGCCATAATATCATACTTTCAGAAAAGTATCAGATTAATTTTATATATTGGAAGATCCTGAATCTGTTATATATAGCAGAAATAGATTATGTATCCTTCTTAGATCGTTTTATAGCATTTATTGTTTTAAGTCTATATTCCCAGACAATTTGTGTTTTAATAATGTAAATAAAATCCCTTTAGATTGTTCCTTTGAAAGACACTTTTTTCACATCATTCCTTCCAAACATTTGCAGTACAATGTTTTGGTGAAGCTAATAAAAATATTGAAAAAGAAAAAAAAAAGCTGTAAATGTACGAAAATGTGTTGTTTCGTTTAAAAAAATCCAAAAATTTTCAATCCAATATTTCAAATAAATGTTTATGTATGGTTTTGGAGAAAAAAAGTGAGTTCTACAACGAGTCGACAAAGAGTGTTGTTTTTCCCTTTTTCTCTGAAGTGACAGAACAGGCTGGAGTTTCCTCTATTTTCAATGTGAACTCAGAAGATCTCCTGCTTTGGAGTGAACTGAACTTGTGAATCAAATTTCAATTTCCATTTTTTTGTAAATAATAAATTTTAATAACCCAGAATTCTGTATATATAATAATGCTTGTAAATTAAAATTAAAGTGTTCTTATGTGCCTGAAAGTGGTCTTCTTGAAGCCATTATACCTCTAGCACAGGCCGAGACGCTACAGTGTTAAGATGAATTTGGTCAATGTTGTTTCATTTAGCGCGGTAAACATATTGGAACATATTACACGCGTTAAACAGGGTCTTAGATTACTTAAATATGTTTCTTATAAAATAATATACTGCGATTTTTTTATATAACATTTTTTTATATAAATTATTTATATTTTCAAAATTAGTTCAATTAAATTTCAATTATCTGATCAATCTGTGTACTTTGTACTACATCTTCTAATAACTTCCGTACTGAAGACATTACATCCTCTTTTCGATAGTCTTAAAAGATTTACGTCCTGAAAAAGATTAACCTCGTGTTTGAGTTAGAAACTTCGAGTTTGGCTGAATATTTCACGAAGTCCATTCTGTTCCTTCTGCAAACATGTAAGGCTGCAGAAAGGACTTTATTCTTTCTTCGTTGATGGTATTAAAACAAAATATTTTTCAATTTCAATTCTGTCTCAGTCAGTTAGGGAAAAGGAAGTTTGTTTAGTTTCTTTGAGTTGCCAAAGTTAATAAAGATTACATTTATCTATCTTGACTGTAAAAAAAAAAAAAAAAAAAAAAAAAAAAAAAAAAGATTAGAAATTCTTGATTTTTAAACAAACATTTTTGTTATAAGTTTAATTTTAATTTATTATCCCAAGTTATTGGTGTTACAAAATATTGTTCTGTTTTCCAAATGCAATGAGAAGTTTTGTACTTTTAAAAATTTTGTTAATTAAATTAAAAATTGGTATTATTAGTAAAATTCAACTGAATATTTTTCGATTTTATTACTTGCTTTCAATAGAACTTTTTATATGCACGATTACGTTTAGTTTTAAATATTAATTTTATACGGTTAAAGTCAGTATGTACAAAAATAGTATTGTAAAATTTAATATGCTTACAGAAAAGAAACTATAACAATTTAAACTCTCGATACCACATTTCTTTCAGAACCATTATAGAAATAAACAACATTTTTTCCTTTAAAAAAAATTGAGCGATTGAAGAATTTGAAAGACTTCGAGGGGATTGCCATAGTTTAAATTGGGAAATGTTTATGAGAAATTCTATAGAAATTTATTTTAGGGAATTTTTATGCTAAAACTTAGTCTTGCTTTATTTTAATTCTTTGAAGTTTATATTATCTCATCAATTATTATTTGCATTTTGTCGATTTTATGACGTATAATAAAAAAATTATTCACTTAAAAAAATAACGTTGTTTGCATAAATGTACAATTAAATTTTATTGATAGAAATGAAATTTTTACTTTAGTAAGAGTCAATTTTTTAAAATGTTTTTTTTTTTTTTTTTTTTTTTTTTTTTTGCCGGAAGAGAGGAGAAATGCAGATTTTGATTTGCAATTATAAAAACGTATAGCAATATTATAATTGAAAATCTGTGAATGTTTAAAACAAATAAATTAAGTTTAAAAATAATAATTTTTTTGGCTTAATAAAAATTATACTTTGGTTCTATAATCAAATAAGATTATTTTATATCACAGTTTTCCAAAAATTAAGCTACAAACAGAAAAAGGTCGATTACACGCCTAAAACTAAGGAAATTTTTATAAAAATTTCCTAGGATGCGTAACAGTAGTGCTGCATCAAAATAATACGTAAAATAGACGTTATTTAAAATGATTGCACATGAGGCCGAAAACAGACTGTATAAGTTTTCATTTATTGAAATTAGAAATTGCAAATTTTTAACATTAGAAATGTTTTCCTATTTTATCAAGATGAATAAATGCCAGTTATTATGAAATCATAAACCATGAAATATATTTCAAAGAACAGAATCAGTGTTTAGGTGTACATGCATGGAAGAGATAGAGATACAAGTATTGCTGATGCAAACTATATGCAGCTAGCTGCAAGGATATACAGATCGTTACGTCAGTCTACCTCATAACGTCTCTTGTAGAAGCCCCGGAAGGCTAGACAATTGATCAATTATACACGTAAAACTTCCCTGGACAACGTCTTTAATATCCTGCTTTTGCATCTGTGTTCTTTTTTGATGTTCCAAAGCAGTTCTCGCAGTTCAATCTTTTCATATTTGGATTTGTCGAATGATTTTCAATTTAGATGATGTAGATTATGTGCATTTCGGATTATCAAAAATTTCTTATTTTTATATATATTTGAATGTGAGACAGTCAGTGTATTCTGTATTGTGAATACCATGTCAGGTTTTGTTTCACAATTTACAATTTGCTTATAGAAAATACTGGCAGTGTATTTGTCTTGCAAAAGGATAGTGTTACCAGTCCACTCCTGGTCAGCTCTACTTTGATTATATATATATATATATATATATATATATATATATATATATATAAAACACAACACAAATTATATCTGCTAATATAATAATAATGAAGATAACAAATGAATACACACAAATGTCAAAACTGGAAGAGAATTGACTTGGCACAATACTACTATTTTGTACGATTAAAGCTACAATAGCGTTCTCTATACCTAAATAATCATATGCTTCATAATCATATCATGTTGCAAAACGATAAAATCATTCTGAAATTATCATATAATATGATAGATATGATGTGATTACTTACACACAGACATACTATTTTGGCTTAATGTTATTAATACTACTATGAATACAATTTTGGTTATTCAATATATTGTAAAATAATTAATATCATATAATAAAAAGCTGACTTACTCCTAATTATTTTAATTCTATTTTTGCTAGAGCAATGAAGGAAAGTAATGAGTCAAATATCGATTTTTAGTATTTATGCCTGAAAATGTTTGTTCACGTATTATGTTGATAGGAGTTATTTGTCCAATTTAATGCATCATTTCGTAGTAATGAAACTATTTCGAAGAGGGCAGTTTAAAAATTGAACAAGTTTTAAACAATGTCATATACTAAGCTAGAAATTGTTGAAACCGGCATTTGCCATCCGAAATGGCTCTTCTCTCTGATACTCATCAGAGATGAGACATTTGTGCAAAGTTAAAACATAAATAAAAAAATTAAAAAAAAAAACATTATACATAGAGGCACTTCATCTAGAATAACGCATGATTGGCAAAAGTACTATCCCCTTAGTTTGCAATTAATATCTAAACATTGAATTAATTGCATTTCTAATTTTGAAATATTTACATTTTTAATAAAATAAACCTGAATCATATCCGCTAATTTAATTTTCAGCAAAACTTGAAAGTGTTTAATATATAGCCAGTAATGTTTACTTTTAATGTAATGTTGCTATAATAAATAGGATCATTAGAAATGTAACAAGTCGGATTTGACGTAAATTTATTTAAAATTTCAAAAAAAAATTAGAATGTTTTGTATGGTAAGATATTTCTTAAGAAATTTGAATTTCAATATTTTTTTTTTCACTTTTAATCTGTGAGCATTTAATTTTATTAATTTAACAGTGTTAAATTTGAAAACTGATTTAAAATTAATGCTCTAAATATTCTGGCTTTATTTTTTTACAATAACTTAACTGGCGCCATCTGGTGAAATACACATAAGTTTCTTATTCAATTAATAAGGAGGAAATTAATGTGAAATTAGTTTAAGATGGGGAATCTCCAAATTTTAAAGCAACATTCGCTCTTATGTAGGTCATAGAGGATGTACGTGCTAATTTTGAAAGTTCATATATTCAAATTTATATATTAGATAAAGTAGAGTTATTTTTAGTACAGATGTTAAATAAGTCAATATTAAACAATAAGGAATCACTGGATAAATATAAAAGAAAGTAATGAAATCACGTTGACTATAAAGATAACCTGAACATATTTCTACTGCTTGAGAGTATACAGAAGAAGTAACGGATTTTATAATAGAAAAAGATGCTTAGAAAATCAATTGTTTTAATTTTTATTATTTTACATTACAGAAGCCATTCATCAATATCTATGTAAAGGTTTTTTTTTTTTTTTTTTTCATTAGGTTTAAAAAAATCGCAAATATATGCTTTCAAAATAAAAATAAAATATTTATATATTTTTCAGCCAAGTCAAACCTTAAAAAAAAATAAATTAAAAATGAAATATTCCTCACTATTGCAGAAAATTATAATATGCTATTTAATAAAAAATTTGTAAATTGAATAAAAATAAAATATTTTGAAAATATATAAAAATATCTTATAATGAAAAATTTTAAAATAAAATATATTAAATATGAATATTTTAAATGAAAATTTATATTATTTATTATTATTTTGTTATTATTTGAAAATTTACATTTATTTATAAAAAATTATTATTTTAAATGAAAACTATTTAAAAAATATTTTAAACTTTTTTATTACACTATAAAAATTATTTTTAACAAATAACCAATAAAATTCTACGAGGAAAGAAACTCCTATGAAGTGTGAAACAAATAACATAGAATTGAAGGCAATAAATACGATAGACATACATAGAATTATTATTAAAATATTAAAACTGCATTGACATTTTTGTAAACTACAGCATGGAAAAAATGATTTTTTTTTACACTGCGCATGATTCTTATCTAATTATGTAAACCGTGTGCAAACATTCGCTTTGTTCAATCAATTTATTTGACCTCTATTTGTCAGATAATGATATTACGGATTTAAAATTATAGTAGGTGTGTTTGTCCTTAAAAAATGTCTTTTAGGTTGATAAATTGGGCATGTCTTTTCGGCTATTAATGAAATGCTTTCGTTTGGTAATTTTTGAGACATTAAGTAAGAAAAAAAATTATTTCATTTATAAAATTCTATTATAATTCCACCAATTGTTCATAATAAAATATTCCAGGCACTAACAGCATATAGGCAATATAAATCGTTTATAAGCGTATGAATTTTTTTAAAATCATATTTGTTTTCAAAAGAATCTTTATATTAGTTATTATTAAACCCATGATAAAACTAAGATGGTTCATATAATAAATAAATATAATTATTGAAAAATATGCGATCTATAATGAATAAAAATTTATTATTTAGATTCACACTGTAGCTAAATAAATATATAAAACAAATTACACTATTTTTAATCAGACATATATATATATATATATATAAATGAAATATTTTAATTGATTAATTATTATTTTTCAATAATTTAAAAAATTTTTGTTACTGAACAAATGAAAATTATTAAATAATTTATACTGTGGAGTTTTTAGCAAGATATTAAAATTGATACAAATTATTGTCCGAATTAAAATTTTCGTTTAAAATAAAATTTATTAAAAACTATTCATTATTCAGTGCATTATTATCTGCCTTTATTTATTGTGAAAAATAATATCTACTTATATACTAAGCAGAAGACTGAAATATCATTAATTAAGGCACCTTTCTAGATAGTTCAGTGCGATATATCACTTTTTTCCAACATCTTAAACAAACAAATTTTCTTAAATAGCATAGAAAGTAAACTTTTATGTATGTAGAATTTTGAAAGATCTTTCTTTATGAATCTATTTAACTTAACTAACTGTTTTAAAAATTTAACACACGAACTGTTTTTAAAATTAACTAATTAAAACTTTTAAAAAGCACGGAATAAATTTTTGGCATTTTATATTAGATAAAAGTTTTAATAAGAAAAATTTGAAACAAATACTTAAAATAAAAAAAATAAATAAAATGTAAAATAATAAATGTTTTTTTAAAATAAAAAAAAAATTAATAAATTAAGACCTTTTTTTTAGAATCAAAATTGATATTTTTAGACCTTATTTTTATCCCTTTTCTAATTTACCTTTTTACACTTTGAAAGAAAATAAATTTGAATTATCAATTTTACAAAACATTAAAAATACCATTTAGTGATTTAAACTTACAAATTCAAAGGAGTGTCCTTTACAACAAGATATTTCTAAAAGTTGTGTCTGAAGGCGCACAAACTATTTTAATGAGGCTAAAAAAGATAATTTTTAATAATAGTTAAAATTCGAATATGTCAAAGTTGCTTATTCTAAATAGAGAACTAAAAACTAATTTTTAAAATTTTAACAAGTGCTAGAATAATTTCATCATATTCTCAAAACAAAATATTCAATGAATTTTTCAGTTTGCCTCTTTTGAGAGTAAAATAGCCTACTAATAATATTGTTTAAATTTATTTTACTGTTGTAAAAAATGAGTGACTGCGAAAATGATTTAAGTAAATTTATTAAATAATAATTCGCACTGGGAAAAATATCTGAATATGTTGATATTTTACTTTTTTACTATATTCTCAAGAATATTATTCTCATTTTATAACTTTTGTATGTGTATTATTCTCATTTTATAACTTTTGTGTCTGTGCAAATTGTATTGTTAATTTATAACACGAAATGTGTTAAATAGGTTTTTGAAATCTCATTTTTGATATTCAAAATAATACTTTAAAAAATCCCAAAAATGAATATCTCACCAAAATTTAAAAAGAGTTTGAAATTAATTATATTTTTAATTCACATAAATATCAACATTTATATACAACAAAACAAATGACTTCTGAAAGGGAAAAACAATATCTTAATATTTTCTTAAACAAAAAAGGAAGAGCTCTATAATTAAAATAGGGGCATTTTAGTATTTCAACGAAGATAGAAATTCAATTTACGAATTAGTAATTTGAAATAAAATTTCTGTTGAAATATATTTATATTGAATAGTAACCAAATGTTTTAGATTAATTTTCTGCAACTTTAAAAATATTAATTCTTTAGAAAAATGTGAAATGTAAAAAAATAGTTTGATAAAGTTTTAAAATAAACTAAATAATACAGTCGACTTCGTAAACCCATCTGAAAACATTGTTTTGTAAATGATTAAACTTTACAAAATCATTAAACTTTATAATTTAAACTTTAACGGTTTTGTAAATTACTTTTGATTTGCAAGCCAACATTACAAGTAATAAATTAATATATTTTGAGCATACACACACAACATGAAAAGTAGTTTTATAAAATATATATTATTATACTTTTATAAATATAATAAATGAGAGGCTATCAAACAGTTTCCGTTTGAGGCTGTGGCTGCAGCGTATATGCAAATTAGTTCGTCGACGATGTGGGTATATAAGCACCGACATCGAGGCATGAGATTAATGTGGCATGTATGTGTGGAAATGCTGAAACATTAACTATGGCGACGTTAGTACCAATGCGTCCAAACAGGACCAACTTGCTTATTGATTTCAAGGATCCAGGTGTCTCCTTCACAGATAACGACGAGAAGATATTACGACACGCAATTGAGGTGAAACATCCTGGAAAACTGCGAAATGGGGTGATTCTGCTTCATGATAATGCACGTCCCATATACCACAAATGTCGTAAAGCAGAAGTTACACTCACAAAAAAAAAATGGCAGACACTCGAGCACCCACCTTATAATTCTGATCTCTCCCCATGCTAATTCTGCATCTTCAGTCCTTAGAAACAATCCTTGAAAGGTCGGCGGTTCGAAGTGCAGAAAGCAGTTTGGGACTTAGGAGGAGTTTTATCAAATGGGTATATTTAACCTGGTGTAGCAGAGGGATGCTTGATGGACCTGATGGCCGAGTGTCTCTGGCGCTCGGTACCGCAGGTTTAAGATTCTAATCCCGGCGGTGTTATAGATATTTGTAGTGGTTCGGAATCCACTTTTAACCGTAGGTCCCGACCTTATGATCGTACAGCGTCACAGAGCCCAATCTCACCCACATCATTCCCAAACTGTAAAGGGCAACTCAGCTCTAGGCGCAGCGATGTGGTGTAGTGTAGTAGTAGGATGATTGTCTAAATACTCAAATTTGCATGATTTTGCACGACTGGCATACCGAATCTGGAATAGGAAACTTTTTGAGGGCCCCTTATACAATAAACCCAGATTTTGCACTGTAGACAGATATTTTTGTGATGAAGATAAAACTGCACATAAAAACAGTTTTCTGTCCTGAAATCTTTCATTTTACTACGTTTTACTCATATTACATTTTTTGTTAGTCACTTTATGCACGTCTTTTATTCATATATTAGATAAAAACTTGTATAGACAATAAAAAAAGACCTTACTAAAACAATTTTGAGAATAATCTTGAAAACTGCATCTTTTATTCAAAAAAATTTAAAAATTTATAAAATTTTATTACAATTTATCAAAGCTTTCGTTTTTCGTTGTTTGTTTTTCCAATAACATATCTAAGTTTCATTTTGCTGAAAAGTTAGAAAAAACGTTTTACATTGTATCGGTGATTCGGATAGGATAGGCATTTCATAAAATATTAAAAAAATCAATTCGTCAAGAAATGTGAAAAAGGGTGACAAAACAATTGTTTTAAAAACGGAATATTTATTTGATTTAAAAATCAGTGAGGAAAAATTAAAAATCTTTTCTATGGTGTCTAAAATAATATAACCTAAAATAATGCGAGAATATTAAAAAACGGGTATAAAATTACAGGTTTGAATAAATATAAAGCAGCTAAGAAAATATGTATATCTGTTAGATTTGTAATAAGTTAAAATGGAAAATCTTGTCTATTAACACACAAGTAAATTTTACTTCTTGATAAATTTGATTTTCAAGTAAGCCTTCACTTGTTTCTGTGTTGAAAATTAATAAGGTTATGTGATATTTAAAAGGTTTTTATTTGCAAATCAAGTTCCTAAAAACGCGATTTCTACTGTATTTTTAAGTGTTTAATAAATGATTAATTCTGTGAGATATAAATAACAAATGAAGTAAATAATTTAACGTATATATTGCAGCAAAGCATTGAAATTCGTTGGCGTTTCTAACTACTGTACAAACTGATACTTTTCTTTTTATTCATAACTTTGTTACAATGTCTTATTCAATAAGTTATACTGCTACAAAATGTTTCTTGAAAGAATTTCATTTTAATATTAATTACAACTCTTTACAAAAAAAATATTGATTTATCCATTTCATTTTCTTTCCGTTTAATGTATTTTGCAATTGCTAGATAAGACTTTCGCTTTTTTGGGAAAATCTTTGACTTTCCTTTGATATATTAATGAATTAAATTCATTTTTTTAAAAAATATATTGAATTCTTCTTTATTCCGAGAACTTTCAGTGGAATTGCAGATATTCCTTTTTAGAAATCCAGAGGCACTATTATTAAGAATTTCATTAATTTTTCTTTTCATTTTAATATCTGAGTCTCATTGAATTTCAAAATCTTTTTGAAAGAGGATTGTAATAATGGAATGTTTGAAAATTAGAACCAAAATTGATTGAAAGGATGAGAAATAATGTGTACTATAAGTTTAATGTCTTCATAACTATTCTGCATAAGAGTTGTTATTTTTGAATGCCAGGAACTTCTACTATTGATCACTTAGCAATCAGGAACGGAGACACGGTAACGGAATAAGTGTTATCCAGGTGGCTGCATGTGATGGGGTGGCTCACACTTCCCACACATCTTGGCATCACAACTTTGAAATAAATCTTCCTAGGCATTTCAGGATTCACATCCTCCTCTGCAATGATAGAACATGATAGCATATAGATTTATTATGCACATCACTAGAAATGACACGGAGGCTTTTGAATCAGCTCACTTACAGGGTTTCAAACGCAGCTACACTAATTATGAAATCAGCATACCTATCATCATACCATACCCAGTTTAAGAAACTATTTTTTTCTTGTCAAATTCGAATCAGAATAAGAATGAAAGAATCTGAAAGTAAAACCAGATTTTTAATTGGCCTTCTAACGATCAACATAAAGTCAGGTTTCAGCTCCCTTGCAAGATTTCAAACCCAGCTCCATTAAATATGAAATCAAATTACCAATCATCATATCACGTCAAGTGTATTTAAAAACTATTATTTTTCAAGTCGAATTTGTAGGTTTATAGCAAATAAATAAACAGTAGAGAGAATGAAAGAATCAGAAAGTAAACAAGATTTCTATTTATCCTACTAAAGGCATATATAAAGTTATGTTTCAATTCTCTTTCAGGGTTTCAAGCCCATCTCCAATAATTATGAAATCAAAGTGATAATCATTATGCCATACCCAGTTTGTTTAAGAAGCTCTTATGTTTCATGTCAAATTTGAAGGTTTATAGCGAATAGATAAGCTGTAAATAGAATAAAAGAATCTGAAATTATACAAGATTTCTAGTTATCCTACTAAGGGCCTACATAAAGTTAGGTTTCAATTTGTTTTTACTAAGAAAAGGCATTCGATGTTTTTTAAACTAATACTAAACTAAACTTTTTAAAACTATTTCGATGTTTCTTAAACTAATAAGATTTTTATTTAAATTTAAAGATTTTTTTTAACTGTCTACTCACTTGGTGGTGGCCAATTCTTATTTTGCATTAGGTATATCAAGTTTAGTTGCGAAATTTTGTTCATAAAATTTTTAATATACTGAGATTGAAATGATTCAAATTTTTATCTACAGAAAATGTTGCTACATTTTTCATTTTTCGAAGGAATTCAGTGTGTTCATACTTATGTTTAACAGTGAAATTAGCATTTTTATATTTGATATTATTGGAAATTTTTTTTTCTTCTAATGCAGCTGGCAATATAGACCGTAGTCTTTTATGCCATAAGGGCTGCACCGACGTTACTCACTTTGCGCTACCGAGGGGGCGCGTGTGACTTGATGATAAGCCACGGACGCGGAGTAACAATGCCCCCGCAACGCTCTACGATCCTATTAGTACAGGGTCCTACGGTTAAAAGTGGATTTCTAACCACTACCAACATCCATAGCACCGCCGGGACTCGAACCCGAAACCTGTGGTACCGAGCGCCAGAGTGCTAGCCACTCGGCCATTCAGACCCTTATTGGAACATTAAACTATGAAACTGAATGAGCTATTTAGAACTTTCTGTATTTAAATTAAAAGTTGTGACATTTGAATGAATAAAGCTTATACGATTTAAAAAGACTCGATTCAAAACTCTAAGTATGTAATTTTTTATTGAATTCACTATGTTATTACATATATAAAGATTTAATGATGGATAATAAAAAATAAATAGCTTAATATAATAAGAATAAATTTGTTGACATTTAAAGTAATTAAATATTTAGAAATACAAATTTCAAAGAGAATTTAAAATATTTTGTTTTATTCAATTTACTAGCAGATTTTTTTTTCGGGGGGATTGGATGAGATGGAATATTGTTAAATCTAATATCACATATCATATTTTTTTTATCAATGTCACCTTATTTGACTGTGAAAATGCGACACTTAAAATCCAATGAAGAATATTTAATAATGGTAATAAATTTTAAAATGTGTGACGGCTGTCTTCCTTAAAAGTGTACAAAAGGGACAGATACTATAAAGTATTTATGGCAAGAATTATGAATTTCAGTAAGTTAATTATGAAGACAGTTATTGAGTTAATGTATACATGGATGGGTATTATTAAAAAAAAGTGAAATGAGAAACATGGACTTGAAAATTGAAAATGAAAATTGAAACTTGAAAATAAATACCGAATCAAATCCATATATTAATCAAATCCATTAAATCAAATTAATTATTTTATTCAGTTAAAGAATGCATTTTCTAACTTGCATAGCCTTCTAAAATCATGTTTATTTTTTGTGATTTTTTATACTTCAACTCAACAAAAAGTAATTAAAAAATAAAGTTTCCACCAGAAATTCATAAGCCCTGAAACAAAAAATTAAATTACTTATCATATCATTAATTGATTGCCATGCAACTTTCTATTTTGGATTAATCAGTAAGTTTCAATATCTGATCATGTACATAACATTTAATTGATTTTTTTTTATTTTGCGTACAGAAAAAAAAAAACACTGAGAAACTCATTTTCAGTTTGTAAAAGAAAATGCTAAATTAAAGAATATTTAGATGAATCAGTAATAAGATTCCCAGTTTATGGCAAAAGGATTGTCGAAAATTATACAGGTAGGTATACATTACACGGTATTAAAATTATTTAGCCATTAAAATAATATAGGCAGGCATATTTGTATCATTTTTAATGCCTGAAAGTCAAAACAAATAATCTAGGCAATTAAAATCTTCATTAAGAGCAGCATTTTTCAATTCCCTCTATTAGCTCACACTCTCCCTATGTATATCTTGTTCAAATTTTCAATCGTTAATAAAATACATTTTATCCATCCACTCAAGTTCAAATACCATTTTTTGAACTTGTAGTGGATGACACCTGATGTTAATACAGTTTTTTCAAATATTAATTCAGTAATTAAATTTGATTAATTAATTTTTGGTTTTTTTTTTAGATTTAAGTTGCATAGGTCTATCAATAGATGGCACCAGATAAACTTAAAAAAAAAATGAATGAAATGAATGAAAATTATTTATAACTGACTTTCTGCAATATAATGAAAAAAAAGTAGGAAATGACTTTAAAAATATTTTTTTTATATTACTTGCTTTACATTACTTAACTTTGTTTTAAATTTTCCTTATGTTGTCTATTCAAATATATTTTCAATAAACATAGATATCGATTATAGATAATAAATATAATAATTTTAATGATAGAAATTAATTGTTCATAAGAATTTAATTTACTTTTAATTTTTGTGTAAATAGACAGCGTGTATTGCCTATTTACACTAGCCTAAGTAAGCATAATTTGAAAATTGAAAGGTATCCACATTATCTCGATCTGCGCGTTAAATAAGTTATTATTAATATGAAAAGTTCAAGGCAGTTATCCTTATTATTTTAGGCAAAATAATTTTTAATTTTATTTACAAATTATGGTGTAATTATGAAAGATAATAGGTGCAGTGTTCCTTTTCCTCTGCATAAAATAACTTTAATGTAAGAATACAGAATATTGGTAAACTCTTTTGAGAGACGAATATTATTTATTATGGTATCTATATTTGCATAATATTTTCAAATCAGAAAAGAGCACCATACCCATCAAGCCCAATTTGATACTCATATCTTTGATGCTGGAGGAGCTGTTTGTCAGTCTCAAGTATTAACAGTATATAAGCTTCAGTGAAAAGATGCAGCATCAGTAATTGAGGTTGCTTGATCTTAAAGTTTCCGCATAAAGTCATTAAAAAGAGGCTTTATCCTTTAAAAAAGATATATTTTCAATGATTCAGATTATTACTGTGAATTATGAATCACTAGTTTATGAGATACTTGTGGATTGTAGAAGATTTCGTCGTAAGAATAATTTTTAGAGAGAATACGGAAAACAAGACACCAGTAATAGTCGAGAGCTTGAGACACTCTTTCATTAGATGATGTAAATTGTTCAATGAACTCTCTGATGTGAATATATTTTTGATTTAAATGGTTGTGATTGTGAACCTACGGTTTCATTCATTCTCATTTTTCGTCAGAGAAAATTTATTTCTCTTATTTAATTTTTATTTTAAAATTTATTTGTCTTATTTGAAATTTATGTCATTATAAAATTTCGTTCTTTCATTCTCTTTTTTAATCAGAGTTGTTTCCAATCAACATCGATTATTATTATTTTCATTAAATATCTTTTTTTTCCTTCCTTGTTGAAAGATCAACTTAAATATTTTTCTTTACCTTTTTTTGACAATCAGAGTGTAATGTAGCCTTTCTTAAATAGTAAATATTGTTCGTCTTTAAGGATAATATTAGCTTTGAATAAAATAAAATTTTAGTGGGGTTTGAAAATATTATTTTTTAAAATTATTATTATTTTTTTATTTCATGAAGGATATCAATCGATATAAGTTATAAATGTATCTAATTTGCCATTTTTTATTTATAATGAAATGTAGTTTTCTAAATTCAGTTTAAATACAGATATTAAGTTATGTTTCAGTTACAAAAAATAATTTAAATTTCAAATAACAAAAGTTTTTTATTATCACATTATATATTTTTTTCATTAAAAAAAATTGATTAAATCTTTCTATTTCTAGGAAAATCTGAATTAATTTTATATTATTTAGATGTTTTTATAGATATTTATCTCTAAATTCAAAAAGTTTCTTAGAATTTTTACAACGTTAATGTTTGTATTGTAAAAGAAAACATAATTTTTTTTTGCATAACACTTTTTCAAAAGTCAATTTAATTACAAAATCTCATTTAATTTTTATCTTTTTTGGTAACAAGTACAAATTTTTTAAACATATTTGTAATTATTGTTACAGATTTTTATTATTTTTAATTATTTTTTCTCAATCATATTTTAAAAGTTTTCTGTTATTATGAAACATAATATTTCAATTTTATTTGATGAATATCTCATTTATAAAACCACTTTAAACATAAAATAGTAAAGGACAAAATTGTGAAATTAAATGATTGAAAAAATTTTGAAATTTTGAAAACAACTCAAAGCACGCTGTAAGTAAACTATTAAAATAGTTTTAAAAGAATTTAGTTTTAAAAAATTTGATAAAAGAATAAGTTCCTTTAAAACTGGTGAAAAAATTAAGATATTTAAATTGAAAGTAAGCAGAAAAATTTAATAAAAATGAAACAGTTAATGTACATAACTTTTTACTTCAGGAAAAAACTAATTAAAACTTTTTTAACCAAAGCATAGTAGCAAACATTCTTTTTCACAAAAATCTTATTTTTTTTATTTCAGTGGAAAAACATAGATATGGATTTACTGATTAAATACAGTAATTAAAAATAATATTTTTAGTTTGAGATTATAAAAAATAAAATATTTTGCTAATCCCGGAGCAATTTCAATAACGACAAAAAAATTTCACAAAAGTAAAATAACTTGCATTTTAGTTTTGCAGTTAAAAAAACGAAAGAAAAATTAATACTTGGTTATAAATCAATAAGTTTATAGAAATTTTTTTTTTTAAAACAAATTCTTTTATTTTCTGAAGAAACTTTTTATCAGTGCATTAGCTTGGAGTATGATTTAAGAAATTTAAATCTAAGGTAGCTATAAGGTTTTATTTTACATGTTAAAAGTTATTTTATCTTGTAAAAGATTCCTAAAGATTCCATTATTTCTTTTATAGACATTTATATCGAAAGAATTTGCTCATTATAATTGTAAGCTACTTTGACATCATTAAAAACTGTTTTAAATAGAAGTACATAAAACAGCTTTAAATGTACAATAATAAATAACTGTTAATTTCAGTTTTATACCTGCACAAACATTCTATAAAAACGGTTTTCTATTATTTACACATATACAGAAAATTGTTTTTGTAGATTAATTATATAAACTGCTTTTTAATTTTTGTAAAACAAATAATTAAAGATTCTTGTCTAAAAAAAATTATCAACTATATAAACTTCTTTTTAATTAATCTACATAAACAATTCATATATAAATAATAGAAAATCCTTTTTATATCTTTTATGGAACATTTTTACACTAGTACTACACTGAAATTAGCGTGTATTTATTATTGTACATATATAGTTGTTTTATATACATGTAGGTAAAACAGAATTTTAATAATTTTAAGATAAATTACAGTTATAATGAGGACATTTTTTTTGACAGAAATTTTTGTTTTAATTAATAATTTAATCTTAAATTGCTACTAATGCATCTGCAGTGAATTATATTTTTTATAATGAAATCGATTTTATATATTGTTATGCATATTGTTTATGTATTGTTTACAATAAATTGCATGTAATGTGTATAACTTCAAAAATAATATCATTGAAACAATGTTGGACTTCTTTAAAATTTATCATACTTCTACTTAATTCACACATTGAATACTGGGAATATATTAAATATTATACATTGAATAAAGTGGGTGTACATCGATTTACAAAGGATACAAGATTTTTATGTTTATAACTACATTACTATATACAAATTTCAAACAGAAACTAAAATAAAATAATATATTTTTATTTATTCCCACTTTTTTATATATTAAGAAAAATTGTAGAAGGATAAAAGAAATATATAACTGACAGCATTTTTATTTTAGCATTTCTTATTATCTTAGCATTTTTATTTTTATTGTTATTTTTTATAAAATAATAATGTCGGAGTGCATTTTAAAACATCCATTTTTAAACAACTTAAATTAAACCATCATTTGCTAATAGGATCCGCAATAACTCACTCTGCGATATCCCATCAATACTTAACTAAATGGTTTTTTCTGTGTTCTGTTCTACAATAACTAAGAAAACCTCACATCATTTATACACCACAAAATTATTACTGCAGAAACTTCTGCAATTACTATACATTTATAAAACAAAGAATAAATTAGATGAAAATTAGAGAAACGAAAATTTAAATATATGAAATAATCCAGATTACATAAAAATTATTAATAACATTAAGTAATAAAAAGCGCCCTTGAGCTTCAAACAAGTAATTCAATTATCAATTAATCATATTAAATAGTAATTGTTAATTGGAATCATGCCAATAAATTTTACTAACATATGTTGTAGGTAAACAGTCAATTCATAAGTTATAATAGCAATCATAATCAATGATATGAACAATTATTAAATATGAATAAAACGTGAAATAAAGCTTAATTATGAACATTATACTTCCATTTAGTTTTCCAAAAGTATGTAGAATCGCCTAAATCTTTAATTAAAATATGAAAGCACAATATTTGACAGCTATTAATTAAGATAAAACTCAAATAAATCAAATGGAAGCATGAGAAAAAAAAAGAATGCCAAAGGAAAATTTATTAATCGTATTTAATTGTAATAAAAATGTCTATTTAGGGAAATAAAGCGTTTTATAAAAATTTAACAAGAAAAGCATGCATAAGAAAAAGACAGCAGCAGAAAAAGCTTTTGTATGAAGATGCAAAGGTAAATTTGTCCATTCATGAGTAGCAGAAAAAGTAGTTTTCATTCCTTAGGAATCACCACAGGCGATGGTGGCAAGCAGAAAAGACAATAGCAGCAAGAAGACATTTTTGTAACACCTCAAAGTAGGGATGTATGTGAAAAATAGAAAAGAAATTTATCCATTCATAGAAACAGAAGAATCAGTTTTCATTCATTACGAATTATTCAAGCTCAATGAAGGCGATGATGGCAGGCAGAAGATTGCAATAGCAACAAAAAGACAATTTTTATAATATTCAAAGTGCTGATATACTCGAAAATTGACAAATATGTGAATATAACAGGTGGGCTAAAAGGTTCATAGGCTGACACATAGATGGCGCTACTAGTATTAAATCCATATAATTTTTAGTTAGCCCTAACCTACAAAAGACACGTGTATAAATTTGACAGCTGTTGCACTATTAGTATGTGAGTTATAGAATTTTTAGTGAAGTTATAGCATTTTTAGTGTTCATCACGTGCAGTCCACTCGGTTGACTGTGGATTGGACTCCGGTGTGAAATGATGAAGTCATGTTTCATCCATTGTCACATATCGACGCAAAAATTCGGGTTTATTAAGATTGAACGTGCACGTGATGAACACTAAAAATGCTATAACTCACATACTAATAGTGCAACAGCTGTCAAATTTATACACGTGTCTTTTGAGGGTTAGGGCTAACTAAATATCATATGGATTTAATACTAGTCTTTAATACTAGTCTAATATTAGTATGTGTAAGCCTACGAACCTTTCAACCCACCTGTTGTGTGAAATGTAAACATAAATTTGCCCACTTGTAGATGTTGAAAGAACATGCCTTTATTAGAAATTTTTGAAGCTTCGTGAAGGTAATGATAGCAAACAAAAATTAGAAGTAGTAAAAGAAAGACTTTTTCTATAACCTAAAAATCTGGACATACATGAAAGGTAGACACAAATCTGTCCTACTAATCTAATCTAATCTACTACTACAAATCTAATGAAGCAGAAGGCACATCTTCTTTCATTAGGTGTCATTCAAACTCCGTGAAGTCTATGATGGAAAAAAGACGATAGTAGAAGCGGAAACGAATTTTTGAAATACTTAAAAGTGTCGAAAAACAGAAAGGGTAGATATGATCTGTTCACTTGTAAAAGTAGAAAGCATAACTCATTTTACACAGTCCAGTCACATTAATGTGACCACCACCTACTTGCGACGTCAACGTGAAATAACAAAAAGCAGGTGGTAACCCATTGCAGTGGAGTGTATATATAGAATTCCACTTAATACCACTTAATTACCCCTTAATACCACATTCCACACTCCACTTAAAGCCATAATATACAAGAGTGCATATTCTGGCTTTTGACAGGTGGTCACATTAATGTGACTGGACTGTGTATTAGATCAATTTCAAATTCTGTAAAACAGATGATGGCAAGTAGAAGAAAACAGTAGCATTATAAAGGAATTTTTGTATACCTCAAAGTATCGATATAATGGGAAAATAGGGATGGTAGGCTAAGTGTAAGTATTTTAAAATTCTCCACTCGTAGAGAAGAAAGGAATTATTATATATTAGGAATCTTTGAAGCCGTGTGAAGATTTCAAGCAGAAAAATGTCCTAGTAGCAGAAAGACAGTTTGTAGCACCTCACAGTGTCCATATACGTGAGGAGTAGGCACAAAATTGCTTATTTGTAAAAGAAGGAATATTTCTCTTTTGTTAGAAATCTTTCAAACTGCCTGAAGCCGATGATGGCATATCAGAAGGAGACAGTAACAACTGAAAGTATTTTTGTAAAACCTCAAAGTGTCAATGTACGTGGAAGTAGACATCTCTTCACTTGTAGAGATGTCAATACACAACTTTCACTTATTCACACTCCTTGAAGGCTATGACACAAATAGAAGAAAACAGCAGAAGCAGAAAAGTGTTTTCAAAACTATCTGTGTGTATTTTTTTGTATAGGAAGTAAAAGAAAAGTTAGAAAAGATGACATAAATCAGTGCAATCGTAGAAGCTGAAGGCATAGTTCTCATTCTTTTGAAATTTCTTAAGGTTGGTGAATTGAGGTGGCAGCAAAAGATAGCAGCAACAGCGTTTTTGGTATTAATGTGTCCTTTATAAAAGTTGAAATAAAGTTTAAAAATGAGTAAAGTTCTTTTCAACCAGATATTAAGGACAGTTTTAAGGGTAAAACGCCTACAGTAAATACCATGTTATAACTGCAGAATTTTTATTGCAATTTTAGTCGAATTCCGTGATAAAAAAGCAAAAATTGCTGAATTTATTGTCTCAGTTCTTATATAAAATGTTTAACATTAAAAAACTTCCATATGATAACGCAAATTTGGATTGAAATATTATTCAAAATTATTATACAAAGTGGATTATCAATGTTAAAAAAAATGAAATTTATATTTCATGTGTAATGAATTATAAATTTATATTTTTTGTTAAAATATTTACATAGCAGAAAAAAGGAATACTTCACATAAAGATGTTGTTAGAGCAAATGATTTATTTTTAAAAAACTAAGAAGTAATGCTCCGAAAACCGAATTTTCTATAAAAATCAGTATAGTAATTTTATATTGGTTGGTACAGTTTAAAACAGGATAAAGAGAATTGTGTAAATGGAATGCAATTAAAGACAGCCAAAAGAAAAATGAATTACAAACCGTAAATCACATTAGCTGAAAGTGAAATATAGGAATTTATGAAGAAATATGTAAATGTATTTGCTTTAAGATGGAAATTAATTACTTTTAGTATTGAAAAAAAATAATTTAAATGGTTCATTTGAAAATGTTTCCATAAACCAGAATACACACAGAGTACAGGAATTGCACTTGAGATTTCACACATATTACAGAGGATGTGTGATCTATTTTTTCAGTTGAAAATTATTCTGTAACTGTTGAGATTAAATGGTCAAAAGTTTTTTTTTTTTAAATTCTGAATAATGTTTTATAAAATTATGAAATCGTTGAAAACTTTCTTTTCTTTTCGAATTTTGTAAGTTTTTCTCTAAGTTCATTAGTTTTATATATTTTATAATTTTTTTGCAGAAGATATGGATGAAAATTCCCGAAAAAAAGTTTTCTTACAGAAAATTTGTCAGATTGGCAAGCTTCATTGCAAATTTCGGGTGTTAAATTATAATTGGCTACAGAATAAAAAGGACTTTTGCAAGATGTTTTACCAACTTTGTTAGAGCACTTTTTTAAAAACATTTCTAGAAGATTTTTCTTTCTTATACAAGGAACACTTTTAATAGGGTTTACTTTTAAAAAAATAATTTTTTCTAGCGTTATCAGTTTTTCTTTTTCATTTCTGACCTACATAGCCATGATTGCTCAACCGTTATAAAATCCTGCTTCATTTGCAATTTTCCTTGATATTTTTTAATTTTTTTGTTTTTAGCTTCTTTTATGGTACTGGGTTACATAATGGTGTATTTAAAAAAACCATTTTTGGGCAAAAATATGACTGAAGCACTTTGGTATCTTAAAAAAAAAAAAAATTTATTAAAAATATATCTCCAATAACAAATTCGTAAATTTATGTTATATATTTTTTGTGTATTTTTATGTTTGGTGGCTTCTAATAACTTAATGACGACTTATATATCATTTTTATATTTATAATATTGTTATATATTTCTATAATTTTATATTATTTAATCTTAATTAATATAATATGAAAATAATTAATTAATCAATATAAAATATAATAATTTTATATTATATATTATTTTTTATACTTTTTGGCAGGATTTTATAGATTTCCTTAATAAATCTATCCTCAAAGAATTAAAAATTTCCTCTTAGGTCCGATTTTGAGAATATATTTGAGCGTTTTATTTCCATTTATTTGTCTTTTTTGTTATTTAAATTTATTTTTAAACTTATGCAATTATGCAAAAATAGTATGTTATTTTTGCATAATTGCATAAGTTTAAATTACAATTGAAACCATGCTTCCTCCTACACATTTGCAAAAGCGCATACAGTGGTGTTCAAGAGATATGGAGGAATGGTTAGTGGGCCTCGAGACTCTCAAACGAGAGGGAGTACAATGCAACCTGCGAACTCGCTGAGAAATGCTTAGTTTAAAATCTCTCATCCCAAAAGAAAATATATTTAACTTATCCCGGTGCATTAGTTGGTCTGCAAACTCTCATCCGAAGAAGAAGTATATTTCTCGCACCCTCTGCGGAACTCAGTATCTGGGTATCAGCTTAGAAAATTCTTCCATGATTCTATAATTATCTGTCTTTAAATGTGTTGAAGATTGTATGTCTTTCATTGTATGTGTGTGTGTGTGTAGATAAAGCTGTGAGTTCTCCAAATTGTGCCTTAAATATTTCAACCCAATCACAACCAGTTACAATTTGGTTGTCCAACTTGCACACTGCACAATGTAATTGCCTATATGCTCCATTCCTTTTACAATTTAATACCTTGATAAATTTTAGTGAAAGCTTTTTAAAATATTAAAGCAAATTTATCTATACAAAATTAAAAGGAATATTTCTCTCTTCCTTTTTCCTCTCCTTTGAAGAAATATTTCTCCTTCTTTTCACTCCTCCTCAATATTACTCCCCTTTTTTTTAATAATTACCAAAAGTTACAATAAGTAACTATAGTAATACTATTTATAACTGACATTAAACTCATTAAAACGTACCGAGAAATTAAGCTTACTGAAGAAAATCAATGTCTTGAAAAATTATATCTAACTTGAAGGATTGTCAACGAGTATCAAACAAAGCTTAATTTAGAGAGAAAATCTCAATTAATTATATTTTTTTTCTGATTGAATTTAATTTTGAGAATAAATTTAGATTTAACTTAATGATTTTTCAATATCCATTAAATCCAATCAATAGCAGACATATTAACCATTAATATCAATGTTATTAATATCTAAGTTTAATTTCATTGCTTTCTTGTTTCACTTCAGCAGGAAATTAAGAAATTTTTAACTATAAGTGCAATAATTTATAACTCCCTCTATGTATTTCAATCTTCAAATATTTGAATTATGATAGAAAGAAAATTCAATAGAAATGAACATAAATTATTTCTTCATTTTCTTGAATTTCTTTAAATATCCATTTTACTTCTTAACTAAAAAAAAATAGAGATAGTCTCTCTCTCTCTCTCTCTCTCTCTCTATATATATATACAGAGAGAGAGAGATATATATATATATACATACATATATAGGCTATATATATATATATATATATACACACACATTTATTACAAATATATCTCCGATAACATATTCGTAAATTTATGTTATATATTTTTTGTGTATTTTTATGTTTGGTGGCTTCTAATAACTTAATGACGACTTATACATCATTTTTATATTTATAATATTTTTATATATTTCTATAATTTTATATTATTTAATCTTAATTAATATAATATAAAAATAATTAATTTATCAATATATAGTAGTAAATAGTAAATATACAGTAGTAAATCTAAATATATAGTAAATCTGTTTCCTGAAAGGAAATCATTGCTTAATTTTTATAAAACCTTTTGAACTAGGAAAGATAAAAAGAAATGCAGAAAATGGTACATTTAATATCAAAACTAATACTGATAGGAAGATTAAAATATTTAAACACCAGCCGCAACATATGATTTCATTTTACATTTCGAGTTACTTTCAAATTCATTTTCAAATAGACATGCAAGGAGTTTTTTTTGCCTTTAGTTCTAAGCTCTTATTCATATGTTCTTGCATTTATCTTCCTGTAATTATTCATTGCAGGGTAGCATAATAGCAGGGTAGCATTTTCTTTAAGCTATTGAATTGAAATCACTCACTGAAAAAATACACAAATGTTGAAAATTAATTATTTTTTTTTTATCGAAAAACTTAAATTATATGGTACTTTAAGAATTTCCATGTGATTCTTGTAAATGAAAATGTGCTTTCACTGATTTTTAAACATGACTTAAAAGTGTTTGTTTAATGGAAAAAAGTGTTTCAACGCCAAAAAATCAAACTTATGTGTCCTTTTAAGTTTCTAAGAATTGATTTAAACAAACATTTGAGGAAAAATCCATTAAGTTTGTATTTTTCTTGTAAGGTCATTTAAAATGGTAACGAATGTTAATGATAAAAGGAATTAAATTTACTCACTGCTTACCCTCTAAACTGTTTCATTCTTTCTTTTGTTTACATAAGTTTCTTTTAAAAAAAACTATTTTGAAATTAAGAATGGTTTTCATTAATTCAGTTTTTTATAATTTTGAAATTTTAAAAACAAGGAATATTTTTTTAGCTCAAATATTTTTATACATTTGGATTGACTACTGCGCAAGTGACAATATAAAATATCTTATTTTTCTACTTGAAAAATACTTTTTCTCTTTACTTTCTACTATTACAAAGAAAAACGCACTTCATGTATAAAATGTTGGAATAGATTCACTAATCCAACATGGATGAGAAATCATCAGTCTATAGATTCTTAGATCAGAAGTCTATAGATTCTTCTGATTTTTTTTATGCATTAAACCATAACGTGTTTTAATGTTATTATTCACAAGGTGTAAAAATTAATTTTATTCCTTCCAGTATGTATAATTTTGTGTTTGTCATAACATCTAATAAATCGGTTAAATGGTATACCAACCGAATTTCCCAATTGGACTAAGCCATCATAGATTATAAAAATTTTATTCTTTAAATACAGAAACTAATTGAAAACTATTTAAATATCTGCAGGTAAGTTGTATAATTTTCTATTTTTCTAAAAGATAACTATATTACCGAGTATAACTTTCGAATAGATTATGAGACTGGACTTGTGTTTGTCTTGGAAAAAAGTAGAGGTTGTGAGAGTAGAGAAAAATGAATGACGTCAATGCACTTATTATAAAGCCAGTAAAGTCGATGTTCAGCGTAAAAGCAATCTTGTATTCTTGTTGTTTCCGTTGAAGCAAGAGAAAATACATATTACAGACAAAAATTACAGATACAAGAATAGGAAAATAGAACAATTACAGACATCGGAGAAGTCAAATGCCTTCTACTCTAATTCTGTTAATAATTAACAATAAATCCTAGTCAAAACACGAAAAAAACACAAACGCAAATTTCGTCGTTGACATTGGAGTTCAAGTCATTGTATCAACAACAAAAATTATTTTACAGAATTCGAAGAAGTGTCTACTTCTAATATTAGAATTGCAAATGAATTAGAAATAAAAATTGAAGGGATTGGAAACCTTTTTTTCGAAACAAAAATCTTTAACAAAATGTAACTGAAATCACATCATTATCGTAAGTATTATATGTTCTTGTTTTAGAGACTAATTTGATCTCGATAAAGTAGATAATGATTAATTTCGAAGACCTAACTGTTAGCTTTGAAGGAAATAAATGTTTGAGTGTGACGATAATAAAATTCTATTAGAATGCTATGCCATAAATGATCTATGGCAGTTATAACATGTGAAATAATGTTTCGACGAAAATAATGGATTGTTGAAATAATAAATGAATTGAGCAAAAAATGAATCGTTGAAATAATGATTGAAACGAACAATTAATGAATCATTGAAATAATGAATGAAACGAACAATTATTAACTCATTAAAATAATGAATGAAATTAAAAAAAAAAACATATCGTTGAAATAATGAATGGTTCGAACAAATAATGAATAGCTGAAATATATAACTTTATTACGTGTAAATAAAAGTTGCATTATTTTTGTCATAGTTGTCTCATACACAAAATTTACAATACTATAACATAACTTATAAATTTAAGATCTGTTAAAGGAATCCAACTAGATAACTGCAAGCAGGATATGCTTGTACAGATTGCATAAAATGTAAACTGACTGTCCTTTTTTATTTTAATGAATTTAAATACAGAGCGTGGGAACTCCTACTGTACGCAGACGTTTGCGGAACAACTGTAGCTCACTCCGTAATTAGAAATTTAGATTTTTTTAACTTTCATAGATGATTACAGTTGATACACAATGGTTTATTTTATAAAAAAGAAAAGCGAAATGACAGAAACGAATTTGTAACACTTATCAACAGCAAATTCAGAAAATAAAAATACAAATTCGAAGGGATGATAATAGAGGTGAATAATTTAAAACTGTCTAGCTATTTTTAATTAGATACAAATTTACAGTAAAAGGCGATGTTAGTGAAAAAAAAATAGAATTATTATTGAAATGGTAAAATGTTTTCAAGTCGATATTAAGGGTTGCAGAAAAGGTAATGATCAAAAGCAGGGCTCTGAGCAAAATATCCGCTGAATAAAATTACCCCTAAACCTACACCATATGAATTATGAATCGTCAGAAAAACAGACATCTTTCATCTGAAAACATTTAGATATAAAGTCTTTGCATACATCCATAAAACTAAAACAGCAAAACTGGGTAGCTAAATCTAAAGACAACAGAAGGCATATTTATTGGATTTGACAGCAAAAGAAAAGTTTCAAGAATACTGTTTTCTTATAGTACGATATAAGTATACAGAACTGTAAAATGCATCGGAAAATATATGAATAACGGATATCATTAATTTAACTTCTTACAAAGAACAAGACGAGTGGAAAGTTAGAGGCACAATAAAAAACAAAGTGAAGAAATACATAAATTGAATCCAAAGATCAACGAAAGCAAAAAAAAATAAAAAATAAGGTGTCAAATAAACTGCAGTAGTATGCCATGAAAGGATTGCTGAAAGTCACCTAAAAAGCAATTCCAAACTTAAACAAATTCGTATTTCATGAGCAAACTCCAAGTACATCATAATATATATCCTAAGAGAAATCCGGAGCTTCATCAGGTTGACAAAAAGGACAACCATGTGAACGATATGGATACCACGTTAAAATTCATAACGGTTATGACTGTAGAAAAATTCAGGCAATAAAGAAAGAAGAAAAGAGAAGTGTATAAAAACCACTAAAGAAGAAATAGACAGTTTAGAAGAAAACCAGATTTCAGATCTTGTACACCTGCCAAAGCATAAAAAAACCATCGGTTGCAAACAGACATTCAAAGCCAAGAAAAAATTTGAAATATGAGATGAATCGCTGTAACTGCAACATTTTCTCAAAAAAAAAAAAAAAAAGAAGACTCATAAAGCCCACCATGATCAGAACATTCTTCACAAGTACAGTATAAAACTTAAGGAACGTAAAATAAATTGATGCAGAAATTTATTTATTGTCATTTCCTTTTTCTTTATGAAAACTCATAAGACTAGATATACGTGGATCATCTAGAAGGATCTGTAAAACACGGAGAACAGGAAAAAGTTTACAAGCTAAACAAAGCCAATCTGTAAGAATTTGATTATGCAATCATAATTTTAAAAGGGATATATTTTATTTCCTTACATATTAAATAACTGTATAATATCTTATTCAAAAAGGTTTACAATTTAAACAAACATGATACATAATGCGAAATACATATGAGCCCTCTATGTTAATATTTGTAAGTAGTTTTGAAAAAGATTATTGAAAGTTGTGCAAATTTAAATTAAAAATTTTAGTGTAAAGTAGGATGAAAATTTAAATTAAAAAATTAAAAATCGATTTAATCATAATTTTAAAGTACATTTTAAATTAATTTGAACCTTATAATCACATGAATTCTACTAAAAAACTATGTGAAAATTTAAAAGTGCCATTTGAAAGTGCCAGTTTCACGATACAAACAATATTTTGGATAACTGGTGACGTTATTTTTCAATATATAACTACATGAAAAATTTATAGCACTTAAAACTTGAAATATTTAACTTCATATGAAACCTAATATTTGTTTAATATTCCCAAATTATTAATTCCCAATAGTTATGAATTCATACAAGTAGGAGGATACCTTTGGAATACCTTTAGGACTTAGAGAATACCTTTATGAAAATTGTTTGCATTTAAAAGATGCATTTTAAATATTATACTTTTCCATAACAAAATCTTTTAAATCCTTTACTTTTCTATATTTACTTTAGCACACTGAAAGTCTAAAATAAACTTATAATTTATGTATAAAAATAATCGATTATTTTATATCATATTTTCAACTCTTATAGTTATTAATTTGACCACAGTTATTAAAATTTCATGAAGCTAAAATCAAATAGGAAAGTAGATGCAAATATTTGATAATAAAGTGTTCTTAAATGATTAGTACTAAATTCAAAAAGGATTTTTTTTCAGTTTTATAGTACAACATTTATATACCATATTAATATCGATATATTTCTAAATATATTTAAAAATTTATTTTACATTATACCTTAAAATTTCTATTATTATGTATATACACACACTGTTTTAGCAAAATGTTAAGAGATTAAATACATACTTTTATAAAATTCTTAATAATATAAGTTACATAAATTTTAATTTAGTAAAATTTTAATTGAATTCTAAGAGATTTTTAAAGAATAGATTAATATTATTTTAAATGTATCCAGTTCATATAACTATAATATAAAAGAATTAAGCCGTGCTGGGAAGTATAGAAAAGCTAATTCCTTGTTTTTTAAACATATTATTCCCTGTTTCACAAAATTAATACCAAATATATTATTTTTCTGAATGATTATCTGTATACAATTCATAATTTACAGTTCCATTTTCTTATACTAATATAAATATAAGACAAATTAAAAGGACCCCAGAAAATCCATTTTTACTTAACTTTTTTACTTAAACTATCAAGTTTTTAAATTATCAAGTTTTTTTAAGCATTTGTATATAAATTATTAAAATGATCTTTAATAAATGAGTTACGTTTTAAATTTAAAAAAATAGTTGCGCTATAATAAATGAACTCCCAAATATTACAAAAAAAAAATTTCTGATATTTTTTATCTAATATTATTAATAAATGATTTAAAAAAATATATTTAAAATGTACATATATATATATATATATATATATATAATGAACAGAATGAACAAGACACACAATTAGTTTCCACAGCAAAGCCACACTTACATTTCATTACATGTAAATTTTCTTGTGCGTCATTGAAAAACAATCAAATTGTGTGACTAAAACATAATAGCATTTAACATACATAAAGTATACAAATGTTTGCCATACCAGAGCGTACCAAAAAGGTACTTATAAGCTGTAGCAACGAAAGTGGAAATGATTAGACAAACACAACGACTAAAACTGCATTGGCAAAATTTAAAAAAATACAAGTATTTATGTACAATATACAATAATACTACTATGTCCAAAAAGTAAGAACAATTTTCAATTTAAAATTCCCAGGGCTTATGGAATTTCAATTTTTGTATGTTGCTGGTACTGTCCTTGACATCTGTGTGAAATTTCACGTCAAAATATTCATTAGTGTTTGAGTTACACTTAGTTTTGTGAGACGCTAAAAATGGTTGCGGCAATATTTGAAATATCTGAATTAATTGGGCACAGAATTTTCATTAAATTCTGTTGAGGAAACGTATAGAATGTTTCAGAAGGTAATCGGTGAGCATTCCTATATCAGAAAGAAATGTTTAAAAGTGGTATAAGCAGTTCAAAGAAGGCAGATAATGCGTTGAAGACGAAGAGCCCTCTGGTCGACCATCAACCTCAACCGACGAAGCTCACGTGCAAAAAATTAAAGATTTGGTGCTTGCAAACTGTCTATTTACAATTAGAGACCTTACTGATGATATTCTAATTTCAAAAGATCCATCAATTCTATTTTGGGCCTCAAACGCGTCAAATCTCGATTGATACCAAAAACACCGAAAGCGCCAGCTCACACTGTATTAATTCTTCGGGACTCTTTTGCCAAAAATGAGACCCATATCATTCCACAACCACCGTATTCACACAGTGCGACTTCTGGATAATTCCTAAACTCAAAAGACCACTCCGGGGACACCTTTTGGAGTGAGATTTAACGTGAATCACCGTGCTTTGAAGGCCATCCCTGCCGATGACTTTTTAGCATGCATTCAGGATTGGAAAAAAAGTTGGCATAAGTGCATTATGATCGGGAGGGATTACTTTGAAGGCGATGAAATCAATTTGGAAGAATAAATAAAGAGTTTTTGAGAAAAAAAAATTGTTTTAATTTTTTGAACGCAATAGCAGGAAACGAAACAAGTTTGGCTGGAAATCAGTAAAATACATTTATTATGGCATTCTGACTATTGCTATGCCAAGTGTTACTTACCCTCAAGGCATTTTAAATCATGTTTATATATGTTTATATATATCATTAGACAGACACAACGATAGTTTTCAACAGTAAAATTTTATTTATATAATAATAATGGATTATACACTGAAGTGACAAAAGTCATGGGATACCTCTTAATATCGTGTCGGCCCTCCTTTCGCCCGGCGAAGTGCAGCAACTCGACGTTTCATGGATCAACAAGTCGTTGGGAGTCTTCTGCAGGAATATTGAGCCATGCTGTCTCGATAGACGTCCATAATTGTGAAAGCGTTGATGGTGCAGGAGTTTGGGCACGACCAGACCTCTCGATGATGTCCCATAAATGCTCGATGGGATTCCTGTCGGGCGATCTAGGTGGCCAGATCATTCGTTGGAATTGTCCAGAATGTTCTTCAAACCAATCGCGAACAGTTGTGGCCCGGTGACATGGCGCATTGTCATCCATAAAAATCCCATCGTTGTTTGGGTACATGAAGTCCATGAATGGCTGTAAGTGATCTCCAAGTAGCTGAACATAAGCATTTCCAGTCAATGTTCGGGCCAGTCGCACCAGAGGACTAAGTCCATGCCATGAAAAAACAGCCCACACCATTACGGAGCCACCACCAGCTTGAACAGTGCCTTGCTGACAGTTTGGGTCCATGGCTTCGTGGGGTCTGCGCCACACTCGAACCCTACCATCAGCTCTTACCAACTGAAATCGTGACTCATCGGACCAGGCCACGGTTTTCCATTCATATAGGGACCAACCGATATGTTCACGTGCCCACGAGAGTCGCTGCAAGCGATGTCGTTCTGTCAGTAAAGGCACTCGAGTAGGTCTTCTGCTGGAATAGCCCAATAAAGCCAAATTCTCCGCACAGTTCTAACAGACAAGTCCCTTGTACGTCCCACATTGATTTCTGCGGTTATTTGACACAGTGTTGCTTGTCTATTAGAATTTACGACTCTTTGCAGATGTCGCCGGTCTCAGTCGTTAAGTGCAGGCGGTCGACCACTGCGCTGTCCATGGTGGGATGTTATGCCTGAAATTTCATACTCTCGGCACACTCTTGACACAGTGGATCTGGGAATGTTGAATTCCTTAACGATTTCCGAAATGGCATGACCCATGTGTCTAGCTCCAACTAACATTCCGCGTTCAAAGTCTGTTAATTCCCGTCGTGCGGTCATCATCACCTGAAAACCTCTTCACATGAATAACTTGAACAGAAATGAAAGCTCTGTGAAAGCACTGCGCATTTATACCTGTTCTACGCGATGCTACTGCCATCTGAAAATTTGCATATTGCTATCCCATGACTTTTGTCATTTCAGTGTATAGCTCAATATTGACAACATCAAGTTGCTGAATACTTTTTTATACAATATTTATGCTTCATTTAAACACAAATTCCATGTCTTAATAATGATACACAAAATAGATAATGTGATTAAAATTGATTACATACAGATTGATTCTGTTAGACGAATGATGTGATAAAGAAATCTAAAAATAAATTTTAATAATGCTACGTGTATTTGGCGTTCATGAACTGAAAACAGTAACTTTTAACATTAATCGGCATTATGCATACTAATTCAGTCAAATCGGTAATGTCTTCTGAGTCAAATTATTCTCTCCCATATGATAATCTTTCAAGCAATTATCTAAAAGCAAAATGTCATAACGTTAGGGAAAATAAAGATAAATTACTTGGAAGAGCTATATATTTGAAACTATCGGTAAGATCTTTCTAGGTGAATTTATTAGTTTAATGTACTAGTATTACTGTAATTCTCAAAATTCTATGCTCGTATTAAAAAAAAAAGCCTTTTTGTAATGGAAAATCATTATTTAAATTTAATGATTTAACTAGTGATATAAATTAATTTATGATTTAAATTAATTTAAATCATTATTTGTGACGAAAATGGATTTAAAATATTTATATACAGTTTTACGTAAGTATACTACTGTGTTCCCCCAAAAAAAAAAAAAACCAATTATTTATTTATCAAAAAAAGTAATAACAATTCTTTTTTTTTTCCAGAAACTCTTTAGTTATTTTCCAAAATTTATTTCATCGCCTTCAAAGTAATCTCCTCCGGACACAATACACTTATGCCAAATTTTGTTTACAATCCTCAATGCATGCTAAAAAGTCATCGGCAGGGACGGCCTTCAAAGCACGCTGATTCACGTTAAATCTCACTCCAAAAGGTGTCCCCGGAGTGGTCTTTTGAGTTTAGGGAATAGCCAAAAGTGGCATGGTTAGAATACGGTGGCTGTGGAACGATATGAGTTTCATTTTTTGCGAAAAAGTCACGAAGAATCCATGCAGTGTGAGCTCGAATATTCAGTATTTTCGGTACCAAACGAGATATGACGCGTTTGAGGCTCAAAATGGAATTGACCGATCTTTCTGAAATTGAAACACCATCAGTAAGGTCTCTAATTGGAAATCGACGGTTTGCAAGCACCAAATCTTTAATGGTTTGGACGTGAACTTCGTCGGTTGAGGTTGATGGCCGACCAGAGGGCTCTTCGTCTTCCACGCTCTCTGTGCCTGCCTACTATCTACTGTTAAATACTCTCAACTAAAGAACTCAAATATATTTATGTTTTTTATACAATTTTGTTGTTACATTAAAATAATTCATTCTGTCTGTCAGTAGATAGTAATAACTCAGGCAATATATAATAATACCATACCTTTAAAAAATATTAAACAAATGTTTTTTTTTAATTCTAGTACTTTACTTTAAATAGAACACGAGAACGCTAACAATGTCGTAAATTGCGCCTTGCCAAGATGTGCACTACAAAGACCAGTGACAATTGTACCCATATTTTGTAACTAAAATTATGTAGGTAAAATTATGTAGAAAATTATAAGGGCCACCAAGTATAATATATCGACAGATTGTATTCTACTCTTCACCACCATCGACTTTTCGATATTTCGATTCTAAAAAGTTTCGAATTACCAAAAATTGTTGCAAATTCATCATTGCCAAGTCATACAATTGCACACACATTTTGTCACTACAATTTTGAATAAATGTAATCAGATAGAATACATTGGCAAGTTGTATTCTGCTCTTTGACATCTCAGTTCAATGAAAGGATTTTCCGACATGTGGATTTATTGTTATCATTCTTAGCCGAAATATTTTTTTTCAGCTTCATTTATTGGATTTAGAATTCTGCTATCCTTGTCTGATAACCAACGACCTCTTAATCAGTTCTGTTTTTATATTAATTAAAGGCAGACTTCATAGCTTCATAGTACAATGCAAATTTCTTGTTTTTCTATTAAAGTTTCAATTAAGAATTACACAGATAAGTAAGGGGCCTGAATGGCCGAGTGGCTAGCGCTCGGTACCACAGGTTTCGGGTTCGAATCCCGGATGTGCCATGGATGTTGTAGTGGTTCCACTTAATGTTGTACAGTAATCCACTTTAACCGTATGTCTCTGTCTAGAGCGTTGCGAGGGCATTGTTACTCCGTGTCCGTGGCTTATCTTCAAGTTACACGCGCCCTCTGGTTAATGCGAAGTGAATAACGTCTGTGCAGCAAGACAAGTGCCCAAGCATCCAAGACAAGTGTCTCAGTGTTTGCCAGCTGCATTAAAAAAACAGATAAGTAAATATTTCATATGAATAGATTTAATATCTCCTGTTATCTATTCAATCAATAGTCTCACATTTCCTTATAATATATATGTAAACTTTTATAGTATATTTAAATTATTATGTGCTGAAAATTTTAAAACAACTGTTATTTATGTTCTTCTGCCTTTTTATTGTAACATTAAAATCATGAATTCTGCCTTTTTGTCAGTAGCCGTAATAACTCAGACAATATATATAATAATAAAAAAAAAACCTTAAAAAAGTCTAAAAAAACTGGATTTTTTAAATTTCAGGAACTTTGTTTTAATAGTTTGACATGAAACATGTTGCAAATTCAGAGTTGCCAAGTCGTTCACCACAAAGACCCTACTACAATTGCACCCACATTATGTTAATGCAATTTTGAACGAATGTCACCAGATATACTACATTGACAAATTGTATTATGCTCTTCCCTACTTCAATTCACCGAAAAGACTTTCTGAAGTGTAGATTTATTGATATTTGGTTTTAATTTCTTTTATTGGATTTGGAATCATGCTGCCATTGTGTGATGGCAATTGCCCTCTCTATCAATTCTGTTTTCCTATTAATTAAAGGCAGATCCCATGTTTAGGTTTCATAATACAACATTATTCATATATTCAACCAATTTCTTATTTTTATATTAATGTTTCTATGAATAAATGCTCAGTTAAATAAAATTTTCCTATGAATAATTTTAAAATAGCCTGGTATTTGAAAATCAAAAGAAATACACAGTCCAGTCACATTATTGTGACCACCAGCTACTTTCGACGTCAACGTGAAATAACCCATCACAAAAGGCAGGTGGCAGCACATTGCAGTGGAGTGTATAGAAAGAATTACACTTAATGCCACTTAAATACCACTTAATACCCCATTCCACACTCCACTTAAAGCCAGAATATACAAGAGTGTACATTCTGGATTTTGACAGGTGGTCACATTAATATGACTGTACTGTGTATTTACAATTATATTAAAAAGAAATATACATCTGTACGAATAATATTTTTACAATTCTGAAGTAAATTATCACGTAATGAAGAAAAGCAATTTGGAATATTTTCGAGGATTAATTAAGATGCTAGAAAGATGATTGCAGCTTTCCAGATTGTTTATTGTGAAACCCCTTTCTCATTTTCTGTACTCCAAAAATCTTTTCTGATTGTCTTATCACGCTGTTATTTTACAGTTAAACTCGAGACTGGCAATTCATGCTTTTGCAACAAGTTGCCAGTTAGGGCGTACAAATAGACAAATTTAATTAAACCTTCTTCGTTTTCATTAAGATTCATTACGAGTGTTCTTGAAATTAATTAGCAGTGCTGGCAACTAATTACATCTGATTGATTATAAGTGGTACTGATTTCTTTAGAAATGATCATTTATTCAGTTTTCTATTATGAATAAAATATTAGCTTTGTTATCTTAATAAAAAACATGTTTCAATCAACCTGTTTTCAGCAAAATTTATTTTTCAGTTCAACAAATTTTCTGAAGATCCACAACAAAATATAAATTTGAGACAGTGGCGCATTTATTATAAATGCACAGATTTTCAAAATAATAAGTACCATCTTTAGTTATGAAACATTTCTGATTAGTTGTGATTATTTTTTTCTGATTAGTCTCTTTAAATATGCATATAAATTTTGTAAAACACGTTAATTTAAATATGTTATAAAAATATTTTTAGTTTTAAAGGATAAATTTGTAAAAATCATATGATAATAAAAATAAAATAGAAAGTTTATGCTGGGAAAATACTCCCTAGTTTAATTTTTCATAAAATAATTACTTGTATTTTATTGAGTTTTCTTGATTCAAATTCAAACCTTATCTGTACAGTACTGAACTTCTATTTTGAATATTACATTTTCTTTTATCAATTTTTTTTTTCAGATTGATTGAGATTGATTCATCAAATTGATTTTCTCTGATTCCAATTATTCTTAATAAATTGTTACAAGAAATAAAAATTAAAAAAAAAAAAATTTAATAATAAAAAAAAAAAACTATGTCTAAATGGTTTATTTATATTTTACTTTTAATCTACTTTTAGTTCTGAAAAGCTGTCTGATGTAAAACAAAGCAATAGCAAAATATTATACATTATACATATGAATTTTTATTGAAAAAAATATTCTTAAGATAATTTTTATTTCTTTAAAGTCCTACATAAACTTAAATTTTTATTATTGGGTTATCAATATCTTGTATTAATATCTAAGTATTTGAAAAGGTAGAATCTTGAATGGGAATCTTGAAATGTATAAAATTACATTTGAATTACATTTTCTCAAAGTTTTATTTCCATAAATGCATTTAAAATTAGTTCATGAATTATTTTAATGCTAATTATTGCAAGAATAGATTATAAAATATACTTATGAATAACGATTTAAAGTATTTCATGATCTAAATTATCTTTTTAAATGTATTACAACTGGTAAGAAAAATGTAAATTATCTATTTTTTCTAAAGACAATGTATTAATGAAATTCAAAAATGAATTTAATCATTTATGTCGTTTAATCATTAGTTAATTTAATATAATATGTATCAAATTACATTTATGTGTATTATTATTTATTTTACATTTATTCACAAATCTTTTTCTAAATAAATACATACAAAATTAGTTGCTCGAACTTTTATTGAAAGGATTAATCAAGAATGAATATAAAATATACTTATGAATGAAGATTTAAAGTATTTCATGATATAAATCAGCTTTTTCAGTTCATCACTGCTAGAAAGGAAAATTCTATAACAAATTATATTTTTTATATTCCATGAATTCCAAAATGCTACTTTTTTTAAATAAAATGTATTAATGAAACTCAAAAATAAATTTAATGATTCATGTAATTTACCTTTTTCGTTATTGCTTAACTATATAGTATTAAACGGCACAAGGAAAATTTACTGTTCAAAGAAGAAATATTTGAAATTACTTCATTTTTAAAATATTCCCTTTCCAAATAACCCATTAAAAAGTAAGGGAATTATTCATTTAACTTTATAAGAAAAAGCACTACTGTGATAAAATGTATTTCAACTTGTGTTGTTGTTGTTGTTGTTGTTGCTTATCCCCTTGATTTAGAATCCTAAACCAAGTCCAGTAGATCATGCTGCATCAATAGATCGTAAACTGTCCTCCCCTCATTCAACAGTTGCCTCACAGAGGCACCAATACAATCTATGAGATGAGAGGGAGATGCGATGGTCGAACAATGACAAAGGGCATATGTCTTCTCGTCTCCATTGAAGGTCAAACTCTTAATGTGGCCAGTCCTTAGTCTAGCTAAAACCGTCTGAGCAGGTCTAGGACAGGAGCACTGTATGTACATACCAGGATATTTAGCGGCGTAGCATGCATGAATTGGTGGCGACCTCCAAGAGGTATTCACTCTGGCTAAAGTCATGGAATGAACCTCTGAATCTGACAGATTGGAAGAAGAAGCTTTGGGAAGTTCGCAACCTTCCCTAGCGAGCAGATCAGCAATTTCATTTCCGTAGATGCCCACATGGGAGGGAATCCACTGCAAGCACACCGATCCGATCTGGTCCAAAACAGCTAGTTTGGAAACTATATCCTGCCCCAATTTGTCCAAGATGCTTGGCCAATTTTTCAAATACTGTATTGAGCTCTTACTATCAGTCAGAATCCAAAAATCAGGTACTTTAAAGTCTAAAGCTAGATTCAGAGCTTCGCTTATAGCAGTTAATTCTGAGCGGAATACTGAGCTGTGGTCCGGGTTTCTAAAACGATATCTAAATTCTCCTGTACTTGTCTTCATAAAAATTCCGCTACCTGTTCTTCCAGAGTCAGATTTGCTTCCATCAGTGTAAATAACCAGGGCCCGAGGAGAAATGTTATTGATGATCTCGAGAGCCAAGTGACGCAGCAACTCCGGGTGTTCTTCGTGTTTGATAAATTTCACATTCAAGTCTTCATTAAAAGTTACATTACTAAGTACAGTAGTAGGTGTCAGTAGATTAAAAGGAACACTGGGCTCGACTTCAATATCTGCCAATCCCTGCTTCCATATTAAACCCAAAGGGCTGTCCTTTTTTAATCTTTGGTTATTCGTCCAGTTCGATAAAAGGTTAGATGATCTGTTATACGGCTTAAAACTCTTTAGCTTTGCGACGTACTTCGCCATATTTATTTCTTTCTCAATGAGAGGGGCTGAAGATCAGCCTCATAACAAGCAATATCATTGGGACAACTGTGCCTGAGACCAGTGATAATTCTGGCAGCATTAGATTGTATTCTCTCTAGTTTTTTTAGGTTAGTATTTGCAGCAACTTGATAGATCTGGTAGCCATATTCAAGGATTGGCCTTATAACAGCAGTATAAGTGATCTTGAGTGTGCCTGCATCGGCTCCCCAATCTCTTCCAGAGATGTATTTTAGTAGCTGAAGCCTTTTCCTACCCTTCTCACAGAGTCTGTTAATGTGCTTACTACTGTTAATTTCAGTATCTAGAGTAAACCCTAGATAGGTAGGAGTTTTAGTCGAGTCTAGTAATTGTCCCTTTAGGAAAATTTTTGGCTGATCCACTTGTTGTTACCGTAAGCATTCTAGCAACTATTAAAAAAATTTAGTGAATTTCAATATCATTTTTAATGTTCTTATCTGTATTTTCGAATTAATTTTTATTTAAAGACTCCTTGGTTTATTCTCTTTCAAATAATATTTTTAAAACCAACAGGCAAAACAATTATTTAAATATACAAAGAACTTTACATTCTAATGATCATTAAAGATGCATTTTCATTTATTTTAGAGTAAAAAAAAATAATGATGAATAACATAGCTATTAAGTGCGATTCTATAAATTAACGGAAGCATCCATGGGAAATTAAGCATTAGTGACAAAAAAAAATTGCAATGGCTTTCTTCAATTTTTTATTTTTTTTTATCAATTAAACTGATGTAATAGGCTGAAGCACTTAAAAGGAATCACAACACTTTTCCGTCAAGAATTAATAAAAACATCTTCTTTTAATGTATTAAATAACGCCTAAGGCATTAAATACTTAATGACATTTTTTCAGCCTTGAACTATCATCAAAGCAATTCTTTTTAAAGTTTCTTTTTCATTGCTTGAAAAGTAGTGATATTTTTAAGCACTTTTTTAATAAAAACTTCTTGATGGAAAAATTTAATGTCGTAGATAACAACACTTTTAAAAACATTAAATATATAGTTTTAAAGAAAGAAATAATCTCATTTTTGTTTATTAAATGAAACTGTTACGCAATAATGAGCTATGAGTTTTATTCAAAATGTTAAAAAATATTTTATATTAGGCATGCATACAGCCATGATTTTATCTGGCATGTTGTGCTCAACAGAATAAATCGCAATTGTTTATAAAAGTTCAATAATGGACCAAATTAAACTGTAAATAATAGTAAAGGTATTAGAACTCAACATTTCATATACTAATTTTTTTTTTTTTGTACTAATTTTGTTTAAATATAATAAAAACAGAGCATTTATCCTTTGCTGAAGTATTTGCCCTTGTTTTAGAATTGCTGATAAAAAAATAAAAGAATCAATTTCTAAAACAAGTAATGTAAAAAATTTTTTTAATAAAATAAGAGAAACAATTTTAACTGGCCAATATTTAAATACAGCCTTTTTCTTATGGAAATATGCAAAATATTATATTTTCCTTCTTATTTATTGATAATAAAATAAAAATAAAAGAGAGTTTTGTACCATGCAACATATTTATTGAAGGTAAAGAATAATAGTACTGCACTGTCTGGCTTTAAATAATTAAATGCTAAACCTCACGTACTTTACTTGTATTTTTCTTGTTAAACATATTTTTAATTGTTTGCAATGTAACTAATTTTATTTTGACTTTATTACATGTATTTAAAAATACGTCCACTGCCATAAAAATTCGCACGTAAAAAGGGCTTTGCCATAAACCTTTATATGAGAAAAAGATTTTCTTTTTAATTAAGCGGCTACGTTTTTTATCATGGAATTCTTATAATGATTTTGATATTGTTAAATGACTCTTTGCAAAGTTCTACAAGCTGCTAACTTTTTACCTTAAAAATCCATTCCTAATTGTGTCATTCTAAAACCCTTATAGTTACTTTCTTTTATAGTAGCCAACTAAAGAATCCTTTGGAACGTATGCGCATCAGTAGTTACATTGCAGCTGTAGCTCTTCTTAACTGCAGCAGCATTTCAAGAATGTCCCCACTCATTCTTCTTGATGAAAAGGAAAGAGGCAATCATCCGATAATCCTAGTAGCAGATGTGCCCTTAATGTTTATTCTAATAGTTGCTCCGTCCAGCGATGGTTGCACCAAAGACCAAAATGCATTACTTAACTTTGTATTTAATTACGAATGACCACATTCTAGATTCACTGTTTTAAAGTCTAAATCGAAATCCCATGTTGTAATCTTAAAACTTGGGCATAGTTTAAATACAGAGTATAGTAAAAGTGAATTCTAATTTATAGTAGAGACAATATGTGTGATTTAGAAAATAAAGTAACACCTAAAAGTGATAATCAATTCTCATTTTTAATTTATTAAATATTTTTAAAAAATTTTTTGAATATATTTAATTAAATATATTCGATTTCAATAGAATTTGTTTTGTTGCTTTAATTTAAAAATTAAATCATTTTCTGTATTAAATTGTTTTATAATTTAATTATTGTTTCTACTCTTTCTTGATTAGAAATAATGCAGATCAGTTGTTCTCAAACTTTTTGGAAACGAGGTGTATTTAAAAATTTATAAATAATTATAATAGCACTACATACAAATTTCTGAAAAATAAGCATCCTCTATTAACGCCTAATAGTTTTATATCCAGATTGTCAACTCTACGCACTACAGCTTGAAGACAACAGAGTCTCAGAGGCAGCAATATAATTTTTTTAATATTGAAAACCACATTAATGCCAGAGATCCTAATAGCCAGCCATGAAATTTGTTGTTTCTAGTTTCTTGGAAACCTTCTTTGACATATTATTGCTATTAGATGATTTTTATGGGAAGAAAAATGATAAAAACCAATTAGAAAGGCTAGTTGTTTGAAAAGGAAATTTTCATTGTATAGAAAAACTGACAAGAAAAAGAGAAACTGTACATAATTTTATATCTGTGCATACATTTCTTCGGAATACCACATGGCGTATTCTTTGAGAACCATTGCTCTGAGTCAAGTATTTTATATTACAAGGTTGATGTCGCTCAATAATTATCGCCTACTGGATTACTTTAATAATTTACTACCGTGTTCAAAAGGTACACTGCGTAAAAAAAGTAGAAGGACAGTGTTTTTTTGCCAATTAATATCTCTTATTTTCTCCTAACTACCAGATATTTATGCAGATTTAGTTTAATGACCCTTTTTTTCATTTTAGGCAAAAATTAAACATCTACTACTAATATTAATAATAAAATTAGTAGATATAATTTCCGGTGCGTAAAAAAAGTAGAAGGACACTTGCTAATATATTTAATTTAGTGAGTTGTTCTTTAGTTAAATAGTGATTTTGTACTTTGTTTTATCCTTTTCGGTCAAAAAATCTAATTTGTTTAAAAGTTACGCTGTTTCTCCGTTCTCAGAAATGCCTAAAGGAATACCTTTGAACGATTTTCAAAAGGCCAAATTTCCGCATGTCAAAATGATGGTAAAGGTGTCAGAGAGTTTGCTCGATTGTTGCAGGTGAGCCCCAATACAGTTTCAAACTTTATCAGAAATCCTTATAAAAATGGAAAGAAAAAGAAGACTGGTAGACCGAAAAAGTTAACACCACCTGATGAACGAAAACTTGTTCGTGTGCTTAAGAAGAGCAAAGGAAGTGTTTCAAAGGCAAGAAATCAAGCAGGACGTAATCATGTGACGAAACAAAGAAGTTTACAACTATATTAAAGATCTAAAAAATTTATTTTCAAAAACGGAAACATCATCCTAAGTGGACACAAGCTCACATTGATAACCGTTTAGTGTGGGCTAAGGAGCACATGTCCTGGACTACAGAATGGACTTCTGTGATATTTTCCGATGAAAAGAAATTTAATTTAGACGGTCCAGACGAATATCAGCACTACTGTCATTGTCTGGGGAATGAAGACGAATACTATTCAACACGACAAATGGGAGGAGAGAGTTTAATGGTTTGGTTGGCTGTTGGATACGGAGGAAGGACAAGTCTGGCTTTCTTAAATGGTAGGCAAAAACATACAGACTACATTCAAGTGCTGAATTACGAGCTTCTTCCTTATGGCTCTGACTTGGGGGGTGAAGAGTGGAAGTTTCAGCAAGACGAAGCTTCCATTCACACCGTGACTGGAGTCAAAAATTGGTTCCTAACAAATAATGTGGATGTTTTACCATGGCCAGCCAAAAGTCCTGACCTTAATATAGTGGAAAACATCTGGGCAATGCTAGTTCGTCGAGTTTATGCTGATGGAAGGCAATTTGATTCACTAACTCAGCTTCGAGAAGCATTGAATGACTCGTGGGACAATTTTTGTCAAACAGAAGTTCAATCTCTATAAAATTCACTTCCAAACAGAATATTTGAAGTTATAAAGGCCAATCGGAAGAACATTCCGTATTAAAATCACTATTTTTCATTCATTATAATGCTGTCCTTCTACTTTTTTACAAAGTTTCAAAAAAGAGAAACTATTTTTGTTGCCATTAATATTTTATGTTTGAATATCATAATTCTGATGTTAAAATTGTATTTTTAAAATATTTGCAAAATGTTTCTAATAAAATATTTTAGTAAAAATAAAATATTTTTCGGTTACTGTTACAAAATCAAGTGTCCTTCTACTTTTTTTACGCAGTGTAAGACCAATTTTATCAATTTAAACGTTATGGGGCTTATGGAATTTCATTTTTTTTCTTTTTTAGGTTGATGCACTGTCCTTGACATCTGTGTGAAATTTGACGTCAAAATATTCATTATTGTTTGAGTTACGTTTGGCTTTGTAAGACGCTAAAACTGAGACAGGCGATTTTTGAAACGCCTGAATTAATTGTGCAAAGAACTTCCATTAACATTTGTTTGCGTAAACGTATGGAATGTTGCCAAAAGCATTCGGTGAGTATTCCTATACCGGAAAGAAATGTTAAGAACTGGTATAAGCAGTTCAAAGAAGGCAGAGAACGTTTTTAAGACGAAGAGGTCTCTGGTCGAACATCAACTCAACAGACGAAGCTCACTCCAAAAAGTTAAAGATTTGGTGCTTGCAAACCGGCGATTTTGAATTAGAGACCTTACTGATGATATCAGAATTTTAAAAGGAATGGTCTATTTCATTTTGGACCTCAAACGCGTCAAATCTCGATTAGTACCGAAAACACTGAATACGCCAGCTCACACTGCATTGATTCTTCGTGACTTTTTCGCCAAAATTGAAACCCATATCCATCCACTATCACTGCATTCACACCGTACGACTTCTGGCTATTCCCGAAACTCAAAAGACCACTCCGGGGACACCGCTTTGAATCGATTGAAGAGATTCAAATTGAATCACCACGCACGTTGTGGGCCATCCCTGCCTATGACTTTATAGCATGCATTGAGGATTGGAAAATAAGTAGTCATAAGTGCATTGTGTCCGGAAGGGATTACTTTGAAGGCGATGAAATCAATTTGGAAGAATAAATAAAGAGTTTTTGAAAAAAAAAAACTTTCTTAACTTTTGGGCACGGTAGTTGATGTCGTTCTATAATTATCGCCTAATGGATTACTTTAATAATTTACATAGTAAAATATTATGTATACAAAAAAGTATCTTCTACTTATAAAAAAATGTTATTTGTTATAATAAAAATTAAATCGTTACAGCAAATCATCATTTTATTTATGTGCATATCCAAATTATACATACATAGAAAAATAATTTCCTCTTTGATTTTATTACAATATATCTAACGATATGCATTTCAAAATAATTCCTTTTGAATGCAATTTTATAAATAGTATTTAAATTAACGACATTCATGTCTTATTGAGTATACAGCTAATCATATGTATTGTTCATAAATTTTACAGTCTTCCTATTTTTTTAATTCCTAATATTAGTTCACACTCTCCCTATATATATATATATATATCTTGTTAAAATTTTCAATCTTTAATAAACAACTTTTTATTAATCAAGTTCAAATACAATTTTTTAACTTGTAGTGGATGACACTTGATGTTAATATATTGTTTTCAAATATTAATCCATTAATTAAATTTAATTAATTAATTTCAGTTTTTTTTTATATTTAAGTTGCATGTATCTAATAATAGATGGCCCATATGTAAGAGGAAATTTTCAGCTTTATTTGTAAATAACTTTTCTTCAATATAGTAAAAAAAATAGGAATTGACTTAAAATTTTTTTTTATATTACTTGTTTGTTTAAGGAAAAAAAATTTCAACGAGTTTCTCATGCTTTAAAGTTCGATCACTAGTTTCTTTTATTCATATTTAGATTACAAAGGAAAGGTTAAGAAAATTTGAGCATCTAGTTCATTAAGTTTTGCATTAATTTCTTTACATATCAAATGAATCATCAGATGTTTAACACGGTACAAAATTATCAAAATAATGGGTAATATTGCATAACGTAAATCATCTTACCATTCATTGTAACTTCTGTAAGAAAATATATTTTTTTTGTTTAAATTCTGATTTATCACTTAAAAACGAGTAAAGTATGAAAAAGAAAAAAAAAATTTGACGAAAGAAAAAAAAAATAATCGAAGAAATATAACATACATTTATTTGACATCCGTATAAAATTCTAAAAACTCCAAATCTAATCAGAAAGTTAAAATCCTATTAAAATTCAATAGGAAGAAAATAGAATACATAGATTTTGAAGCTGAAGGAAATATTCAGCAACAGCTCGAATTTTTTTTTTTTTTGAATACCCAAATTTTAATTAGGTTTAATGTATAACACTAGATTAAAATATTTTCATTAGTGTGAAACATCAATGTGTTACAGAATTTGTAAATATTAAATATACATGCATACCTTGGGTATGTACTATACATGCCTAACAAATTAGATGGAAACAATTGCTTATTAGAAATTTAAATACTCTAGGTGACGACAATAAATGATACTTCTTAACAGTGTTTATTGAAATAGCAGAGCTTCAATAAATATCGCCTTCCTTGAATATAAAGAGAAGCCTTCACTTTCATCTCTGTGCAATCTCTAATTGAGAGTCATCTATAAAGATATGTAGAGTCGATGAATGAACCCCTTGAGATGAATATTCAAGACAAAGCTTAATATATCGTCATGTAAAAGCATTCCCAAATGAATGGATACGGATTTCTAAGAATAATTTCAGAGGTTATAAAGATCTGTATGTTGCCCGTTTAAATTATATGTCTTTACTTTTCAATTTCACACTATTTATGATTCATTCCTAATATTTACAAACTGCTTTGTTATTTCCATTATAATGTACTAAGACAATGAAATATGCATAATAACACTTTCACAATCAAAGAAAAAAAGTTTTTCAAACTTCACGTTGATAATTGAATTTTGAACAGATGTGAACATGGGAAAGGCACAGAATGTATCTACACAATATATTATTCAATGATACATTCTCAAGTAATCCTTTGAGAATTTTCTGCTTTCTAGCAGCTGTGTCAATAATACTTGAGATTTCCTTAGTAAATAGTGGCTACGCTTTGCGCTTGCAACGCAAAACAATAAATGTATGAATGATTCTTAGATGAATTTCCTTTGAGCAAATATTTTTAGAACAGTTTTAATGTTTGTGAGCTTCGTTTATTCTATATTTATTTAATGTTTTTAATCTCTTGATTGTTTAAATTACATATGCATCATAATACTGTAGAATTTATTAGTAGTGTAAAGTATTCTATTAAAACTGTAGTAATACAACTAAAAATTAATTTCTGTTGAGTTTCTTCACATTTTGAGTTTAATTTGCAATAAATTAACAAAACAAAAATAATTTTGTTGTTGTTAAAACTCTGATTTAATGTGTTGTCAATGGAAGAAACAAATATTGTTTTCATGATGTAAAAAATGTAATTAAGAAATTTAAAGCAGAAAAAGTAACTTTAATACTGGGTTGAAGTTTTACAATTACACTATCTGTGTCATCTTATTATTAATATTATTAAATTCACAACTTACAAATTATATGGAAATAATTGCTTATTAGAAATTTTAATACTCTAGGTGATAATAATAAAGGATACTTCTCAAGAATGTTATTTGAAATAGCAAAGCTTCAATCATGATTTCCTTCCTTGAATATAAAGAGTAATTTTGTAATTAAATAAGTTCTCCAAACAAGCAATTTTACAATGGTGACCATCAGGGAATTTGTGACCAGATCATCTGCATTTTTTATCAGAAATTTCTTCTGCTAGGCGGAAACCTTTTCGTTTTCAAATATTTTCAACTTGTCTTGTTCATTCTCAACATCTTCGCAAAATCTTATCGATCTTTGATTGAAGTTTATCTTCATCGATGCAAATTTAAAATTATATCGTTATCACCACTCAGCTGGGCGAATCTTTTAATTTACAACTTCTTCCTCTGTATGGCCTTATTAAATCTATCTCTAAATATAAAATATCTAATCTCATTCCAGAATTTTGACAACAGAAATTTTGCATATAACTGCACCTAATTAACTTTCAATTACTCTATTTCATTGTTTTATTTTTAATGCTCATTTTATATTCATCTTTGTAAATTATTTACATTTTATTTCAAATACAAACAAAATTTCGTTTTACACTTTGTTTCATTTAGTTTACTCTGTACTGTTACTTTGCTTAATATCACTACTAAGAACTAAATAATTATTTCATAATTTACAATAGAAATGTGTGAGTTTAAATATTTATCTTATTATAATGCTGTTAATGCTTTTTATATTCAAACTTCATGAATATGAATACCTAATTACACATCATTTGTATGAAATAATTCATTTAATTGAAAGACTATATACATCATGAGTATTATTATTAATAACTATTGCAAAAATATAATTGCAATTATCGCGTAATTGAAAAAAATAATTATCATAAGTCTTGATACAATTAACTTTTAAAATTAAAGCTTTAAATTAAACTGTAACTTAAATATAATAATACTTATAAATGCAACAGAATTAGTTAAGAAACAATCCTATAATGATGCAAGATTAGCACACCAGTAGAAATTATATAATTTTTTAACAATGTGTTATTTTATGACGTTCTTCTGATGGTATGGATGCACCTATATATGTAATACATTAATCTAATAAATTCACCTAGAAAGATCTAACCTATATTTTCAAATATATGGTTCTTCCAAATAATGTATCTCCATTTTCTAGGACATTATGACATTTTGCTTTTAGATAATTGTTTGAAAGATTATCAGACGGGTGAGAATAATTTGACTTAGAAGATATTAACGATTTGACGGAATTAGTATGCATAAAGCTAATTAATGTTAAAAATTACTGGAGAAGGTTTACGATTTTAAACTATTTTAATCTTTTTCAGTTTTTTTTTCTTTCTAATGCAGCTGGCAAACACAGACAGCTTGTATCTTTTTCAGTTCATAAATGCCAAATAGCATGTTTAAAATTTAATTCTAAATCAGTTTGACACAACATACATTTAACAGAATCTGTCTATATTAGTAAATAAATAAATTGTAATTACGTTATCTGTTTTGTGTGTCATTTTAAGAAATGAACTTCGTGTGTAAGTACAACATAAATATTGTATATTGTGTTTAGCAACGTGATGCTGTCCATATTGAGTTGCAAAAGATAATATATATCTTACAAAAACCTTTTCTAAAATCACCTACAAATTCTCTCATAGATAGTTCATATGCATGTATTAGTTATCATGGTATTTAAATTCCAACATTTTTTAAATAAGATATTATACTATTACTTAATATGTAAAGAAACAAAAATTTTAAATTATTATTACATTATGAAATCCTTAAAAATAAAATAAAATTGTATATAAATAAAATTGTATAAAATAAAATATATTGTTTCAATCCTATATAGCCAGCTTCGAGAATGGATAGAAGAAATTAAACATGCAACCATAGATGAATACAGAAAAGAATACTATTTTTTTTTCTTCTAAGAATTTTATATATCATCAAGAACAAATATATTATTTATTCTTTTAAGGATAAGAATTAAATGTTAAAAAACAATACAAAGAATCACAGCTGCTTTGCTATGATTAGCATTAATGTGTGTCACTACCTAAATATCTGCATTTGTCTCCGTCTAAGACATCGTTTATCGTTTTTTCATCGTATATAGTCTCATAAATTTGCTTACATATTTGTTTTATACATATGCTATCAGAACGCTTTCTAATGCATGCGCAATAATGCAATGTTTACAATGGGTGTACGCGCTAAGAAAAACAAAATATCGCATTCGATGATGCAATATGCAAAAACTCTCTAATATCTACCGTTCATCTATACCGTATATATATCAATACTTTACATAATAATATATCTGTAAATTGCTAACAAATAATGTTTTGTGTAATTGTTATAACCATATATTTTGCAGATATATTAATAAAACATACTAATTTTGCGTGAATATTGAAAGAAGAATATTTATTCGAAATAAATTATTTTAGAATGGTATGGAACACGTTTATAACATACAGGGACACTGAAATGTTATAAACAAATTTGATGTTTTGATTCGTTAACCAACGACAAAGTCGAACTTATAATGCCTTTTTTTCGAGGTAAAAACTATATTAAATATGTCTGTATTATGTATATATTAGGAGCCCATTTCCTATATTAGAGTCATCAAACCGTGGGTGGCAATTTTTAACCTCAATTTTATCAAGCATAATAAAAAAAAGCAATAAATATTTGACTAAATACTGATTATGTACTAAGATGTATGAAAATTTCAAAACCAATTTTTAGTTGCATTGCTGGTGTTACGCCATTTTAGTTCCCATTTGCCGCTATATTTTTCAAATCATGCTTTCCACTGCAATACCTTTTATAAAAGTGCCTTTTTCAATTTAAGATTTAGATACAGATCAGTTTCTTTCTCAAACGCCATTTCCAGAATATGCTTTTTATTTCGAATCGAGAATCTAAATTATAAAAACGAATTCGACGTCGTTTACGGTTCAGGTGATTCGTTCGTCTCACTCCATGCATAGTGCAGAGATTGAACCGTAATGTGCAATGATATGGAAAATTTTTCAATTGTTGCAGGAAAATTGCTCAAAGAACGAACTCTTTATCTGATATCTGCATTTCTGTTTTACTCCCTGCGTGTTCCTATCTTTTGTGAGAAAGACCATTTTGGAAGTTCCTAGAAAAAAAATATTTACTAGGGTGGCAAATAGGTATAAAAGCAATTTGCTGGAACGCATGTAGTTTTGAACAGGTTTTAGTGAAAGGTATATTGAAACTGAAATTGCAGAAAGTGTTTCTAGATATTAAAATGTATTTTGCATCGAAAATGCAACAAAAAGAGAACGAGGGAAATGGATAGTTTAAGGAATAGATATTTCTGAATTACGAAATAGCATCGCTAGAAAGATGTGTATCATTTTCTTATGGCAGAACCTCTTATAAAGATATTGCAAAAACTTGTAGAATGTACCAATAAATTGAATTCCGTATACGATTTTCCTTCTTTTTTATATAACAATTTTTAAAAAGAGAATCAAGTTATTCAATACATTTGGTTCCCTTTAACGTATAATCAAGTAATAATTTGTTCTTATATATATTTAAAAACTTACAATTATTTTACAAGACTTTAAAGCCATGTAAAAAATTAAATTTTTAAATCAATACAATATTTATAATTTACTAAATAAAATTTATTAAAGTAAATAGAGAAATATTGAACCTAAAAATACATTTGCTCAAAAATATTTTGTAACTGCAATAAAACAATGTGTCAAAAATAATATTAGCCATGATGACGAAATTGCACATAGGTGCACCAACACCTTCGTAAGAATGTCATAAACGAACATATAATTTTTAAATTAAGCAGTTTCTACTGGTGTGTTAATCCTGAATAATTATAGGACGGTTTCTTAACTAATTGCTTCGCATTTATAAATATCATTAAATTTAATTTAACTTTCAAATTTAAAGCTTTAATTAAAACTCTAAATATATCAATGCTTATTACAATTATTTTGTTATTTACATGATGATTGCAATTTTGTAATAGTCATTCAGTAATATTTTTGATGTATAACCTTTCAATTAAGTTTGACATGCTTTAAACTTTATGCATATGAATACTTAATATATTCATATGCATAAGTTTGCATAACATAAAGACCTTTGAGATCATTATACTAAGATAAATATTTATATGCATTCCTTTCGACTGTAGTCTATAAAATAATTATTTAGTTCTTAGTAAGGGTATTTATAATATAAAGAAATGTATTGTATATTAAATGAAACAAAGTATAAAATGAAATAACTTTGTATTGAAATACAATGGAAATAATTTAAAAAAAAATAAATATAAAATGAGCATTATATAAAGCATGATATATATGAGAATTATATAAATTAAAAATAAACCTGTGAAATAGAGTAATTAAAAGTTATTTAGGAGCAGCTGTTTATAAGATTTCTGATATCGAATTTCTGTAGTGAGATTAAATATTTTCCAATAAAGCCATACAGACGAAGAAGTTGTAAATTAAAAAAAAAATACTTACAGCTGAGGGGTGATAAAGAATATTTTCTTTAGGTTTCAATCGATGAAAATGTGCATATATAACAGTCGTGAAGACTAATTCATTAAATTTGCTTCAACAATTTTATATATGGATTGCTAGAGTGATATAAAAAGGTGCTTTATTATGATTTTTGCATGGTACCTTTTTCTCAAATTGTTTGAATGGCATAAATAATTTAAGTTTCGAATATTTATTGGATAGCTAACTTATAATAATTAACAAAAAAACTAGAAAGGAAACTATGGCTATTTTGGTGACCTTCTCTACAATCTGCGGCTTTTTGAATATTGCATTGTTTTTCTAACCAAAGGTGCTTGTATCAAGTCGACAAGCAATGTTGAACCAGGGAAAAGCAATGTTAAATAGGTAAAATTACACAAATAAATTATACATTGTTATGGTGTATAAGTAATTGAAACTATCAAGAGTTTAAAAGCATTAAGTAAATACGAGATAAACGAAGCTCACAAACATTAAAGCTCTTCTAAAAATATCTGCTCAAACGAAATTCAGCTAAGAATCATTCATACATTTATTGTTTTGCGTTGCAAGCACAAAGCATAGCCACTATTTACTAAGGAAATCTCAAGTAATATTGACACAGCTGCTAGAAAGCAGGAAATTCTCAAAGGATTACCTGAGAATGTATCATTAAATAATATATTCTGTGCCATTCTCATGTTCATATCTGTTCAAAATCCAATTGTAAACATACAGTTTCCAAAACTTGTTTCTTTGATTGTTAACGTGTTATTTTACACACTTTATTATCATAGTATATTATAACGGAAATAACACTGTAGTGTGTTATTAGAAATGAATGAGTATTAGGAATGAATCATAAACAGTGATAAATTGAAAAGAGAAAACGTATAAATAACAGGCGACATACAGATCTTCATAACCTCTGAAATTATTCATAGAAATCCGTATCCATTCATTTGGGAATGCTTTTACATGACGATATAATGAGCTTTATCTTGAATATTTTCCCAAGGGGTTCATTCATCGACATATCTTTATAGATGACTCTCAATCAGGGATCTTTATATTCAAGGAAGGTAAAATTTATTGAAGCTCTGCTATTTCAATAAACACTCTTAAGAAGTATCATTTATTATCATCATCTAGAGTATTTAAATTTCTTATAAGCAATTGTTTTCATCTAATTTGTTAGGTATGGATATTATATTCCCTAGTCATGCATGTATATTTGGTATTTACAAATTCTGAAACACATTATTGCTCCACAATTATGAAAAGATATTAATCTAGTGTCTTACATTACATTTTGTTAAAATTTGGGTGTTCAAAAGGAAATTAGAACTGATGTTGCAGATTTCCATAGAGTTCCAAAATCATATAATCTATTTTTCGTTTTTGGGGAACTCTATTAGAATGTTAACTTTCTGATTAGATTTAGATCTTTCGAATTGTATAAGGATCAATATGACGTCAAATAAATTTATATCATGTTTTTTCGATTATTTTTTCTTTTGTTGAAAATTATTTATTATTCGTGATTTTCTATTTTTAAGCAATAAATAAAAAAAAAAAAAATTAAATTTTATCTTGTCTTACAGAAGTTACGATACAGATTTTCTCGTAAGAGATATTGAATGTTAAAATGATTTACTTTATGTAATATTTAACATTATTGTATTAAATATCATATCGTATTGAATATTTGATGATTCAATGGAGATGTAATGAGATTAATACAAAATTTTTACAATTTTTAGAGGCAAAATCTTTACGATCTTTTAGATGAGAAAATTTTGCTTAAATTTCTCCTTGCAATCAAAATATGAATAAAATATTCTAGTGAACAGACTTTAAAACATAAGAAACTAGTTCAAAAATTCTTGCTTCTGCTTTCCTTAAAGGAAAAATTAGGAAGTTTGTAAAAATTATTTTTTTTCAAAATTGCATTCAAAAGGAATTATTTCGAAACATAAACCACTAGATTTGTTGTAATAAAAATTAAATATATTTTTTTATTTCTATGGATTGCATTTGGATCTCAACATGAATTAAATGATTTGATTGGTAACATGATACTGATAAGATTTTAGCTGATTTGGTATGATGATTTAATTTACATTATAACAGATAAAATAATATTTTTTATAAGTACATTCTACTTTCTTTGTAATAAATAACTATATTTTAGTATGTAATTTATTAAAATATATAACTAGGACATAATTATTGAAATGCATCAACCTTGTAATATAATAAAATTGGCCTAGAACAGTGGTTCTCAAATAGTCTCCTCGTAGTATTCCAAACACATGCCCAGATATAAAAATAAATATAGTTCTGCTTCTCCTCAGTTTTCCCATTCAAAGACAATTTTAACAAGAAACTAAACTTTCTGGTTGTTATTTTGTTTCTTTTATTCACATAGAAAGTGACAAGTAGTTATAATACGCAAAGCAAGTTTTCAAGAAACTATGAGCGGTAACTTCCATGGTTGGTTATTAGGAACGCCAGCATCTATTTGATTCTCAATATTAAAAAATATATATATTGCAGCCTCTGAGACTCTGCTGTCTTTGATCAGTAGTGTATGGAGCTGACCATATGGATATAAAACTATGAGGCATTAATAGAGGATGCTTATTTTTCAGAAATTTGTATATTTTGCTCCTACAATTATTTATACATTTTTAAATGCACCTCGATTTCAAAAGTTTGAGAACAACTGGCCTGAAGTATTTCTATAATTAATTACTTAGGAACAATAATTAAATTGTAAAACAATTTAATACAGAAAACGATTTAATTTAGTTTTTAAATTAAAAGCTAATGAAACCTATTTAAAATAAAAATACCTAATAAATTAAGAGTGAGACTCAATTATTAATTTTATGTCTGACTTTATTTTCTAAGTCCCACATATTTCCTCTAATACAAATTGGAATTCACTATTACATTATTCTCTCTTAAAACTATTTAAAATTGCAACATGAGAATTCGATTTAGATTCCTTTACGTTGTACAGTTAACTAGAATGTGGCCATTAGTAATTAAACGCAAAGTAAAATATTGCATTTTCGTCTTTGGTGCAACCATTGCTGGACGGAGCAACCATTAGAATAAATAATAAGGACACATCTGCTACTGGGATTATCGGATGATTGCCTCTTTCCTTTTTATCAAGAAGAATGAGTGGGGACATTCTTGAAATGATGTTCCAGTTAAGAAGAAGAGCTACAGCTGCAATGTAACTACTGATGCATATATGTCTGAACGAATTATTTAGTTGGCTACTATAAAAGAAAGTAGCTATAAGGGTCTTAGAATGGTACAATTAGCCATGGAGTTTTAAGGTAAGAAGTTAGCAGCTTGTAGATACTTGCAAAAAGTCATCAAGCAATATCAAAATCATTATAAGAATTCCATGATAAAAAACGTAGCTGCTTAGTTGAAAAAAAAGTATTTTTATCATATAAAGGTTTTCAGCAAAGCCTTTTTTTATGTGCTAATTTTTATGACAATGAATGTATTTTTAAATACATGAAATAAAATCAGTGTAAAATTAGTTGCATTACAAACAATTAAAAAATATGTTTATTAAAAACATACAAATAAAGTACATGATGATGAGCATTTTGTTATTTAAATACAGACTATTGTATATTACCTTCAATAAATATGTTACATAATACAAGACACTTTATTATTTTTATTTTATTAGCAATAAATAATAAGAAATATTTAATATATTGCATTATTTCATTCGAAAAATGGTATATTTAATTATGGGCTTGTTAAAGTTGTTGCTTTATGCAAGCTCATGGCCCTTGTTTATCAAATCCACTGATCCATGCAGTTTGTTGGATTCCTTATAACCAGTGAATTAATTGAATATAGTTATATAAATGAATTTTTAAATCCAAATTTTTAACAAAAACAAAAACAAATTAAAACATAAAACGTCATTTCTTGGTACTTTATTTTTTGACCAAAGAAATTCTTCTGTATAGTCATAAATTTATAAAAAATGCAGATTCTTCTAGATAACAGACATAATTTCTTTTTTTTGTTTGTTAATATACATAAATATCTAGATAAAATACAAAAATAAATAACTAGATATACGTTATTTTAAGCTAGTTTAAATGTTATTTTAAGGAAGTGTTTCATTTTTCACAGTTGAAATAACTGAAATGTTCGCGAAAGGTATTTGTAAAAAAATCAGTTTTTTACAGTGATAAAATATATTTAACTAATTAATCTTTGGAATTAATTTGATACTATTGCAGTATTCGACTGAAACAATAAATTTATTTCTACATAAAATATATTTTTTATATGATAGAAATGTTATATATGATAGCATATGATAGAATATCTATGATATATATGATAGCTTAGATAGAATATATATAGTTTTTTTATATGATAGCTTATGATAGAAATGTTAAAATCATTTTTAAAAGTCCCATTGTTCAATAATAAATTTGAAAATATTTTTATTTAAAATAATAAAATTCCAAATCATAATAATTTATAAAACAAATTATAATATTAAATTTTCAAATTATTGAAAAAGAAATTAAATCCCATTGTTATTTAAATATTCTAAGGTAAACTTTCATCTATTCATAAAAGTAATTGTTTAAATAATGCTATTCTTATAATTATTATGAATAAAACGTTTTACTTCAAAAGATTTGTCACACATTTAAAATTAAAATGCGTTATTCAAATTTCATTTCAGAAAAACGCATTGAATTGATATTAATATTAATAAATTAACTTAACAATTTCAAAATTGATTGATGAGAATATTCAGTGCTTAAATGTATATAACAAAATAGATTCTAAAATATTAAATATTGAATATGTAAATTATACAAAAGCATTATTTAAAATTCATTTTAAGTTTACTTCAAAAAGAAATATTAAACCACATTGTATGCGGTAATTTTATATTTATTCATTTGGAAAGAGAATAATAAATTAGTTAAACATATGCTGAAATTATATGAATATACTGGCTCCATGGGAAATATAGCAAAACTAAATATAAAAATGATTTTATAAACCATAGTTTTGCACATATTTAGAATAACAATAAAGATTAATAATATTAAAATTTATTTTCTTATTAAGTAATAAATTATAAATGAAATGCTAATACTTGATTTGAAACTTAATATTCAATATCAAAATATTTTCTTAAGGGATCCGTGAATCTTTTGAATCTCACAGCATTTGAAAATTCTTTAAAAAAGTATTGTTATCCCATTTTAATTATTTTTAATTTATAAAAAGCAGGCTATCAATTATGAATTATGCATAACTTTTGCAGCTGTAACATGAACAAGGCGCTAAACTAATTTTTCAGTCAGTGTAAGCAATCAATAAATGCACGTTCTTTAATTAAGTTAATTTAAAGTTTGTCACAAAGTCAGGAATTATGCACATTGAAACTTAAAATAATTTTCTGGTTTCAAATTTTAATAAAGGATCGAAATATTTTTTTAACATATAATATGAGGTGTAACGTTGCCATGGATTCTCAGAACAAATGATTTTAAAGGCATTGAATATAGTAATGCATTTTAAATGCATTTAATAATATATTTTACAAAAAAAAAATATCAAACCTTCTGAAAGAAATTTAACTGATCTGGTTGCACTGATAATTTTACTAATCAGGTTAATGATAAAAATTTCATTCAAAAGAATATTTAAAAAAATATCAATATCATACCGTAAATCTATATGTAGACTGAAGTTAAATTATATTTGATGCAATAATGTTAAATGGTTAATTAATATAAAAATATTCAGTCTGTCTCCACGTTTTCATTCGATGCAAGGTTGAGCAAGCTGATACAATTACTTGCATAAAAAATCCTAATTTTGGAATTTAGGTTCTTCATGTATAAGCATGATTCTCAATTAGCTATACCTTTGAATTGATTCAATGGTAAAAATTGATCAACATCGAATTGATCATTCATCAATTTGAACGAAGCCCCTACTATCATTCAAATTGATAATTCGTTTCTATCTCCACTGATATTTTACGTATTAATATCACTGTGTTGATCTTTATAATGCAATCATCAATGTTTCATATCATAAATAATACACTTATGCAAAATAAGAAACAAACTTATTTTGAATTTTTTGTGTTTGATTTGTGAAGCATGTTTTGATTATTATTTGGATGAAATTTTAATTAAATTTCAATGGATAGAAATTTCACAATGACAATGTTTCTAATTAGTTTTTATGTTTTTTACATCTTATAAATTTCAACAAATTTTAGTCAGTAATTTAAAATCTTACTATTTTAATGTAAAAATTTTAATAATTTCAAATCTATTTTTGAATATCTTTATTAAGACATTAATAATTAATTCAAAATTTATTGAAAAAATAAAAGAATACTTGGGAAAGAATATTTATATTACCAGATATGTTATTATGAATACTTTGACAGTAATTTAAAAGTTTGGAATATAATAACTTATTTTAACTACGAAAATCTTTTGATTAATTAGAGAATGATTAATTCCAGTAAGAATAACCTTTTTTGTTATTGAAGTAGAGAATAAGAAAAATTATTTTTCATTTGATTTAGGCGAAGTTATTTTTGAAAAATATTTGCATTATCTGTTGAAGATCTGTGAAATATATTTTTTAATTTGAAAAATAAATTAATTTTTAAGTTTTTAAATTTATTTAAACAAATAATTAATTTTGAAATTTTCAATGCATCCTTTAATATATTCCAGTTGTTGAAAATAAAAGACTTTTTCAGACAGCTTCAAACATCTGGTACATAACCAGATGGGTGGCTGACGGTCATGAGCATAATTGAATGCTTGCACATGTTCAAACTTATGGCCTCTTTCCAGGACTTCTAGCCAGAAAAAATTATTTATTCCAATTATCCAATATTTCCAATTATTTTTATTAAATATTTAGCATTTCGAAGAGTCGAAGCTTTTCTTATCAAGGGGTCAGTTTAATTACCGTGCCTAAATTTGATGATTTATTAAATATTTATAGAAGCTCACATAAACGATGTAATCTGCGAGATGGCAAAGTATAAAAGAAGATTGATTTTTAAATTGTAATTTATCTATTTTTTAGAAAATATTTTTTTTATTTTTTTCAGCACTTCTTTGTATAAATGTTTTCTTTTAAATGTATTTAAACAAAATTAGTGCGATATAAAAAAATAATAATAATAAAATAATTAATATACGAAATGTCGACTTCGTATCTCTTTCCTATTTTGTTGAACCCAACCCCCAGATAAACTCCTAGCTGTATGCCTGCCTAATATAAGATGCATATATTATTTTTATTCAAAATGTTAATATCATTATTGGTAAAGAGTTTCATTTAATAAACTATAACTTTTCTTTCAAAATATATATTTAAAATTTTTAATAAAGTGGTTATTTACAACATTAATTTTTTCCATCAATAATTTTATATTAAAAAAGTGTACTTTCAAAGTAATTCTTTGTTGATACTTCAATGCTGAAAAATGTCATTAAATATATAATGCCTTAGGAGTTATTTAATACATTAAAAGAAGATGTTTTTATTAATTCCTGATGGAGAAGTGTTGTGATTCTTTTTAAGTGCTTCAGCCTATTGTATCAGTTTAATTAATAAAAAACAATACCAAACTGAAGAAGGCCATTGCAATTTTTTTATCACTAATGCTTAATTTCCCATGGATGCTTTAGTTAATTTACAGAATCGCACTTAATAGCTATGCTATTCATCATTACTTTTTTTCTCTAAAATAAATGAAAATACTTCTTTAATGATCATTAGAATGTAAAATTATTTTTATTTTTAAATAACTGTTTTCTTTGTTGGTCTTAAAATTATTATTTGAAAAGGTATGAACCAAAGAGTTTTTAAATAAAATTGATTCATAAATACAGATGATGATATTAAAAAAGATATTGAAATTAATTGATTTTTTTAATAGTTACAACAATGGCCAAGTTAACAGCAAATCGAAATACATTTTAGCATAGTAATGCAATTTCTTATAAAGTTAAATGAATAATTCCCTTACTTTTTAATGTGTTATTTTGAAAGGGAATATTTTTGAAATGAAATCTTTCAAATATCTATTTTTTGAAAAGTTAATTTCCCTCGTGCCTTTTAATATTATATTCTTAAGAAATAAAGAAAATTTTAAATGATTAAATTTATTTTAGAATTTTCTTAACACATTTTATTTAGAAAAAAATAGCATTTTGAAGTCCATGAAATAGCAAAAATAAGATTTATAATAGCATTTTATTTAGAAAAACGTGTTTTCTTTGCAGTCGTAATGAATTTAAAAAGCTAATTTATATCATAAAATGCTTTAAATTTTCATTCATAAGCATACTTTTTAATCATTCTTGCACAAATTTGGATTAAAATAATTCATCACTTCAGGACTTACTTTTGAATGTATTTATTGAAAAAAAAATCTTTATGAATGTAATTAAAATGCAATTTGCATTATATATATATATATATATATATATATATATATATATATATATATATATAATGTTTAAATAATTAGTTAGGTAATAATTAAATAATATTAATGATAAAATTTATTTTTCAGTCACTTTTTGTCATTAATACATTTTCGTTAAAAAAAATAGCCTTTTTATGTTTTTCTTCCAGCTATAAAGAACTTGAAAAACTAATTTTGATCATGAAATACTTTAAACTTTCATTTATAAGTATACTTTATAATCAATTTTTGCACTAATTTACAATAAAATAATTCATTAACTAATTATGAATTCATGTATTGAACTAAAACCTTTGTGAAAAAATAATTCAAATGCAATTTTATATATATGAAAGAATCAATAATAATTATAAATTGAAACTTAATATAATAAATATAAATTTGTTATTGAATTTATATTTTAATTTAGCACATTCAGGATTCTCGCTTTTTAACAATTTAGAAATTTAATTAAAACTTATTTAATTGAAATTCATGTTATCAAAAAATTCCAATAATAAACATATTAGTTTCTGTAGGACTTTAAATAAAAAAAAAAAAAAAAAAAAACATAAGAACAATTTTTACAGGAAAAAAATAAATAATGTGTATAACATATAATATTTCATAAACAAGATATTACTTTTACATTGTTTCACATCAGATTGCATTTAAGAACTGAAAGCAGATTAAATGTAAAATAGGAATAAACCACTGACATAAAAATATATATTTTAATCATCACAAATTTAAAAAAAAATCATTATTTCTTGTAATAACATATTGGGAATAATTGGAATCAGAGAAAATCAATCTCAATCAATTTGAAAAACAATTGTAAACAGAAAATGTAATATTTAAAACAGAATTCCAGTGCTGTGCTGATTAGTTTTGTATTTGCATGAAAATCAGTAAAAATACAAATTGTTTCTTAAAAGCATGAAGTAATTACGTTCTCAACAAACTCTTTTTTAATTATAGTTTTATAATTATTTCATGACTTTTTGCAAATGTATTACGTAAACTCTAGAAATATTTATATCCCTTCAATAACACGTTTAAATTAACGGGATTTACAAAATTGCCATGTAAGACTAATCAGAAAATAAAATTACACCTAATCAGAAATGTTTCATAATTAAAGATGATACTTTACACTCATATCTTTACTTATTAATACTGAAAAGCAACACATATTAATAAATGTGTTCCTGTTTCAAAACAATATCTAGTTGATTTTCAGAAAATTTGTTGTGCTGAAAAACATATTTTATTGAAAACAAGTTGATTGAAACATGTTTTTTATTAAGGTAACAAATCTAATATTTTATTCACAACAGAAAACCAAACAAATGATCATTTCTAAAGAAAGCAGTACCACTTATAATCAGTCAGATGTAATTAGTTGCAAGCACTGGTAATTAATTTCAAGAACACTCGTAATGAATCTTAATGAAAACGAAGAAGGTTTAATTAAATTTGTCTGTTTGTGTGCCCAAACAGCAACTTGTTGCAAAAGCATGAGTTGCTACTCTCGAGTTTAACTGTAAAATAACACCGTGATAAAGCAAACAGAAAAGACTTTTTAAACGCAGAAAATGAGAAACGGGTTTCATAATAAACAATCTGGAAAGCTGCAATCATGTTTTAGCATCTTAATTAATCCTACGGAGTTTTCGAATTGTTTTTCTTCATTACAGTAATTTACTTAGAGGAATTGTAGAAGTATTGACGGTACAGATGTACATATTTAAAAAACAATTAGTTCTAATATAATTGTAAATATTTCTGTTGATTTTCAGATATCAGGAGATATTTAAATTATTCCTAGGAAATTTTTATTTATGTAAGTAATTCTTGATTGGAACATTAACGTAAAAATAAGAAATTTATGTTGTACTATGAAACCTGAAGTTTGCTTTAATGAATAGGAAAACAAGACTTATAGAAAGGGCGTTAGTTATCAGACAAGGACAGCAGTTTTCCTAAACCGATAAATGACGCTGAAATTAAATCTTCAGTTATAAGAATGGTAACAATAAATTCACACGTCGGAAAGTCTTTTCACTGAATTGAGATAGTGAAATCTAAATATCGGAATACAACCTCTATATAATTATACCTGGTGGTATTTGTTCAAAATTGTAGGGACAAAATGGGTGTGAAATTGTAGCAGGATCTTTGTTGGGGCAAAACTTGGCAAACTGAGTTCGCAACATTTTTAGAAATTTGCAACATTGAATTTGACAATTTCAACTTTTGAATTTGACAATTTCAACTTTGAATTTGACAATTTAAACTTTTGAATTTGTAGTATTTCGAGTCACACTACTTAAAGTAAAATAACTGGAAAACAAATTGCTTTTTAAGGTTTTTTAAAGGCTTGGTGTTATTATATATTGCCTGAGTTATTGCCACTACTGACAAAAAGGCAGAATTCATGATTTTAATGTAACAATAAAAATGCATAAAAATAAACATATTTTAGTTTTCCTTAGCACAGAGTAAATTGAATTCATACTTAAAATTTATGTACTAGTATATATAAGAAAATGACAGAATATGGGTTGAATATTGACTGGAAATTTGAAACAGATCAAAAGTCAGAACATGTTCATTTGTTACAATATTAAAGAGATACAAAATTACTTAAAACTGTTTATGAATAATTTAAACCCATTTCTTGCTCAGATAAATGATTTCAATTAATTTTCATTAGTTAAACATTATATTTAAATAATGATTTCCATTTCAAAAGGATTTTTTTTAAATACGAGCGTATTTAGTAAATTTACATATTATAAACTAATTAATTAATTAATAATGCCAAAATAAATTATTATTTTAATCATATCGATTATTTTATGATATTTTAAAAACTTTTTTTCTGTAAAAACAATTAATAAAACAAAAACTACTAAACCATTTTAAACTCTTTATATCTGAAAAAATAATATTATTTAATCTCTCTTAATGAAGCATGAATATATCTGTAATTATTTTCTTTTCAAAGGGATTTTTTTTAAATACGAGAATAAAAAGGTGAAAAAAATTAATATTATAAAATAATTAATTAATAATCAAGTATATTAATTTTTTTAAATGAATTTAAAAATTGCACAATTTTCATAATCCTGGTTTTCACTATTGACAAATTGTTTATTGTTGAAAATATATTTGAACGAGTGTATTTTGGATTCATTAATTCTCTATTTATTTTAATACACTCTATTTTATAAATTATATATACTGCAGTGATTAAAAAAGTACATTTTTTACAATATTTTTAACACTGATATAATAATTATAATTTTTCTAATCTATATAATACATTATACTTTAAATAAAAGCATATGTATTAAATACCTTGATTTTTTTATAATAATTGTATTGTAAATAAGAAGGAAAATCGTTCTACAGAATTCAATTTATTGGTGCATTCTACATCCATTTTTTGCAATATCTTCATAAGAGTTTCTGCCTTAAGAAAATGACTCTCACATCTTTCTAGAGATTCTATTTCGTAATACAGATGTATCTATTCCTTAAACTACCCATTTCCCTCATTCTCTTTTTGTTGTACAGAAGATGCAAAATACATTTTAATATCCAGAAACACTTTCTACAATTTCAATTTTAATATGCCTTTCACTAAAAGCTGTTCAAAACTACATGCATTCCAGAAAATTGCTTTTATACCCATTTGCCACCCTAATAAATATGTTCTTTTTTTTTCAGGTAACTTCCTAAACGGGCGTTCTCACAAAAGATATGAACATACAGAGAATAAAACTGAAACGCAGATATCAGATAAGGAGTTCGTTCTTTGAACAATTTTCCTGCTACAATTGAAAAATTTTCCATATCATTGCACATTACGGTTCAATCTCTGCACTAATGCATGGAGTTAATCACCTGAACCGTAAACGACATCGAATTCGTTTTTATAATTTAGATTCTGGATTCGAAATAAAAAGCATATTCTGAAAATGGCTTTTGCGAAAGAAACTTATCTGTATCTAAATCTTAAATTGAAAAGGCATTTTTATAAAAGGTATTGCAGCAGAAAGATTGATTGAAAAAATAGAACGTGAATTAAAATGGTGTAACAAAAGACATGCAACTGAAATTTGGATTTGATATTTTGAAATATTATGTATTCGTTTTCGTACATATTATTTCAATATATTTCAGTATATAATCAATCAATAATAAGTTAAATAATTATTGTGTTATTCAATGATGCTTATTAAAATTGGGACCCTATATTGGAATTAGACTTTAATATGCCATTTTACCTCGAAAAAAAGACATTAAAACATCGATAATGTTGTTGATTAATTAAGAGGAATCAAAAAATCTTGAAGTTATAAAATTTGAAGTAGAATGCTCTGGCATGTTATAAATATGCGTCATGTTTTCCTAAAATAATTTACCTAGAACGAATATCCTTCGTACAATAGTCACAAAAAATAAAATGTTTCATAAAATTATTTGCTGAATGGATGTTGAATAATCAATCAAAATAATATAATTTGGTAGCAATGTAGAGAAGTATCATTATCTCTCTCTCTCTCTCTCTCTCTCTGTATATATATATATATATATATATATATACACTGAAGTGACAAAAGTCATGGGATACCTCTTAATATCGTGTCGGCCCTCCTTTCGCCCGGCGAAGTGCAGCAATTCGACGTGGCATGGACTCAACAAGTCTTTGGAAGTCTTCTGCAGGAATATTGAGCCATGCTGTCTCGATAGACGTCCATAATTGTGAAAGCGTTGATGGTGCAGGATTTTGGGCACGAACAGACCTCTCGATGATGTCCCATAAATGCTCGATGGGATTCATGTCGGGCGATCTAGGTGGCCAGATCATTCGTTGGAATTGTCCAGAATGTTCTTCAAACCAATCGCGAACAGTTGTGGCCCGGTGACATGGCGCATTGTCATCCATAAAATCCCATCGTTGTTTGGGTACATGAAGTCCATGAATGGCTGCAAGTGATCTCCAAGTAGCTGAACATAAGCATTTCCAGTCAATGTTCGGTCCAGTCGCACCAAACCTAGTCCATGCCATGAAAAAACAGCCCACACCATTACGCAGCCACCACCAGCTTGAACAGTGCCTTTGACAGTTTGGGTCCATGACTTCGTGGGGTCTGCGCCACACTCGAACCCTACCATCAGCTCTTACCAACTGAAATCGTGACTCATCGGACCATGCCACGGTTTTCCATTCATCTAGGGACCAACCGATATGCTCACGTGCCCAAGAATCGCTGCAAGCGATGTCGTTCTGTCACGGTATTCTGCTGGAATAGCCCAAGAAAGCCAAATTTCTCCGCACAGTTCTAACAGACAAGTCCCTTGTACGTCCCACATTGATTTCTGCGGTTATTTGACGCAGTGTTGCTTGTCTGTTAGAATTTTCGACTCTTTGGAGACGTCGCCGGTCTCGGTCGTTAAGTGCAGGCGGTCAACCACTGCGCTGTCCATGGTGGGATGTTATGCTTGAAATTTCATACTCTCGGCACACTCTTGACACAGTGGACCTGGGAATGTTGAATTCCCTAACGATTTCCGAAATGGCATGACCCATGCGTCTAGCTCCGACTAACATTCCGCGTTCAAAGTCTGTTAATTCCCGTCGTGTGGTCATCATCACGTCAAAACCTCTTCACATGAATAATTTGAACAGAAATTAAAGCTCTGCGAAAGCACTGCACATTTATACCTGTTCTACGCGATACTACTGCCATCTGAAAATTTGCATATTGCTATCCCATGACTTTTGTCACTTCAGTGTATATATGGTATAGATAAATAGTAGATTTTAGAAAGTTTTTGCATACTGTATCATCCAATCCGTTTTCTTTCCCTTCTTAGTGCGCATGTTCATCTGATACATGGGAAACAATTTGATGGCAATTTATTTTATGAATGTTTTTCCTATATTCTTACCAGCAGAAAAAAGTCTTTAATGTTTGAATATCATGAAACTGAAAGATGTGTTACATTGTTACTCTAAAGAAAAAAAAATATATTCATTCAATTGTCCTAGTATCAATTTTATAAGTATTTTCTTTTATGCTAGAAATGCAATTTCATATTTTTATTATATTCAGTAACTGAAATTATTTCTTTTATTCTATAGTGCCCTCTGGTAATAAACGAATTTCAAGTGTAAGAGAAAAATATCGGTTTTTTTTTTAGTAATTTACCAATTATTTTAGTTATTGTATGTTCCCCATAAGCATCCACAATTATTCGATACGTTTCAGCTACACTTTAGTTTCAATTAAGACAAATACAAATTATAACAGTTGTCTGAGTAAGCTCATAACAGTTGTTATAAAACCGCACGGATTAAGTTTTTAAAAAATGGTACCGTTTGTATTTGTCTCGGAGAGTTAATGTATAATAAAATTTCTGAGTTTATTAAAAAAAAATATTTAAATCTGTACTTCGACCATTAACGCTCGATTTTCAAAACTTTCATGGAGCATGAATGGCAAAATCCGAATTGTCGAATGTGCCTCACTAACGTTCTCAATATGCAATATATCATATCCTTCTTAATGGTTATATAAAGACCTTTTCAAATAAATACAAATAACATACCGTGATATAAGTTTCTACGATAAGAATTTAAATTCATAGTAGGGCAGTTTCGATAAAGCTTTCTTTTTGTGCAAAGTATTTTTATTCGACTTATACTCGAAATTCTGCATTTCACTTTCCAAATATAACTTCGAAAAATGCCTGGAGATGTATTTCCTGTCAAATAAATATAATCATATATTCGATATTTCACAGAAATATAGTCATATATATATTTATATAAACACATGATGACATACCCTTCATTGTCTATCTTTCATCACATTATATAACAAACGTATGAAAATTAATTTTGAAAAAGGTGTCTTAAAAATAATCATATTTTACTTCACATATGAATATTTTAAAATGTTTTAATGTACAAATTATATTTTTTAAATTTTTCTTTGAAAATTTCGAATAAGTCGTCAGAGCATTATACATGATAATGCAATGATTTTAGTATTATTTTGAAGAAAATGTTTAATTATATTTTTTTCAAAAAAAAAAATAAATAAATAAATAAAATAAAATAAATTACGTATTATAAAACAGTTTGTCATATAGTTAACTTTCAGGAAACTACTATAAAAACTGCATTTTGAAACAAAATATTTAATACCATTCTTTTAAATTAAATGATTAAAAAGCTGCTCAGTTCAGGATTACCATTCATGCTCATAAAAAATTCAACTATAAATTAAATATATTAAATTTTAAAATTATTAATTTCATTAAGAGCGTTTTACTCATATTTTTATACCACAATAATTTTTTTTGTACTTAAAGAATAAAACAGAAATTTCCCTTTAAAATTATTCACGGCGTTTCATTTTAGCAATTAAGCTTTGATGGAATAAAATTTTACGTGGTACTTTTATGCCTTAAAAAAAGAAGAAAATAAACAATCACAATAAATTTCTGTAAAAAAATCACCTGCACAATTACATTAATACTATGATGGACAAATACCTTAACTTTTATTTTCCAAATTGGAAAAAATAAACTATTTTCTAATTATGTTTTTATGATTTAATTTGTGATTGTCTCATGGAATTTAAATGTTGTAAATTAATATATTATAATCTTAATTCCTTATTATCTCGATACATACATTTTTCTTTAATTATTAACTTTTATTTCCTGTAGCTAGGCATTTATATTTTTCAAATTAAATTAACTATAAGAATCATGTTTTTATATTATGCTGTTTTATATGAAAGTTAGTAATAATTCAATTCTCTGTAGATAATTTTATTTTTTATTTTGGAAGAATTCTGGCATTTTATAAAAACAATTGAAATAAAAGATATTATTAAGTTTTTATTCAAAAAAATATCGAGAATACGGGAACATTAAACTAATATTAATCTGTAAATATTGTTAGTTAATATCTATAAATTTAATTTAAATACTATAAGCTGTAAGAAATTGATTAAAACCTTAGAAGAGAAGAATGAAGAAGGAGAAAGAGAAGTAAGTGAAAGTTAATTAACTTTTAAAACAATTAATTCCAGTTCTGACTCCCATAAAAATTGCATCAAATGTAATTCTTTTTCTTGTGTTTTATAAAAAATAAATGCACAGATACTTTATATTTAAACAGTTTCTAAATACCTTTGTTTAATGAAAAGATTCACGGCTGTATTTCTTTAGAAACGAAACATCACTTCTTTTTAAAAAGTTTTACCTTGTAATTGGAAATTAAGACATGTAGTGTGCTGAATGTTGTATATAGCTTTTGAATATTTTTTTATATAATGTATTTCGGGAGAAATTGTAATGTATAAAATTTATAGTGAGAAGATAGTTATAAATTAAGGGATTATTTCTTATGAAATATTCTCTTGATATATCAAAAGTATTATAGTAGTAGTATCAACCAGATATCACGTCATTTAAGTGGCAAGGCAGAAATTCTTCATTTAGGAGGAATTACGTTTGCCAGAAACAAGTTCTATCTTGGGGGCCTGATGGCCGAGTGGCTAGCGCTCTGGCACTCGGTACCACATGTATCGGGTTCGAATGCCGGCGGTGCCATGGGTGTTTGTAGTGGTTCGGAATCCACTTTAAACCTTAGGTTCCGGTCCTAATAGGACCGTAGAGCGTTGCGGGGGCATTGTTACTCCGCGTCCATATCTTCAAGTTACACACGCCCCCTGGTAATGCAAAGTGAGTAACGTCTCTACAGCGCTTGCCTTAAGGCATCCAAGACAAAGCTGTCTAAGTGTTTGCCAGCTGCATTAGAAAAAAAAAGTTCTATCAAGTTAAAAACTAAGCCTTGAGTATTGGATTATGCTTCCTTACAATTGTAAACAAGTCATTAAAATATAGCCTGCAAAGCAAGAATAATAGTTAATTATCAGATCTGTACCCAATATAACAAATTAAGCAATTTTTAGAAAAAATAGACAAAGGAAATTGTATCTTTTTTTTACTATGCAGACTAGTTAGCGTTCATGACGACCAGGAAACATAGGGACTAGGATAAATCAGAAAAAAATACATATTGCCTTAATCTTCTGATTTATTAAAATGATTTTTTGGCATATAACTTAAAAATCATATTTATTCACATTAACTATTTAAATTTTCATTCGTCTGTTGCTTATAAGATAAGTTTGTAACAATAAAATCAGTATAACTGTTACAATTTAATTTATTGAAGAAAAACAACAAATATTTTTTTTTTTTTAAAGCGTTCACATTTCAGAAACAATTGTAAATTAATTTTACGCACAAAATTTTTTTTCAAATACACACTCACATTTCTTTTTTTTTTTTTTTATACCAAGGATTAAATTTTTATATGAAAAAAATGTTTCCAGTTTTTTAAGTAAAAAATAATATTTAGATAGTTACTAATTGGATATTAGATTTTTAATGTAAATACATAAATTAAAAATTTAAATTAATTAAATTAAATGTAAATAATAAATTAATAAAAAGGATGGTTATATAAATACGAAAAATTACATTATTTAAGCTCAAAAAAATTCTTAATTAAAAGAAAATTTTCCAGAAATTATTAAAGTTGAATTTGCTGATCTTTATCAAATTGTTTAAAACTTGTTTTACCCAATGTTGCGTTTTAGACACTGTTAAATGTATATCTTATTTTAAGTCCATTTAAGCATAAAACATGTTTTCTGTCTTTTACATTTCTGAGTCATTGTAAGATTTGTTCTACTCTGCACTTTTGTCAGTTGAAGAAAATTGAATACTAAAATATTCATCCTAACTCATACATAAAATTCAGCTGTTTTATGTATTAAACATAATATTTCAAGAATAGGTCAATACATTCTTTGATGATATATAGAACCGTTCTTTGAAACAGTATTTTGAAAAATGCGATATCTTGAATTAAATACTTCTTTAAGTTAGAATTTGCTTAAAAATATAAAATCATATTTATTTTCATATCAGTTAGCATAATTGTGGCAGATTATTTTTATGTTAATATTTTTTTTAAATTTTTGCATTGAATATGTTTGTTTATTGAAAAATTAAAAAAAAAATGATCTAATGATTCAAAAAACGAAAGCGATCCTGCATAAAATAATTTTCTTAACAAATTGTTTTATACTTTTATTTGAATTTTTTTTTACGTTACACAAATCAACAAGACTACGACAGTCGTCATTTAATTTTAGATATTACTATTTCATCCCTAAAAGTGCCTAGTTTATTCTGTTCAATTCAAAAGACACACTATAACAACGTTTTTTTTTTTCAATATTGCAAAAAGAAATAACGAAGTAATTTGAAATGATAAATGATTTAATAATTTCGAGACAGTCAGTATATAAATTATTAGATCTTTAAGAATTAAAGTATTTATAGGTTAATAAAGTTGATTTTACTACATTGTACAATTATATTATAAAACTTTTTATTCTAATTTTTGAATTAAAAAAAACAAATTTAATTTATTTATTACATAATAAGATGTTAAAACTACTTTTAAAAAAGATTTTCATGGCATACTACTCTGTCCAAAAAGTAACATCAATTTTCAATTTAAAATTCCCGGGGCTTATAGAATTTCAATTTTTTTTCCGTTTTATGTTGCTGGCACTGACCTGAGTGTGAAATTTCACGTCTAAATATTCATTACCGTTTGAGTTACGCTTGGCTTTTTGAGACGCTAAAACTGATTCTGGCGATTTTTGAAATGTCTGAATTAATTGTGGAAAGATCTTGCATTCAATTTTGTTTGCGAAAGCGCATATAATGTTGCAGAAGGCATTCGATGAGCATTCCTATATCGGAAAGAAATGCTTAGAAGTGGTATAAACAGTTCAAAAAAGCCAAAGAACGCTTTGAAGACGAAGAGCCTTTTGTCCGACCACCTCATGTTCAATTAAAGATTTGGTGCATGCAAACCGTCCATTTACAATTAGAGACCTTGCTGATAATGATGGAATTTCCAAAGGATCGCTTAATTCCATTTTGGGTCCCAAACGTATCAAATCTCGATTGGTACCGAAAACACTGAATGCGGCAGCTCGCACTGCAATGATTCTTCGTGACTTTTTCGCCAAAAATAAAATCCCTGTATTCACACTTTGCGACTTCTGGTTATTCCCTAAACTCAAAAGACCACTCCGGGTACACTGTTTAGAGTTGATTGAAGAGTTTCAACGTGAATCGCCGCTCGCTTTGAAGGTCATTCCTGCCGATGACTTTTTAGCTCGCATTGAGGATTGGAAAAAACATTGGCATAAGTGCCGTGTGTCTCTAGGGGACTACTTTGAAGATGATGAAATAAATTTGGAAAAATAAGTAAAGATTTTTTGAAAAAAAAAAAAAAATTGTCTTACTTTTTGACAAAGTAGTACTATGCAGTTGCTCTACAAATTGTCGAATAAATTTTTTCAAAAATTAAACATTTTTACCTCGGTATTTACATCAGCCCAAAATCGCATCCTATTAAGATTAATTTAAATCCTTCTCTTGGAAATAATTATTTAAAAAAATATTTGAATTATTTTTTTCACATTTTCCGTATGATAAATAAAGTTTTTTCTGTTCTAGAAAGTAATAATTCATATTAAAAAACAATTCGATTAAACGTTCATAAAGCTGGAGTGGTCTAACTTATAAATAATGGAGCCTAAGTAATCCAAAAGAAAAGTGTTATGAAAAATTACTTCATATAAACTTTTAAGGAATTGAATAATTTATACTATATTGTGCCCTTAAGATTAACTATTTATGTTTTCCAAGTTTTTTGCCTCTAAAAAAATCAAGAGTGTGTTTGCGAGACACGTCGTTCGTAACTAATTCCTTAGAGTTAATACTGCTATCCATGCTTTTAACTTAATGGGGTTTTACATTACTCTTGTAAAATATACCATTTGGTTTTGTAAAAAAAAAAATAAGTGAACGTGAATTTTGTCTATGTACTATAATTTATTAAACACAGAAAAATTTATCCTTAAGAAAATAATAAATATAAATATGAATATAAATTATTTTATATGAAAATTGTTCAATTAAGAATTTGCAAAGATTAATGAGATCTATAGTTGGTTATGTGAATAAAATACAACAATGTGCAAGATTTTTCTGTCTTCTTAAAAGTATAAATATCCATTAATTTTTTTAAAGAACTTATTTATTAAATACAAATATTTATCAGGAAGAATTTTAACATCAAAAAAGAATTTTTTTGAATTTAAAAAAAATTACTATCAAATATCAGTCTAATATATTTTGATTTACCTACCTTCAAAACATTTAAAAATATATTTTTGTTCTTTTGAATTAGTATGTTGTACAAAAGTATTTGTTGTAAAATACTTTACAATACAATTTGTACAATTTTTTGTTGTACAAAAAGTTTCTTGAATTTAAAAAAAAAATTACTATCAAATATCAGTCCTAATATATTTTGATTTACATATCTTCAAAACATTAAAAAAAATATTTTAGTATGTTATACAAAAATATTTGCAGTTATAAATTGAAGAGGATTTAAAAAACATGCAACATGCTGATATTAATTTATTCTAATTTCTGCTTAATTTGAACTTTTTATTTTATTAAGTGTTTAAGATATATTCAACAATTCTTAATTTTTATAACATACACATTTCATAAATATTTTTTTTAAATTTAACGTCATATAGTGTAATTTATATTAATTATATACGTAATTTATGTATATTAATCAAATTTTTTAAATACATGACTTTAATGGATTATTTTAAGAAAGCATCAGTTAAATTTTAAAGTTACATTTAATAAGATACCTAATTGCATTAGAAAAATAAAGAAAGACTACCAATTATGCTTCCAAACTGTTATTTTTTCATTGTTAATTACATTTAAATATTTTATTTTTATTTGAAGCTGAATTTATAATCATAATAAGTTAAATTGAAACAAACATGTACGGATACAAGAAAATGTGAATAATATTTATCTTTTATATGTTGTTGTTGTTGTCGTCGTGTCCCTCACGGAAGGAGGGGTGCAGCTTCTGCTCTGATGGAGCACCCGTAGGTAGAAGTCTGACTTCTGCTCCGTAACGCTCTTACAGTCATAAGAGACCGGGACTTACGGCTTAAAGTGGATTCCGAGCCACTACAAATATCCATGGCACCGCCGGGATTCGAACCCGAAATCTGTGGCACCGAGCGTCAGAAAATTGGCATTGTCAGAATTGGGATTCGAACCCACGCCTACAGGGTAGACTGCAACCTGAACGCAGCGCCCTAGACCCCTCGGCCATCCTGACTATCTTTTATATAAAAATTGCAAGTGAATTTTTTCGTTTCCTTGCAGAATATATTGCCCTGATTTCGTAGGACATATCTTTAGCATGCACTGTTACATTCGGACCCAAAAGATATTTTCAAAATTGAAGTATGCTCAATTTAAATTTTTTCTGAAATGTAAGAAAAAAACGAAATAAAAGAAAAAAGAAAATATTCCATATATCAGAAAAGTTTTACATCTTGGGATTTGAAAAACTCCACTTATCAAAAGTAGTTCATAAAATCGAGGTCACTTGAGTGATTGGTTGTCTGGAAGTTAATATGATACTGTCTAAACATTTTCTTTTTTAGAAATGTATAAGAAATAAAAAGTAATTTTAAATCTGTGAAATTTTTAAAAGCAGTTTTATTTATTGTGCGTTGGAAAAATGACAGTAGATGATTTATAGTTTTCTAATAATAAATATTAAATTTTAGGCAGAGAAAAGTTTTTAAATTGTATTGAGTTTTTAGTTTTGTGTAGAAAATATTTTAAATATTTTATATGTGATGAAATATAAAAATGTTTTTGAGATACTATTTTAATCAATTAAAATTTTCGAGTTAAAAGATTGGTCGCATAGTATTACAATTATTCTATAATCAAACCCAGAATTCTGTATCAAACATCAGTATACATATACGCATATATATATATAAAATATCTATTATAAAAAAATATTAAAAATATAAAATATATTTTAAAATTTTATAGCTATTTCAGAATAGTAAAATATCTATCAATTTATCGATTATAAAAAAATAAAGATATAATAAAAAGCATTCAAGCAGATTATAAATAATATAAAATCTATTATGTTCAGGAAAAAACATTAAGCAAAAATTAAATAACTTTTTTCCTTTAAAATTGTTTTGAAGATTTAAATAAATGGTACTTGAGAATCACGATTAATTATGTTGTAGTTTTTTAAATGCATTTAAATATAAACTTGTTTTAAAAACAATGAATATATTTAGATGTATTTTAAATGACAAATTATACAGTAAACGCTTTCTCGACATTCGATTGTTTGGCATTTTCTAGAATCCAGCACCAATCGAGCCGTTCGCTTTCAGATATTTTCATGTGGATTGGGTTGTTTGTTGACCTTGTATTATTTTTCCCACAGGAAAAGACATAGCATTTCTGTTCTCTGAAAAAGAGATGTATATTCTTTAACAAGTGCATAATAACAACCTGTCACTCAACTATGACCGCTTATAAGCAGTATTGTGTATGACATGAAATTAGTGTTTAGCACTATTGAGAACAACTTGTCAATTAAACCTGACAGCAGATAATCAGTGACATGGGCAATGGGACATCATGAAAGTAGCGATTGTCTTCACCTTCATAAGTCGAAACAATTAAAGTTGGAATATGGACTGCACCATGAGTTGTTGCATCATGATTGGTGATGGACCATGGACGGAGGCAATGTCCACTCCCATGAGAAGTGAGGGAAGGTTACGGACTTTCTTAAAGAGATGTTTTTGGAGAAGGATTAATGTATGCAGCAGATCGGATGCAATAGATTCGTTGTAGACTCAAAAACTCGGAAACTCTCCATCCTTGGAGTGAACTGCCCTCGTGAATCAATTGATACCTTTAATTTTCATTTTTTTGTAAATAGTTTATAGTAGTAAATAGTTTAAATATAATAATTTAATAATATAATAATGTGTAAATAAAATTATTTTACATTTTTATAATGTGTATATAAAACTTAAAATGTTCCCTTGAACCTGAAAGTGGCCCTCTTCTTGAAGCCGGCATAGGTCTAGATAGGCATGAAAACCTGGATCACCAAGTCGCAACACACCAATGTTCATATTTTCTCTCAATGCTTATCGTAACTAACAATTTTCATTTTAGTACAACGTAAACTCATGAATCTGCAAAAATAATATATTTATGATTAGTTTAATAAGAGTTTTTGAAGAATACATCCGAACCATCAAATAAATTTTATATCAGATATTTTTTTTAAAGTAAGGCAGGCTCGTGAATATTGTTACTTGCCTACTTGTTTACACTATCATTCCACAATATAAATATTTTTCGTGTGTTATGTTTTTTTATTAAAACAAAAATATTCAATTAAATGTTTATTCAATGCATGAAATTTTGCTTTTGCTGGAAGGACGAAAAACTGTATGTTCGAATATGTCTACAAAGGTTAAGAATATATGAAACACATTAAATAAGTACGTATCTTAGCTGTTTAATTTTTTTTTTTTATTTGAAGTGATTTATCTTTACTATCATCGTTAAAACTATATTGAATCTTGATAATATGACATGGGCGTGTCCCAGAACGTGCGGATTACAGAGCGTTTATTATAAGTTATTTGTTTCCATAACAAACACATACAATCGAGTTGTTTCCATTTTAAGTAGTCACATGCTTATATTATATCCACCCTGCTGAAAATCACGTATAAAAATACGGCCATGTTCCATTAAAATTAAAAAAGAATTACATGCAAGGTGCAGAATTATAATTGGACTTTATAACATGTAATTAGAAACCAATTTTTTCTAAGCTATTTTATGCCTTTCAATATTTTCATCTGTCTTACAAATAATTTTTTTTTCATTTATATATATATATATATATATAATTACATTTAAAATCGATACAAATTAATAAGTAAAAATTTATGGTCAGTTATTAATTATTTATGCTGTCTAACAAACGAGAATTTCATTTACATTAAGATAAAAAAAATTATTTTGAAATAATCATCGTTAATCCAAAGATAGAAAAACAAAGAAATAAAAGAATACAAAAATCCGTCAGAAAAATTAATTTTTTATAAGAAGTTCATTATTAAGAGGAAAAAATAATTGTGTAATCATAAACAGCGTAAATTGTTATTTCAATAAAATGTATAAATTAAGACATTTTTAATCCATTATTAGCTGAAATTTGAAGTTCATTTATAATTTATTTTATTACAGTAAAAGCCTTTTTTATTAACAAAAAAAAAAATTTCAACTCAAAATAATTTTCATAATGTATGAGTTACTTTTTCTAATTCTTCATTTAATGGTTTAAAATTTCAATTATTCATGATAATTCTTTTCGTCAATTCCATGCTGTGTGAAGGGAAGCATTTAATTAATTATTGTTAAAAAAAACTCAGTGCATTTTGTCTTTCATCTGTTAACAAAAAATTACGATGCGTCTCTAAAAATTGTGTGAAATATGTTAATTAATTAACTTGTATAATCAATTAAAGTTGCTTTATATTTATAAAATTTCGATAAAAATTAAAGATAGAAAAATATTTCATATTTCGTTAAGCTTTAAAGATACCATGATAATTAGATAATATAATACGCTTATTTCAAAAATATTGAAATAAGATGATCGATTTTTAAGTTTACTTTAAAAAAAATTTTCTTCGTTATTTAATATTAATTATTTTTGAAAAGATAAATTTTACCCCTTTATTTTTTAAATCAATTACTATATTGCAAAAAGTCCCTTATAAATAATTTTCATTCATTTTTAAGATCTGGCGCCATCTATTGGTAAATATATGAACTTAAATCTAAAAAAACCCTAAAATTAATTCATTAAATTTTTTTACGAATTAATATTTGAAAAATATTAACAAGGAAACCCCTAAACTTAAAAAAATGTATTTGAACTTGAGTATATCAAAAAGTATTTCATGAACTTAAAATTATTTTTTTGGGAGAGTATTTTTATATATCAAAAAGTTTTTAACAGCTTATACTTATTTTTTTGGGTATTTTTATACTGCACGATTTTTAAGTTTCGGAGAATAGAGGACATTTTTCATAATAATTTGCAAAAGACATTAATTTAAGAAATGGAACTTCGCTGTGCATTTATGATACTAATTGGTAGAAATTTCGCTAAAGTTTAAAGCAAGTTGCTAACTAGAATAATTTTAAAAGCTCAATGAAAGTTCGTGCACGTTGTACAAAGACGTCACTGTTCATGTACTTGTTGAAATAAGAAAATAGAAATCCCTTAATAAAATGCTGTTTAATTAAATGCTCTTTATCTTGGAAGCCGTTATGCATGCTTGTCACTGAACTTTAAATGAGTGCAACATGATTTTGTGTTCGTGTATGGTTTGAGGAAAGTGATTCCTTTGAGAAAAATACCTAAAAATGGATTCCATGCATGCTCTATGATTTCAATTCGGCAATATAAATTTTATCATCTTTCTGTGTGATGTCCTCGGCTGTGTATTTAGTGTTTTTTTTTCTTTCTATGATAAGAAAGTCTCATTGCTCTCACCATTGTGGTGCATTCTGGCCATGTTGTCACTGTATGTAGGCCAAAGGAACAAATTGATGAACTGATATAATGCATAAATCCTTTATTCTTTGGCTGTAACATTTAGTTTCGTAGACTTTCTGCTGAGCCTCCACACAATTCAGTGTCCATAATCACTCCTGTTGGTGAATCGGAACAATAAAAAAACATCAATAATACCCACAAAGAATTTTAGTCTTTTATATATTTTAATAATTTATACTTTGTGGCATAATGACAACAGCCTAATCTTTCTCAGCGATGTCGTATTTGCTGCGGAATGTACGTAACAGGCATCTGTGCACATACTATAATAAGACCTTTCCTTATTCATGGACGAATGAATAAAGAAAAGTAATATTATTACTTGATTATGCATTTGGTTTCCAAGTTGTGTTGCTATCTAGTCAGAATTAAGATATTTTTATCCTTTTTTGCTACTATGTTTTAGGAAGACTAATATGTTTTATGTTACCTCTATTATGTTTTAGGAAGAGAATTCCCTCTTAAGCAGCCGTTCATACCAGCGAGGTAATTATCTCCAATATCTGTTTGATGTGGCAATATAATAATAACTTTGCCTTTCTCGAGAAGTCCAACTGATATACCCGGACAACATAGTGCAAAGATTCTACACTCAAAAAGTGTTATAAGATATTCTACATTTAATAAAGTGATGTCTCAGACAATCTACACTCAATAAATAATGTCACATACATTTCTACATTCAATAAATAATGTCACATACATTTCTACATTCAATAAATAATGTCACATACATTTCTACACTCAATAAATAATGTCACAGACATTCTACCCTAAATAAATAATGTCTCAAACATTTTGCATTCCTAGTTGTGTTAAAAAAGAAATTTTACTGGATTATCTTCAAAAATTATCACTGTATTTTATGCCTTAACACATTGTTATTCAAATTTTAGAATATATAAATAAATCTTGTGGGTTGCCTTTGATATAATAAATCTTGTCTTTGGGAAGCTTTTACGCGTATTATTTTTCTGCAATTACATGGTTGTCTAAAATGCAACTTTGCATAAAACTATTACTCCTCAGAAATTGTTATAGGAAAAATTGAATCTTTCAAAAAACAATAACTTATAACAAGCTAAAAATATTTTATAAGTAAGATGCAAAATATTTTGTATAGACAACATTTCTAATATTATATTTTTCTGCTAGAAAGGTTTTTTGTATTAAAATTTGTATTTATTAAATAATTAATTAGTTGTAAATTAAGGCATTTATATTAATTAATTAACTATTAATTGTAAATTAAGACATTTAGATTAATTAATTAACTATTAATTGTAAATTGAGACATTTAGATTAATTAATTAAATATTAATTGTAAATTAAGACATTTAGATTAATTAATTAAATATTAATTGTAAATTAAGACATTTAGATTTAATTTACAATTAATATTTAATTAATTAGACATTTAGAAGTTACCATTGCACTATTTCAGAAACACAATTGGAAAATTAAAAAAAAAAAACAAAAAAAACTATAACTTAGAATTCAATTAATTTTATATAATGGATATAATTCTGTTTAGAAACAAATATTTAGTTAATAAGGGATAAAATTCTGTTTAAGTACAATTATATATTTTATAATAGCAATAATACTGCTTAAATAATATATTTAATTAATATCTGTAATTTTGTTTAAATGCAATAGTCAGTTTCATTAAAATAAAATCTTAACTGCATTATGATTCTAATTATTCGAGATAAAATATAATATTAAGCAAATTTATTATAAATGTACATCTTATTTATATTTAATACAAAATACAAATAATGTTTATTATAATTCAAAAGATCTTAATTTGCTTAAACATCACAATTACTTTATTGAAAACTAGACTGTTTGTTATAAATTTATTTTCTTTTTAATTTACATATTTTAATATGTTACCTGGAAATGACAATTTGCATAAAATTTTAATAGAATCTCTTTATAAATGAAAAATCTCGTCTTGAAGCAATAAATCATTCAGCAGTAAAATAAAAAATAAATTACTAAGAATTGTCAGAATGAAGTTAAAATAAATGGGTATACATTTTTCAAGGAATTTAATTCTTTATGAGACATTTTATAGTTAATTATTTATTTACTTACAAAAATATACATTTTCATGGAAACTTAAAATTAAAAAAAATAAAAATAATGAACAAATTTAGAAATTAAACAATGTTATGGGTACATTAATGAAAAATTTATATAGATTTTTAGTAAAATATTGCGTCGATTTTAAAGTAGCAAATAATATTTATTTTTTAATATTTTATATTTATAGAGCAGTAAATACTTAATAATTTTGAAATAAATCACTTTTATTTTAAATGCACAAAAGGAATTTTACTTTAGTTATTGAATATTTATTTTATTTATAAAGGCGGCATTTTCATTGTTCGGCAAAAGAATTTATGGAGCATTTCTTTCACATATAAACAAAATGAGGCAGCAATATTTAGCAATCAATTGCTGTTCGTTATTTTTTTTGTAAAAGTTTTCTTGCAATAAATATTCTCTATTATAATATAAAACTTATAATAATAAAATCCACTGAGAATTATGAATCACATTTAAAGAAATAATGTATTTAGCTTGAAGATATTTTATTTCTATTTGTATAAAACATCTTCAAGTTATTTTTTTTGTAAAAGTTTTCTTGCAATAAATATTCTCTGTTATAATATAAAACTTATAATAATAAAATCCACTGAGAATTATGAATCACATTTAAAGAAATAATGTATTTAGCGTGAAGATATTTTATTTCTATTTGTATAAAATATCTTCAAGTTAAATATCTATTAATTTTAAATTGCTTTTTAATCCTCTATTATTCAGTATTCTAATCGTGCAACTTTTGCTATTTTTTTTATTATAAATATTTTTTAATAAATTAAAATATTATGTTTATATATACTACTGTGTCCAAAACGGAAGTGAATTTTCAATTTAAAATTCCCGGGGCTTATGAAATTTCAATTTTTTTTCGTTTTTAGGTTTCTGGAACTGTTCTTGATATCTGTGTGAAATTTGATCAAAATATTAATTTCTATTTGAGTTACGTTTGGCTTTGTGAGACTTGGTGACTTCCGGCGATTTTTGAAATGTCTGAATTAATTGAGCAAAGAACTTGCATTAAATTTTGTTTGCGGAAACGTATAGAATTTAACAAAAGGCATTCGGTAAGCATTCCTATAACGGAAAGATATGTTTAGAAGTGGTAAAAACAGTTAAAAGAAGGCAGAGAACGCGTTGAAGACGAAGAGCCCTCTGGCTGACCATCAACCTCAACCGACGAAGATCACGTTCAAAAAATTAAAGATTTAGTGCTTGCAAACCGTCTATTTACAATAAGAGACCTTGTTGCTGATGTTGGAATATCAAAAGGATCGGCAATTCAATTGTAGGCTTCAAACGCGTCAAATCTCGATTGGTGCCGAAAACACTGAATGTGCTAGCTCACACTGCACTGATTCTTCGTGACTTTTTCGTCAAAAAGGAAACCCATATCGGACCATCACCCCCGTATTCACACCGTGCGACTTCTGGCTATTCCCTAAACTCAAACGGCCACTCCGGTGATACAGTTTTAAGTCGATTGAAGAGATTCAACGTGAGTCGCCACGCGCTTTGAAGGCTATCCCTACCGATGACTTTTTAGCATGCATTGAGGATTGGAAATAATGTTGGCGTAAGTGTTGTGTCCGAAGGAGATAACTTTGAAGGCAATAAATAAATAAATAGCTAAAATATAAATGAAGAGTTTTTGAAAAAAAAAAATATTTTATCTTACTTTTTGGGCACAATAATATTGTCATCTGTAATACAAAATTATTTAAGAGTTATATTGTATTAATCAATTTTTTCATAACTGTAAACAATGTGAAATTTTTATATTTTATATCTTGAACATCAGAAAGCTGTAATAACTGGCTAATCAAACCTTATCTTTAAACGTAACCGTTATAACAAATAGCAATGCATTCTAAATAAATAATTATCAAAATATTTTGGAGGTATATTCTGAAAATAGGTTTATGCTCTATAGTAATATGATATTATATTGTAGTAGTATCATATTATATATTAATAATATATCAATATTATGTTTACAATATATATATATCTATATATATAAATAAAGAGAGAGACAGAGGGAATAAGGAACAAAAAGATCGAAATCAAAAAACTGCAAATTTCAACAGAAATAATTTTTTTTCCATGTTTATATACTTCATTCTTAAACTAAACTGCTTTTCTCTAGTTTAGTTAAGAGAAAGTTTTATGAGTTTTCTTTTGTGTCCAAAATATAAATGTCTTCTGCGCACATTTCATTTTGAATTATGGACCAGTAAAGGATATGAGCAGTTAAAATAACTTTAAAATGGAATGATTGTGGACAATTTGAAAAAGCTTATTTTTATGTTAAGCAAGAAAAAAAAAATACATTTTTATACTTTTGGTTCAACCGTCTAGACAGAAGTAAACTTAGCAGAAAAGTTCTGACATTTACCCTATAGACATTTCTTGAAATTTTATAGTGATTAAACTTATTTTAAATACCTGACGTTTTAAAAAAAACTGAATGAGGTGTCAAATTGTGAAAAAAAAACGTAAAAAAATAATTAAAATATTAAAAAGTCAGGAATTAAAATGTTATTTTTTTTATCTTTCAGCTGAAGAAAATATGTGAATTCAATATATCACATTTTACACAAGAGTAATAATTAATATTCGCTATAAATATAAATTAATCGAAATTAAGCTTTTTAATTTATTTATAATTTTTGAAATAAAATTAAAACTTACATTTTGTAAAAATAAAAATTAGTTAATGATATTATTATTTTTGGTTTTTCACTAAATTATGCATTCATTATGATTGTTATTAGTATTATAAATATTTCATTATAACAATAAACAGTTATTTAGTAAAAAAAATACTATTTCATGTTTTGACTAATTTTAAATCTGTTTAATATTTTTAAGGGCCTGAATGGCCGAATGGCTAGCGCTCTGGCGCTCGGTACCACAGGTTTCGGGTACGAGTCCCGGCGGTGCCATGGTTGAGTGTAGTGGTTCGGAATCCACTTCAAACATAGGTCACGGTCCGAATAGGATCGTAGAGCGTTGCGGGGGCATTGTTACTCCGCGTCCGTGGCTTATCTTCACGTTACACACGTCCCCTGTGTAATGCAAAGTGAGTACGTCTGTGCAGCACTTGCCTTAAGGCATCCAAGACCAAGCTGTCTGTGTTTGCCGGCTGCATTAGAAAGGAGGGTTTTTTTTTTAACTACAGCCAATATATTTCAATTTTTAAATAAAAACACTACTAGTTTAGAATATTTTTTGCTTGTTATAAACTTATTTTGTAGTGTACAGGTTGGCGACTGGATCGTAACTAGGTGTGGTTGAGTTGATTTGTTTGAGGCATAGGTTAGAGTACACACCCACAAACATAACACACATACAATTACGGACGATATGTAAAGCATTTAAAAACAAATAATTATAGATTCGTGGGCTTAAAATCCGATACTCAGGAGCGCGCAAGGTGCACGAAATATACTTCCTCTCCAGGTGAGAGTCTGTAGGTTACAAAATACACAGAATTGTGCAAAATATATCTCCTTTCGGAGTAAGAAACTGTTCCACAGTACTTCCTCTCGGGTCAGAGTCTCGAGGCCTACTTACCATTTCTCCTGAACTCCACGGGGGAGTTTTTATCAATGAGTAGGAGGAAGTACAGTTGCAAATATATATTTAGTAAGTAAATCGTGTGCTGTTTTAAAGAGAAATCACAAATATTTTAACTAATAATTTGGAGATATCATTTAAATAATAATTTTTAGACCATGCATAATAGTTTCAACATTGTTACGAAAATAAATAAAATAATAATAATATTTTTATTTGGTCGTATATCAAATTATATTACAAAGAAAAAATCAGTGACTGCAAAGACGAAATCATATTCAAATAACCGAACATTCAATAATTTATATTAATTAAAAGCTAAATATTTACTACTTCATTGAAATTTAATTAATGAAATTAAATAATATCAACAAATATAAATATTTTAAATTCATTAAAACAGCTTTTAATTAAATAATCTTATTTTCATTAGTATTATTTAAATTATACAAATATTAATAAATAATTAATTTCTTTTTATAAAACTTATATATTATCTATATCTGTCCTATATAAAATTACTTTATTAATACTTAATTTAGTTGAGCTTATAATAAATTTAATGGAGCTGATAAAGACATGAAAAATATTTTTTTAGTCTCAAGAAAACTGCTTTAAAAAATCAGAATTCTTTTGAATCGTAAGTTTATTTTTCTCATTTCAAAACTTTTCGTAAAATAAGTGATTTAATTATTCATCTAAACTGTTAACATAAATATTGAACCGTTAGAATATCGTCTTTGTTTCTAAAAGTAGTGTAGTTTGAGTGATGAGAAAAAGAAAAAAAATAGATTTCCTTTCAAAAATTACTCTTCTTTTTTATTTTTAATATATTTATTTTAGTATATAAAATTTTAATTAAATATTATTCACCTAATTAATCTTCTAATAAAATATTATTTTTTCTAATTTTTCTGATGTATGAACGGATATATTTCAGATATTAATTAAAACTTTTTTTTATGAATGGCAATTTTAGAGTTTAAAATTTTTGAGAAATATATATTTGCCTGTATTTAAAATTAAAAATATTCTATTTTCTTTGTCTTCTAAGAGAAAAAGAGATTATAAACCATAAAATTAAAAAAATATAAATATATTAAAGATCTTTATAACACATAAAATGCTAACCTTATTTTTATTTATTTTTTAAATTTTTAAATCTATAAAAATTAAAGTGTTTCAATAGGCAAAAAAAGTCATTTTTATATTAATTATTTAGTTTTTGAATTTAAAAATATTAGGAAATTTAGAATAAAGGACAATGCCATACTGAAGATGTTCATAAGATATATAAAAAAAGGATTAATAACTATTTGATTAAATTGATATGAAGTTATAAGTGATTCTATAATATGTATCGCTTCAACATTATAATTCGAAGTAGTTTCAATTCCTCCAAGATTCTTCCAGAGGAAAAAGGGATAATAAAGTATAGGATCTTGCAATATCATGACTTAATATCAGAATATTAATGTCTTTTTAAATATACAATCAGAAAACAAAATGATAGAAATTGCACATAGTTTTCATATATACCATTGGTAAATGAGATTATAAGATAATTAAGTTATGTGTTCCTAAAAGAAACAAACCGAGAAAGATCAATGCAAATTGAAGACGTTTTAAAATAGAAATATCTCTGCCTAGCAGGAGACATATCTGATATAAAAGGCAGATGTTCTGGTCTCAAATTATCTGCTAGTTATCATTGGAAATTTACTACAGTTGTGAATTTAATAACATTATTATATTATTTAATATAATAATATTAGTAATAATACTTGAGCCAAGTTTTAAAAGTTACATTATCTATTTTACATTATTTAATATCATGAGAACTATATATGTCAGTTGACAACACATTAAATCAGAGCTGAACAACAACTAGACTTTTTTATCTTATTAATTTGTTACAAATTAAATTTAAAATGTATGAAGAAACTCAATTCAATTAGTTTTTAGTTGCATTACTACAGTTTTAAAAGGCAATATTACAGTTCTAATAAATTCTACGTTGCTATGATGTATAAGTAATTGAAACTATCAAGAAATTAAAAACATTAAATAAATACTAGACAGATGTAGCTCACCAACATTAAAATTCTTCCAAAAATATCCACTCAAACAAAATTCAGCTAAGAATCATTCATACATTTATTGTTTTGTGTTGCAAGCACAAAGCATACCAAATATTTGTTAAGGAAATCTCATATATTGACACAGCTGCTATAAGGCAGAAAACTCTCTATGGATTACTTGAGAATGTATCATTGAATATTATATTCCGCAGATACATTCTGTGACATTCCCATGTTCATATCTGTGTAAAATCCAATTATTAACATGCAGTTTCCAAAACTTTTTTCTTTGATTGTGAAAGTGTTATTATACATATTTTATTATCTTAGTATATTATAAGGAAAATAACACTAGAGTGTATAAATAATTAGGAATGAATCATAAATATTTAGAAATTGAAAACGGAAAACATATAAATTGAACAGGCGACATACATATCCTCATAACCTCTCAAATTATTCATCGAAATCCGTATCCATTCATTTGGGAATGCTGTTACATGACGATATAACAAGCTTTATCTTGAATATTCATGTCAAGGGGTTCATTCAACTACTCTACATATCTTTATAGATGACTCTGAACTTCAACAATGTTCTTCAACTACTCTATGAAGGTGAAGGCTTCTCTTTATATTCAAGAAATGCAATATTTATTGAAGCTTTGCTATTTCAATAAATACTCTTAAGAAATATCATTTATTATCATCAACTAGGGTATTTAAATTTCTAATAAGCAATTGTTTCCATCTAATTTGTTAGGCAAACCCTAGTTAATTTGTTAGTAGATACCCTAGGCATGTAGGTATATTTGATATTTACAAATTCTGAAATACATTATTGTTCAAGAATAAAGAAAATATATTAATCTAGTGTTATACTATACACTACGTCTAATTAAATCTTGGGTATTCAAACAGAAATTCGAATTGTTGTTGTAGATTTTCATAGAGCTTCAAAATCCATGTAATCTGTGGGAATAATGATCTGGGAAATTGTATTAAACTTTAACTTTTTGATTAGATTTAGGATTTTTCAAATTGTATTTCGATGCCAACATGGATATCAAGGAAATGTATGTTATATTTTTTGGATTACTTTTTCTTTTGCATAAAATTATTTGTTAATCATACTTTACTATTTTTATGTGATAAATCATAATCTGAAAGAAAATTATCTTTTCTTACAAAAGTTTCGATACATATTTTCTCAATGGTAAGAGATACTGGGTGTTAAAATGATTTAATTTACGTAATACTTCACATTATTTTGATCATTTTGTACCGTATTAAACATTTGATGATTCAATGAAGATGCAACGAAATTAATACACAATTTAATCATTTAGTTGCTAAAATTTCACTTAAACTTCCCTTCGTAATCAAAATATGAAGAATAGATTCTGGTTAACTATTGTTCATTGTTGTTGACTTTTTTGCATTTCTTAAACTATAAATTAGGAAGACTGTAAAATTTAAAATGAATATATATGATTCATTGCATACTTAATAAAATACGCATGTTGTTAAGTTAAATATTTATTTCAAAAATACATTCAATTAAAATTATTTCGAAATGTATATCGTTAGATGTATTGTAATAAAATCTAAGATGTAATTCTTTTTCTATGTATGGATCTCATTTAGGTATGAACATGCATAAATTGATGATTTGACATGATGATTTAATTTTCATTATAGTAAATAACATAAACATTTATTTTATAACCACATGCTATTTTTTGCAACATATAATTGCGACATATAATTTCTTAAAATAATATATTACGACATAATTATTGAAAGCATCAACCATGTAATAAATTACCTTGTCTATACTTGGCCTAGAACAATAGTTCACAAAGAGTGTGCCCTGTGGAATTCGAAATACATGCCTAGATATAAAAATAACTATAATTATGTTTTTTGGTTTTCCCATTAAAATACAACTTTCTTTATAACACCTGACCTCTCTGGTTGCTTTATTTCTTCTTTTATAATAGTATACCAAATATCTATAATGCGCCAAAGAAGGCTTTTGAGAAACTAAGCGCTTAGCTTCCATGGTTGGCTACTAGGAAGGCAATCATCTTTATTAACGTTAAAAAATTTCCATTACAGCCTATGAGATTCCACTGTCTGTAAGTAGTAGTTTGTGGAGTTGACAATCTGGATTTAAAACTATGAGGTGTTTGTAGCAGATGTTTATTATCTGAAATTTTTTATAGAGTACGATTATTTGTATATTTTTAAATTCGCCTCGATTTCTAAATGTTTGGGAACCACTGGTCTATAGAATTTTTAAACAAGAAAGGTCAAAAACAATTTAATACAAAAAAAAAATGATTTAATTCAGTTTTGAAATTAAAAGCTAATGAAGCCTATTTAAAATAAAAACACCTAATAAATTAAAAGTGAGACTTATTTTTGCTTGTATGTGTTACTTTGTTTTCTAAACCATCCATATTTACTCTAATATAAATAAGAATTAATTTTTTGTTTAATCTGTCTTAATACTATGCAAAATGTTTAAAAATACAACATAAGAAATCGATTTAGGTGTCTTTACGTTTTACAGTAAATCCGCAATGTGGCTATTAGTAATTAAATACAAAGTAAAATGATACATTTTGGTATTTGGTGCAACCATAGTTGGATGGAGCAACTATTAGAATAAACATTAAGGGCACATCTGCTACTAGGATTATCGGATGATTGCCTCTTTTCTTCTCATCAAGAAGAATGAGTGGGGACATTCTTGAAATGCTGTTCCAGGTAAGAAGAGCTACAGCTGCAATGTAACTACTGATGCATATATGTTCCAAAGGATTCTTTAGTTGGCCAATACAAAAGAAAGTAGCAATAAGAGTCTTAGAATGGTACAATTTGCCATGGAGTTTTAAGGTAAGAAGTTAGCAGCTTGTAGATACTTGCAAAAAGTCATTAAGCAATATAAAAATCATTATAAAAATTCCATGATAAAAAAATAGCTCCTTATCTAAAAAGGAAATATTTTTTATCATATAATGGTTTATGGGAAAATTCATTTTGATATGCTAATTTTTATGGCAGTGAATGTATTTTAAATACATGAAATAAATTCACTCTAAATTAGTTACATTGCAAACAATTGTTTAGCAAAAAAATACAAGTAAATTACGTGATGATTAGCATTTTATTACTTAAGGCCAGACTATGCAGTACTGTTGTTCTTTACCTTCAATAAATATGTTGGATGCTACAAAATTCACTATTATTTTAATTTTATTATTAACAAATAATAAGAAATATTATAATATATCGTATATTTTCATAATAAAAATGCTGCATTTAAAAATGGGCCAATTAATATTGCTTCTCTTATCGAAGTTCATGGACCTTCAGTGGACCTTCTTTTTCAACTCCACTGATCCATGGGGGTTGATGTATACTAATGAATTAAATTATTATTGTTACTTGAGTGAATTGATAAATCAAATATTCCAACGAAAATAAATTAAAATAAAATAATAATATCATTTATTTGTATTATTTTTTTACCCCATAAAATTCTTCAATATAATCATAAGTTTATGAAAAATGCTGATTCCTATAGATAAAAAGAAAGGCATACGTTCTTTTTTTTCGTTAATATTAATAAATTAGATTAATTATAAAAAAATATATATAGAATAACGTTATTTGAAACTAACTTGAATATTAATTTAAGCTACTGTTTCCGTTTCTTACAGTTGATAAAATGGAAATTTTTAGAAAGATTATTTCAAAAAAATCAGTTTTTAACAGTGATAAAATATGTTTTAATGAAGCTTTTTTGGAAATAGCTCGGTACTATTGCAGTATTCGACTGAAACACTAAAATTTATTTCTACATAAACTATATTTTTCTTTGAATGATAAACATATTAAAATCATTTTTAAAATCTACTATTTACCCATAATAAATTACAACTATAATATGTTATAAAAAAATCATATAATATTAAGTTTTTAAAATATTAAAAGATAAATTAAATCTCGTTGTTATTTAAAGGTTCTGTGGTGAAAATGCATCTATACATAAAAGAAATTGTTTAAGTAATAATATTATTATGTATATGCATAAAACATTTTACTTCAAAAGCTATATTAAACATTTAAAATTAAAATGTGTCATTCGAAATTCATTTCAGAATAACACATTGAATTGATATTAATAAATTAACTTAAAACTTTCAAAATTGATTGAGCAGAATATTCATTGGCTAAATATATAACAAAAGTAGAATAGAAAATTTTAAGTATTGAAACTACAAAATATACAATAACATTATGTAAAATTTATTTTAAGTTAACTTCAAAGAGGAATATTAAACCGCATTGTATGTGGGAATTTTATGTTTATTCATTTTGAAAGAGAATAATAAATTAATTAAACATATGCTGGATTTACATGAATATACCAGTTCCATTAAAAATAAGCTAGTAAATCAAATATGCAAATAATTTTAAAAAACATAATTTTATGTATATTTAGTATAACAGGTGTATTTCAGTAAATATTAATTTTATTGAAATTTATTTTCTTATTAAGAATAAATTATTAAAGAATTACTAATATTGGATTACAAATTTAATATTCAATATCAAAATATTTTCTTAAGGAAACCGTGAATCTTTTGAATCTCACAGCATTTGAAAATTCTACAAAAATGTATTGTTATCCCATTTTAATTATTTTTAATTTATGAAAAGGCACGCTATCATTTATGAATTATGCATAACTGTAGCAGCTGTAACGTGAACAAGGTGCTAAAATAATTTTTTAATCAGTACAAGCAATCAATAAATGCATGTTCTTTGATAAAATTAATTTAAATCTTGTTACAAATTTATGAATTATGCACATTGAAACTTAAAATTATTTTCCGGTTTCAGATTTTATTAAAGGATTCAAAAATTTATTAGAGATATTTTTTTTCTAATGCAGCTGGCAAATAGACCATGTTATTAGAAAGATAATACGAGATATAATGCTACCATGTAATCACAGAACAAATGATTTTAAATAGATTTAATAAAGCAATCATTAAATATATATTTTTCTCTAAAGAAATTATCAAAGTTTCTAAAAGAAATTTATCTGATTTGATTGCACAGAATTTTACTATTTAAATAATAATTTAAACAATAAGAAATTATTTAATAATAAAAATTGCATCCAAAATATCTAAAAAATATCAATATCATATCGTACATATTTATGTAGAAATGGGTGCGCAGAAGATCTACCTCCCCATGGTGCACCTGGTAACACTTTTTAGTGGCTAAAAGATCTGCAACTTGGCATTATTGTTAGATTAATGAACTCTGTTTCAGCATGTTTTGTTGTATTATTTTGTTGTTGTTGTATGTTTGGTTTTTTTTTTCGTTGTTCTTTTTTTGCTGTAACTGTTCATAATCTGCCATTGGCAATAAAAACGTGCACGTGTTCAAACTTATGGCCACCTTCCACAACTTATAGCCAGGGTTCCATTTATTTTTTGTTAAATATTTAGTATTTCAAAGAGTCAGAGGTTTTATCATCAGGGTCAAATTAATTACCGGCCTGAATTTGTTGATTGACCTCGTTTATTTTCATTATATATTTATAGAAGCGGACATAAAGGATGTAATAGAGGAGTTGGTAAATGATAAAAGAAGTTCAATTTTAAATTTAATTTATCTATTTCTTAAAATTTAGTTATTTTTTATTTTTTCTCAGCACTTCTAAAGCAAGGATAAATTCTTCAGCAAACGATAAATGTTTTCTTTTTCTTGCATTTAAACAAAATTATTTTAATATAAAATATACTATTTTAAGTAGTATATTTCTATTGATTTGGCCTGAAATTGTTGAATGAACTGGATTATTTTTATTACATATTTATTGAAGTTTTCATTACATAAACGATTGAATGGGGCTATGAAAAAGGATAAATGAAGATACATTTTTAAATTATAATTTATTTATATTTTTTTAGAAATTATATATTTTATTTTTTTATTCAGCACTTCTTTATATAAACGTTTTATTTTTAATTTAATTAAATACAATTAGTGCAGTGTAAAAAAATAATAATATAATTATTATGGGAAATTTTGACTTCAGATACATTTGCTATTATTTATAGTTTAATTTGATCTATTAATGAACTTTCATAAACAATTATGATTTATTTTGTTAAGCTCAATCTTCAGATAAAATCCTGGCTATATGCCTGCCTAATATAAGATATATATTAATATTTTGAAGAAAAGTAATAGGTCCTGAAACTCAAACGCTCAAACTAGTAGCTCATTAAATAAAACTCTTAAACAATAATAAATTAAAGCGAGTATATTTCATTCTTTCAAAATATATATTTAAAGTTTTTAATGAAGTTGTTATCTACAACATTAAAGTTTTCTATCAAGAAGTTTATATTTAAAAAAAATGTTTAAAAATATCTCTACTTTACATTCAATGAAAAACGAACTTTAAAACGAATTACTTTGATGATAATTCTATGCTGAAAAATGTCATTAAATATTTAATGCCTTAGGCGTTATTTAATGCATTAAAAGAAGATGTTTTTATTAATTCTTGATGGAGAAATGTAGTGATTCCTTTTGAGTGCTTCAGCCTATTACATCAATTTAATTGATAAAAAAGAATATCAAACTGAAGAATGTCATTGCAATTTTTTTTTATCACTGATGCTTAATTTACCATGGATTCTTTCGCAAATTTACAGTATCGGACTTAATAGCTATGCTATTCATCATTACTTTTTTTTCTAAAATAAATGAAAATGCCTCTTTAATGATCATTATATTGTAAAATTCTTTCTGCTTTTAAATAATTGTTTTGCTTGCTGGTCTTAAGGATATTATTTGAAATTAAATAAACCAAAGAGTTTTTAAATAAAAATTCATTCAAAATTACAGAGAAAATATTGAAATTAATTGAATTTTTTTAATATTTACTACAATGCCCAAGTTATCAAATGTATTTTAACGTAGTGATACTTATTATAGAGTTAAATGAATACTTTCCTTACTTTTTAATGGGCTATTTTGAAAGGGAATAATTTAGTAATAAAATAATTTTCGAATATCTTTTTTGTATAAATTTCCCTTGTGTCTTTCAATGCTATATTCTTAAACAATAAAGATAATTTTAAATGATATGAATGATGAAATTTATTTTTGAGTTTCCTTAATACATTTTAATTATGAAAATAGCTTTTTGGATACCATGGAGTGGTAAAAATAGAATTTATAATAGCATTTTATTTAGAAAAACGAATATTTCTTTCCAGTCGTAATGAACTTAAAAAGTGCATTTATAACATAAAATATTTTAAATTTTCATTCATAAATATACTTTATAATAATTAAGGCACAAATTTTTATTAATAGAATTCGTCAAGTAATTTTGAATGTATTGATTGAAAAAAAAATGCTTTATGAGTATAATTAAATATTATATGTGATGCATATGATATGGAATTAATTAATTATTTAATGATTAAATTTATTTTTCAAATGCATTAATAGATTTTCTTTAGAAAAAATATTTTATTTATGTTTTGTTTCCAGTCATAAAAATCTAATTTATATCATAAAATACTTCAGACCTTCATTCATAAGTATATTTTATAATCCATTCTTGAAATAATTCATGATATATTTTGAATGCAATTATTGAAATAAAATTTTGATGAAAAATAAATGCAAATGTAATTTTATCTACATGAAAGAAACAATGATAGTTAAAAAATGAAACTTAATAATAAATATGAAGTTTTATTTAATTTGCTGTACATTCATGATTCTCAGTTTTCAACTACTTAGATATTTAATACATGATATTGATAATCAAACAAATTAATTTCTGTAGGGCTTCAAAAAATTATCGTAAGAACAATTTTTACAGTAAAACATTATATTTATAATATATAATATTTAAAAGAAAATACATTAATTTGCATTATTTTATATCAGATTACTTTTAAAAAGTAAAAGTAAATAAAAAGTAAAACATGAATAAACAACTCCGGCTTAAAAATATATGTTTCATTTATTATTATGAATTTAAAAAAATACTTATTTCTTGTAATAATCTATTAAAATAATTGAAATCATAAAAAATTTAAAGACAAAGTTTTAGAGAAATCAATTTGAAACAAATTTGATAAACGAAAATTTAATATCTAAAATGCACGTTCAGTTTTGGTCTGCTTAGTTATGTATTTGAACTAGGAAAACTGAATGAAATACAAATCTTTTGATGAAAAATTAAAGTAATTTTGTTCCCAACAAAAACTTTATTTTAATTTTATAATCATCTCATAATTTTGCCAAATTTATCATTTAAACCTTAGAAATATTTTTATATCTTCAATAACATTTAAATCAACATGTTTTCTAGAATTGCATTGCACAGTTAAAGGCACTAATCAGAAAAAAATTATAACTAATCAGAAGGTTTTCATAATTAAAGATGTGACATTCCACTCTTATCTTCACTTATTAAGATTAAAAGACTGCGCACTTGTAATAAATATGCCACTGTTTCAAAATTATATTTTGTTGTTGATCTTCAGAAAATTTGTTGAGTTGAAAAACAAACTTTTCTAAAAACAACTTGATTGAAACGTTTTTTATTAAGGCAACAACGCTAATATTTTATTCATAATAGAAAAACAAACAAAAGATTATTTCTAAAGAAAGCAGTACCACTTATAATCAGTCAGTTGTAATTAGTTGCAAGCACTGGTAATTAATTTCAAGAACACTCGTAATGAATCTTAATGTAAACGAAGAAGGTTTAATTAAATTTGTATATTTGTATGTCCCAGCCGGCAACTTGTTGCAAAAGCATGAATTGCCAGTCTCGAGTTTAACTATGTAATAAAGCCGTGATTAAGCAAACAGAAAAGAACTTTGGAGCATAGAAAATGAGAAACAGGTTTCAAAATAAACAATCTGGAAATCTACAATCATGTTTCTAACATCTTAATTAATCCTCGGAAATTTCCAAATTATTTTTCTTCGTTACAGAATAATTTACTTAGAATTGTAAAAGTATTCTTGGTACAGATGTAAATATTTTTTAAAAATGAACTGATTTTTATTATAATTGTAAAAAATTCTGTTGATTTTTAGATACAAGGAGATATTAAAATTCACAGGAAATTTGTATTTATCGAAATATTTTTTTATTGAAACCTTAATGGTAAAATAATAAATTGATGTACTTTGAAACCTGAACATGAAGTCTACCTTTAATTAATGGGAAAACAGGTCTGATAGAAAGGTCTAGACAAGGACAGCAGGATTCCATACTCGATAAATGAAGGTGAAATGAAATCTTCCGTCTAAGAATAATGACAATAAATTTACAAGTCGAAAAGTCTTTTCATTGAATTGGGTAGCCATTGAATTGGATAGTAGCATTTGAGGTGCACAACAGGGCAGGGCTCAATTTGCAAAATTTTGGTATTGGGTCAAACTACTTAAAGCATAGTACCTAAATTTTAAAAAAACCCAGTTTTTTAGAGGTGTTTTTTAAAGTTATCTTATTATTATATATTGTGTGAGCTATTGCCGTCTAAGACAAAACGCAGAATTCATGACTTAAATACAAAAATAAAAATGCATAAAAACATAAATATATTTTAGTTTTTTTTTTTTAAAGAATTCATTGAATTTATCCTTAAAATTTATATAATGTATAAGTAAATGACATAATATTGGTTGAATAATTACTATAACGTTTGAAACAAATCAGAAGTCGAACCATGTTCTCTTTTTTTACAATATTTAAGGTATACACTTATGTAAAACTGTATATGAATATTTTAAACCCCTTTTTAAGCACATAAATTATTTAAATTAATTTGATTCATTAGTTAAATCATTACATTTTAAATGATTTTCCATTTCAAAAAGGCTTATTTTTAAATATAAAAAGTAAGGAGAATTAAAATTATTATAAATTAATTATGAAAAGATAAATTGTTATTTTAATCATTGCGAATATGTTGTGATATTCGCAACGATTAAAATAGCAATTTTGATAACATTTTTTACAGTAAAAACAATTTATAAAAATAAAGTTACTTAACGACTTAAAACTTTATGTCTGATAGAGCATTGTTATTTAAACTGTCATAATTAACCACGTGTACATAATTATTATCCTTTCAAAAGTTTTCTTAAAATAGTAAAATAAAAAGTGGAGAATTAAAACGTTATTATTTATATTATGAATTATTTATGTTTTGAATTAATTATTTATGTTATGAATTAATTAATTAATTAATTAACAATCATGTTTATTCATTGTCATAAAATAATCCCTTCGTACAATTGTCATAGTCCTGGTTAATATAACTATTGACACATTATTTTCTTGTAATTAAACAAAATATTTTTGAATGAATGTACGTTTTAGGTTCATTAATTCTCTATTTATTTCACTACACTTTAATTAATGTATTCTATATATTGTATTGATTAAAAAAGCAAATTTTTTAAGTGATTTTAAAATCTTGTGAAATTATTATACATTTTAAAACAGTATAATACATTATACGTTAAATGAAAACAAATGTATTAAATAACTTTATTCTTATCATAACAATTGTTTTATAAATAAGAAAGAAATTTGTCTACGGAATTCAACTTATTGGCACATTCTACATCAATTTTTGCAATATCTTCATAAGAGTTTCTGGCAAAAGAAAATGATTCACATCTTTCTAGAGATGCAATTTCGTAATACAGACATATCTATTTCTTAAACTACCCATTTCCTCATTCTCTTTTTGTTGCATTTTCGACGCAAAATACATTTTAATATCTAGAAACCCTTTCTGCAATTTCAGTTTCAATATACCTTTCTGTAAATCCTGTTCAAAACTACATGCATTCCAGAAAATTGCTTTTATACCTATTTGCCACCCTAATAAATATTTTTTTTCTAGTAACTTCCAGAATGGTCTTCCTAACAAAAGATATGAACATGCAGGGAATAAAACTGAAACTCAGCTATCAGATAAAGAGTTCGTCCTTTGAGCAATTTTCCTGCAACAATTGAAAAATTTTCCATATCATTGCACATTACGGTTCAATCTCTACGCTATGCGTGGAATGAGACGAGCGAATCACCTGAACCGTAAACGACATCGAATTCGCTTTTATAATTTACATTCTGGATTCGAAATAAAAAGCATATTCTGGAAATGGCTTTTGCGAAAGAAACTTATCTGTATCTAAATCTTAAATTGAAAAAGGCACTTTTATAAAAAGGTATTGAAATAGAAAGATTGATTGAAAAAATATAGCAGTAAATGGGTACTAAAATGGTGTAACATCAACCCCGCTACTAGAATTTGAATCTAAAAGTTTAAAATGAAAATACATCTATTCGTTTTCTACATATTGTTTTAATATATTTCAGTACGCAATCAATCAGTAGTCAGTCAAATATTTATTGCTTTTTTTCTATTATGCTTCATAAAATGGAGGTTAAAGATTAAAACCATGGTTTTATGACTCTAATATAAGAAATGAACTCTTAATATATACATAATATAGGCATACTTAATTAGTTTTTACCACAAAAAAAAAAAAAAAAATATTATGAGATCGACTTTGTAGTTTGATACGAAACAAAAAATCAAACTTGTTTATAGCATTCTAGTGCCCTTGTATGTTATGAATGTGTTCCGTTCCATTCCATTCTAAAATAATTTATTTAGAATAAACATTTGTCTTTCAATATTCACACATATGTTTTATTAATATATCTGCGAAATAGATGGTTTCAATAATTAAACAAAACAATATTTGTTATCAATTTAGAGATGTATTATTCTCTAAAGTATTGTTATATATACGGTATAGTTGAACGGTAGATATTAGAGTTTTTGCATATTGTATCATCCAATGCGATATTTTGTTCTTAGCGCGTACACCATTGGAAACATTGCATTATTGCGCATGCGTTTAGAAAGCGTTCTGGTAACGCATGTATAAAAGGCAAATTTATAAAACTATAAACGCAAATTTAAACGATGAAAAACTATAAACGATGAAAAAACGATAAGCGATGTCTTAGATGGAGACAAATGCAGATATTTTGATTGAGACACACATTAATGCTAATCATAGCAAAGCAGCTGTGATTCTTTGTATTGTTTTTTTAACATTTAATTCTTATCCTTAAAAGAATAAATAATATATTTGTTCTTAATGAGATATAAAATTCTTAGAAGAGAAATTGAATACTTATCTGTATTCATCTCTGATTGTATGTTTAATTTCTTTTATCCATTCTCGAAGCTAGTGATATTGGATTGAAACAACATATTGTTAAATTTAATTATTAAGACTTTCATAATGTAATAATAATTTTAAATTTTTGTTTACATATTAAGTAATAGTATAATATCTTGTTTAAAAAAATGTTAAAATTTAAATAAACATGATACATAGTAAGAAATATATATGAATTATCTATAACAAAATTTGTAGGTCGTTTTAAAAAAGATTTTTGTAATTACATCTGGCAGCTCGATATTGACAGCATCATGCTATTTAACACTAGTTTAAACAATATTTATGTTCTGCTTAAACAAGAAGTTCATTTCTTAATAGTGACACACAAAATAGATAACGTAATTAAAATTGATTTATCTACTAATATAGTGTGATTCTGTTAGATGTATTTTGTGATAAACTGATCTAAAATTAAATTTTATACTTGCTATTTGGCCTTCATGAACAGAAAACAGTTTTAAATTTTAAAACTTCTTCAGTAACTTTTAACATTAATTGGCATTGCGAATACTAATTCTGTAAATTCGGTAATGTTTTCCGAGTCAGATTAACATCATCCATCTGATTATCTTTCAAGTAATTATCTAAAAGCAAAATGTCGTAACGTCAAAGAAAATAAAGATAAATTACTTGAAAGAACCATATTTTTGAAAATATTGGTAAGATCTTTCTAGGTGAATTTATTAGTTTTGTTTTATTTATTTATTAAATAGGTGCATCTAAACCTTTAGATGAACGTCGTCAAAGAACATATAATTTAAAAATTATATAGTTTCTACCAGTTTGTTAATTTTGTATAATTATAGGATTGTTTCTTAATTTATTGTTTTGCATTTATAAGTATTATTAAACTTCATTTCCCCTTCAAGTATAAAAATTTAATTTAAACTCTAAATGTAATAAGACTTATGATAATTATTTTAATTAATTACATGATAATTGCAACTGCATTTTTGGAGCAGTTATTCAATAATACTCATGATGCATATAACCTTTCAATTAAATTTGAATGCTATATATTAAGTATCCATATTCATGAATTTTGAATAATATAAAGAGCTTTAAGATCGCTATACTAAGATAAATATTTATATGCATTCCTTTCTATTGTAAACGATGAAATAGTTATTTAGTTCTTAGTAGTGATATTATCAATACAAAGAAATGACTAGTATAATGATTGAAACAAAGTGTAAAAGGAAAATAATTTTTTATTTGAAATACAATGGAAATAATTTACAAAAATAAAATGTAAAATGAGCGTTAAAAATATGAGGTTGAAATAGTGTAATTGAAAGTTAATTAGGTGCAGCTATATGTAAGATTTCTGATATCGAGTTTCTCGAATGAGATTAAACATTTTCCAATTTTAAGTCCATATAGACGAAGAAATTGTAAATTTAAAAAAAAATACTTATAGCTGAGAGGTGATAAGAAAATTTTTCTTTATGTTTCAAACGATGACTATGTGCATATACATAGCCGTGATTAGCGATTCACTAAATTTGCATCAACTATTTATATATAGAACAGTTAGAGGAATATAAAACGGTGCTTTATTATGATTTTTCCGTTTTTTTTTTTCCTTTAATCGTTGGAACGACATAAATAAATTGAATTCAAGTTTCGAATATATATTTGGATAGCTTACTTAGTATAAAATTTAAAAAGAGGGTAGCAAGCAGAAACAAAAATACTATTTTGGTCAGCTTCTTTGCGGTGAGCGACTTGGTGAATATTGTATTGCTTTGCTAACCAAAGGTGTTTGGTTCAAAAGTCGACCAGCAATGTCGAAACGAATGTTTCAATGTATCTACCGGTAATGAAAAGAAATATGTGTTTAGATGTTCTTTCAGGAAGTAGGATACTATGATCAATGCATGAAATCCTTGGTAGATGTCCGTTCAAAATTGCTATGCCACAATGTGAATGAAGTGTGGAAGACTTCACTGCTTGCGTTTCACACAGTATAAAGTTGTATCTATTTCCTTGTTTCAGTGGCTAACAAGTGGCTGTTTTAGTGGCGAAAACAATAGAAAATACCACTATGAGACTAATCCATTTAAAAATTACCAGTTTTGCGTTATTTTAAACGGAAATATTTCTACCTAGCAGGAGAAATGTCTGATAAAAAAGCAGATGATCTGATCACAAATTCTGTACTGCTCACCACCGCAAAATCATCGTACTGGTGAATTTAATAACAATTGCAATAAGGTAAAATAAAATTCGTAACTTTCAAATTTGATTCAATTTTCAAAGCTACATTATCTATTTACATTTCTTAATAGTTTATCATGAGACCAATATATGTTACTCTGCAAACATGTATATATAAATATATATGCTTACTTCTATACTTCTATATCATGAGAACAATATATCTTTCGCTCTTCGACAACACATTAAATAAGAGATAAACAATATCAAGGTTTTGTTTGTTTTCTTAATTTGCTGCAAATTAACCTCAAAATGTGAAGAAACTAAACAGAAATTAATTCTTAGTTGCATTGCAGTTTTAAAAGAGAACATTACACTACTAATAAATTCTGCATTGTTATGATATAAGTAATTGAAACAATCAAGATATTCAAAGCGTTAAGTAAATACGGGATAAACAAAGCCCACAATCATTAAAAGTCTTCTAAATATATCTGTTCAAACAAAATTCATGTAAGACTCCTACATACATTTGTTGTTTTGTATTACAAGCACAAAGCATGCCCAATATTAACTAAGGAAATCTCAAGTAATATTGACACAGCTGCTAGAAAGCAGAAAATTCTCAAAAGATTACTTGAGAATGTATTCTGTAGATACATTCTGTGCCATTCCCATGTTCACATCTGTTCGAAATCCAATTATCAACACAGAGTTTACAAAACGTTTTTCTTTGATTGTGAAAGTTTTATTATACATATTTTATTATCTTATTATACTATAATGGAAATAACACAGAAGTGTGTAAATATTGGGAATTAACCATAAATAGTGAGAAATTGAAAAGGGAAAACGTATAAATTAAACAGGTGACATACAGATCTTCAAAACCTTTCAAATTATTCACAGAAATCCACATCCATTCATTTGGTAATGCTTTTACATGGCGATATAACAAGCGTTATCTTGAATATTCATCCCAAGAGTTTCATTCATCTAATCTACATATCTTTATAGATGAATCTCAATCTGAGATTGCCCACAGATGAAAGTGAAGACTTCTCTTTATATTCAAGGAAGGCAATATTCATAGAAGCTTTGCTATTTCAATAAGCATTATTAAGAAATATAATTTATTATCATCACCTAGCATATTTAAATTTCTAATAAGCGATTGTTTCCATCTAATTTGTTAGGCATGTATAGTATTTGCCCTAGGCATGTATGCATATTTGATATTTACAAATTCTGAAACACATTACTGTTATTGTACTGAAAAGTTATTAATCTAGTGTTATACTATACACTACGTCTAATTAAAATTTGGTTATTCAAAAAGAAATCGAGCTGTTGTTGTAGATTTTTCATAGAGCTTTAAAATCTATGTAAACAATTTTTCTTTCTGGTGAACTGTGTTAGAATTTTAACTCTCTGATTAAATCTAGAATTTTTCTAATTGTATACGGATATCAAAATGCTGGTCAAATAAATGTATATTATATTTTTGAATTATTTTTTCTTTTAAAAAAATTATTTATTGTTCATATTTCCAATTTTTTAAATAATAAATCAGAATATTAAATATATATATATATATATATATATATATATATATCTTTCTTACAGAAGTTACGATACAGGTTTTCTCAATGGTAAGAGATACTGAGTGCTAAGATATATCCTTTATGTAATATTTCACATTATTGTGATCATTTTTGATTAAGTATTAAACATTTGATGATTCAATCGAATGTTACGAAATTAATACAATATTTAATGAATTAGATGCTAAATTTTGCTTAAACTTCTCCTTGTAATCGAAATAGGATAAAAGAAATTAGTGGAAAAACTTTAAACCCTGAGAAACTAGTTCGAAAATTGATGCTTTTGGTTTCCTTAACAAAAAAATTAGGAAGACAGTAAAATTTAAGAATGTATACGATTCATTGTATACTTAATAAGATATGGATGTAGTTTATTTAAAAATATTATGCAAAAATACATTTAAAAGGAATTATTTTGAAACATATATCGTTATATTTCTTGTAATAAAATTTGGGTATGAACATGAATAAAATGATGATTACTATTATGATTTAATTCTCGTTATTAAATTAAAAGTGCCTGCTTTTACCTAATAAAAAGTACCTGCTTAAAAGTGTTTCCTTTTTATAAGTATCTGCTCCTTTTTAGTAACATATATAAATATTTTACTATGTAGTTTAAAATAATCCTCTAGGAAATAATTATTGAACGGCATCAGCCTTGTAATACTTGGCCTATTGCTATGGTTATCAAAGAGTGGTATTTCAGAGAAATTTTCGCCCAGATATAAAAATCAGTATATTTACTCTACTTCATGTCAGTTTTCCCATTTAAATTCAAGTTTGATTAATAACAAGACTTTTCTCCTTGCTTTTTAACTTTTTCTTCACATAAAAAAATAACCTAATTGCAGTATTGGGCCAAAGATGGTTTCAAAGAATCTAGGGAAGGCAACTTCTATGGTTGGCTCTTAAGAACTCTAGCATCCATGTGATTTTCAATATTAAAAAAAAATATATACTGCAATATCTGAGATTCTGCTCTCAGCAGTATTGTGGGTAGTTGACCACTTGGATATAAAATTGTGAGGCGTTAATACATGATGGTTGTTTTTCAGAAATTTGTATACAGGGCTTTTACAGTTATTTATGAATTTTAAATGCATCTCGATTTCAAAAAGTTGGAGAACAACTGACCTACAGTATTTCAAGACAAGAAAGATCAGAAACAATAATTAAATTGTGAAACAATTTAATACAGAAAACGATTTAATTCAGTTTTGAAATTAAAAGCTAATGAAACCGATTTAAATTAAAAACACCTAATAAATTAAAAGTGTGACTTATTTCTCACTTTTATGTGTTTGTTTTCTAAACCACCCATATTTACTCATATAAATAAGAATTCATTTTTAGTTTAATCTGTCTTAAAACTATGTAAAATGTTTAAAATCACAACATGAGAATTCGATTCAGGTTCCTTTAAGTAGAACAGTAATTCTAGAATGTGACCATTAGTAATTAAGTACAAAGTAAAATAATGCAGTTTGGTCTATAGTGAAACCATTGCTGGACGGAGCAACCATTAGAATAAATAATAAGGGCACATCTGCTACTGGGATTATCGGATGATTGCCTCTTTCCTTTTCATCAAGAAGAATGAGTGGGGACATTCTTGAAATGGTGCTCCAGTTAAGAAGAGCTACAGCTGCAATGTAACTACTGATGCATATATGTTCCAAAGGATTATTTAGTTGTCCACCATAAAAGAAAGTAGCTGTAAGAGTCTTACAATGACACAATTAGCAATGGAGTTTTAATGTCAGAAGTTAACACCATGTAGAATTTTGCAAAAAGTCATTAAGCGATATCAAAATCATTGTAAGAATTCCCTGATAAAAAACATAGCTGCTTAGTTGAAAAGAAAATATTTTTTATCATATAATGGTTTAGAGGACAATTCATTTTCATATGCTAATTTTTATGGCAGTGCATGTATTTTAAATACATGAAATAAAATCACTGTAAAATTAGTTACATTGCAAACAATTAAAAATATGTTTAGCAAAAAAAATACAAGTAAAGTACGTGATGATTAACGTTTTATTATTTAAAGCCAGACAGTGCAGTACTATTGTTCTTTACATATGTTGCATGATACAAAATACTCTATAATTTTTATTTTATTATCAACAAATAATAAGAAATATTATAATAAATCATATATTTTCATAAGAAAAAGGCTGTATTTAAATATGGGCCAATTAATATTGTTTCTCTTATCGAAGCTCATGGACCTTCAGTGGACCTTCTTCAACTCCACTGGTCCATGGTGGTTGATGGATACCTTGCAGCTAATGAATTAAATTATTATTGTAACTTGAGGGAATTGATAAATCAAATATTCCAACAAAAATAAATTAAAATAAAATAAAATAAAAACAATATGTATTTGTATTATTTTTTTACAATGCAGATTCCTATAGAAAAAAAGAAAGACAAACTTCCATTTTTTTGTTAATATTAATAAATTAGTTTAATTATAAAAATAATTATCTAGAATAACGTTATTTGAAAGTAGTTTGAATATTACTTCATTATTTTGTTTATTATTTTGTTTCCGTTTTGTACAGTTGATAAAATGGAAATTTTTAGAAAGATTATTTTAAAAAATCAGTTTTTAACAGTGATAAAATATGTTTTAATGAATCTTCATAGGAAATAGCTCGGTACTATTGCAGTAATCGGTTGAAACACTAAAATTTATTTCCACATAAACTATGTTTTTTCTTAGAATGATAACCATGTTAAAATCAGTTTTAAAATCTACAATTTACCCATAATAAATTCCAACAAAATATTTTATAAAAAAAATCATATAATATTAAGTTTTTAAAATACTGAAAAATAAATTAAATATCATTGTTATTTAAATGTTCTGTGGTGAAAATGCATCTATACATAAAAGAAATTGTTTAAGTAATAATAATATTATGTACATGCATAAAACCTTTTACTTCAAAAGATTTATCAAGCATTTAAAATTAAAATGTGTTATTCAAATTCCATTTCAGAATATCACATTGAATTGTTATTAATAAATTAACTTAAAACTTTCAAAATTGATCGATTAAAATATTCACTGGCTAAATATATAACAAAAGCAGAATAGAAAATTTTAAATATTGAAACTACAAAATATACAACAACAGTATTAAAAATTTATTTTAAGTTAACTTCAAAGAGGAATATTAAACCGCATTGTATGTGGGAATTTTATGTTTATTCATTTTGAAAGAGAATAATAAATTAATTAAACACATGCTGGATTTACATGAATATACCGGTTCCATTGAAAATATGCTAATAAATCAAATATGGAAATAATTTTATGTATATTTAGAATAACTGGGGTATTTTAGTAAATATTAATTTTATTGGAATTTATTTTCTTATTAGGAATAAATTATTAAAGAATTACTAATATTGGATTTCAAATTTAATATTCAATATCAAAATATTTTGTTAAGGAAGCCGTGAATCTTTTGAACCTCACAGCATTTGAAAATTCTACAAAAATGTATTGTTATCCCATTTTAATTATTTTTAATTTATGATACAGCAAGCTATTATTGATGAATTATGCATAACTGTAGCAGCTGTAACGTGAAAAAGGTGCTAAAATAATTTTTTTATCAGTACAAACAATCAATAAATGCATGTTCTTTGATAAAAGTAATTTAAATCTTGTCACAAATTTATGAATTATGCACATTGAAATTTAAAATTATTTTCCGGTTTCATATTTTATTAAAGGATTCAAAAATTTATTAGAAATATTTTTTTTTCTAATGCAGCTGGCAAATAGACCGTGTTATTAGAAATATAATACGAGATATAATGATACTATGTAATCACAGATCAAATGATTTTAAATGTATTTAATAAAGTAATACATTAAATATATATTTTTCCCTAAAGAAATTATCAAACCTTCTAAAAGAAATTTATCTGATTTGATTGCACAGAATTTTACTATTTAAATAATAATTTAAAAAAATAAGAAATTCTTTAATAATAAAAATTGCATCCAAAATAATATCTAAAAAATATCAATATCATATCGTACATATTTATGTAGAAATTAAATTATATTCCATGCAATAATGTGAAATGGCTAATTAATATAAAAAGGGTGCAAAAATCTTCAGTTTGTCTTCACTTCTTCATTCTATGCAGAATTGAACTTGTTGCTACAATTGCCTGTATAAAACAAATTAATTTTTTTATTTAAGTCCTTCATGTATAAGCATGCTTCTCAACCTGCTATACCATTGAAGTGATTCAATAGCAAAAATTGACCAACATTAAATTGATAATTCCTGGAGTTGAACGTGATCACTGCTAACACTCAAATTGACGCATTAGTTTCTATAGACAATGATTTATTACATATCTATATAACTGTGTGGATCTTTATATTATCATTGATGCTTCACATCATAACTAGCAGGAAATTAAGCTATTATTATTTTTTGTATCTGATTTGTGAGGCCTGGTGTGATTAATATTTCAGCCAAATTTCATTAAATTGCAAGAAATAGAAATTTAACAATCACATTTTTTCTGAGTTGTCAATAGTTTTTGTACATCATTATAAAATTCAATAATTTTTAATCAGTGAAATATAAATCTTATTTGTTGAATAAAAATTTTAACCAACTGAAATCTATTTTTGAAAATCTATATTAAGATATTTTTTCAATAAATTTTCAATTTATTATTACTAATGGAAATACTTGGGAAATAATTTAAAGATTGTAAGATATTATTATGAATAAGTTGGCAATGATTTAAAAATATGTAATGTAATAATAATTTTTAATTACGAAATCCTTTTGACTTATTATAGAATTATTAATCTCAATCAAAATAATCTTCTTCAATTCAAGTAGAAAATAAGAAAGATTATTTTTTATTTGATTTTGGTGAAGTTATTTTTTAAAATATTTGAATATTCCATTATTGAAGATCTCTGAACCATTTTATAATTTAAGAAATGAAAAAAGTTAAAGAATAATTTTGTTTATCTATTTAAAACCAATAATTAATTTTGAACTTTTCAATACATCATTTATCATATGCCAGTATATAAAAATAAAAGACTTTTACAGAACTTTCTTAACATCAGGTGCTCCACCAGGTCGGTGGGTGGCGGTCTTGAGGCCCCCCCCTCCAAGTCATAATGAATTAGTTTCACGTGTTCAAACTTATAGCCACTTTCTACAATTTATAGCCAAGCTTACTAAATATTTAACAAAAATTAATTGGATTTCAAAGAGTCAGAGGTTTTCTCATCAGGGTCAAATTAATTACCGGCCTGAATTTGTTGATTGAGCTCGTTTATTTTCATTAAATATTTATAGAAGCAGACATAAATGATGTGATAGAGGAGTTGGTAAATGATGAAAGAAGTTCATTTTTAAATTTAATTTATCTATTTTTTAAAACTTAATTATTTTTATTTTTTCTCAGCACTTCTAAAGCAAGGATAAATTCTTCAACAAACGATAAATGTTTTCTTTTTCGTGTATTTAAACAAAATTATTTTAATATAAAATAAAATATTTTAAGTAGTATATGAAATGACGATTTCAGATATCTTTTCTATTGAATTGGCCTGAATTTGTTGAATGAACTGGGTTATTTTTATTAATATTTATTGACGTTATCGTTACAAAAACTGGGTTAATGGGGCTATAACAAAGGATAAATGAAGATACATTTTTAAATTGTAATTTATATATATATTTTTAGAAATTATATATTTTAATTTTTTATTCAGCACTTCTTTATATAAATGTTTTCTTTTTAATTTAATTTAAAAAATTAGTGCAGTGTAAAAAAAAATAATAATATAATTATATTATGGGAAATTTTCACTTCAGATACATTTGCTATTTTTTATAATTTAATTTGATCTATTAATGAACTTTCATAAGCAATTATGATTTATTTTGTTAAGCCCAATCTTCAGAAAAAATCCTGGCTATATGCCTGCCTAATATAAGATATAACATAATATTTTGAATAAAACTAATAGGCAAAAAAACTCAAACGCTCCTCGATCGCTCAAACTACTAGCTCATTAAATAAAACTCTTAAGCAATCATAAATTAAAACGAGTATATTTCATTCTTTCAAAATATATATTTAAAAGTTTTTAATGAAGTTGTTATCTACAACATTACATTTTTCTATCAAGCAGTTTATATTTAAAAAAAGTGTTTAAAAATATCCCTACTTTACATTCAATGAAAAACGAACTTTAAAACGAATTACTTTGATGATAATTCTATGCTGAAAAATGTCATTAAATATTTAATGCCTTAGGCATTATTTAATGCATTAAACGAAGATGATTTTATTAATTCTTCATGGAGAAATATAGTGATTCCTTTTAAGAGCTTCAGTCTATTACATCATTTTAATTAATAAAAAAGAATACCAAACTGAAAAAGGACACTACAATTTTTTTTTTATCACTGATGCTTAATTTACCATGGATTCTTTCGCAAATTTACAGAATCGGACTTAATATCTATGCTATTCATCATTACTTTTTTTTTTCTAAAATAAATGAAAATGCCTCTTTAATGATCATTATATTGTAAAATTCTTTCTACTTTTAAATAATTGTTTTGCTTGCTGGTCTTAAGGATATTATTTGAAATTAAATACACTAAAGAGTTTTTAAATAAAAATTCATTCAAAAATACAGAGAAAATATTGAAATTAATTGAATTTTTTTAATAGTTACTACAATGACCAAGTTATCAAATGTATTTTAACGTAGTGATACTTATTATAGAGTTAAATGAATACTTTCCTTACTTTTTAATGGGCTATTTTGAAAGGGAATATTTTCGTAATAAAAGTTTTTCGAATATCTCGTTTTTGTATAAATTTCCCTTGTGCATTTCAATGCTCTATTCTTAAACAATAGATAATTTTAAATGATATGAATGATGAAATTTACTTTTGAGTTTCCTTAATACATTTTAATTATGAAAATAGCTTTTTGGATACCACGGAATGGTAAAAATAGAATTTATAATAGCATTTTATTTAGAAAAACGAATTTTTCTTTCCAGTCGTAATGAACTTAAAAAGTGCATTTATATCATAAAATATTTTAAATTTTCATTCATAAATATACTTTACAATAGTTATTACACAAATTTTTATTAATAGAATTCGTCAAGTAATTTTGAATGTATTGATCGACAAAAAAAATGTATTATGAGTATAATTAAATATTATATGTGATGCATATGATATGGAATTAATTAATTATTTAATGATTAAATTTATTTTTAAGTTGCATTAATAGATTTTCTTTAGAAAAAATAGTTTATTTACGTTTTGTTTAGGTTTGTTTACGTTTTGTTGTAATTTTATCTACATGAAAGAAACAATGATAATTAAAAAATGAAACTTAATAATAAATATGAAGTGTTATTTAATTTGCAGTACATTCATGATTCTCAGTTTTCAACTACTTAGAAATTTAATACATGATATTGATAATCAAACAATAAATTAATTTCTAAAGGGTTTCAAAAAATTATCATAGGAACAATTTTTACAGTAAAACATTATATTCATAAGGTATAATATTTAAAAGAAAAGACATTACTTTGCATTATTTTATATCAGCCTACTTTTAAAAATTAAAAGCAAATAAAAAGTAAAATATGAATAAACAACTCCGGCTTAAAAATATATATTTCATTTATTATTATGAATTTTAAAAAAATACTTTTTTCTTGTAATAATCTATTAAAATAATTGAAATCATAAAAAATTTAAATGAAAAGTTTTAGAGAAATCAATTTGAAAACAAATTTGATAAACGAAAATTTAACATTTAAAATGCAAGTTCAGTTTTGGTCTACTTAGTTATGCATTTGAACTAGGAAAACTGAATGAAATACAAATCTTTTGATGAAAAATTAAAGTAATTTTGTTCCCAACAAAAACTTCATTTTAACTTTATAATCATCTCATCATTTTGCCAAATTTATCATTTAAACCTTACAAATATTTTTACATCTTCAATAACATTTAAATCAACATGTTTTCTAGAATTGCTTTGCACAGTTAAATTAACTAATCAGGAAAAAAAATCACAATTAATCAGAAGGTTTTCATAATTAAAGATGTGACATTCCACTCTTATCTTCACTTATTAAGATTGAAATACTGTGCACTTGTAACAAATATGCCACTGTTTCAAAATTATATTTTGTTGTTGATCTTCAGAAAATTTGTTGAGCGGAAAAACAATTTTGCTGAAAACAAGTTGATTGAAACGTTTTTTATTAAGGCAACAACACTAATATTTTATTCATAATAGAAAACCAAACAAAAGATTATTTCAAAAGAAAGTAGTACCACTTATAATCAGTCCGAAGTAATTAGTTGCAAGCACTGATAATTAATTTCAAGAATACTCGTAATGATTCTTAATGTAAACGAAGAAGCTTTAATTAAATTTGTCTATTTGTATGCCCAAACCAGCAACTTGTTGCAAAAGCATCAATTGGTGGTCTCGAGTTTAACTATAAAGTAACACCGTGATAAGGCAAACAGAAAAGATTTTTTAAACGCAGAAAATGAGAAACGGGTTTCATAATAAACAATCTGGAAAGCGGCAATCATATTTTAACATCTTAATTAATCCTGTGACATTTTCAAATTACTTTTTCTTAAACACGGCGTAATTTAATTTTTATAACTGTAAAAGTATTCTTGGTACAGATGTAAAAATTTTCTTTGAAATGAACTGGTTTTTTTTATAATTGTAAATAATGCTGTTGATTTTCAGATACCAGAAGATATTAAAATTATTCATAGGAAATTTTTATTTATCGAAATAATTCTTTCTTGAAACCATAATGGTAAAATAAGAAATTGATGTACTTTGAAACCTGAACATGAAGTCTGCCTTTAATTAATGAAAAAACAGGACTGATAGAGAGGTCTAGACAAGGACAGCAGGATTCCATATTCGATAAATGAAGGTGAAACGAAATCTTCCATCTCAAGATGGTAACAATAAATTTACACGTCGAAAAGTCTTTTCGTTGAATTGGGTGGCCAAGAGATAGTTACCAGATGGTTTACGTTAAAAATTATAGTGACAAAATGTGGGTACAATTGTAGTAGCGTTTGTGGTGCACAACATGGCAAGGCTCAATTGTCAAAATTTTGGTATTGGGTCAAACTACTTAAAGCATAGTACCTAAATTTAAAAAAAAAACCCTAGTTTTTTAGATGTTTTTTTTTAAAGTTATCTTATTATTATATGTTGGGCGAGTTATTGCCGTCTAAGATAAAAGGCAGAATTCATGACTTAAATACCAAAATAAAAATGCATAAAAACATAAATATGTTTTAGTTTTTTTTACACAGAATTAATTGAATTTATGCTTAAAAGTTGATGCTTAAAGCAAATGACAGAATATTGGTTGAATAATTACTATAATTTTGAAATAAATCAGAAGTCGAGCCATGTTCTCTTTTTTTACAATATTTAAGGTATACACTTATGTAAAACTGTATATGAATATTTTAAGCCGCTTTCCAGCACTGATAAATTATTTAAATTAATTTGATTTATTAGTTATTACTTTACATTAGTCATCACTTTTCATTGTTAATAAATAAAGATATGAGTGGATTTTAAATGATTTTCCATTTCAAAAGGGCTTCTTTTTAAATATAAAAATTAAGGACAATTAAAATTATTATAAATTAATAATGAAAAGATAAATTGCTATTTTAATCATTGCGAATATGTTGTGATATTCGCAATGATTAAAATAGCAATTTTGATAAAAAAAAATTTATGTAAAAACAATTAATAAAACTAAAGTTACTTAACGACTTAACGCTTTGTGTCTGATAGAGCATTGTTATTTAAACTATCATAATAAACCATGAGTACATAATTATTTTACTTTCAAAAGTTTTCTTAAAATAGGAAAATAAAAAGTAGAGAATTAAAATGTTATTATTAAACGAGAATTACTTATGTTATGAATTAATTATTTATGTTATGTATTAATTATTTATGCCGTAAATTAATTAATTAACAATCAAGTTTATTCATTGTCATAAAATAATCCCTTCGTACAATTGTCATAGTCCTGGTTAATATAACTATTGACACATTATTTTCTTGTAATTAAACAAAATATTTTTGAATGAATGTAAGTTTTAGGTTCATTAATTCACTATTTATTTCATTGCACTTTATTTAATTGTATTGATTGTTACATTGTATTGATTAAAAAAGCAAATTTTTTACACTATATTAAAATCCTGTAAAATTATTATAAGTTTTTAAATCTGTATAATACATTATACGTTAAATGAAAAAAAATGTATTAAATAACTTTATTATTTTCATAACAACTGTGTTATAAATAAGAAGGAAAATTGTCTAAGGAATTCAATTTATTGGCAGATTTTACATCAATGTTTTGCAATACCATCATAAGAGGTTCTGCCATAAAAATGATTGACATCTTTCTAGCGATGCTATTTCGTATTACAGAAATATCTATTCCTTAAACTATTCATTTCCCTCGTTCTCTTTTTGTTGCATCTTCGATGCAAAATACATTTTAATATCTAGAAACATTTTCTCCAATTTCAGTTTCAATATACCTTTCACTAAAACCTGTTCAAAACTACATGCATTCCAGAAAATTGCTTTTATAGCTATTTGCCACTCTAATAAATATGTTCTTTTTTTTTTAGTACCTTCCTAAATGGGCGTTCTCACAAAAGATATGAGCATGCAGAGAATAAAACTGAAATGCAACTATCAGATAAAGAGTTCGTCCTTTGAGCAATTTTCCAGCAACAATTGAAAAATTTTCCATATCATTGCACATTACGGTTCAATCTCTGCACTATACGTGGAGTGAGATGAGCGAATGACCTGAACCGTAAACGACATCGAATTCGTTTTTTATAATTTAGATTTTGGATTCGAAATAAAAAGCATATTCTGGAAATGGCATTTCCGAAAGAAACTTATCTGTATCCAAATGTTAAATTGAAAAAGGCACTTTTATGAAAGGTATTGCAGTGGAAATCATGATTGAAAAAATATAGCAGCAAATGGGAACTAAAATGGTGCAACACCAGCAAGGCAACTAAAAATTGTTTTTGAAATTTTCATTTGAAAAGTTATCTATTCGCTTTCGACGTATTATTTTAACCTATCTTAGTACATAATAAGTATTTAGTCAAATATTTATTGCTTTTTTTTTCTATTATGCTTGATAAAATTGAGGTAAAAATTACCAACCACGGTTTGATGACTCTAATATAGGAAATTGACTCTTAATATATACATAATATAGGCATACTTAATATAGTTTTTACCTCAAAAAAAAAGATATTATAAGATCGACTTTGTAGTTGATTACGTATCAAAAAATCAAACTTGTTTATAACATTATAATGCCCTTATATGTTATAAATGTATTCTAAAATAATTTATTAAGAATAAATATTTGTCTTTCAATATTCACACAAAATAACACGTTTTATTAATATATCTGCAAAATAAATGGTTTCATTTATTAAACAAAACATTTTTTGTTAGCAATTTAGAGATGTATTATTATCTAAAGTATCGATATATATACGGTATAGTTGAACGGTAGATATTTTCCTATGCAGTTTTTGCATATTGCATCATCCAATGCAATATTTTGTTCTTCTTAGCGCGTACACCCATGGTGAACATTGCATTATTGCACATGCGTTTAGAAAGAGTTCTGATAACGTATTTATAAATGTTATGAAACTATACACGATGAAAAAACGATAAACGATGTTTTAGATGGAGACAAATGCAGATATTTAGATTGAGATACACATTAATGCTAGTCATAGCAAAGCAGCTGCAAATATAATATTTTTTTTCCTTTCTGTTTTTGTTTTGTTTTTTTACATTGTTCTTTGTATTTTTTTTCAACATTTAATTCTTATCCTTAAAAGAATATAATATATTTGTTCTTAATGGTATATAAAATTCTTAAAGAAAAATTGAAGAATACAGATAAGTGTTAAATTTTTCTTAAGAATAAAAGAAGTTAAACATACAATCATAGATGTATATCCATGATTGTATGTTTAACTTCTTTTATCCATTCTCGAAGCTAATGATATAGGAATGAAACAACATATTGTTAAATTTAATTTTATATTTAAGGCTTTTCATAGTGTAATAGTAATTTTAAATTCCTGTTTCTTACATATTAAGTAATAGTATAATATCTCATTGTTAAAAAATGTTAAAATTTAAATAAACATGATACATAGTAAGAAATGCATATGAACTATCTATAATAAAATTTGTAGGTCATTTTAAAAATTTTTGTAAGATATATATATTACATCTGGCAGCACGATATTGACAGCATCATGTTGCTAAACACTAGTTTATACACTATTTATGTTCTGCTTAAACAAGAAGTTCATTTCTTAATAGTGACACACAAAATAGATAATGTAATTAAAATTGATTTATCTACCAATACAGACTTCTGTTAGATGTATTTTGTGATAAACTGATCTAAAATTAAATTTTATACTTGCTATTTGGCCTTCATGAACTGAAAGCAGTTTTAAATTTTAAAACTTCTTTAGTAACTTTTAACATTAATTGGCATTATGAATACTAATTCTGTAAATTCGGCAATGTTTTCCGAGTCAAATTAACATCACCCATCTGATTATCTTTCAAGTAATTATCTAAAAGCAAAATGTCATAACGTCAGATAAAATGAAGATAAATTCCTTGGAAGAGACATGTTTTTGAAAATATTGGTAAAATATTTCTAGGTGAATTTATTAGTTTTATTTTATTTATTTATTACATAGGTGCATCTAAACCTTTAGATGAACGTCAGAAAAGAACATATAATTTAAAAATTATATAGTTTCTACCAGTTTGTTAATCTTGTATAATTATAGGATTGTTTCTTAACTTATGGTTTTGCATGTATAAGTATTATTAAACTTAATTTTCCCTTCAAGTATAAAAATTTAATTTAAACTCTAAATGTAATAAGACTTATGATAATTATTTTAATTAATTACATGATAATTGCAACTGCATTTTTGGAGCAGTTATTCAATAATACATATGATGCGTATAGCTTTTCAATTAAATTTGAATGCTATATATTAACTATACATATTCATGAATTTTGAATAATATAAAGAGCTTTAAGATCGTTATACTACACTACGTAAAAAAAGTAGAAGGACACTTGATTTTGTAACAATAACCGAAAAATATTTTATTTTTACTAAAAAATTTTATTAGAAACATTTTACAAATATTTTAAAAATACAATTTCAATATCAGAATTATGATATTCAAACATAAAATATTAATGGCAACAAAAACAGTTTCTCTTTTTTGAAACTTTGTAAAAAAAATAGAAGGACAGCATTATAATGAATGAAAAAATAATGATTTTAATAAGGAATGTTCTCCCCATTGGCCTTTATAACTTCAAATATTCTGTTTGGAAGTGAATTGTATAGAGATTGAACTTCTGTTTGACAAAAATTGTCCCACGAGTCATTCAGTGCTTCTCGAAGCTGAGTTAGCGAATCAAATTGCCTTCCATCAGCATAAACTCGACGAACTAGCATTGCCCATATGTTTACCACTATATTAAGTTCAGGACTTTTGGCTGGCCATGGTAAAACATCCACATTATTTGTTAGGAACCAATTTTTGACTCCAGTCGCAGTGTGAATGGAAGCTCCGTCTTGCTGAACTTCCACTCTTCACCCCCCAAGTCAGAGCCATAAGGAAGAAGCTCGGAATTCAGCACTTGAATGTAGTCTGTATGTTTTTGCCTACCATTTAAGAAAAACAGACTTGTCTTTCCTCCGTATCAAACAGCCAACCAAACCATTAAACTCCCTCCTCCCATTTGTCGTGTTGAATAGTATTCGTCTTCATTCCCCAGACAATGCCAGTAGTGCTGATATCCGTCTGGACCGTCTAAGTTAAATTTCTTTTTATCGGAAAATATCACAGAAGTCCATTCTGTAGTCCAGGACATGTGCTCCTTAGCCCACGCTAAACGGTTATCAATGTGAGCTTGTGTCCATTTAGGATGATGTTTCCATTTTTTGAAAATGAATTTTTTAGATCTTTTAATATAGTTGTAAACTGTTTGTTTCGTCACATGATGGAGTCTTGCTTGATTTCTTGCCTTTGAAACACTTCCTTTGTTCTTCTTAAGCACACGAACAAGTTTTCTTTCATCACGTGGTGTTAACTTTTTCGGTCTACCAGTGTTCTTTTTCTTTCCATTTTTATAAGGATTTCTGATAAAGTTTGAAACTGTATTTGGGCTTACCTGCAGCAATCGAGCAATCTCTCTGACACCTTTACCATCATTTTGATATGCGGAAATTTGACCATTTTGAAAATCGTTCAAAGGTATTCCTTAGCCATTTCTGAGAACGGAGAAACAGCGTAACTTTTAAACAAATTAGATTTTTTTGACAGAAAAAGATAAAACAAAGTACAAAATCACTATTTAACTAAAAAACAACTCACTAAATTAAATATATTAGCAAGTGTCCTTCTACTTTTTTTACGCATCGAAAATCATATATACTAATTTTATTATTAATATTAGTGGTATATGTTTAATTTTTGCTTAAAGGGAAATAAAGGGTCATTAAATTAAATCTGCATAAATATCTGGTAGTTAGGAGAAAATAAGAGATATTAATCGGCAAAAAAACACTCTCCTTCTATTTTTTTTACGCAGTGTAAGATAAATATTTATATGCATTCATTTCTATTGTAAACTATGAAATAATTATTTAGTTCTTAGTAGTGATATTTATTATCAATACAAAGAAATGACTAGTATAATGAATGAAACAAAGTGTAAAACGAAATAATTTTTGTATTTGAAATACAATGGAAATAATTTACAAAAATAAAATGTAAAATGAGCGTTAAAAATATGAGGATGAAATAGTGTAATTGAAAGTTAATTAGGTGCAGCTATATGTAAGATTTCTGATATCGAGTTTCTCGAATGAGATTAAACATTTTCCAATTTTAAGTCCATATAGACGAAGAAATTGTAAATTTAAAAAAAAAAAAATTGCTGAGAGGTGATAAGCAAATTTTTCTTTATGTTTCAATCGATGACTATGTGCATATACATAGCCGTGATTAGCGATTCATTAAATTTGCATCTACTGTTTTGTATATATATATATATATATAGAACAATTAGAGGAATATAAAACGGGGCTTTAGTATGATTTTCCCATGGTTTTTTTTCTTAAATCGTTGGAACGACATTGATAAATTAAATTCAAGTTACGAATATATATTTGGATAGCTTACTTATTATAAATTTTAAAAAGAGGTCAGCAAGCAAAAAAAAAAAAAAAAAAAAAAAAATACTATTTTGGTCAGCTTCTCTGCGCTCAGCGACTTGCTGAATATTATATTGCCTTCCTAACCAAAGGTGTTTGGTTCAAAAGTCGACTAGTAATGTCAAAACGAATGTTTCAATGTATCTACCGGTAATGAAAAGAAATATGTGTTAAGATGTTCATCCTTTAATACCAGGAAGTAGGATACTATGATCAATGCATGAAATCCTTGGTAGATATCCTTTCAAAACTGCTTCGCCACAATGTGGTTGAAGTGTGGAAGGCTTCGCTGCTTGCGTTTCACACAGTGTAAAGTTGTATATATTTCCTTGTTTTAGTGGCTAACGATCTCACACGAAAACAATAGAAAATACCACTATGAGACTAATTTATTAAAAAATAACCAGTTTTGGGTTATTTTACCCAGTTCCGTTGTTATGTAAAGATGGATTATAGATGGACTTTCAGTAATGTAAAGATGGATTTGCATTCGATAATGGATGCAGAATAGAAAACATTGTCGTACTGGAAATGTTTGTAATATAAATAAAAATGGTTAATTACTGTTTAATTAAAGAGAAGCCAATTCATAAAGGATTTATAATAATAATGCCAATTCGTACGTATTATATTAGAATATAATACATAACAATTCAACTTTTTAATAGGAAATAGAAGTAGATTTAATTCTTTCCAGGTAATGCAGAAGAAAAAGTGATATAACATAGGGTCCGTAATGTCATGACACTAAATATGTAATCATAATTTTAAAATGATAGAAAAAAACAAATGGTTTTCGTGCCTGTAAATAAGTTTCTAATATGATACTTATAAAAAACATGCAAACATACATGTTAAAAATATTTCAAAATGGTAAGATTTCTCCCGAGCAGGAGAAATGTTTGATCACAAATTATCTACTGTTCACCACCGCAAAATCATCGTATCGGTGAACTTAATAGCAATTACAATAAGATAAAATAGAATCTGTAACTTTCAAATTTGATTCAAGTCTTAAAGCTACATTATCTATTTACATTTCTTAATAGTTTATCATGAGAACAATACATGTTTACTCAGCAAGCAAGCAAACATTATATATATATATATATATATATATATATATATATATATATGTATATTTACTTCTATATCATGAGAACAATATATGTTTTGCTCTACGACAACACATTAAATAAGAGATGAACAATAAAAAGTGTTTGTTTGTCTTCTTACTGTGCTGCAAATTAACCTCAAAATGAGAAGAAACACAATTGAAAGTAGTTTTTAGCTGTAATACTATAGTTTTAAACGAGAACATTACACTACTAATAAATTCTCCATTGTTATGATATAAGTAATTGAAACTATCAAGAGATCCAAAGCGTTAAGTAAATACGAGATGAAGCCCACAATCATTAAAAGTCTTCTAAATATATCTTATCAAACAAAATTAAGCTAAGACTTCTTCAAATATTTATTGTTTTGTATTACAAGCACAAAGCATAGCCAATATTAACTAAGGAAATCTCAAGTAATAGTGACACAGCTGCTAGAAAGCAGAAAATTCTCAAAGGATTACTTGAGTATGTATCATTGAATAATATATTCTGTAGATACATTCTCTGACATTCCCCTGTTTATATCTGTTTAAAATCCAATAATCAACACAGAGTTTACAAAATGTTTTCTTTGATTGTGAAAGTGTTATTATACATATTTTATTATCTTAGTACATTATAATGGAAATAACAAAGCAGTGGGTAAATATTAGGAATGAATCATAAATTGTGAGAAATTGAATAAGGAAAACGTATAAATTAACCAGGTGACATAAATCTCTTCATAACCTCTCAAATTATTCACAGAAATCCACACCCATTCATTTGGGAATGCTTTTACATGACGATACAAGAATCTTTATCTTGAACATTCATCTCAAGAGGTTCATTCACCGACTCTACATATCTTTATAAATGGCTCTCAATCAGAGATTACACAGAGATGAAGGTGAAGGCTTCTCTTTATATTCAAGTAAGGCAATATTTATCGAAGCTTTGCTATTTCAATAAACACTCTTAAGAAATATCATTTATTAACATCACCTAGCATATTTTAATTTCTAATAAGCGATTGTTTCCATCTAATTTGTTAGGCATGTATAGTATATGCCCTAGGCATGTATGTATATTTGATATTTACAAATTATGAAACACATTACTGTTATTGTAATGAAAAGTTATTAATCTATACTATACACTACGTCTAATTAAAATTTTTTTATTTAAAAAGAAATTCGAGCTGTTGTACATTTTTCATAGAGCTTCAAAATCTATGTAAACAATTTTTCTTTCTGGTGAACTGTGTTAGAATTTTAACTCTCTGATTAAATCTAGGATTTTTCTAATTGTATACGGATATCAAAATGCTGGTCAAATAAATTTATATTATATTTTTGAATTATTTTTCTTTGGAAAAAAATTATTTATTGTTCATATTTGTATTTTATTAAATAATAAATCAGGATATTAAAATAAAATATATATATATTTCTTACAGAAGTTACGATACAGGTTTTCTCACCGGCAAGGGATACTGAGTGCTAAGATATATTCCTTGATGTAATATTTCACATTATTGTGATCATTTTATGACTAAGTATTAAACATTTGATGATTTAATGGATATGTTATGAAATTAATACAATATTTAATGAATTAGATCCTAAAATTTTGCTTAAACTTCTCCTTGTAATCAAAATATGATAAAAGAAATTAGTGAAAAAACTTTATATCCTGAAACACTAGTTCGAAATTTGTTGTTTTTGATTTCCTTAACAAAATAATTAGGAAGACTGTCATATTTAAGAATATATATGATTCACTGTATACTTAATAAGATATGGATGTAGTTAATTTAAAAATATTATGCAAAAATACATTTACAAGAAATTATTTTGAAACATATATCGTTAGATTTCTTGTAATAAAATCTTAGAAACATTTCTTCTTGGTATGGATATTTGGGTATGGACATGAATAAAATGATGATTACTATTATGATTTAATTCTCGTTATTAAATAAGAAGTACCTGCTTTTACCTAATAAAAAGTAGCTGCTTAAAAGTGCTTTCTTTTTATAAGTACCTGCTCCTTTTTCGTAACATATATAAATATTTTACTATGTAGTTTATTAAAATAATCCAGTAGGCGATAATTATTGAACGGTATCAACCTTGTAATATAATATACTTGGCCTACTGCAATGGTTATCAAAGAGTGGTATTTCAGAGAAATATTTGCCCAGATATAAAAATTAGTATATTCACTCTACTTCATGTCAGTTTTCCCATTTACATTCAAGTTTGATAATAACAATAGACTTTTCTGCTTCCTTTTTAACTTTTTCTTCACACAAAAAAACAGCCATAATGGGCCAAAGTTTTTTTCAAAGAATCTAGGGAAGGCAACTTCCATGGTTGGCTCTTCAACACACTAGCATCCATGTGATTTTCAATATTAAAAAAAAAATTATATTGCAACATCTGAGATTCTGCAGTCAGTAGTAGTGTGGGTAGTTGATCATTTGGATATAAAATTGTGAGGCGTTAATACATGAGGGTTGTTTTTCAGAAATTTGTATATAGTGCTTTTACAATTATTTATGAATTTTAAATGCATCTCGATTTCAAAAAGTTAGAGAACAACTGGCCTACAGTATTTCAAGACAAGAAAGATCAGAGACAATAATTAAGTTGTAAAACAATTTAATACAGAAAACGATTTAATTCAGTTTTGAAATTAAAAGATATTGAAACCTATTTAAAATAAAAACAACTAATAAATTAAAAGTGAGACTTATTTCTTACTTTTATGTGTTTGTTTTCTAAACCATCCATATATACTTATGTAAATAAGAATTCATTCTTAGTTTAATCTGTCTTAACACTATGCAAAACGTTTAAAATCACAACATGAGAAATCAATTTAAATTCCTTTACGTTGTACAGTAACCTAGAATGAGACCCTTAGTAATTAAATACAAAGTAAAATAATGCATTATGGTATTTGGTGCAACCATGACTGGACAGAGCAACTATTAGAATGAACATTAAGGACACATCTGCTACTGGGATTATCGGATGATTGCCTCTTTCCTTCTCATCAAGAAGAATAAGTGGGGACAGTCTTGAAATGCTGCTCCAGTTAAGAAGAGCTACAACTGCAATGTAACTACTGATGCACATACGTCTGAACGAATTATTTAGTTAGCCACTATAGAAGACATTAGCTATAGGAATCTTAGAATGGCACATTTAGGAATGCAGTTTTAATGTAAGAAGTTAGCAGCTTGTAGAATTTTGCAAAAAGTCATTATGCAATATAAAAAGTCATAAAAATTCTATGATAAAAAACATAGCTGCTTAGTTAAAAATGATTTTTTTTTATCATATCAAGGTTTATAGCAAAGCCTTTTTTATTTTCTAATATTTATGACAGTGAATGTATTATTAAATACATAAAATAAAATCAGAGCAAAAGTTATATTACAAACAATTAAAAAATATTTTTAGTAAGAACATACAAGTAAAGTACTTGATGATTAGCATTTTATTATTTACAGCCAGACAGTGCTGTACTATGTTTTTTTACCTTCAATAAATATGTTGCATGGTAGAAAAACGTCAATTAATTTTATTTTATTATCAATAAATAATATGAAATATTTAGTATTTTGCATAGTTTCATGTGAAAATAGCTGTATTTAAATATGTGCTAGTTAAATTTGTTTTATGCAAGGTCATGGTCACTGTTTATCAAGTACACTGATGCATGTGGGCTGTTGGATACTTTTTAACCAATGAATCAAATTAATATTGTTGTATAGGGAATTTTTAAATCAAAATTTCTAATGAAAAAGAAAAAAAAATTAAAAAAAACGTAATTTATTGTTACTTAATTTTTTGAAACATGAAATTCATCTATATAATCTCAAATTTATAAAAAAATGCAGATTCCACTCAATAAAAGAAATGCATAATTACTTTTTTTTGTTAATATATACACTGAAGTAACAAAAGTCATGGGATAGCAATATGCAAATTTTCAGATGGCAGTAGCATCGCGTAGAACAGGTATAAATGCGCAGTGCTTTCACAGAGCTTTCATTTCTGTTCAAGTTATTCATGTGAAGAGGTTTTGACGTGATGATGACCGCACGACGGGAATTAACAGACTTTGAACGCGGAATGTTAGTTGGAGCTAGACGCATGGGTCATGCCATTTCGGAAATGGTTAGGGAATTCAACATTCCCAGATCCACTGTGTCAAGAGTGTGCCGAGAGTATGAAATTTCAAGCATAACATCCCACCATGGACAGCGCAGTGGTTGACCGCCTGCACTTAACGACCGAGACCGGCGACGTCTGCAAAGAGTCGAAAATTCTAACAGACAAGCAACACTGCGTCAAATAACCGCAGAAATCAATGTGGGACGTACAAGGGACTTGTCTGTTAGAACTGTGCGGATAAATTTGGCTTTCTTGGGCTATTCCAGCAGAAGACCGACTCGAGTGCCTTTACTGACAGAACGACATCGCTTGCAGCGACTCTCGTGGGCACGTGAGCGTATCGGTTGGTCCCTAGATGAATGGAAAACCGTGGCCTGGTCCGATGAGTCACGACTTCAGTTGGTAAGAGCTGATGGTAGGGTTCGAGTGTGGCGCAGACCCCACGAAGCCATGGACCCAAACTGTCAGCAAGGCACTGTTCAAGCTGGTGGTGGCTCCGTAATGGTGTGGGTTGTTTTTTCATGGCATGGACTTGGTCCTCTGGTGCGACTGGACCGAATATTGACTGGAAATGCTTATGTTCAGCTACTTGGAGATCACTTGCAGCCATTCATGGACTTCATGTACCCAAACAACGATGGGATTTTTATGGATGACAATGTGCCATGTCACCGGGCCACAACTGTCCGCGATTGGTTTGAAGAACATTCTGGACAATTCCAACGAATGATCTGGCCACCTAGATCGCCCGACATGAATCCCATCGAGCATTTATGGGACACCATCGAGAGGTTTGTTCGTGCCCAAAATCCTGCACCATCAACGCTTTCACAATTATGGACGTCTATCGAGACAGCATGGCTCAATTTTCCTGCAGAAGACTTCCAACGACTTGTTGAGTCCATGCCAGGTCGAGTTGCTGCACTTCGCCGGGCGAAAGGAGGGCCGACACGATATTAAGAGGTATCCCATGACTTTTGTCACTTCAGTGTATAATTATCTAGATTTACGTTTTTTTAAGCTAGTTTAAATGTTATTTTAAGCAAGTGTTTCAATTTTTTACAGTTGATAAAATTGAAATGTGCGAGAAAGACATTTGTAAGAAAATCAGTTTTTTATAGTGATAAAATATGGTTTAATGAATTTTCTATGGAATTAACTGGGTACTATTGGAGTATTCGACTGAAATAATAAAAATATTTTCTACTTAAAATATATATTTTCTGATTATAATAAAAATGTTAAAATCGTTTTTAAAATTACTATTTATCAATAATAAAATTCCAACATAATAATATTTTATACAAATAATGAAATATTAAGAACTTTTTAAAATAGTGAAACTTAAATTAAATCCCATTGTTATTTAAATATTCTGTGGTGAAGATGTATCTATACACAAAATAATTTTTTTTAAGTATTTATATTCTTATAAATATTTGTACAAATAAAACCTTTAATCTCAAAAGATTTATCAAACTTTTAAAACTAAAATGTGTTATTCAAATTCCATTTGAGAATAAGACATTGTACTGATATTCCTAAATTAACATTCAAAATTGATTGAGGAATATTCAGTGGTTAAAAGTATATAACAAAAGTAGAATATAAAATTTTATATATTGAAAATGCAAAATATACAACAACATTTAAAAATTTATTTTAAGTTAACTTCAAAGAGAAATATTAAACCGAATTGTATACTGTGATTTTATATTTTTTCATTTTGAAAGAGAATAATAAATTAATTAAACATATGTTAGAATTACATGAATATATTGGTTCCACTGAAAATATGCTAGGAAACTAAGCATAGAAATAATTTTATAAAACATTATTTTAATCCTATTTAAAATAACAAGTGTATTTTAGTAAAGATTAATTTATTGAAATGTATTTTATTTTTGGGTAATAAATTATTAAATAATTGCAAATATTGGATATGAAATTTCATATTCAATATCAAAATATTTAATTAAGGTATCCATGAATCTTTTTAATCTCACAGCATTTGAAAATTCTTCAAAAAAGTATTGTTATCCCATTTTGATTATTTTTAATTTTTGAAAAGGCAAGCTATCATTTATGAATTATGCATAACTCTTGCAGCTGTAACGTGAACGAGGTTGCAGCTGCAAGAGTTAAGTAATAATCATTGTAAGCAATCAATAAATACACGTTCTTTAATTAATTAATTTAAAGTTTGTCACAAATTCAAGAATTACGCACATTGAAACTGAAAATAATTTTCTGGTTAAAGATGTTATTAAAGAATCGAAATATTTATTAAACATATAATATGAGATGTAATGCTGTCATAGATTCCCAGAACAAATTGCTTTAAATGCATTTAATAAAGTAATTTGCTTCCGTTTTTTTATAAGCTTTGGTTTTAATCAATTATATTATTTTCGTTATAGAATTCCTTTAAACTTTAAAAAAAAAAAAAAAAATGATAAGGGTTTATTTTTCTAAAAAAATAATGAAATAAAATAATTAAAAAAAAGATAAGCATTCCAAAAGTAATTTAACAGATGTGATTGCATACAATTTTAATAACAAGGTAAATAATAAAAATTTGATTCAAAATAGTATCTCCCCTTTTTCATTCAATGCAGAGTTGAGTTTGTAGGCACAATTGTTTGTACAAACATCTTAATTTTTGTATTTAAGTTCTTCGTATATAAGCATGATTCTCAATCAACCCTGCCGTTGAAGTGATTGAATAGTAAAACTGACTAACATCAAATTGACCATTCGTCAATTTGAACGAAACCACTACTATCATCCAAATTGACGAATTTGTTTATATCGTTATTGATATTTTACATGTATATAACAATGTGCAGATCTTTATAATATATAATGCAATCATCAATGCTTCAAAACAATAAATTCTTTTTCCTCTTCATTGGGCAAGAGCCCCATGGTGGGCCAAGGCCGTCTGCTATTGGCAGATTCGGAATCATGAGGTGTTTTCTTCATATGGGGTATCACAAATTAGATAATTATTAATTCCAATTAAAATAATCAAAGTAGAAAGTAAAAAAAAAAAAAATTTTTTTTCATTTGATTTAAGGGAAGTTATTTTCAAAACTATTTGCATATTTTAATATTGAAGATCTCTGAGCTATTTTATATTTTAAGAAATAAAAAAAATATATTCTTTAAGGTTTCAAATATATTTAATACCAATTATTAATTTTGAACTTTTCAATACATCCTTAATTATAAGGCCAATAGTTGAAAGTAAAATACTTCTACAGAACTCTTCTAACTTCAGGACCTCAACAATTTGAGCGGCTGGAAGTTTGGGGCCCCACCAACACCCCCAAGTCATAATGAAATGCGTGCACATGTTCAAACTAAAGACCACTTCCCACGCCTTATATTCTTATTCCACATTTTTTGTTAAATATTTAGTATTTCAAAGAGTCACAGTTTTTCTTATCAAGGATGAATTTAATTACCATGCCTGAATTTATTGATTGAGTTTATAAATATTTATAGAAGTTGACATAAACTGTGTGATCGATGATCTGGCAAAGGATAAAAGGAGATTGATTTTTTTTAAATTATTAATTTATCTATTTCTTAGAAATTAATTATTTTATTGTTTGTCCATCACTTCTAAAACCTAGATAGATTCTTAACATTAGTGCAATGTAAAAAATAGTAATAAAATAATTAGTATAGGAAATGTCAACTTCAGATACCTTTTCCATTAAATTCGTTTGAATTTGTTGATTGAACTGGTTTATTTTTATTAAATGATTATAGAAGCTTGCATAAATGTGGTAATATGTCAGCTGATAAAGTATAAAAGAAGATAGATCAATTATAATTTAAAAAACAATTATTTAGAAATAACTTTTTTTTTTCTGTTCAACACTTTTAAAGCAAGGATTGATCTTTCAAGTTTATTAAAATTAGTGCAGAAAATAATAAAATAATTAGTACATGAAATGTGGATTTCAGATAAATTTATTATTTATAGTTTAATTTGATCTATTAATGAACTTTCACAAACAATTACGATTTATTTTGTTCAGCCCAATCCCTAAATAAAATACTGGCTGTTTGTCTGCCTAATATAGGATATATATTAATATTTTGAATAAAACTAATAGCTCATTATTACTCAAGAATTTCATTTAATGAACTAAAATGAGCTTATTTCTTCTTTTCAAAATGTATATTTAATGTTTTTAATAAAAGTTGTTATTTACAACATTAAATTTTTCCATTGAGAAGTTTATATTCAAAAAAGTGCTTAAATATCTCACTATTTTAATAGCAATGAAAAAGAAACTTTCAAAGAATTACTTTAATGATAATTCAATGCTGAAAAATGTCATTAAACATTTAATGTCTTAGGCGTTATTTAATACATTAAAAGAAAATGTTTTGATTAATGCTTGATGGCGAAATGCAGTGATCCCTTTTAAGTGCTTCAGCCTATTACATCAGTTTAATTAATAAAAAAGAATACCAAGCTGAAGAAAGTCATTGCAGTTTTTTTTTTATCACTAATGCTTAATTTCCCATGGATTCTTTCGTAAACTTAAAGAATCGCACTTAATATCTGTGATATTCATCATTTTTTTTTAAATAAATGAAAATACTTCTTTAATGATCATTATATTGTAAAATTCTTTCTACTTTTAAATAGTTGTTTTGTTTGTTGGTCTTAAAACTATTACTTGAAAGGAAATAAACCAAAGAGTCCTTTAAATAAAAATTCATTCAAAGATACAGATGAGGAAATTAAAAAATATATTGAAATTAATTGAATTTTTTAAATAACTTCTATAATGCTCACGTTAACAGCAAGTTGAAATATATTTTAACGTAGTAATGCCATTTGTTAAAAAGTTAAATTAATATTTCCCACAGTTTTTAATGGTTTAGTCTAAATAGGAGTATTTTAGTAATGAAGTATTTTCAGATATCTCTTCTTTGAACAGTAAATTTCCCTAGTGCATTTCAATATTATTTTCTTAAACAATAAAGAAAAATGTAAATTATTTGAATGATTAAATTTATTTTTGAGTTTCATTAATACAGTTTATTGAGAAAAAATAAAATTTTGGAATTCATGGAACAGCAAAAATAGAATTTATAATAGCATTTTACTTAGAAAAATACAGTTTTCCTTTCTGGTTGTAATGAACTTAAAAAGCTAATTTAGATCACGATATACTTTAAATTTTCATTCATAATTATAATTTATAATCATTCTTGCTCAAATTTTTATCAAAAGAATTCATCAACTAATTTTCAATGCATTTATTGAGATGCTTTTTTTCGAAAATATATTTCAAATATAGTTTGATTTGTACGATATAAAATTAATTAATGATTAAACGATATGAATGATTAAATTTATATTAAAGGTTTCATTAATATATTTTCTATAGAAAAAATAACTTTTTTCCCATTCATGAAGAACTTAAAAAGCTAATTTAGATCCTGCGATACTTTAAATCTTCAATTATAAGTATATTTTATAATCCATTCTTGTATTAATTTGCATTAAAATAATTTATGAACTAATTTTGAATTCATTTATTAAAATAAACTATTTTGCGAAAATGTAATTCAAATGTAATTTTATATATTGGAAGGAATAAATGATAATTATAAAATGAAACTTAATAATCAATGTAATTTGTTATTTAATTTACATTTTAATTTTCGGCACATTCGGAATTCCCACTTTTAAACTATTTATATATCATTACAAGATATTGATAATTCAATAATAAACGCATTAGTTAAAATCTTAATAAATTATTCAGACATAAAATATATATTTTTTATTTGTTATAATTTTTTTTAAAAATCATTATCTCCTGTAATATATAAAAAATAATGGCAATTAAAAAAATAAATCTCAATCAATCTGAAAAAAGCAACCCAGCATCGAAGGTTCCCAGCAATCCCTTTTTAATTTTAATTTTATAATCATCTGATAAGTTTTTGCAAATGTATTGCTTAAACCCTAGAAATATATTTTATCTCTTCAATAACATTTAAATCAACATGTTTTCTAGAATTACTAGGCATTGTTAAATGGACTAATCAGAAAAAAAAATCGAAATTAATCAGAAAAGTTTCATAATAAAAAATGTGACATTCCACTCATGTCTTTACATATTAAGATTGAAATACTATACATTTGTAATAAATGTGTCCCTGCTTCAAAACAACACTCAGTTGATTTTCAGAAAATTTGTTGAGCTAAAAAGCGTATTTTGTTGAAAACAACTTGATTGAAACGTTTTTTACTAAGGCAAAGCTAAAATTTTATTCATAATAGAAAACCAAACAAATGATCATTTCTAAAGAAAGCAGTACCACTTATAATCAGTCAGATGTAATTAGTTACAAAGCACTGGTAATTAATTTCAAGAACACTCGTAATGAATCTTAATGAAAACGAAGAAGGTTTAATTAAATTTGTATGTTTGTATGACCAAACTAGCAACTCGTTGCAAAAGCACGAGTTGCTAGTCTCGAGTTTAACTATGAAATAACGCCGTGATTAAGCAAACAGAAAAGAACTTTGGAGCATAGAAAATGAGAAACGGGTTTCATAATAAACAATCTGAAAAGCTGCAATCATGTTTCTAACATCTTAATTAATCCTCGGAAATTTCCAAATTGTTTTTCTTCGTTACAGGATAATTTACTTTTTAGAATTGTAAAAGTATTATCCGTATCGATGTACATATTTTTCTAAATAAATTCCTTTTTTAATATAACTGTAAATAATTTTTTTATTTTCAGATACCAGGAGATATTAAAACTATTCATAGGAGATTTACATTCATCTGAGCACTTCTTTTTTGAAGCATTAAAGTAAAAATAAGATTTTTATGTTGTGCTCTGAAACTTGAACATGAAGCCTGCCTTTAATTAATGGGAGTACAGAACTGTTAGAAATGGGAGTACAGAATCATTGATTATCAGACAAAGAAAAGGAAGCTGAAACCAAAACTTCCGTCTAAGAATGGTAAAAATAAATATATACGTCTGAAAGTCTTTTCACTGTATTGTGATAGCTAAGAGCAGAATACAATCTATCGATACCTGGTGAAGTTCCTTCAAAATTGTAGCGACAAAATGCGAGTGCAATTATATCAAGTTGTGTATCGGTGAACGTAACATATTGGCAACGGTGAATTAGCCACATTTTTGTATCTCTCATATCAAACTATTTAAACAAAAGTAACTAGAATTAAAAAACCCAGTTTTTTTAGTTTTTTTTTACAGATATGGTTTTATTATATATTGCCTGAGTTATTGCCGTCTACGACTAACAGGCGGAATTCATGATTTTAATGTAACAAAAATGCATAAAAATATAAATAATTATTTATGTCTTTTTAGCAAAGAGTAAAGTGAAATTATGCTTAAAATTTATGTATGTATAAGTAAATGTCAGAATATTGATTGAATATTTACAGAGTAACAAATAAGAAGGCTGATCACATTCCCTTTTTTACAATATTTAATTAAATACCAACTGAAATAAAACTGTATATGAATATTTTAAATCTATATCTGCACAAATAAATGATTTAAATCTTAAATTAACTTCATTAGTATCATTAGTTAAATTTGAATATTGATTTTCCGTTTCAAAAATTGTTTTTTATATACGAGCATAAAATGGTGGAGACTCAACGATATATATATTATAAATGAACTAATTAGTTAATGATGACAAAATAAATTACTAATTTAATCACTTCTATTATGTTGTGAAATTTTAAATAACATTTTTTGCTTGTAAAAAAAGCAGTATAATAAAACCACTTAACGACTTTAAACGCTTTATATCTGATAAAATATTATTTTTTAATCCCTCTTAAACAATCTTGAATATATCTAATTATTTTCTTTTGAAAAGGAAATTTTAAAATAAGAGAATTAAAGCTTTATATTATAAAATAATTAATTAATTAATAATCAAGGATTTTCCTTTTCATAAAATAATCATTTTGTATAATTTTCGTAATCCTGGTTAATATTATTATTGACACATTGTTTTCTTTAATTAAATCTTGTTTCCATCCTAAACTAACATCATTGTTTTCTTTTAAACAAAATAAATAATGCACGCTTTAGGTTCATCATTTCTCTATTTATTTTAATACATTTTACTTAATAAATTCTATGTATATTGAAGTAAAATCTTTAAAATTATTTTAAGTCAAATGTTTTGCAAGACTTTAAAATCTTGAAGTAATTAAAAGTTTTAAATCTGAAAAATACATTATATAGTACATTGAATAAAGCCAAATGTATTAAATAACAAGATTATTTGGATAAAAATTTTGTTATAAATAAGAATGAAAACCGCCTACGGAATTCAATTTATTGACATATTTTACATCAATTTTTTTATATCTTCATAAGAGGTTCTGCGTTAAGAAAGGATTCCTATAACTTTCTAGCAATGCTATTTCGTAATACAGAAATATCTATTCCTTCAACTATCCATTTCCCTCATTCTCTTTTTGTTGCATATTCGATGCAAAATACATTTTAATATCTAGAAACACTTTTTCCAATTTCAGTTTCAATATACCTTTCACAAAAATCTGTTCAAAACTACATGCATTCCAGAAAATTGCTTTTATACCTATTTGTCACCCTAATAAATATGTTCTTTTTTTTTAGTACCTTCCGAAATGGACGTTCTCACAAAAGATATGAACATGCAGAGAATAAAACTGAAACGCAGCTATCATATAAAGAGTTCGTCTTTTGAGCAATTTTCCCGCAACAATTGGAAATTTTTTCATATCATTGCACATTACGGTTCAATCTCTGCACTACGCGTGAAGTGAGATGAGCGAATCACTTGAACCATAAGCGACATCGAATTCGTTTTTATAATTTAGATTCTGGATTCGAAATAAAAAGCATATTCTGGGAATGGCTTTTGCGAAAGAAACTTATCTGTATCTAAATCTTAAATTGAAAAGGCACTTTTATAAAAGGTATTACAGCAGAAAGATTGATTGAAAAAATAGAACGTGAACTATAATGGTGTAACAGCCATGCAACTGAAATTCGGATTTGATATTTTCAATTGAAAAGTGATGTACTCGTTTAGCATATTATGTAGATATGTAGATTATGTTATTGTACATACAGTAATTTATACTGTAGATAATCAATCTATTATTAGTATACTGTAGATGATTACTAGACTTACTAGATGTATACTGTAGATAATCAATCAATCGGTTAAATAATTATTGTTTTATTGAATGATGCTTACTAAAATTGGGACGCTATCATGGTTCGATGACCCTAACATTGGAATTAGATTTTAATATACCATTGCTACCTCTAAAAAAGGCATTAAAAATCGATGCTATTGTTGATTAATTAAGAGGAATAAAAAATTTTGATGTTCTAAAATTTGAAGTAGAATGCTCTTGTATGTTATAAATATGCGCCATGTTTCTCCTAAAATAATTTACCTAGAAAGAGTGTACATTTCTCTACATTGTGGCAAAAGACGAATTTCTCGTCAAAAAAAAACCTATCTTTTGAGACCATTCACAAATACAACCAATTATTGATTTCTCAAAAGAATTAAAGTTCTGCTTGGACAAGCTATGTGTCATTGATCGGAACCAACAGTCTTCAAAAGGAGCAGTGTCTGGAGAAAATTGTGATTGGTGTAGGACTTCACATAAAAGCGATTTTTAACCATGTTTTACTTACTAAAAAATGTAAATTAACTGAAAAATTACTGTTGTATTTTTACTGGACATTTTTATTTCAATGCTCGACAGAAACACATCAACTGAAGTCGACAGTATACACTAGATAAGGTTTCACCATATTTTAGCAATTACGGAATTTGTTTTAAATTTACCAGGTGCTTTTGATCTTCCATATCAAAATCATAATCTTTGAATCGTTTTTAATCAATTGACGAACTCTTTCAGTTGATATATGTCTCCCATAAGCTTCCAAAAGGTTTGGATGCATTTCAACCATACTTTTATTTCAATTTAAACGAGCACAAATTGTAACTTGTTTGACACTTTTATTAGCAGTTGTTATAAAACCCCCTCTGTTATAAAAACCACATGAATTAAGTTTAATGCATAACAAAAATGCTACCGTATGTATTAGTGTCTCGAGTTTATTGAAGAGTCTGAATCATTTTTCAAAAAAGTAATTAATGGCCTTTTTCAGCTGAGGCATGCTTCCCATAAGTTTCCATGATGATTCGATGCATGACAGCTACATTGTGTTTCGGATTAAAATTAATGCAAATTATAAGAGTTATTTGACACTGATAATAACAGTCGTTATAAGACTAATTATCTGTTATAAAATCACACGAATTGTTTAATAACAAAAATTTTACCTTATATATTAGCTTCTCGGAAGAGTTTATTGAAAAGTTTAAATCTGTTTCTTTTATTTTATTTGACAAATTTCTTCTGCTGATGCATGTCTCCTATAAGTTTCCACAAGGATCGATGGGTTTCTACTGTATTTTTGTTTCAATTAAAACGAATACAAATTATAATAATGTGTCGGAAGAGTGTATTTATGTATTATTAAATTTTAGATTCTATTAAAAATATATATTTGAATCTGTACTAGTGCCATTAATGCTCGAATTTCAAAAGCTTAAAATTCGAATCAAAACTTAAAAACTTAAAAAAAAATAATGGTGCAATAATGGCAAAATCTGAATTGTTGAATATACCTCAATAACATTCTGAATATGCAATAGATCATATCCTTCTTAATAGCTATATAAATATCTTTTCAAATAAATAGAAATAACATATTGAAATATAAGTTTCTTGGATAAGAATTTAAATTCAAAGTAGAGCAGTTTCGATAAAGCATTTTTTTTTGTCTAAAGTACTTTTATTCAGCTTATTCTTGAAATTCTACATTTCACTTTCAAAATGTACCTTCGAAAATGCCTGAAGGTGTACTACTTTTGAAATAAATATAATCATATATTTGATATTTCACAGAAATATTGTCATATATATAAGTTATATATGGTCCTTTTACAATTACATGATGACATGCCATACATTGCCTTTATTTTATCGCATTCGATATCAAACATATGGAAAATTATTTTTAAAAAAATATGTATTTTACTTCAAAAAATGAATATTTTAAAATAAAGTTTTAATCTATGAAATTATATTTAGAAACTTTATTTTGAAAAATTTTGAATAAGACATCAGAAAACTAAAACTTTATAGTGAAATTATTTGAGTATTTATTTCATAGGAAATGTTTAATTATGTCTTTCTACAGACGGAAAAAAAATATTGATTTCAAAATAGCTCTCATATAATTAATATTCAAGAAATTATTACAAAATTGCATTTGGAAAGAAAATATTTAATATCATTTAGAGATATTTTTGTATCATTTAAATTAAGGGATTAAAAGACTAATCAGTTCAGGACTACTATTCATACTGATAAAAACTATCAAATATATATTAACAGTATTAGTTTTTAAAATTATTAATTTCATCTAGAGCAATTTACTCATGTTTTTTTTGCATACATTTTTTCCTTTAATTAGTAATTTTTTTTATGTAGTTAGGCATCTATATTTATACTGATTTTTAAAAATAAAAATAAATAAATTAAATATAAAAATATTTTTTATATAATGTAGTTTTATATGAAATTTAGTAATAGCTCAGTTTTAGGTAGTTAATTTTATTTTTTATTATTGAATAATTGTTGTATTTTATAAAATAAACTGAAAAGTTTTAGTTAAGTTTTTAAATAAAAAAAGAGAATACGAGAACATTAAATTTATCTTAACTCTTAAATATAATTAGTTAATATCTATAAATTTAATCTAAATACAATAGGCTGTAAGAAAATGACGAAAACATTAGAATAGAAGAAGGTGAAAAAAGAAGTAAGTGAAAGTTAATTAACTTTTAAAACAATTAAATGAAGATCTGACTTCCATAAAAGTAGTATCAAATGTAATTCTTTTTCATGTGTTTTATAAAAAATAAATGCACAGATACTTTCTATTTAAGCAGTTTCTAAATACTTTTGTTTAATGAAAAGAGTCACAGCTGTAATTCCTTAGAAGCCAAACTTCTCTTATTTTTAAACATCACTTCTTTAAAAAAAATTTTACATCATTGTAATTGAAAATTAAGACCTCTACTTTTACTGAATGTTGCTTATAGCTTTTGACTAGTTTATATATACATATATATATATATATATATATACATATAGTGATAAATTATTGTGAGAAGATCGTTATAAAAATTAAAGGATTCTTTGTTATAAAGTACAGTTTTGGTGTATATAATGTTGTAAAGTAGTTATAAGTTAATGTTCTACCGGTCTTTAAAAGACTACTAAAAACCTTTGTCAAGAATTAAATTAATATAAAAAAGATATACAATAAATATATTGTATTTATATATATATAGTTACAATATACACACATATATCCTTTCTATTCTATTTCGTTATATATATATATATGTATGATTTCATTTCTTTATACATTCTGCTTTAAGTTAAAGGTTAATTATAAATATAACAATGGAAAATTGACCAAAAAATAAAAGTGATTGTCACAAGTTTGAAAGTACCACGACAGAAAACTAAAAAAACTTCACCTACCTCACAAAACATTTGCATATTTGTAACATTCTTTATAATTTCAAGCTAAAAAAAAATATAGAAAAAAACCTAAAAATTTCAATAGATTTCAATATGAAAAGAACGTTAGTGGAATAAATTTATGTACGTATTGCAAAAATGAAAATGCTTCTTCTTTTTCATTGCATTTTCCCAAATAGCAGGTAAAAATCGAAATAAAGTCTTATATATTTATTTTTATTTTATACTTATTTCATACTGTTTACTAAATTTAGAAAATAAAGTAAAATAAAATAAAATATTTTAAGTCTAAATAAAACTCAAATGTTTTTGAATGCTCTCAAATGTATTATTTTTTTTAAATAAGTTTGATTCTGCTTGTAAAAATAAAGACTGTATAACTTAAAATTCAATTTATTGAAGAAAAGGGAAACAAATATTATTGATAAATATTTCGGAAACAATTGTAAATTGAATTTACTTACGATACTTTTTCAAATAGAAACTCACATTTTATTTATTTATTTTTTATAGCAAGGATTAAATTTTTACATAAATTTTTTTTCCATATACTGTAGTGAAATATTATACATAGATATCTGTCAGATACAGTTTTAAATATAAATACATGCAAATGCAAATAAATACATAAAAATAAACTGCGATTAATTAAATGTAAAAAATAAATTAATAAAAATGAAGATATTGTAAATATGAAATATTACGCCATTTCAACTCATAAAATTTTCTCTTAATTAAAAATAAAATTTCCCTGAAATTATTAAATTTGAATCTGTTGGTGTTTATCAAGTTTTATAAAGAAATGATAAACTTTTCTTACACATTATTTCGTTTTGGACACTGTTAGATTTAAATATGTAACTTATTTTAACTTCCCTTTAAGCATAAAGCATGTTTTTAATAACCATTTACATTCCTGAATCATTGTAACATTTGTTCTACCCTACACTTTTGTTGGTAGAAGAAAATTGAATACTAAAATATTCATTTTTAACTCAAATATAAAATTCAGCTTTTTATGTATTAAACTTAATATTTCAAAAAACTGTTCCATATATTCTTCCATAAAAAATAAATTTTGAAAAAAATGAAATTTTTATTTTAATATTTCTACAAATTGGATTTTGTTTGAAAATATAAAATAATTTATATTTTCATATCATTTAGCATGATTTAGGCAGATTATATTTAGTTATTTAGTCGTCATTAAAATCGTCATTTGTCGTCATTTACTTTTAGTTATTACTATGTCATCTTTAAAAATTTTAATTTGCCTAATTTGTTCTGTGCAATTACAAAGACCAACTATACCACTGTTGCCAATATTGAAAAAAGAAATGAGGTAATATGAAATGATAAATGATTTAATAATTTTAAGATTGACCGTCTCTAAATTATTAGATCTTCAAGAATTAAATAATTTATTGATTAATAAATTTGGTTTTAGTAAATTAGACAATTATACTGAAAACCTTTTTATTCTAAACTTTGAGCTAAAAAAACAAATTTAATTTTTTCACTTCATAAGAAAATATTAATAATATTTTTTTTTAAATATTTGTGTCATGTTACGTATTTTCTGAAGAATGTGCCGTATATTTTTTTCAGAAATTAAACATTTATATCTCGGTATTTACAGCAGTACAAAATTGTTATTAAGATTGATTTAAATCCATATATTTAAATACTTCTCGTAAAATAATTATTTTTAGCATGTTTAAATTATTTTTTCAGGTTATTTATACGATAAATAATGTTTTTTCCTATCCTGACAAATAATAAGTCATATTGACAAATAATTCGATTAAATGTTCATAAGGCTGAAGTGGCCTAACTTATAAATAATAAAGCCCAAGTAAACCAAAAGGAAAGTGTTATGAAAAATTATTTCATATAAACTTTTAAGGAATTGAATAATTTATACTATATTGTACCCTTAAGATTAACTATTTATGTTAGCCAAATTATTTTCTCTAAAACAAGTTCTAGAATGTATATGTGAGACACGTCGCTCTTAACTAATTCCTTAGAGTTAATACTGCTATCCATGCTTTTAGCATAATGAAGTTTTTACATTACTCTTGTAAATTATACTTTTGGTTTTGTAAAAAAAACAAATAAGTTAGTGAACGTGATTTTTGTATTTTGTAAGATTTATATCTACTTACTATAGTTTATTAAACACTGGCAAGTTTATTTTTCCAAAAAATATAAATATAGATATGAACATAAAATATTTTATATCCAAATTGTCCAATTAAAATTTTTCAAAGATTAATACGTTGCATAACTGGTTATGGGAACAAAATACATCCATGTGCAAGACAATTTTCAAGATTTTTCTTTCTTATTTAAGGCATAAATATCCATTATTTTTTAAAAATATCTTACGAAATACGCATATTTACGAGGAAATATTTTAAAATCAAAAAAATTTTTTCTCGTATTTAAAAAAAATGATAGCAAATATCGGTCAAAATACATCTTGATTTAAATACTTTCAAAGATAAATCAAATTGTTTGATACTTTATAATTCTTTTGTTCTTTTGAATTAATCCGTTGCATAAAAAAATAAAATAAAAATTGCAGAAATGAAGAAAAAAAAATCTATTTAATATGCTGATATTAATTTCTGCCGAATTTATACATTTTCATTTATTAAACTTTTAGTATGTATCCAACAATTACTTGTTTTAATAACATACACATTTCATGAATGTTATTTTAAATGTTTTTTTTTTCCTTATCCCACTTGGTAGACAACAACACATATACCAAGTCCATGAACACGTGTGTTTCTTACAGTAAGGGAGATGTACGGAGAGGGGGGGGGAAGGGTTGGGGGGGTCAGCTACTTTTGTGATGAAGCATCCATAGTTAAAATTCTGATTTGGTTAGTGTCGCTGAAGGAGGATGGAAGTGCCTTCCGGGAGGACTTTTTGGAAGAACTAAAACGCATTTGAGTAATTAATGGGAGAAAACTCGGAAAACTCACACCAGATAGTCTGACTCACGAAGCCAGATGCTGAACATCACAAACGCCAACGAAACTCCTCGTTTTTTGAAAGTGTCTACAACAAAGCCACCAGAGGATTGAACCTTAATACTCATCAACGGCGTGCGTTGCCACGGAACCACGTCTTTATAAAGCGTAATTTATATACTAAACAGTAAAAAAACAAACTAAAGAATTTACCACTATATAGTAATTTACAACTACATACTAAAGATTAATTTATATACGTAATTTACATTTTTAATGGATTTTCTTTAAATATATGACTATGATTGATTATTTTAAGAAAGCGTCAGTTAAATTTTAAAATTAAGTTTAAAAGGTACCTATGTGCAATGGGAAAAATATTTTATTATTTTTTCATTGTTAAATTCATTATTTTATTATTATTTTTTTTTTACAATTACGCCAAATTTACACTCGTAATCAATTAAATAGTTGAAAAAAATTATTTATGCATACAAGGAAACTTGAATAATATTTAGCTTTTATGTAATTGTTGCAAGAGAAATTTTTTTCGTTTTCTTGCAGAATCTATTGCCCTGATTTCGTAGGACATATCTTTAGCACGCACTCTTACATTCGTACCCAAAATATATTTTTCAAAAGTGAAGTACGCTCTATTTCCAATATTTCTGAAATGTAAGAAAAACGAAAATAAAAAAAAGAAAGAAAATATTCCATACATCAAAGAAAGTTTTACATCTTGGGATTTGAAAAACTCCACTTATCAAAAGTAGTTCATAAAATCGAGGTCACTTGAGTGATTGGTTGTCTGGAAGCTAATATGATACAGTCTAAACCTTTTCTTTTTTTAGAAATGTATAAGAAATAAAAGTAATTTAAAATCTGTAAAATTTTTAAAAGCAGTTTGATTTATTGTGCATTTGGAAAATGATAGTGGATGATTTATATTTTTTTTTTAAATAAATATTAAATTTTTGTTTAAAGAATTAATTCTTAAGTTGTTCGGATAACGATGTTGTGTAGAAAACACTAAAGAAAAAATATATTATATAAAAATATAGTAGAAAACTATATTTTTATATAATATGATGAAATAGAATAATATTTTTTAAATCATAATTTAATATATTAAAATTGTCTTTTTAAAAGTATGGCGACATGCTTTTAGAGTCATTACTCCATAATCAAAGATAGAATTCAGTATCAAACATTAGAATTTGTTAATTTAATAGTAGATATATAAGTATATATAGTGGTATATATCATATCTATTGTTGTTTCTTATCCCACTTGGTAGGCAGTAACATCTGGACCAAGAATACGTGTGGTTTCATGACAGGAGGAAAAGGGGTAGTTTCTGTTTGATGGAGCACCGTAGGCAGATGGATCATTCTGCATTTGCGTATCATATGGGAAAAATCGGGAAAACTCCCACCAGGTAGTCAGACTAAAGAGGCAAGATACTGAAAATCGCAAACGCTTTTGAGTCTCCTTTAAAATAAATAACAAACCCGCCAGCGATTTGAACCTCCGCCCCAATGCTCACCAACGACGCATGTCAGGCATGCCATGATGCCAGCATGAGTCAGGCATATCTATTGTAAAAATTATCATTAAAAATTAAAAAATTAAAATTTATAACTACTTCAGAAAAATAAAACCATCAATTTCGATCAATTATAAAAATATAAAGATGTAATAAAAAGTACTCAAACAGATTATAAATAATGTATAATAAATTGTGTTCCGATAAAAAATGAAATGTTTTATTTTTCTTTAAAATCTTAATTTAAAAGTTTTAAATAAAGGGAACTTGAGCAATGATAATTTTTTATAATTTTTAAATTCAATTAAATATAAAATTGTTTGAAAACCAATGAATACGTTTAAATGCATTTTAAGTGTTTTATTATAGAGTAAATGTTTTTTAATTCTGCATTCGATGATAGTGTATTTTCTAGAATCCAGGATTAATCAAGCCGTTTGCTTTCGAATTTTTTTTTACATGGATTGAGTTGTTTGTTGTCCTTGATCACCAAGTGGCAACACAACACTGCTTACATTCTCGCCCAGTGTTTGTCGTAACCACTCATTTTCATTTTAGTACGGCGTAAAACTCATGAATCTGCAGAAATCATAAAATTACGTTTAATACGAGATGGATTTTTTTTGAAGATGATAGCTGAATCATAGTAGCAATTTAATATAAGATATTTTTTTTTAATGTAAGCCAGGTTCTCACTACATTAAAATAGTAAGTATGCAACTGTTTTTTAATGTAGTGAGTATTTTTTTCTTGCCGTACGTGTTTTCACAATCATGGCACAGTATAAAGAAATTTTTATATGTTGTGTTTTTTATCAATAAAAGAATATTCAATTAAATTCATATTTAATGCATGACATTTGATTTTGCACTTTCTAAAAGAATGAAATTCTTAGTAGGATATTTAAACTGACTATACAGTTTAAGAATATGCGAAACACATTGATTACGTACGTGTCTCAATTATTTAATTTTTTATGTAAAATGATTTGATAAATCCACACGTGCCTTGCTAATAAAGTGCGGAGTAAAGAACATTTATTATAACTTATTTGTATTCATAACAAACACACATACACAAAAAAAACCCGATTTTTTCCCCATTTTAAATAGTCACATGCTTATACTATATCCATCCTCTTCAAAATCACGTATACAAATAAGGCCATATTATAATATAATTTTTAAAAATTTACATGAAAAGTAAAGAATTATAATTGAATTATATAACGCGTAATTTCAAATATTTTTTAATAAAAAAATAGGTTTCTAAAAATAACCTAAAAATAATAGGTTAATTAATTGGAAACCTATTTTTGTTCTTGTTTTATGCCCCTCAGTATTTTCATCTGTCCTACATTTTTTTGTTATTTATGCATAAAAAATTATTCTTAAAATCAATTTACAGTAATAAAACATTTACAAACCTCTATCTAATAAGCGGGAATTCCATTTAGATGAAGAAAAAAAATAAATTGAATTAATTATTGTTAATCCAACGATAGAAAAACAAAGCAATACAAAAATCCATCACAGAAATTTAATCTTTATGATAAAATCGTAATTGGCAGAAAAAAATATGTGTACGATCATAAATAATATGAATTTATTTTCTAATGGTAAAAACCTTTTTTTACTTAGAAAAAAAGGTTTCTTATTAATCAGAATTTAAAATAGTTTTCATAATTTATTAGTAATTTTTTTCGAATTCCTCATTTAATCGTTTAAAATGTTAATTATTCATAATAATTCATTTTTTTTTTAATTTTATGTTTCGTGAAGAGAGACATTTAATTAATTATTGTTAAAAAAATTCAATGCATTTTTTTCTTTCATTTGTTAAAAAAAAAAAAAAAAAAAAAAAAAAGATGCTTGCCTACAAAATGTGTGAAGTGTCTTAATTAATTAACTTGTATAATAAATTAAAATCGCATGATATTTATTTATCCAATTTCGATAAAAAATAAAGATAGAGCTTTAAATAAAGCTTGATACCATGACAATTAGATATGCTTATTTCAAAAAAATTTTTGGAATAGGATGATTGATTTTGAAGTTTACAAGTTTACACTTTTTTTTTTTTAAATTCTTCGTAATTTAATATTAATTATTTTTTGAAAGATAAATTTTATTTATTTTTCCCAACGTAATTTATAAAAAATAATGCGAGACCGGCAAGAAAAATATTAGTATATAAAAAAATTAAACACTTGATACTTAATTTTTTGGTATTTTTATACTACACTATTGACCAGTTTCTAAAAATAGAAGGAATTTTCAGATTTAGCAAAATGCACTAATGAAGAAATGGTATTTGTTGTATTTTTATTAGAAATAGGAGTTCTTTACTGTAGTAAATGGCAGAAATTTCGCAAAAATTTAAAGCAAGTTCCTTTTTAGAATAATACAAGGTAAATTCGTACAGTTTGTACAGGAACAGCACAGCGCACAAAATTGTTGATATAAGACAATACGAATCCCTTTATAAAGATTATGCTCTACTTTATCATGCACGTTTGGAAACTGTTATGCTTGCTTTTCACAAAATTGTAAATGATTCCTTTAGAGATTCTGCCCAATCATTTTTCAATGGGATTTAGTGTTCTTGTTTGTGGAGAGGGATTCCTAAGCAAAATGCCTAAATAATGAATCCCATGCATGCTCTAGTATATGATTTAAATTCGGCAGATATGTAGTGTAGTTTGCTGAATATCTTCATTCTGTGAATTGCCCTAGTTTTGTGTATTTAGTGTTTATTTTCTTTCTTTGATTAGAATGTCTTTATACATTGAACATCTGAAAGTACAAGCAATTTAAAGACACAAAAATTTGAGTGCATTATTACTATGACGCCATTGTATGCATGCCAAAGTGGTGAACTGATATTATGCATAAATTTTCCATGCACCATTAGTCTTAGGCTTTAACAATTAGCTTTATAGACTTTCTTCTGAGTTTTCTTCTGTCTCCACACGATTCAGTATCCAGAACCACTCTTGTTGAAGAATTGGAACACGTCAAAAAATACCAGTGTTACTACCCACAAAAACTTTTAGCCATTTATATACACTCATGTCCATAAATTAAGGATAATTCAGAATCACACAGAAATTGAACTCTAAAATAAAAATTTCACCTGTAGAATTATCACACACATCTTGAAGAAGAATATGCAAATTACAGGAACCCCCAGATGGCGCGGATAGTACGTCACAATGACAAGAGTGTAAGAGAGGGGTATATAAAGAATGGTGGCAAAGAAGTAAAATTGTTCACAAGCGCTTTAAAAGCCTTTCAGTGCAATAACCGCATAGTTATGGCGCAAAGGAAGCATTTGGATGATTTTTTACGTGGTAGAATTATCGGACGACTGGAATGTGGACGTACCCATCTGGAAGTATTCGAGGAACTTGGAATCGCCCAGAGTGTCATCTCCAGACTTTGGCAACGATTCCAAGATGATGGTAATGTGAGTAGATGTTACAGCAGAGGTCGCCCCCGAGTTACAACGCCGAATGAGGACCGAGTATTTAGCAGTTACTGCCAAAAGAAACAGACGGAGCACAGCATCAGACCTGTCTCGTCAGCTCTCTTCAGCTACCGGTACCACAGTTTCAAGGCAGACCGTGTACAGACGCTTAGGGCACATTGGTCTATATGCTCGTAGGCCTGTCAGATGTGTTCCCCTTACCGCAAATGCGATTAACCTGGAGTAGAGAGCATGCCTTGTGGATACCGCAACAGTGGTTTTGTGTGATGTTTTCCGACGAGTCCGGGTTTAGTTTGCAGTCTGATTCTCGCCGGACTTTCATATGGAGAGCGCCAGGTACCCGTTACCACCAAGAGAACACCATTGAACGACACCGTTACGGTGGTACAGGATGGCTCGTTTGGGGAGGAATTATTGTTGGTTCCAGAACTGACCTGCATGTTCAGAGTGTAACGATAACAGGCCACATCTATCGGGATGTCATTCTGGAACAACCTGTACGTTTGTTTCGGGGCGCCATGGGTGCTGAATTTCTGTTTATGGATGACAACGCCCATCCTCACCGTGCAAACATTGTAGACGAATGCCTTCAATTGGAGGATATCACCCGTATGGATTGGCCAGCATACTCACCGCACTTGAATCCAATAGAGCATGTGTGGGATATGCTTGGCCGACGAATTGCAGCCCGTCAACCCCCTCCCACCTGTCAATCGGAACTTCGGAGGGCATTGCTTGATGAGTGGTGTAATATTCCCCAAGATCAGATTGATAATGTGATACTCAGCATGCCTAGGCGTTGTAAGGCTTGTATTGCATGTCCGGGAGACAATACTCCATATTAACCATGTTATACTGTTTTTTGTAAATAGGTTCTTTTTTGAAATTTGCTCCAGGGAGTAAAAATCGCAATTTTTATTAATTATGTCAAACATATAGCATCTTTTTTTGCTCTTTACCTTTTGTTTAATAAATAGACTTTACAAATAAGTCAAATTTGTTTTGCTCCTTTCTCTTTCTTTGCCTGAACTTTATTATCCTTAATTTATGGACATGAGTGTATTTTAATAATTTATACTTTCTGGCATAATTACAACAGCGTAATCTTTCCCATCGATGCCATACCTATTACGGAATGTATGCAACAGGCTCATGTGCACATAATAAGACCGTCCGTTTTATTCACAGATAGATAGTTTTGCAAAATTCCTTGATTGGACATTAGATTTGCAAGTTCTCGCAGTCATAATTAAGATTTTTCATCCTCTTTTGCTGCTATACATATCTAATTCAGTTTAAATAATATTGCCTTTAAACAGAATTACAAATTATGTAACTTACTGTCGTCTCTAATAAGGTAATTAACTATATCTAATAAGGTAACTATCTGTAACAAACTTTTTTATTGTGACAATATAAGTATTAATTTGCCTTTTTCAAGACGTCTATCTGTTCGACCAGAAGCTATTGAAGACATTCTACACTCAATAATGTGACGTCTCAGACGTTATAAATTCAATAAAATCTTATCTCACACATTCTACACTCAATAAATATTCCATCAGTCATTCTATATTCACTATTTGTGTTAAAAAAGACGTTTTACCAGCCAATCTTCAAAACCTGCTAATGTATTTTATGCCGTAACACATTATTTTTCAAATTTTAGAATAAATAAGTAACTCTTTCGTGTTATATTAAACCTTGTCTTTGAAAATATCTTATGCTTATTCTTTTTCAGCAATTACATGGTTATCGAAAATATAGCTTTGCAAAAACCTATAGTATTATTTTTGTTCCTTAGAAATTGTTATGTGAAAAAATTGAACCATTTAAAAAACTATTGATAGGCAAGCAAAAAATATTTTAAATGCAAGATAACAGAAAATATTTTGTATTGACAATATTAATAATATTGTATTTGTATTCTAGAAATGTTTTATATTAAAATTTGTATTGTGATTTTAAATTAAGCCATTTAAAAGTCATCATTGCACTATTACAGAAACACTTGAAAATTCAAATTGTAAAATAAAAAATAAAAAAAATAACAATAATTTAACAATTAATTTAATTTTACATAATGATTATAATTTTGCTTAAATCCAATTATATATTTTACAATAGTGATAAATAGCTGCTTAAATAAAAATATTTAGTTAATAATATCTGTAATTCTGTTTAAAATGCGGTTTCTTTATAATAAATTTTGAAATGTAGTATGGTTCTAATCATTCAAGATAAAATATACATTTATATTAATTATTTTAATGCTATATCTTATTTATATTTAATACCAAACACAAATAAATTTTATTATAATTGAAAAGATCTCAGGTTGATAAATGACTTTAAATGAAAATTTCATTTTGAAGCAATAAAAAATTCAACAGTAAAATAAAAATAAATTACTTGGAAATGTCAGAATTATGTTAAAATTACTGAATATATACTTTCATAGAATTTAATACTTTGTGACATTTTATTGTTAATTACTTACATAAATACACGTCTATAAAAACATAAAATTGAAAAAAAAAATTTGCTTAATGAGAAAGTTTATAAATTTAAGAAAAATTGTTACTGGTACACGAGTTAAAAATTTATATAGATTTTTAAATAAAGTATTGCTTGGATTTTAAGGAAGCAAATAATATTTATTTTGTAATAATTTATATTTATAGAGCAATAAATACTTAAAGTATATGGGAAACTCTGAAATAAATCACTTTTATTCTCAATGCAAGGCATGCTGTCGAAAGGAATTTTACTTTAGCTATTGAATATTTATTTTATTTATAAGAGGATGCATCTTCATTGTTCGGCGAAAGAATTTATGGAGCATTTCTTTGAGCATCTCAAAATCAAAATGAGGGAGAAATATTAAGCAATCAATTGCTTTTCGTTATTTTTATAATGTTTTTTTCTTGTAATATTGCAATATTCTCTATTATAATTTAAAACTAATAATAAATAAATTCCACATAAGACAATTATGAATTACATTTAAAGAAATAATTCATTTAGCTATCATATATTTTATTTTCCAAAACCTTAATTGCTTTTTAATCATCTATCATTTAGTACTATAATTTTGCAATTTTCTCAAATTTTTTTATTATCAAAATTTTAAAAATATTTAAATATTATGCTTTATATATATATATATATATATGCAATACAAAATAATTTCAGATTTATAATATATTAATCATTATTTACATAATTGTAAGCAATATATAATTAGACAATTTTATGTTTTAAACATCAGATAGCTATAATAACTGGTTAATTAATGCTTATTTTATGGGTTTTCTTAGTTTTCAAAAGTATTACAAATCACAGTAACAACAGTTTGTCTTATATAAAACCGCAAAGGAAGCATATAATTTTCTACTAAAATGATGAAATTAATATTTATTTATTTTATTAAACATGCTTAATGGAAGTTACATACATTTACCAATATATTCTAAGTAATAAAAACAAATTAAAAAAAAACATATCTGCAATGAATGAATACCATCTAATAAACATTTTATACATTTAAGAACGAACTACAATTAATTAAGAATACATAGTTATTTTATAAATTATTCTTAATTTATTCTAAAGAGAGTATCAGACAATGAGTTAATATTACTGGATTCATTAAAATTATATTTTCTGACAACAAAATTAATATTTGAAATGTAACACCAATAAGAAAAAATAAATAGCTTAAAGCGGCAAAGAATATTTTCTAAAGCAATTTTTTTAAAAATGTATTCACATATGTGTAAACAATATTTAGATACTATAAATTAGTTGATACATATTACTATCAAATACAATACTTTACTTTTTTTTATATTTTTTCATATGTTACATTATAAGAAATGTTCGATTTTCGGAGTATATTATGTATTCGGATATCCAGCATGTTAATTTTAAGATTTCAGAAATTTATTTAGTAAAATAAATTAAGTATAACAGTACTAATAATTAGTGGAACTCATTATTTAGTAGAAGTTATTAAGTAGACAAAATTTTCATTGAAGAACTAATTTCCATCTTTTTATAACTTTAATAAAAGCAATGTTATTTGCTAAACATGAATATTTTTAAGTTAAAATTAAATTAATTATTTACAAAAAAATTATGGAGCTAAGGAAGATTTTGAACTAATATTTTTGTAATATATATATTTTTTTAATTTTTCTAAAAATTGTAAATTTCTATTTAAAATTATTTTTGTCAAAATTCTTTAATCTTATTAGAAATTACGTAGTATTATTACGTAATGTAATATTACGTAAATGTAGTAAATATACAAAATAATGTACAAGTTTCGTTTTTTATATGGCAAACAAAGTGAAAAATGTTATTTACGACAAAGTAGAATAAATACCTTTTCCTAGTCAAAACATTTAAATAGAAATTTATTAATAAACTATAAACTTAACCATTATAACAAAAAGTAATACGTTCTAAATAAATAATTATCAAAATATTTTGGAGATATGTTCTGAAAATAGGTTTATGCTCATAATATTATATTATATCATAGCATTATTATATTATATATTATTATAAAGTAATAATATATTACTATTATGCTCATCATATATATAAAGAGAGAGGGGAGGAGGGAATGAAGCAAAAAATAAAAAAAAAATGAAAATTTCTATAGAAATACTTTTTTTTCAAACTTTATGTACTTCATTCTTAAACTAAACTGCTTTCCTCTAGTTTAGTTAGGAGAAAGTTTTATGGCTGTCCTTTTGTGTCCAAAATATAAATGTCTTCTGTGGACATTTCATTTTGAATTATGGACCAGTAAAGGATTTGAGCAGTTAAAATAACTTTAAAATGAAACGATTTTGGACAATTTGAAAAAGCTTATTTTTATGTTAAACAAGGAAAAAAAACCCATTTATTTTTATTCTTCTGATTCAACCGTCTAGACAGTAGTAAACTTAGCAAAAAAGTTTTGACATTTAACATATGGATATTTCTTTAAATTTTATGGTAATTAAATTTATTTTAAATCCCTGATATTTAAAACTGAATAAAAAACTATTCCCTTGAAATAAGGTGTCAATTGTGAAAAAAAAAATTAAAAAAAATATTAAATCATTAAAGAGTCACGAAATAAAATTTTAATATATTTTTTTTTCTTTAGCTGAAGAAAATTTGTGAATTAAATATATCACATCTTTACACAAAAGTACTAATTAATATTTACTATACTATCTCAATTTGATTAGTTTATATGTAAAATTTTAGCTTGTTAATCTATTTGCATTTTTTAAAATAAAATAAAACATACACGTGGTAAAAATAAAAATTGGTTAATAATATCATTGTTGTTTGTTTTTTCATTAAATTATGCGAGTATTATAAATGTAATTAGTATAATAAGTGCTTTATTATAACAATAAAAATTATTTATTAAAAAGTAATTTTTCTTGTTTTGACTAATATGTAGAATGTTTAATAATTTTTAATTACTGCTGATATATTTCAATTTTTAAAAATAAAGCACTACTAGTTTCGAATTTGACTGTTATAGAGATTTTGATATGTAGTGTGCAGGTGGGACAACTGTACCGTAACTGGTTGTGGTTTGGTTGAGATACTTGAAGTACAAGTTTGAGAATACACAGCTTTATTTTTACACAAACAAACACCACAAGCATACAATTGCAGATGATATGTAACACATTAAAAACATAATTATAAGTTCTTGGAAGGATTCCACTTCTAAGCCGAAAACCATATACCCAGGTACGCGCAGAGTACACAAAACATATTTCCTCTATCTGTGAGAGTCTGTAGGGTAACTAATACACAGGGTTGTACTAAATATATTCCTTTTCGAGGTGAGGGTCTGTAAACTAAATGTTTCTCAACAGAAGTGCGTGGTTGCGCTGTACTTCCTCTCGGATGAGTGTCTCGAGGCCTATTGACCATTTCTCCTGAACGTCATAGAGGCGTTCTTGCCAGTGTGTAATAGAAAGGACAGTTGCAAATATATATTTGGTAAGTAAACCATGCACTGTCTTTAAGAGAAATTACAAATATTTAAAAAAATTTAGAGATACCTTTTAAAGAATAATATATATTTTTTTGACTATGCATAATAATTTTAATATTTGGTTATGGAAAAAAAGTAAAATAGTAATAATAATATATTATATTTTTCGTATATCAAATTATATTACAAAAATAATGCCTAAATATGCTTACGAAAAAGAAAAAAGAAAATGGATATTTTTTTTTTAAATTATTTTTTTATTTTTTTTAAATATATTTATATTCACATATACAATTTAAATAAGCTATTATTGACCTAATTAATTTTCTAATAAAATATTTTTAACTGCAAAGACGAAATCTTCTACAAATACCTGGTCATTAAATTATTTTTATTACTTTAAAATTTTTAATATTTCATTGAAATTTAAGTAATGAAATTAAATATTATCAACGATAAGTACTTTAACTTTAATAAAAATACTTTTAATTAATGAATTATGTATTCATTAGTATTATTTATATTCCAAAAATATTAATAAATAATTTCGTTTTACAAAACTTTTAAATTATATATATTTGTCTATATAAAATTATTTTTGAATACTTAAGTTAATTGCGTATATAATAAATTCAAAGCAGCTGAAAAATACATGAAAAATGTTTATTTAGTCTCAAGAAAACCGTTTAAAACCATCAAAATTCTTTTGAATCCTAAGTTTATTTTTCACATATTAAAACTTTTCGTAAAATAAGTGATTTAATTATACACCTAAACTATTAAGATAAACATTGACCCATTAGAATATATTTGTTTCTGAAAGAAGTGTAGTTAGAGTAACGTATAGATATGTTCATGAAAAAGAAAAAAAAATAGATATTCTTTCAAAAATAACTATTTATTTTTAATTTTTATTATATTTACATTCGTGTATTAAATTGTAATAAACTATTATTGGCCTAATTAATTTTCTAATAATATATTATTTTTCTAATTTTCTGATGTATAAACGGACATTCTTCAGATATTAATTTTTAAAAAAATTATAAATATGTTGTTATAGCGTTTCGAATTTTTGAGAAACTTATATTTGCTTGCATTTAAAATTAAAAATATTCTATTAACTCTTTCTCTAAGGAAAAAATCGAGTAAAAACTAGATTCTTCATAGATTAAAAAAATATACGGATATTAAGGATCCTTATAACATTTAAAGGCTAGCTTATTTTTATTTATTTATTTTTTTTTTGAATCTATAAAACTTATGAAGTTTTATTTATGGAAAAATAGGTCATTTTCTATTAATTATTTAGCATTTGAATTTAGCAATTAGAAGAAAAATTGCTAGAAACCACATGTTAAAATCATCTATAGAAAAAAAAAATATTAAAGCAACTACAACCTGGGATTTATATATATATATATATATATATATATATATATAAACTGTTAATTCACTTACTTCCTTATGGTAGATTTTTATAATGATCATGGTTTTTAATTCGATATCTTTATGTTACAATAATGTTTGGTTAAATAGTAGAATAACTTTAATGTATTTTGTTAAGGTTTGGTTTAAAAAAATATAGAATAAATACTTTGATTTACACTTATTCAAAACCTTTATGCAATTTTCAATTAATAATATAAACAGATTTGTACTGTCATATTTATTAAAACTTATAGGTCAAAGAAATTTTGACTAAACATTTCAAGAAAACTGATCATTTATAATTTTGACAACGGTTATTTTCTTTTAAAAAAATGGGGCCTGAATGGTGAAGTGGCTAGCGCTCTGGCGCTCGATACCACAAGTTTCAGATTCGAGTCCCGGCGGTGCCAGGGTTGCTTGTAGGGGTTCGGATTCCAAGTTAAACAGTAGGTCCCGGTCTAACATGATCGTAGAGGATTGAGGGGGTACTGTTACCCAGCGTCAGTAGCTTATCTCCAAGCTAAACGCATCTCCTGGGTAGTGATGTGAGTAATATTGGTGCAGCGTTTGCCTTAAGGCATCAAAGACAATTGTCTAAGTGTTTGCCATCTACATTAGAACAAAAAATGTTTTTCTTAAAATCATTAGAATAATTGTGCCTAATAAGCTACACATTTTCATTTAATGTTCCAGAAGTATCGTTTTCCTCAAAAATTAATTAAATATTATTTAATTAATAAATAATAATGAAAATAACAATTGGACAAAAAATTGTAATTAAATTCAAGCTATTTTTATCAACACATTTAGATATCAAAAAATTTCACTATTTATTACATAATAATTATAATTTAAGTAATATATTCTAATAAAAATTCTTTGTGAACTTTTTAATTTAATTTTTGACTTTAAAGTATTTCACTTTGATTTATCAATAAAATCAAGTAATATTTCTGATTTTTTGTTTCATATATATGTTTCATTAGTTTTAAACTAAAATTCGCATTTCTTAAAATGTGTGTTATATTTGAAAATATTGATATATATATATCGTATTCGCATTGAGAAAATTAATTCAATTAAAAAAAAAAAAAAAAAAAAATCTTTTGATCTATGAAAACAGGAAAGCAATACATGTTTTTTTTTTTATTGAACATTGAATTGATTACCAAATTTACATGGAAAACCAAGTTAAATATTTGAAAACTTTTAAAGAATCTCATTTAAATGTCACGTTTGACATCTATTAATTCAAAGAAATCCTATCATTAAACTAGAGTTTCAGAGTAAATAAAATTAGTATTCCAGAATAATTTAAACTTTAGAAGTAGGAAGTTATCAACAAATCAAGAATTTCCAAATGAAGGATTAAATGAAATTCGATCTTAAATATATTTAATATTTTTATTTTATTAATATATCATTTCATTACATTTTTTTCATTATCGTTTCTTATCCAATTTTTACTTAAGAAATATAGTTATATTGCTTCTCTATTTTTTCAGTTACACTTAATTTATCCGAAAAATTAAATATTTCTAACTGAAATTTGCTATAAATAAACCATTTGTTTTGAAGAATGATTTACTTAACCGAAAAATCGGAAACACAATGAAATTAACTCCTTCAATTTTTCATTATGTCCTTTTGAAAATAATAATAATTAAAAAAAATGCAATGGTTTTATAATATGTTCTCAATAATCTATGATTTATATCTTGCAGTTTTTAATAAAATAATATTTCAATAAACAAAATGCTATGTATGATAAAATATCAATATATTTCTTATTCATATTAGTGCAAGACATTTTAATCTACATATTATTATTAAAGAGAATAATACCCTAAATAATCAAATTAAAAAAATGCATTTTAAGGTTTATCATTAAAGAAATTAAATTCAACACAAACAAAACATAGTTAGCAGTAAATTAATTGATAAATTATTATATTTAAATAAGTACAATAATTTATCAGATAATTAAAAGCTAACTGTGTTTTTTTTCTGTGTGTGTTGAATTTTAGTTTAATATTTAAATCGTTCTGTCATAGTTTTATAGCCGGCGACAAAAAATAAATAAAAAGGTAATATTTAAACTGATTTTAATGAAAACACATATCGGTAAATTTAATATAATATTTCATAAATCTTTAAAAGAAGGCATATATTTGTAAAAGAAATAAAAATTAATTGGTTAACAATGTTAAAAATCAATACGCTTAATATTTGTTATAGAATTTATTATTCTATTTGCATATCAAACATTATTATCTGAATTATATATATTTTATTTTTCAATTATACATCATAAAATAGTCTTTAAATTTCAGTGCTCGTGAGAAATTTATAGACAAATATGAAGACATACACAATTTGAATTTTCTTATTATGTAAAACCGGAGAACTTCTGGCTATTTATCCAGCACATTGAGCGTAATACGGCCATTGACTACACTATATTTAATTTCAGTCATTTACATAACGTCTGGTGTTAATTATATGAATCAAAATAAATCCTAATGGAGGAGTTTTACCATGTTGAAATCTATTCATTTGCAGGCACATTTAATCAGTGAAAACTAGTCGTATTTATCAATTACTGATTCTGGATAAGCTATTGTATCTAATACTGACAAATAGTGTTGATGAAATTATCCTCGTGAATGGTATTGGAGGAAAACAAATTTAAATAGATATGGGTACCATTTTTCGTTACATATTTTAAATACAAATATATATTTCCTTATATTTTTACAATTACTTATGTAACTAAATTTATATATGCATATTTAATTAACCTTGCAGAAATAAAATATGATTCAATATTTTTTTCCAAGTGTAGTAATATCAGTATTTTTATTGGTATTGCAGGTATTAGTGAAGAGTTTATTATTTACAAGCAGTAGCGATATGAAAAAGTTAAAATATCAATAAATAAATATTTGATGCTTTAATGTGTAATATATTTCATAATATTTATAAAATTCGTTATACTGTGGATTTTAATGTGTTATACTGTGGATTTTAAAATAAAAAAAACATGCCTGGCTTAATATCAGTACGTAGTATGATTATGCACTACTGATTCTATAAAATATTGGTCACAGATATTAATTATTTCCCATGCAAATAAAGACTATATATTTCCTAAGCGTACTATATAAGTTCTGAATTGTTTAAGAAAATAAAAATTCTTTTAGATTTAATTTTAATTTAATTTCTTTTTCCTTCGATTATTTTGAAGTAACTATGCAATAGAGTCAAATAATTTTTTTCTAATGCTTTCTGTGTATTGCTATTTTTGCCATTCACATTGTGTAATTTCAATAAAATTATCCATTCCGTACTGACTGTCTATCTATACATTTACAAGTTTATATATGACTAAATATAAGTTTCGCTCTTTTTCCGAAGCCAAAACAAACTCTTATTATCAAAAAGACACTCTCATAAAGAAATCTGTAAAAATGTTTTATGAGTTTTCGTCTTGTCTTAGTATGGCATCTTATACTTTATTTATTTCTTTAGAAAGGAACATCTTATTTGAATAGGTTAACTCTACTATTATTAGTTACACAGTACCAATCGTAAAGGTCATTTGCAACATTCCAACCCCAATGTGTCTTTCTGGTTAATTGAAAACACAAACTGTATTCATTTGCCTTTTAAAGATAGTAACAAAAATAAAAGAGCTAACTGTAAATAAGCTTTAAAAATTCATTTAAGTGTTAAACTATTGTTTATACTCCTCAAATGCTTGTCTGCGAGTTAAAAAGTAAACTCGTAAATTGTTCCGAAGATTACATTGATTTATTATATTTATAGTTGTGTTTCATTCAACGAGGACAATTAAATAGAAAACATATTTTTTACAGAAAATATGTCTTCAATGCATACAATCAACTTAAGACTTTTATATTTAAATGCATACTTAATATAAAAGATGTGGGTAATCCCTGCTTATTTGATATTTTTCCATTTCCTGTGCAGTACGAATGTCAAAAAGTGACATTTTTTGCATAGTGTGCATGACAGGAAGTAAAGACTGTTTATTACTTTCGTTTCCAATATGCTTTATTCACCAATAAATTACCTTGCTTATTCATTTATATATGTGTAAATATGTGCTTCCAAGAATTGGTTACGGGCCCATGCAGGAAACCTGCACAAAAGCATAACTGTAGGAAATAATCCTATTATGTTGTTCTCAAACGCCATTGAACTTAAGCCTAAAGCGATGCTTTTTCGCGGGACTATAATTGAGAACTGTTTTTTATAAAATCAAGTTGTGTTGCAACACCTCCACAAAAATGTCATTATTTGTAAACATCGAAAATCTCAACAAGGATTATTACGAAGCATGGACATTATAGATAGAAGCAATTCTAAACAAAAAAGATCATTGCAACTATAGGATCGGAGTTTGAAACCAAACCTGGTGAAGGCGCCTCTGCTGGAGATCAGGAAAGGCTGGAGAAAATGATCTAACCAGACAAAGCAAAATCCTTTATACTTTTGTAGATCATACACAATAAACTTTGCCACGTAAAGCATTGCTGTACTTCGAATTAAATGTGGATAAAATTTAAAGCAGTTTATGAATCTCAGAGGCCTGTGAAAAAGGAACTGTGCTGGGGCACTTGATATATCGAAAAAAACCCAACATAATCGGAGAAAAAGGTCAAACATTTAAATATTTTTTTTTTCAAAATGGTAGATAAACTTGATAGAATGAATTTCCAAATAGCCTAGGATTTTATCTCTAACATAGTATTCCTGATGAGTTCTGGATGCTAAAGTCCCCTGATGACCTGCCTAAACCGGAAGCTTTAAATATAAAGCTAATGAAAGAATGGGAAGCAAGAAAAGGTAAAAATAATCTTGATTCTCATAAAGCTCTTTTTTCTTTCAACAGAAAAGAGTGTTACGAATCTGCCCCCAAGCAATTACTTACGGAAATCAACAACAAATGGCAGTTCGTGAAGGAATAATATATATATAGCCTTGGGTAAGGTCAATGAAGAAAAATAAGAATCCTTTGTTATGAGTTTTTTGATGATTGTGCTAAATAAAGAAATACTGACAAAATATAATCTTTATAGTCTTACGTTATTTGTAAGCATCGTGTAACAAAAGCACTACAATGGTGACTACTGATATTTGATTCTTGAAATCTATTTTCAATAAATGAAACTTTTTAGAACTCTTTGTAGATCAATGGAACATTCAGTTTGCCATATGCTATTCTTTTACTGATGGATAGAGGAGATTAGCAAACTGTTTTCTTCTAAGGGTTTTTGTGCATCTTCTTTAAGTGGCATCATATACTGATTCTATTTTAAATTTAAATTTGACTGAAATCTATTTTTAAATCTAAATGACTATAAAATTTTGAATAATAATACACAATATATATATCAGCAATTTAGGGTAGATCTGGGTTTTCCTAATGCATCGAAAATATTGCGAAATATGAGAAGCCGTGCTGATTCCCTTCAATGTACCCGCTAATTTAATGAAGGAACATTTTCATCAGCGATTGCTAGCTTAGCACAATTAATCTAATTAATTAATTGAATGAGACGAAGTAACTATACATCGCCTCTTCACATGTAATTAATTTTCTGATCTTATGCTGAATAAGGTAGCGAAAATTTCGAAAAGAGTTTAGACACCACTCCATGAATCATGTTGAAACTATCGTAGTTTCGCATTCATATGACCATTCTACCGGGACAAATTTATTTCAGAAAATCATATAATAGTAAGCGAATGGACCAACTTTCATTTCCCCACGGTCACTAACAATTTCACAGTAATAAAAATATTTCAGAAAAAAAAGGCATTAAAGAAATCGGGATTTTTCATTATGTTGGTACGATAGGCGTCCCATAAAGAAATCTAGAAATAATAAATGTGTTCTACGTTTCAGGCAGAAAATCGCATTCAGTAAAGAATAGAGGTGGCTTATTCTTTGTCCAAGAAATTATGTTGCCTGTTCATTCGAGACCGAAGAACAAATATTTTCTGACTGGTAGTTACTGGTTTAGATATCTCTCTAATTGCTGTAGAAAACCGAAATTCATCACAGTAATATCTTTGCAACGATTTCTACAAAAATAAATATTTATAGTAAAAAAAAAAAGTTCTGTACATTTTCATGTAAGAAGTCACTTTACGTGGGCATATTTTGTTGTGAACACAATTACAACAATTCTGAGAACGGATTTGATCCATTAATTCGAATTAATGATACACCTTCGCCCTTAATGCCTTTACGACCTGAAAACAAAATGTCCATCTATAGGCCACGTAAAACATGTCAATATTCATTAAGTGAAAAATATTTTTCTGATAATATTCATCATTAATATTTGAAAATATTTCCATCTATTATAAAATTACATGATCCAAATCAACTTGTAAATTACAAAAGCTTTCATCACATAAGAACAAAAGGTCCTTTTGTGTGGCAAAACCTGAAAGGTTTAATTCATGAATAAATAAGAATTTATTATGTTGATAAATTTGTCAAATACACCTGGGGCATTTGAGACGAAGTAACTCTATATCGCCTCTTCCACATGGTTTCAAGCAGAGGAACGTCAGAGTGTAGACTAGTTGGAGAATTTAGAGCACTTAATTCGAGAGGACACACACCTCCTCAGCGAATATAGAATGACCACAAACTGTAATTCAAACCTGCGCTATTAAACACATATTTTTAGTTGAAAATTAACGCTTTTGACTTTTAGACATCGTGAATATAGTGCTTGACACAAATTAAATCTTCTACATTATTTTTGTGCTAGGACTTAAAATATGAAAAGACCACGGAAAATTTCAAATTTTTCGTCATTAGTAATATATTGTCCCAGTGTATAATTTTTATTACAATTCGATACAAATAAATGAAATAAAGTCACGTATAGCGGCAAAAGTTGATAAATAACTGCTTCGGTTTCCTGTCATTTATATGATCAATTCTTACTCAGTGTAGAAGAAGCAAAAAACATTTATGATATATTGTAATTAAATATTGTACATTAGCAATTGTTTGCATTGCATAATTTATATTTTATTATTATCAATACGGATTCTACAAATAACTTTAGTTTGTCTAAATCAATGTTTAATTTTTCGCCGTTCCTTTGGAGTAACCCTCAATGACTAGGAAAGCTATACGCCAAACGGCAAAACTGCCTAAGCTATTATCAATCTATCCCCATGATACTTACGGAATAGATGGCGGTGCGTGACGGCTTGAAAAAATAAAACTTTTGCGAAGGTTAATGGAAAAAAAAATCCGTTACTCTATTTTATGGTGATTCTGCTAAATAAAGAAATGTTATCAAAATAAACTCTTTACTGTAGTTAGAAGTTTGAAAAATAGTGGAGTAAGGATTCTACAAGAGAATCCAAACTTGTAATTATGTTCCTAAAAATGGAAGTCAAACCAAAATAGAAAAGTAAGGGCCCACGGTTTCAGCAGGCCATGAGAAAATAACTTATCGAAAAGTTGTATCTTCAAAACAAGAAGGTTCAGTTATAGCATTTATCTACATCCTATATATCTTATTGCATCCATCTAAAGCTATATATCTAAACGACATTCAGAAAGAAACGCCTTGTTGTCTGGATAGTGAAGAAACTTCACTTATGTGCAATGACAAATGTCTTTTCGGCGAATTAAGCAAATGAACAAACGAATTCATAAAACCCGTTGTAGTTGCAGAAATTAATGGAATAAGATCTGTCTGCATCACAATTCCAGACAGAACGGACCAAAGTCTGACTTGAAAAGGTATTGTGCAATCCCGAAATTTAAAAACAAACAAATTACGAAGACCAACCGAATCGATAATTTCATTGAACGAAAAGCAAGAAATATATTATCGAACCGAACGGAAGCGTACTGAGGGTAAAAAGGAAAGGAGATGTATACTATTTCCAGCCCATAGTAAGATCGACTGTAACAGTAACTGAGGAAATAGGCCTAAACAATATGGCCACTTGATATGAAAGATTGAAAACAGAAGAAATGGTTCGAGATTCATCATTTAACTACATAAATTTCCTAAAATACTGTAAAGTTGGCATTCATTGTAAACAAACTGCTAAAACTTTTCGAATGAATCAAAATTTTAGAAAAATATTCACAAGATTTAATGTACTCATATGTTTGTAGAACAATGGAGGCCCCATCCCTTGAAGGTTCTCTTAATAGTTTTATTTTAATGACAACAAATCACGTTAGAGGAAAATACGTTTTTTTGAAACAAAAAAAAAGTTGCAAAAAAGGTATTCCTAAAATACAATGCAAAAATACGAAAGTCACACTGGAAAAAAAAGTTAAAAAACTTCTCACGGATAATGGCCTAGAGTATTGCAGAGAAGATTTTAATAGATATTTTGACATGTGTGCAATCAGAAGGAAAAAAAATCTCTATTTTGACCCCGCAGCAAAATTGAGTGGGCGAGCTTATGAACATCCCCGTTGTAGGAAGATGTTTATTAATGCAAACAAAGCTTCCTGTCACAGTTTTTTGGTTTAAGTTATGAAAAGCTCGTTTACTGCTTAATCGCTGCTCATAGTCTGAGCGAAAACAAAGCACCTTAGGAGATATATTATGGCATGAAGCCAACTGTGTTTTGAAAGTTGACTTGAAAGTTTTCGAGCAGAAAGCATTTGTTCTGAAGAAGAAAACATGATCCTAGATATAGGCACAAACATATATTCGTTAGTTATTCTATGAAATTGATAGCATATCGGCTGTGCAATAAAAATTCCAGAAAAATAAATCCAAGATTTACTATTTATTGATGAATTCCAAAATAAACTTTTCTCCAACAAAGTTGCAATCGTTTTCCCATCTGAAATTCTGAATTATGAAACAAGAGAGATTTGAAATGGCGATGAAACAAGAAATCACATCACTTGAAGAGATTATTATGTCTTACTTTGCATCGTTGTCTGATCTTTCCTTCATATTTGTGGGAGAAGCTGGATGCCATATTTAAAAAAACCCAGATAATCTGGAGAGACCACGAAATCAATATAAAGCAATAATACATTCAGAAATTGATACGATTACTGATATAGATGCTACGTTTGTCTTCTTCTGATATTTAAAGTCTCAAATATTTAGAAGCTTTGAATGGATCTTATAAAAATGAATGGTGAAATGTTAAAAATTGCGAAATAAATCGTTAAAGTAAATGCGTGGAAAATTGCACCTAGTCAAAAAGATGAAATTATTATAGGTGATAAGTGGGTTTTAAAAACAAAATAGAAAGAAAATAAAAATATTGAAAATTTAATTATCGACTAGTAGGAAAGAAAAGGGTATTTGTAAATTCCTTGAATTGATTTGAAATTTGAAGATATATTTTCATCAGTCACAAGATTAAATCGAATAAGAGCTACAATTACCAACGGAATACATAATGGATTTACAGCTCAAGTAGATTTTGACAGGCTTACGTTAATGGATATTTGAAAGCCATATGATTTTGAATATACATATGATGAGAAAATGTGTCTCATTAAGAGGTCTCTGTATGGATTAAAACGATCAGGAAGGCAATGGTACAACAAACTAGATGTGAAATTAAATCATTAGAATTTAAACTGTTTAATTCCTACAAAATTATGTATTATGCAAAATCTCCTGGAGCCTTCATTATCGTGTTTGCCGATGATTTGGTTGTTCCAACGAAGGCCAAAGAGAAATATAAATTGAATCAATCATTTAAAAAGAAACACATGCGAAATTTGAATCTGCTGTTGAGGAATTGAATTCGCACAGAACGAAAATAGTTTCAGAATGTTTAAAAATATATTTGCAGACATGTTACATAAATTAAAAATGCAAGATTCAAAATTTGTATCAAATTCCATGTATAATATCATCAAATTAATTAAAAAAATGTACCCTAAAAATGAAGAAGTGCGAATTGATTGCGTCCTGAAATGAAAAATATTTCAATTATTAATTACTATTAATTAGTTGTTAACTCTCCGTCCCAACAAGACCTAATATAATGTATGCTGTGAATGTCACTTTAACACCAAACCCGGCAAAGCTCACTGGATAGCCGCTAAAAGAGTTTTGATATACTTAAAATGTACCCAAAATCAAGGATTAACATACAAATGCAATGCGAAGTCATTATCTGAATTTGTTGACGCTAATTGGACTTCTGACATAAACGACAGAATTTTCTTCTGACATCAATGATAACGAAGATTTATTTTCAAATTTGCTGGCGATGCTTTACCTTGGGGATCTCGGAAACAGTCGTCTTGTCAACAACTGAAACAGAATACATGGACTTATCAGAAGTTTCTGAAGAAACTGTTCATTTAAATCATGTTGCTAATGAGTTTTCTATGAACTCAATGACAGTACCAACCATAATTTGTTTTGTCAACCAGTCAGGACAAAAGTTAATTAGAAATTCTATTTTTCATTTGCGAACAAAGCACAATGACATTCGTCATCAATTTCGTCGCATTTTCATTCGTCATTATTTGTTTCGTCATATATTGATATATATGAAAATTGGTGTAATTAAAAGTAAAGTTTATGAATTCTAAAGAAAAATTATTTGTTAATAAAATTATTTTATTACAAAAGATCTTAATACCTATAAACATAAAAATTGTTATTTAATTGGACTAACAACTGTAATAATTTGTCAAGTCAAATAAAAAAAGTTGAAAATATCTTTTACAAGTTCTATTTTTCTCATACATTCAGCTAAAGTCAATTTTATTATTATTAAGAAAATAATGCTATTCTATTAAATTATATTGATATAACATATTTTTATAACGGATAAAATTTATATAATTATCATTAATAAAAGGTACGCAACATTTTCAAGTGTCAGGGAAACATGCTTTGTTATATACAGATAAAATAAAATTGTCTATATTATTTTTTTAGAAAAATGCAAGTTCTTTTAAAAATTGTATAAAAATAGCAAGAACATTAAAGTGCATTTATAGTTTATTGCTCTTAATAGTTAATGACTTTGCAAAAATAATAGAAAAAAAAACTTTACAAAATATGAGATGATGCAAGTAAATAAATAATTAACTATAAGTATTATTTTAATAGTAACCATGTGAAAAATCACTAAATATGAAATGTATTACTAAAAACATATTTTTAACAAAGAATGTATAAATTCAAATACAACATATGTACAGATTGTTTTTTTAAAGTAAGGTATAAGTCAATTTTGGTCAGTCAATTTGGCAAAATACTAGTTAATGATAACAAAGAATGCAATTTGGCTATGAACTTTTTGTCTATAACGACCTCTAAAAAAAATGATAATCATTTTGTCAAATAGAAATTTACGTAGTTATTAAAATTTCAAATATAATTACTTTGGAAGTGGTATAAGTCTACTTCCCGTAAAATCATAATATTTAGTTCAAAAATTATACTACATAATTTCTCTACTTCAGTTTTATGTGAGTCTACTTCAGTTTTGGCTTTATATGGCAAGACTATTAGTCACATGAGAATTTTCGTTCGTTTACTAGATTTATATTGTTTGCTTTTCAATCATCATCAGAGGAGGACTCCATAGCTACAGTTGAAAACTCAATTAGTATGTGTTCTGTTCTTTCATCATATACAATGTCTTATATTTTCATCATTTTTCATCATATACAATGATGTTTTTATATGTTTTTTCATCATATAACTTCATCTGATGAAAATGTTTAGTTTAAAACACTACAGTTATCCCCCAGATGAGGAACACCGTGAAAATTTGAAAGTATAATACTAGCATGTTTATATCATCATGTCATCACATTCGAAACATTCAACAATAGGATGGATCTATTACGTTATATTGCTCCAGTACATCAAGACTTCTAGCAAAAACTTTCTCATAATGATAAAAATGACACATATTAATATAAAGTTGTAATTAAAGTAATTAAACATTATCGGAAGAAATATTGAAATAAAGCCTTTTTATTTTATTTTTTTGGATATATTTTATAAGCATTCGTATAACAGATTAACGGATATATTGGTGTGATTCAATTAAAATCCCATATTTGTTATTTCATTATAGTATGATTTTCATATTTTGTTGACTTTGAATGTGGTGCAAGTACATTTGAGATTATCAAAAGCATACATTTCTTTTAACTATAATACTTTAAAAACGATCATTTTAAATATATACATAAATTCCTTTATTATTAAAAAAAAAGCATACAATGAGCTTATTAATAAATATCAATAATTTTTAAACCATTCATATACAAATTTCTTATATACAAAATGGATATTAAACACTATTAGTGACGATACAAAATACGGTACTTACGTATTAACGCCACCGCAGCAGAAGTTGCGCTAATGCGCCAATAAAGAGCTGCCAATGCGCCAAAATAAAGACAGTTTTGAATCTATGTTAAACTATATCGGCCCATTTTCCACCGAAATCCGATTGACTACTTTGTTTTTAAATAAAGTGTTTCAAATTTTGAAAGTGTTTTGATTTTAAATAAATTGTTTTATATATTTTATGATTTGTCACAAAAATTTTAAGTGTAGATTGGCGCTACTTAAAAACCGCCAAATCTGTAACTGCGATGGCGTTAATACGAAGTACCCAAAATACGATACACTACGATACCAAATGGACTTAAATCCACTTTCGAAAAATAACGGCTCATATATAAATACCACTGCGACTGAAATGATCTAAATGAAGAAATGAAATTTTTATTAAAAAATGCATTAAAATGTATTTTTTGAAATTGAAAAAAATTAAGAATCTGTATTTTAACAGCATTTTAGTTTCAAATTTTTTCTACACATTAATTTTATAATCCTCCATTATTTTTATGATTTAGTCACACATTATTTTGAAATTTGTTAAAAGTTCGTTACATTCAAGAAAAGAGTTCTTTGAAAAATACGAAAAAAATAATTAAGATAGTAAATAATTCGGGGAAAAGGGGGAAATAATGATCATCTCTTTGAAATTTAGTAGGAGAGTCATTAAAATATTTTACTCATTAACGAAGAAACCGATTTAAAATTTTATTTTTGATTGTAGCATTGTAATCATTATCATCTTCAAATTATTATTCGCAGAAATTTGAAACCATAATTAAAAATAGGACAGATAAATGTTTAAAGTAAGAGTATATATTGTATATTTCTTATTTCTTGATTTTAATTTAGATGAAGATAAACCATTTCAAATACAAACAAAAATGTTTTCGCAACTATATAGAAAGGAAAATTGTGTTAAATTCTTTTTCTGGGCATAATAATCACCCAGGGCTAATATAATTTTTATTAACTGGATTCAAAAAACTAAAATGTCCTTTAAATCGCTTATCAAACTTCTCAATATATTTAAAAGAATGGATAATTCTACAAAACCAAAGATTTATACTTTGTAACTTATTATATTTTATTGAATTGCACTACTTTATTGAGCAATTTATTATTTATTCTACATAAAGCAGGTTTAACATATTGAGCTATGTACATTTTTTAAGAACTATTTAATAATTCATTTTTTTTTTTTTTTTAAATTTTAAATGTAATATAAATGAAGAATTACTATTTCAAATATCGAATATAAAGTGCTTCATAATTAATCAGTGTCAAAATTGTTAAATCCACATAAGAAAACCTATGTTATACATGAAACCGGAACATATTTAAGAAAGGAATATGAAATGTAGATAGACTGTCATGCATTTTAGGATGAAAAAGCTGGATTTGATAATATAAATTATTCAAGTGATTAATAGAAATATATACAGCAACCTAGTAGATTAAATCCGTAAGATCAATATAAATAGCAAATAAAATTGTATTAGCATGTTGAGTGTTACCAGTAAATAAAAATGAAATCATGATTGATTAACCATAACATTATTTTGTTGGAATAGATACAGAATTTTCCATCTAACTATGCTAACAAAATTTTAAATATAGAGTACGTCAGTAAGTTCCAACTGAAACCACAGAGAAATGTTTTGACTTAATCGAAAACTTGGAGTAAATGAATCACATCTGAAGATTAAAAATATTTGAGGTTTTAGTGTTTTTTAAGTTATAAAGTAATATGAGTTGAGAGCTCGTGATACATGTTTTTTGGGTTAATTACATTACCAAACAAATCTCATTATTTAACTACTACTTAAAAATGTAATTAAATGAAAATGTATATATATGCATCTAAAAATCTGAAAGGTAATAGAAAACAAAATAAAACAATAACATATGTTATTCTGTTTGGACAATGAGATTCAAAATGTTTATCAGTTATTTTTAAAAATATATTGCTAAATTCTAATAAAATAATTGCTATTTTCTGTTTTAAAATAGCATAGTCTTCTATTTCTCTTGTCGAAGAATATTATTTAATTTCTGTGGTAATAATATAATTTTCAAATTATTATTAATATATTGTTTATGTCAGTGTAAATCAACACTGTAATTTTATTTAAATATGAAAATGTAATATAACATTTTTGGAGATAGTCTACAATTATTTACTACAAATTGCACAATGTTCAATATGTAACATTACGAATTAATTATATTTTTTATCAAAAATACTTACAATTAATCTGTATTATAGTTTACCAGAAAAATGCTAAATATTCACTTTTCGTCCTGGTATTATTTACCAGAACGAAACGTGATTGCATACTGAATGACATAATATATTGAAAATATGGATATAAAATCAAATTTACCATCTATAAATTTGAATATGGGTGAAATACAAGATATAACAATCAAATGGTACACATGCATATTGAAGTCAGCGTATCAGAAAAAACAATTTCTGAAACAATTATTGAATTTATAGAGTTAAGACTTTTATATTCTGTTACATTATATAACTATTATAACTACTGAAGGAATTACTTCATGGGTATGGAAGTATTTTCTCAAATTTACACAGGATTCATTGATAGGGATTTTAACGCTAAATATTAATGAATTTCTAAGTTTCTCATATTGTACTGATAAATGTAGCAACAATATAATAAAACATGTTATAAAAGAGCTTAATATTTTATCAATAACATAGAAAATTTGAATAAACAGATTATTTTAATATTTTAATTAAGCATAATGCCTCATAATTAAAATTTCAGCAAATCAAAATAAAAATTTAAGCTATTATTTATATAATATATAATAAAAAGTTAGTGCTTATTTTCCCTGGGAAAAAAAAAAAAAAAAAAAAAAAAAAAAAAAAAACCATTTTTCCTATCCTCACATTTGGATAAGTAGGTGCCAATGAAAGTTGTCTTAGTGGGAATAGAATTCTTAGTAATTACATCAAGATCACGTATCATCTGTCTCCTGAGGAAGGATGTCCTTACGATTGGTACTTAATTGATAAAAACTGGGTACATGTCGTGAGGTAAGATATCTTCAAAAATAAATGTTAGGATTTATTCTGTCTCTTGAGCTACTTTGTGTAAATATATAGTAACCAGCAAATATTACGCGACGTTACTTGGTTCAGAAAATAAAACTTATTACTTCTTTTATATCAAAAATATAATTTGGTAAGTTTTATATCAAAGAAATATGTTACTTTTTTCATTGCTAGGATAGTTGTCAGTAAAACATATTTTTATGTGAATAATGAATTAATATATTGCTTATTTAGTGTAGCATAAATACACTGGCGAGAAAAATCAAATGAGCTATAAAAACTTATCTAATTTGAATAAATAAGCAGATAAGAATATGCAACTTACCCAAGATCTTTACTTCATCATTCTAGTTTATCTCATGTTCTGAAGGATTTAGATCCAGAGAATATGAAGACCACTCCATTCACTGAATTATTTCGCACTCAAAAAATAATTCACTAGTGCAGTAAGATAATAACGCACATTATCATCCTATTGCACCACGAAACATCCCGGCGGTGCCATGGATATTTGTAGTGGCTCGGAATCCACTTTAAGCTGTTAGACCCGGTCTCGTATGACTCGTAGAGCGTCACAGAGCCCAATCAGACTTCTTCTCACCCTCATCATTTCTAAACAGTAAAGGGGAAATACAGCTTTAGGCACAGTGATGTGGTGTGGTGTGGTGTGGTTTGATGTGATGTAGTTGTAGTAGTAGTAATGCACCCCGAAACAACCTGACAAAACAATCAAGAACCTCATCACTGTATATTTCAGAATTTGCAGTTGCACTGGTAAAAAAGTGTAGGTCAGTGCGGTTATTTAAAATGATGCCTTGCCATATCATGATTCCACAGCAATTGTATCGATGCTTTTCACCGATATTTACAGGCTTATTCTGTGTGTTCGTCTCTTTCCTATTGTAACACGTCTGGAATCATTATACAAATAAAATCAAGATTCATTGGTAAAGAGATCTCATCTCAAGTTCCTAGTACTCCAATCACTATAATACCTGGCGCATTTCGCTGTCGGATTTAGTGGAATACAAATTGTCAGTTTCCTTGCTAACCACTTTTATACAGCCTGTCAATCACAGTAAATCTGGATAAGCGAGTTCCTGCTGTTGCAGAGGACAACTGCTTTTTGTTTTTAGCAATCGTTGTCATAAACGGCGTGAAAGTCAAGTTTAAGCATGACGTAATTGTCGGAGCACATAAAAAGTTTCTTTAAATCGTTTCCAGGTACTTGACGATGCTTTTGGCTATATTAAAGTCTCTAGATACTCCTCTCAGTGTCCTGTTCCATTCACCCTACCATTCGCCGTTACTCACAATAAATCAAATGTACTGACGGATGCATATCCCACCAATTATAAGCGAAATTTTTACCGAACTACTCGTACAATCCATGCAATTTGATTTCAAATCACTCAATCGCAGTTCTTTTTACGTGTGCCGAATGATGATTGATGATGTGAGTTTTGGTGAAGCTTCTATCTTGGATTGTCCATTGGAAAGATGAAAGAGCATTGCTGGGGAAAGAAAGCGGTAAAGACTAAAAGGAATCTCGCACAAATACTAAAAGGAAGTTTAATAGAATGAGGTTTTTCTTACATGTGCCGAAAGAAGCAGCTCAAATATTTGCTAATGCGTCTGCAACGAAGGTGAATCTTATTGGACTATGTGATAACGTTGAAATTGAGTTACTAAACAATCTTCTTTCACTGCAGTTCATTTAATAGAAATAACATAAAAGACTTTTTATGGGTGCCCATTTAATTTTTTCTCTTCAATGTATTAACAGATGCACTATATATATATATATATATATATATATACATATATATATATTACAAAATGTTTGGATTCAAAATGAAATACATTTGTTTATTTTATTTTTATTAATATTTTTATGGTCTGGTTAGTCGCTTTACAGTCATCTTGTGCAAACGAAATCTAAACAGACCTTGATCTACAGTTTGAAGTGGATCCCGAACCATTAACAAACAACCATGCCACCCATCCAACCTGAAGCCTGTCATATTACAATGCAGAACGCTAGCCACTTGACCACCGAGTCGCTAATATTTTTATGAGCAAACATTACATAATTATCTTGTTAGTAATTTTTTTACCAGTTACAGCAGTTTTCCCTAACCTTCTCTGCACCATGATGATTTATTAATTAATAATTTTAATATTCAAATATTGGATTGTCCCCCTAAGTAAATCACGTGATATGTTTTATAGTATATATAGCTATTATATGTATACCATATATTATCTATATCATTTTAATAAATATTATTTATCACTTTAATGATATTCATGCTTTTGATGCTTGTTAAAAAATACGTGTAAGGTATCAATTTTGTCAAATTCAGTCTCAAATCTCCCGTTGTGTTATTGCCAGCCCATTTTTTATTCAGCAGTAAATAACTTATTGTACTAAATCCACATTTAACTTAATATAAAGATGGAAATGGTGACAACATTTTTCTTGCATATTTGGTTGAATATGAATTTTTGTTTCCTCACAAATTCAAGCTCTTTTTATGTTTTTATGCATTTTTTGCACCATGCCATTCCAAAATTTAAATGACTCATCATTTTGCATTTTTGCGTCTTCGTCTTCACATTGCATATACGAAATATCAGACAAATCCACTGAAATTAGCTGCATAATCCAAGTTGGAATTTTTTTTTTTCAAATCAAAAAATATTTTAGTCTATATAATTTTCAGCTAATGTACAATATTAAGTATAACGGTATCAGTCACTGCACATATTTGGACCCAATGAAACTTTAAAAAATTTTCGTTCCTAATAAGATGCATACCATGTGACACAATTCAATAATCTTCATCGAAGGATTTAATTTTTGCATTGGCAAAATGTTTGTTTGTTCCTTCAAGTTGGACAGTTAATATATTTAGTTTTTCGAAAGTATCAGTTAGTAACTCACAAATGCTTTGGCATCAATCGTTAACCGATAATTCCTATCAGGTTTGCCACTTAAATAATCACTAACAGCATCAAATAACTCTAAAATTCTTTTCAAGCAAATTCTCTTCCGTAAGTCAGTGTGATAAAGTCTTACATATGCTGATTTTATTCTTCACAAAATATCTTGAAAAGATGCTCATATTTGGCATAAGGTTTAATTGCATTTATACACTTTATAATTGAATTTAGTACTTCATTAAGAACATGTCAAATGTTTTTAGCTGCCGATTTTATCCTATGAATAACGCAATGCACATGACATATTTCTGGTTTCTTATTTTTCATTAAATTTAAGCAGTACTTTTCTTGCGCATCTTATGAGGAGCACTATCTGCAGTTGTATTGTTTTCAGCTCTTCCACAAGTTGTGTTTAAATATCTTCACCCATTTCGTCTATTCTTCTGCTAACAGCATTCTTACTGAGGGACATAGCGTTTCGGTCTTTGACATCTATTTGAGGTACACGAACATCTTTAAAACGTGGTTTTCGACCAAAATTTCGATTTTGCAATTTTTACATTTTTGAACAGCTTGTATTTTAAGCTTTCTAAATATCTTTTTTTTCTTATCTTTAATTGTATAAAAAATAGTTAAAGTTGATATTTTTATGTAAAATTCAAAGATCTTGAATATATTTAATCAAAACATTTGTAAAAAGGCTAAATATTTTAAACCCAGGACATTTCTTATTAAAAAGGTTTTGCCAATATGAGTAAGTTGTAAAAATATTTTTGTCGAGCAAATTTTAACTTCTTCAAAACAGAGTTCAGAAAATTTTTAGATCTTTAAGGAAAAATTAAACTATATTTTTTAATAAATAACAACATGAACTTGATAATTCAATGGCATTTTAATATATTTACAACATTTTTAAAAGTAATATCTCTAATTAAAAGTTGTTTTTAGCTTTTTCTCAGAATGTATTTTTATGCTTTTTGTTTTCATGTGAAACACCATAACACAAGTAATTTTGATCCAAATGCTACAAAACTTGTTATATATCTTTTTCGTAACTGTTTACAAGGAATAGACCTTGGAAATGATTCTAGCTAAATAAATATTTTTGATTTTAATTGTTAAACTTGGAATTACATGCAAATTTTGGAAGAATTTTGTGTCGACAACATATAAACTAGTACAAAATAATAAGTAATAAAGATATAAATTTACCAGAGGTCTATTCCCTGTAAAATGTTAGTACAAACAAATACAAACTTAGAAATTTAAAAAATATTTCATTTTGAGTTATCATGTTTTGTAACAGTATCAATTTTTGGTCATTTTTACCCTTATTTTAGCTTATAAAAATTTTAAAAAAATAATAATGAAATTTTTTTATGTGAAATCATCAGTTTTTAGATACATTCAATCCAAAAATGTGTAAAAAGATAAAAAATTTCAACAATTTCAAAAAAATTCCTTCGAAGGTGTTCGTTTACCTTGAACGACAGTTTTAAGGAATCTTGATATTGGGGTTCGATTAAATAGTCTCCTATATAATAATTTTCCCCAAGCTTGGGGATAAATAAGTAAATTTGATAACTAGCCTAAAGAGACAATTTACGGTTACAATATGAGCAGTAAATGAAAATTTTAATCTTTTTTTTTTATCAAATTTTTCTTTAAACTTTAAAAGTTATTCAAATCTTAAAATGATCATCATGTTTCGCCTACAAAAGCACTTCAAGACGACCACGTTTCATTTATTACTAGTCAAGACTGTTGTAAAAAAAAAAAAGTGATTATTTATTGTGCCCACCAGATACGAATCTAAATTTTACACAAGTATTCGAATAATGATGAATTTTTCCTTGATTGTACTCATTTTATATTTACTTAATTACGGCTGAAATAAATAAATGTAAGATCAATAAAAACTAAAAATAAATTATGAGTTAAAATTAATTTAAATTAAAATGGAGTATACATACTACACATTTAAATATACTCTACATGGCACATTTACTAAAACGCAAAATATGATATTTTTTTTTCAATTCGACAAATATTTTATGGAAAATGTGTTACTAAAATAAATAAAAATAAAGCACAAATGCTTCTGTATATACATATATACGCAATTATTATATATAAATGCTATATTTTTTTTCTTATAATAAAAATGTTTGTGTTCCAATTTATAATTTTTTGCCAATATAGACTATTGAGAATTTCAAATGTATTTTAAAATCAATTGTACTTTTACAATTTTAAAGGGAGCGTATTTCAAATTAGCAATAAAAATTATCACTTTAACAACTTGCCCTAGATAAGTGACTATGAGTCGCCACTCAATGCACTGATGAAATTCAAATAGTGACAGTGAATCATGACATTATTATGTGACTGTGCGCTCGGAGCAATTAGTTAGCAATTTTTCAATTTTATAAACATAGTCTAGAAATTATGCAAATACTAGATTTGATTTAACCTGTGTGTTTAGTGCTGGGTGGTAACCGTTAGTAGAGATTAGATTTCATCTGAGGTGACTGTACATATCAGTATACGACACTCCTTAGCATATGGTCAAGTTGGCAAGCATTCATGCAGGTAGGTGTGGAATTTTTGCCTTTTTTAATTCCTTCTATTAGCTCACACTCTCCCTATATATATCTTGTTCAAATTTTCAATCGTTAATAAAATACTTTTTATTCATCCACTCAAGTTCAAATACATTTTTTTTGAACTTGCAGTGGATGACACTGGATGTTAATACAGTTTTCTCAAATATTAATTCATTCATTAAATTTAATTAATAGATTTAAGTTGCATATATCTACCAATAGATGGCACCATATAAACTTTAAAAAAATGAATGAAAATTATTTATAAAGGACATTCTACAATACAGTGATAAAAAAGTAGGAATTGACTTTAATTTTTTTTTATTTATATTGCTTGTTTTATTCAGATGTTATCGGGAAATCACAGAGAGGTGTTCCCACTCAACCATAGCTGATAGAAACTTACAATTCAGCTGTACATGTAGACAATGAGCTACAACCATATGGCGATTGTCCCTCTCATTAGTGATCTATTTTGGCCATAACTCTGTAGTTTTCAGATAGTACCTTCCTTCGCTCACTAATATTAACAATAATGCACAGTGAATACATCTATGCCAAGTCTTTCTGCATATCGCGAAAAGAAAATTAACCTTCTCTGAGTCCTATCACAAGGCCTCGTTGAAATTCATTAAGCTGATGACGCTGCCTTCAACGTGCCCCTCAAGCCATTCTTGCCTCAAGTCTTCCTAACAAAGCATCACCGGGAAGATAAATATTGCTCTCGAAGTTTACATTGCTTATTCAACGCACTTTTATTCATTTAGTGCAAAAATTTGAACCGACGTTCTCTTTCAGATGAGCTAACAGGCCTCCTAAATTTCGTTTATTTAGCAGAACTCCTTCATGGTGTTCGGATTTTAATTTCTACCGGTTTATATAGCGGACATAAGTAAACAAATCTCAGACTTATACGTGGGGTTCCACAGCTGGTATGCCATCATATTTGACTAGATATAGAAGTGAAGGATTCTGCAATAGAAGCATTAGTTTCAAATATCTCCTTCTTTTGGAAATATGACGATTTTCATTGCTTAAAGATGCTTACGTATTAAACTAAAGAAATTGAATGGAAACATTATTCTTTATTTGGGATTTCAAAGTTTATGCTCAAATTAATTTTCTTGTGAACAGGAGTTGCATGCTGAGCAAATCATTTTATATCAAGCATGGGAAAAGTGGATAACATATTTATGAAGTAGTACTCGTCATTGTTTATATTAAATTACTTGCTCTGTTTTAAAATAAGAAACAATCAGAAAGATTGGGATGTGAAAGTTCTATTTCTCGGAATTTAATAAAATTTGGCATAAATATCATTCAAACAGTAATTCATAAATCAATAAAAAATCTATGTTCCAATGTTTTATTATTAAAATAAATATAATGAAACTATAAAAAAAAAAAAACCATAATGTCTGAATTCAATCAGAGTATTGAGATCTGCTTCAATATACAGTGTGATCCCAGCTGTAAATGCTTGATATACATATTCCATGTTCAAATTGAGGCTATTTATTAGTAAAATTGACATCAAAGCCCATTACCGTGCAAGGAAGTACGAAAGGGCTAAAGAAAATAATGGATAGATTAAGGGAAGAAAAACGTATTTCTAAAGCTGAGGTCAAGCATAATCATTTTATAAAATTGAGGAGCCCCTAACTGCACTTATACAAAGATAAACAATTTGATGAAGAATGTCTATATGACTGAACAGTAATGTAGTCATATAGGAAGACGTTATACAGGTCAGTGTTGGCATCGAACTGCAAACTTGTTTGTTCATACTCTAGATTCTTCAACCCTTTTTTTTTCTTTTTATGTTATTGGAATAATAATTGATTCTCTATTCCAGCTAGAGTCACATGCACCTTGAATCACTTAACAAAAAATAGCTGTACTCAAAAATAAAGAGTACAGATCTCCATTGAATTGCACTTTAATTGATAAGTGTGCATGGTTAATTAAATCTTTCATTATGTCTGTCAGTAGTGGAAGAACACATTCAATACTGTACGCCTTCTATAAAAACCTCCTTTGTGAATCTTTCTACATATTACTGGTCTTGATGTATCTAGGTTGGTTTGAGGATGGTTGATGTAACTGTTCTACATCAACCCATCTTAGATCATTGTGCGTCCTTGCAATTATTTACACTGCCCTGCAATTAGCTGCATAGTATATATCGCTTATTTTACAGTTGTCAAACTTTTTTTGTTGTACTTTTTAGAAATTCATTGTATACTTAGAATATTTAGCCTGCTATTAATTACAGAAGGGTATACATTCAGCCTCCTTTCTTCATAAAATTTCCTCTCTTGACTTAAGAGCCTAATCATTAGCCTAATATTAGCCTAATCATACATCAACTTAATTCTTCAGATAAATGATAATGATGTCGAATACATGCATATAAAACATAACTTTTTTAATACTCACTAAGCAGTTTTCAATTTGAAAAAATGAAGACGCTTTGTAAGTTTGTTATTTGACCACGTGTCCGATGATATTATATGACTCGTTTGCATGTATATTCAGTTAATTTGTATATAATATTCTGACGAAGCATTAATTTTTAAGAATACAGCTCATTTTTCATGAAAATGCCTGTGTAATTACAATTTCTAATATTTTTCCTAAATTTTGGTTATCAAATTTATAATTTTATGAAAATCAACTTCTGGCCACCACCATGATAAAAAACGTTTTTAGTCTCAATCATGATAATTTGAGTCATAATCATATACATCATTGGCTGTATAGATATGACAAGTGAAGTTTCAATTTATTTTTCGAAACTGATAAATTAATGCGAGCTCTGATGTTCAATTTTTTGAGCATGTGGTATTTGTTCTACTTCAGTGTTGTAACATCCCTATATTGTGCCAAGGCCTTCTGTTTGGTGGCAGATTCCGAAACATGAGATGTCTTTTATTTTTAAAGTGTAGAATTGTCAGCCCTACGCCCAACAATCTTATTCGACCGGGACCTACGGGTTAAAGTAGATTCCGAACCACTACAAACATTCATGACACAGCCGGGACTTGAACATGAAACCTAGAGCACCAAGCTCCCCACAATCGGCCATTAGGCCCCATGTATCATTTAGTTATGTAAATACTTTTGTAAATCACAATTTTCAAGAACGGTGGATACATTGAACACAAATTTAAGTGTTGTAAAGCAATAATTTCTTTATTGGCTTTTTTTTTTTGAAAATAATTTTGAAATTTTGTAAATTTTTTTTTTCTTATTGGCAATTTTGAAATATCCCCATCCATTGTCTTGCTCATCAAAGTACTAAATTTCATATCATTCTGCTTGTTAATTGGAGCTACATATGATACAAAATTACAGATTTGCGCATATCATTATTTCAAACATGTTTTTAAACTCTTTTTAAATTAAAACTTTGCTTTTTAAAAATATTTTTTGTCTTAAAATAAGCACATTGCAAAAGAAATTACGTTGATTTAATTTTAGAGACATTAAAGAAACGGAGAATTTTTAAATATTACAATCTTTTAATTTGAAATAATGGTTCTCATTATTCTTTTTATTATACAAATTAAAATATGTACACGTGTCTTATTTATCTTTGATTAAAATTATTCAAAACTCAGATATAGAGAGAATACATTTATAATTATTCATTCTTGCCTTTTGTTACTTATAATTCAAATATACTTTGAGACTGAAGTTGAAGATTTTTAATTCATTCTACAGAAAATATAGAATACAGAATGCATAAAGAAATTATTTTTCAATTAATTTTTAGAAATGCTTTTGTTTAAATTTTAAGATAAAAATAAAATAATGAAGAATTAATTACTAAAATAATTAAAATGACTTAATAATTTAAAGAGAAGATATGGTAATTTTTTTAAGTATTTGAAAAAAAAATATTTATTTATAACATAAAAGAATGGAAAACGATTTATTTTTAATCATATACAGCACTGATTAAATGTCTTTTAAATCGTAAACATATTTTAGTTAGATTGTGATGTAAACGTTTATACAAAATAATTTCGCCTCAACATTAAATTGTAAGGAAACATACTTAATTAGTAATTTTTTAGAGATAGGTAACCGCGACTTAAGTACGGTGTTATATAATTTTTTATAACAAAGAATATTATCTTCTCTTATAATTACCATAAAACGAAATAGTTTTATTTTTATTTTTATTAGAAGTGATTATTACTACAATAGCTAATGTTTATGTATTTTGAAGAATATGATGATTAATATATATTTTTTTTTATTTATGCCATTTACATTATACAAAAAGGAAGTTTATGTACCTTAACACACATATTTTTGAAGGACAGACGTCAATAAAATAGGTCTAACTTTTTCTCAAAGTGTCAGAACACTAAATCCAACAATTTATCTCCATGTTTTGCATCATTAAATCATGGTTTTTCGTCATTTTTTAACGTTTCATAGTTTTTGAAATCCAACACTTGTCATATACAGCTCGAGGTAAATATTTAGCATAGTGTGAGTATCGTGACCCATAAGACCGACCTTCGTGTTTTGATATCGAAGCTTAATATTTCTAAGTTCTAACTACATGTTTTTTTAAAGAAATGATTTTTTTTTGTTAATTCGCTTTACGTGTACGGCAACTTGCACTCTAGTGATTCATCCAGCCCGTTAAACCTTACTGCCTGTTTCAATAACCACTGGTCATTTTGTCAAAATATCTCATAAACGGAAATGTCTTATATGCTTGTCAAAAATGGAATTGCACCACTTTGAAAGAAAACGCTTCTAATGTCCATCCATATTTTCGTTTGGTATCTTTTTAGTTTTGTTAAATCCAACAGAAAATGTCATCTTTTGGATCAAGTTTTTGTTGACTTCCAAAATTCCAATTTACCTTTTTAATAATTTTGCTAAGCATATTACAGGAACAAGTAATAATTTATATATTTTTTTCCGTTATTATGCTTAGAAAAATTATTCCAAAAACGTTTTTTTGTCTTTCGCTTTGATTCAACGCTTTCAATTTTTACAGTTTCGTCAAATAAAACTATGGTGTATAATGCAGCTTATATCGTCATATTTCTCTTTGCATAACTATCTTGATTTAATCTGCTTGATTTTCATCTGCTTTATCCAATTTTATTTTGGATAAGGCAGACCATCTTGGCAATATGGTTTCCAGAAACAGTCATCATTTATTAGAAGAAAATAACAACATATTATTTTTCAACTAAACCGTTATTTGATACCAAGATGAAGATTAATAATTTACTTTATTTAATGTAAATGAATAATTACGTGACTTAATTATGGTTTTCTGCATTCTTGATAAATACAATTTTATAGGACTGGCATCATTCCAGTATATGTAGTTCTCAAGTTAGTGAAAGAACAACACCATATATTTCAGATTACTTAACGATGAAAAATATCTAAAATATATTTAGGGTGTATGTTTGTGGGAAAGCACTTTTAATTAAAAAATATAACTATTAGAATTTGTATAGACTAATATTTTAAGATATTAAATGAATAAATTAGATCGATTAAGTTGCAATAAATAAAATACATTAATATAACATATCAATCCTAATAATAGAATAAAAATAAATTAATCATTTCCCTTCCGTTTTTACATATTTTTTGCAAAAGCAATAAAAAGTCCACTGATTCTTATAAGATTTTTACAGTTAAGATTTAGCCAGAAGTTAAAAAAGTATACTTATATACTTAAGTATACGGACTCCCCAAAACAATAAAAAAATTACTGCAATAAATTATTTAAAATATAACTAAAAAACCAAAGTAACACTCGCAACATAATAAAAGTTTGGTAAACCTTCAGTTACTTATGTAAATTGGAGAAGGAAAAGCATACACCAATAAATCAATGTGAATGTGTGATTTTAAATGAAAAATAAGAATTCATGATTTTTAAACAAAAAAATATTTTTTTATTATTTACAATATAGGCATACAATGAGCAATACGCAAACGATTCGATCACAAAAAGTTATAAATGCAAGGTATAGATTTGTTTTTATATTTCATTAAACATTATCAAGTTACATCTATAAATGCATGTGTCAGATACCCTATCATATATAACTAATACTGCCATAAATATAAGCCTTAATCTTCCACAATAATTCCACTCATAATTATTTTTCTATTTTAAATCCCTTATCAGTGAATAAGCCGCCACTGCTGGCCTTAAAAAATTTCGTTTACAGCAATTACTCAAATATACCGACAATGGTGTTGTCATCGTGCGGCAGGGTAAACTGGGTACCAAGATGATTGAAGTTTAAAACCTTCGTAGAAAATCGAGGCAGCAAGGGCTAGCCGCAAGGGGAACTCTACTTTGTCTGCACCACCATTGCAGACAGGAAACCTCATGTTTCGGTCTTTACTCTGGCAAGAAGTTGTTATGTCGGGGTTCGCTTTTAGGTTCCTCCCTTCCTTTATAATTGCCAATAATATATAACAGGGACATCATTTTATTTCCACACACACATCGTTGTTTTCACTCCCTTATGGAAATGATCTCTCATGTTCTCAGTCGTTCCCTCTAACGCTGTTTTTCGTCCTTTTTTCTCTCATTCGATATACATCGCATTTATTTCTTCAAAATCTGACGCCCTTCTTTCATTATTGGTCAGTTTCCTCTTAAAATCAGCCATCTGGTATGGTCGATTTTTCTATTGATGGGGGTGATTTCGATACTTGGTCAAATCTAAAATGCAAATAATCCTTTTCGAGGTCAGGTTAAATGTTCTCTCAGATCTTCCTCTCTAACGGTATCTACCAAAATATCTGTGTATACTGGGCTAATCATTTCACGATCTCCAAAGCATTCTATTTTCTATCTAAAGAGTCATCCCTCAATAAACAAGTCATAACCACCTTACAAATCTTCCAATCCGCCAGTAATGCAATGCACAGACTTAACCGCCTGGGCTTTGATGATTCAAAGTACTCCATCTATAGTAAACAACGCCCAAAGATATCCTATGCATTCGCAATGGCGGAAATGGACCTATTTCCGCCGGAACTGGTCTAGACTTTTATATACACCAGGGGTCTCCAAACTTTTCAGCTTTAGGGCCATACTGTTTTCTCCAGTAAGTACCAAGCGCCACAACCGTTTTAATTTTTCTGCCCCTATCTATAATTTCTAGACTATTCCGTTCCTGGGGGATTTTCAGGATAAAAATCATATGTTTGATTCAGGATATATACATTACAAACATTGATATACACACATATGCGATACTCTTTACCCCAACATAACTACCGAGGGTAACAGCTGGATGTTCACTAATTTACTATGTTAGTGGGATTTATTTCAATTATGTATTTGTTAGCTGTTATGCTTAAGTTAAATTTTCTGCGTATTACAGTCGTCATTAAGCTTTACCTAGCAAGTAAATAAAACCGAGTTATTGTCATTCTGTGTTTTTTTATCCAACTTATTACAGCAACAATAAACTATTCGCTGTCGCGGGCAGGATTGAAGACACTGGCGGGCCCGATTTGGCCCGCGGGCCGTAGTTTGGAGCCCCTGATATACACCATTCAAACAGGCATAAAATATACAACTACAGCATATGCAATAATCAAAGATTACCAACAACTTTACCTTAATACAAAAAAATATTTATAAATATATATATTGGCACGCATCTCGACACGACACTTTTCTCTGAAGTTTTTTTTTAAAATTTCTTTGGACTTATTTATATTTATTTTAGTTTTAAGCTTATTTTATTTTTTATTAATAATTTTACTTCCATTGTAACTTTTTATTTATAAAATATAAATAAAAAATAAAACAAGATAAAATGCAATACTTTAACTACAAAGAGGAAACAATCATGTAATATGTAATGTAATTCATGTACATTTCATCATTTCTTTGGACTTATTTATATTTATTCTAGTTTTAAGGTTTTTTTTTATTTCATTGTTAATAATTTTAATTCCATTGTAAACAATTTTACTTCGATTGTAAATAATTTTACTTCGATTGTAGTTATTTATAAAATATAAATAAAAAACATAAAACAAGATAAAATACAATATTTTATCTACAAAGAGGGAAAAATCATGTAATCATGTGCATGTTACCACGTACATACAGTCATGTAATCATATACATGAAATCATCTTTTGTTTTTCTTTGAATCACATAGTAATATTTTTATTAAGAGCTATATCCACAATTTTTGTTGACGAAATTGCGAACAATCCAGTCAAACATTTTTGGATTACAATCCATTGTAGACGGTTAGCGATACAAATGACTTTATTGCAAGTTGAAAAAAATGAATAAAAATTTCATTTTTAAAATCCGTTATGTCCTTCAATATCAAGTTGGCTAGCGAAAAACTCTAATATTATCTAATGCTTGTACTTTTACTATTAAGCATTGCATAGGAAAAAAAGTCTAGTCGACAGTCTATTCAATGATTTTAAAAGTGAATTCATGATTCGTTCTTTCATGATCGTTTCATTAGCGATACAAATAACTTTATTGCAAGGTGAAAAATAGAATCAAGAATTCACTCTTAAATTCCCTTATATCCTTGAATTTAATGTTGAATAGCTAAAAAGTTTAATATTATATAATGCTTATATTTTTTACTACTAAGCATTACATAAGAAAAAACATTTAGTCAACATCTTATTATGATTTTAAAAGTAAATTCATTATTCACTCTTTCATCTTGCAATAGTTATTTGTGTGACTAACCATCTACATTGAATTGTAATCCATAAAAATTTGGATAAAATTTCTCATCTTATGATGCAAGACAATGTTCTAAAAATAAATATATCGTAGATTCTCTTTTATTCGGCAATAGAATAATACGACCACATATTGGAACATGTGATTTGGCAATGGGTCATTCTTTCCTGCTAATAAGTTATCTATCTATCTACCTATATATATATATATATATATAGTATTGTTGCCTTAATTTTATTAAGGGTCAGATGTAGGACAAATCAGTATACATTTTTCTATTGTCTGCTTATAGTTTGCATATTTTCTGTAATACAATAGAAGTTCAATACCAATACTACTATTAGATAAATTACTATATGCGGCTATAATAAAATTCCTGATTTATTTCAAAATAGAAATCACATTGCAGTCATTGTTTTTGTCTACAGTTAAGTTAGTTTAAATTAAAATATTTAATATATTCCCCTCATATAAAAAATTAAAATTGACGGGGAACTGTAAATATTTTTAATATTTTTTTCCTCGAAAATTTTTATATTTGATATTTATTAAAGATAAAAAAAAATCCTAAAATCATAGCACTAAAAAAATAAATAATAAACGATAATATTCAGTGATATAAAATATAATAATATAAAAGAATAAAAATATGATATTTACAAAAAAATAAGATTTTTTTTTCGTATCACTTGTTCACACATTTTTCAATAATATCGATCTATAAAAATATATAACGATAATATTGAGCGATTTAAAATATAAAAATATAAAACGATAAAAGTATAAAAATATAATATTGACAAAAAATAAGATTTATTTTACGTATCACTTGTTCACATATTTTTCAATAATATCGATTTAAACAAATATATAACGATGATATTGTGCGATTTAAAATATAAAAACATAAAATTATAAAATTATAAACTATAGTATTGACAAATGAATAAGATTTTTATTTTATGGATCGCTTGTTCGTACGTTTTTGTTACGTATCGCTAATATTAGAAGGCAGTAGAATTTATAATGTGAAACAAAATTCTAATTAGCTCGTAATATTATATGATTCTTTTATAGAAAAATAAACAAGCAATATAAAAAAAAAATATATGTTAATTCCTACTTTTTTTTCACTCTATTGCAGAAAGTCCTTTATAAATAATTTTCATTCATTTTTTTAAGTTTATCTGGCGCCATCAATTGGTAGATATATATCAATACTTAAATCTAAAAAAACTAAAATTAATTAATTAAATTTAACTACTGAATTTATATTTGAAAAAACTGTATTAACATCCAGTGTCATCCACTACAAATTAAAAAATGTATTTGAACTTGAGTGGATGAATAAAAAGTATTTTATTAACGACTGAAAATTTGAACAAGATATATATAGGGACAGTGAGCTAATAGAAGGAAGGAAAAAAAACCTGTTATCGTCAATAAATTATTAATGCCATTTGTACAAACTAGAAAATGGCCATTAAGTATTGTAAAGCATTAGTGTATTAACTTAACTTTTTAAGCAAATAGAATAAGGTAATGAATGCACAAATAGTGAAATCTTCTCACCATGCATCTCTTAAGCCAGTTCGTTTAAGAGTTTTTATACCCTCCGTACTGTCTGGAAAATTCACTCGACTCTGCACTTTCCCTTTTCTCTTTCTCCCTCTCCCATTATCGGTTCCAAAATCTAATAGGCGGAAAAAAACTCGCAAAGACCACAGCCTAACGAAATTTTGAACTCGTCCTAGAAAGGAAGATCTATCAACTCTGAGTTCAAGATTATAGCTTTTCGTGGGAATGCATGGTGCATTCTTACTCTATACGAATGAAATTCGTGCTATTAATTTTCTTCATTTAATTCATATTTCGAAATATTGTCAAATCAAAATCTTTTTACTTTAATGAAATCTTTAAAATTTAATTAATTTGTATGCATTTTAAGCCTTTTATTTTCTCATTAAAATTGGTTAAAAGATTGCTATAATTAACTTATGACTAAAGTTCAAGTTATTGAAGTATAAGCCATGTTTAAATATTATATATTTTTTTATGATACGTTGATTGTATTGCATTGGGTTATAGTGATAACTGGCTGGATTTCAGCCTAAAGTATTATAAAGATATATATTTTAAAATACAAATAAAATAATATAAAAAATGAAAGGAATTTTTTAAATATCTAGTGTAAATTATTCCAGGAAAACGATATTGTTTAATTTCCTGCAAATATTTAATCATTTTTATTATTTAAGTATATATTAAAACAGTAAATATTTATTTTGAGAAAATTTATTAAAATGTAAAATAATGTACTTCTAAAGCTTAATCCTTATAATCAAATTTATCTGAATCAAAATACTTTTCTATGAAGGAATTAGTACTTTATTGATTCCAATGTAGCACTGTTGTATTTACTTTATTTTTCAGAAAATATTAATAGATATCCAAATGTATAGTAAAAAATTGATAGAGAAATACTTCCGACAATGTTTTAGTGCTAAAAGAAAGAAGAAGTGAAATTATTTTGCGTTTTATTTTTAATTTTTGAATTCTCCAAAACTAAAACTTAGGATACATTTAAATTGTATTATTATTATTATTTTTTAATTTTCGTGTAAATCATATTTAATAAACAGCTTTTATAATATTGGGCAGTACTTATTCAAGCTGAAAAGATCAAATAGCTCAGCATGAATTGCTTTAATCCTGTATGTATAAATTATTGAGGCAGTTAAATCCGCTATGTAATATTCCCTGGCTCTCTATCACAGCCATCCCGCCAATTGTGATATATATTACAAATTCACCATGAGATTACTCATATCCCAAGCTACAGATATAATCGAATGTGAAACAACTGAAGTATAAGTGTTATCAAAATAATGGAGCCATTCTCCGGAATATTATTGCAAATTATGCGCCATACATATTCCAAGGAATATTATTGCAAACTGCAGGCCTTAATATTGAGTATATGTTGATACACGGACGAGTGAAATAAGATTGTTTAAGATAAGATTAATTCAATTCCTGGTTATGTGTTTTAGTACTTCTTTTTCTTTCCCTTTTCTATTTTTTGTTGAACATTGGTGGGCCTTATGCGCCATTTTTTCTTTTCATTCCACTCTATTATTATGGAATTCTATATATGTATTTATTTATTTATTTATGTATTCCATGGACAGCCCCTTTATTCATTAATTTACTTATGTATCTTATGAACAGCCCAGCGGCCTAATGGTCAATTGGTTAGTGCTCTGACCTTGTTACCACAGATTTCAGATTCGAATCTTGACGGTGGCATGGTAGTTTATTAATGGGTCTGAATTCATGTTAAACTGTAGGTTACTTTATAATTAGCTTCCAATGGATTCGAGCCTAGGCCCACATATACACATTGTCACTGAGCGACTAGCCAGGCTGTTTCATTACTTATGTTGCCACATGTAGCTGATAATAAGTCTGAAACGTTCTAAATATAAATTTATATAAATTAAAATATTATATATAATAATATAAAAATATAAATATTTTATTATATATATATATATGATCATCATCATCATCATCATCATTGACGCAACAGCCCAATGTGGGCCAAGGCCGTCTACCTACTGGTAGTTTTCAAGAAGATAGATGTTTTTTCATTTTACAGGATAGGGTTATCAGCTCTACTCCCAATATAATTATATATAGAAATAAAATATTTAAATTTAAAATTTTAAAATAAATATTTGCATTATTGTTTTTTTTCAGCTGAATTAATTTAATCAGATAATATGTATTAAAATGATATTAGATTATATTCATAACAACTTTAAATAATAATTTAAAACAATTCTTATTGGCAAATGTTTTTCGTATTTTTCTAAACGGTTTAATTTAAAAGACTACTGCAGATAACGAAAACATTTGATGATTTAAAAGAAAATTATTTTTCTCTTTGTCATTGCTTAAATGCTATAGAAACATAACTTTTCTGCACAATTCTAAAAATAATTCTGTTTTCTGTTTATTACCATATTAAACCCCCAGTATTTGAGTATTTTCTTGTATATTTAGTAATATTTAAGAGTAATATTTTTAATATTTATACATATTAGTAATATTTTAAATATATTTCCCAGTACATTTAGTATTTTCTTGTTTCCGTACCGTTTATTTTCTTAGAATACATAATTTTTTTCTACTCATTACAAAAGTCTTCAGAATCTTTATGGCAATTATTATTCTTTCTTAAAAAATTCATTATTGCATCGTATATTTATATTAGAATAAATAGTGCTTAAAGTAAATGAATGTCATTTCAAGTATTATATAAATAATAGGCAGTTAATTATTGCTTCATTTATTTATACTATATTAGAATAAATGCTTAAAATAAAGAGTGTAATTTCAAGTATTATATCAATAAACAAGAGATTGCAAATATTTTGAAAAAGTTTTTCTGTTAAAAACATGTTTACCATGAGCCGTTAATACAAGAATACATAAACATAAAATACATATGAATATAAAACTTATGCGTTTCCAAATATTAAAGTAAACAACACATTTTTTGATATTAAAAATATTTTGAAACTTGAAATCATAATACAATGCATGTTACAATGTAAGCTTCTCTGCAAAAATATCTTCATTTTTAAGTCCTCATTTGCATATCTTTATGGATGTTTTCATTTTCAATAATATCAAATATTTATTTAGCATTTCACTCTTTTTAGTCAAATATTTACTTTATTCATAAAATATGCCTTGTATTCATTATGCTTGTCTTTTTAAGTATATGTATAAAGATATTAACGAAATAAATTGTGTTTAATTTTATATTTTCTTTTAGAAATATCATATTAAAAACAATTTATCATACATCTTATTCGTGCATCAAATAAATATCATGCACGAATGAGCATTTCAATTATAAATTGAACAAATATATATTATAAATTATTATAGCGTATGTAAAACAGATATGCATGTTGATTCATATATAGTTAATTAGCTATGAATAAATGTTTAATTATTTATCTCTCTCAAAATATCAGGAATCTTCCTACGTAATCAAGAGTTTGTTAATATTAAATATAATTTGAGTTGATATTTAAATTAACAAATATAGATAGACTAATTTATATTCTCCCCAAAATTTTCAAATTACAATATTTATTTATTTTAACCTCCCAATGATCATAAAGTATATTTTATTTTATTTTAGCTTATGTATGAAGACATATGAGTACGTTAGATATTAAAATTTATGAAATAATTGATATATAAGTAAAAAAGAATAATTACGATATAAAATATATAATATATATTTAATTAAATAAAAAAATTTGAATTTTTAAATTATTGTTTTAAATTGATCTTTTGTATTTGATGATGTCGTTTAATACAAGTCAACAGAATCTATATTTTTTATAAGTACTGCAACATATGCGAAACAAAATCAACAACGCTAAATTCAATTGTAACTACAATTTATTTATGAACAAAATATTAAAACGAAGCTTTCTGGAGCCAATTTGTAATGACCAATTCGCTAACGCTCTGGCGTTTGGTACCACAAGCTTTAGACTCGAATTCTGGTGGCAGCATGGATGTTTGTTAATGGTTCAGAATCCACATTAACTGTATGTCACAGTCCAATTAGCCCAAAGTGTGAAACAATTGACCGAAGAGCGATAAACCAAACCAAATCCTCTAGAGATGTCCTCTAATGGTTTCTACCTTTCTCTAATATCTTTCTGTATTCCTAGAAAGTTTCTAGTTGGATTTTTAGTGAATTCTAAATTTTAGAAGCATGCAATTCTCGAAAGATATTTTTCTGTACTGAACACAAACCAGATAACATCAAATATTGGATTGTAAGAGTAAAGAAAATTTTATTTTTTTATGAATCCTTATTTTAGACTTCATTTACAGCAAATCGGTTCCTGATATCATTTTAATCTGTCAAACTGGCTTTGAAACAGTCTGTGATAATCGTGTAATTTTTTTACAGCCAAATCTAAAATGTTTCAAAATATAATAATAAATAATAATCATCCCACAATGAATGCAAATGCATTATAACAACCATGAATTTCAACAATTACTAACAATTATCTACATAATCAATACAAATGAATTTTAACAATTTATATTTCAAGACGATATCTTCTCATAGTTTTAATATTCACTTACTACCCTAATATTTTCTTCTTTTCTTACATAGCCAAAAATAATTACCTGGTTTCTGGTGGTTAAGAATTGTAAACCACATGATATATCCCAAAATTATTCCACAATTTAGTGAGTTTCGTTTTGTCTTTCTTGCAACAATTATTACGTATAGTGTTTAAAAAAATTTTTCTTAAGAAAAATAACGTAACGTGAATAAATTATTTAGTATTATATTTAATCTTAATTTCATATAAACTGTAATTTATAAATGGCTTCAATTGATATAAAACTATATATCCATATGAAGTTTGTATTCGTTGGTTGGAAATAGTTCTTTTCTTGCCGATTATATAGTTTTTAAATCTGCTACAAACCAAATTGTTTTTTCCATATAATCATTTATTCATATTTGGAAATTTTTATTCGTATAATCATATTAGGAAATATCAAGATTTAAACTATCGATTTTAGATATTTTGTTGATAGCTATTGTTGATGTATTATTAGATTTTCACCTATTTTGAAACAGGCGATGATATTTTTGTTAAAATAAGTTTAAAAATTATATATTATTGCAATATTATCTGATTTCAATCCCGTGATATAGATTGCAAATCAGATCATGAAATTTGAGGTATAGTTTCTTACCGTTTAGAACTTAAGAATTAGCTCATTTTTGCATTTCATTTCCTCTTGGAGTTTTCTTAATTTTTATGTTAATCTATTATTGTATTTAATACTTCCTTCATAAAGTCTTTGTCCTAGATAGGACTTGTATCAACTTATTTTTGTTGAATAATTTTTAATATATCAGTCTTTTATAACGCAATTTCTAACTCGGATGGAAGTATTGGGAGATCTTGTTTTCATGCTTTTCCGAGGTATGCCTTTTCCAGATATTTTTTTGAATTACTACTTAATACAAACATGCAATGCAATATTACAATTATACATTCGTACAATATTACAATGATAACTTCTCTATAATACATCTTAATAAATGACATTTTTTTTTACGTTTCTCACTAGCGATTAAAAAAATAAACACTTCTGATTTATCCCGTAATTCCAGTTAGATTTATTCTGCTTCTGACGCCATATGTTGCTGATTGGTTCCCATTGATTAACTAAAGCAAGGCGCTTCAAAAATAACTTAACAATATGTTAATATTTAAATAAAAATCATTTCGACAAGACACCATTTGTCAACGACCAGAATAATAATTAGAATAATTAATTCTTTGCCAATATACAAAGTAAAATATACAGCGTAGAGAGGTCATTTATAATTGAAGAAAGTTAATAAAGTAGTAAGAAGAGCTTTATATATGGAATAAATATTTTGTAAAATACTGTATTATCTATCTCTCTCTCTCTCTCACTCTCTCTAAAACTCGTGCCCAGTTGTGAAGTATTCGAGATAGAGAGGGAATAGTTAAATGCTTTAGCTTTACGCAACGCAATCATTTCTTTCAGAAAAGAAGACACTTAAGGAAATGCTAAAAGCGTATGTAAATCTCTCGTTTCAGTAGTCAGTATTTTACAGAAATTTTCTCGTTTATTTTCTCATACGATACAAAATTACAGGAAATTACTCCTGAAAAACTTCTGAAATACATTACTTTCGTTTTCTTTTACGTATATTTTTGTTGCATACTGTTTGTAAACAATTTATCTGAATTAAAATGTTCAGATGTTAGATACATGTCATAATGTTTCAGATACATGCCATTGGTTTGGATATCAACCAATGGCATGTATCTGAAACATTGTGTACAAGAAAGAGGCAAATGTGAAATAAATACTGTATTTCTTTAAATAGGTGGGCAGGATAGACCACATTTTCAATCTAGTGGGTAAAATGATTAAATTACAATTATTAATAAAAATTTTCCAACGAAATATTATAGACTTAAATTATGATGTATAAAGTAAAACAAGTGTGGTTTATGACACTTGCGGTTCCATTAGTATTAAAAAAATGGTTAATAATTATGCTTTTCTAAGTCAATAGTTAAAATTAGGTAGAAAAGTCTCTAAATAAAAATTGTTAAGATTAATTTATAAGGTTTTTGCTGTTATACTTGGACACTTGCAGCATTTGCTTGCACACATTACCACTAGCAACAATCAATGGGCAACTTTGTGTGAAAAACAACCAGAATATCAAAAAAGCAACACACAGTGGTTTTACTAAGCGATAATGCACCCTCACACACAATACAACTAGTCAAGGAAACGATTGATGCATTTAATTGGGAAATACTTTCGCATGCGAGTTAATTACCAGACTTGGATTCTTGCGATTCCGACTAACTTTCATTAATGAGACATGCACTTGCTGAGCAGCTCCTCACTTCTTTTGAAAATGCATGAAAACGGCTCTATGACTGGTTTGCCTCAAAACAAAATGGTGTTTTGGCTTGTCATCAGAAATTGCCAGATGGGTGGGGAAAATGTACACTTGGCAATAAACAAATTTTTCATAATTTTCATACAATAATCGGGTATTTCCTATTCAAAAATTCCTGTTTCATATTTACGTATCTAGTATATAAATTAGATTAGATATACCTGCAATCTAATTTTAAAAAAAAATCATAGATTGAAAGTTTTTTAAACAATATTTTTGAATTAATTTTATTTCACATACCCATGACGTGTATAAGCCTATTGCATATCTAATAGTCAGGCTGGCTGTTTAGTGGGAGACTTTCGAGATTTCTTAAATACAACACACAAATAGGGAGTATTTATCCCTAAAATTCTTATAAAATTCTTGCAAGGTAATACATTTCTTTCATTTTTCATTCGCCATCTGCACGTTTCTTACAAATGTGGAAAAAATCAACAAATGTGCCAAAAATAAAATTCTATACTACGTTACTAACTTGTAGAGGCAAATTTATTAGAATGAGTATAAATTATGTGCATACTAGCTTTTTAAAAATATTTAATTTTTTATCATCCTGATTAATAATTTGAAACATAGGATAATTCGAATCCATCTTTGAAATCTCTAATATCAACTATAATTAACATGAAACATGCATTTTACTTCTAAATTTTCTTTTATTTATTTATATATTCATTCGAAAATCTTTTCAATTGTTTGGGTTTGCTCTAAAATACGATCATGGCAATTTATTTACTTATTCTGATGAATAAAAGATGATCCAAAGTACTACTAAAACCAATCCTACTTGTTACCAAAGAATGTCATTACATAAAACGTTTTCCTTTTTTATTTTCACCGATATCCCCAAACAGTCGAAAAGTGAATAGAAAAGATAATAAAGACATTTATTTCATTTGAAAATTATTCGTTCAAAGCATTTTAAATCGTTCAGAAGTATATCGTTTCGACATTATCCATTTTATTTTGTTTTCCTGACATGCAATTTAAAATCGAAATATTTTCAAACTCTTCACAATGCATTTTCTGCATTTTGAAGAAAAGAAACTGATATGTCCATAAATGAACTGGAATTTAGTTGGAAGTACTTTATGCAAATTTTCGAGTTTATGTGTTTAAAGGCTCAAGTGGATGTGATTGAATTAATGATTTTAAGTAAATTTCAATTGCAAATAATTTACAGTGATATATTTTGTTCTATTATACTATGAAATTATTTTAAATGTTATTCAAATGTCTATAAATATATGATTAAGTTTTATTTCACAAGTTAATATTATTTTTAAATTATTAACAAACATTACTTAAGATTATGAATTCAATGATGGTCAGTATATTTATATATTTAATGTAAATTACTTAATGCTTTAAGTAAATGTATAAAATTAGTTTTACATTTAAACTAATACACAGTGTACTAGTATATTAAAATATGAAAACATTTATATGAAACTAAAACAGTCATATGAAGCTTTATTTAACTAAACGATTTAAATAAATTTTCATACGACACCTGATATAGTTATATATATATATATAGATATATAGAGAGACCGAGCAATTCAAAGTAATGGTACTATATTTTAAACAAAGTATTTTGCAACAAAAATGCGTGTTTTTTTTATTATTATTAAAAAAGGGGGAAAAACAAACAAACAAAATCATTAGATAGATCCATACGACTGAAACAGAAAAAACTAAAAAAAAATATATTGTGTATACGTTGCGGTTTGTTTGAAAATCAATTTGGAAGAAGATTATAAAACAATGACATAAATAATGTAATGATTGGAAATTACGAAAACATGTGATTTAACATTGTTAAAATTTACTTTCACTGATTATATATTCCGAGAATATATAAAATAAATAAATAAAAAAATGGTTCAATAAAACTAAAATAATAGTAGAAACATGCAAGGAAGTAAAGGGGAGGGGGTAGTGTTGCCAAATGAAAAAAAAACAAGAATTGCGAGTTCGAGTTTGTCTAATCAATTTTTATATATTGGTATTGAATTTTTTTCTCTACAATCAAAATATGTCTTATGATTAATTTCTTTTATTTTTCTGTTCCAGCCATATGTTATTTATATATTTTCTTACAACACAGCCATATACTAATTTTCTGATATATTTAAAGAAACATAGGATACTTGAAGGACAAACAAACAATGATGATTATTATGCAAAATTATCAGCTTTACTTTAATTATTTATGGGGCCTGATGGCTAGCGCTCTGGCGTTCGGTACCACAGGTATCGGGTTCAAATCCCGGCTTTACGCATGGGTGTGTTGTAGTGGTTCGGAATCCACTTTAAGGTATAGGTCCCGGTCCTAACAGGATCGTAGAGCGTTGCGGGCGCATTGTTACTCCGCGTCCGTGGTTTACCATCAAGTTACACGCGCCCCCTGAGTAATGCAAAGTGAGTAACATCGATGCAGCCCTTATTATGGCGAAGATCACGGTATATTTGTCAGCTGCATTAGAAGGAAAAAAAAAAAAAAAACTTTAATTATTTAAATATTTTTGTACTTGTATAAATAATTTTTTCTCAGTTTGAAATAATGAAACATAAAACAAAAAATATTTTATTATTTTAAAAATATGAAGCAACTGAATATTTATACCAATGAAAATTTCCGTTATAAAAACAATTGAATTAATAATCTAAATTGATCCATTTATGTGTCAAACATACTTGTATTTTAATTATGTTCATAACGTTTTATATTTTTTCTAAAAACTTCTAAACTTTATGTCCATACTAAACACTGTTTCCATACTAATTTCCACATATCTTGCGTCACTTTACAGTGAATTCTGGAAACGAGTTAAATGTAGCTCTAAAGTAGGCTGCTTAAATCTGTGCAATATATCATTCAATATCTGCTCTTTGTGAAATGGGCGGAAATGATTTACATGCATCAATGCTCGACAAGGACTGCTATATTAAGCGCGTATGGAGTCATCATTTCCGAGCAACATCATGTATAATGCATGGGAATTACCATTTAATGTAAATTTCCTACATCGAAAATTACATTCGAAACAAGGTATTCTGAGGGGTTTTGATATGAAAATGGGTTTTTTTATACATTACAGTTACGTGTAAGATTTTTTAAATTTTAAGAATTGGAACAGGTTTATTAATAAATGCATTTTATTTATACAAATAATGGCTGGGCATAGCTTAAAAATGGAAAATGAAGTAAATGTTTAAAATATTTTAATATGCAAAAATTTGTTTGGATATTTATAGTGTTAAGAATTCAAAATTTAAGTTAAATAAGAAAAAAATACATAAGAATACATGCATAATTTTTTAAATAATCTGTTTAATTTGTGTTGGCATTTTATAAAACTAGGGTGATACAGATTATTTAAATAAGCATATGTTTCAAAAATATTAAAACAATTATATTTGCTATAAAGAAATGTTTTATAATAGCTATATAAATTCATGTCAAACAAATGCGTTCTCTATATTTATTAAGAATTATATGAGTGAGATGGGAAGTTATGAATTTAATTAGATCATTTTACATATTATTGATGAACTTATATGGAATAATTATGTGAAATTTAGATAAATTAATGATGCATCAAATTTATTTCTAAAATATATAGGAAAATAAACATAAATTTTGTTAACAATTAAGAAAAATATCATCAGCGGTAAAAATTGAATAATTATAGCAAAAAATAGTTAAATTTTGCAATATTAATTTAGTTAACAAAAATCATTTTCGATATTTTCGGACATATTTGATATAATAATATTTATTAACAACTTATAAGAATTTTGTACTTCTTTATTCTTACACCACTTTGCTAATTCTATAGTTAAAAAAAAAATATTTTCAGCTATAAAAATGGAATCTAAATGGTAGAAAAATAAGTGATTTTTTTTAAGATGGGTGACTTAATTAAATTAATTTTGAAATTTTTTAAAGATATTTCGCACATTGCAGTTCATTGAAATGAATAAAAAATTTGCAATTTTTTATTGTTATATTATCTTCGATAAATCGCCAACATGTTTTACAAATTGTCGCCAAATACCACATGGCTCTAACCAAGGACAGCGGAATTCTTTATTCATCTTTCCTGGTTTTAACTCTAATAACTGACGTCCACTAATAACGAGATAAATTGGCGATCACTTTGTGACTGTTAAAATATGCACTGAAATTAAAGAAGTATCAAAATTTTATAAACGAATTTACAGACTTTTAAGTTAATTAATTAATTTTATTTTATTAGCAATGATTTTTAAATAAAAAACATTTAATTTTTAATTTAAATGCTTAAATTTAATATTTAATAATTAAGTATTCCAATTTTTAAATTTAAATAAAGTATTAAATTTTAGCATTTAAATTATTATTATTATGTAAATAGTTTTTAATATTTAATACTAAATATTTAAATATTAACTAAATTTAATATTAAGTATTACAATAAAGAAAAATATTATCAGCGGTAAAAATTGAATAATTATAATCTTCCAATAATTGAATATATATAAATTTCTAATATTTTATATTTAAGGATTAAATATTTAAGTATTAAATATTTAATCAAACTATTTATTGCCAGTCATAATTATATTATCATAACACTTGGAATAATATTAAAACGAAACAATTTACATTTTTTTTTTCAAATTCAATTTTTTTTAAACGACTAATCATTGATAGTCGTGATAAACCAAAATCATATGATAAATATTACTAGGCAAAATTTCATGATATTTAAATACCTTCAAACATTTAATTTTAGGTGATATTTTAAATTTTGAACTAGAATTATTTGCTTAGAAAAGTTTTCTAATATTATAACAACTCATTATATTTTATTTTCTAAAAATTTTATATGAAAATCAGACTTTTTGAGAAAAGTGTTACTAATGCCAAATATTATGAAAGTGAATTTTACAGCAAATATTAAATGAAAATTTATAATTAAATACAAAATATTTATTTATTTAACTACTATATTGGGACAAACGAGTAAACAATTTGAAATCAAATAAATGTTTACTTGCTAAGTTATATATCACATAATACATAGCAGACATAATATAACATATTTACATAATTTTACATATTATTGTCTAGTAAACTGAGTCGAATTCAAATTATGTATTACACTGTGGTAAATAGTATCATGGCCTTAAAATAAAATTATTTTACAAATATATTTTATAATAACAAGAATAAATACTTGTTAATTGAATAACATGAAAATATATATATAAAAAAAAACATCATTATCTTTTAAAATTGTAATTGTTCATATTTCACGTTATTAAAATGAATTTTGATAGTATTATCAAAAGGCTTTTAATAATTATTTAAAAGGTTTCTTGATGCGTGAGAATATTTCATGCATGATTGATGTGTTTTAAATACATTAATTGTTATAATTTTCATAACAAAACAAAGCTATTATTTATGCTAAGACAATTATGATTACACTTTAAAATTACTTTTAGTAATAAAATATTAACTAAATAAAAATAATTAATTAAAAAGAATGGAATAGTTTGAAAAGTATATTAAAATATGTTTGTATCTATAAAACTTAATTAATTAAAAAGTAAAAATTTTGAAATGTAATTACTTTTCCAATTAAAATAATCACAACGTAAATAATTAGTAAATTAATTAGCAGTTTTATAAAAAAAACTACAAAAACTAAAACAGTTTTATCTTTATATAATTAATTAATATAAATGAAAAAATATGACTAATTTTTTATTTCGTAATTCATTATAGCTTAAATTTAATACATTTTATATGTACTGCTGTTTAATTTGAGAGAACATAGTAATATTTACTGTTTGATACTTTAAAAATGAGGGAGAACACAAAATTAATAATTGTTTAAGTATATCATCTTACCATTAAAAACAGATTCAATTTAAAATTTGATTGGTTAATATTAGTTTAAAAGATTAAAGATCTCATTAAAAATTTCTAATTTACAGATAAAATTCTGCGCAATATATTTAAGAATATTGTAAAATTTAATAAAAGTATTTCTAAATCGCTTGAAAAATTCTTAAGACATTTAAATTCATCGCTAATGAGTTTTTAATAATTAATTAAAAATTTTAGCGCAAAGATAATTAAATTTAATTTGTAAAACTGAAAATTTAAAAAAAACATAAATAATAAATATGGCTCTTTCTAACAAATTACTTATATATTTATATAATCAGTTATAATTATTATAACTATTATTACAATATTATAATCATATATTTATATATTTATTTTACCAATAAAAAATTAACTATTAGAATAAATGCAAAGAAATTTAAGCAGTAAATTAATTTTAAATGAATGAGATGTAAAAATTTAAGAAATAAATATCGTTTAATGATTAAAGCTTTGAATATAAATGTTAATGTCCATGAGGAAAGATTGGGATATTTATAAGAATAAAATTTTGCTTCATAATAATAACTGGATTAAATATTTAATTAAACTAGACATTAAAGACAGTTTATAAATAATATATTTGAAACTTTTTGTATAAAATAACTAAACAAATTTAAAACATACTAATTAGTTAATAGAAATTAAGATTATTTAGAATTGCATGTCATTACCGATGGCTTATGTATTGTAATTGCATGTTATGTAATGTAATTGTACGTTATTACTAGTGGCTTATGTAACTTATAATTAAAAATGTAAACCTATGAATTATATTACATAGACGACGCATTTTTACTAAAAGTTTGTTTTAATTAATATTTAGAAACAAATGTAAAAAATTGAAATTTAGTTTAAATTTCCAGAAATTGAGTTTCATGCTATGTGTGCATTATTAAATATCAAAATAAATATTCAAATATTTCATTTTTTTCTTTTTTGTTATAAGCAAATATGTCTTTAAAACTTTTTATTATAAGTTTTCTTAAAGATCTAATTAAGGAATATTTATTTTCGTTCATTCAGTTAATATGGTCTAAAATTACGATATAATATTTTGGGTTTCCTAAATAAGAGAGGTTTGTTACGTAAGCTGACATAATACCATAATGGAGATGGCTCTGATAAATGCATATTCACGAAAGTTTTCGGATTTAGCTTGTCGTAGAGAAATATACCAAAGACACCCGATTCCAGCCTTGGAGATATTCATTTCAAAATGCGTTGGTTTATGGGCAAATAAAATGGGTTATATTCAGCAGTTTCGTTCACGGTTCATAAAACTGAATCAACTGTACATCTAATATTATATTATTTTGCAACACGAAATATATATATATATATATACCTGCCAAAATAAATCCATTGTAGAAAATTACATATCGCGAATATATTTTCCTTGTTCCAATATATGTGCATATTAAATTTTCATGGATATCGTTTGAATGTTATATAAGATGAAATGCTGCAGCCCCATCTGGTGGCAAGTAACAATAAAGTGGATAGCTCGGACATATTTTTCATATTCTACTACTCTAATATTAACCATTTTCATAGAAGTTGATGTACTGCAGCGACATATTGTAGCTACTTACAACAAAGGGGATAATATAAAGACATTCTTCATGTTTTTTCAAACCTGGACAAACAATTTCATCAAAATCGGCCAAGCCATTTAGGAGGAGTACATTGACAAACACATATGTAGAAAAATTATAAAGATATATAGATTACCACGCCACCTACCGAATCGAATTTGAATCTAAACCCTCCAGGGACCCACTTAAACACACACACAAAATTTCACCAAAATTGGTCCAGCCATTTAGGAGGAGTTCAGTGACAAACACCGTACAGAAAAATTATATAAGTATATATATATATATATAAAGATAATCTACGTTTTTATAAGACTATTATCCACCAAAATTATTTTTTACAGAAAGTCCAATGTTTGCATTTTATTTAGAAAAAGAAACTAAATATTCCTCAAATATATATTTGAAGCATACATTCTTACCAAACCCCTACTATTTATTTCTCACGCTGGTCGTAGAAGTTCAAGGTCGCTGCTTAACTATGCAATAGACTTCATCATCGATTATACTTAAGCTGTTTGTTCGAATCCTTGAAATATATTCTGTTCTATCTACATCTTTGGGTGATTAATCGTGATAAAGAATCAGTTGGAATATTCAGCAAAGATGAATATCACTCCCGAGGCCATGAGGTTATTAAGATAGATGGACTCCCTGGTACTTATGGATGTTAGCGATTCTCAAACATCAATAAGCCTTTCTTTGTATAAGAGAAACAGCTTATAAATCATTGTTCTTAGGAGTATACTATACTAAGAAAAAAATTGCAATCCATAAAATTTGCTATTTTAGAGAGTTGTACTTACAAAGATATTATCAGTTGTAAATATTATAAATATTACAAAAATATTATATATACTAATATAACGCCATTTTTTTCGTCTTTGGGAAATTTAGGAATAAATAATTTTTTTTTTCTTTTAAATAAATTTATTATTTACATTTGAAAATTAGTTCTTTTACATTACAAATTTGCTTAAATTTTGAAATACATTGCTTTTGTAACGATAAAATAAAAGAATTAAATCAAGAGACTATTAAGTTTTTTCTTCAGTTGAAGATATAATTAGTCCACAGATTGTATGGAACACTGGCAAGCTGCCCTGTTGGACGGTTCACACAGAGTAACTTAATAGATTGACGAAAAGACCGAAGATAATTTCAGAAATGATAATTTCATCTTTTCTTCACGAAAGAGATATTCAGAAGGATTTTAATTATAATAAAAATAATTTTAATTTTTAATCATTAAAATTTTAAAATGTATAGTCTAAAAAGCAAAATTAGATAAGCAAATTTCGCAGTAACTAATGAACTTTTCATTTCAAAATTACTTTATTCTGCCTATGTCTGATTATCAACCCTAACACGGAACCAATTCGTTCCCTTCCGTCTTTAAACCGGATGTTTACTTTCGGTGGTTGAACTACATTTATTATTGGTTATTTTAATTTATATTTATTTCTCTATTTTTTGAATTTTCATAACGTAAATATTAGGTATTAAATTAAATTCAAGCTATTTTCAAATAGATGTCTTTATTACATGATGAATCAGATTGGCAATTACTTCATGACAAAGTACCATCACTATATTTTAATCTTTAGCACGTGCCATTTTGCTGAAGTGTAAACAATGTAGTTTTTTTAGATTTGAACATGTTGATTAAAATAACATTTGCAAAAAGTTTTATTTCTCTTTTAATTTTGCTGCTAAAAGCATCGAATTCTATAGGAACTTTACGAGGAACAAATATTGAGTGAGAAACGTCGAAAAATATTTTAATCTATTCAAAGATAGTTGTTTTGATATGAAAGAAAAAATCATTCTAATATACCGAAAAAAGTTATGTTCTACGGAAAACTGCTGAACTTTATAGGATGTCATTAATATACACTCATGTCCATAAATTAAGGATAAGGAAGTTGTGGCAAAGAAAGAGACAAAAGCAAAACAAATTTGACTTATTTGTAAAGTCTATTTATTAAACAAAAGGTAAAGAGCAAAAAAGATGCTATATGTTTGACATAATTAATACAAATTGCGATTTTTACTCCCTGGAGCAAATTTCAAAAAAGAACCTATTTACAAAAAACAGTATAACATGGTTAGTATGATGGTTAATATGGAGTATGTCTCCCGGACGATGCAATACAGGCCTTACAACGCCTAGGCATGCTGAGTGTCAAATTATCAATCTGATCTTGGGGAATATTACACCACTCATCAAGCAATGCCCTCCGAAGTTCCAGTTGACAGGTGGGAGGGGGTTGACGGGCTACAATTCGTCGGCCAAGCATATCCCACACATGCTCTATTGGATTCAAGTCCGGTGAGTATGCTGGCCAATCCATACGGGTGATATCCTCCAATTGAAGGCATTCGTCTACAATGTTTGCACGGTGAGGACGGGCGTTGTCATCCATAAACAGAAATTCAGCACCCATGGCGCCCCGAAACAAGCTACATGCTGTTCCAGAATGACATCCCGATAGATGTGGCCTGTCATCGTTACACTCTGAACATGCAGATCAGTTCTGGAAAGAAGAATAATTCCTCCCCAAACAAGCCATCCTGCACCACCGTAACGGTTTCGTTCAATTGTGTTCTCTTGGTGGTAACGGGTACCTGGCGCTCTCCATATGAAAGTCCGGCGGGAATCAGACTGCAAACTGAACCTGGTCTCGTCGGAAAACATCACACCAGACCTCTGTTTCGGTGTCCACAATGCATGCTCTCTACTGCAGGTTATCGCAGGCGACAGTGAGTTTCGGTAAGTGGAACACATCTGACAGGCCTACGAGCATATAGACCAATGTGCCCTAAGCGTCTGTACACGGTCTGCCTTGAAACTGTCGTAACGGTAGCTGAAGAGAGCTGACGAGACAGGTCTGATGGTGCGCTCCGTCTGTTTCTTTTGGCAGTAACTGCTAAATATCGGTCCTCATTCGGCGTTGTAACTCGCGGGCGACCTGGGCTGTAACATCTACTCACATTACTATCATCTTGGAATCGTTGCCAAAGCCTGGCGATTCCAAGTTCCTCGGATACTTCCAGCTGGGTACGTCCACATTCCAGTCGTCCGATAATTCTACCACGTAAAAAATCATCCAAATGCTTCCTTTGTCCCATAACTATGAGGTTATTGCAGTGAAAGGCTTTTAAAGCGCTTGTGAACAATTTTACTTCTTTGCCACCATTCCTTATATACCCCTCTCTTACACTTTCGTAATTGTGACGTACTATTCGCGCCATCTGGTGGTTTCCTGTAATTTGCATATTCTTCTTCAAGATGTGTGTGATAATTCTACAGGTGACATTTTTATTTTAGTGTTGAATTTCTGTGTGATTCTAAATTATCCTTAATTTATGGACATGAGTGTAAAATATCAATAATCCAAGAAAGGCACGATTAAATCCTTTTGATATGATAATGCTCGTCTAAATGTTGCAAAACAAGTCAAAAACTATTTGGAACGTTGGATGAGAAGTGCACCCTATCCCCAACTGCAATATTCTCTAGATTTTTCTCTTCTTTCTGATTAAAGTTTGTTCTGATAGATTGCTCATGGTCTTTTTGATAAGTATTTTCATTATTTTGAAAAAGTCAGAAATTGGTGAAAATCGTCGATAAGTTCAAAAGAATTCGTCTTTATGCTCATTCTTTCTGCGAGGGAATAATTTAGAGACAGGAAAAAGTATTGTCTAAAGATGAGCAATATTTTTAATGGTGTATTAAATAAGTTTTTAATGAAAAAAATTTTTTTTTACTTTTTTGATAAAATAATCGCACGATAAAAAAGTTGCTGTTATTTTGACTCATCAAAATTCATTCTTATTGAGCCATTATTTTTTTGTTAGCTTTAAATATTAAAATATTACTTTTGCTATTAATTAATTATATATTTTCCCGCTCTACACCAGTCTTGTAATAAATGATTATCGTTATTGAAAAGAAGTCTAATTAATTGCAAACTTAATTTTTCCATGTATTCCATTTTTTAATTTTTCCAAACTTAATTTTTCAATATTTTAAAAGAATATATAAAAATAATTTAGCAAATATTTCTTCTGAATTTCAGTATTATTGCATATAAATATATGACATTTTAAAATCATTTTCATTGCTTTCGCTGTCTGAAATAAATTATTATGGATATGGATGTTCAAACATGGTAGGCAATTATTCTGTGTTCTTTAATAAATGCTTATTTCTACAAATGAAAAATAATTCCGTACATTTTCGGAAAAAATAGATAACCAGCTCTTTATTTACCTCGAGAACATATTAAATTATATATAAATGTTCTATTTATAACATTTAAAACATGTACTTTTTGAGGTTATTAATTAAACTGAACTTACCATCTTTTGATCTTAATGAATATCATGATTAGGTACCAAAATAAGAATTTGAAAATTTCATTACATTAAAGAAGGCAGCTATAGTTAGTACTACGTACTAGTTAAAGGGAATTATCGCACCCACACAAGGATTAATATTTAATCAAACAAATTCTTAACTTCCGAAAGTATATTTTTAATTAAAAAGAACAAAGATAAGATATTTCTCCCTCAAAAATTTTAATTAAAAGGCAATGGGTAAAATATGTGGAAAAGAACGTCTTTAAAATTGTGATTAATTATGTATAAATGATCATTTGAAAGATGATTGCTTATAGTTTAATGCTAGTTCACTAATTTCCTAAAATTAAATTTAAATTGTACTAGAGGGAATTAATTCTACTGTAAATAAGGTATATTGTCGGATCTTAATTGCTTTAGGTGATTTGTATGACAGAGACATCTGCCTGACGATGTTAAATCTTTAATTGTTCTTTCTTAAGGATATTTGATTAAATGAAATACATAAATTCGTATTTGAAATGATGTAAGAAAATTTTACTATTTTATATATACACTAATTTTACTATGTTATACTGAAAGAAATTCATTTTTACATAAAACATTTCATTTTATAAACATTTATTTATTATACTTTACATTAACATTTTATTTTATATACATTGCACTTTATAAACGTAATGCAATTTTGTAGTTTTAATTTAAACTTATTTAAAAAATTGTACACCATAATTTTCTTATTGTGTTAGATAATATAAACTTATAGCCATACAAAAATGAAGAACTTTTTAGAATGCAAATATCTAGAGGGCTGTAAAAAAGGGAACTATTTGAATAATAGGTTGACATCTAAAATACTGTACCCCTGAGAAAGTCGCCAATCTTGCAACCCAAAATATTTTGCCAATGTTTCGACAATTTCTTTAGAGTTACAATACTGTAACTAGGAGAATTCGTAACTTCTTTTTCCGAACAATATAATGACTATTTTATTGTTACTTTGATTGTTATTTGTATAATTTTTATTTATAGTAAATATCTATGTTCTTTTAAATAATTATTTCTTTAAATTATTGATTATTCAGGGATTGTTATTATAACATACGTCGGCCACTAATACTAAATAAACAATATTTATGATGTTGTCACTCACAAAAATACACTAAACAAAAACGATTTTTTACTTTATTAATAACTTATATTTGATTATAAAATAATTATTTTCTTTTAATGGTGTTGACATAGTTAAGGTTTTGTGGCAACCATCATTTGAGTTCGAGCGGAATTATGCAACATTTTATTTTTAGAACTTTAGTTCACGGCGGAAAAACCGCTTGAACGCATTAAACTTTTCTGCGGTTTTGGGATGGTTTCTTTTTAAAGCTGATGACATTATTTGGCGACTTGGCATACTGGAAATGCATTTATCACAAATGGTATCAGATTCTAGATTTATTTGCTTAAAAAGAAAAAAAGCGTATGTTCGGTAAATAAATATTTATATTGACAATTTAATGCGTAGTGACTCTCAGAGTTACCAAATCTGTAAATACCATATAAAGAACGTTAAAACAAATTTATCATTGTTAGATGGTGTGTTGTTTCCTGTTTTAAAGTCTAGAATATCTAGAATGTGCCTTTCAGTCTAGATGACGCTTATTCGCTTATTCTCATATTACGTTAGGAAAAAGCGTTATATTTGTGACAACACTTATTAAAATAGTTATTCAACAGTCCATACACTTTATTTGCATTGTCCATATAATTATTTCACAAATCCGTTCCTAAAAATTAAAAATAAATCATATTAATAACAAATTTAATTCCCTTTTTACTTTTTGTTTAACTGTGGTTTTTAAGACACAAGATAAAAATCTATTTGATTATGAAACTCAATAAAATCACTTTTTAAAAAAAATTAAAAACTATATAAGAGATTAAAGTAAAAAATAAAAGGCTTATAGGTATTATTCACATGAATAGGCCGATTTGAAATGTTCGACATCTTCAAATTATGTATATATGATAAAGTCTCTGTTTTTAGTTCATCTGGTGTTCATTGATCATTGTTGGGTTTTTATTCACGAAATAAAACGTGCTTCAAGATCCCTTCATCTTCAAATTACACTTTTGATCCTCCATTTTATTGTTAGGTTTTTACTCACGAAATAAAACGGCCCCAATTTTGCTCGCATTTAATCTAATGGATCGTCGAAAGTCAAAAGTTCATAAACCGAAATGGTAAAGGGATTTCTCTTGACAACAGACATAAATTGTGGATGTTCTAAAGCCTAGACTTCATCTAAAAGATCGCCATCTTTAAATTTATTACCAAAAATGCACAGATCATTTGTTGAAGTTGAAGTTGAAGCAGCTTTTTTTCCCAAAGGTCCAGTTGTGCAAGAAGATAATTTGACAAACATCATATTTCTTTATCTTTTTGGCGTCTGGGTTTATTGCTGGATTAAAAGTTTGATGACGGGAAGGAACGGTATAAAGTGGAGCCATATATTCAGTTGCCGAGTAACATCAAATCCCCAAATTTAACGAAGTAATTTCAGTCATTTCTGCTTTTCGGTCGTTCTTATCTTCAGTTTTTTTTTTTTTTTTTTTTTTTTTATTTTTATTTATTTAAGAAGATATCAATATATTTTTGATCTCACTATATTTTTGATCTCGACTCGATCAAAACTGTAAAGCCACTGAATAATGGAGAACAACAATAAAATATTTTATATAAAATGCTTTGTTATTTTGAATTGTTATTTGTCATTGTTATTTTGAAACAAATGAAATTCAGCTGCCATTTGCACTGTTCCCTATTGTGAGAAAACTAACAAGAAAGATCGACAGATAAAGTCTAATAACACATAATAATGAAATTTAAAAGTTATGCTTAACTACAATAAATGATTTTAGTTATTAATATATTGTTTAAAATTTTACTATATTTCATAATACAATGATGCAAAAACAGTCCAGGTACACATAAGGATGAAAACAATTGTGTAGTGCAAGGTTGTAATATAATTTTTATATAATACTATTTATGATCAATTAAAATTAAATTTAAGTACTTTTTTATTTTTTATTATACATGATATTTAAAAATTTATTAATATTCTGTGATGCAGTGTGAAGGTTGGGCAATCAGATTGTAACTGAGTATGGTTGGATTGAGACACTCGAGGTACAGTTTGGAGAATTCACAGCTTTATTTTTACACACACAAACACAACACAGCTAATTATATATTCATAGAAGGACTCCATTTATAAGCCGAAACCAGATACTCAGCTAAGCGCAATTTGAGCGAAGTATATTTCCTCTCCAGGTGAGAGTTTGTAGACCAAATTGCCAAACAGATGAAAATATTTTCTTTATCAGGAGTCTGAAAAGAATTAAAATTTCAATTTATTTTTTTGTGTGTTATTTTTTCCATTTTAAAATTTTAAAATATTATAAGATTTATTTCTTTAAATTACTCAATAGAGTTTTTTTTTTCATTAAATCGATAAGATTGTGTAAGATATCTTTGTTAGATACTAATTATTATTTAAATTTTCTAATTAAAATTATCACACTAGCGTTATTCTAAGTGTTATCTAATCGAAAATAATGAATCTATTTTTTAGAATATTTAGTAATCCATTAATAATGACTTGATTGTAATGAAGTTCTTTTATCCTCTTAAACTTCCCACTCATTTGAAATTTTCTATACAATGCATCAAGGTGCGTGGGAGATTTAAGCGGCTAGAGGAAAAGCGAACAAGAAAATAAAAGGCTTTTTTAAAGATTTAATCAATAGGAGAAAATAGTTTTCATAATAAACATGTAAATGAAAAATATATAAAGTAAGGTGTTGACTGAAAATAAGGAATTACTTTTAAATGATAAAATGGGATTTTTTCATTCATGTTTCAATTATAGCTTTTTAAGAAACTTGGCACTGAAAGAAAATTTATTCTTTTTAAGCAATAATAAAAGTCGAGGACATAGTTAAATGATAATGAATCGCATGTTTTTTTCGTATGAAATCTTAAAATACTGCATTATATAAAATGCAATACTTGTCCTATAAAAATTGCAATTAATTCAAAATTTGTCTATTAAATATTAGCTAAATAGTTAATTTAATAACCATTAATTTCATTTTCAAAAATGTAGTACGAAATTTTTACATAAAACTACTTGAATATATAACAAAGCACATTCATTTAATTGAACATTTACTTAAACTGCAAGTTAAGCAATCAATACCTACAATGAATACTAAGATACATTGCACCAAAATATTATGGCATATAAGCCAAGCCTTTCAACAACCGTCTTGGTCCTATGACCTTTCATCGAACCTCTTGTGCTTTTCCATTCCTCAACTTTGGGTATAAATTTTATCCTGTCCTTAAACCTGACCTTTTCTGCTTCGCTAGTCCATTCTCTATCCTACACCGCGCCTACTAGTTCGTTATCCCTGTGTGGCTTGTTCTAGATCTACTTACATAAAGTGGGGCCTTATATCCCTTCCTACAAAGATAAGCATAACTATCACCTCAGATACGATACTGCAAACATAAATACAGAAATGTCTAAAGAATTGAAATAAAAAAAATCGACTGAATTAAAAAATATCCCAAACGAGACAGAGTGGACTGACAGAACTCTTAGAATGACAAGTAACGCTACAATGTTCTTTACTATCAGCATCACTAAGAGTCTCTGTTAGGGGAACGCTTCCACTTTTAATTAGTCTGTCATACAGATGACAGCATGGTGAGTGGAGGCAATCATTTTTGTGGCTTTTCCAGCACATTTTTACTTACAATTTTATCAGTTACAAAAGCACGAATCTTTTAAACAAAATTGCTACCTCAAAATCATTAGACTTTGAAAGAAATATGATACGTTTTCTTCTCTTTAGATTGAAATTAAAAGCGCTATAATAAAAGAATAATAAAGTCATCAATTCCAAATATATATATTACAGTATATAATAGCATATATATATATATATATATATATATATATTGCTGTTCCAAACTCTAGAAAAGCAAACTTTTAAAATGAAGACTTTTGGTATCCTTTAAATCTCCAAGCATTGTTCAAAAACAGACGAATGAAACTTTTAAAGTTTAACAGAATTTTCGTCAACAGACAGTTCATTCACCCAAGAGGCTGTGGTTCGGAAGAAATGTAAGGAAAACAGAGATCCCCAGAAAATCCTATATTTGAAAATTTAGACACCGCCTTTTCTATGTTGTTCTTGATGTGTCGCTGTCTTTAAAGGGAACATCCAATTTTAGCAGCACTCTTTGAAGATGTGTCGCAAGGTATGTAAGTTTCTAGAATAGAATATATCGATAGTATAGCGTTGGTAGTTTAATACACCCATACGTCATCCATATGCATGCACATTCTAGATAATCACGAATAATATATGAGTACATAGTTTGGGAAGATATATATTATATAATGCTATTAATTTTTTCTTATGTTTAATACATATTGTGAATATTCGCTTTTTGAATAATGTGATCATTGTACAAGTTTTTATGTATTATAAAACTAAGTGTCACCTTTATTTGAAAACGAAATTTTTTATGCGGTATTTTAAGGCGTTTAAAGTACAGGAACTTGTTATATTTTAAATTTAACAGAAATTTGTATTAATGCGTGATGAATTAAATTCATTATTTCATTATTTTAAGTCTGAATTTATCCATTTATAAATAATTATCGTATTATTTATATTAACTATGTAGAATTAATATTTATTCTGTATTTTGTTTTCAAATTTCAATTTTAAAATTATTTAAAATATAGTTTTTTTTATAATTATTAGAAAATGCTATTATAATTATAAGGGTGCCTAATTATAAATGTGCGCAAGCTTATTGTCTTTAGATATAGTAAGACCCCGCTTAGCGAGAGGGATACATTGCAATAAGTTACAGTGCTAAGCGAAACAGCTTTAAACGAGAACATCTTAAGACCTAAATTACATGATAAATGAAATAAAACAAAGGATAGGATAATTTATTTATTATTATTATTTTTATTATTATTTTTTTTTTTTTGCTTTATTTTGTAACATATATAGTTAAAAAAGTTTTGATTACTTTAATTTTAGATTTATTCATAGATATTATCCATTTTTAAGCATAAAACATTTCATGAAAAGAAAAAAGTAATAATAATAAATAAATACTAAAAAATAATGAACAAAAGCGTTAAAAATTTAATCGGCTAAAAAATTATTTCGATATACGGGTTACCCATAAAATATAGAATTTAATACAAGTACAAAACGCAAAACAGAAATCTTAAACAAAACAAAACAAAAAATAGTATCACCAAATTGTATTCCGACAATAAAATATGTTCATCAGTTATCGTTCAAAACTAAAAAATGAAACACGAATTAATGAAAAATGCTATAATTTTCCAAATGGTGGTTATATAAAAGCAGGTGAAAGAAATTTAATAAGAAAGCACGAGTATGAAACTTGAATAAACCAATAATAATAGTTTGTGAAAGAAATTAAAAAAAGAAAAAGGTATAAGAAACTTTGATATTGGTGCAAACATTATTGACCCACTCTCCCAAATCATTACATTTCTTATATATTTTTATAGGTAATAAAATAATTAGGTGAGGCCTGAATGATCGAGTGGCTAGCACTCTAGTGCTCGGCACCATAGGTTTTGGGTTCGAGTCCCGTCGGTGCCATGGATGTTTGTAGTGGTTCGGAATCCACTTTAAACCGTAGGTCCCGGTCTAATACTCTCGTAGAGCGTTGCGGGGGCATTGTTACTCCGCGTCCGTGGCTTATCTTCAAGTTACACGTGCTGCCTGGGTAATGCAAAGTGAGTAACGTCTGTGCAGCGCTTACCTTAAGGCATCCAAGACCGAGCTATATAAGTGTTTGCCAGCTGCCTTAGAACAAACAAAAATAGTAGCTGGCCGTTTTTATAGAAAATCCGTTGAAAGTTCCTTTGATATTCGTTTTTAAAAACACTGATATCATCATCTTCGTGCACTTTTTCTAATAATTTTTTAAAATTGTCATTGGAAAGATTTTCGCCAGTTGCCAGTTGTAAGATTCTTCATTATCCAGCTTAATTATTTATCCAAATCTATTTCATTAGCTGACAATTTCATCAACATCAACAATGGATTCTTTTGAGCCGACATTCTTGTTTAGATCAGATACTAAATTCTACCATACTCGTTTTAAAATTTTTTTTTCTTTCTAATGCAGCTGGCAAACACTTAAGCAGCTTGGTCTTGGATGCCTTAATCCAAGCGCTGCACAGACGTTACTCACTTTGCATTACCCAGGGGGCGCGTGTGACTTGACGATAAACCACGAACGCGGAGTAACAATGTCCCCGCTACGCTCTACGATCCTATTAGACCGGGACCTACTGTTTAAAGTGGATTCCGAACCACTACAAACACCCATGGCACCGCCGGGACTCGAACCCGAAACCTGTGGTATCAAGCGCCAGAGCGCTGGCCATTAGGCCCCCGTTTCAAACATCATCTAACTCATTTCAAGTAAAATGGAGGTTGTTAAAAGTATCCATCATATTGCAGTTTTTCCAAAATTTTCTAAGGGATTGTTTTTATGCTATCCTTTGGTTTGATCAATCAGTTGTCGCACTGTCTGCCGCAGATAATAAGTTTTAAAATTTGCTATTACGGGATTTCTAATATTATCACGGAATACAGAAGCGTTAGAATATTTATTAATATTTTTTTCAAATTACGATCTTTTTACGTGAGGTCAATCAATATTAGAACTATAATCTTAATAAAAATTAAATCTTGCATTATTATTAAAAATATAATAAGATTAATTGCTCTGAAAACGATATTAAACTACTTAATATGATTTGCGACTTATATATTAGTTATTAAATTTTTTAACTACTGTAACGTCCTGGCCTATACTAGACTTATAACGACTCCAAGAAAACCACTTTAAGGTAAATGGAAAACTATAATTTATATTTGCAATCAATATACATACATACAGAGCTCTATTTTCAAAAAACAAATAATATAAAAAAAAAAAAAAAATTTTAAAGTCAATTCCTACTTTTTTTTCACTTTATTGTAGAAAGTCATTTATGAATAATTTTTATTCATATTTTTAAGTTTATCTGGCGCCATCTATTGGTTGATATATGCAACTTAAATCTAAAAAAAAATATTAATTAATTAAATTTAATTACTGAATTAATATTTGAAAAAACTGTATTAACATCCAGTGTCATCCACTGCAAGTTCAATAAAATGTATTTGAACTTGAGTGAATGAATAAAATGTATTTTATTAACAAATGAAAATTTGAGCAAGATATATATAGGGAGAGTGTGAGCTAATAGAAGGAATTGAATGAAAAAGTGAAAATTAAAGGTAATTTGGTTTAAAGTACATTTCACCACAGTTTTCATTTCAATGAGCTTCCAGTGCAGTTCTCATTTTCAGAGTTCTCGAGTCTACGACGAATCTAATTGTCTGGGCTGTGGCAGACCTTAATTATCACATTGCGTAATACATGAAACTACAGGGGGCTCACTTCGTAAACAGGCGGAAACTCCAGCCTGTTCAGTGTCAGGCACTTCAGTCACTTCAGAGTAAAAGAGAAAAACAACACTTCTTGTCGACTCGTAGCAGAACTTCACTTCTATTTTTCAAGATACTTCTCTTTAACAAAATCCATCAAGTGGGTAGGTCAGATTCCCTCACTTATCATTGGAGTCGATACTTCCTCAGCCCATGGTCTATCACCGATCACGATGCAATAACGCATGGTGTAATCGATATTCCCTCTCTAATACCTGTGAAGGTCAGACAAACTTTCGTTAATTTCATGACGTCTCAATAAGCATGAGACCGATTATCTGCTATCAGATTTGAGTGACAGGTTATTTTCATTTGTACAAAATACTAATTGCCTGTAAAATAAATATCCACGATGCTCCTCTGCTGTCAAATTTGTGTGATAGGTTGCTATTATGTAGTTGTTAAAAGATATACATTCCTCCCTCTTAGCTATAAATGCTATAAACATGCTACGACATGATTTAATGCTATAAATCTATAAATGCTATAAAAGAAATGCTATAAAACATTTCGTGGGAAAATGCTACACTATTTTCCCCAGGATATTTTGGAAATTTCATAGAACTATGGACAGATTATCCAATTAAATGCCAACTACTCTACAACTAATTTCTAGTATAGATTATACAAATGCTCAAATATAATTTCATCATTTCGAATATAGTCCCATCTACACTAAAACTATTTATTAATTGTGATTTCGAATTTTAAATAAAGTGTTATTCTTTCATAATATTTTATTTGATTTACTTCTCATGCTAAATTTAATGTTAAGTTAAATAATTATTTTTACCTTTATTAAAATTTAAAAGCATAATTAAGCTGTTATATTTCAACAAAAGTAATAATAAATTAAATGGCTCACTTTTATACATTGTTAAATTTTTCACATTTTTTTGTAAAATAGACCGAGAGTTGTATAACCTTTAAAAGGATTTACGTTCATCCTTTGCAGAAAATACTTTTCTGAAAAAATGAATAGCTTTATCCCACAATAAAGGGTATAACGATATATCTCTATTCAAAACTTTATCTAAGAACCTGCATTCAGTCCACCATAAATAAACAAACAACAAAGAATATAGATCCTCTCTTAAGACGAGGGATTCTATAAGACTGGTTATAAAACTTATAAAGCTTGCGCTTTAAGAAAAAAATAACAAAATAAAGCTTAAAGCCCCATTAATGCTATGAAGATCTTTTTATGCATTATATAATTAAATTTTTTGGACTATGTATACTAGTCAGTCCAATATGAAATTAAGGTTAATCAAATGTTTTTGTGTGTGCGGAACATTATCATGAATTTTTTTAAAAGTAGGCATTGAATGTACTTTTAAATTAAAATATTGTGTGGATGAAATTTAAAAAAAAAAATAATTATAATTTCTTTTTAAAATAATCTCATTCATTCTTTGTGCTGTTGTTGTGACAACATCAAGGGATGGACATACCATCAGTAGTCTATTCATGGATGGAGGGAAATGTGCGCATCTTCTGTTGTGATGGATTGTTCATAGGTAGAAGAATGACTTGGATCCGAATCGTTGAAGAAGGAAGATAGTGGGAGAACTACCCCCTAAAAGTCTTGCTTTTTGTATGGGAGAACTCCTGAAAGGTAGTCTGACTAACGAGGAAAGATGCTGAACATCACAAACATCATCGAGTCTCGTGGTTTTTGAAACAATGTCTACAACAACGCCGCCAGCGAATTGAAACTAAGCCCTAATATTCACCAGTGGATATATTATGTATTGATACCAAAAATTGATACCTCGAAATTTAAATACCTCAAATTACCTCGAAATTGTTTAATACAATGCAGTTCATTTAATAATGTATTCTTGATAAATAACTGGTTTTAATTTGTATCGGAATTGCATAAAGTGATGATAATGCCATAATTTGTAATGTTATTCGATGCAACTGTGTTTATTTATAATATATCCAAATATTAAGAATTTCTTACTCTTTTAGCCGATTTATCATGAATTTTAAATTTGTTGCACGACTTTTTGAAACCAGTGCAAGTCAGGGGAAAAATTATCTTCATAAATATTTAAATTTTGTTTTGGTACGTATAATTTGAATTAAAAATCACATTATCATCTATCTTTAAAATTGCTGTATTAGTTCTATTTTCAAAATTAATTCATTTAATTTATTTTGCATAACTTTTTTTTTATTTTACATAACTCAAAAGTAACATAACTCTATTTAAAATAAGAACTTGAAATTCTTTCAACTCTCTCAAAGTGAAATGGTACAGATGCATTCACGTGTCCGCTTGGTACGTGACAAGAATTGTACTAGAATTTTATTTTCATCTGTTTTTAAAAAGAATAAAGAAAAGAAAAAAACGAAACTTGCAAAATATATAAGACTTTTTATATCTTACTGGTTTGTGCAATTTAAAAAAAATTGCCAAGCTTTATTAGTTGCAATAAACTTTTTTATGTGATTTTCTCTATAGTAAATTCATTTAATGAGAAGCAAAAAAGCATAATTTTTGCTAATTTTAGTATAACGAATTTTTTTAACAATATTATAATTATATTTCATTACACTGCATTTAATGCAATAAATATGCACTAATAACAATATTTAATTAAAATTTTTAATAATAAGGTTTCAAAATGTTAATTATTTTATATGTGAATTAATTAATTTTGTAAAAGTTCATTATTTAATTTTAAAATGTTGCAACATCTCAATTTGTCATTTGTAATTTTAATTTTTAATTGTTAATTTTATATTGGGGACCTGATGGCCGAATAACTAGAGCTCTGGCGCTTGGTGCCTAAGGTTTCGGATATGTTTGCTATATGTTTCATGAATGTTTGTAGTGTTTGTAGTTAAAACCTTTAAACCTTAGGTGCCGGCGTAATATAACTGTAGAGCTTAGGGCTGACAATTCCACCACATGAAAAAAGAAAACATCTCCTGCCCCGAAATCTGCCAGTAGGCAGACGACGTTGGCCCACCATGGGGCTGTTGTGCCAATAATGTGGAATGATATATTAAGTGATCTACATAAAGGCAATATAGTTCATTAGTTCTGTAGTGGTTATGGTCTATATTGGTTAAATAACTATTTAGAGGAATTATCCTTGTCTTGTAAAAAACAAGTTTTTTAAAGGGAAATGGCTTGATACAACGCTTTGTAAATAATATTGCTATATTAAATTTTATTGATGTGAATTTTTTTCCTAAAATTGTTTTATTTTGCAAACTTGTAATCTTACAACTACAATATTAGATAATATACAATAAAATTATGCTTATGGTGTCAGATTTTGTTTAAATTTAAATATACATAAATTAAATGAATCTGAAAAAAATATTGAATATTAAAATATTCCAATGGATTACGGAAAATCCCAATGTATTGAAAAAAAACCCCTATTTTTATTTAAAAATTGCTGCTTTATATTTTTTATATACAAACATTGAAAGCCTTAAAATTATAATAGGACTCCCACAAAGGTAAAAAAAGAAGGGATTTCATAAAGAAATAACACATAATCATTCATTTCCTGAGGTTTTTTTTAATTCTTTAGAAGAAATAGTTTGAAATGAGATGTCTGTGAGCATTGAAGATGAAGGAATCGTCAATCGGAATCACATTTATTAAACATATACTCGGCAGTGATGTCCCACTCGTAGCCCAGTGGCAAACTGCAGATGGAATGAAGATCAAATCCCCAAGCGGAATTGTTGTAGTTAATGCGTTCAGAAACGAGGAAACTTCATTGGGGAAATGTGCATAAATTATCTCATGTAGATAGTCAGAGTGCCTGGTGGCAGTATTCTGGCTTTTCTCTCATACGACACCCAAATGAGAGGCACTTGCCACTAAAAGTCCTCCTGGAAGATACTGTCCGCATATCATCATCCGCCTATAGGAAGTTTTTAATATGCATAAGTGATGCATGTGGTTGTAATTTTTTTTCCATTGAACACTAAAAGAAAGGCCAATTCCCCAGATCCCACCCTTTCGGATATATGTTCATAATTTGTGGTGGTACAATGAGTGCAGTATAATAGACCACAATGTTGCACTTTGAATATCGCTTAAAATGCTATACTACTATATCTTTCGTTCTATTGATGAGTGAGATCTCATCAAATATGCATGGTTTTTTTACTGATAATGATCCACAGTAATATCTTTTCGACTCACCGATGTTGAAAATATGGCTGACTTCTTTAAGAGGCTGTCTTTTGGTGCTGTTACATACTGTTTATACGTTACAACTTTGGTAATCTTCACCAAGGAAATTCGATTCCAATTTCGTCATGCTTGAAGGTAACCAGGAAGACATTAAGAAATCATCACGGCAAGGAGCTACGAGAACATCTACCATGTAGAATGAAACTTGCGTACTGATTACATAATATCATAAATTTTTCCATTTAAATTACGCCAATGTGCATCTATTGCCTTATTCGTGGCCAAGTGTGAAGAAACAAGGAAGCTCGATAACGATTGAGTAAATCAGGATGACGATAGAGATTTAAACGTCTTACCTGACAGCATGATGGAACTTTTCATGGTTTTTCTCCCATATGATACTTACATTTGGGGCAATTCCTCTTAAACATCACCCCGGGAGGCTCTATTCTCCCCTCGTTATCCTGCGGTAGGCTGCTTGTGGTATACATAAGTAAAACATGAGGCCCATTGAAGTTAACAAAAAGAGCCTCTCGTTATATTAAAACACTATTAAATTTTTAGAGAATAAAAAACAACAATATTGCATTCTAAATTATAGAATTTGGATTTTAAGTATGCTGCAAGTCCTGGTATCGAACAAGAAAGGACTTTGAATATGAATCTCAATAATTACATTCCATTGCTTTTACCAGTTCAATTCAGTCGAATTTACTCCTATTGGACGAGCGAGATGGTAGCTATCAGTCAAGACAGAGAAAGAAGCGTTATATCCGTGGAGAGAGAAGGGTTTTAAATTGTCTATCATTATGTGGACACATCCAGAAATGAAATGTCATCACATTTAAAGTAATGATACCTATTTGGGCTGTGGTAGACCATTTACAGTCGAATATAATGCTGGATTTTAAATTTTGGAAAATGACGGAAAATTCCAGAGTTACAGTCATTCTTCTAAATTCTGATGCATTGTAAAATATGAATAAGTTTTGCAATGTAGCGTGTGTATAACTAGATGCACGCGCTATCATTCGTAAATTAAACTCGTTATAATAAACGTGGTTCTTCTGTGCATTTCTTATAAGTTTTGAATCATTCGCATGATTAATTCATATTATTGCAAATTTTCACTCTTTTTAATATATATTTTCAGTAGACAGGTTTGTTACAAAAGTAAGCAATTCTGTTGCGGTAATCGCTAAAATATCAGAATTCCAATCTAAATTTTATATTATACCTTACAAGTATTAACTTAAAAGCGCATGATGATCTTTAAAAATAATTCAAGTAGCAATAAGAGAAGAAAAAATGTATAGTAAAACCCTTTTTAACAATTCTAATTTATTAATTAAAATGAAACAGTCAGTACTTTATAATAATCTAAATTTTAATAATGACATAAGCATAATATTAGAACTTCTAAATGTTAAAAAGGAATTTTTTAATATGTTATATATGAAGTTGAAACCCCATATATATGTTATATATGGGGTTTCAACTTCAGTATTAAAATGTTTGTCAATCATCAGATTTTTATACTAGCTGTAAATATCCACCATGTAAAGTTGATAGATCCTCCTTTCAAAGATAAGTTGACGCCTACGTTAGACTTTGGACTTTTTTTAGGTCCATTAGACTTTGGAACCGAAAATGAGTAGAGGAAGAAAGAGAAAAGGGAGCGTGTGGAGTCGAGTGAAGAATTCCTGGGGCTACGGAGGGTACAACAGTCGAGAGAAGAGTTCCAAGCAGTAGGGAAGGTACAAAGATCCTAAAACGGACATTTTTTTAAGATGATTTTGTAAATATTTTATATATAATTTTGTTTTGTGTGTTATGTGTTGCAGTTGTGCAGTGTTGGTTTAACAAATTTTAATAAATATGACAGCTAAAAGTTTCGTTTCTATTCAGTTTCAACATGAAACAACACTGAATCAGGACAACACGTTTATCCGGCCCTAACTTGTACTTTTTTATGTTCAGGTGTGTTACAAGGTGTGTGTTTTTTTTTACTGAGCAAATGTTTTTTCCAGCATTTAAAATATCAAACTGTTTTCATTCAAAAATTCCTTCTGAACTTCATTAGCAAATGGATTTTATTTGAAAATATTTTAAACCTTGTTTAATGTTCATCAATTCAAGTAGCTGGAGAAATAAGTCCGAACTTTGAAGAGAATCAATGCTAGCGATTAAGTCCACCTGTATATCTTGTAATTCTAATGGTTAACTATTTATTTTGTATTACAAACTCTCTAATGGGAATCAAACTTTAATTTGAAAGTTTATTTGTAACAGTGTTTATTCAATTGCGATGTAATTAACACTTGAAGCAGAATACTTATTTAATTCGAATAATGATGTTTATTATGTACGAATAAACATTATTATTCTGAATTGAACTTCCTACTTAATCAAACACTGTAATTCTATTTTAAACTTTCCATTTGAATAAATTCTGTAATGTATGTTATTTTACTAAGAACCAGGATCAGTGAAATAAATTTTTAAGTAAATGTTTAATTAAATTTTTAAGGACTACATTATCGTATAATGCTTATTTATTATTGTAAAGCAAATTATTTTTTGTCGAAGGAATTATCAATGTGGAATATGTAATTTTACTTGATGTACCATTTTTTATTTATTTTTAATTATACAATTATATAAGTAAAACTGCTCAGTTAACATAATTATTCATATATAAATGATAATTATCTTTGTAAAAATGATTATTATTCATGCAAAAAGTTATGATTTTTGATATAGAAATGATAATAATTTGAGTAAAATAATGATCATTCGTGTAAAATACGATTATCAATGCAAAAATAGATAAATATCGATTTAATAATGACAATTATTCGCTTAATATATCAGTAATTTATTGATTTATTAATATTGCAATCATTTATAAATTTAAGAATAAATCCCGGATCTAAAATATTATTTAAAAAAAAACAGCATGCATTAAAAATAAAATCATGCATTGAAATGTATGCAACAAATAGAATAGTAAATATTGCATATACACATACAGAAAAGAACTAAAATATTAAAACAAACTGTCTAATAAGCAAATGGATTTCTTTTTAGAATATAATATGTTTAAAGGGTAATGAGTTGGTTAACTAGCAAAGCAACAAAAGGACATTCACTGTTCATCGGACCATAATTACAACAAAAGGTGATATAAGATATCCAAGGGTGATATAAGATATCTCTTTAATCCAATAATTTTGAAAAAAAGCTTACAATATGCATTTATACTATTTTTTTATGAATAATTGTCAAAGACATCACAAATATAATGATTCTATTGATGCAAATACAAAACTAATGAATTAATTGTGAATTCAGCTTTATTTATTAAATCATTAATATGAAATTCCCTAAAATGGCAGTATGTTTATCCACAATCTGTATGTCCGACGTCTACCAACAATACTGTATGTCCGACGTCTACCATTTAATGCCATACGGCAGCCAATGTCTTGACTTCGGAAGTAATTTTCAATTCTTAGATATTATCTCTGATATGTGCTGACTACTGCATGCCACAAACAGTTGTATCATTTGTAGAAATTCGATATATCTTATCTTTCCTCATTACAATAGCATTAATTTAAAAAAATCTATGCATCTATTTAACTTATGATTTTACAAGTCTCTCATTTTAAATTGATGCTTCATCTGCTTTAAACATAAATTTTAGTGAGTTTTATACTCTGTGCGCTTGTACACAGGTTGCTTTTTGTTGCAGTATTGAAAACGAAAGATACTGGTTCCTTTACCTACTTCTCAAAACTAAATCATCCTTGTTTAAACTAACTAAAAAAACTAATATTATTTAAAAACTAATTAAAAACTATTACTAGTAAAACAACTAATCAAAAAGCTAATACTAGTTAAAAAAACTAATGTAGTATTTTTTTCACGAGAAAAGTTGTATTTCGTTCCAGGTGAGACGAATGTATATTCTTTAACAAGTACATAATAACAACCCATCAGCCAAATTTCATAGCTGATAAGGATGTTGTGGATATTTATATTACATGCAGTTAGTGTTTTGTACTAATTAAAACAACCTGCCACTCAAATCTGATAGCGGATAATCAGTGCCATGGATAATGAGATCTTATGAAATTATTGATTTCCTGTTCGATCTTCACAGGTGAAAACAATTACAGATGAATTATGGACTATGCTATGAGATGCTGCATAATGATTGGTGATAGACCATGGTCTGAGAAAGATTTTACTCCAATGAAACATGATAGAAGCTAACCTCTAATTAGTTAAGAAACAAATTTATAGATAAGTAGCTACATTATTTATGCGACAATATAATATACAGAACATATTTATTAGTCTTTGGCCAAATAGATTTTTTTTTTCATTTTCAACAACCCGACATTTGACATGTAAATAGTAAGTTCCAAGAAAAGTTACAAAATCATTCTGATAACCAGATAAACCAACATCAAACAAATAAGTAAATCCCCAAAGAAAGTGCCAGCCTATTTCTTTACTGAAACGAAATTAAACTAAAATTTATTTTTGGAATTCTATGAGAAACTATTCATCCAATCAAAGAAAACTTTTAATTACGTATAGTTATTTTTTTTAAATTTAATCCTTTTAAAAATGATTTGCTCAAATAAATCATAAAATATTATTTAATTAATTAAAATTTATTTAAATCCATTGTCGTCATAAAATTATTTTATACCACCTGAATTGCATTTAAAAATTAAATTTTAGTTATTATTAATTTAAAAAGGTGAATAAATAAATTTAATTGTTAACCAAAATGCAATAAAATCCAATTGGGAATTATTTTATGTAGTTTTTTCTGTTGAATTAAAAAAAATCCGCTATTTTCTAGAATAAAATATAATCTGAATTATTTCTAAAATTTAATATGAATTACTGTGTATTAAATGCAAAGAAATAAACTTAATGAGAAATTTTATTATAATATAATGTTATTTTTACAGAAAAAAAAAGAATCACTAAAATAAAAAAAATTGTAAAATACATATATTGCTTAAATTATTTTTTTACAGATTTATTTTTTACTAAGCGGTAAAAGCTAATTCTTTAGGCGACAATTTTTATTATTATTTTAAAAGTAGAAATCAGAAAAAAAAATTTTTTTGAGAATTAATTAACATTTTTTTTTTTTTTTTTAAATTAGATTAATCATATATATATGAAAAAAAAAAAAAAAAAAGTACTTCCATTCTCTTAATTTATAAATAATATTCCTCATTATGATATTTGCTGAAAATTCCCCAAATTGCGAAAGATTAATTATTCAAATTAAATAATCCTATACAGTATAAAAATAAAATCATTTTTTGTATAACGCTTGTCCACTGTTTAAAATTAATATTTGAAAAAATATTTTTTTATTCATCAATTCATTTCAAAATATATATATTTTTTTAAACAGTCATTTTTTAATTGTATATAAATAATGAGTAGTAATTTGATATAAAAAACGCTTTCGGTATTAATTTTAATTAAATCTAATTTTTCTTATTTTAAAAGAATAAAAATACTAAATTTAAATAAATAATTACAATTATTTGAAAAGACTTTGCATTCAAATTAATTTTGTCAATAATTAATAGCAGTTTATAAAAAATATGATAATTCATTTTAGCTAATTGACATTTTTTTGCGGTAGCTTTAGACTGCACCTTTTTCATTACTATTCTCCTTAATCTGATATTTCTAAAAAAAAACGTAATTAAATAAAATATAATATAGACATTTTTATTTAAAGTCATTTGTGAAGATAATAAATAAAATTCATTTTTATTTTAACTTATATAATGCAAGTTTTATTTATTAATTAAATTGCACACACTATTCATTTTTTTTTTTTTTTTTTTTTTTTTTTTTTTAACATTTGAAAATAAAATCAGTATAATTTCTTTCATTGATAATTGCTATTTTCGATAATAAGTATGAATTAAATTTCATTTGCTTACTGTGTTTCTCAAAAACGTTTTGATAGAGAGAACGACAGTTTAAATGTATTTAAAAATATGAATGAATTAGTTCATTAAGTTATATTATTAAGAAAAAAAAAACCAGAAAATTAAAAAAGAGTGTCTGAAATATTTCTGGGTTAAAAAAAAAGCTCTTTAAATTTTTTACTAAATAAAGATCATTTCAAAAACATAATATACAATTTTCATTTGAAAATTAATCTCCTAACATTGTACATATCACATGACACAGACAGCCTAAAAAATTTTGAATTTATAAAAATATGCGATGAAAAGTTCCTATCAATGTTATATAAAAAAACCATGGGAAAAATTAATATGTTAAAACTACATAGTATATTCCAGAAAACGAAGGTTTTTTTTAAAAAATTATTTAATAAAAGCATTTTTTTAAAAGTTAGAAACAATTTAAAAATAAATATATTGCGTATTTAATTATATTTAATATAAATTATTTAAATGAATTAATTTTTTCCTATACTTTTGTTTGGTTATCTACTATTAAATATTCAGTATTAATTATAAGGAAGATAAGAAATCAGGAGAAAAAAATATGCATTATTAATTATAAAAAATTATTATGGAAATAAACTTTGAATTAAGCCAGACTTAAAAACTCGTTTAATAATTAAATTGTTTGCAATATTTTAAATTAACGAAACTGCTTTAATTCATATACAGAACGGTTATTTATTTATTTTATATGTTGATAATAATTTTTACATACAATTTAAATATGTTTATATTTAAACATGAAGAAATTACAAGATACATTACATAATACACTGAAGTGACAAAAGTCATGGGATACCTCTTAATATCGTGTCGGCCCTCCTTTCGCCCGGCGAAGTGCAGCAACTCGACGTGGCATGGACTCAACAAGTCGTTGGAAGTCTTCTGCAGGAATATTGAGCCATGCTGTCTCGATAGGCGTCCATAATTGTGAAAGCGTTGATGGTGCAGGATTTTGGGCACGAACAGACCTCTCGATGATGTCCCATAAATGCTCGATGGGATTCATGTCGGGCGATCTAGGTGGCCACATCATTCGTTGGAATTGTCCAGAATGTTCTTCAAACCAATCGCGAACAGTTGTGGCCCGGTGACATGGCGCATTGTCATCCATAAAAATCCCATCGTTGTTTCGGTACATGAAGTCCATGAATGGCTGCAAGTGATCTCCAAGTAGCTGAACATAAGCATTTCCAGTCAATGTTCGGTCCAGTCGCACCAGAGGACCAAGTCCATGCCATGAAAAAACAGCCCACACCATTACGGAGCCACCACCAGCTTGAACAGTGCCTTGCTGAGAGTTTGGGTCCATGGCTTCGTGGGGTCTGTGCCACACTCAAACCCTACCATCAGCTCTTATCAACTGAAATCGTGACTCATCGGGCCAGGCCACGGTTTTCCATTCATCTAGGGACCAACCGATATGCTCACGTGCCCACGAGAGTCGCTGCAAGCGATGTCGTTCTGTCATTAAAGGCAGTCGAGTCGGTCTTCTGCTGGAATAGCCCAAGAAAGCCAAATTTCTCCGCACAGTTCTAACAGACAAGTCGCTTGTACGTCCCAATTTGATTTCTGCGGTTATTTGACGCAGTGTTGCTTGTCTGTTAGAATTTACGACTCTTTGCAGACGTCGCCGGTCTCGGTCGTTAAGTGCAGGCGGTCGACCACTGCGCTGTCCATGGTGGGATGTTATGCCTGAAATTTCATACTCTCGGCACACTCTTGACACAGTGGATCTGGGAATGTTGAATTCCCTAACGATTTCCGAAATGGCATGACCCATGCGTCTAGCTCCAACTAACATTCCGCGTTCAAAGTCTGTTAACTCCCGTCGTGCGGTCATCATCACGTTAAAACCTCTTCACATGAATAACTTGAACAGAAATGAAAGCTCTGCGAAAGCACTGCGAGTTTATACCTGTTCTACGCGATGCTACTGCCATCTGAAAATATGCATATTGCTATCCCATGACTTTTGTCACTTCAGTGTAAATCTAAATTTAAAATTAAAACTATTATGAATTAAATAAATAATTATTTAATTAGATATAAAAATAAACTACACGAAATTTTTTTGTGAAATAATTTTTTTTTAAATATTATTAAATATTTTTAGTGACGAGTTTGCACATATAATAGGACTTGCGTCTTTATTACTTAAAAAAAATGTAATTTTAATCAAGTTAATTTTCAACTAAGAAAACATAATTATTGCTAAATTAAATGCAAATGAACAATCATTTTCCTCTGAATAAAAGACAGAAGATGATGTTATACATCTTCATATAATATTTCAAGAGTGAAGTACTTTGTGTTCTTGCTACCTAATTTATTACTTTTTTTTTCTTTTTTGGTTTCATGCAGATCACAAGATTTTCTGTCTAACATTGTTCGAGTTCTTAATTTCAGTTTCGTGTAGATTAGTTTCTACTTAGCATTGTTGATTTTTGTTCAATTTAGCATGGCGAGCTCCACCATGAATTTATTGATGGATTATACCTCAGGAGAGAAAACTACAACTCCTTCTTCCAGTTTCCATATTTCAAGCCGTTTTCCAGCACGGAACTTAGGCATCTATCCTTGTATTTGAGGTCTGGAAGAAGCAATTCCTAAAGCTCATCCTAAAATTCTGAAAAATAATTTAGCGGCAAAGGTCCATATGGATAACATGCGTATCACCCGTCAAGGAAAGCTACTCATTTCTTCAGATCATTTCCATGTGGCTGAAGAACTAGTCAACATTAAGAGAATCATGACTATTCCCGTAATTGCATCTTGTATCCCGAAAAATAAAAAAATAAATATATATTCTGATCTATGACAGACCATTAGATAAAAATTCGCAGAATTATCTAAGAAAATAGAGAAAGAAAAGAAAATTTTTTACTGATTTTCGAAGGTTTGTCTCCAATAAAAACTACACATTCTCATCACCAATTTTTATAATTCTAGGCAAAATATTGTCACAGTATACCAAGTTGTAAGCTAACTAGGCAAAAAGGCAACTAGGAAAAAAAACCTCACTTTAAATTTATGATAAACCTAGACAGTGTATGAACTGATTTTCACTTACTCATCCGACTAAATCCTGCAAAATATTATTCGCATTAGCACTAATTACTTCATCAATGATGCAGACTAACAAGCAAATTTATTGTCACTGCTATCAATAAATATTTCATCATATATTTTATTCCTTCGTATTTTTACTCAAATTCCTCTCATAATTATAATAATCCTTTTCCTCTTTGAATTTAAAGTGGTTTTCCCAATAACCTCACATGTAAATGAGGATATCTCAACCAAATGTTTCAAAATCCTCTCCAACTAAAACATTCAAGAGCTTCCAAAAATTTTTAATTATATCTGAATCACAGGCAGCATTCTTGGATGAGGGGCTTACTGCTCAAATTCTTCCTAGTTTAAAACCGAACCTACTCATAACCTCTATTTTTGAAAGAATCGTGCTCAAGAGAATCATTCATTTCACAGATTCCAATAAATTCCATTTTTATCATTCAGGTTTTATCCCTTTCAAAGATTAAATTTATCCTTTGCCACTTCTTCACCAAACCATAGCTGAAGCTGAAAACGCGAAAAATTTATTGGCTCTATTAAATTGGACATTGCTTCAGCTTATGATTTCGTTTGGAGAGATGGCTTAATTTATAAAATTCGACAGGTGGGAAAGAAGGGCACTGCAACAGAGTGGATTCACAATTGCCGCCATAACATATATTGTTAAATGGAGAAACACTGATTCGATGGAAATGCATTCCACAAGCGGAATTCAATAAAGTAGCATACTCAGGGCTTTTATATCGCGATTTACATGCAAGGCATCTTTAAGGTTATTCCTAATCATACTGAATGTCTATTTTATGCAGATTGTCTTTTTTTAGCCGTGACAATAAACTTGAAAAATTATTTCTATTCTCCAAATATTTTTTCCTAATATCTCAGGATGTTGCAACACTTGCAATTTCCTTTTACCAGAAAAAAGGGAAACAGTTAATTAAAAAAAAAGTTCCGACTCGACATTTGCAAATTCTTGACATAAATAACCGATGGAAACAACATACCTTATATCTTGATATTATTTTTATTATCACATAACCTCAACTTCAAATAATACTTCTCTTACATTAAAAGGAAGGTTATTAAAAAATTTCTTGATCTTAAAGCAACAGCTGCAAACTCTTGAGGATGTTGTTTTTAACATCTCATCAAATTTATTAATTGCACTATTCGCAACATTTTGGTATATGGTTCTGCTGTTTTTTAATTCCTCTTGTCACATTCCTCTTGTTTCCACATTTTCTCTTGCCTCCAGATTCTCACACAAGTGTACATTCATGCTTTACGGTAAGTAATAGGGACTCCCTAATAGAAAATTGTCATAGAAAATGATGTTCAAATTTGCAGTGGCAGAAACCATTATTCTAAAATAAATTCCTTTCGATCCATCCCTTCCTCTCTCTAAATATCTCAGATTAGAGAATTGTTCTTCAAATTGGACGCATTCGATTTATTTTCGAACTTCTCTCGCTAGCAATTTAATAAATTACACATGTATCTTTCTTATTTAATTTCCAATCAAATCATCATCCAATTGGTGAAAATGATATATTTTTCCTTCTAGACGATTTACCCTTCCAACAAACAACTACAGCATTATTTAATTAAGAACAATTTTAACTAAAAGCTGAAAACTGGACTGTTCTGAAAGGAAACTGGACTAGTTTATCTACTGGTACATCAAAAATCCTTATTAACCCAAAAAACCCTTATTAAAATATTAATATCTTGCATTACTTTTTCCTCACAAGAATCTTTATTTGTGCCGATCTTAAATTACAATAGTCTTTATTCTTGTGAAACCCTTGCTCAAATATTATCAATCTCTATATTTGTTTTCGAATAATGCCATTATATTATTTTATCACATAATCTCTCTTCCCTTCGAACTCTGTAAAAATGTGGTTTTTAATCAACGCGAGTTTTCAAACTTGTAGATTGGTTTGGTTTGTAGCTGTACGGCCAATTTTTCCACACGAAATGCGGCTAAAAAGTCCGGGACGCACAGTTTAAAGGGGTATCCGAACCACTAACAAACATCCATGCAATCGCTAAGATTCGAACCTGAAGGCCGTGACACCAAATGCCAGAGTTCTAGCCACTTGGCCATCAGTCCGCCAAACTTCTAGAATATCACCTCAGAAACACCCTGAATTCAATTTTATCTTCACAATTCATCTGGATTTCAGGCCTCGTAGATATCTTATCAATATCTTTAGTATTTGTACTCGAATCATACCATTACATTATTTTATCAGATATTCTCTCTGAACTTCGAGCTCTCCAAAACTGCAATTTTCAGTCAAAGAGAGTAATCAACTTCTGGAAGATCATGTCATGAAAAAACCTGAAGTCAAGTTTTTTTAAGTCATTAAGCTTGAAGTCATCTTTAGAACTCATCTGGACCCCAGACAACGTAGAAATAATCGAAAATGAACAAATAAATTCTTTTGCAAAATCCGCATGAGACATAAATCTTAAATTGGATTTCTCCCGGGGATATCTTCTATCACCAAAAGAAGACGATATTTAAAATCAGAGATGAATAATGGTCAGGAGGAAAATATTCGCCGAATCTTGTTCATTTAAATATTACTAAGCCATCTCATCGACATTTCTCTATAAATCTGAAATAAGTACTACTTTCACGATTTCGAACCAAAACTTATTCTTCCAAAGTTATACTCAATGTATTTCGTTTAATTTATTCTGTGAAGGGCTTAAGCTGTAATAAACCGGAAACTGTGACTTACATTTTATTTCAACCCATTAAATATGAAATGCGAAGCAAACAAATGAAAAAAAGGCTTTTGGATTCGAAGTCATTTAATATGACCGACGACACTTGCAACAAGACTATATGAATAATTAATTCCCTATAGAAAAATTACGAAATGTTTTTGTGTTTTTTTTAGAGGTTCAGCGCAACACCACATTTTTGAGTGATACTTTTTACTTTGCTCTTTTTGAAAACAATCAAATTTTGTTTATTATCTCAAGACCTTCATTATTATTAAGTTATTTTTTTCTTATTTCTTCTTTAAAAATTGTATAAATTTAAAAGCGGGCTTAAATCTCAAAACACCTCATCAATTCAAATTAGAATATAAGGAAAAATTATAAATACTTATTGGTAAAAAATATTAAACTGATGCTTCATCCAATATAGTAATTATTAAGAAAGCTTTTAAAAATGCTAGTTTTATGATAATTTTTCTTAACACATTTTTAAATAAACAAAAATAATTTGGAAACTTATCTACATGATACACATTATTGTTCAGATGGTATAGTGAACGTATATTATGTTTTATTTATTTGTTAAGCATACATAAAATTTTGTTATGTTCTTTTTAAAACTACAATCATTTGCATTTAAATGTTTAACTAATAGTTACAGATTATATTTTAAAAAAGTCTAGTATACTTATAAATGTCATCAACTGTATCTATTTACTTATGGTTAATTAACTCATTTGGCTTTCGTTTCTTCAAATTTGATTCCTCATACTATATAAATCATGCAGGTTGTTTTTCCTATTTCCATATCAAAATCTCTCTCATTTATATGTGTGCATAGAGACGGAAATTTTCGACTATAGTAGCCATTATTAAGAAAAATAATTATCATATACTTTTGAATTAAATCCTTTCAATTCTTTACAGAATTTACAGTCTTAGAAATATACGATATGTTTCATATTATAAAATAAGAAATATTTTGACAAAAATTCGTAAAAGATAATCGTCTGGTCTGAATAAGGGAATAACATTCCTAAATTTTATTACAGCTGTTATTGATATTGAAAATACCAGCCTGGAAATTAAAAAAATAATATACTTTAACAGAAAACAAATTTTTTGACTCTTGTGACGCAACTGGAATCTAAACATACCAAATGCCATAGACCTGTCAAAGATGTTTATTCAATTTTCAGTTGTCTTGTTGTGAAGGACTTTTCTGTTTACCAACAGAGATAGTGTCATATAACTGGATGTGTTTGTCATACAACTTTCTTTGGTTACGTTACATTACTTTTTTTAATGCCAGATTATTGATCTAAAATTCTTTGGCACAAAATATAATTTTCTGCATTTTGGCTTTGACATATTTCCTTTTTTTTTCCGTATGTTGACTTTATTTGGTAATAGCTTGTACCCTTTTAAATTTATTCAGTTCTCCATTTCCAAATATTTGAAAAGCATCGAAATTATGATTTTGGTAGAAAAATATTATATTTATCTATATTTTCAGGAATGATTGCGATAAATCTATTAGATGGAATCTATCGCTGGGCTCAAAGAGGAGATATATAAACTGCTAAATGCAAACTTAGTAGGTGAACGTCAAAATTGCAGTAGAATAATAAGGGAACAAAAAAAAAAAAAAAAAAAAAAAAAAAAAAAACCACTGTTGATAGAAAATTCCGTTTAAAATGAAACTTGGAAGCTTTTATTAAATTTAGAACTTTTAAAGGCTTTTATTAACTATTATATAGATGAGTTTAAAAAAGTCAAAAATCTTTTAGGAATTTATATAAGAATAGGCAATATAGGAAGACTGTAGGTCGACGTCAAAGCTTGGTACCTAGTTATTATGTAACGTTCTAGAGGCGAATAACTTGTAAAAAAAATAATAACATTATAAAAAATAAAATTTCACACTTAAAATAATGATTTTTGTACAGTTGAATGTACATTTTGTACAGATATGGAAGTATTAAACAAGTTTAACACTATGGTCATCCGTATAATAGTTTTGTTTCTCGAGTTCGTAGAATTAAAAGTTTATTTAAAGGCAAGCCACAAATTCCAGTTAAAAATTACTAGTTGCAGATAGTGGTTAACTGCTATATTTTAATTTTTAGGTCTTCCTGTGCTGTATTTGGAAGCTGATTTTGTTTTTCAAAGGAATTTCCTAGTCCATCAATTTCAGAAAGATTCATATTCAATTATCTTGCTACACAGATTTGACTCTGGTAAGCTTCTATTCGTCCGATGACTCGCACATAATAGTTCTTCAAATAAAGGACATCATCTACTCATATCTAGAACAGGACTCACTTAAAATTTGCAGACAGTATGTACATTATGTATGTAGGACGTATTTGTAAACAGAAGTACGGTCTTCACTCAATTTGCAGACAATACAGACGTGTTTAAGATCTATTTTCGGAAGTCTATTCAATGACATTAAATGACAGCAGCTTCACAAATTTGCATATCATTTGGAACTTTACTTTTGATCCTAATGTTTATATTTGTTATGCTTTATGAAAATATTTTATATTTGCTTGCCTGTATTATTTTTCTAATTTTTCCTTATTTTTAGAGGACATTGTACATTTAACAAATTTGCTTTTTTATTTTTGCGCATCCCTTATTGGTAGTTTCTGCATTTTAAAAGGCATTACAATTTTTTTTCATGCCAATTGAATGAAATAATTTAGATAAATAGTAATTGCAGTTTATATATCGCCTCTTAATGAACGTTTAAATAATTTAATATTTTGTGAAATATATTCATTTGATGTTATAGAAAATCGTCGCAAAAATGGTTTTTACTTTATTAATGAACAGTTTGTACTACTTTTAATCCTTTCAAATTCTTTAATATGCTAATTAATTAAATTTTCAAGTAAATTGTGATGTATTGTTCACAATTAATATATTACTTTCTTAGATTAAAACTTAATTGTCCCTCTGTTATAATCTTAATCAGGACATCAACAATGGTTTACAAATATTCTATTAAAATATTAAAATAAAGGATTGCTTACGGGTAATTAGTTATGTGCATGCATTGTATTTATTAAACTTTAAAAATGTATCCATAAATTCTAATTAGGTAAAATTATTTATTAATTTACTATTGTATTGAGCTTTTTGTTCAGACTAACCATTCAATACAATAATACACTGAAGTGACAAAAGTCATGGGATAGCAATATGCAAATTTTCAGATGGCAGTAGCATCTCGTAGAACAGGTATAAATGTGCAGTGCTTTCACAAAGCTTTCATTTCTGTTCAAGTTATTCATGTGAAGAGGTTTTGACGTGATGATGACCGCACGACGGGAATTAACAGACTTTGAACGCGGAATGTTAGTTGGAGCTAGACGCAGGGGTCATGCCATTTCGGAAATCGTTAGGGAATTCAACATTCCGAGATCCACTGTGTCAAGAGTGTGCCGAGAGTATGAAATTTCAGGCATAACATCCCACCATGGACAGCGCAGTGGTCGACCGCCTGCACTTAACGACCGAGACCGGCGACGTCTGCAAAGAGCCGTAAATTCTAACAGACAAGCAACACTGCGTCAAATAACCACAGAAATCAATGTGGGACGTACATGGGACTTGTCTGTTAGAACTGTGTGGAGAAATTTGGCTTTCTTGGGCTATTCCAGCAGAAGACCGACTCGAGTGCCTTTACTGACAGAACGACATCGCTTGCAGCGACTCTCGTGGGCACGTGAGCATATCGGTTGGTCCCTAGATGAATGGAAAACCGTGGCGTGGTCCGATGAGTCACGATTTCAGTTGGTAAGAGCTGATGGTAGGGTTTGAGTGTGGCACAGACCCCACGAAGCCATGATGCCAAACTCTCAGCAGGGCACTGTTCAAGCTGGTGGTGGCTCCGTAATGGTGTGGGCTGTTTTTTCATGGCATGGACTTGGTCCTCTGGTGCGACTGGACCGAACATTGACTGGAAATGCTTATGTTCAGCTACTTGGAGATCACTTGCAGCCATTCATGGACTTCATGTACCGAAACAACGATGGGATTTTTATGGATGACAATGCGCCATGTCACCGGGCCACAACTGTTCGCGATTGGTTTGAAGAACATTCTGGACAATTCCAACGAATGATGTGGCCACCTAGATCGCCCGACATGAATCCCATCGAGCATTTATGGGACATCATCGAGAGGTCTGTTCGTGCCCAAAATCCTGCACCATCAACGCTTTCACAATTATGGACGTCTATCGAGACAGCATGGCTCAATATTCCTGCAGAATACTTCCAACGACTTGTTGAGTCCATGCCACGTCGAGTTGCTGCATTTCGCAGGGCGAAAGTAGGGCCGACACAATATTAAGAGGTATCCCATGACTTTTGTCACTTCAGTGTATATATTTCTGTTAGCACTACAACCTATTTAAATATATGTCTGTATATAGTACATTAGCAAATATTTACTTACTTAAAATAATTCCTAATGTGCTGAATTAAATGATTTTTATTTGGTAGATATTACTTAAATTAACATATGAGCTTAATAATATACTAGTAGTAAGACATTAAAACTAATAAAAGAAGCATTTTACATGATTGACTAACATTTAATGGTAATACAATTAGTTACATACATTTAATAGGTATTTTACACATTTCCAACATTTGAATTTGCACATTTTCATTTGTCTTTACAATTCGGAACTAAGAACTATATTCCTTATGAATTAAAGATTTAAAATACATAAGAACTGTTATCAATGTATAATATATTTTCAGAAATTTTAATATTCTAAAACTATAAAGTGACTTATTTCTTTAGTAGCTGAAAGGTAGATAATTGAAATTTATCAAAGATGAATTACTTAAATTGACTATATTACAAAACATAAATTTTACTTTTATGCAAATTTTGTTCAAATTCTCATACAGTTCAAATGTATAAAAATTATAAAAAAATTTGATACACACACACATGTTTAAGTACCAATGTATAAATGAGTTGTTTTCACAATATATAAATGAGTCATTTTCTCTCAAATTTCTGTTATTAACAAAATTTTCCTATTACTCAAAATATATACATTGCTTTCTAAGCAAAATAATTTGCAATTTATAATAATAATATTTAATAAAGGAAGAGGAAATCATTTGAAATGCAAAACAGGAATTTTGCTTTTTTTTCTTAAAATTGCTTGTATGCTTCCTTCTTTTTATGAATTTTACAACGCATTTAGGCATCTTTTTTAACTAAATAAATTATATTTCCGTAATTGAAATGTTAGCACTTTTTATGCTTTTAAAATAGTGTAATAAAAAGTTATTATAAACAACTTCTTAGAACAATTATACTTCATAATTATATATGATTTCCATTAAAAAGTAATTTATAATCAACAAAATAATGTATATTATGTATCACTTTCTAAAAAAACAATTTACAATCTATAAAAATAATACTTACGAAAGGAAAAAGAAATCATTTAAAAAACAAAAACGTAATTTTGCTTATTTCTCTTACAATTGCTTGTGTGCTTCCTTCTTTTTATTCCTTTTACAAGGCATTTACGCAGAATTTTTAAGTAAATAAATGATATTTCAATAATTGAAATGTTAGCACATTTTATACTTTTAAAATATAATTAAAAGTTATTATAAATAACTTCTTAAAACAATTATACTTCATAATTATATATGATTTCCATTAAAAAACAATGTACAACCAATACAATAGCGTATATTATTTATCCCTTTCTAAACAAAACAATTTACAATCTATAATCATAATACTTACAAAAGGAAAAATAAATCTTTTGAAAAAACAAAAATGTAATTTTGCTTATTTTATCTACAATTACTTGTATGCTTCTTTTTATACATTTTAAAGTGTATTTATACAGTTTTTTTTAAATGAACAGGTCATATTTCTATGATTTTAATGCTAGCACTTTTTATGCTTTTAAAATAATACAAAAAAATTATTATAAATAACTTCTTAAAACAATTATACTTCAAAATTATATATGATTTCCATTAAATAGCAATATACAACCAACGCAATAGCCTATATTATTTATTACTTGACATACTTTTCTTTCCAAAACTTCAGCTCAGACTAGGAGCATCTCAAAATACACCTACAACAAATCATTTGCTTTCACTGTTGAATAAAAGATGGCCAAAATGCCACTAAATCCTATCCCTTTGAGGTTAAAGAGAGTAGCAGCATAAAATGACATTTTTCTTTCGCCCAAACTATTCGAAGGCTTACCAACCGGTTGCAGTTTCTTTAGATACATGAGAAAAGAATTTATGTTTAAGTTGAAAATTATTCGTTCTGTAAAGCTTTAAATCCTTCAAGAGAACTAGAGAGCCCAATACATTTAATTCTCTTATAAGCCTGCAATTGCTTTTTTTTCTAAAGTTGCTTTTTTTTTAAAGTTCCAATCTATATATTTCTTTGCTTTTTCTCATACTTTTTACAGCACTTTTATGCTGTTTGCAACTGGTATTGATATACTCGTCTGGCAGGCATTATATTTAATTTTATGTGTGGATTCATGTATATGGGGCCTGATCGCCGAGCGTCTGATTTTTATTAATACAGGTATCGGGTTAGGGTTCCAACAGGGCCATAGATGTTTGTAGTGGTTTGGAATTCATTTAAATCGTATGCCCAGGTCTAACACGACTGTAGAGCTTTGGAAGTTGGGCTGACATCCCTACCCTTTAAAAAGAAAACATCATCTGTCTCAAAATCGGGCAGCCGGCAGATGGTCTTGGCGCATCACGGGGTTGTTGTGACAATGAACAAGAATAATGCATCTATATATGTATATACATAAGAGAAGCTGATGGCCAAGTGACTGGAACTTGATGCCACAGACTTCGGGCTGAAATCCCGGCTGTGTAGAATTCGGAATCAACTTTAAACTTTACGTCCTTTTATAATATGACTGTAGGATGTAAGATCGACCACCCTGCCCCCTAAAAGGAAAATAACAAGTATGTTTCGGAATCTACCATTAGTCAGATTACCTTGGCCCAAAATAGAGCTATTGATCCACTGAAGAAGAATGCATATATATAATCAATTATATATTTAATCAAATCAATACCCATAATTTTATTCGTTTTTTTTTATCCTATACCCATCTCTGGCTTCTCGGTCATTAGTCGACGAGCAGCCCAATACAGTAAAGAACGACAAAATCAATTACAAAAGGCATTGTTAGTAACAGAAAAAGGGAAACAGTTAAGAACACTACTGCACATGATGAGGTGCTCTCCAATCATGGACACGCCATGGTTGCAAAGGGGCCAAATATTTGTATCAGCCAGTCCTTTTCTATGCTGGTGACACTGTAAGTAGTCATGGCCGGTGACAAGTGTAAAGCAGGTTGTTGGTTGCTGTATTCTTGTTGATTTATTCAAGAGGGAACTCTACTTTTTCTTAGAAGCCTACTCCATATACTGGTTGAAACGGTTAGATTTAACAGAAAAAATATATATATCGCTTTATATGCCACAAAGGAAAAGGTGACCAGTTTGCATCATTTGTGATGCATTCTTGCCAACATATCAGCCTGCTCATTTCTATATATCCTGTAATGGCTTATGTTATTCACCATACAGCATAATAAATTATACACAGTTGATTGAGTATTTAAATACCAAACAAAAAGTAATAAATAAATATTGTAATAAATAAATAAATATTGTAATAAATAAATAAATATTGTAATAAATAAATTAAATATTATTATATTTATTAAAAGTTACAAACACTCACAGCATTTCTCCCGAGAAGTAGTATGTCTTATATGTATGTACGATAATCTTAAAAAGTTTACATTACGTCATATATTAAATTAATTCAATTACTTTAATTACATTACATAACATTAATTTATAACTGACGAAACTTCAATACGCTGATACAATTCAGCAAGAACAGAAATATACATAAAACAATAATTACAAAAGTATTACAGTTTTATTTAATTTTTTATTTTATTGCAGTTTTATTTAAAAATTTAACTTAAAATTAAACTTATATACCTACCTACATCTATAAAAAGATAAATCTTTCTTCCCCTGCTATATTAATATGTCTACATTTTTAAATATGTTTAATGTATTTAATATATTTACATTTGTAAATATACGAATGTAAGCAATTTTGTGTTGGTAAAGTTATCTTAAGATGCTTTTCGGTGTTAAGCAGCAGAAAAACATCACATAAAAATATTTTGTGATACTAAAACCTCGTAAAAATTTATATTTGAAATATATCAAACGAATGAATCTATTCAAAATAAGTCGACAAGTTTCCTCTGAATATAAATTTTACAAACTGTGATATATTTTCGAGAAATAGACATTAATTTATTGTCATGACAAATTTTATAGTACGTGCGTGGTTTGCCCCTTACAAATATATCAAATAAATATTCATGGAAAATAAAAAAATAAAAAACGTCTGTGCTCCCTGGAGATAAACGTTTCCTTGTATGAAAGACTACAAATAATTTTTTTCTTACATATTTTTTCCCATATGCTACAGAAATACAGTACAACCACATTCGCCTTTAGGGTTTGAATTTTCAGGTCTAGAGCTTGTGGCAAAAGCGAGAATAAGGATTTTAAAATAGGTTTCCTTGGGGATAAAATATTTTAAAAGTTTCACTGCAGCATTTTATCTGGGGAAAAAATCGATTCTTTTTGTATGTGCCATGTGAGAAATTCCGATTCTTATAATAACTGCCATTGGGACCTAAAATACAAAATATTATTTAATTTAATAAAAAAATTTTCTCAAATCAAAGTAACTAGGATCGTGAGTAAACAATATTTTTAAGAACAATTTTCAAGCTCATTTGTTACAATCTAATGGTAAACAAAACTCAAATATAACAAGACAATTCAAATATAACAAGAAGCAATGTCTATATTTTTAAAGAAGATTTACGGAGCTTTATTTATATTTAAAGTTATTCTAATCTAAACAATTGTTTTTATAAAAATCATTGCATGTGTTTTAAAATTATAAAATATTGTATTTATTCGAATATCTGCGTTTATTTGCATTTTTTTTTCACTTTATTGGGCTTAGATATATACTTGAAAGTATATTTCTTTATATATTTTGGAAAGGTATTACAAAATATTATAATAAGACACAAGGCTTATTATATTTAAAATATATGTTTTCTAGAAATGTACTGTGTTATAAAAAATATTGGTCTTTTAGCCCCATGAAGGATATGAAGTAGTTTATATACATTTTGTATTAGTTTGTGTTAACATAGTATATGCAGTTCATGAATCAATTTTTATTATATATATATATATATATATATATATATATATATATATATATATATATACCTATGTTCTATTCTACCTAATGTTGATTCCTAATCTACTCTAAATATAGAGCGTGGTATTTCAAGCTCTAATGCAATTGTTCACATTAATCTCTTGAATTCATTATACATAGAATCAACCGATGCCTCTAACATGAGGACACATTTTCCCTCTATTCCAAAAAGGTTATAGCACATCATAGTTTTACTGATTTTAGGATCACTCAGTTTATGACTGGACACGGCAAATTTAAATTCTATTTAAACCAATTAAAGTTATGTTAAACTGATATTTGCAACTGCAATACAGGGGAAATTCATAATACAATCCGATTGTTTTTAAAAGCCTCCAAACTTGAACATACAAGAAAAAATTTTAAGGAAATAATTATCACCTCAAAAAAATCTACTGACTACCAACGTTTTGTGAATTCGTTAGTAGGAAGCTTACTTTTACAGCTTTTTCTAATTTTGTTAATTCTTATTTTGATGTTTCTTAAATCCCTTCTCTCTCTCTTTTTTATTTTATTCCTTTTCTGTAATTCTGATCAATGTCTCTTTTAGATTTACTATTTATTTGATGTTTTTATTATTTTGTCATTTATTTGTTTGTTACTTACGTCTGAAAGCGCCCTGTGATAATTTGCGGTACACGAATATTTCTTGTAGCAATGCATACAGCTTCAATAAAACAAGTAATATAAAAAACAATTTTAAAGTCAATTCCTACTTTTTTTTCACTATATTGCAGAAAGTTCTTTATAAACAATTTGCATTCATTTTTTTTATGTTTATCTGGCAGAGTTCTAGTTTGTGTTAAGCATCTGACGAGAATTGGCGCTAACGCCAGTTAAATATAAAATGGTATCGAGACTTTATTGAATTGCTTAATTAATTATTGTGATGGAATATTAATATCATGTATTAACGTAAACTAAATTGTGCATTTTATATAAAATCTGAAAGTATCTTTGTTAAAGAAGCAGTCATTTGTACAACCTATACAGGTAAACGACAGATTTCATTACAGGATTTTCATTCCTATTTTAAACATTTGCCCAAATGTTTGTCTATGCTCCGGATTTGAAGTTTGAATTCAAACTCTAATTCTTTCTCACAGCTTAAAACTAACAGTCATTTTCCTGAAGGTTGTAAATCCTTTAAGGCATGACTAAAAGTTAATCTTATCCCAAGGGACCCTCGAATTTTGAACAAATTTGTTTGCAAACTTTGTATTTTTCATCCAAATGCAAACGTTGGCGAAGGATGCTCGCATTTCACGCATTCAGGTGTAGTCGCCGCTTAAACATATGTGTTGCCTACAAAAAAATTTACTAATTATTTACTATGTCTACTGGAAGATTTCAAGACAAGAGGCATTTTCCTTTTATGGGGTAAGGTTAATAATTCTACGCACAACAGCCATATTAGACCGAGACTTACGGTTTAAAGTGTATTCCAAACCACTATAGACATCCATGGACAATGGACATACATGGACTAGAACACGCAACCTGTGGCACCGAGCGTCACAGCACCAGTCACTCGGCCAACAGGCCCCTTAAACTTTTTACGAAGTCATAAATTTACTCAAAACTCAAAATTTATAGCTCGAATAGGCATATAGCTCTCAAAATATTAAGGACTTTAAGCAATATTTTAAACAACAGCATTTTAATCAAAAGTCATTAAATGATTTTTAAAATTAATGTTTTTTCGTAAATTAATCTTTATTTTCCTTTATGCAGCAAAATATTTTGATATACACAAAAACCTTAACTGTTTTTTTTTTTTTTTTTTTTTTTAATTCTATAACTATAGTTTATTTTCATGTTAAAAAGTATTAAAAGAATTTCCTTGAAAGAAGTATTCAAAACTTTTAATGCGGAATTCCATTTATTTGTCTCGAGCTAGATGTAAATTGAGTCATTCAATATCCATCAGATTGTCCCGAGTTTAGAGGCAGAACTTTTTCTTGTAATCCATAGGGAGTGTACATTCTATAACCAATATTTCTGAGTACTAAAAAGGCAACCCGCCGGAAGAAATTTTAAAGAAAATCAATGACAACGGAACTTCCAAAAGAAAGCTTATTGGTTTTTATAAATCCTCGCGCTCAGCTCTTGCTCAAAAGCATAGAAAATCAGTTTTTCTGTCTGAGAATAAAACTTACTACAAGAAAAAAGCACAAAAATAAAAAACCGTTTCAATATCTGATATGTAAAGCAAATCTTTTTTTTCTTCTTCTTTTCCATGCAGATGTGTAAAAAAAAATTTTTAGTTTTATATTTCACTTCGGGCAAAATTTTGCTGAAAGTCTTTCAGGATTTATTTTGAGCAACGAAAAATTGCATTTCGAGTTTATCGTGTTTATGAAATTATTATGCACTAAACCACAATGTTTTCTGGGGTCTTTTTGTATTCATATATTTTTTGGCGTCATTGCAACTTATGGAAATAGAAAAATGTTTTTGTAACAAAAATTTCTCCTAATCTTTTAAATTTATTTAAGAGGTACAAGGTGAATTTCGTATGTGATATTCTTTTTCATGTATAAATTTGCAATATTATTCATGCGTAATATTGACATGCTTTATAAATATGTTTAACTAAATGAAATCTTATAACTCTTCTAAAGGTATTTTTATAAATTACTAAAGTATAATAAGAAATAAAATATTGTTTGATATTGCATTACATTAACATTTATAATTTATAATTCAGTGTTTGAAATTTCAATCACGAAAACAATATATATATTATATAATAGTTATAATATTATATAATATATATATTGTATATGCATATTATATAATTATATAATTTATGCATGTTATGAGAACAAGTAGCATAAATATACAAAGGCGTGATTCTATCCTGATATTTCAAAAGAAAAAAAGTAAAAAATATAAAATTTTCATTGCATTCCTAGACAAAATTTACGTTTGTTTTATTTGTGGATAACTATTATTGCATAAATTGCAGTTCACTTTGCCCGAAACATAATAAATTAATTTTCATTTGATGAAATGCATGATAGTAGTAGAGAAAGAGAAAATTACTAATAATAATTTCATGACATTTACTTCTTGTGATAAAAATTTTAATATTAAATTAATATTTATTAAATTTTTTTAAAACTTTAAGTAAGAGAAAAAAATTATTAATTGTAACCGTGCTTCCACCTACACACTGTGAAGAATTAACTTCTAGATTTTTTTTTAGTGTGTGTATAAAATTACTATAAATATTCTTGTAACAAATTCTTGTCTTGTTGGTCTTATTATTGTAACAAAATCTTTGTTCCTCCTCATTCAAAGAGTTTCTTAAAAATTTAGTTTAAGAACATTATATATATATGTGTGTGTTCCAATCCTTTTATATATAATGAACTAATATTTATCATATCAGTAAAGTAGCAATCATTAATTGATAATAAAGAGATCTTCTAGTGTATTGTGGCTATAATTTTAATATTTGTTTTGGCATATTTTGTATATCCTCCATATTTTGGATATGTATGTTCTCCCATGTAAACTCGAGGTTTAGTTTGGTCTGTCACTCTACGGTCATCTTGTGCACACGAGGGCTAAATAGACACGGAGCTACAGTTTAAAGTGTATTCCGAAACACTAAAAAACATCCATACCTCCACCAAGATTCGAACCTGGAACCTGTGATACCAAACGCCAGATCACTAGCCAATTGGCCATCACGCCGCTGTAAATTCGAAAAAACTGAGAAATCAACATGGTTGACGAAGGATTCGTCATTTCTAGACTGTTGCATTGCTTCTTGACACTTTTAGCATCGTATGTGTCTATAAAACACACAAATGTAATTCCGTATAATCGATTACTCTCGGCATCATAGATAACTTGTGCATCTTCAGTAAAGACATATTTTCCAAAACCTTTTCTAAACTCTCTCTCTCTCTCTCTTGAGAAGATAAAAGTAGGCAAAATACTGCCTTACAACTATTAAGTTCTGGATTATTCCATTTTCAAAATACATTTTCAACAACTTCACATAGGAGAACGATTGTTTCTTGAAAAATAACAACCTTAGGTACTTTCATCAACCAAGTTTGTATCTTTACTTATATCTTTTTTGGATATTTCAATATGTTCCGGATAAAAAGATACTTTTGAATGCTTTAAAATATCGATACCAACAATATTCGATTCAAAGCAGCCAATAGTTTTTACGCATTATTTCCATGTTTCTGATACCTTAATACTTCCATCTTCTAATTGGAGTCCATGAGTCTTGGTCTAGCATCATCACGTATCAAATTTACAGTACTACCATTATCAAAATCGTTGAAAGGACGGTTTGTCGAACTTTACTTTGGTAGCAACTAATCTTCTAAAATCCTCTTCGAAACTTAAGTTGTTAAATGTATGTCCGGAATTAGGGTAACTGTTTCTATTATTTATGTTATGGTGAAAATCTGGTAAATGATTGTGATCAGAAGGTTTCTTCAAGTCTTTTGTTGTAAAATGTTATTGTTAGGAGATATTTTGTCTGTTTTCCAATTGGAGCCATTATTTCCTTCTTTCCTAAAATTGGGAGGCTATATCGTGTGATTTTTGTTAAAATTAGGTAGGTTTCCTCCAATTCTTGGTTTAGAATAGAGTTATTTTTTAGCACTTATTATTTCACTTTCATAGTCATCTAACTTAGCGGCAAGTTCGTCCTTTTCAACCTAAAATATGAGCTAGATTATTTGGCTTTCGTCCAATTAGATGAGAAACCCCAAATTTTTTTTTGCAATATCTGCTTTTTGAATTTGACTTTCAAACAAAGTGAGATAAAGATTAAATCGTTATTAGCAGGATCAGACTTCTGCATTAGATTTTGAATATCTACTTTAAGATTTAAGTAATGAGAATTCTTATTTTTTCCATTCTCTAATCTTAACTTCTCCAATTCAAATTCCATTTCATTTTCATTTTCTTTCATCGTATTCACCTTGGATTTTTCTTCTTTCTTAATTTTTACCTTAATATATTGTTGTATTTAATAATTCCTTCATAAAGTCTTCGCCACAGACATAACTTTCTGTTATCAACGTTTTTAGTTCAATATTTTTAAAAATATCAGTGTTTACTAATTCCTAAATCTGATGCAAGTATTCGGAGATCTTGCTTTAACGCGTTTTTGCAAATATGACTTTTAAAGTTGTTTCTGTGTAAATATACATAACATTTCTACAATCATATATTTAAACAATATTACAAAAATAATTTCTATATAGTAGTTCTCAGTGAATGGCATTTTTAACGTTGCTCGTTAGCACAATAATTATAAAAAAATCACCTCTGATTTATTCCTTAAGCCTGGTTAGATGATATATTTAACCGCAATTATGACGCCATATGCTATTGATTAGTTTTCGTTGACTAAATAAAGCAAAGCGCACCAAAAATAACTTAACTATATATTAATATTTAAATAAAAATCATTTCGACAAGACACCATTCATCAACGACCAGAATAATAATTAGAATAATTAATTCTTTGCCAACATACAAAGTAAAACATACAGAGTAGAGAGGCCATTTATAATTCAAGAAAGTTAATAAAGTAGTAAGAAGAGCTATATATATATATATATATATATATATATATATATATATATTGTAATATCTCTCTCTTTCATGATGAATGCTGCATTTAGAATTAGTAGTCACGTAAGTTGATGACAGTAAAGTTTCTCACTGAAATATGTTACAATAAATAACTGAACTGAAAAGTTCTAAATAAAATAAATTACAATACTATCCCTTATAGTTATATCCCTTATAGTTATCTCCTTAGAATTATATTAAAAAAAATTCAATTTGTAACACTTACACTTTTAAAATATACAATTCCAATAATTTTCCTTATATAAGATAATTCACTTATAATAGTGCAAAATAAAATATCTTATTGATTGTTATTTTTTATAATGTTCAAATTCACAATTAATAATAAATTATTAAATGCGTATTTGAAATTTGAAAATAAATATTTTAATTATTTTATTATTGGTTTTGTGTTTATATATTTTTTGGAGTCATTGCAACTTATGGCAGTAGAAAAATGTTTTTGTAACAAAAATATATTTCATGCTTTTAAATTTATTTAGGAGGTACAAGGCGAATTTCGGTAATGTTAACATTCTCTATAAATATTTTTAACTAATAAAATCTCATTAAGTTTCAAAAGATATTTTTTTTAGAAATTATTAAATTTTTGAGAGAAATAAAAGATTGTTTTATTGTATTACATTAATATTTATAATTTATAATTAACAGTGGGAAAATTTAATCATGGAAACAATATATAATTTATGAATATTATCCGAACAAGTAGCATAAATATAGTAAAACGTGATTTTGTTCAGATATTCCAAGACCAACCCAGTTAAAATATAAAATTTCAATTCAATTTTTATAATATTTCTTCAATAAAATTACGTTTGTTTTATTTTTGGGTGAATATTATTGAATAAAATCGAGATAACCATTTCTCAATTTGATTGAAACATAATAAATTCACTTTTGAAGAAATGCGTGATGATAGTAGAGAAAGAGTAAATTAAGAATAATTTCATGACAATTATTTTCTGTGATATAAAGTTCAATATTAAGTCAAAATCTACTATATTTTTTAAAAATTAATACAAAAATTAGAGCCAGTCACTCTGCCATCAGGTCCCTTAAGTTTTTTACAAACTAATAAATTCAAAACTATAGTTCGAATCGTTATATATAGCTCTCAAAATATTAATCACTTTAAATATTATTTTCAGTCCTTTTCTCATCAACTAATCATTAAATTATTTTTAAAATAATTTTTTTTCGTAAATTAATCATTTGTTTTCTTTTATGCAACACCCTATTTTGATATACATGGAAAATTTAAATGCTTTTTGAAAAATTCTTTCAGCACATTTTATTTCCATGTTTAAAAGTATTAAAAGTATTTCTTTGAAAGAAGTATTCAAAACTTTTAATGCGGGATTCCATTTATTTGTCTCTAGCTATATGTAAATTGAGTCATTCAATATCCATCAGATTGTCCCATGTTTAGAAGCAGAACTTTCCTTGTAATCCATAGGGAGTGTACATTCTATATCCAATATTTCCGAGTACTAAAAAGGCAACCCGCCGGAAGAAATTTTAAAGAAAATCAATGACAAAGGGAGCTTCCAAAAGAAAGCTTATTGGTTTTTATAAATCCTCGCGCTCAACTCTTGCTCAAAATCATAGAAAATCAGTTTTTCTCTCTGAGAATAAAACTTACTACAAGAACGAAGCACAAAAATAAAAAACCGTTTCAATATCTGATATGTAAAGCAAATCTTTTTTTTTCTTCTTTTCCATGCAGATGTGTAGAAAGAAATTTTTAGTTTTATATTTCACTTCGGGCAAAATTTTGCTGAATATCTTTCAGGATTTATTTTCAGCAACGAAAAATTCTATTTCGAGTTTATCGTGTTTATGAAATTATTATGCACTAAACCACAATGTTTTCTGGGGGATTTTGCATGTAAATATTTTTTTGTCGTTGCAACTTAGGGCAATAGAAAAATGTTTTTGTAACAAAAATACTTTGATGTTTTAAAACTTGTTTAGGAGGTACAAGGCGAATTTCGGTAATATTAACATTATTTATAAATATTTTTAACTAATGAAATCTCATTACGTGTCTAAAGATATTTTTTTATAAATTATTAAACTTTTGAAATAAATAAAAGGTTGTTTTATTGTATTACATTAATATTTAAAATTTATAATTAACAGTGGGAAAATTTAATCATGAAAACAATACATAATTTATGAATATTCTGCGAACAAGTAGCAAAAATATAGTAAGGCGTGATTTTGTTGTGATATTTCAAGACCGAACCATGTAAAAATATAAAATTTCAATACAATTTTTATTAATTTTTTAAATAAACTTAAGTTTGTTTTATTTTTGGGTGAATATTATTGAATAAATTCTAGTTTACCATTTCTCAAATTGAATGAAACATAATAAATTCACTTGCTTTTGAAGAAATGAATGATGATAGTAGAGAAAGAGTAAATTAAGAATAATTTCATGACAAATATTTTCTGTGATATAAATTTCGATATTAAGTAAAAATCTATTATATTTTTTTTAAACTTATATAAAAATTAGCGCCAGTCACTCTGCCCTCAGGTCCCTTATTTTTTTTACAAACTAATAAATTCCCTCAAAACTATAGTTCGAATCGTTATATATAGCTCTCAAAATATTAATCACATTAAATATTATTATCAGTCATTTTCTCATCAACTAATCATTAAATTATTTTTAAAATAATTTTTTTTTCTTAAATTAATCATGATTTTTCTTTTATGCAACACCATATTTTGATATACATGGAAATTTTAAATGCTTTTTTAAAAAATTCTTTAAAGATATTTTCTTTCCATGATTAAAAGTATTTCTTTGAAAGAAGTATTCAAAACTTTTAATGCGGAGTTCCATTTATTTGTCTCGAGCTAGATGTAAATTGAGTCATTCAATATCCATCAGATTGTCCCGAGTTTAGAGGTAGAACTTTCCTTGAATCCATAGGGAGTGTACATTCTATATCCAATATTTCCGAGTACTAAAAAGGCAACCAGCCGGAAGAAATTTTAAAGAAAATCGATGACAACGGAACTTCCAAAAGAAAGCTTATTGGTTTTTATAAATCCTCGCGCTCAGCTCTTGGTCAAAAGCATAGAAAATCAGTTTTTCTGTCTGAGAATAAAACTTACTACAAGAAAAAAGCACAAAAATAAAAAACCGTTTCAATATCTGATAGGTAAAGCAAGTCTTTTTTTTTTCTTTTCCATGCAGATGTGTAAAAAAAAATTTTTAGTTTTATATTTCACTCCGGGCAAAATTTTGCTGAAAGTCTTTCAGGAGTTATTTTGAGCAACGAAAAATTCTATTTCGAGTTTTTCGTGGTTATGAAATTATTATGCACTAAACCACAATGTTTTCTGGGGATTTTTGTGTTTATATATTTTTTGGTGTCATTGCAAGTTATGGCAATAGAAAAATGTTTTTGTTACAAACATTTCTTCGATTATTTTAAATTTATTTATTAGGTACAAGGCGAATTTTGGCAGTAGTATTCTTTTTGATGTATAAAACTTCAGTGTAACTCATGCGTAATGTTAACATTCTTTATAATTAATTTTAACTAATAAAATCTTATTATGTTTCTAAAGATATTTTTATAAGTTATAAGACCTTTGAAGGAAATAAAAGATTGTTTTATTGCATTACATTAACATTTAGAATTTGTAATTTAGAATTTTAAATATTAATCATGAAAACAATATATCATTTATGTATATTATGAGAACAAGTAGCATACATATACAAATGAGTGATTTTTTCTGATATTTCAAAAAAAAAAAAAAAAAAATATTGAAAATATAAAATTTCAATGCAATTTTTATTATATTTCTTAGAAATATTTTACTTTTGTTTTATTTGTGATGGAATATTATTGAATAAATTGGGGTTAATCATATCTCAATAAATAAAAAATTCATTTACATCTAATGAATAAAATGTATTGAGATATGATTAACATTATAATAAAACATAATAAAAAATTCATTTAAATTTAATGAAAAGCGTGATGATAAGAGAAAATTATGAATAATTTCATGAAATTTAATTACTTTGATATCAATTTCAATATTAAGTTAAAATTACTATATATTAAATTTAAATAAAAATCAGAGGAAAATTATTAATTAATTTTTGCTTATTGACACTCTTAGCACCATCTGTGCCTACATAATGTACAAATGCATATCCGTGTGATCAACCACTTTTGACTTATACGTCTTAATAAAACACCTATAGTCAGTACCACTACTTATAATAACTTATAATATATGACCACATAGACCATATATATGACCGACCTATATTATATATAGACCTTTACATATATGACCACATATAATGAAAGTCCACTTATACCACTTCTACTTAAACTTAGACTACTTATACATCTCCAATAAAGACATATTTTTCAAAAACAGAACTATCTGTCTTGAGTAAATAAACGTAGATCAAATACTCCCTAACATCTATCAGGTTCTGGATTATTCTTTTTTTCAATATGTTTCCAAAGACTTGACATGGGAGAACGATTGTATCGTAAAGAATAGAACCTTTGAGATCCTCCCTTGTCACGTTTGTATCTTTACTTAAATCTTTTACGATATTTATCATGCTGCAAAATGACCATACCTAGAATAAATTCAATGGACAATACATGTGTAGGAGGATCTTGGAATTTCAATGAAAGCTATTGGCTACTTTGACAAAACTGTTGCATCTTTATTAATAGTAACAGTTTTGTCAAAGTAGCCAATAGATTTTAGGTTGTTTTCCTCAATTTCTGATATTTGAATACTTCCCTCTTCTAATTCAGGTGCATGAATTCTCGCATAGCTTCTTCACGTATCAAATTTGCAGTACTTCCATTATCAATAACTTTGAAAGGACGGTATGTCCATTATTACTTTGGTAGTTAATAATTCATTACTTTGGTAGCAACTAATCTTTTAAAATTTTCTTCGAGACCCAAGTTGTTAAATGTATGTTTGGAATCGGGATTACTGCTTCTTTTATTTATGTTATGGTGAAAATCAGGTAAGTGATTGTGATCAGAAAGTTTCATCCGTCTTTTGATGAAAAAAAATGATATTGTTTGGAGGCAACATTGTCGGTTCCCTGCTTGGTGCTACTATACCCTTCGTTCCAAAACTGAAGTGATAAATCTATGGATTTTGTTTAAATTCGGAAGGTTTTCTCCAATTATCGGTTTAGAATGTAGTTCTTTTTCAGCACTCATTCTTAAACTTTCACAATTATCTAACTTAATGGAAAGTTGGTTCTTCTCGATCTATAATATGAGTTAGGTTACTTGGCAGTGATCCAACAAGGTAAGAAACCCAAAACCTTTCTTGAAATATCTGCTCTTTGAATTTGATATTCAAGCACTGTGAGATAAGGATTAATATCGTTATTAAAAAGATTACGTTTTTGTGTTATATTTTTTAATATCTAGTTTAGGTTTTACATCATTATACGTATTTCTCCCATTCTCTATTCCCATTCTTCAATTCAAACTCCATTTTATTTTTAAGTTACCTTTCTTCGAGTTCATCTTGGGGTTTTATTCCTTCTTTATTTATTTTTACGTTAATATATTATTGCATATAAGAGTATCAGTCTTTTTAAATTCCTAACTCGATGCAAATATTCGGAGATCTTCACTTAACTCTTTTCCCAGATATACCTATTAAAGTTCTTTTTTTTAAATATTACTTAATAATACAAGCATACAATGCAGCATTCCAATTATAACTTCATACAATATTATAAATAATATTTTAACTTCTCTATACAATTTCTCAGTAAATGACATCTTTTAACGTTGTTTCATAGCACAATAATTAAAAATACCCTTCTGATTTATTCCGTATTACCGGTTAGATGATAAATCTAACCTGGATTCTGGCATCTGACTCTGACGCCATATGATATTGATTAGTTTCTGTTGATTAAATAAAGCAAGGCACTTTAAAAAGAAGTAAATACATTAACATTTAAAAGCAAATAATTTAGACAAGACGCCATTTTTCAACCGCTAGTATAATTAATTACTTGCCAACACACTAAAGTCAAATCTACAGAGTAGCGATACCGTTTATAATCCACAAAAGTTAATAAAATTGTAAGAAGAGCTATATATATATATATATATATATATATATGTGTGTGTGTGTGTGTGTGTGTGTGTGTGTGTTATACACTCTTACAATATATTTATTTCATATATATATATATATATATATATATATGTGTGTGTGTGTGTGTTATACACTCTTACAATATATTTATTACATATATATATATATATATATATTGTAACAGTATATAACACACACACACATATATACTTATATATATATATATATATATACAATTTCAAAAAATAAACATTGCATTCAGAATTAGTGTTCACGTAAATTAATCACAGCATTTTTTTTCGCTGAAATATTTGTCGCAATAAATAACTGCATTGAAAAGTTCTAAGTAAAAAGAAAATATATTATATATTTTTTTATTTCTTATTATATTTTTATAATTTACTTTCTTATACATATTTAATAATAAATATTTATTAAAAATTTGTATTCGAAATTTTATAAATAAATATATATAAAATATATATAATAAAAAAATTAGAAATAGATAGATAGATATGTATAGATATTAAATATAAATACATATTTGAAAAAATATATATATAATTATTTATAGTACTAAATAATAATTAATAAAATAATTATTTATATAAATAAATATTAATTTTCAAAATTCTAGTAAATGTGGAAAGATGAAATTGTTTCTAACTTTTCCACAGGTGAAAAGTTTTAACAATTTCCAATCATTTGAAACAGTACTAATGTTATATGTTAGAAGTGATGGTAGCTGACTCCCATTTCTTGACGTATTGTCTTAAAACGAGGTTTTTGGTAATAAAGTTTTAAGTTTAATAAAATAACTAATAAATTTTTGGTAATTATTTATAATAATATACATTTATAAATAAATATTTATTTTCAAAATGCATATAAACTTGGAAAGATAAAATTATTTCTAACATTTCAACAGGTAAAAGCTTTTAATAAATTCCAATCATTTGAAACAGTACTAATGTTATATATATGAAAAAGCATATATATGTGAAACACATTTGCAAAACAATAAAAAAGGAAAAAAAACCTTCAAAATGCGCAGACTGTATTAAAGGAAAATAAATTCCAACACATCTCTCCTAAAAGCAGCCAGGGAGCAAAAACACTATTATTACTGAGAAGAAACTCCATTTGCGATCATCCGGGGAACGTTAAAGTAGTCTCTCAGAGCTCTTTAAGCGATGCATCAGCACACTTGGAAATATCTGATGATTATCTGCCATCCCAACGGTTGCAGTGAATAGTGCACATGGCAGGATTTCTGTTGCTGTATTTAACTTTCCCAGAACGATTTAACGGTGGTCATTTGTTGCCCCCAGATGCCATTCAATGGCGGTCTGATGGTTCGCGAATACCTGAACGATTTGTTTGGTTGAGGAGTTAGATGTAGACGGGGTGATTTTGGTTTTTAAGAGGTTCTGCTGATTCCCAAATGTTTGTCTGGTCTTTTTATATAAATCAAACTGTTTGTTTTCAGAGAGATTATGGAGACTATAAAAATTGATAAAAATTTTTTTTTCATTAAAATAATAATCGAAAAAAAAAACTTTGTTAAGAAAGAGTAAAAAAAAAAAAAAAAAAATGGTATTTTAATATGGGGGAATTTCATATATAACATATAATAATATACAACATGAAATAACATATTTTGTGAAAAGTCTTAAATTGAATGAATGATTTAATAATGAAAAATATTTGAAGATGTAATAAATCATAATAATTTTGAAAGCACTATAGTCGACATATGCAACACATATATAAAAATGTCTACCTGTGCAAAGTTTCTTATATAAAAAAGAACAATTTACAGGAGATCAATACTAATTAATCTAAAAAAAAACTTATTTAAAAATTCATTTTGTAGTGTGCTCGTTGTCAACCAGTTTGCAACTGGGTGTGATTCGGTTCATATACTTTAGACTCAGGATGGAGAACTCACAACTTTGTTAACACACGCACAAACACAACAGACGGACAATTAGAAATGTACAATATGTAACACACACAGTCCAGTCCCATTAATGTGACCACCTACCTACTTTCGACGTCAAAGTGAAATAACCAATCACAAAAGGCAGTTGGAAGCATATTGCGGTGGAGTGTATATAAAGAATTCCATTTAATACTACTTACATACCACTTCATACCACATTCCACACTCCACTTAAAGCCAGAATATACAAGAGTGTATATTCTTCCCAGGTGGTCACATTAATGTGACTGGACTGTATTTAAAGACAGACAATTATAGATTCGTGGAAGGACTCCATTTTTAAGTCGGAAACATAAAACTCGGCAAGCAGATGTTGCATGAAATATACTTCCTTTCTGTGTGAAAGTCTGTTAGCCAATTGATACGCAGGGATTTCGTTAAATATATTTCCTCTGGAGGAGAGAGACTTAAAACTAAACGTTTCTCAGTGTGAGAGCAAGTTTTCGAGGCCGACTGATCTTTTTTCTTCAACGCCACATGTGGACGATTTTGTCAGAGTGCAGAAGGAAACACGTTACAGTTTGGAATATTAGTTATTTTTTAAAAATATTTACAGCATAAACTTTATAATTTTAAAGTGTGCTTAAGACAATTAGTTAGGAATAATTCAATATATATTAAAAATCATATGTAATTTATAATATTAAATAGATTTCATTAAATCAATTATGTATTCGCAAACACAATATGGGGCAAGAATTTACTACCACTTAAATCCATTACTAGTTAAAATCATTTAATGAATCCCCATACTTAAAATGACCATACATGAAGTTCATGCTAAGTCAATTTCAAAAAGTGTGTTGCTATTAATCTTCCAATCTTTCAGCTGATTACATAAACAATATTTTAGGAATTGTGAAGTATTAGTGAATAAATATTTTAAACAATATCCTATAGGAACGTTGTTAGAAATTAGAGCATATATTAGAACTCAGAGTATATGAAATAAGGTTTTTTTTATGTGCGAATATCGGAAAATTAATTTTTTCATTGTAAATGAATTTTTTTATATTAAAATTGTATTTTGCAGTAATTAAATAAATTAATTATTTGTGTGTGTAGAATTGCTCTTGTCAATCTTTTGATAAAATCAATACCCAAAATGACTATTTTAATAAAATTAAAAAAAAAAAAAAATCTCTCAGCAATTTACATGCATTTTAGAATAAAATTTTTACAAATTTCATAAATTTTTGTTATAGGTTAATATTTAGTAATTTGCATGTAAAAGGGCCATTTAAGTATGTTAATTTTCACAAACTTTTGCATATCATTATTTATCGTCTTTTCTTTTTTAAACTTTTATACTTTTGTTGTATTAAAATTAAAATGTTAAAGTATCACGTACGATATCAATAAGTAGAAAATATGTTAGAAAATAATTATATTAGTCTTTTGTCTCCAAGGATACATCTCTCTTCCTCCAAGTAATCTCCAAGATACATCCACCTCTTATTACGTTAAGCGTGTTTTCTCTATATTTCTTTGCCCTTTCTACTGATATTTTTTATTAAATTTACCAAAGTGAAGGAAATATATTGTTCCACTGAAACTAGGTAAAATAGAGTGATATTTTCTATTGAATAAATAAAATGTTTTTCAATGTCTGTTAAATTTAAAACACACTCAATCAAACAATCACTCAACTTGATTAATTTTGAATTTAAATGTAGACAAAGTTTAATATGCATGTTTATTTGGAATAAATCCGCAAATTATGCATTATATCCGCAAATTATGAATTTATTATTTATTTAATTAATAAAAATATTTTTTCTTTGCCAAATAAATAACATTACTGTTTTTAATTAAATAATCAAGATAAATCTTTGTTTATTACATCATTCTCCAAAATAAAAATACGTATAAAAACCAATGTAATAACAAAAAAGTAAATATAGATATATTAATTAAAAACAAATTATACAAATATATTTGTATTCATATTTATAAAAATGTAATTTTAAAATCACGATACATATTTTTGTTTTATGAAATAATTCAAAAGAAAAATTGTAGATAAAAATCAGTTAATTGAAAAAAAATCGTCATTCGTTAAAATATATAATATATATATAAATATATTTACTAATATATATATATTTAATAAGTAATAATTTTAATCTTTAATTTTTTAAGTTAATAATATTTTAGAAAAGATAAATTTTTTCTATAATTATACAAATTTTGAAAAAATGAGAAAATTTTTTATTTTCTGAATCAAAATTTGTTTATTTTATTTTAATTGTAAAGTATGTCTTTCCTCTTCTTCTTCTTAAACATCTTTATATTATTTCAATAAAAATAATATATTTGTCCATTTTTCTTATTATTACTAATATGTTAAACAAGCAATCAGTATATTATGCTAAATGTATATTTTGCATAACAAAAATAAAAGAGGTATTTCAAGAATTTGTCATTTTTTTAAATGCATAAAATTTTAATAAATTCTTTGAGTTAGATTTTCCTGAAGAATGATTGCTTGCTGAGAGATATTTTATGCATTTATTACTAGATTTACAATAAAAATGCATGAAGGGAATAACAAATATTTTTTGTAGAAAATCTGTAGATCTTAAAAATATCTGGGTATAAAATGTTTTTATAGATTTAGTTATTTCATAAAATAAATCTTCTTAAAATGTATTGACGTTTTTTAACTCAATGTGCTTTGGAAGTGTTTTTTCATTTTTTTTTATTGGAAATAACTAATATTATTAAATGCAAATTAAATCAAATATTGAATAAATAAAAAAAAATATTTTTCAATATTTATGAAACTTAACACTCAATCAATCGAACAGCTATTCAATTTGATTAATTTTGAATTTAATTGTAGACAAATTTTCTATTATATGTGTATATATATTAAATATATATATATATATATTTAATAAATAATAATTTTAATTTTGAGCTGTTTTAATACGAATAAACCCCATAATGCAAGAAGAAATATTATGTATATTTCCTTTCTTAACTAACTCATTAAATTATTTAATTAATAAAATTATTTTAGTAAATAAATTTAACGTAATAGTTTTAAATTATTTTCTTTTTAATTTTAAAGTAAAATTTTAAGAGCATGATCAGTTTAATTAATTTATTTAAAATTAATTAACTTGTGATTACATTAATATCGATTACGTTTAATATCGATTTTCTATATAAGGAGTTAACATCTTCTTATTTTTAAATTTGGTATTTATAAAAATATATAAAAATTAGAATTCTTAAATTTGATATTAGTTTTTAATGAAATACTAAATTTTAATTTATAAAATATAAAGATATCATTAAGTATCCAAACAATTTGGAAAAATTAAATATTGATTATGAATTTAAAGTAACAGAAAATATATTATGAAAGTATAAAAATTTATTATGATACATTTTATTCATTATTATTTTAAACAGTTCGTATCCTCAATGAAAATTAAAAAAATATGTATGATATAAGAAAAGGCTTTTAAATATCTATATTAATGTATTGAATAAAAATGTTTCTTTATTTCGAAACGCCAATCCTCATCAGTGACGCAACAGCCCCATGGTGGGGGCTGTTGCGCCACTGATGATAGGCTGTTGGACGCCAGTAGTACTACATTCTGCCTACTGGCGCCCAACGCTCTACATTCATATTAGACTGTTACCTACGGTTTAAAGTGGATTCCGAACCACTACAAACATCCATGTCAATGCCGGGACTCGGACCGGAAACCTGTGGTACCGAGCGTTGATTCTGATCGAGGGCGAAAGCCAATGATTCTGAAATATATACTTTATACTTTTTGGCATAAAACAATCTTATCACACTCCATTTTTTTATAATTAATTAACATCATATTTTTGATTTTTGATTGAATAATTGTTATTTTATTAATATATGAATCGAAGAGTTTTGTAACTCAAAATTAAAGTCATCAGAATCATATTTTTATTATCTGAAATTATTGTCTGGAAATTTAAAGATAAATATACTTCAATTGCTCACTGTTAAAATAATAATTATAAAAATATAATAATTATTCGTATCTTGCTTTTAATATATATATGTAGAGTTAGCCGCTTGCAAAAAGACGCATCTCGGGCGAAACCCCAATTTTGTAGACTTCTCTATCAGTCTAGCAAATTTTTAACGACAGAGGGAGGCGATCTAGGGGTGTATTTCAAAGCGAAATAAAGAAGCGTTGGTTTTCTCTCAACAACACATATTTAATTAATATATTTACATTAATATTTACAGAAAGTATTGATATATTTATAACCATTTTCTACCGCTGCTTGACGCAGCATCTCCCATGTCAGTTCGCTTTCTCCTCTCTCGTCTAACTCCGGGGTTTTTCCCTTCTTCCAGGGCCAGAGTTCAAGGTCTAATACTGCCACTACATGGCAAAAGGTTGGTGTGAAAAGCACATAGTCCGTGAGGTGTTTCCATCTGGTGCTTAGCATAGAAACAAATCCTACAGAATCGGCCATCCTGCAGGTCACTGACCTCAGTGACTTAACACACACAAAAATCAAAATAATTCTAGAATATGACAAATAATAAAATATCATGACAAATAATAAAAAAGAAAGATGTTCGAAAATGAAATAACAATAAATTCCAATAATATCATATTCTGAAATACATGCCAAGTATACCAATATCATATTTTCAAATACAATCAAATTATACCAATATCATATTAATAAAATATAATTACAAATAATAAAAAATAGGAAATAATGTTCGAAAATACTATAAAATGACAATAAGTTCAATAATATCATATTTTAAAATACATGCGATTAATACTGATATCAAATTCAGAAATACAACAAATTATATCAATATCAAATTCTAAAAAAAGCTTATACCACATATAAGAAATAATAGTAAGACACAAAAACATATCAGATTAATACAAATAGTATTTAACATTAGGTATAATATAATCCTTAATCAAACTTTTGCATAAAAGGATCAGGAGGATCCTCTCCTTCCTTAAAACGTCTTCGAATACCTCTAATACGCTTTGAATTTTCCTTCCTACCTCGAAATCTTTCCTTTGAATGATTTGGATCTCTGTACTTGGATCCGCGCAACTTAAAACCCGTTGATCTATCATATCCTTTAGGTTGTTGAATGTGGGTAAGACGAGGTATTCCGCTAACTGATACACCACGCGAGCGACGCAGTCCCTCATACCGCTGGTGTTTTCGACCATCACCTATCTTCACAACATTACGAGCAGCATATTTTTCAGTACGTTTACGAAGAACAACATTATTCTCTACTTCATCCCCAGATTTTACTTTTACATCACTTTTAACAGATTTGGGAAATAACAGCTTTTCCCCTTCTTCAGCTTCGTACGATAAAAATCCAAAATTACCTTTAATTGTATCAACGATACCGTGTATTTTTGCTCTGACAGCTTTAACGTTAACAGCGCATTCATCCTTCGCTACTCCCCTTTGAAACTGAACTACATCTTCCTTTTGTGGAAACTCATGCTTATCTTCTAAACTAAGTAGCTCTACCTTATCTCCTCTAGTAATACCAAATTTACCCTCAGCCAAATCTTCAATTTTTTTACCATTAGATACTACAGACGATTTTTCTAAATATGTTTCTTGATAAGGATCAGAACATCCTAAATGCTTAATAACACTACTCAAGACCTCAGGTTTAACGACTTCTCTAGGTAACATTGTAACATGTATAGGATACACTTGGTCGTCTTTCGACATAATTCTCCTAGCTGTATCAATGGTTTCAGTTACATCTGAATTACACGAAGAAATAGGATCTGTGGGTTTATTTTTTACCACCGTGTCACTAGTATGACTCAGTTTAACCTCATTGCCCAAATTTAATTTGAATGCCTGCTTTGAACATGTCTTTGTTTCGTATTTACAAAATTCCACATTATTATTTACGAAATTCATTGAAGCCTGACCCAAAATATCAGCTCCTATAACCGCCTGAAACTGTAACTTTGCGGTTGGCACTACATGCCATGTCAAAGTGAAATTATTTTCATCTATAATAACTTCTTGTTGTATAGAACCCATAGTGGAAATCCACGAATTTCCAATACCCTCCAAAACTACTCCTTTATTAGAAACATACGGTATTTCACCACACACATCTTCACGTAATAGACTTACGGAACTACCTGTTTTGACAATTGCAACCACATTTCTATTATTCAACTTAATCTCTTTTGTTATGTGCCTTTCTGTAAAGATTGCAAAAGGGATATGAGCAGCATTAATATTTGAAGTTTCTTGATTTTCATTAATCGTTTCCCGATTTTCCTTAATTTTATCAAACATTGAACTGTGTTTGTTTTGTTTTCCCTCTCTGTCAGGGAGTCTACTCCCAACCTCAGTGTTTGAGTTTTCCAACACGTAATTCGACCTTTTGCGCATTATTTGTAATTTTTTAAATTCATATTCACTTTTACGACGTCGTTCGTCTTCGTCTCTCTTCGCATTCCTCTCATTAATAATCGTGCTTAACAACTCCCTACAAAATCCCTCATCATAATTGTCGCTTTTAAGAATAGCATTCTTGTAGTCGACAATTCTAAAATCGGGATTTGTAGATATACCTAGTTCACTACACAATATGCACAAATCCTCTTTTAACCCCTTGGCTATATAAGCCATTTTAAATTTCCTAAAATTTATATCTTCAAAACAAACAATAACAATAAATCAACTTCACCCTTAATTTGATTTAGAACTCAAAGCATATACTAATCCACAAAAATATTATTAACCCAAATATAGAAAACATTTCAATTTCCATAAAATCAATTAGCAAAAATAATCTATAGCACACATCAGTTAAATCAATAAGTTGTTAAGTCAAATAGCACTTTCTACTCTATCATCCAAATACAGAAACATTTCTAGATATTTAACTAGTTAAGATTAATTTATCAAAGAAAGGCATATAAAACATATGATACAAATGCATAGAATATCCAAAGTTAAAAATAATGTTTAAGTATTTAAAACAAATAAAAAATAGCAACTGTATAGAATTCTCTTTCTAAAATAACTTTTAAATTTAAACGGAATGAAAACAATTACTTTTGCAGATTTAGAACAGAAATGCAGTAATTAAAATTAAATATTATCATGCAAATATGAAAATAAGTTATTGTAAAATAATGTCTTATCTGCAAATTTCATCCAATAGGCCAGGGTGGCCGGATACACAAAAACAGAATCTCCAACACTTCTTGGCCAGGGTGGCCTTTTCTCGCTACATCACCTATAGCCGGGGTGGCTATCACACAGTGATCCAAAAACAGAATCTCCAACACTTGGCCAGGGTGGCCTTATCTCACTATATCACTTATAGCCGGGGTGGCTATCACATTGTGCTCCAAAAACAGAATCTCCAACACTTCTTGGCCAGGGTGGCCTTTTCTCGCTACATCACTTATAGCCGGGGTGGCTATCACACAGTGCTCAAAAACAGAATCTCCAACAGCCAGGGTGGCCTTATCTCACTATATCACTTATAGCCGGGGTGGCTATCACACTGTGCTCCAAAAACAGAATCTCCAACACTTCTTGGCCAGGGTGGCCTTATCTCACTGTCACTTATAACCAGGATGGCTATCTCCAACGCTTCCAACAGTCCAGCGGATTCATCTCAGCCGAGCCCCCAATTTTGTAGAGTTAGCCGCTTGCAAAAAGACGCATCTCGGGCGAAACCCCAATTTTGTAGACTTCTCTATCAGTCTAGCAAATTTTTAACGACAGAGGGAGGCGATCTAGGGGTGTATTTCAAAGCGAAATAAAGAAGCGTTGGTTTTCTCTCAACAACACATATTTAATTAATATATTTACATTAATATTTACAGAAAGTATTGATATATTTACAACCATTTTCTACCGCTGCTTGACGCAGCATCTCCCATGTCAGTTCGCTTTCTCCTCTCTCGCCTAACTCCGGGGTTTTTCCCTTCTTCCAGGGCCAGAGTTCAAGGTCCAATACTGCCACTACATGGCAAAAGGTTGGTGTGAAAAGCACATAGTCCGTGAGGTGTTTCCATCTGGTGCTTAGCATAGAAACAAATCCTACATATATATATATATATATATATATATATATATATATATATATATATATATATATATATTTTGTATTTTTATTAGATATAAAATTAGGAACGTTCTTTCCGGATGAATATTCTTCTTCTATAATAGCATTAAGAAAAATGGATGTAATCATCAACTCAATGTAAAAGACATACTTCTTTACCACACTCATATCTATTTAACGAGTGGCTAGCGCTCTGGCGCTTTTTGCCACAGGTTTCGGGTTCAAGTCCCGGCGGTGCATTGGATGTTTGTAGGGGTTCGGAATCCTCTTTAAGCCGTAGGTCCCGGTCTTCTATGACTGTAAGAGCATCACGGAGCAGAATTCAGACTTCTACCTACTGATGCTCCATCAGAACAGGCATACGGATGCTCCATCAGAACAGAAGCTGCACCCCTCTTCCCTCCTTCCATGAGAGACACGACAACAACAACAACAGAACCACCGACAGCATGTTCAGTAATTATGTGACAATAATTTGTTCAATAAACATAAATTGGTCGAATACCCTAGATACGTTAGAACAAGACTCAACTGCACTCCATCGGTAATGTATTATTTCTCCGTTTCAAATATTGGACTTACGTTTAAAAAAAAATTAAATATAAATATATGACTATTAAATCTATAACGTCGTCTTACTTATTTTGAAGTACGTGATTTTATAAATACTCATTTAAATAAACTGTTTGGTACAGCTTTATCAAAACAGATTCGCATTCTATAAAATAATTAAAGTAGGTATAAAACCTACCTACCTATGTATATCTTCTTACTTATTGGTATAAAATTGGTATATGCTGTGGAAGGGAGATTGAGGGCCACATACGATCTATTCAACATATAATCCTCAACATATACCAATTTAATTTTAAAAAGCATATACACAGTTCAGTCACATTAATGTGACCACCTGTCAAAAGCCAGAATATACATTCTTGTATATTCGGGCTTTAAGTGGAGTGGGGAATGTGGTATTAAGTGGTATTTAAGTGGTATTAAGTGGAATTCTTTATATACACTCCACCGCAATGTGCTGCCACCTGCCGTTTGTGATTGGTTATTACACGTTGACGTCGAGAGTAGGTGGTGGTCACATTAATATGACTGGACTGTGCATTATAAATAATTTTTTAAGTGCTTCGGTGTTAGATGAAAGATTAAAATAAGGAATATTATATACATATTTCAATAAAGAAGTAAAAATTAAACATTAGAAAAATATGTAGTGCAATGTTTAGTAATTTTAGGCTAACTATGAAATATTTTTGTCACACTCTGGATGTGGGTACAGTATGTATGTTATTTGTTCGAGCCATATTAACCAGATATTATTCCATCGGATTAGTAATTATTCCAATCCATGTAACACGTCGCACGATCCACATAACATGCTGTACAAATAATTGAATCTATTGATAGGTAACATCAAAAGATTAGTAATTCTTTCGAAGCGGAATCTTTACGGATCCAGTTTGTTTGTGTTGTCGCTCTACGATCATATTTACTTTTGAACACGAGGGCTAATCAGGCCGGTCCCTACGATTTAATTGGTATTTCGAATCACTATAACCTTCCATGCCACTCCTGGGATTTGAGTCCGAAGCCAGTGGCACCGAAAGACAGAGTGCCCTTATATGTTGCTGGAAAGAAGAGAAAAAGTGGCGAATAACGATAGACGATGCATTGGAAAAAAATAATAATGTACACAATGTTTCCCAATAAAGCCTTGAATTTACAAAATGAAATTTTTGAAGGTTAACTCGAATATAATATACCATATACCTGGTTGGTATATTATTATTTATTACAGATAATTTTATTTTATTCGTAGTCCTCACAAAATTGCGTAGACTTTATTAAAATCTTTAATATTATTCTCTAACTTCAAAGATTTACAGATAGTTTAAGTGCAAAATTATTTATTTCATTAAAATTTAATTCCAGAAAAAAATTCTTAGTTTTAATTTATTAATATTAAATAAAAATAAATCAAGGTAATTCTGGAATTACATGCAAGTATTTCCGAATCAGGGAATATAACAATATCTCGCCTAAAAATAGTTTTCAAATAAAAAAAATGTTTATTGTATTATTTATTCTAACATTAAAGTCAGAAATATGATATGAAATCCTTTTCTCAATTTCAATTATCTGCATATTATTTAGTTTTTTTCACAAGTGCTTTGGAATCACATATACAAATTTAAGAAAACCTTAAAGGTTACAAAATATCGAGATAGAATAAAACAAAACAGAGAAATTAAACTTCCACATTCTCTGATTCGAACAAAACTATATAAAAAACTAAGCTAAACTAAACCTAAAAAAAGTTACAAAATATCGAGAAAGCAGAAAAACTGTTTCATTCCTTTTCTTGTTAGATTTAAGGTGGCTGATAAAACGTCATTAACTAAGATGCCATTTTATTGGAAAGAAACATCTCCCTGTCAAGTGAATTAATGGTTACATCTTCTTTTTTCCTCTTTAAATCGTCCCAAATAATTGTTTTTATACAACTCACAGTAATCCATAAAAAGAGAAAATTGATTCCAACTAATTAAGGTTAACTAAAGTACACGAATCGAAACGATGAGAAGCTATAAAATGACAAAAAGTCAAAACTTTATCCAGGAAAGCCATTTTTTTCCTACAAAAATTAATCATTCACGACATTTTCACCTATATTTTCTTTCACTTCCTCATTTCTATAATAAAAATTTTGTTACCGTACAGATGAATCATTTCCTAGAAGTGGAGCAATAATAAATTATTTGGTTACTAGGAAGTAGAAAATATCAATTTCCGGGAACGTTAAGCTTAGTAATATCAAACTAGTAAATACTCCGAAGATCTTAGACAAATATTTTTTCATCGGGTGAGGTCATAATAATACACGCCCGACTCAAAATATAATAGATGCTTTGTGATATGTATGCTATAGCAACTATGTGATATAGATATTATGTAGAAATTGAAATTCCTATAATTCTTATATAAAATTGCATAAATATTTAAAAACATAATCATATGATAAAATGCTTGAAATAAGAAGCATACTGAAATATATGACATCAAATCAAAAGAAGTATTAAATAATGAACAGGTAATGTTTGGAGTTATTTGATAATGACATAACTGTTATTACGAGTGTTAATAAATTTGTACATTTTACTGAGTGGCTTTACCGACTTAATGAAAACTGCATATTCCTTATCCTACATTATATATTCTAATACTAGATTTTGCATCAGTAAGACTATTGTTTCCACAAATGACACAAAACGAACTTGTTAATTACACAGAAAAAATATTTCCATAACACCATGTAATAATTTAAAATGGATTCGAAATTCCTTAAAACATTTCTCTTTAGTTTGCATCTTTAGAAATGTTTAGAATGGTTTATTAATTATTAACTGTTTAAATATTTACTGATAATATATCCAATATTTTCAGAATATGTTATTAGAGATATCGTGTTATAGGAAAATATTGTATGGCTCTTCTTATATAGCTCTCAGAACTTTCGAAACAATGATACAAAGATTTAAGTGACATTAGACCCTCCCCATAATATCCGCTGCATTATTAATCATATATATTTACAGGGCATATTTGTAGAATAGTATAAGTCAACTAACTGTCATCTTATTGCTTTCTAATTAATGGATATGATTTACCAAATCGTAATACCTTTTCTCATTTTTGATAAACTTAAATATGTTTTTCCGTTAACACTGTTTTTGAAGAAAACCCCCCCAAATACCTCACTGAACAAATGCCCCACAAATGTTTAATAGAAGTAAATAGAAATTTTAACCCTACCTAAAAATACAGAATACCGAAAACATTTCTTTAGTATAATGACAGGAAAGATTTACTTTATCTGCATCTAGCTAATAAACTGCGTTTTAATGAGTTGAAATCTGTTTTCATAAACAATAATAAAATATCTCATTGCTATTTTTAATGATATCAGGAGATGATTCTTTCCTTTTCACGTAATTTTTACTTTTTAACCATCCCTTCTATAATTTATGAGAACACATAGAAAAATATTCCCACAATTCATGTCGATTAGAACAGGTGATCACTGCTCCAATTTGGGTTTTTAAAACAGTGATTATAATACATACCACAGAAAAGGATTGAAAGTGAGTGAATTTCACACATTCTAACTAAAAAAGAAAGAGATTTTTTAAAAATAATATGGAAATATTTATAACAATTTATTTAAAATGACCATTCTTATATATGCAACCATTTGTAAAAAGAAATACATTCAAGCCATCTTTGAATTTCATTTTTAATATAGAGCAAGATTATTACTGTATTAGATTAATGCAAACTAAAAAATTAATAGAACTCTTTAAATATATAGTCCAGATCAAAAAGACTTCAAAGAAAAAATAAGATAGGTACAGATGATTGTCTGTTCAAGAGAGATAATAACAATCATATTTCTTTTAGTAAGTGCAACACTCTAGTTTGCAATGGTTCCATTCCTTCATAATAAATATCCTCAAACATTTATTGCGATGTGAGTGTATGTTTCCTATTAAGCATCTATTTTAGTGTCAATATTAAGCATCTATTTTGTCCTCTGGCAAAACAAAGCCTAGAAAATCCATTGAGTAACATATGAACAAAAATCTCACTTTAATGTTAGTTTTTCTATGATAAAATGTTTGGTTATCCTCCGTAAATTGCAGTGGAACTCTGAAAGAATTTGAATCACTTGGATTTCTTTTAATGGAACATTAATCGAGAATTAGCAATTTATAGTCTTTATTCATCATGGTGACGCTTTGAAAGAGAGTAAGTCATCCAGATGATTTCTTCAAATTGCATTTCAAAATTGTTCTAAATCATAAATCTAAATCTTGAAGAAAAAGTATTATAAATTAATAAAGGAATTTTTTTACAGTTAATTAAAAGCGTACAATCATGTGTAAGAAACGGCATTCATGCCACCTCTGAAATTACTTTTTTGATATAAAGAAAAATTATCTCAAAGTCATATTAAAGTAAATTAAAAAAAAAAATTGACATTAAGTAGATATAAAGTGTTGTATGTAAAAGTGAGTGTCTGCCCAAGAGAGATAATAACAATCATGAAGAACATAATACATATTACTTTAATATTAGAACATAATTATTTTTAACATTTTTCCATTTAACTATTCTTCATCTACTTATAGTTTATGAGAACACATGGAAAATTATTTCCGGAGCCCATGCCGATGAGAATAAATGACCATTGCTCCAACTTGGCTTTCAAAACAGTGCCTGCAATGCATGATACAGAAAAAGATTGAAATGGGATGAATTACATTCATTCTGAATAAAAAAAGGTAGAATATTAAAAAAAATAAGAAACTATACTTGACAATTAATTTAAAATATAGTTTCTTATATATGCTATACAATCATTTGCAAAAAAAGCCATTCATGCCATCTCTAAAATTCATTTTTATTATAGAACAAGATTATCTCATGATTAGATTGAAGTAAACTAAAAAAAAAATAATAGAAATCTGTAAATATATAGTCCAGAGCAAAAAGACTGCGTAGGATAAAGTGTTGTGTGTGCAAATAATTGCCTGTCCAACAGAGATAATAACGATCAAATTTCTGTTAGTAAGTGCAACACTTTAGTTTGCAATGGTTACGTTATCTCCATAATAAATATCCTCAGACATTTATTGCGATGTGAGTGTATGTTTACAATTAAGCACCTATTTTAGGGTTCTCTGACGAAACAAAGTCTGGAAAATCCATTGGCTAACACATGAAGAACATGTGACTTTCATGTTAGTTTTTTCACTATAATGCTTTGTTATACTCCATAAATTACAATGAAACTTTGAAACAACTTGGATCACATTAATTTCTTTTAATGGAACGTTTATTGATAATTAACTGGGAAATCTATAGTGTTTATTCATCATAGTGACTCTTTAAAAGAGAGAAAGCCATCCAGATGATTTCTTCAAACAGAACTTTATCCTAGTACCCAGGACCCTGTAAATCATTAATAGTTTTACAAAAGTGATGGTGTAATAATAATAATAATCATAATACAAATAAACACTTACAATTACGTAATTACATATGTGCAACGAATTATAGTATATATAAAAAATACTCTATGGTACCAAGCAATCGTACGCATAAACGTACAATACAGAAAGGAATAAATAATGATGATAAACCTGCGTAAAAATTGCATAGGACAAAAAAATTATTATGGTATCTTTCATTTTAAGAATTAAATACTTTTGTTGTGAATGATAAAATTTGTGCGAATAATTCAATTTATGTAGAAACTAAACTAAAGTTGAAGATCTTTAATATCACTCTTTAACACTTCCACAGTTTATTACCTTTTTTCTATCAAAAGCAACTGTTCTCATTTGTCTTGTATGAATTCTATTAGGGTAACTTTATATTTGTATTTATAGAAAATTTTAAACGAACTGAGGAAATCGTTAATGAAGTACTAAATTGGAATTCAAGGTTATAATGAATAATGATTTCAATTTAATTTCAATGATTTTTCAAATTGTACTGTTATTAAAAATACTAAGAAAAAATGTTCCTTCCTTTAGAAACTTTTCTTCATAAAATACTGTTGTGGATAAAAAATTTTATCTGGTTCGTTAAATAAAAATAGATCTAAAAAGAAAAAGATATTCAAATTATGTCTATACTTAAATCATCAGAAAATTGGCTATACAAAAGACCCCTTTTAAATGTCTAGACTGTCTATATCTCAGTTTTCAATCTGTTTAATTAAGATTAATACTTATAATACTGCTTCAATTTTTGTTTACACTTTTCAGAGATGAACGAGTATATGCTTAGTGTTTCTATCAATCTCATAGTATTAAATAAAAAAGTTCTTTGTAATGTGGGCAAAAATTAATGCAACCAAAATTTTACAAAGTATGTTCAAGCCTGTTTAAAAATATAAATAATACTAACAATGTTAAAAAATGATTTTAAATTTATTTCATTACTTTATTAAGACATACACCTCAAAATGTTTTAATGCTAATATAAATACATTTATAATGTTTTATAATTTTCTCTATATATAAATATTCATAATAGGATGTATAGGAATTTTCCTTTTATTTTTCATAATAGAATGTACAACAATATTCCTTTTATTATTTAAACCTATACAATCTTGTAAACAAACAAGAACTCAAAAATCTTCTGAACTAAAAATAAAAAAAAAAAATCACACTTAATTGAAAGTAAAACAATATAAAGAAAATTAATTAACGTAAGAGCGTTCTACTGGTAAAATGCTCTCATGCTTACAGAATATTTAAAGTATGTTTACTAATACAAAATTTAAATGTAAATATGGTTTCTTACTTTAATAGACTATTATTTTTTATTTTTTCATACTTTTGCTCACGTAAATTAAAATTTGCTCAATATTAGCATATTTTGTAATTTGTTAAAATTACATATATCAATACTATACGACACTAGTTAGTTACCATATGTTAGCCAACGAGTTAATTAACTTACTGAAATGTTGTTGCTTAAACAGAACTGTAGCCTTTTATTCCTGTTTAATAAAAATACACTTTCGGATATACTTTGGAGTGATACTTTCTGAGATAAATAACCATACTTCCGCATCAAGGAAGAATAATTTTTTTAAAGACCCCATTAAGCGGTCCGACTATCTCCGAAATTTTCATTAAGTGGACTCTTTTTGAATATTATTATCTACAACACACATTATTAGTAGTGATCTCATACATACTCGCTATTTGTCACATAAAAATGTGGCTTAAAACATGTAAACAAACTTTGCACGATTCATCAGCTATGTCATTTAAAAAAAAATTAAGCAGAAGTATTATTTTGCAAGTCAATAGTAGTAATAAAGTGCTTAAATGATAATTTTAAGCTTTTATATACCTTTTAAAACATATATACTTTATAAAACTTATATAGTTTATACTGGTAACAAATAAATAATAAAAACTCTTTTACTGAAACAAATCACTCTTTTACAGAATATATATATACATATAAAGAATTATATAAAGAATTAAAGAATCTTTTAAAATTACTTGTTAAGCATTAAAGTAAAATTTCTGTGTTTTGCAATTAAAAATAAGTAGATATTAGTATTTGTATATATTTGGCTTTAGTAAATATTGTTAAGTACGTATAAAATATAATGTTAATATGTTGCTTTTGGTTTCTTTATAATGAGATACGCTAAAAAGATAATAAAGATGATGCACAAAAAGGAGAAGTTTACTTTAAATATATATCTCTTTAATTTACTGAAACATTTAAGTTCAAAGCCAACAAGGGTTGCTGAACTGATATATTGTGTTTATTCTACAAATGAAAATAATATTGTGTCTGGAAATATATCTGTTGGCTTCTGTAAAAATGGATGAAAGAGTACATCATATGCGTTATAAATTTACACACCAAAGTGGAAATTCTATTTAAAAGTAGCTACTTCTAATTTTAGCTTTTTACTTAAAATATTAGCCCCTTTACCTTAATTTTAGTTTTTCAGGTAAAGGCCTAAAATTAGAAACGTAAATGTCTCGTATTGAAAAAAAATTATGTCCACTGTTTTTAAGCAACACTAAAAAACATTTTTCAATTAGACTACCTTCTGGTTAATTAAATGTTCTTAAATATTACAAAATTAGAAAAAAAGTGTCTTTCTTTTATTATTACTTATTAATGTTTCTTTTTTTTAGATTTTAGGGCAAATCATTTGTAATATGAGTATTTTTTGCACAAGTTTTAGAAAACTTAATTTAAAGCTTTTTGGTTAATGTAATTTAATTTTTGTTGAACAGACAAAATTTTAATCATGAAAATTAATCTCTTATAAAAACTTGTTATTTAAACTTTTCTGAAGTAATTTTTTTCATTCTACGTTGGAAGAGTTTACATTTCTTTTATTTGACTAGATTCTAAAAATCAATATCAGATTCTTCTCAAGTAACCTTGACACCTTGACGAAATATTAAAAATAAATATATTACATACTACATTTTTTTTACTAAGTTATTCTAATTTTTTATTTATTTATTCATTTATTATTTACAAAACGCTTAAATAATTTGTATGTAAACCAGTCAAATAATTCGTATTGAATTAAAATTATATTTACTTACAACACTGTTTCAATAGCATAAGAGTAACAAATATGTATGTATACATGTTTTTTTACATATTTGGTATAGGAAATACAATTAAAATAGTAACAATTATATACTTTGAAAACCCCTTTATTGAATTTTTATAAACAAAATATATTACGAAATTCAGAAGTTTAAACAATTAGAAAATTGTGTATAATACATGTTTTTAAATAGAACAGGAAATCGTATTAATTGGATTTGCGTTTTTATTAAGTGAATGTAAGTAAAAACAATATGTATTGTTTTTGTACAGTTATAAAGAAATATTTCTCATGTTTACTTATGTATAGTTTTTAAAACATTTATGTTAAATTTCGTAGACATATTTTTATGAATTATTAAAATTTTGAGAAATAATTTAAAAATTAAAATTGTTGAGTAAAAAATTAAATAAAAAAAGAATAATATTTAAAATTAAATTAAATTATTAACAAAACATTATGTTGTACTTTTGCAATATTAAAATTATTTATTATTAAAACTGAGGTTTTTTATTTAATTTCAGAAACATTTAAGTAAGGTTTTATTACCTTTATTTTTGACAATATTTTAAGTTAAAAATGTTAAAAACTATTTTTCGAAAATTATGAAAAACTTTGAAAAGTAGTGATTATGAAATTTTTATTCGTTAGAATGCAATAAAATTCCGCAAAAAAATTAAAACAAGATTTCACATATTAGACGGAACGAAAAACGATTAGGTCATTTTTTTTTGTCTTAAAAGTAGTGACATATCAGTAAATAAAGACTAAATTCAATGCGCGATCATGTCAAACATTTGGAATGCATGCACCACAGGGATATTCCATTCTCAAAAGGAAGATGTTTATTAGTTCAGCAGGCAGCAAAGCCAATTTATGTGTCAAAACAGATAAAATACTCTGAAGAGTGGCTGATGATAGTTTAACTATAGCAATGAGTATTCCTAGAACATCCAAATAGGTTTCCAAAGGTCCCCCTGGGGTAAGGGTATCCCAGGTGCAAAGAAACTGCTACTTAGGTGTATGTGTATGCCAAACACGCAGGCTTGCGTAAATTAGAGTTAGAACTATATCTTCGAATTACATTACCTGCATACAACAGTTTTAAGATATTACTATAAAAATGCGAATCACATTGCTGACATTGAAGTTTAATTAAAGATATACATTTGTAATTATATTATGTGAGATACAATTCTTAAATATCTTCATCTTAGGGCGTGCTCCTAAGTTGAAGATTGAAGGACTACCCAAATAAGTCTTTTATGGGTATACCTCGAATAATAGCTGGTTTCCGGTTTCCGCCAAGATAACGACAAAATCTGGATTCATCAGATCCAATAAAATAGACGTGAATTAAAATGTATGCAGTTCCAGTTAAACCTTTTATTTCGATGACTTAGTACAAGGGTTACAAACAATGTTAGACATTTGGCATACAACACTTCAGTGTACCTTCCTTTATGAAGCTTTTTGTGTTCTTTACAAAAAGTCCGATCTGTATACTAGTCTCTATAAGTAGCTAAAAAAATTTGAGATGAGATGGAATAGCGGTTGCGTGGCTTCTTGCAGTTAGCTGCAAATAGCGGTCATGTGCAACATTTATCTCTAAGTATTCATCAAGGTACCTTCGCAAAGATGATTATGTTCTATAAATAAGTTGCACAACCTCTAAATTACAAAAAATCACATTAAATCTTTTTGCTACACAAGACGGACTATATTTTTTTACTCTGGAAATCTATTTATTTATAGCCATATAATCGTAATTTTCGGATTTTTCCTTAAATTCTTTACAATTCCCTTATTAGATAAATTACCGTTTTTAAAAGGTAATTTTCATAATTAATATTTAAACATATGGATTTTTAGGATCGATTAGAAATTTTATACATAGAAATAAAAGTAAACCTTAAACAAAACTATAAATTATTGAAAAATTTTTATATAGATATAAATTTTTCTTATTATTTATTAAAGTAAAGCAGGTTTAAAAATCTGAACATATTTATTATTGTGCTAAAATCCTGAGACATGATATGTTTTTCTTTGTATTTATAATATTATAAAATATCTTTTTTAATATCTTGTCCTTATATTCAAATTCATTATATTATTTAATGTAGTTAAACACTATATAGTTATTAAACTTGATTTTTAAAAATAAAACTAGAAGTTTAAAAATATGTACAATAAAACATCTCCGAATTTGCTTAAGAGAACTTGTTGTAAGCTTTTAACAGTAATTATCAATTAATTATATTCTTAAATTCAACTTATTTTATAATTAAATATTATTGAAACCGTGTTATACATATCCCTTGTAATATAAATGATTTACAATTCAAATATGTTTAACTCTGTAATTAGTTATAAAATATTTGCCGTAGAAAATAAATTTCAAATTTTAAACTTGACCTTAGAAGTATAAAATAAGTATTAAAGTGCATTGCAGTATATTACCATTATCCAAAATGAAGCATCAAAACTTTTGCTGACTCAAAATATGAACAGATAAATTTATTATAATCTATTTTTTTTTACTCTTAAAAATTGAATACTTTGACTTTCATATAATACTTTTATCATTACATTGAACAATACATCGTTACTATACATTTTCTGTACTTAAAAATATATTACAAATTGTAAGTAATGTTTTTAATAATAGTTTTTTAAAGTTAATATTTTACGAAAATAATGGCTTTCTTCGTATACCAGAACATTTCAACACAAAATACTGCGAAAACTGTTCCATAATTCTCCATACCTGTTCATTAATAATATTTACGGGCAGTATTTTGCTTCGGATTTTCTGTCTTGTAGTTGTTACTTATGCATTGTTCAGATTTAATTAGTAAAAAATGATCAATTATTTTCCAAGACATTTTATGTGCTAAAATAAATTAACGTTTGTTTTACATTTACTAATATGATTAATATTTAAAAAGAATACATGCATGAAAAATTTCAACAATGATGGATTTGCTTTTAGTGGCACCAGGATAAACTATTTTTTTTTTTGTTTGCTTGCTAATAATTTATTTAACTTTGTGCAAGAATTGACATTATGATGGTTTCACATAATTACAAAATGATTATAAATTATGATCTTTCAATTTACCTCATATTCCAAAATTACTCTTATGTAAAATAAATTTTGAGGTGACTGGTAGCTGAATATTATGTGTTCTTTATTTTTAAGTAAATATAGTTAATAATAAGTTTTCCTTCACATTGACAATCATAGCTGCGCAACATATATCTATCTTTGTTATCTTATTAGATATGAATAAATGTCTTAAGATGGACTAAATATAGCATTTTAAATTAGATAAATTATGAATGAATGCATCCAAATTAGTGCAGATGTCAAAATTATTTGATATAAAGAGACGCAAATGGAATGAAAAATGAATGCAATCAATTTTATATGTCATTCTCTAAAATTCAATGGAACTTTAACAGAATAACTGTATAATATGTGTAATTCATAATTATATATTTCACACACTTATTATGATTTATATTATTTTTAAAAATAAACTGATCATGAAAATATTAAATATGTTATGAGGCGTAATATTTGTTCATTTATACAACTTTTGAATTTTGTTTGAAAATAGCTGCTTTTAAAACTTAATTGCCTCAAATAAATAATATTCGTCCTACATAATTATTTACAAATCAATTTGCTTCGGTCCTATATATTTTGATAAAAATACAATAAATTATGATTAATAATTCTACTTACATAGACATTTTTGAAGATAGATTATTATTTATTTTGAATATTATTTATGGTATTAGTTTAATTGATTTCATGGTTTGATGGCATTAGTTAAATTAAAAAGTTTCTAACTCATCATTTGCAAATAAATTTTTGTTATACTTTAAGGTCGCAAGACATTAATAAAACTGAGCTTTTATTTTAAAGACTGCAATTTTTTTTCAGTTATTACATAATAACATTAGTTTAAATGTAAAAGTTATGATTAAAAATCTATTTTAAAGTAATGAAAAAATCTATTTTAAAGCAAAATAAAAGTAATGACATACATGAATGACCTATCATTATTACACATATTCTACAAAAATAAACATTAAATTCTTTCATTGTATAAAATTTTCAAAAATTATTATAATTAAATAGTTTTAAATATTTCATAAGTTTTATGTTAGATTAACAGTCGCTGACTATGTCTGAGACCGAAAATACTTTAAGCTAGTGTTCTTCCGAAATTAAATCGGGATTTGCTGAAACATTCAATTACTAATTACAAATGTTATTATATATTATAGTAAATATTGAATTTTATATTTTTAATTTTATTATATTTTTAAATTGAATAACATTGCATTGACCATTTAAATGATATTGATTATCCTAATAATTATTTATTTTCAAAGATAATCTGTTAAAGTATAAATAAAAAGAAAGGATACTTGCCCTGACAAATTGTCAGAATCATTTATAGATATTGTTTTTTGTCGTATAAAGAAGATTTCTTTTAATTAATGAATTATTAAAAATAACAATTTTGAACACATCAATCAATAACAATACGTCATTAAACATTTGATAAACATGTATTTACAAAGTAAATCAAAATTTATTGCTAAAAAACAGTGAAAATAACTGTATGGGAGGTTTTTTTTTTTTTTTTTTTTTTTTTTTTTTTTTTTTTTTTACTAATCTTTTCGCTTTTCTGTAATTTAGAATCGCTTTTTCAATGGTTTATTTAATTTTCAAAAGAAATAAGTAGTATTCTTACATAATTCAGAAATTTATTTTTACCTTACTATATTGATTAATGCCAGAAACTGGTAATTATTTTTATTTTGTTGATTTTTTTAATGTAATTAAACAAAACATCAAGCGCGGACATCAAACATCTCACTATCGTTAAATTATTTTCAATTAGGAAAATTATCAAAAGTTTTCCTAATTTTTTAATTCATGATAAGTATTATTAGTTTTTTTTTTAGATTTTGAAAATGAATTATTTTTTTTATAATTTTATTATCGACAACCCTTGTATCAGTTATTTAATGTTTAATTTTTTTATACTCTTATTTGTAAAGATAATTAAAATATTAAAAAAAACAAAAAAAAAACAAGGTATTTAGCCTACAATAAAAAAGGGTATTTTTAATTTTTTCTCTTTCTTTTTTTAATGTGTAAGTAAAAGAAAAGAATACTTGTCCAAACAAATCATCCGAATGATTTATATTTATTTTTTTATCGTATAAGAAAATTATCTTTAATTAATGAATTTTTCCTTATTCTCGAATTATTTAAATTTACTATCATTCAGATAAATACTGTACACAGTTTAACTTTTCACTATGGATTAATTACTTCTAAATACTAAAAAAAGATACACTATATCTTATTTGTAGAAACAAACGTATTAAATACATACAGGTCAGAACTATTAAGAAATGTTTCATTTTGTAATATTTCTGATCCTATAAAGCAATGATGGTTTTATAGTGCAATCTTTCATAGTTATTGTCAGGTTTAATTTCTTTAAATCCCTTGAGGACATTTATTCTGCCTTCAATCTCATTCCAATGAAAATAATATTTCAAACATCCAAAATACTATCTTGTCATTTAAAATAAAAATATCTTGTCCAAAATACTATCATTATAAAAGAGTCATTTTAAGAATTTAATGTTCTCTTGAGAAGTGCGAGGAATTTCCTTACGTTAAAAAATATTTTGTCAATTCTCATGAGCATAGCATTTAAGATGATTTATTGCTGTTATGAATCTTCAAAGTCATTTATCTAAGAAAAAAAGTTTTGATGTATATCTCTACAAAAACCTATCAAACACTGTTTCTTTACAAAAATGAAAACAATATTCTCGACTTTGAAATAAGGTGAATTTAACTTTTTCAGTTTTCTGAGATAAAAATAATCTCTTTTCAGATATGAATATGTGAGAAATGGGCCCAATAAAAACTGTAAATTTATTATTTTTTTTTGAACAAAAATAAAGTTTTGTAAATAATTTTATTCAAGTGATATTATATTATGTATCTCTCAAAACATTTTAGGGAGAATTTTAAATAAAATTTTATAAACAAGTAGCATTTTCTTCGTTGTTATCCACTGTATATTTTATTTAATATAAACAATGAATATATTTGTTCTTGTATATTGTAAAGCCGATTATAGAAAATTTCTCTACTTTTAATACCTAGTATTTATTCTCTGATACTATATTTATACATATTTTTCAATTTGTAAATCTTTCGGAAAGAAAATCATTTGAAAGTATTTGGTTTATGTACATAAAAACAATTATTAAGATTTCCCATACTTATAAGACAAGTTTATTGAAGAGTTCGTAATTTTTGTATGTAATCAATATAAATGAGATAATTTCAAAGCGTAATTAAATTAAAATCTTAAAAGTGTATTTAGAAAACAAAAGAAAATTAATGTGAAATTTTTGTGCTTAATTTTTAAATGTAATGTTCATCACTATCAACACAAGTTTTCTAATTTTTGTAAACTATTTCAATACCTCAGGAAGCAATTGCTTTGTTAGGTTATGCAATTAATTATTTACAGCTTACTGTATTTAGCATTGAAATTTCTTTTCTATATGCTACTTGTAACATATTGGAAAGCATATTGGTAGCATATATGCATGAAGTATGCCTTCATGTTAATACGCTCATGCTACGAATAGTGCTTAATTTAAGACAGTGGTATAAATTTTTAAATTGTATTATTGTATTGTGTTAAAAAGTTTCATTTGATTGGCATTCTTATGATTTTCTGGATTTACATTAACTAACATATTTCTTAATAAAAATGGGCATAATATTAAAATTTAATGCTTATTCCAAACGTCACAATTGGGATAAAAAAGTAAGTGAAATAGAAAGATTAACTCGTAAAAGGAACAAAATTACTTAAATTATTTCTATAATTAAGCAGTTTCTATAACTTTTATACTTATTTTTATTTAAATATACCATTTTAAAGGTAACTTATTTTAATAGTCGTTTAATATTATATATTCAATTTATGTCGATAAAATATATTTACATGATATAAACAGAAATTAGTAAATATTTTTCTTTATATATTTATTCAGTTGATATAGCTTCTCTTACCATTTTACCACAAACAAAATCTAACAGAAAACAATGAAGAAAATAATTAGTTGTTATTTAATTTATACATTTATATGAAAATAAATGGTTAATACTTTTTTTAAATAAATCATGATGGATAGGAGTGATGTAATCGTTAACATAAAAAAGAATTTAATTTTAATAACAAAAAAAGTCTTAGTGGAAATTATTTCAATAGTATTGCAGTAATAATAAAAGTATTATATTAGAGGATTATAGTAGTAATTATTTAACTATATATATATTAGTAATTATAGTAGAATATTACTACACTTAAATTACTGCAATATTATTATCATTCACTCATTTAATACTTTCGACAGATTAAAGGATTTTTAGTTTTATAGTTTGCCGTAAAACAAACATATACATTAAAGTTGCATATCTATTACATAATATTGGAAACAATTATTATGATTAAAGATAATAACAAACACAATAAATGAGAAATAATGTAAGACATAGAGATGCATTAAAGTGAATTAACATATCGAGGAAAATAAAAGCTATAATGACAATAATAACTAAATAAAAATATTTAAAATATTTTTAAATACACCTCATATTCTAAGCAAACACTCTATAGTCTATACTCCACATATTCTATGTAATGTGTTGCGATTTATTATTGCGCATAAAAGTGTATTAAATATTTCTTAGAAACTCTAAAATATTTAAAAAGGTAACCAGTTGAAATTTAGGAATAAAAGGTAATGGTTTTTACTAGAATAAAATGTAATAGTTTTCACTTTCATGATCTTTTGCTTCATATACCTTAAATTTCATCGAGTTTTGTTTCTATCTAGAAAAAGAAAAAAAAAAAAAGAAAAGAATTGCTCGCCTGGGGTCGGGCCTTTATATTACAAATCGCTCTTGTCTAGACAATAATGCTCTTTCCTCTCCGAATCACTTATTTCATAAAACATCCGAAGTATATTACAGACTGGCTCTTTATATTCTGCCTCTGGGTAAGAAATATTGTTCTTTTCGAGCAGGTATAAACATAAATAAAAGCATCACTCGTAAATATAAGTTTCTTGCACTTTAATCATTTGCTCTCCCACTATTTGTTTCAAAGCCAACATTTGCTCTAACAGAACATCTAATGATTCGAAAATCTAGAACAAAAAAAAAAAAAACCTTCGATAGCAGCAGTATTTTAGTGCTGCTATTGAAGCGTTCTGCAGAGTGGAGGAGTTTGAAGTATGATTCTCAGATACAGAGCGAAAACTTTTTAAACAAGCAATTGAATGAAGAAAGAGATTTCTGAGATTTTTTTCCCTATTCATGTTAGGCAACTTCAATGTTTTGTCTATTTTGTTCGCAAATTGTTCTTTGCTTTTTGAGTGTGTGTGTGTTTCATAGTTCTCTTTACCCGAACTTTGAGTAAATGGATAAAAAACGCACCAAAAAACAACAGCAGCCAAACCTCTTGAAAAGAATCAGGTTTTCCTAAAAGTGAACATAGATCGATCTTATTTGCTTTTTACGAATGGGGATGTATAAATATTAAATATCTGTCTTATTAAACGAGCCTAACTGAACGCTGTTAGGCAATCCTTACGGTAAACCCACAAGCTGCATGCATTGCATTTGCTGCTTGAAAGTAAAGTTGCTACTGAGCAGCTGACATCGAATCACTCACCATATTGAGAACGTAAATTGTTGTTGATATCTTTATTTTTAAAAAAACAATTTAAGTTTAAATTCCCTCAAATGAAGACAAATTATGCTTCCCGTAAAAAGTTGCGCTGATGTAATGATTTGCAATAAAATTATTTGTATGTGCGCACACTGGGCTCTCATAGAGATTATCTACATGAAGTTGGAACTTGCTTCCACAAGATGGTAAATTCTTTCTCGAATAAATAAAGGAAATTTACAATTTTACATTTACAAAAGCAATTGTTTATGCACATTTCTATGGTATGAACGAAAATTTTCCCTTCTCGAGTTTTGAACCCAGAAACTCTGTTTTAGAAACCATAATCGTACTCCATCAACATGCTGCTTCCTTGTGTCTCCACCACTTTGGATTTGAATTATCATTTGTTAAATTTTCAGCAAATTAATAAGTTTCTCATTTGCATAGTAAATTTTCAAATGCCAATTATTTAGTAGAAAAGTTTAAAGTTGAAGTTAAAAATATTGTTGAAGATATCAATAAAAATTTAATAGCGGATGCAGCTTTACCATCATTGAAATTCACTTGTTTGACATTTAGAGAGATTAAAATAATCATTACTTCAAAAACATTAAGTGTTGTTTAATATATTCTGGCTGCACCATTTTAAACAGGATTTACGTAAATATAATTAATTTTAAATTTGAGCTAAGTGTCATACATTTTTATCTTTTTCAAGATATCAGTATTTTTAATCAACTAATTGAAAGTTTGACATATTTATCTCCCTAATTTTGAAATAATTATAGCTTATGAAATAATAATGTGTGATAAAGCTTTGACCTTGAAATATTAACTATTATGCAACCAATTTAGCATGGTTGCTCGCGATAAGAGACACTCAACTGACTTATTGAAGAGATAAAAGCCTGCTTTAAACTGATATTAATTGCATGGATCTTCCTCAAACAACTAAACCCATTAAGCACACTTATCTATTAATGAATTCACATCACTGAATGATTTCACATCACTGAATGATTTTAACATTAATCTATTTCTTAATTAATGATTAATGAACTTCAGGTTTAATCATTTGACGTATCCTATATCACATATACTTCTGTATTAAGTGATAATAACAAAGTGGATATTGAAAATAATTAATTGAGACTAACACAGAAAATGAGTAAAAAAAAATATTATCATAAAGTTTGATAAAAAATAATAGTTAATGTAGAAAAAGTAGACACTAATCAGAAATTATGAAAATAATGATGGGCTCTTTCGGCATGGTAATAAATTAAAAAAAATATCCAACATTTTAGGAAACCGTAAAAGTTGAAAAAATTCATACGAACTATGTTCGAAGATAGTTAAAATAAAATTATAATGGAGAGAAATCACAAAATATTTGTTAAAGATAGTTAAAATATAATTATAATGGAGAGAAATCACTAAATATGTTTTACTAAGTTTTTAAAATTAAAAGAATTGAAAGTATTTTTATAAATATTTTTGTAAAGAGAGTTGTAAACTAAATGAAATTTTCGAATATCGGAAAACAAAAAAATCTGAAAGAATTGAAAAAAAATTGTTATTAAAAACAATTTTAAAATATAAAAAATACGAGTACTATAAACTTTTAAATAATATAAATTTATCTTTTTGTTAATTCTGGAACATTTAATGTATATAAAACATGAACAAATGCAAAAAAGCTAATTCAGTGAGCTTATGTTTATTATATAAAGAAACACTAATATAGAAAACAAAACTTATGATTTTCACAAAAAACAATTACCTAAAATACTATTCCAAAAAGTAGCTAATGTAAATAAGTAAAATACTTAATTCTAAATAACAAAACATTTTTTTCGTAAGGCTTTGAATTGTACTATACGTCGTCACACATAATTAAAATCTAAGTTGTTTTTTATGCGAAACTCAATTAGGGATATAATCCCATTGGATCTCTGAGGGAATTATAACATATTTTTTTAAATGCATTACGTCTATTTAATTTTTTTTAATCTTCGAAATTGCTGCACATGAAACCCTTTTTTCATTAGAATTTTTTCACTAGAATAGCATCATCGTCAAAGCTATTCTTTTTCAGACCTATAATACATCGCTTAACAACTTTATTTTAATCTTCATTAATTTACCTAATACAATTGTTAGATATAGATCTTTCAAACCCCAACATATTCTTTATATGTTTAGATATTACAAACAGTGATGTCATAAAAACTTCAGTCCTCTGTACCTGATGAACAAAAAAAAATATACAAAAAAATATTTTTTTTTTAAATCATTGCTATTAAATTGTACTTACCAAGCTGCTGTTTATGTTTCCAATCTATAATTAAAATTTAATTGTCTCATTAAGAATGATAAAAGTTCTTCAAAATCACATTTTTAAATGACATCATTGTTCTTTGATATTGGACTTTACAATTTTAAAATATTCGGATACCATTTGCAGTTATTTGTCACTCCAAGATCTTAAAACAAATCACCGCAGAAAAAAATGGTAAGAAAACGACTGATTCATGGCACACATACATTTCCCTACAATATATTATGAAAACAATTATATTAAAACACATTATTCTACAATTATTTATAGTTTTGAATCCTTTTTTTGAGTCCAAATTGTTTTTCCAAACATATAATGTAACTTCAATTCTGAATACGATAACGCCAAATGGCCTACAGTATCAAATAATTAAAATTACCGACTACAGAAATGATATTAAGGATCTTCAAATACAAATTGAATTGATATAGCTTTCAAACATGAAATATGGGTAAATAACTTGATAAGTAAAAGAGAAAAAATTCTTTTACAATATATTCATCCCACTCAATACAAATTATGTAACGCCTACAAAATTCCTGAATTTCTCTGAAGACTTTTTATTGGGCATGGTTGTGTACCATTCTATATATATATTCCTCCAGTTGTAATCTACATTTGTGGATATTTCAATTCAGCAATTTTTTTCCTTTTCTATTTTGCTACTCACGGGGCTACATATTGTTCAAATTTAAATTTGTTTAAATTATCCGGTTATGCAGCCATTTTTAATAGATTCTCTGAAGACACTAGTGTCTTTGAACTTATCCGCCATCTACTAGATTTTTTTCACATCACTAACAACAATGAATTTTTATAAATGTAAAAATTTCTTAATGTATTAAGTATTCTTTTATATTCGGCTCTCGTACATTCTAATTCATTAATTTTCAATTTTCATTATCTTTATACAGATTGTTTTCTAACCTGAAATATGTTTTCTAAATGAACAATACTTCATACTCGAAGTATTTATTCCCCCCCCCCTAGCCAATAATGGAATAATTCTACTTCATTATACTACTAATACTAATTACTAAATTCTACTACTAATACTAATTACTAAATTCTACTACTAATTAACCAATAATGGAATAATTCTACTTTAATAACTCTACTACTACTACTACTACTATTTAATCAATAAGAAATAATTCTACTAATACTCTTACTTAACCAATAATTGACTAATTATACTTTAAAAACATTGAAATTCAGTTAATATTCTTACTTTTTCATTATCTTAACAAACTAAACTGTAAGATAAAGTAATCCTTATTAAATTATTTTATTAAACATATGTGTAACATTATCATTATATTTATTGTTTATCAAAATAACATTTCTTTTTCCATATTTCTCGAAGTTCTTTCTCGTTATGAACTCATTTCTGTACATTTATGCAACCTCTCCTCCTTCTAAATTGTTGTTCGAAACATAGCATGGAACTTTTATTACCCTCATAAGAACGACAAACAGTGTTCCAGAGCCACACGAATGATCCTGCACCGCCATCATTAGAAGTACCGCCTCTTCAGGACCTGGTATCACAGAGCTCCAACAACACGCTTCGAACTTCATTATATCATTTCCTTGCAATTTCCGATCCCTTGATATCGGTCCTCTCAACCTCAAAATATACGTACTTCCTGCACAGTTACGTGACACGCTGTGAGTTCTGATGGCGCAAAAAGAAGCACCAGAAGAAAGAAAAGAAAAAAAAGACAGAAGACAGCTTTTTGGTCGCCTGCATAAACGACGGGGTGATGCGATAAAAATGAGAGGAACAACCTTCTCTTCCGCAGGACAATGCAGTAAGGGAAATACGTGGCGGAAAGTCTCTTCTTTATACTGCAGAAAAGAACGGACGACAATTCTTGGATAGGCCACTCGTTTCAAATCAGGTTTCGCTTCAGTTTTGTTCTGCTTTTTCCCTTTTCTTCTTTTACCACAAAATCTATTCTTAGATACATATATTTTCTTTTTTTATGCTTTGAGTAACCGTATTGATAACTCATTGGGCATTATGAAATATATAAAGATTTTGAATCTATGGAATTGTATTATTACTGTGAAACCAATAAAACAATAATTCACATATTTTGAGATGTGAAACATCTTTTTTTCCAATAGGTTAAAAATACACTTTTTTCTTGTGATTATGGCAAGTGTATATTCTTTAATATATATTGCTAAATGATATCTCTTGTGGTTGAATCTTGCATTAACCTCAATAATTGATATATAATTTATTGAAACATTCTATTGAAAATATAAGTATTTATGAATTCATGCAAATTTAAATGTGTACATTCAAGTAACTATAAATATATAAATTCATACGAATATAAACATTTTTGCTAATATAAACGCTAATGAAATGTTTTGCTAAAAAACATTTTTGTTATATATGCAAAACTACAGATATATATATTTATACAAGTAAAAAAAAAATTTTTTTATTAATACATAAATAAAAAATTATATTCAGGAAAAGTGTAGATTTTTTAAGGGTTATAAATATTTCTATAATGTTTAATGTAGTGATAATAATCATTATTCATAAAATTCTACTACAAATACTATTACTACTGAACCAATAATGGAATAATTCTACTACAACAATTCTACTACAACTACTTAAAGAATCATGAAATAATTCTGCATTAACAATTCTGCTACTATCACTACTAGTTAACCAATAATCGAATAAATCTACTACTATTACAACTTAACAATTAATGGTTTAATTCTACTTTAATACCACTGAATTTCAGTTAATTTTTATATTTTTTCGTTATCTTAACAAACTAAACTTAGAGATAAAATAACCCTTTTTAAATTATTTTATTATATCTATGTGAAAAATTCTTATCATTATATTTATTGTTTATCAAAATAAACACTTCTTTTTGCATATATCTCGAAGTACCTTTTCGTTATGAGCTCATTTATATGCATTTATGCAACCTTTCCTCCTTCCAAATTGTTGTTCGAAACGTATCATTGGACTTTTATTACCCTCATAAGAACGACAAATAGTGTTCCAGAGCCACACGAATGATCCTACGCGGACATCTTTAAAAGTACCGCCTCTTCAGGACCTGGTATCACAGGAGCTTCAACAACACTCTTCCAACTTCATTATAGTCCTTCCTCACAATTTCCGATATCTCCGATATCGGTCCTCCCAACCTCGAAATATGCGTACTTCCTGCACAGTTACGTGACACGCGGTGGGTTCTGATGGCACAGAAAGAAGCACCGGAAGAAAGAAAAGAAGAAAAAATACAGAAGAAAGCTCTTTGGGCATCTGCATAAACGAGGCGGTGATGCGATAAGAATGAGAGGAACAACCTTCTTTTCCGGGGAATAATGCAGCAGAGGAAATACCTGGTGGAAAAAGTCTCTTCTTTATAGAGCAGGAAAGAACGGTCGGCAATTCTTGCCACTCGTTTCAAATCAGATTTCGCTTCAGTTTTGTTCTGTTTCTCTCTTTTCTTCTTTTATATCTAATTCTATTCTTGGGTATATATATATATATATATATTTTTATGCGTTGAGTAAACGTATTGATCAATCTTTGAGCCTTATGAAATATATAAATAAAAAAAGTGTTTTCTTATGGAAGTGATTTAATACTCTAAAAGCCATAAAGATAGATTTTTTTATTGGTTATAAATCTTTTGATAATGTTTAATGTACTGTACTGATATTAACAATTATTCAAAATATTTTACATTAATTTAATATGGAAGTAGTAGTCTAATAGCATAAACGACGCTCGAAATATTCATTTTTTTTCTCTAACCAATGATGGAATATTTGTACTACTACAACTACTTAACCAATAATGAAATAATTCTACTACTATTACCACTACTTAAGCAATAATGGAATAATTCTAGTTTAATAATTCCACTAATACTACTACTGAACCAATAATGGAATAATTTTACTTCAATATTTCTTTTCTTCATCATCCTACTTCTACTACTTAACCAATAATAGAATAATTCAAGAGTATTATCACAACTAATAATTTTTAAATAATTCTATTTTAATAATTATACTATTACTACTACTACTACTTAACCAATAAAGAGATAATTCTACTTTAATAACATTGAATTTGAAATGATTTCTTACTTTTTCATCATCTTAACAAATTAAATTGAGAAATTAAATAATACTTATTCAAATATTTTATTAAATCTATGTGTAAAATTCTTACTAATAATATTCATTGGTTATCAAAACAAATATTTTTTTTTCCATATTTCTCGTTCGTTTTCGTAACAAATTCGTTTCTGTGTATTTATGCAACTTCTCCTCCTTCCAAATTGTTGTTCGAAACATAGCATGGGACTTTTATTACCCTCATAAGAACGACAAACAGTGTTCCAGAGCCACACGAATGATCCTACACGGCTATCATTAAAAGTAGCGCCTCTTCAGGACCTGGTATCACAGGAGTTTTAACAAAACGCTTCCAACTTCATTATATTTTTCCCTCACAATTTCCGATCCTCTGTTATCGGTCCTCCCAGCCTCGAAATATGCGTACTTCCTCCACATTTACGTGACATGCGGTGAGTTCCGATGGCACAAAAAGAAGCACCAGAAGAAAGAAAAAGAAAAAAAAAAACAGACGAAAGCTCTTTGGGTGTCTGCATAAATGAGGCGGTGATACTGTAAGAATGAAAGGAATAACCTTCTCTTCCGGAGCACAGTGAAGGAATTACCTGGTGGAGAAAGGTCTCTTCTTTTATAGCAAGAAGGAACGGTCACCTATTCTTGGAGAGACCACACGTTTCAAATCAGATTTCGATTTAGTTTTGTTTTGCTTTTTCCTTTTACTTCTCTTACCTCTATATCTATTCTTGGGTATTTTTTTTGTCTTTTTGCTATAGGTTAAGTAACCGTATTGATAACTCATTGGGTGTTATGAAATATATAAAGATTTTGCTTCTATGGAATTGTATTATTACTGTGAAACTAATAAAACAATAATTCACATATTTTTGGATGTGAAACATCTTTTAGCCAACAAATTAAAAATACACTTTTTCTTGTAATTATGGCACGTGTATATTCTTGAATATATATTGCTAAATGATATCTCTTGTTGTTGAATCTTGCCTTAACAATAATTGCTATTTATTTATTTATACATTCTATTGAAAATATAAATACTTATGAATTCCTGCAAATTTAAATATGTATATTCAAGTAACTATAAATATATAGATTCATACGAATATAAACATTTTTGCTAATATAAATACTAATAAAATGCTTTGCTAAAAACAGTTTTGCTATATAAAAACTATAAATATATATATTTCTACAAAAAAAAGAAATTGTTTTTATTAGTACATAAATAAAAAATTATATTCAGGAAAAGTGTAGATTTTTTAATGGTTATAAATATTTCGATAATGTTTAATGTAGTGATAATAATCATTATTCTGAAAATTCTACTACAAATGCTATTACTACTGAACCAATAATGAAATAATTCTACTTTAACGATTCTACTACAACTACTTAAAGAATCATGAAATAATTCTACTTTAACAATTCTACTACAACTACTTAAAGAATCATGAAATAATTCTACATTAACAATTCTGCTTCTATCACTACTAGTTAATCAATAATCGAATAATTCTACTACTATTACATCTTATTGAATAATCGATTAATTCTACTTTAATACCACTGAATTTGAATTAATTTTCCTATTTTTTCATTATCTTAACAAACTAAACTTAGAGATAGAATGGGACTTTTATTACCTTCATAAGAACGACAAACAGTGTTCCAGGGCTACACGAATGATCCTATACAGCCATCATTACAAGTACCGCCTCTTCAGGACCTTGTATCACAGGAGCTCCAACTGCATGCTTCCAAGTTCATTTTGTTCCTTCCTCACAATTTCCGATCCCTCCGATATCGGTCCTCCCAACCTTAAAATATGCGTACTTCCTGCACAGTTACGTGACACGCGGTGAGTTCTGATGGCACAGAAAGAAGCACTAGAAGAAACAAAAAGAAACAATACAGAAGAAAGCTTTTTGGGCGCCTGTATAAACGACGCGGTGATGCGATAAGAATGAGAGGAACAACCTTCTTTTCCGGAGCATAATGCGGTAGAGGAAATACCTGGTGGAAAAAGTATCTTCTTTATGTGGCAGGGAAGAACGGACGGCAATTCTTGGATAGGTCACTCGTTTCAAATCAGATTTCGCTTTAGTTTTGTTCTGATTCTTCTTTTACCTCTAAATATATTCTTGGAAATATATATATATTTTTTTCTATATCTAGTGACTTTATTGATAACTCATTGTGTTTTTTGAAATATATAAAGATATAAGGTTTGATGGAAATGTATTATTACTCTAAAAGCAATAAAACAATACTTTACATATTTTTGGATGTGAAACCTATTTTATCCAATAGTGAGAAATACATTTTGTGTTCTTGTGATTATGGCACGTGTATATTCTTTAATATATATTGCTAAATGATATCTCTTGTGGTCGAATCCTGCCTTAACCTTAATAATCGATAATTAATTGATTCGAACGTTCTAATGAAAATATAAATGTTTATGAATTGGCGCAAATTTAACTATGTATATTCACGTAACTATAAAAATATATATTTATGCAAATTTAAATATTTTTAGTAATATAACAGTAAAGAATTATATTCAGAAAAAGAATAGAATTTTTATTGGTATATTTGGATAAAGTTTAATGCATCGATATTAACAATTATTCAGAAAATTTTACATTAATTTAATATAAAAGTAATAGTTAAATATTACAAACATTCTACATTTGATAACTAACATTTATATTGATACTTTTACATAAATATTAATATATATTCAGTATATAACTTTTAAAGGTTTTTCAAAATATAAACCTTTTTAAATTTGTCTGTGAATTAAATCAGATATAATTGTAATAATTAATAAAAATACTTAATTTTTTCCTAATAATTTGAAACACAATCTTTAATCTTTTAATAATTAATTATATTTAAATATTTATTGCAATTATGACGTTCAAACTATCTACATCTTAATTATAAAAATTTCAAAATATCTATATATTTGTTGTGTTGTTTAACATTTATAAATATAAAGTGGTAATTTAAAAATTTTGAAATACATGACAAATAATAACTCCTAAAATAAAAAAAATGGTTCTTAATTTCAGAGCAAATAGATAATTCATTAACATGTTTTTTTCTTTATGCATTTTGAACATATTTCTTTTCTAACAAAAAAAAAACATTTCCTTTGCCTAGAGTTGCCTGGTTTGCTTAGTGAGTTGAAGTCAATATTTTCCATCTCTCTCATTTCAACTCATTTTTTCCATTTCAAAATATTCACCTTTCTTTCGGAGGGGGGGGATTTGAGTTTATTTTTGATTTAAATAATAATAAGTGCTCGTATGTTTCAAAAATTGTTAAAGTGTTTTAATAAAAAGTTTTACAGCAAATACAAGTGAAATAAATCCTTTTAAATTGTAATTGAAATCTGAAACAAATAGACTATACCATGTTTAATTTTAATTTACTGTGAAAATATTAGAAAAGATATTTTTTAACCCCAAAAAAATTACTAAATATATATTTCATTCATTTACCTTTGAAGAGATAAAATTCTTTTAAATATATTTGACTAAATCATTATATTTAGTTTTATTAGATTGAATATCAAATAAAACAAGTTTATCAATTGTAAAAAAATATCCACAAATAATTTAATAATATTTTTTTGAATATCACTTACAATCTTTGTAATATGGAATTTCATTTTGGAATATGAAAAAATCAGAACGATTGGGTTGAAACAATTATTTCTTATCTAATTTAATTTAAAATTAAATTAACTAAAAACTCCTCATTTACATTAGATTTGACATTCTAAGGAGGATATGGCCTTCTTTTTGACAATCATCTTGATTCACCATTTATCACTTTTCATTTTTCTTTGATAATCATAAAATTGTCTTCATCAAATTCCATCTATTTAATGGAAATTTTTCCTTCTTTCTTCTTGTTTTAAAAACATTTGCTTTTAAAATTTTCTATGAAAGGATTGTTTTCATCTTTTCTTACTATATACATAGCAAAAATGATTCTGTTGACTTTAATGTGTACAAGATTAACTAATTAATTAAAAGTTCTGTATAATTAGATTTTGGAACTGATAAGTCCTTTAAGCGACCTGGTGGCCAATTGACTAGCACTCTGGTCTTTGTTACCACATGGTTCAGGTTCGAAAACTGCCGGTGGTATAGATTTTTGCTAGTGGGTCGGAATCCACTTTAAACTGTAAGTCTCGGTCTGTTTAACCCTCGTGTGAGTAAAATGGCCGTAGAACAACAAACAAACAAATCTAAACCCTTTAACCAAATGCCTTTCTGAACATTTCTCTAAATCTTCCTTTCAAAAAGGACAATTGTAGTTTCTACCTTTGCTGTCGAGAAGTGTCTTAAAGTATAAGTTAATTCAGGTTCTTTTAGAGATTTATAAATAAGAAATGTGTTTTTTATATTAAAAGTATAAAATATTGGGAAGTAATCTCTGTTAGCCTAGTTTATAAATTGATTTTGAATTTTATGCATAAGTTTCAATTGGAAATACAAGGTACAAAGAAAATTTACATACTAAAAGATAGAATTTTGTATTATAAGCATAACAGACGGATGCTATATAATTAGTACACATCATGAGATAGGCTTTCTAATTCATGGGTCTTAAATTACTTGCCCTTTAATTCGATGGTATATTTCATCATACCAGATTTCATTTCGTAGCTTCTATATGGTTAAGGAAGGTCTACTAAGGAAGGGACACTATATAGTAATTCAGCTTTGGCGATTATTATATATTAATCACCCTGAATGTTATCTCTAATTGCTTTTTCTTGTTATTATGGGTTATTTTTGGATTTGTCCTCTAAGGGCAGGCGACTGCAATTACTCCAAATAGAACTCCAATAATAGATTGGCAATTTTTTTGCTGTATGCATTTCTATTATCATGAATAACTTTCGTCAAAAGCTTGCCGTTTCTTTATTGATGATTATGACAATAGTTTACGACATTTAACTAATCGGATTCGCAATAAAGATGATTTCCATCATCGCTGATAGTAATTACTATAAATATAATTTTGTCCCTTGCCTGGTAAAGGTTTCAATGAAGGTGATTTCGACAATTGGATGTCGAGATGATAAAAAAAGGTTTTGATCCCAGGTGATCGTGTTATCTATTGTCAAATAAAGTATATTAGTGGTCGAGTGGACAAAGAAGATAATTTCGTCCTGGGTTGGTCAAGATTACATTCCAAACTATTTCTTCCCTCCATTGCTAAAAAAAATTTTTCTCTATGTCGATTATATAGCTAGTGATCACTTGATTTTTAACTCTCTAATTATTTCAAAACTTTGATTTACCATTACATTTTTGATAATTGAAATACGAATCCTTTAAATAAATGTTTCTTTATTTATTCGCAAATATCTTGAGGAAAATTCTTGATGAGGATTTTCTATAAATTGAATAAAGTTTGTAAACAAAATGAGTGAGTCACTCTTATTAAGATTTGGAACACTACTAAAACTAATGTGATTACTAATAATGGAACATATATATTTTTAAAATATAATATATAATTATATATCTCATTTCTATAAATATAAATTACTGATAAAATAATTGTTCAAAATCAGTAATTTTTAAAAGAATGTCTTTAAAAATACATAAATAACTTAAACCACAGTGCTGAATTTAATAATTTAATAAAATAATATATAAATTTCAATTTATTTCTTGTATAAAATACCATTAATTATTTGAACTTGAAAATGTGACATTTTCATTAAAATTTAGATTTAGATTTATGATTAAAACTTAAATATTTGAATTAATTTCTTTAATTAAAACCAGAAACCATGTAATGAATTTTTACTTTTCTTCGATTTTTAATTACATTATTTATCTTGACATCGGCTTAAAAATGTGGAGTAAGATTAAACTTAGACACAATTAATTACAATTGAAATTTCAATAGTCAAATTTATATGAAACAATCTGAATTTGAGAAAACAAATCTTATCTTAAAAGAAAATACCATGTTGCTATCAGGAATAATAAAACTTTTAAGAGAATAATTTATTGATAATTAAAAACTTACTTTCACTGCATAGGAACTGATCCTTGAATTTTATTAACAGCGAAAATATAGCAAATGGAACTCAAAAGTCACTCAGATTACTTTAATCGCTCTTTTAACTTAATTTTCAGAACACAGCAGTTCGTCGAAGTTCTCGAATTGCATTCCATTCGAATCTGGATAACGTAATTTACAACTCTGGAGCATGTTTATGTGCGTGCGCAGTTAAATGCAATTCACTGTCAGTGAATGATTCAAGGCAGACTAAATGATGTAAAAGGGCATTTCCATTAGACTTTGCTGACCTGATAATCTTTTAAATCCCTTCGGAGAATTCTTACCGAGAATCCCTTTCGAGAATTTACCGACCACTGGAAAAATAAACCTTTTGATTACAAATCCTTTTGTGAAAATATTTGCTCTGAAGACTACTTTCTCTGGGATATTTAAGATTAATTAGTTTTTGAGAATTTCACATCATAGGGAACAGAAGTCAGTTATAAATTGCGTAATTAGTAAAATTGGCATGTTTGGGCTGTTAAGAATTGTTGATGTCATTTATATGCTTTTCAATGCAAGTTTATAATTTAAAGAGTCAATAAAGTTTTTTATTGAAAACAAATAATAATTTTTCCTTCTTTAAAGAACAAAAATTTTTTTATCAACTTGTAAAGTGATGCAAAGTGAAGTGATGTAACGTAAAGTGATTTATTTCTAAATTGGCTTCTAATTTCGTCACTTTAACTGAAAACTACGAATTGTTCCTTCAGCAGTTGAGAGACCTCCAGGAGTATTTTGAAATGGATCCCTATCCCACTCATAACTTTCTACACAGTTGTCCTCAGCTAGAACAGGAGTGGTCAACCCAAACAATATGGTGGACCACTTTGGAAATACATTATAGCACCGCGGGCCGTATATAAAATTATACATCCACATATTAGGTTAAGACCCACTATAGATTTTTTTTCTGGAGTGAAAAATTGAAACACAATGAGTTATTATTCTTGAGTTCATTATTATTTTTACATGTAAACATAGATAATATAATAATAATAATGATGTTAAAAGCACATTGAAAAGAAATATATAACATTAAAAATGAAATATAAACAAAATAAAATAAAAATATAATCATTACAAAAATGTTTATATTACTAGTGCGATATGTGTTTCTCCACTCTTTCACTAATCGTTTGCAAATCGATCTCTATTTGGGAATTTGCACATCGTGATTGGTTTGCAAGTTAGCGTCTTTTATGTTTGAACGTGTTTTGTGTTTGTTCAATTTCATTTTAGAAAAAAACAATTCGCTTGTGTAAGTCTAAACCAAAATCTGTAACATATTCAACTATGAGTCTATGTGCGTATCCAAGGCTGGTCACTGAGGTCACTTGAAGTGAGACATAGAAGTTTCTATATTAGATGTTCCAAGATGCGCGTGCGAGTTAACAGAATATAATATAATTATTCTGCAAACTCATAACTGTAAAGATGAAAAATGTTGAGCAATAAAGGATAAAATTCCATCACATCTATAAATAATATCTATTAAGCATGGTGATTTGTCAAATGGTAAAAAATATTGTAATTCAGTATTTATAAATAAATATTTTAGAAAGTAAGATGTAAATTAGCCTATACAGCTGAATATTTGAAAGAAATAAAAATTCATTTAAAAAGATCGCAACCGCATAATCTTTAAAAACTGAATATTTAGAACAATAATGTATACAGATAACTTTTATTTAATTAATTTTTAACAATTATTTTTGAATTAAAAAAAATTCTAATTCAAACTAAACTGACTAACAAACAATTCAAACTAATCTGACGGAAAATGATTTAAATTTAATTTTTAAAAGTTAATAATTTCAGAATTTATTCCAATTTTTTGAACAACAATATGGTTAAATTTTAATTTTAGAAGAAAAATAGCATGCTGTAGTTAATGTAGTATATTCAAATATTTATTTACATATATAAATATTAAATTATACTATTTAACAACTTTATAAAAAAGTCGCTTACATTATTTAAAGCAAATTACATAATATAGTAACGTGCTTTTATTAATTATATTAGTAACTACATGATATCACATATGAATGAGTATTAATAACTGAAGTATCTCTTAAGGTAAAACAATAAACACTTTCCTTGTCAGTCCGATTTTTCTGGATCCTTCACTGATTTCGGAAACTTCATTTCGCTGATTCGGCTTAATTGTTGCTGTCAAATATCGCTGACTTCATATGCTGCAGGGTTCTAGAAAACAGTTAAGGAAATATCCCGACATTGCCAATAAATGCCCCAGTTTAGAAAGTGCCTTATTAATTATATGACTTTTTTTTAGATTTTGTTTAGATACAATTTACAATAAAACGAAATATTTCCTAGTTAGTCTATTTTTGTTACATGAATTCTTTTATATACAAGTTTTATGTTAGAAATAGCCAAACAGTTTTTTTTTTGTCACCTTAGCGTTCCCTCATTTCTTTCTTTGTTAAATGTTCTACTAGTTTTAGTGACTTATTCAATTTTGTTTCAGTAATATAATAATAACTGAGTATTTTAACTCAAAATGAAAATAGTCGTGGGTATTATTTTTAATTATAATTATTAAGTTTTATTTATAATGCAATGTAGTTTTACTATCTGTTCATGGTTTTCTTTTTCCTCAATAGAAAAATATTCAAAAACTTCAATATCATGAATTGTGTAGGAAATTCGTAGCCTTTATATCCATGTGTATAAACAGAAAATTCTGTGTAAATTATTTAAATAAAATTGTTTAACTTGTGATTTTATATTAGCCAAATACATTTTTATGAAACCGGTTTTTTTGTTTTTGGATTCAAAATCAGGACTTTGTTTATGTTAGGTAGATTAATTGTTATTAAATTTGAAATAAGTAATAATTTAACTTTGTAATTTTTTTTTAATATTATTTTGGGCAAATTTTCAATGTGTAAAGTTATTTGTATTTTATATGTGTGCAATCCATCTGGTAGGCATTCATTTCTACAATACGTAAGAAAATAATTTTAAAAAATACAATGCTCAAACAAAACTGAATAAAAATTCAATCCTAAACTGATTAATTTCTTATCTTATGACATATATTTCTTATATGAAAACAATACAATTTAATTATTTTTTAACTAATCTCCGATTTTATTTTTCAATAGTAACTCCTAAAGTTTTTCATATTATAACTTTGTGTTAATTTTTAATTAAATTAAATTAATTTAACTTTCATTTTTATTAAATGGGCCTTCTTCAAATCTTTAATCGCCTCCCTCGGTATTCCAACTTCAAATTATTAATTATTTAAAATCTTAATTACAATGCTTAATTGCTTCATTAATAAATGTATGTCCTTTATTTTAAGAATATTAAGGACATTCTTTATTTTAAGAATGTCCTTTATTTTAAGAATAGATTTAAAGTTAACAATTTCAGAAATAGATTATGTCCTGAAAAATTGAAAAGCCTTTTATTAAACCTTAAACAAATTAAGACTAGTGATATCACAATTGATGTTGGGCTCGCATATAAATACTTTATTTCATAAAAATGAAATGAAATTAATAAAATAAAAATAAATAATTTATTTTATAAAAATTAATGTTCCTTTTTAAGCATATGTTTTTAAGTTGAAACTTCAGAAATAGATTATGTCCTGTAAAATTGAATAGTTTTTAAATTTTAAAACAAATTATGACTAGTGATATCACAATTGATGATGGGCTTGCATATAAATACTTTATTTCATCTAATAACAATATGCCAATTTAGTGAACATGATGAGAAAATGTTTTTTGAGACTTTTAATTTCTCTCTAAAATGTTTCAAACTTTATTTTTCTATTTTTGCATTTACAATTAATGTTTTCTTCATTACAATTACGACCAAACATTAATATATTACATTTATTAAACCTTATATTAAATTTATTAAATCATAAATCAGCCAGAATTTTATTATAAATTCATAAGTAATACACATTTGAATATAATAAAATATTTCAATAAAATTTAACGATAACATTCAGTTATAGTTTCAGTGAATCTTTTTGACAATAGTGAAATTTTAAAGAAATTTATTAAAAAAAAATATTATTTGTTTGCCTCTTAAATTAAAAAATGACAATGTTCCAATTAATTTTGTTCATTAAGGATACAGCATTGCTAAGGGTACAGTATGAATTTAAAAAATAATCTGATATATGTGTAATAAATGAATCTACGTATTAGAAATGCGTATACTAGATTAAATACGTATATGTACTTGATGAAAATAAATTCATTAGTGCTTATAAGAAATGTTCTTTTCAATGTTATTAAATATTTACTATTGAAAAAACAATATTTACTTCAAATTGTAATATTTCTAAAAAAAATAATTAAAAATAAAGTAAGCAGAATCTAGAACAATCACCATCATCTAGAATAGCAAACCTCAAATAGAGAAATAAAACGTAAAGTTGATAAAAAACGTCTGTTTAAACTTTTTTCAGGCTGAAATATAAAGGGCTTCGATAAATTTCAGCTTCCATGTCTTGGCAGCCAATTACTTCTCAGAAATAACAACCTGTTTTTGCTTCTCTCGTGCACTTGTGATGAAAGTAAAATATTTTAAGTGATCAGTTTCAAAACTTAATCTTTCCAATCTCTCATCATTAACTGTAAACATCTGCTCTAGACGGAACATTTGATTTGTGTAAGTTTTAATTTTTTTCATAAGTTATGTTATAAGTAAGATTTATATATAAAAAAAAAACTTTAAAAAATAATTTTGTTGTGTTCGTTTATTTGGAAAAAGGATGAGTTCTTATTTGGTATTTGGTTTTCGGGAAGGCTAGATGTAAATAAATGTATTGTAACCCATAGAATATATTTTATCAATGGGAGAAATATGTAAATTTGTTAATTTGTTAATACGTAAATTTTTTTTAATCTATCAGTATATTTTAAAAATGTCTTAAAACCTCTAGATCTATGCAATACATTTATAAAAAGGTTATATAATATATTTATGACAAATAATACAATTATCTTAGTAACATTTACATAAAATATTACTCAAAATATATAATAGCGCATTTATATATTTCAAAATATTTTTTTTTACAATATCATTAGTAAATTCATTATTTTACTAATGGTTGTAAAATTGCTCAAAATTCATAAATAGTAGTAAATAATATTGTTAACTATAATTATATACATATTTATTAAAAATCTAGTTGTAGTTAATATTAACTTCTTTTCTAATACAACAATTAACACCATTTTCTTTAATAAATGTATTTTTTTCTAAAAAATGTAATTTTTGCATGTTTTCATTATAGTAATTACTATAATTTGACTTTATAATAATACATCTGTGCTCTACAAAGTTTTAGTCAGAATTTTATTTTCATTTTATTAGGTAAAATATACTATAGAACTTCACACCATACAAATCATTTATGAATTAGTTTAATAATGCTATTCTAGCATACAAAACATTTGGTATAAAGATATGTAATAGTGTAAACCTACTGTAGTGAATCTAAATTGAGAAACGCGATACCAGAGGGAGTCGTGTGCATATTAAAAGGAGAGGAAAAGTGTTTAATTGTTTGATGCACTCCTTATCCTCCTTTCTAATCGGACATTCAACGCATTCAATAAATTCAAATTAAAAAAAAAAAATATTGGGTGGCTGTTTATTGTCACTGCATACCCAATTATATATATATATATATATATATAGGGGCGGGGGGTGTATATGTAAGTGGGTGTGTTTGCAGGCTTCTTTGCTACTTATATTAACACACTGAAAAGTCAGATAGTTAAAAATAATCGCCAGGATTTTACGCTTATGAGGTGTATTTGCACAGAAAAATATAATTCGATGAGCTATTGCAACGGTAGTGAGAAATATATTATCATAAACCAACGATTTCAGTTTTCTAGATGCTGAATATACTGCTGCCATTTCAATAATAACCAATAATAGTTGTACGACTATCTTTCTCTTCTAACTATCACATTTATACAAACATAGTTGAGGGCTGTGCAGCATACCTGTGTTTTAATCGTACAAAACTATTTTTCTTCTTGCAAACCGAACTTTGGACTGGAATCAGATTAAACAAAAACATGCTGTGATGATACGATGTAAGCGGGATGCAAGTCAACAAATTATATTTTTAAAATTGGCTTGTCATTCAGCTATACGAAGTTATAAAAAAAGATGTTTGTAAAAATAATAATAAACAGAGCAAGACTGTTATAGCATACACGACAATTCTCTGGTAACTGATTCAAATTTCTGGATTACATTGTAAAAGACTGCTAATCTCTATAACAATAAGGAAAGGTGGTGGTTAATATCTTCTGAAAAATTGGGCCTACTGAAAATAAGTGATGCCCATTGTAATTAGTCTAGTTGAATTGATACCACATACTTTGTATTAGAATGTAATAAAATATATTTGAAAATGTTATTAATTATAAAGCAAAAACACTCCACTTTAATCGAAAACAAATTTAAATACGAAAGGAATTATTCAGATTTTTTAAGAACTATTGATCTTAATACTGCCAAATATATATCTTCCAGGGAATTGACATTTCCTCCATGTTCTTAATTAAATGAATCGCTTGGGCCGCATTCATAGCAAGAGCATTCACTCAAACAAGCTCCGATCTCGTCATAAAAACAGGGCGTGGACTACAAATGAAGACAGAAATGGCACTAAAATGAGAATAGTTTCCGCTTTTCTCACAGAAAATGATTTACTGGAATAAGATTATTTTTCCTATATTTCAGCAGCTATCCATTTAGTTAGGGGTCAGAAACCATTTCGATTCCTTTTACTGTAGCCAGCCTTAATTAGAGGAAATCGATTTTCTTTTCTTGTATAAATAAATTTGTCATACGTAAACTTGTCATTTAGGAGAGAAGCGTGGATTCATGGTGGCAACAAAAAAAAGATGAAAGCGTTAATTCAGTTAACACGATGAAACTTTTTTTTGTAACAAAAATGAATCATTCAGAAAATGACATGTAGTGTTCTGCCTCAAGGTCATTTGCCGAGGCGAGAGAAGGTCTTAGCGTTTAATTTTCTATTTACTTTGTTTTTACTTTACTCTTTTGCTTTTATTTTCGTATACACTTTTTTTTAACAGGAAAAATTTTTATGTTTTTATCGATAAATCGATTTTTAAGTACATCATATTGTTGTTTAAAAATTTATACCATACGTAAAAATTAAAGTAAAAAGCTGATTTTTTTGGATAAAAAAGTAAATTGTAGTAATTAATATAAATTTGACAAATTTTAACGTTTTATAGCCCAATTATTAATTAATATTAAATTATTATAAATTATTTTTTTAATAAATTTCTTTGTAATATAAATTGCTTTTGTAAAAATAATTTTGAATTTCTTTAAAAATTTTGTTAATCTCTTGAAGTGTTGTAATATATCTATACATGATTCATTTTATATTAATTTTATTAATAATATATTTTAATATAAAGTTATTTATTAATTTAATATAAAGTTAATCTATGTAGTTAGTTTATTTTAAGCAGATCTTAGTATCATGGTTAAATATCATGGTGATATTCTCATTTCACGTATCTGAATTGAAACATGAGAATTTGTACGATCTTCAAATGTATGAAATGATTAAACAAGTAGATGTAAGATTTCAACCATAACTATAATATGAAGGCAGAGAGTATTTATTTAATATCGCTATCTTGCTACTCTTACACCATAAGTTCGTTAAAATAATATTGAGAAAGGTAATATCAGAATTTCGAGATTTGATTGTCAGAACATTGTTTGTCTTTAAAAAATTTCAATATTTTTTTGGGAAATGCTTTTGAAAAGTCTTCTTGATTAATTATTTTCACCTGGTATGATTACTTTCTGTCCACATAATTATGCGTAATGGATTCTAAGTTAAAAAAATACATAATGTAAAACACTAAATTGTGATATTAAACCATATCAGTATTAAGTAAAGTTATGGATTTAATAGCAGTATGGATTTATTTTGCAAGTAAATTTAAGCACGTACAATGCATTTATAATTTTTCCACTGAAAAAAAATTTACTTATTAAATTTATCTTATAAAAAATTAATAAGTTTTATTACTCAAACGACACACTTGCTTGAAAATTCAAATATATGAAATATTTAGTCTTCAAAATATACGGTGCCCAAATATGTTTCCTTATAAAAAAAGTGTTAAATTATCATATTTATGTAATTTATAACATGAACATTTCAAATGAACAAAATGTAGATGCCAGTTGTAAAACATGCACTTCCAGAAATTGCCAAACTTTTATTAAAGTAGAAATTAAAATTCTGCTCTTCCATATTTAAGTTAGAATTCGAAACGTGTGGTGTCCTTCAATAAAAATTCAGCAAGAAAGTAAAATGAAATTCTTTACAATTCATTTTCTTCTTACACGGGTGTTCTGCTCATTGAATTCGTTCCCCTTTCTATAAAAAGGAATCAAGATTTTCAATTCAAATGCAAAGTGCCTTACTCTTTATTTGATGTGAATTTTTGTAATAAGTTCCACTTCAGATAAAAGGTTTTGACGATGTTTCTTTGAAACTGGAATGAACATTTCGAAGCATAAATCCTGAGAACTAATTTGAGCCCCACAATTCAGACAAAATATACTCCTTTTTTTTTTATAAATGTATGTGAATATGCAAGTGAATATTCAGACTAAATCAAGTATCCTTTTTTTTCTGTAAAATATTAAGAATAAAGAAATTTAAAGAAATATTATGTCCTATATCCAAATTTGTTATTCTAAAAAATAAGTTTCAAGTAGATTAAAAATTAAATATGAATTAATTAATACAAGATTAAAAAAATTAATTCATTATCATATAATATACACAGTTAAAAGAAATAATCCGAAAATTTAAATCTATGCAAATATTCTATACTTTCTACTCTATATGTATATGTACTGTTCTGTATGATTTATTCTTGTTTATAAAAATATTTTTTAAAAACTCAAAATATTTAAAAATGTAACCAGTTAAAATTTAGGAATAAAAATATCTCACATTTTATTAGAACAAAATATAACAGCTTTCTCTTTCGTATTCTTTTGCTTTAGATACCTTAAAATCCATCGATTTTTTTTATCTGTCTGGAAGAATAAAACAAAAACAAAGAAAATAATTTCTCGCCTGGGGACGGGCCTCTATATTACAAATAGCTCCTGTCTAGACAACAATGCTCTTTCCTCTCCAAATGACTTATTTCATTAGACATCCGAAGTATATTACAAACTGGCTCTTTTTATTCTGCCTCTGGGCAAGAAATATTGTTCTTTTCTAACAGAAGCAGGTATAAACAAACAAAAAGGAATCACTTGTAAATATAAGTTTCTTGCACTTTAATCATTTGCTCTCCCACTATTTGTTTCAAAGTCAACATTTGCTCTAACAGAACATCTAATGATTCCAAAATCTAAAAGTAAAAAAAAAAAGGTTCGATAGCAGAAATGTTTTACTGCTGCTATTCGAAGCGTTCTTGTAGAGTGGTGGAGTTTGAAGTATGATTCTCAGATATAGACCGAAAACTTTTTAAACAAGCAATTCAATGAAGAAAGAGATTTCTGAGATTTTGTTTTCCTCTTCATGTTTAGGCAGCTTCGATGCTTTATCTTTGTTCTCAAATTGTTCTTTACTTTTTGAGAGTGTGTGTATTTCATAGATTTCTTTACTCAAATTTTGAGTAAATGGATAAAAAACGCACCAAAAAAACAACAACGCTAGAACCTCTTCAAAAGAATCATGTTTTCCTAAAATTGAACATGAATTGATCTTATTTGCTTTTCCCGCCTGGGGGTGTATAAAAATTAAATATCTGTCTTTTTAAAAGAGTTTAACTAAGTATAACTAAGTAACTAAGTAACTGAGTATCAGTTAAGCCTTACTCTACACCCACGATCAGTATTCATCTGTATTTACTGCTTAATAGCAAAGTTGAGACTGAGCAGCTCACATCGATTCACTCGTCATACCAAGAAAAATTTTTAAATATATATTTTTTTTTAATGAAACTATTTAAAAATAAGTTTTTCCAAATGAAGTCAATGTAAGCTGCTTGTAAAGCAGTGCATTCATACTTTTACATAGAGTGCAATACTGGGACAATATTAGTGCAATAATCTAATATATAATATTTCTATTTTAATAATTCCACTACAAGTAATACTACTTAACCAATAGTGGAATAATTCTACTACAATTACTACTATTTAAACAATAATTTAATAATTCTACTACTATTACTTCTAATTAACCAATAATATAATAATTCTACCTTAATAATTCCGCTACTAGTAAAACTACTTAACCAATAGTAGAATACTACTATTACTACTACTAACCAATAATGGAATACTACTATTACTACTACTAACCGATAATGGAATAATTTTACTCTAATAACATGGAATATGAATTATATTTTCTACTTTATCATTATCTTAACAACCTAAGCTGAGAAATAAAACTATCCTCACTAAATATTTTTCTTAAATTTACGTATAACATTCTTATCGTAATATTTATTGTTTATCAAAAGAAACATTTCTTTTTTCTGTATTTCACGAAGTTCTTTTTCGTTATAAGCTCATTTTCGTGCATTTATGCAACCTTTCCTCCTTCCAAATTGTTGTTCGAAACATAGAATGGGACTTTTATTACCCTCATAAGAACGACAAATAGTGTTCCAGAGCCATACGAATGATCCTACACCGCCATCATTAAAAGTACCGCCTCTTCAGGACCTGGTATCACAGGAGCTCCAACAACGAGCTTCCAACTCACCATTTCCAATCCCCTGATATCGGTCCTCCCGACCTCGAAATATGCGCACTTCCTGCACAGTTACGTGACACACTGTGAGTTCTGATGGCACAGAAAGAAGCACCAGAAGAAAGTAAAGAAAAAGAAAAGAAACAGAAGAAAGCTCTTTGGGCGTCTGCATAAACGACGCGGTGATGCGATAAAAATGAGAGGAACAACCTTCTTTTCCGGGGCATAATGCAGCAGAGGAAATACCTGGTGGAAAAAGTCTCTTTATACGGCAGGAAAGAACGGTTGGCAATTCTTGGATGGGCCACTCGTTTCAAATCAGATTTCGCTTCAGTTTTTTTCTACTTCACCCCTTTTCTTCTTTTACTTCTAAATCTATTCTTGGGTATATAATTTTTTTTTATTTTTGTTATATGATGAGTAACCAAATTGATAACTCATTGAGTCTTGTGAAACATATAAAGAAACAGACGTTTTTTTTTTTTTTTTATTTTTATTTATTTTTATTTTAAGCAATAAAACAATACATCACATATTTTTGGATGCGAAAAATCATTCGTCCAACAGGACAAAAACATTTTTCTTATTGTGTTTATAGTACGTGTATGTTCTTTATATAGCTGCGTGATATCTCTAGTGGTCGAATGCTGCCTTAGCCACAGTAATTCGATTTTAACTTTCATCATATATATATCAGAAAATTTTACATTACAATTTACTGTAAAAATAATTGTATTAATAATCGCATAAATATTTAATATAAAAATAATAGTTTTAATAACGGTATAAATATTTAATATAAAACAGCAATAGTTATAGTATGTATATTTTGATAATGTTTAATGTATCGATATTAATCACTATTCAGAAAAGCTTTCATTATAATTTAATACAAAGTATTAAGTAGCTAAATAGTTAGTAATTTAATACAAAGTTTGTAATCTTATTCATAATAATTTAATAAGAATACAAACTTTCTGTATTTTACATTTATATTGTTTTTTTCATATAAATAATAATACACATTCAGTATATAATCTTCAAAAATGTTCAAAATTTAAAACTTTTAATTGTTTTGTTTATTTTGTGAATTAATTAAAAGATAATTGTAACTTTATTTTTTCTTAATAATTTAAAATATGGCCCTTTAATCAATAAATATATTTAAATATTTATTTTAATTAAAACCTATTCAAAATCAGTATCTCAATTATAACGACTTCAAAATATCTAGAGATATATTTATTACATATTGAAATAACAATTATAAATGTGAAGTTGTAATTTTAAAAATTTAGAATAAATGACAAAAATATAACTCCTAAAATAAAAGATTGATTCTTAATTTCCGAGCAAATAGATAATTCATAAACACGTTTTTTTGTTTATGCATTTTGTAAATATTTCTTTTCGAAAAAAAATCATTTCAAAAATACTTTGGTTTTGCCTAGAGTTAAAGTCAATATTCTTACATCAGTCAATTTTAGCTCATTTTCTCTCTCTTAAAGTATGTAGTTAATTTTTCGGGGGGTTACTCGTATGTTTCAAAACATTTTTCAAGTGTTTTTATAAAAAATTTTCCAACAAAAACAAGTGAAATAAATCATTGGAAAATATGATTGAAATTTGAAAGACAAACAGACTTCAACAGAATAGAGGGAAAAAAAAGACTACGTCATATTTAATTTTAATTTGCCGCAAAAGTATTAGAAAAGATAATTTTCCCGAAAAAATTATTACTAAATATTTATTTCATTCCTTTTTATTTAAACAGATAAAATTCATTTAAACATATTTATTTAAATTATTAGTTTTGGTTTTATCAGTTTAAATATCAAATAAAAAAAGTTTATCAAATGTTAAAATATATCCTTACATATTTTAATAATAGTTGTTCGAGTACCACTTAAAAATATTTATAACATGGAATTTAATTTTGAAATATGAATAAAAAAAACTGTAACTATTGGGTTAAAACTATTATTTCTGACCTAATTTAATTTTAAATTAAATTAATTAAAATTCGCCATATATATTTGATTTGATATTCCAAGGATGAGAGGATCTTCATTTTGACAATCTCCTTGATTCACCAATTTTTCTCTCTTCCATAATCGTAAAATTGGCTTCATCAAATGCCATACATTTAACGGAAATTTTTCCCTCTTTCTTCTTATCCCACAAAAATCATGTTTTTAAAAATTTTCTTCGAAAGGGTTGTTTTTATATCTTCTTGCTATATACATAGCAAAATTGAGTCAGTTGACTTTCATATGCATAATAATGACCAGTTAATTAAAAGTTCTGCATAATTAGATATTACAATTTCTAAGGATTTTAACAAAAGACCACCCAGAGCGCTGCTTTAAAACTTTCTTTCAAAAAATTAGTTTTAGTTTCAACTTTGCTATCAAAGAATTGTCTTAGAAGTATTTGAGTTAATTTATAAAATAGATTTATAAATAATAAATATATGTTCTTTATATTACGAAGGTTCAACTATTGTGACGTAATATCTATTAGCCTAGTCTTAAATATGATTTTCCATTATATGCATAGGTTTCAATTGGAATTCCAAGTTACAAAGAAACTTTACAGACTAAAGATTAATAATTTTGTATGATATTCAGAGAAGACTGATGCAATATAAGTAGCGGACAATATGAGATAACCTTTCTAATAATGGGACATAAAATTATTTGTACTTTATTTCGATGGTAATTTTCTCGATTGCCAGATTTCATTTGTTAGCTTGCATATGGTTAAGGAAACTCCATATAACATTGCGCAATAATTCAGCTTTCGGCGATTATTATACGTATATTTATCACCCTGAATGTTACCTCTAATTGATTTATCTTGTTATTGCTGGTTACTTTTGACATCATCCTGTAATGCTAGTGGACTGCTATTGCTCCAAACAGAAATCCAATGATAGATTAACAATTTTTTTTATGTATGTTATTCTATTATCATGAACAATTTTCATCAACAATTTGACGATTTCTAGATTGATGAGTATCACAATTACTTACGACACTTAACTAATTAGATTGATGATGAGAATTGTTTCTTTTCTTGGCTGATCGAGAGGGCTATAATGTATTTATGTACCTTGATTGATAGAGATGGCAATGAAAATGATTTTGACTCTTGGTTATAGAGATGACAAAAATTGTCTTAACCCAAAGTAGTCGAGTTGTTTATTGACAAATAAATAATATTTTGACAATTAGTGATCTAGTGGACAATGAAGATGATTTGGATGGTTATGGTTGGTCGAAATAATATACGATTTTTTAACTCACTAATTTTTTCAAAACTTTGGTTTATCATTATATTGTTGACAATATTAAATAACGAATTCTCTTAATAAATGTTGGTTTATTTCTTCACAAATATATTGAGGAAACACATTTTTCGGTAAATTGCATGAAGTTCGCGAGCAAAATGAGTGAGTCACTTTTATTAAGATTTAAAACGCACCTAAAAATGACGTAAAGCCTAATAATGGAACATTTCTATTTTTAAAATATAAAATATGATTATCCATCTATATATCTATCTATCTATATCTGTCCTCTATCTCTCTCTCTATATATATAATATATATATATATATATATATATATATATATATATGTATATGTGTGTGCGTGTGTGCGTATATAATATATATATATATATATATATATATATATACTTATATATATTTAAATTTCTGAAAATATGCATAACTGATAAAAAAATTGAATTTGTTTCACATAAGTAATTTTAAAAATATGTCTTAAAAACTACATAAATAACATAAACTGCAGTGCTCATATTTTATAAAAATATATATTTAATATATTTCTTATATTAAATGTCATTAATTATTTGAACATGAGAATGTAACATTATCTTTAAAATTCGGATTTATATTAATGAATAAAAACTTAAGAACTTGAATTAATTTAATTAATTAAAATCAGCAACCAAATTACTGATTTTTAATCAATGTATAATACTTTTCTTAATTCTTTAATTAGATTACTTATCTTGAAATCGGCTTAGAAAATACGTATGAATAATATATGAGACAACTAATTACAATTGAATTTTGAATAATCAGATTTATATGAAACAATATAAACTTGAGAAAACAAATCTTGCCTTAATAGATATTAACATGTTGTTATCAGGAATAATAAGATTTTCCCTAATACTTTAAAGATTATAATTTATTGATAATTAAAGAATTATATTCATTGCATAGCATTTGATCCTTGAATTTTATTAACAGTTAAGTACAGCAAATGGAACTCGAAAGTCACTCAGATTACTTTAATCGCTCTTTTAACTTTATTTTCAGAACACAGCAGTTCGGCGACGTTCTCGAATTGCGTTCCATTCGAATCTGGACAGTGTAATTTAAAACTCTGGAGACTCACTGTTTATGTGCGAACGCTGTTAAATGCAATTCAATGACCGTGAATGATTCGAGTCAGACTAAATGATGTAAAAGGACATTTCCATTAGACTTTGTTGACCTGATAATCTTTTAAATCCCTTCGGAGAATTCTTACCGAGAATCCCTCCGAGAATGTATCGATCACTGGAAAAATAACCTTTTGAATATAAATCCCTTCAGCAAAATATTTGCTCTGAAGACTACTTTCTCTCTGATATTTAAGATTATTTAGTTTCTCGAGAATTTCCCATCATAGGAAATAAAAGTCACTTTGAAAATATGTAATTAGTGAAATTGGCATGTTTGCACTGTAAAGAATTGTTGATGTCATTTATATGATAGTCAGCGCATGTCTGCAATTTAAAGAGCCAATAAAGGTTTCTAATGAAATCAAATACTAATTATCTTTGATTATAGAATATTAAAAAAAATATATCAGACTTTAAATACGAATAAATACAATGAAATACTAATGATTTTTTTATTAAAAAATATCAAAAATTAATATATTATTTAGGAAATAATAAAAGATACGTTTGCCCATTAATAAAAAAAAGTGATATGAGACTTACTGTTAATTCATTAAATATGACATTTAAATTATTTTCTGTAAATCTGAGTCTTTTTTGTATATGTTTTTCAGTTGCCCTATATAGATTGACGTGACAACAAATCAAATAAATTGTTAAAGAATCAAATTTCAAATTTTCATCATTTCCTTTTCAGTTTTTTTTTTTCAAATATACCAGTTAAAATTACTTATAATAATTATAAATAATGACCTGATATAATGAAAGGATATTTCCTATTAATTTATTTGAGTTTTAACAAATATTTTTGGATTAATAATAATTTCTTATTCTAGCCATCGACATGGCAGCAAATAGTTTAAGTTTCATTAAAAAAATTATTTATACGAATTTATTCCAATATTGGAAATACAACCTGTTTAAATATTTATTTCAAAAAGAAAAAAGAAGAATGCTATAGTTAATATAACATATTCAAATATCCATTTACATATATAAATATCAAATTCTACTTTTTAACAACTATTTAAAAGAATCGCTTACAATTTTAAAGCAATTTAAATATATATGTATTTTTTGCATCACTATAATAACAACTAAATAACATCACACATGAAAGTGTATTAATAATTGAAGTATTCATTAAGGTAAAACAATAAACAATTTCGTTCAAGTTAGTCTGATTTTTCTTGATCCTTCACTGATTTCGGAAACTTCATTTCGCTGATTCGGAATAATTGTTGCTGTCAAATATCGCTGACTGCATTTGCTGCAGGGTTCTAGAAAACAGTAAAGGAAATATCCTAACATCCCCAAGAAATATCCCAGTTTAGGAATTACCTTATTAATTATAGAACTTTTTCTTTTTAACTTTTATTTAGATACAATCTACAATAAAATGAAATATGTCCTACTTAGCCGATTTTTGTTACATACATTCTTTTATATAAACATTTTATGTTATAAATAGTCAACTAGTTTTTTTAGTCACCTTAGCGTTCCCTCAATTCTTTCTTTGTTAAATGTCATAATAATGTTTGTGACTTATTCAATTTTGTTTCTGTAATATAATAATAAAGGATTATTTCAACACAAAATGAAAGTATTCGGTATATTATTATTTTTAATTGGGATTATTCGGTTTTCTTTATTATGTAATATATTTATACAATCTGTTTCAATCAATAGTTTTCTTTTTTAGTTGAAAAAAAATTCAAATATTTTAATATCATGAATCGTGTAGGAAATTTGTAACCTTATTTTAAGAATTATTTAATCTCAAGTGTATAAACAGAAAAATTTTTAGTTTAGGTTAGTAAGTTTAGTTATTAATTTGAAATCCATGATAATTTAATATTTTCAAGCGTTTATGTATTATTTTGAGTAATCTTTCAACATTAAAAGTAATTTGCATTTTGTGTCCACACCCTCTGGTAGGCATCCGCATTTACAATAGTTAAGGAATTGTTAAAAATACTATACTCCAACAAAAATAAATGGAAAAACAATCCTAAATAGATTAACATCTTTTCTTATGGCATATATTTCCTAAATCAAAGCAATACAATTTTAATTATTTTCAACGAATCCCCATATTTATCTTTCTAGTTATTCCTAAAGTTTACCATATTATTATTTTTTCCTTTAACTTAATGAAATAATTTTAACTTTTAACTGTAAGAAATTCGCCTCCCCCTCATTTTAAACGTATCCTTATCCCCTCGGTAATTCAATTACACATTATTAATAAAATGGTAATAAATATATTAAAATGGTTCAATAAAATTTAACGATACTATTTAGTTATAGTTACAATGAATCTTTCTGGCATTAATAAAATTTTAAATAAAGTTTTGTTCCTTAAGAATATAGCAATGTTAAAGATGCAGAGTGAATACAAAAAAATAATGTACCATATATATTTCAATATATGTATTTGAAATACAAATACTAGATGAAATACGTATTCTTAACTATTTGAAATGAGTGCTTAAGAGAAATGTTTTTTTTTCAATGTTATTAAAAATTTAACTTTAAAAAAACTTACTTCACGTTGTGATATTTCTTAAAAATAAAAAGTAATTAAAGTAAATAAGCAGAATATAGAAAAATCAACAACATTTAGAATAATGATGAGCAATAATGAAAGCAAATAAATATTAGAATTAGGAATAATGGAAGGAAATTTCAAAGAGAGAAATAAAACGTAAAGTTGATAAAAATGTCTGTTTACATTTTTTTCCTCAAAAATATAAATTTCAGCTTCCATATCATGGCAGCCAATTACTTCTCTGAAATAACAACTTGTTTTTGTTCCTCTCATGCACTTGTCATTAAAGTAAAATAGTTTAAGTGATCAGTTTCAAAACTTAATCTTTCCAAACACTCATCATTAACTGTAAACATCTGCTCTAGACGGAAGATTTGTTTAGTGTAAGTTTTAATTTTTTTTCATAAGTCATGTTATAAGTAAGATTTATATATAGGAAAAAACTTAAAAATATAATTTTGTTGTGTTTGTTTTTTTTGGTAAAGGATGAATTCTTTTTGGTTTGTGATTTTCTGGAATATTAGAAGGAAGAAAGAAAGGTGAGTAGTAAGAAATTAAATATTAGTAAGTTTTTATTGTTTATTTTAAATACGATTGATAAACTACAACCAATAATATTTTGAATAACTTTAATTTTAATTTTAAATAATAGTATTCTTATTTTGATGATAATAATTAAACTGAATAAAATATCAAATTCATCCTTAGCATTTAACCTGTATCGAGAGCAAAAGCTAATGGCTTAAATATATACATGAATGCTGTTTTCTATAATAACGAGACATTTGACATGAGAACATTTTTCACCTGGACATCAATTGTACTATTTTATGCACAAAGGGCGTGCACAAAAACAAAAAATGAAAAACTAAAGAATGGAAAATTACATTCCATTATTGTCAAGAAAAAAAAAGTATCAATAGCATTATAACACACACACACATATATGTATATATATATTTCTGTCTCTTTTTACAATCAATCTTTTTATCTTGCTTTTTTCCTCCATTTTAATTGGATATTAAACACACCGTTTAAAATCGAATTGTTTAAAATTTCTTATTGGAGGGGTTCAAGTTTCCACCGCAAATATTATATATATATACGCTTGCTCGCTTCTTTAATAAATTGAAAAAATTCTAATACTTAAAACAGATCGCCTGATTTGATGTTTATTATGTGATTCATTTGCACTGAAGATCATAATTCGAGGAATTATCGCAACGATATTCAGCAGTGAAAATAACATTGCCATATTCCAAAGATTTGGAGTTCTAGATGCAGAATACGCTGCTGTTAGTTCAAAAGCAACATCTGCCCCATCATTCATCAAGTGATAAAATAGCCATTATGATTAGACTGTCACGTACTTCTATGTATTGCATTATCATAAATATCATTGAAGTTTGTGTGGCATTGTTATTTCTCTCTGTTCGTATGAAGCAATATTTCTTTTTGTAATCCGTATGTTGGACTGAAATCAGATTGAACAAGAACATGTGGTGATGCAACAGGGCTGCAAATACATAAATTATATTTTTAAAATTCATTGCAATTCAGCTACACGAATATATCGCTTTTCAAAATATGCTTGCAAAAAATACTAATAAGCTGAGAAAGAATGTCGGTCTGTTATATCTTGCTCTACCATTCTCTGACAACATATTCGGATTCCTGAATTTCAATATAGAAATTCAGAAACTTGTACTAAAACATAGTACAAGAAGGAAAGTCGGTGGTTGACGCCTTCTGAGGAATTTAGCCTACTGAAAATAAGTTATAGCTATTTTAATTACTATCGTTGAATTGATGCCACATTGGACGTTATAAAATGTAATTAAAATGCTATTAATCGAGAAGAAATTTATATACAAAAGGAATTATTCAGGTCTTTTAAGAGCTATCGATCTTAATACTGCCAAATATAACTTCCAGGAAATTGGCATTTCCTCCTTGCTCTTAATTAAATGAACAACTTGAGCCGCATTCATAGGAAGAGCTTTCATTCAAACACGCTCCGATCTCGTCATAAAAATAGGGCGTGGACTGCAAATAAAGACAGAAACGGCGCTAAAATGAGAATAGTTTCCGCTTTTTTCACAGAAAGTGATTTACTGGAATAAGATTATTTTTCCTATATTTCAGCAGCTATCCATTTAGTTAGGGGTCAGAAACCATTTCGATTCCTTTTACTGTAGCCAGCCTTAATTAGAGGAAATCGATTTTCTTTTCTTGTATAAATAACTTTGTCATACGTAAACTTGTCATTTAGGAGAGAAGCGAGGATTCCCGGTGGCAACGGGAAAAAAATGATGAAAGCGTTAATTCAGTTAACACGATGAATTTTTTTTTATAACAAAAATGAATCATTTAGAAAATGACGCGTAGTGTTCTGCCTCAAGGCTAGATACCGAGGCGAGAGAAGGTCTTGCCGTTTAATTTTCTATGCACTTCGTTTTTTCTTACATGTACCTTTAACATGAAAAATTAGTAGAAAAAAATGTCAAAGTTTTATCGATAAATCGATTTTTATGTACATCATATTGTTGTTTAAAAATTTATAATATACCTAAAAATATAAATACAAAATTGGTATCAATTCTTTGTAAAAAAATTTATTTTTTAGAAGTTAATATAAATGTGACAAATTTTAGCTTTTTACTGATTAATTCGTTGTTCTTGTAATAAAATTCAGCTGCTTTGTCTGTTATAAAAAAATTTTGAATTTCTTCTAGAACTATGTTAGTCTATTGAATTGTTGTAACACAATTATACGTAATTCCTTTTCATATAATATAGTTATGATATGATCAAATTTATGAGGAGAAAGAAGGAGCAAGCAAGTTTCTAACAGCTTTTGTTTCTGTTTGTCATTCAATTCATGTAAAACCCACTTATCTAACTTCTTCACTTTACCGATTTGAGCTGAATGCGTTATTATTGTTTGTTGGTTAACGCCAAAATTCAACGATAATTCATAGATTCCCTGAGATGGGTCAGACTCAACAGTTACATTTAGTTCGTCATCATTGCCCTTTGATCCTGGGTTACTTGGTTGCTCAATTATGAGGTGCAAGTTACATTTATGAAATTTTTTTTTCGAAACTTTTTGATCTATTAAAATCTAGTAGTCCTCTACTCAGTAACACTAGAGCCAAATACACTATTAATGTTTCACACAGTCTGCGATGTTGTAGTTATACTTTAAGAACTCACATTTCATATTTCATTATTCCACATTTCATTTGCTTTTTAGAGTTAAAATGGTTATACACTAAAAGTTATCTTTTCTTAAATATAAAGAAAGTATGTGATTATTTTACTAAATTCTGAAAGAATGAAATTTAGTTACCTGTACATAGCAAGTTCAGGCCTTTACCATCTCCAAAAATTATGCAGTATTTTATTATTTAGTCGTAAAATGAATTTTATATTAAACATTTATATTTTTTTAAGAAACTTACTAAGGATCGTAACTGCATTATTTATGTCTCAACTTTATATTTAATTAATACTTAATTTTAATTATTTTATGAAAAATAAAAGTAAAAACCTCCATTTCCAGGTTTATATTTTTTTATCCATGTAAATATTCTCTATATTAATCTAAAAAAGCAAAAGTCAAGTGACAATTTCTGCAGTAAGTAAAATCAGCAGACTTAGTAAAATAAAAATGACATGGCTTATAAACTAAGAAATAAAATTCAACTTCCATGCTGATATCCTCATTTCGTGCATCTGAATTGAAACATGCTAACTTGTATGATCTTGAAATGTACGAAATGATTTAATAAGTAGATGCAACATTTCAACTATATCTAATAGATGGCGGTAAGGAATATTTATTTAATATCGCTATCTAACTACTCTTACACATTAAATTCCTTAAGATAACATTACGAAAAGTAATATCAAAATTTCGAGAATTGGTTGTCAGAACATTGTTTGTCTTTCAAGATTTGCAATATTTATTTTGGGAAATGCTTCCCAAAAGTTCTTTATGATTAATTATTAGCACCTGATAAGATTGCGTTCTGACAACATAATTATGCATAATATATAAGATAAAATAAATACATAATGTAAAACACTATAATGGCATATTAAATCATACTATGACATAAGGTATGAATTTAATAATATTAAAAACAACAATATATTTTTAAAAAAAGTATAATGCTCTTATCAGTGTATTTTCAGATTTGTCTAATTCTTAAAGTTTAATTCAAATTGAAATTTTCAAATTTGATTCATACTTGAATGAAGATTTAAATCTAATATTTCCTAAGTAAATGGTAATTTTATTTAATACATCATATTTACAAAATCAAGAATTTCAAAATGTTTGGGTCTAGAAATTAGATATTTTTTTTAATAACAAACATATCATGAAGCTTTTAAAAGTCCAGCTCATTAAATAATCAAAAACAAAAATATTCATTAATAATTTTTATAAATTACACTATTTAATCATTCATCTATTAAAAATATCTGCCACACAGCTATTAATGTAAACAGGTTAAATAACCATATTTACAATATACTAATTACTGGTATATTTCTCAATATTTATATATTGATAATGCATATATGATATATTTAATATTTACATATTGATAATATATAAATGATATATTTCAATATTTACGTACTGATATACAATTTGAACATAATTTGTAATGATTTTCCTAGGTTTCATTAAGTTTTAAACACAAACTTAAGGAACAAATTTGTATATTATCAGGTGGTTTTGTGTTATATAATTGATACACAAATAAATGTTTCCCATAATTTTTCCCGTAATTTCCCATAAGTTCTCATAATTTGATTTTTGATAAAAGTCTAAAGATTTTCAGATGATAATGAGATGCTTTTTGAAATAAAAAACAAATTCATAGCATCTCATGTTGAAATAATCATCCATCTTTTTTGTTACAGAATTATTCAAAACAATGTGAAATTTTCTTCTAATAAGAACCCCAAAAATTAAAAATAATAATACTCAAATATCTTTTAATAATACTAAAATAAAATAATTAATATTTTTAATAATACTAAATACTTTTAATAAAACCAAAATAAAATAATCATAATTGATAATTATGATTATATTAAATAAATTTAGATATACGCAAACCATTTACATATTTATATAAAATTGAAAATTGACTTATTAAATTTATCTTACAAAAAAATTAATAAGTTTTATTTCTCAAAGGAAACACTTGCTTAAAAATTCAAATATATGAAATAGTTAAGTCTTATGAACATATTAAGCACAAATACGTTTCCTTATAAAGAAACGGTGTTAAATTATCATATATATTTAATTTATAACAGGAACATTTCGAAGGAACAAAATGTAGATGCCAGTTGTAAAACATGCACTTCCAGAAATTGCAAAACTTTTATTAAAGTATAAATTAAAATTCTGTGCTTCCATATTTACGTTAGAATTCGGAAAGTGTGATGTCCTTCAATAAAATGCAGCAAAAAAGTAAAAAGAAATTCTTTAGAATTCATTTTCTTCTTACACGGGTGTTCTGCCCGTTGAATTCGTTCCCCTTTCTAGAAAAAGGAATCAAGACTTTCAATTCAAATGCAAAGTGTTTGACTCGTTATTTGATGTGAATTTTCGTAATAAGTTCCACTTTGGATAAAAGGTTTTGAAGATGAACGTGAAACTGGAATGAACATTTCGAAGCATAAATCCTGAGAACTAATTTGAGCCCCACAATTCAGACAAAATATACTCTTTTTTGTATAAATGTATGTGAATAAGCTTTTGATTAATATATACTCATTTTTGTATAAATGTATATGGATATTCAGAAACAAATAGTGTATTCCTTTTTTTTTTCCTTGTAAAAGATTTAAAAAAATTTAAGCAGTAAAAATTTAAGTATATATTACTAAGCTGAATAAATTTGCAATTTACTTATTTTTTTTTCATTTTTAACTTTTTCCATATCCGAATATATATGTAAAATAATTCAATGGTTAATAGTTAACTGGAATGATCAGTTCGACACATAAATCTTGAAAAAATTCAGACAAAATATACACATTTACAAGAAATAATCCAAAAGTTTAACCAGTATAAATTTGCAATTTACATATTTTTTTCCATGGTATACAACAAATAATTCAATGGTTAATAGTTAACTGGAATTAACATTTCGAAGTATAAATCTTGAGAACTAATTTGAGCCCTACAATTCAGACAAAATATACACACTTTTTTTATAAATATATGTGAATATGCATTTGAATATTAAGAACCAAATGAAGTATTCATTTTTTTAATGTAAAAGAGAAAATATAAATTTTTTAAAACTATATAATGTGCTATATCCAAATGTGTTATTTAAAAAAATAATTAAAAAAAATTATAGATTAAATGGTAGATTAAAAAAAAAACCATGTGAATTAATTACTACAAAATTAAAAAAATGTAAATCAATACTATATAATAAACATATTTACAAGAAATAATCCGAAGGTTTAACCAGTATAAATTTGCAATTTACTCCTTTTTTTTCCATGGTGGAATGTATACATAAAATAATTCAATGGTTAATTGTTAACTGAAATGAGAATTTGAAACTTAAATTTTGAGAACTAATTTGAACACCACAATTGAGACAAAATAGACTAATTTTTTATACATGCATGTGAATATTTAGAGCCAAATGATGTATTCATTATTTCTTTCTGCAATAGATAAAAAAAAATAAAGAAATTTAAAGAAATATGATGCCTTATATGCAATTTCATATTTTAAAAAATATTGAAGTTGATTAAAAATTAAACATACATTATCTACTACAAGTTTAAAAAACTTTAATCAATATCATATAATATACGTAGATAGAGGAAATAATCTCGAAAGTTTAAGCAGTATGAATTTGCAATTTACTCATTTTTTTTGTTTACTTTTTATTCTCTTCCATAGTCGAATGTAAATATAAAATAAAAATAATTCAATGTTTAATAGTTAACATTGAATTATTTTTATTTTTTAATAAAAATAATATTTTAAATAATTTTTTTAATAATTTTTTTTTAAAATAATTTTTTTTTAATAAAAATAATTTATTTTTTAATTAACATTTTGAAGTATAAATTTTATGAACTAATTTGAGCCCTAAAATTTAGACAAAATATACACATTTTTTTATAAATGTATGTGGATATGTATTTGAATTTTTAGAACAAAATGATATATATATATATATATTTGTAACACATAAAAAAATGCATTTAAATAAATATATTGCCCTACATGCAAATTCGTGATTTTAAAAATTTTCAAGAAAATTAATAATTAAATATGAAATAATTAGTACAAGATTAAAAAAAGTAAATCGTTATCATATAATATTCACATTTTTAAAAATAATCTTAAAGTTTAAACAATATAAATCCGGAATTTACTCATTTTTATATCCATTTATCATTTTTTCCATAGATAAAAATTAAATAACTTAATTAAATACACATTTTTCAGACAAAATGTACACATATGTTAATATGCATTTGAATATTCAGAACCAAATAATATATTCTTTTTTTTTTCCTTCAAAGATAAAAAAATAATTAATTTTTTTGATTTTTTTAATTTTGATTAATTTTTTGTTAATTGTTTTGAAATTTGATGTCTGTATGCAAATTTGTTATTTAATTTTTTTTTCAAATTTGAAGTAGATTAATAATTATATATGAATTAATTACTAGAAGATTAAAAATTTTAAATCATTATCATATAATATAGAAATTAATATCCACAATTAGAAAAAATAATTTGAAATTTTAAGCAGTATGAATATGTAATTTAATCACTTTTTTTTTACTTTTTAATCTTGTAGAACAAGTAGTAGAACATGTACATAAAATAATCCAATGGTTAATAGTTCTATTTAAAAAATATATATATGCAGGAAATTTTCACGTGATTTTCATGTTATTTTTGAAATTTTAATATACGGCTAAATCTGCTTGCTATTTTAGATGAACGACTTTCATTTTGATAATTAATATTTTTCTCTTGAAAACACTAAGAAAAAATTTTTCCGAGTTAATCAAACTAAGTAGTCTCTGATTGATTATACATAAAATATTCAATTTAAGTAAGATCAAAACAACATCATTTTTGGATTCATATACTGTAGAAACACTTAACATTATTGGAATAAGTAATTAATTATTGAAAAGATGGAAACAAATATTAATTAACGTTGATAACTTATATTTTTCTAAATATTATTTTATAAAATTTTTACCGTTTCCTTAATTTTTTTTTCTCTTAAATTTATAATAATGGTATAAGAGAAAAATTATTTATTAGTTTTTAAAAATAAGAAAATTATAAGAAGTAAATATTGATTTATTAATTAGTGATTTTTAACGACGCTTATTGATTAAATGTATTTTCAGTAGAACGTTGTGAGCCTGAATGGCCGAGTGCCTAGCGCTCTGGTTCTCGGTGCCACAGGTTTCGGGTTCGAGTCCCAGCGGTGCCATGGATGTTTATAGTAGTTCGGTATCCACTTTAAGCCGTAGGTACCGGTCTCCTATGACTGTAAGAGCGTAACAGAGTAGAAGTCAGATTTCTACCTACGGGTGCTCCATCAGAACAGAAGCTACACCCGTCCTTCCATGAGGGATACGACAACAACAACATAGAACATTGTATTTATATATTCTTTCATATGATAATTTTATATTAATAATTTTTTTTTTTTTTTTTTTTTTTTTTTTTTTTTTTTGCATTTGACCTTTTTTCAATTCCTACTATTAGTTCACACTCTCCCTATATATATCTTGTTCAAATTTTCAATCGTTCATAAAACACTTTTTATTCAGCCACTCAAGTTCAAATACATTTTTTAAAACTTGTAGTGAATTACACATGATGTTAATACAATTTTCTTTCAAATATTTATTCATTATTTAAATTCACTTAATTAATTAATTAATTTTTATATGGGAGGAAAATATTTATCTCATATAAGATATTTAGCAGGATATAATTAATATAATTAATATAATTAGGAATAATTACCGTCAGTGGCGAAGCGTGTAGATCGCTGGAAAAAAAATTCTTTGTCACATTATTTTTCATTCTGGGTTCTAGTCTGAGTCAAGTAGGGAATAAATTGGAAAATGAAACATGTGAATAAATTAGTGAGAGAGATGGAAAGTGTGTGTGTGTGTGAGAGATAAAGTGCGTGTGAGAGAGAGAATTTTTTCTCACTAAAAAAACGAATGAAAATTATTTATAAAGGACTTTCTGCAATGTAGTAAAAAAAAGTAGGAATTCACTTTAAAAAAATTTTTTGTTTCATTTGACATTATTTTCTTTTTTCTCTCTTTTTGATTAAAATGTTCTCTAAAAATTCCTTGAATTCAATAAAATTATACCTTACACATTTACACAATTTTATTATAAATAGAGAGTATACAGAAAGAATGAGATTATTTTATCAATTATTTAGTTTCACATTAAAATAGACGTGGATTTAAATTGTGTGGTGATGTGCAATTCAAAGCATTCTGGAAAAAACAATTTTGTTATTCAGAATTTAAATTAAGTATATTGCTTATTTACATTAATTTATTTTTTCGTAATATTATTTTATGTAATTGTGTTTTATAAAATTCATGTAGATTTTGTTTTCTTATTATAATTTATATAATAACTTAAAGTTTACTTGATGAACTATTTGCATTTGTTCAAGTTTTGCATTTATTGAATGTTGAAAGATTAAAAAAGGAGGATTTATATTATATAAAAGTTAATAATACTTGCATTCTGAATATTTTAAAATTAAATTCAGGCAATTCAATAATTATTTCGTATAGTTAAAGCATTTTTAAATTTTTATAAAAATGTTTGTTATTCAAAATTATGTTTATCTACATTAATTTCTTTTTTAGAATAGCATTTTATGTAATTGTGTTTTGTAAAATCATTTTGATTTTTTTCCATATTATTGTTCCTTATGTAACAACTTTAAACTCGCAATTGGTTTTCTTTTTTGGAATTTTCTCATGCTTAGTAATTATTGAATGAATTAAGAAAAAAGAAGATTTATTTAAAGGTTTATAACGTTTGTATTTTTAACATTTTAAAATTATTTGAAATAATCTTTTTTTTTTAATTCTTTCATATAATATTTTTTTGATATTCGAATATTGCATTTAGTTAACAACTCTCTTTACAAAATATTTGTATAAGCACTTCCAATTCTCTTAATTTTAAAAACGTATTTACAAATATTTATTGATTTCTCTCTCTTAAAATTCTATTTATCATAATCTTCTAACACTGTTCGTATGAATTTTTGCAACTTTTATTGTTTCCTAAAATGCTGTTTTTATTTTTTTTTTAAATTTATTATCATGCGGAAAAACATTTAATTATCTACATTGTCTAGTTATCTTTAATTAACTATTTTTTGTGTCTCTAACTATATAATTAATACACTTTTTAATCATTTTCTGAGTTTTTTTCATTTAATTATTTCCAATATCTACTTTGCTATTATCACTTAATACGGAAGTATATGTGATATAGGGTACGTCAAATGATTAGACCTATAGTTCATTAATCATTAATTGAGAAATTGATTCATGCTAAAATCTTTCTGTGATATGAAACATGTCTTTAATCCCCGCATCGATAGATAAGTGTACTTAATGGGTATAGTTGTTTGAAGAAGATTCATGCCATTCATATCAGTTTAAAGCAGGCTTTTATCTCTTCAATAAGTCAGATGAGAGTCTCTTATCGCAAGTAACCATGCTAAATTAGTTGCATAATAGTGAATCTTTCAAGGCCAAACTTTACCACACATTATTTTTTGCGCTCTAATTACTTCAAAATTAGTGAGATAAACATGCCAAACTTTCAATCAGTTGATTAAAAATACTGATTCCATTAAAAAAAAGATAAAAGGAGTGAATCTTAACGCAAATTTGAAATTGTTTATATTTAGGTAATATCTCTTTAAAAATGAAGCAGCTAGCATATATTAAACAACACTTTATAGTTTTGAAGTTTTGATTATATTAATCTCTCTAAATGCCAAACAAGTGAATTTCAATTATGGTAAAGCTGCATTCCGCTATTAAATTTTTATTGATATCTTCAACAATGATTTTATTTTCTACCTTCGAACTTTTATTCTAAATGATTGACATTTGAATCGGTACTAGACAAATGAGAAACTTTCTAATTTGTTGATAAGTTTTAAAAGCGATAATTCAATTCCGTTGTGACGACATTAACAAACAAGTAAGATGACTGGAGATGGAAATGTTTCAAAAACAGAGTTGCTGGGTTCAAAACTCGTCAAGTGGTACTTCCCGTGTGTGTGATGTAGATGTGCAAAAACAATTACTTTTGTACATGGAAAAAGGGAAGGGTACTTTTGTACATAAAGGGAATTGGCAATTCCCTTTATTTATTGGAGAAATAAATTTGTTTCAATTACGTCGAGGAATGGATCGTATTGGCCATGTTCCTGTGAGCAGTCCAATACAAATTAGCCTTTATGAAGGCATGTCGTGTTGGCAGCACATACGAACGCTATTACTCATTTAGCACTAGCCAGGGGGCACGTGCAGCTTGAAGATATACTACGGACGGAATAACACTACCCAAATGCGGAAAGAAAATGCCACCTTGTGGATGCTTACTCCAACTCGTGGCGTAGAAATATAGATAATCCGCAACAGAGTCCCCGTAGTGCACCCTGGGTCTAAGTACTTATGATGGCAATGCTATATGGGAAGTTTAGATTGGCTTCATTTCGGGAAAGTTAATTTCAAAATGCTTTATTTAAAAAAAATCATATAAAAAGTTCAAGTTTTAATATGACGAGTGATTCGATGTTACACACATTGAGTGCTTCGCGTCAGTCACAACTTTACGTTCAAACAGTAAATACAAAACATACGGCTTGAAGGTTTAGATTAAGGATCTCCTGACACTGGCGTTCTATCAGGCTCTTTTAATAAGTCAAATATTTAATTTTTATACAACCCCATGCGTAAAAAGCAAATATGATCGATCCATGTTCAATCTTAGGAAAACCTGATTCTTTTGAAGAGATTTAGGTGTTGTTGTTTTTTGGTGCGTTTCTTATCCATTTACTCAAATTCCAAGTAAGAAAACTATGAAACATACACACACTTAAAAAGTAAAAAACAATTTGAGCACCAAAAAAGACAAAGCATTGAAGCTGCCTAAACATGAAGAGGAAAACAAAATCTCAGAAATCTCTTTCTTCATTGAATTGCTTGTTTAAAAAGTTTTCGGTCTATATCTGAGAATCATACTTCAAACTCCTCCACTCTACAAAACGCTTCGAATAGCAGCAGTAAAACACTTCTGCTATCCAACCTTTTTTTTTACTTTTAGATTTGGGAATCATTAGATGTTCTGTTAGAGCAAATGTTGACTTTGAAACAAATAGGGGAAGAGCAAATGATTAAAGTGCAAGAAACTTATATTTACGAGTGATGCTTTTGTTTATGTTTATACCTATTGGAAAAGAACAATATTTCTTGCCCCGAGGCAGAATAAAAAGAGCCAGTTTGTAATATACTTCAGATGTTTTATGAAATAAGTGATTCGGAGAGGAAAGAACGTTATTGTCTAGACGGGAGCGATTTGTAATATAAAGGCTCCGACCCCAGGCGAGCAATTCTTTTCTTTATTTTTTCCTTTTTTCCTAGATAGAAACAAAACTTGATGCAATTTAAGGTATCTAAAGCAGAAGAATACGAAAGAGAAAGCTGTCATATTCTATTCTAGTAAAAGTATTACCTTTCTTTTTCTAAATTTTAACTGGATACATTTTTAAATATTATAGACTTTTCAAAATTAGTTTAAATGTTTTTATACATAAGAATAAATCACATTACATAGAACTTATAGAGTGGAAAATAGAGAGTGTTTGCCTAGAGCATGTAGAGTACTTAAAATATTTAAAATATGCTTATATAATTATAATTAATAAAAACAGATTTTATTTTCCTGGAAATGATTTCGCACTCTCTTCCATCTTAAATTATTTCTCAATCATCTTTTTTGTTACAATCTTTAATTATAATAATTGTTTCCAATATTATTTAATAGATATGCAACTTTAATGTATATGTTTGTTTTACAGCACATTATAAAACTAAAAATCATTTTATCTCTTGAAAGTATTAAATAAATGAACAATAACAATAGTGTAGTTAATTAAGTAAAGTAATATTCCACTATATCTGCTAACATATACATAGTTATGCAATTAATACTATAATTCTCTACTACATTATTTCTATAATTACTACAATATTATAGTAGTATTCTTCACTGTGACTTTTTTATTATTAATATTAAAATTCCATTTTTATGTTAAAGTTTGCATTACGGCTATCCATCATGATTTATTTAAAAAAAGTATTAACCATATATTTTCGCGTAAATGTAAATATTCTATAACAACTATTTATTCCTTCTTCAATTTCTTCTGTTAAAATGAGTTTGTGGTAAAATAATGTGAGACGATTTATCAACCGAATAAATATAAAAAAAAATATTTACTAATTTTAGTTTATTTCATTTAAATATATTTTACCAATATAAATTTATTATATAATAAGTGACGATAAAGCGTAAGTCGCTTTTGAAATGAAATGACTAAATAAAATGTTCTAGAAACTGCTTAATTATAGCAATCATTTCGAATTACACTGATTTTACGATTTAATCTTTCTATTTAACTTATTTGTTTATTCTTCATTGTGACATTTGGAATAAAATTCAATATTTACATGTTAAAAATTTATAATTTCAATATTTGTTTTGAAATATGTCATTAAATGTAAATCGAGAAAATCATAAGAAGATTAATCAAAAAAAACTCTTAACGTGTATAATACAAATTAAAAATTATTTTCAGTCATATAATTAGGCAATACTAAAACTAGTAGCATTGGGTATGTTCAGTAATTTGCAGAAAAGTACGGAGCAACAAGAGAGTCAACATAAAAATGGTCATTTTACACGAGAGTAAAAAAAAAAAAAAAAATTTTTTTTGTTAGATTTTGGAAACATTTAAGAGCAATTATTTTCTTTGTTTTCGATTTTTTCCAGGTAGATACAAAACTCAATGAAATTTAAGAATCTAAAGCAAAAGAATATGAATGAGAAAGTTGTTATATTCTATTCTAGTAAAAAGTATTACCTTTGTATTTCTAAATTTTAACTGGTTACATTTTTAAATATTATAGAATTTTCAAAAATAATTTAAATGTTTTTATACACATGAATAAATCACATTTCATAGAACATATAGAGGGAACATTACACAGAACTTCTCTTTCTACTTGTCATGCAGGAAAATATCCAATTGTAATATATGATTACAATTTCATGTTTTCCTGTATGGCAAGTAGAATAGAAATTTCAAATTGTTGTTTGTTAGCGATATACTATCATCATTCAGGCGGAGCATATCGTGCTGTGACAACCATAGAGCATTGCTGCTGTTGACGGATTTATAAGGAAACATCTTGGATTTACTGCGGATGCATTAGCCGCAAACATGTGATATTTCAGTATATCCCATCATGAATGATGAGCTGCAAATATGGACAGCTAATTATTAAATAGAAGACGCCTTCATGTCTTTGAAAAATGTGTGGGAATCTTTAAATTATACGGCGACGATTTTTATACTGTACAATACAAAATACACTGGCTCCCAAGACTTATAGAAAAATTAGAATACACTCAAATTATGAAATTTCTATGGGGAATAATTTAATATAATTCAATAAAAAATATTGAATCATGTTATGCCTTACAAACTAGACGAATGTAGTTTATTGAGTCTTATTTTGTGTCTTGAAAAACGGGAAATGGAAACACATAAAAACATATCATCTCAATTCAATTTGTTTTTGATTTCAATATGGAGTGATACTTCCAACGCCTATTCAGGTACGACAACTATTCCCTATACTTAGTGACTCTGAACCGGATCTATTCGTTCAATAGCTCGCCATCATAATTCTTACGAGAAATGATATCGATTACTCATATCAAAGACATGTCTAACTTACAACTTTCACTTCAAAGTCAATATTTTCTCTCAAATCAAAATTTTCACTTGTTACTTTCAGAAATTGTAGTAGCTTTAAACCCTGTATTCAGTCCAAGTGTTTAATGATGTGTAAATGACATTATCTTCACTAATTTGCTTATCATTTTCTTATTTTGAATTACTTTTTACATATACTGTAAATGTTTTGAAAATATGCTAATTTTCACTCGTGCTGTAACATTTTCTTAGTTTTCGAAAAATTGTGTATTATTCTATATGAAATATGGATCGATTGTCCCACTCCTGAGACTAAGAGAGTTACCGTGGAATAGATTCCATCTTTATCCCCAAAAAATTAAAAGCTTTAAGCAAAAACAGAAGAGAAAAGTTAAAAAAAATTCAAGTTTTAATATGATGTGATTCGATGTCACACACATTGAGTTATTCGAGTCAGTCACAGCTTTGTTTCAAGCAGCAAATACGTGGCATACTGCTTGTGGGTTTAAAGTAAGGATTGTCTGACACGGGCTTTCAGTTAGGCCAGGGATGGGCAAACGTTTTCGGTCGCGGGCCAAAAATAGAAAAAAAAAAAGTTTGGTGGGTCAAGATAAATTTTTCTGAAATTTTAAAAACACTATACAAGTAATAAAATTTAAATATGTTAATGAGATGAATGAGATTGCGATTTCGTTTTTAAAAGTCCCTTATATTGAGGGTCGAAGTGAGATGTACTGATTCTAAGGAACGAGGTTAAATGTTTATATGTCAGTCTTACTATTTCCGTGGATTTATGTTTTGTAGAACAAAAATTAGAAAAGTAAAAAAAAAAAAAATCGTCCGTCATTTGAAAAAAAGGAAGAAAAAAATATTTAAACAAAGTAGAAAAAGGGATGGATATATAACATACAAATATATAGTTCTTTTAATTTGCCTCGGACCGACAACTTAAAAGTCCATCCGCGGGCAAGATAGAACCTTCCGGCGGGCCGGAGTTGGCCCGCGGGATTACTTTGCCCATCCCTGAGTTAGGCTCTTAAAATAAGATGAATTTATAATTTTTATACAATCCCATTCGTAAACAGGAAATAAGACCAATCCATGTTCAATTTTAGGAAAACCTGGTCCTTTTGAAGAGGTTTTTTTTCGGGGGATGACATTTTTTATCGATTTACTCAAGTTCGAGTAAAGAAAACTATGAAACACTCACACACGCTCAAAAGAACAATTTGAGAACAAAAAAAGACAAGACATTGAAGCTGCCTAAACGTGAAGAGGGGAAAACATCTCAGAAATATCTTTCTTCATTCGATTTCTTGTTTAAAAAGTTTTCGCTCTGTATCTGAGAATCATACTTCAAACTCCTCCACTCTACAGAACGCTTCGAATAGTAGCAGCATTTTACTGCTGCTATAGAACCTTTTCTTACTCCTAGATTTTGGAATCATTAGATGTTCTGTTAGAGCAAATGTTGACTTTGAAACAAATAGTGGGAGAGCAAATGATTGAAATGCAAAAAACCTATATTTACGAGTGATGCATTTATTTATGTTTATACCTGTTTCCGTTCGAAAAGAACAATATTTCTTGCCCAGAGGCAGAATAAAAAGAGCTAGTTTGTAATATACTTCGGATGTTTTATGGAATAAGTGATTCGGAGAGGAAAGAGCGTTATTGTCTAGACGGGAGCGATTTGTAATATAAAGGCCCGACCCCAGGCGAGCAATTATTTTCTTTGTTTTTTCCTTTTTCTAGATAAAAACAAAACTCGATGAAATTAACAGATAACTAAAGCAAAAGATCACGAAAGAAAAAACTGTTATATTTAAATCTAATAAAAGAGTATTAACTTTTACTCCTAAATTTTAACTTTTTACATTTTTACATATTTCAGAGTGCTTAAAATTATTTTACAAATGTTTATACACAATAATAAATCCCATAACATTATATAGAATATGTAGATTATACAGTATTATGTTATTATTTACATATATATAATAAAATATAGTATAGAAGAAGAGTTTTTAAGAATATTTTAAATCTTTATATAGTTATTATTGTTATAATAGATTTCATTTTCCTAGATATGATATCGCACTCTAGTGCATCCATGTGTATTAAATTATTTCTTATTCATTTTTTATTACTAATTTTGAAATATAATAATTGTTTCTAACATCATTTAATAGATACACAACTTTAAAGCGTTTTTTTTATAGAAATATTTCAAATGTATTAAATGATTGAGTAATAACAATATTGTATTAAATATTTATATCTTCACTAAGGTTTTTTTTATTATTAAATTAGGCATCCTTTTTATAATATGAATTTTACATTGACTTTTGACTATTTAAATTAAATAAATATGCAATGGATAACACCAAATAAACTATATTTAAATATAAATATTCATTTTAAATTTTCCATAAACTGTTTTGAGAAATTCGGAATATAATATCAATTGAAGAAAATTCTTTAGAAAAATTTATTTTTGTCCATAAAAATAATATCTTTAACGTTTTTATTGGGCCCATTCCTTATATAATCATATCTGAAGATGGATTATTTTTATTTCTGAAAAATAAAATAGTAAAGTTAAATTCACCTTATTTCAAAGTTGAGAATATTGTTTTTATTTTTTGAAAATAAACATTTTTTTGTTGGTTTTTTGTAGAGATATCTATCGAAACTTTTTTTTCTTAGATAAATGACTTTGAAGATTCATAACAGCAATAAATCATCTTAAATATTATTCTCACGAGAATTGACAAAAGCCTTTTTAACGAAAAAGAAATTCATCGCCCTTCTCATGAGATCATTAAATCCTTAAAATGACTCTTTTATAACTGGTCTCAAGGTAGTATTTTGGATGTTTGAAATATTATTTTCATTTGAATGAAATTGAAGGCTGAATAAATGCCGACAAGAGATTTAAAGAAATTAAAATTGACAATAAATACGAAAGATTGCTTTATAAAACCATCATTGCTGTATGCGTTCTGAAATATTACAAAATGAAACTTTCATAATAGTTTTGACCTCTTTTTATTTAACATGATTGGTTTCACAAATGATATATCGCATTCTTTTTTTAGTACTTAGAAATATTTAATGCATAGTGAAAAGTAAAACTGTGTAAAAAAGCTAAAATATATTAATTTCAAATAATTCAAGAATAAAGATGAATTCATTATTTAAAGATAATATTTTGTTTTGACAACAAACAATAACTATAACTCATTCTGAAGCTTTATTGGACAAGTTTTTTTTACATTTAATTATATTTTAAAAAGAGAAAAAGAAAAATTATAACTACTATTTTTTTTATTGTAGCATAAATATCTTAATGTATGATTTTTTTAATATTTTAATAATCTTTACAAATAAAAGTATAAAAAAAAATTAAATATTAGTTTATATATCAAATAAATTTAAATCAAAATAAATGTGCAAAATATAAAATTATAAATTACGCATATTATACAGTTATTCCATTACATTTAGTTACTGACATTTGAAATTGATCGCATTAATTATTTTTCATTTTATGTGACTTTAAATCAAATAATTTTGACATCGGCGCTAACAATCAAAATTTATACAATTTAAACTGTTATACCTAACCCATCTTAAGATATTTATTTATATCTAATAAGAAACAAAGATAGATTTGTGTTGTGCAGCTATGATTTGCTATTGTAAAGGAAAACAATACTTAATTATAAAGAGTACATAATATTTAGCTGTCAGCCGACTCAAAATTTATTTTATATTAAAGTAATTTTGGAGGATGAGGTAAATTGAAAGGTCATAATTCATAATTATATGAAACACATCATATTGGGAATTCGTACACAAAGTTGAATAATCTATTAGCAAGCAAACTCAAAAATTAAATAATAAATAGTTTAACCTGGTGCCACTAAAAATAAATTTATCACAGTTAAAAATTTGCAAGCATAAATTCATTTTAAATATTAATGGTTTCAGTAAATGTAGAACAAATTTTAATTTATTTATTTGAGCGCATATAATGTCTTGTAAAGTAATTAATTAGTTTTACTAATTAAATCTGAACAATGCATATCTAATCACTACAATATTTTAAAAACAAGACAGAAAATTCAAAGCAAAATACTTGCTCGTTAATATTATTAACGAGCAAGTATTTTGCTTTGAATTTTCTGTCTTGTTATTAATGCACCTCGTTGGGAAAATTATGGAAAAGTTTTCATGGTATTTCGTGTAGAAATGTAGCAGTATATGAAGAATGGCATTATTTTCTTACAATATTAACTTTAAAAACTGTTACTAAACATCACTCAGATGGTAACGATAGATTGTTGAATGTAATTAACAAGGTAATATTTGAACGTCATATATATATATATATATATATATTATATGAAAATTTTTGCTTCATTTTGTATAATGGAAATAGTGCATTATAATGGAATATACTGCAATGTTCTTTAATACTTATTATATGATTTTAAGGTCAGGTTTAAAATTAGGAATTTATTTTTTATGGCAATTATTTTATGATTAGTTACAAAGTTAAAAATATATTTGTATCGTAAATAATTTATATTATAGGAGAATTGTCTAACATACTTTCTATAATATTTAATTACAAAATAATTTGAATTCAAGAATATAAAAAATTGTTTATTACTGCTGAAATCTTACAAAAAACCTTCTTAAACAAATTTAGAAATATTGTATTGCATATATTTAATGATTCTACCTTTATTCTTAAAAACAAGTTTAATAACTAAAATATATTTTTAAATATATTAAACAATATAATGAATTGCAATATTTTATAATATTATAAATTCGAAAGAAAGCATTTTATATCTCTAAATTTTAGTAAAATAATAAATATGTTTAGATTTTTCAACAGTACTATAATTAATAATAAATAAATGTTTAGATATAAATTTCAAATAATTTATAATTTTGTTTAAGATTTTCTTTTATACTTCAGTATAAACTTCATAATCAATCATAAAAATTCATATGCTTAAATATTAACTGTTAAAATTACCATGTAAGAAATGTTAATTTAACTCAGGAACAGATTTACAAAAATTAAGAAAAAATCAGAAAATCACGATTATATGGTCATTAATAAGAAGGTTTTCATAAAAAATTACACTATACAGTTAAAAAGTAATATTACCTTAGAAAATGATATGGGAACTTACGGAACTGCTGCTGTCTTTTAACGCTATGGGACGTGTAACTGAAAACCATCTCTGAAAGTGTTCGCTTTAAAACAAGTATCTGCTTTGAAAGAGCGTGCAAGCAGAAACTAAGTTGGGGATTTTAAGTCATGTTTTACATATGAATACTACAGATATTTTATTTATAGTGATTAGTGATTTTGATAGTGATCCATTTCACAAATAAAAACGAGCAGAGTCAGTCTGATGCAGCAAGTTGATTTAATGTGATTTTTTTTGTAAGTCAGAAACTGTTCAACGTATTTCTAAGAAAATAATCAGCTTTCTGAAGAAAGACTCCTGAACTACAGCTACTGGGAACAAATGACAGCCATTTGCAGCTAACTGCAAGAAGCCACACAACTGCTACTACTTCTCATTTCAAAGTTTTATCTTAGTTACTTAAAGGCTGGTATACAGATCGCATGCTTTATAAAGGAGAGTACACAGAAGGCTTTATAAAGAAGGGTACACAGAAGACTTTATAAAGAGGGTGCTAGGGAGGATATATAAAGAAAAGTTGTATGTCAAAAGTCCAACAATGCGAGTAATAAAAAATTTATTTGGGAAGTCCAGTTTATGTTTTTGTGCAGGTATATTTTTGAATTTCCCCATGGACTTGTACATCATTCCATGAGATACAGTTTTTGTGTGTACAAAGATGGCATATTCGATATACTTTACCATCATTGCACAACTGCACTTAGTGACAGTTAATTTAAACTGTTATGAAAAATAAAGGTAATAAAGTCTTACTTATACGTAAAATTACATTAAAGTCCTGAAATCCTCATTTTTAATAATAGATTAATTTAATTAATTTTAATTTTACAATTAAAGTGACATTTCTTAAAATTTTAATAATTCATAGATATCTACTAAGAGTTATAGAAATGTATTAAACACTAAATAAAACATGAGAAATATTTCTTTATATGAGCATAAAAACATAACGTTTAAAAACAATACGCTATGTTTTTTATGCTGTTATCAAGAAATATTTCTAAATTACCCAAACTATATTACCCAAATAGATTTAAATAAATTTGATTTAATTATATTACCCAAATCAAGTTAAGCAATTTTCTACCCTGTTACATTTATGTATATTATTCACAATTATTTAATTATTTAAACTTCTTAATTTTGCAATATATTTTTGGTTTTTATATATATTTGGTTTAGGTTATTTGAAAGTATATAGTTTTTACCTTCTTAATTATATTTTCTATAATCAAAGTTGTTAAAAAGTGTGTATACATTTATATATTTCACTCCTAACAAAAAAAAAAAAAACTTTCAAAACTTTTAGGTTAATAAAACAGTGTGGTAAGTAAATATAATTTTAATTTAGTATGATTATTTTATTGGTTTTCTCACAAAATATTTGAGCTGTTTTTAAAACGTTTTATTTTAATCGTAAATCAATACAAAAATTAATAGAAAATATATGTGTTTATTTATATTTAATCAAGGTTATTTGAGAAGAATTTGATATCGATTTTTAAAAAGTAATGAGAATAAATTTAAAAACTTTGAACATGGATTGAAAAAAGAAATACTTAGAAAAAGTTTAGAAAATAAGTTTTTATAAGAGATTAATTTTCATGATTAAAATATGATGGTAAAATTAAATTAAATTAACCAAAAAGCTTGAAATTAAGTTTTCTAAAACTTGTGAAAAAAATTCTCATATTACAAATGATTTACTTAAAACTCTACAGAAATGAGGACATTTAATAAGTAATAATAAAAGAAAGACACTTCTCTTCTAATTTTCTAATATTTAAGAAAATTTAATTAACCAGAAGGATGTGTAATTAAAAAATGTTTTGTAGTGTAGCTTAAAACAGTGGACATAACTTTTTTTTCAAAATGAAACATTTACGTTTCTAGTTTTAGCCCTTTACCTGAAAAACTAAAATTAATGTAAAGGGCTAATATTAGAAGTAAAAGGCTAAAATTAGAAGTAGTTACTTTTAAATTGAATTTCCACTTTGGTGGGTAAATATTATCTTTTTTTTTTTTTTTTTCATACCACAGTAATTTTAAACGCATATAGCAATGAAGTTTACTCTTTCTTCTATCTTTCCAGAAGCCAACAAATATAATATTATTTTCATTTGTGAAGGAAATACAATATGTCAGTTTAGATAACTTGCTATATTAGTTGTTTAGATTTTTGCTGACTTTGACTCAACGGTTTTTCTAAATTAAAGTATGTTTTCAAAATAAACTTCTCCTTTTCGTGTATCATCTTTATTATCTTATTAGTGTATCTCATTATAAATCAATCAAAAGGAACATAATAGCTTAAGTATATATTTGATATATATTTAAAGATATTTATTAAAATCAAGCATATACCAAAAATTCATAGTTATCTATTTTTATTTCAGGACACAATGCGCAATAATCTTACACGCACACACACACACACACACACACACACACACACACACATATATATATATATATATATATATATATATTATCATTTGCATTTTTTTTCACTAAAACAGTTATTATTTCCACACTAATACGATACATTTGTTACAAATATACATATATGTATAAAAATGTATATAAGAGCCTAAAGTTATCATTTAATCACCATTATTACTACTATTGACTTTCAAAATAAAACATCTACTTATTTGTTTTTAAATGATATAGTTAATGAATCACGGAAAGTTTGTTTCCATTGTTATACCATAAAATCCATACTTTCTTTGACCAATAGCGAGTGAGCATGTATGAAATAGCCACTAATAGTAAATGTTGTCGATAATAATATCCAAAAAGGGTCACCTTAACATAGATTTTGGAGATAGTCAGACTACTTAATGAGGATTTTGAAAAAAAATTTCCCTAGATGCGCAAGAGAGAAGCATTTATCTCAGACAGTATCACTCCAATGTATAACCGAAAGTATATTTATATAAAAACGCCATTAAAGTCTATATTTCTGTTTGCACAACATTTCAGCAAATTAATGAAATCATTGGATAAATTATGTTAACTAACTAGTGTTTTTTATAGTACTGATTTATGAAATTTTAACGAATTACAAAATATGTTAATATTGAGCAAATGCTAGCTTACATACGCAAAAATATGAAAAAAAAAAAAAAAAAGCAAAAATCTACATATAATCAATTAATGCAGTTTAAGAAACAATATTTACATTTAAATTTTGCATTAAATGTTCTATCAAGATGAGAGTATTTTACCAGTCAAATGCGCTTATGTTATTAAATTTTCGTTATATTATATTACTTTTAATTAAGTGTGAAATTTGTTTTTAATTTTCAGTTCAGAAGAATTTTGAGTTTTTGCTTGTTTGCAAGATTTTTAAGGTTTAAAAAATAAAATGAGTATTTATTTTTTTATTAAAAATGTATATTTTATTTTATAACACTTTTAATAACAGCATAATTAAAAAAATCATCGAAATTAAAGACTGTGCATTAAATCATTTAATGGCACTTTAGTACTTCATTACTAATTTTCTGAATTTGTTTCAAGTTTTCTGTAAATACGGATGTAAATCAATGCTATTAGGGTTTGGTATGTATGTGGTGGTGCTCCATCTAGCATGAAAACATTTGTGTCTAGCTCATTGTGTAAGTTAGGAATTACAATGGAAAGCAATGAATTATTATGCTATGCACATTTGGGGTGCAAGCTTTAAGAAATATTTTTAGGTTTATAATTACGCTAAAAACATTGATGCTAGCCACCTAATAGCGGTGATGCACGTCACCTAATATCATTGATGCAAGCTGTCTAATAGCATTGATACAAGCCACCTAATAGCAGTGATGCAAGCAACCTAATAGCAGTGATGCAAGCCACATAATAGCATTGATGCAAGCTGTCTAATAGCATTGATGCAAGCCACTTCAGGACATTTAAAAATGTCCCATAGCTCATGTACAAAAAAGTTAATAATCTGTGGAAGTGTTAACGAGTGATATTAAAGCAGTTATCTGCAAGTTAAGGTTCGTACTACATAAATTGAATTCTCTGCAGAAATTCTATCATTCATAAAAAAGGATTTCATGAAAATGAAAAATGAAATGAAAGCTGTCTAATACTTTTTATCCTATGCAATTTTACACAAGTGTATCAGCATTACTTATACATTTCTGTATTGTACACTTATGCTTATGATAATGCTAATTACTTGGTACCATAGAGTATTTTTATATGTACCATAATTCGTTGTACTCACATAATTATGTAATTGTAAGTGTTTATTTTATTATTATTATTATTATTACTCCCTCAACTTTTTTTAATTGTTATTGCTTCACAGGTAAAGTGCAATTTGAAGAAATTCTCTGGATGGCTTGCTCTTTTTTAAAGAGTCGTCATGATGAATAATCTCTATAAACTGCTAATTCTAGATGAACGTTCCACTAAAAGAAATCCAAGCGATTCAAGTGCTTTTAGAGTTCCATTGCAATTTATGAAGGACATTAAAGTGAGATTAACATTAAAGTGAGATTATTGCTCATACGTAACTCAAGGATTTTCTAGGATTTGTTTTGCCAGAGAACACTAAAATAGGTGCTTACTGGGAAACATACACTCACATCGCAATAAATGTTTGACAATATTTATTATGGAGTTAACAGAACCATTGCAAACTATGGGATTGCACTTACTAAAATAAATATGTTCTAATGCTACAATAATATGTATTATGTTCTTCTTCATTGTTTTTATCTCTCTTGGACAGACACTTATGTTTTACACAGGGATATCTGCGTAATGAGTTCCATTATTTATTATTTTTTTTAGTTTACTTTAATCTGACTTCGAGATAATCTATTTCTATTTAAAAAAAAAAGAATTTCAGATGTGGCATGAATGTAATTTTTTACACATGATTGTATATCATGTATATACGAATGCACATTTTAAATTAACTGTCAAAAAATTTCTTTATTAATTTTTAATATTGTTTCTTCATGATTTAGTACAATTTTGAAATGCAGTTTGAAGAAATCATCTAGATGACTTGCTCTCTTTCAAAGCGTCACCATGATGAATAAGCACTATAAACTGCTAATTCTCGATGAAAGTTCCATTAAAAGAAATCCAAATGATTCAAATTCTTTCAGAGTTCCATTGCAATTTACGGAGGATAACCAAACATTTAACCATGAAAAAACTAACATTAAAGTGAGATTTTTGCTGATATGTTACTCAATGCATATTTTAGCCTTTCTTTTGCTGGAGAACATTGAAATAGGTGCTTAATAGGAAGCATACACATCGCAATAGATGTTTGAGGATATTAATTATGGAGGGAATGGAACCATTTCAAACTAGAATGTTGTACTTACTAAAAAATTATGATAGTTATTATCTCTTCTGTGTAGACAATCATTTGCACATACAACTTTTTATTCTACGAAGTCGTCTTTCTGCTCTGGACTACATATATAAAGAATTCTGTAAATTTGTTAGTTTACTTTAATATAATTACTAGATAATTTTGCTCTTTATTTAAAATTAATTTCAAAGTTGTATTGAATGCATGTTTTTACAAATGATTGCATAGCATATATATAAATGTATATTTTAATTAATTGTCGAAAAGATTTATTTATTTTTTTTAAAATATTTTTTCAGCTTGATTTAGAATGGTGTAACTCATGCCGTTTCAATCCATTTCGATGACATGTATTCCAGTCTCTGTTTTGTCGTAAAATTGGTTCAATGGTCCCCTATTCTCAACGGCATGTACTCTCGGAATAATTTTCAGTGTGTTTTCGTAAATTATACACATATAAAGGATAGCCAAAAAGTGAAAAATCCATATCAAGGAAATAATTATCTCTTACATCATCAGAAAAAATATTGTGATAACTTCTCATTGTTTATGAAAACTAATTTCAACTTATTAAAATACAGTTTATCAGCTAGGTTTAGATAAAGCAATTATTTCCAGCCATTATGCTAAAGAAATGATTTTCGTATTCTGTATTTTTAGTTAGAGTTAAGTTTATTTTTATTACTACTGAAAATTTGCAGTGACATTTTTTTGTTATCACAAACAGTGGTTGACAGAAAAATTATATTTAAATTAATCAAAAATTAGAAAGGGTGTCGCAATTTGGTAAATCATATCCAATAATCAAAAAATAACAAGTTTCTTTTTAAACTATTACAAATATTATTCTGTGAAATGTACCACGCAAACATAAAAGATAAAGACAATAGATGATCTAATGCTACTTCGACCTTCACTGGTATCATGTATTGCACCACTGTTTTGAATATTTTGGCGTAGTTAATACAATATTTTCCTTTAACAGGAGCTCTGTATTAAGAGGAGCTATAAAAAATAAAAATATACCCATTTCAAACATCTGTACAGGTGCAAACTAAAGATAAATAGTTTAAGCCTATTCGAATCTATTTAAAATTAATTACATGATATTATGGAGTTATTTATTTTTATTATAGTTAATAATTTCGTTTACTGTCTTTTCTTTAAAAAATAGTCTTACTAATACATAGTGTTAGAGCACATAATTCAATTTTTGTGTTCATATTTCAGAATATTATGCAGTTATCCTTAAATGAATAAAACCACTCAGTAAAATGTTTAAAAAAATTTATTCAAACTCTTAATAACAGTTATGTAATTATGAAATAACAATAATTATTTGTTCATTATTGACTGCTTCTTCTGATTTGAATTCAGATATCTCAGGATGATTCTTATTTCCATATTTTAATGTGTAATTGTGTTTGTAAAGATATATGGAATTTTATACAAGAATTATATGAATTTCAATTTCTACTTAATATCTGTACCACATAGCTGCTATAGTATCTATATCACACAGCAGCTATTATATTTTAAGCCGAACTTGTAGTTTTAGGAGCTCATCTGATGAGCAAATATTTGCCTAAGATCTTCCGAGTATTGACTAGTTTGATATTACTAAGTTTATCGTTCCCGGAAATTGATATTTTCTACTTCCTAGTAACCAAATAATTTATTATTGCTCCACTTCTAGGAAAGCATTCATCTATACGATAACAAAATTTTTATTACATAAATGAGGAAGTGAAAGAAAAACAAAAGGAAAAATGTCGTGAATGACTAATTTTTGTTGGAAAAAACGTCTTTCCTGAATAAAGTTGTGTCTTTTTTGTCATTTAATAGCTTGTCAACATTTCGATTCTCGTCCTTTAGTTAACCTTAATTAGTTGAAATTTCTTTTTTTTTTTTTTTTATGGATTACTGTGAATTGTGTAAAAACCATTATTTGGGACGATTCAAAGAGGAAAAAAGAAGATATTACCATTAATTCACTTGACAGGAAGATGTTTCTTTGCAATAAAATGACATCTTAGTTAATGACGTTGAATCAACGTCCTTAAATCTAACATGAAAGGGAATGATACAGTTTTTCAGCTTTCTCGATATTTTGTAACTTTTTTAGGTTTAGTTTAGCTTAGTTTTTTATATAGTTTTGTTCCAATCACGGAATGTGGAAGTTTAATTTCGCTGTTTTGTTTTATTCTAGTAGTGTTTAACATTTTATTGCCCTAACAATATCTACCAATGAAAAATAGGCTAGTGATCAAGTCAGTTTCACATTACATACATTTTCCTATCATATTACATTATCATATCTGACAAAATATAGAAAATAAAAATACCCAGACAATGTCGTATAAACAGCTAATAACTGTATATTTAAAATAATGGTTGACAATGTTCCAATCGTGTAACATGTTTCATATTATAGATATTAGTTGAAATACTTATATAGCAATTATCAAATATATCAAAATAATCAATTAAAAATAAAATTGATCATTAATAATTTTTCTTTCTGAAATTAAAGATATCGTTAGCTTTTATTATCATTTATCTCGTTAGAAATTCGAATTATTTGCAGTTTTAGTTAACTTAATCATTTTTTTTCTAAAGATAAACAAAATGTATTAAATTTCATTATTTGGAAATTTTAATGTATATTAATACTATAATTGTCGAAGTTGAAATTTAAGACCCGATTTGCTGCCACAGCAATTTTTGTAGGGAAACTAAAAGACACTTAATAAAAGCTTTATATCTACAGACAATAATTTAAATTCCATATTTAATGAATTACCAGGACATCTCACACACTTTTTTTAATAATGAGAAAACATATCATTTAATATTTACTAAATAAAATGTTATTTTTTTTGGCAATCACATACGATTTAAAATAATTAAAAAAATCATAATTAATGTTTCAATGAATTTATTCATGTTTTAAGTTTGGTAAAATCTTCTGAAAACCTTTAATCAAAGAAGACTATCGTTTATTTTCATTAGAAAAATTTATTGACTGTTTAAATTAAAAATATGGACTGACAATCCTATAATTGACATTAACAATTGTTTACAGCCCAAACATGGCAATTTCCATAATTACACATTTTCTCTGTCCCCTATGATGTGAAATTCGCTAGAAATTAATCTTTAATATGAGAGAGAAAGTAGTCTTCAGAACAAATATTTTAAAAGGATTTATATTCAAAAGGTTTATTTTTCCAGTGGTCGGTAAATTCTCGAAAGGGATTCTCGGTAAGAATTCTCTGAAGGGATTTAAAAGATTATCAGGTCAACAAAGTCTAATGGAAATGTCGTTTTACATCATTTAGTCTGACTTGAATCATTCACTGACAGTGAATTGCATTTAACTGCACACGCACATAAACAGTAAGTCTCCAGAGTTTTAAATTACGTTCTCCAGATTCGAATGGAACGCAATTCGAGAACGTCAACGAACTGCTGTGTTCCGAAAATAAAGTTAAAAGTGCGATTAAAGTAATCTGAGTGACTTTCGAGTTCCATTTGCTGTACTTCACTGCTAATAAAATTCAAGGATCAAATCCTATGCAGGGAATATAAGTATAAATTTGTAATTAATTGCTGTTAAATTTGTATATGCAAATTCAAATTTCTTACAAGAAGATCTAAATAATAAGCAATTGAGAAATAATTACAATTGAGGAATATATTTCATCTAATTTTTTACTTCTTTTAAAAGAGAATAAATAATAAAAGAAACAATTACTTTATTTGAGAACTATTTTCTGACGAGATATTGTTATATTCCTTAATTGGGAAATAATTGCATGTAATTCAACAATTATATTAGAATATTTTTATTTAATGTAGTTTAATATAGTATTATATTACTTTTTAGTTTTAATTTAGTTTAGTTATAGTTTCGTTCGAATCGGGGAATGAGGAAGTTTAATTTCGGTGCTTTGTTTTATTCTATCCGTGTTTAACAATTTATTGCCCACATAATACCTACCAAGGAAAAATAAGCTAGTGATCAAGTCAGTTTTAGACTACATTCATTCTCCTGTCATAGTAGATTATCGTATCTGACAAAATACAGAAAATAAAAATACCCAGATAATGTTGTACTAGAAGTTTGTACAATGTAGTATACACAGCTAGTAATTGTAAATGAAAGATAATGATTGACATGTTACGTATTATAGATATTAGTTGGAATACCTATGTAAAATTGTCAAATATATCAAAATTATCAATTAAAAATGAATTCGTATCATTAGCATTTTTTTTTGTAAAATTAAAGATAATGTTAACTTTATTACCAATGAAAATTACTTGTACATCATACCGACTCTGAATTTTAAATTTTTTTAAATTTGAAATTTCGATTGGAATTCGAATTTTTTACAGTGTTAGATAAATTAATAATTTTCCTTCTAAAAACAACCAAAAGCAATAAATCCCATTGTTTGGAAATTTTAACATATATTAATGTTATAATTGTCATAGTTGAAATTTAAGACCTAAATTTATGCCACAACAGTTTTTGTAGTGCCACTAAAAGACACGTAGTAAAAGCCTCATATCTTCAGAAAATAATTTAAATACCATATTTAATTAGTTACCAGGAAATCTCATACCACTTTTTTTTAATAGTAAGAAAAAATATATTTTATTATTTACAAAATAATGTATTATATTTGGGCAAGTACATACGACTTAAAATAATTAAAAAAATCGTAATTAATATTTCAATAAATTTATTCATGTTTAAAGATTGGTAAAATTTTTCGATAGCCTTTGATCAAAGAAAATTATTATTTATTTCCATTAGAATAATTTATTGACCTCCAAATTAAAAATATGCACTGACAATCGGGAAATAAATGTATGTATCGGTGTTCTAATTGACATCAACAATTCTTTACAGCCCAAACATGACAATTTCACAAATTATACATATTCAAGTTGACTTTTGTTTCCTATGATGTGAAATTCTCGAGAAACTAAATAATCTTAAATATCAGAGAGAAAGTAGTCTTTAGAACAAATATTTTACTGAAAGGATTTATAGTCAGAAGGATTTTTTTTCCAGCTGGCGGTAAATTCTCGAAGGGATTTAAAATATTATCAGGTCAACAAAGTCTAATGGAAATGTCCTTTTACATCATTTAGTCTGACTTGAATCATTCACTGACAGTGAATTGCATTTAACTGCACACTCACATAAACAGTAAGTCTTCAGAGTTTTAAATTACGTTCTTCAGATTCGAATGGAATGCAATTCGAGAACGTCGACGAACTGCTGTGCTCTGAAAATAAAGTTAAAACAGCGATTAAAGTAATCGGAGTGACTTTCGAGTTCCATTTTCTATATTTTCACTGTTGATAAAATTCAAAGTTCAAATCCTATGCAGTGAATATAAATCTTTGATTATCAATAAATTAGTCTCTTAAAAGTTTTAGGGAAAGTTTTACTATTCCTGAAGCAACATGATAATAACTATTAAGATAAGAAATGCTTTCTCAAGTTCAGATTGTTTCCTATTTTGACTATTGAAATTTCAATTGTAATTAATTTACTCCTATTAAGTATTTCCTAAATCGATTTCAAAATAAATAATCTAATTAAAGATCTAAGAAATCTATTATAACACTGATTAAGAATCAATAACCTGTTTGCTGATTTTAATTAAATAAATTAATTCATTTTTTTTAGATTTTTAATCATAAATACAAATTTGAATTTTAAAGAAAATGTTACATTCTCATGTAAAAATAATAAATGTTATTTAATATATGAATTATATTAAAATTAATATATAGTTGCTTTTTTTAATATCAGCAATGTGGCTTATGTTATTCGTATATTTTTAATTACATTAAGAAAATACTTGTGTTAGAAAAAGTCATTTTTATCATTATGTTATATATATTTATAGAAATGGGATAAATAAAAATGTCCCATTATTAGACAATGCATCATTTTTAGTAACATTTTATATAATAAAAATGACTCACCTTCATTATTTGTGATCGTTATTTAATTTACGAAAAATGTGATTCCTCAAAATAATTGCGAAGAAATAAACATGTATTTTTTAAATTAAATCTTTCTTTCAAATTGTCAATAATGTAATGATAAGCGAAAGCTTTCAAATAATTACAGAATAAAAAAAATCAAATGGTTAAAATCATTTGCTATATAACCGAAATAGATATTTAATGGATATAATAATTTATATATAATCGAATTAGAAAGTTAAAAACCAAGTGATAAAAAATCACTAGCTATATAGTCGATATTGGGTGAAAATCCTTTTCAGCAGTCGAGGGTAGAATGCTTTTGTAACGCAATTTCAACCAACCGAGGGGCGAAATCATCTTCATTGTCCTCTCGACCACTAATAGTCAAAATATCCTTTATTTGACAATAAAGAACTCGATCACATGGGGTCAAAACTATTTTTTGTCATCACGACAACCGTCAAAATCATTTTCATTGCGATCTTCATGAGCCAAGGGGCAAAACTATATTCATAGCCATCTTGTTCAGCAAAGCCTAGAAATATCTTTATTGTCATTCCTATTCGTTAGGTGTCATAAGTTATTGTTGTACTCATCAATCAAGAAAAAGTCAAATGTTTGACGAAAGTTGTTCAAGATAATAGGATAGCATACAGTAAAAAAAAATGTCAACATTATTGGAGTTCTATTTGGAGCAATAGCAGTCCCCTGCCCTTACAGGATGATGTCAAAAATAAACTGTAATAACAAGTTGAAGCAATTAGACATAACATTCATGGTAATAAATATGTAATAGTCGTCGAAAGCTGAATTAATGAAAAATGTTGTTTGGAGATTCCTTAACCATAAGGGCTAAGAAATGAAATCTGGTAATCTGAAAAATTACCATCGAAATAAAGGGCAATTAATTTAAAGTTCATGTATTAGAAAGGTAATATCATGATGTACAAATTATATAATATTAGTCTCTTATATGTTATGTTATATCACACAAAATTATATCTTACAGTCTTACAATTTTCGTTGTAACTTGAATTTCTAATTGAACTTATGCATAGAATTCAAAATCAATTTACAGAATAAGCTAATAGAGTATATGTCCCAATTGGTTGAATCTCCGTTGTATAAAAAAACATATTTCTTATTCATAAATATTTAGTATAAGTTGATATAGTATAGTTTAGCATAAATTGATCTAGTATAGTTTAGTATAAGTTGTTATAGTACAGTTAAGTATAAGTTGAGGTAGTATAAGTTGATTTAGGTTCTCTTATACTTCGGAGACACACTCTTTGACAACATAGGTAGAAACTAAAATTGTTCTTTTTGCTAGGAAATTAGAAAGAAATATTCTATGTGTGTTTTGTTTAAAGGGCTTAGAAGTTACAACAGATAATTAATTATACGGATGAATTGAGTAACTAGTTATTATTAAATACAGAAAAGACAACATTATCAATTGCACTATTTATATAATAAGAAAAGACAAAATCAACACAGCTAAAAAAAAAATTTAAACTTGAATTACGTGGGATAGAAATAAAGAAAGAAAATTTTCCACTGAAATCGATGGGCTCTGACGAAGGCGATTTTAAGATTATTGGAGAGAAAAATTGGCGAATCCAGACTATCGTTGACAGCAAGATCTTATCATACTAGACTGCCAAACCAAATCTGAATGATAAATTCTTAGATAATTTAATTTTAAATTATATTAGATAAGAAATAATAGTTTTAATGCAAGCTTTCCATTAGTTTTCTATATTTAAAAATTAAATTCCATCTTATAGATATTTTTAATTCCATTAAGGAATAATAATTTTAAACCAATCGTTCCAGATTTTATTCATATTTGAAAATTAAATTCCATACTATAAATATTTTTAAGTGATATTCAAAAATTATTAATAAAATATTTGAGGATATTTTTTTAATTTTATTAATTTATTTTATTTGATATTTAAACTAATAAAACCTATAATAATAATTTAATCAAATATGTTTAAAATAAATTTTTCAATTGAAAGGAAAATGAATGAAATAAATATCACTACATCGTTTTTTGGGGAAAAAATATGTTTCCTAATATTTTTACAGCAAATTAAAATTAAACATGATAAAATTTTTTTTTTCTTCAGTTCTTTTGAGGTCTGTTTATATTTCAGATTTTAATTATATTTTACAAGGATTTATTTCGTATGTTTTGTTGGAAAAGTTTTTATTAAAACACTTGAAACATTTTTTGAAACATTCAAACCCTTATATTTATTTAAATTAAAAATAAATTCTACCCCACTCCCCATAAAAAAAATAACTGAATATTTTGAAAGTAAAAAATGAGCAAAACTGAGAGAGATTGACTTTAACTCTTGGTAAAACCAAAGCATTTTTGAAAAGATTTTTTTTTTTTGGTAGAAAAGAAATAATACATTCTCTAGGTACAGGTATAACAATAATAGGTACTTTTTCTGAATATAATCTTTTAACTTTATATTAATAAAAGTATTTATATTTGTATATATGTATATTCATACAACTATGCATGTATATATATATAGTTGTAAGAATATGCATATTTAAACTTGGTATCAATATATAAATATTTATATTTCCATAAGAATATCTGTATCAATTAAAATTTAGTGGCTAAATTTAAGGCAGGATTAGACTAATAGAGATATCATACAGCTATATAACGGATGTATAAGCATCGTAATCACAAGAATAAAAGATTTTTTGAGTTTTGATTTTTGTTTTATTGGTTTCACAGCAATAATACAATTCCATAGAATCAAAATCTTTATATATTTCATAATATACAATGAATTATCAATATGGTTACTCAAAGCATAAAAAAAGAAAAAAAATATATATCTAAGAATAGATTTAGATGTAAAAGAAGCAGAACAAAACTAGTGCGAAATCTGATTTGAAACGAGTGGCCCATCCAAGAATTGACGTTCGTTCATTCCTGCCACATAAAGAAGAGACTTTTTCCACCAGACATTTCCTGTACTGCATTACGCCCGGAAGAGAAGGTTGTTCCTCTCATTCTTATCGCATCACCGTGTCGTTTATGCAGACGCCCCAAAAGCTATCTTCTGTTTTTTTCTTCTGGTGCTTCTTTTTGTGTCATCAGAACCCACCGTGTGTCACGTAACTGTGCCGGAAATACGCATATTTCGAGGTGGGAGGACCGATATCAGGGGATCGGAACATAATGAAGCTGGAAGAGCATTGTTGAAGCTCCGTGATACCAGGTCCTGAAGAGGCGGTGCTTTTAATGATGGCCGTGTAGGGTCATTCATATAGCTCTAGAACCCTATTTGTCGTTCTTATGAGGGTAATAGATGTCCCATTCTATGCTTCGAACAACAATTTGGAAGGAGGAAAGGCTGCATGAATGCACAGAAACGAGCTTATAATGAAAAAGAACTTTGAGAAATATGGAAAAAAGAAATATTTGTTTTGATAAACAATAAATATTAATATAATAGTGTTACACATAGATTTAATAAAATATTTGAATAATTATTACTTTACCTCTCAGTTTAATTTGTTAAGATAATGAAAAAGTAAAAAATCAATTCAAATTCAGTGTTATTAAAGTGGAATTATCTCTTTATTGGTTAAGTAGTTGTAGTAGTACAATTATTCCATCATTGATTAAAGGAAAAAATATGAATATTTCGAGCCTCGTTTATGCTGTTAGACTACTACTTCCATATTAAATTAATGTAAAATATTTTGAATAATGGTTAATATTAATACTGTACATTAAACATTATCAAAATATTCATAACCAATAAAAAAAATCTATCGTTATGGCTTTTAGAGTATTAATTCACTTCCACAAGAAAACACTTTACTTATTTATACATTTCATAAGGTTCATAGATTGATCAATACGTTTACTCAACGCATAAAAAAAGAAAAAATATGAATAGCCAAGAATAGAATTAGATGTAAAAGAAGAAAAGAGAGAAGCAGAACAAAACTGAAGCGAAATCAGATTTGAAACGAGTGGCATATCCAAGAATCGCCGACGTTCTTTCCTGCCACATAGAGAAGAGACCTTTTTCCACCACGTATTTCCTTCGCTGCATTATCCCCCGGAAAAGAAGGTTGTTCTTCTCATTCTTATCGCATCACCGCGTCGTTTATGCAGGCGCCCGAAAAGCTTTCTTCTGGTTTTTTTTCTTTCTTCTGGTGCTTCTTTTTGTGCCATCAGAACTCACCGCGTGTCACGTATCTGTGCAGGAAGTGCGCATATTTCGAGGTCGGGAGCAATGATATCAGGAGATTGGAAATTGTGAGGCAAGTATATAATGAAGATTGAAGCATGCTGTTGGAGCTCCTGTGATACCAGGTCCTGAATAGGCGGTACTTGTAATGATGGAGGTGTAGGATCATTCGTATAGCTCTGGAACACTATTTGTCGTTCTTATGAGGGTAATAAAAGCCCCACGCTATGTTTCGAACAACAATTTGGAAGGAGGAGAAGTTGCATAAATGCACATAAATGAGTTTGTAACGAAAAATAACTTCGAAAAATATGGAAAAATAAATGTGCATTTTGATAAACAATAAACATTATGGTAATAATGCTACACACAGGTTTAATAAAATAATTTAATAAGGATTATTTTATATCTCAATTAGTTTGTTGAAATAGAGAAAAAGTAGAAAATTTAACTCGAGTTTAATAATATTAAAGTAGAAGTATTCCATGATTGGTTAAGTATTAGTAGAATTATATTTTTATCGGTTAATAAATGGTCATAGTAGTAGATTTATTAAATTGGAATTATTTTCTAATGCAGCTGGCAAACACTTAAATAATTGTCTTGACAATTGTATGGTAAGCGCTGCACCGGAGTTACTCACTTAGCGCTACCCAGGAGGTGAGCGTCGCTTGAAGATAAGCTACGGAAGCGGAATAACAGTACCTCCACAACGCTCGACGACTGTGTTAGACCGGGGCCCACTGTTTAAAGTGGATTCCGAACCACTACAAACATCCTTGTCACAGCCAGGGCTCGAAACCGAAACATGTGGTACCGAGCGCCAGAACGCTAATCAGTCTATAACTGAAGTCCAGGCAGAATTCGACCTCTAGAGATATCACGCAGCTATATAAAGAATATGCACACACCGTTACCACAAGACCATAAAATGTACTTTTTACCCTATTGAACAGGAGATGCTTCACATCCAAAAATATGGGAAGTAGTGTTTATGGCTGTCAGAGTATTTATAAACTTTCATAAAAAAAATCCATTTATTTCTGTATATATTTCATAAGACTCAATGTGTTATCAATGAGGTTATTCAACATATAACAAAAAAGAAAAATGTATATACTTAAGAATAGATTTAGAGGTAAAAGAAGAAAAAGAACAAAAGTAGAGCAGAATCTGATTTGAAACGGGTGACCTATCCAAGAATCGCCGACCGTTCTCTCCCGCCATATAAAGAAGAGACTTTTTCCACCAGGTATTTCCTTTGCTACATTATCCCCCGGAAAGGAAGGTTGTTCCTCTCATTTTTATCGCATCACCGCCTCGTTTATGCAGACGCCCAAAGAGCTTTCTTCTGTTTTTTTTTCTTTTTCTTTCTTCTGGTGCTTCTCTTTGTGCCATCAGAACTCACCGCGTGTCACGTAACTGTGCAGGAAGAACGCATATTTCGAGGTTGGGAGGACCGATATCAGGGGATCGGAAATTGCAAGGAAAGGATATAATGAAGTTGGAAGCGTGTTCTTGAAGCTCCGTGATACCAGGTCCTGAAGAGGCGGTACTTCTAATGATGGCAGTGTAGGATCATTTGTGTGGCTCTGGAACACTATTTGTCGTTCTTATGAGGGTAATAAAAGTCCCATGCTATGTTTCGAACAACAATTTGGAAGGATGAAACGTTGCATAAATGCACAGAAACGAATTTATTACGAAAAAGAACTTCGAGAAATTTGGAAAAAAGAAATATTTGTTATGATAAACAATAAATATTATGATAAGAATGTTACACATAGATTTAATAAAACATTTGAATAAGTATTACGTTATATCTCAGTTTAATTTGTTAAGATAATGAAAAAGTAAAACATCAATTCAAATTCAATGTTATTAAAGTAGAATTATCTATTTATTGGGTAGTGGGTAGTAGTAGTAGAATTATTAAAATACAATTATTTAAAAATTATTAGTAGTAATAATAGTAGAATTATTATATTATTGGTTAAGTAGTAGTATTAGTAGAATTATTAAACTAGAATTATTCCATTATTGCTTAAGTAGTAGTAATAGTAGTAGAATTATTTCATTATTGGTTAAGTAGTTGTAGTAGTACAATTATTCCATCACTGGTTAGAGGAATAAAATATGAATATTTCGAGCGTCGTTTATGGTATTAGACTACTATTTCATTGAATTAATGTAAACTATTTTGCACAATGGTTAATATCACTACAATAAACATTATCAAAATATTTATAACCAGTAAAAAATCTATCTTTATGGCTTTTGGAGTATTAATTCACTTCCATGAATGATTTTTATTGGTGCGAAGCCGCTAGTTTCTATCTTGAGTTGGAGTCCTTTGAAGTTATGAGATAATACATTGAAAACGAAAGCAGGTAAAGACTAATAGGTGACTTGCCCAGATATAAATATATATTCATATATACATAGATATAAAGATTTAAAAGAAAGAGACATATAAAGACTTGAAGTAATATAAACAAAATGAGGAAGGTTTTTATTTATTTTTTAACACCCTTCCATAAGAAAATATTTTACTTATTTATATATTTGATAAGCCCCAAAGATTGATCAATACGTTTACCCAACGCATAGAAATATATATATATATATATATATACCCAAGAATATAATTAGATGTAAAAGAAGAAAAGACAGAAACAGAATAAAACTGAAGCGAAATATCTGATTTGAATCGAGTGGCCTATCCGCTCTTTCCTGCTCTATAAAGAAGAGACTTTTTCCACCAGTTATTTCCTCTACTGCTCCTCTGCTCCGGAAGAGAAGGTTGTTCCTCTCATTCTTATCGCATCACCGCGTCGCTTATGCAGACGCCCAAAAAGCTTTCTTCTGTATTTTCATTTTTTTTTCTTTACTTTCTTCTGGTGCTTCTTTCTCGGCCGTCAGAACTCACCGAGTGTCACGTAACTGTGCAGGAAGTACGCATATTTCGTGGCTGGGAGGACCGATATCAGGGGATCGGAAATTGTGAGTGGGGGACATAATGAAGTTCGAAGCGTGTTGTTGAAGCTCCTGTGATACCAGGTCCTGTAGAGGCGGTACTTCTAATGATGGCGGTGTAGGATCATTCGTGAGGCTCTGGAACACTATTTGTCGTTCTTATGAGGGCAAGAAAAGTCCCGATTCTACATTTCGAACAACAATTTGGAAGGATTAAAGGTTGCATAAATGCACAGAAATGAGCTCATAACGAAAAAGAACTCCGAGAAATATGGAAAAAGAAGTGTTTGTTTTGATAAACAATAAATATTACTATAAGAATGTTACACACATGTTTAATAAAACAATTTAATAAGGATTATTTTATATCTGAATTAGTTTGTTAAAATTATGAAAAATTAGAAAATTTAACTCGAATTTTATTTTATTACAATAGAATTATTCCATTGTTGGTAAAGTAGAATTAGTAGAATTATTCGTAATAGTAGTAGAATTATTTCATTATTTGTTTAGTAGTAGTAGTAGTAGTAGAATTATTAACATTGCATTTTTTCATTATTGATTAAGCAGTATTAGTAGTAGAATTATTAAATTATCGGTTAAGTAGTTGTAGTAGAATTATTATATTATTGATTATGTAGTAGCGGTAGAATTTTAAAAGTAAAATTATTTCATTATTGGTTAGAGGAAAAAAAATATGCATATATATAAGTATTGTTCAGGTAGAAAACATATTTCAGGTTAGAAGAGAATCTGTCTCAAAATAATGAAAATTGAAAAATAATAAATAAGATTGTACAAGACCCAATACAAATAAAAATATTAAATGTTTAAGACAGTTTTAAACATTCATAATAAAATCAATGTTGTTAATAGTGTGCAAAAAATCCAGCAGATGGTGGATAAATGCAAAGAAACTAGTGTCTTCAGGAACGCTATTAAAAATGTCTGTAGACCCGGAAAATGTAAACAAATTTAAATTTGAACAATATGCTAACCCGAGAGTTGCAAAACAGAAAAGGAAAAAATATTGAAATAAAATAGTCACAAATGCCGATTACAATTGAAAAAAAAAATTTTTGAATGGTACACAATCAAGCCCCGTAAAAAGTTTTCAGGGAATTCAGGAATATTGTAACCGTTACAGAAATTTGTATTGAGGGTTATGGAGATATTGTAAAACAATGTTTCTCATTTTTTTATTAAGTTATTTACATATATTTCATGTTTGAAAAGGGTGATATCAATTCAATTTGTATTTAGCCTTCATATCATTTTTGCAGTTTGTAATTTTAATTATTTGATGCTATAGATAAGTAAGGCTAATGGCTATATATGGCTTTCTCATTTTTAGAATTGAATTTCCGTTATATGTTTATAACAGAAATTTGGACAGAAAAACTGAGAAACTATGTAGTAAGTCCCTCTGCACCTTCAATTTACAATACAGGTGATCAAACAATCAAGTCCACATGAAGAAAAAAGATATATGATATATTTATATGATATTACAGGGGTCTGAATGGCCGAGTGGCTAGCGCTCTGGCGCTTGGTACCATAGGTTTCGGGTTCGAGTCCCGGCGGTTGTAGTCCACTTTAAATCGTTGGTCCCAGTCTGAAATGATCGTAGGGCTTTGCGTGGGCATCGTTACTCCGCGTCTTATCTTACACGCGCACCCTGGGTATTGCAAAGTGAGTAACGTCTGTGCAGCGCTTGCCTGAAGGCATCAAAGACAAGTGTCTAAGTGTTTGCCAGCTGCATTAGAAAAAAAATTTATATATGACACTACTTAATTTTTAGTCTACTTTACATCATTGCAAAAGTAGAAACATTGTATGTAATAAAAATTAAGTTTTACATCAATACAAAAAATTCTATTAAGAAGAGAAATAATGGAAGAAACAGATTAGTTGTATGTAGAGATAAGTAAACCATTATAAAAACATGCCAAATCTTAAAAAAATTATTAATATTAAGGAGGAAAATACTAAAAATAAACAGAAAAGTATTTCATGTAACATAATTAATACGTTGTTTCCTTCAGTAAAGAATATTTTTTTGAAGTAAACAAATGTATTTTAATGAACATTTTTTTAATAATTTAATTACAAAAAAGATTCAAAATATAAAATGAACGAATCCCATAAATACAAGATTTATTTTTAATATATTTCTTTATTAAGAAGTGAAAATTAATGCTTAATTTTTGAGTAATACAATGTAATACAAAAAAAAACGATTGAACAAAATTAAAATATAACCAGTTGCAGGTTAATAAACGAAAAATATTTATATAGTACTTTTAATCAGCATAAAAGTAAAAGAGATGTTATCAAACTTAAAAATAACTAAATATTACAATTTTAATAATTAAAATAAACATGAAATTGGCAAATATATATCACATACATTTTAAACTAAAGCCAAGCGAAATCTGAAAAAGTACAAATTACAGGTAAAGATTATTAATTTTAAATAACATCTTGAATTGCAAAAAATAGTAATAAACATCATTGAAATATCAATAAAAACATATTGATAAATTGAAAATATATATACTATTTTTCATTCGAATACTAGAATTTTAATCATTAAGTTAAACATAAAATGCTTTGCGAAAAATTAAAAACCATACATATATGCGTCTTTTGGGAATAACTTTAATCAAGTTTATATTTTCGCAATATATAGAATGGTAATGAATAGATGGTTTAGACGGAGACAAAAACACAATATTAATGCTAGTCATAAAAAAACAGCTGCATATAGAAATTCCTTTTTTTCCCCTAGCAATTTTTGAAAACAATTTGTAAACTCTGTTTCTTTTAACATTTCATTCTCAGTCTTAATATAATAAATATTATATTTGTTCTTAAATAAATAATAGTTAGAATCCATAGGAAAAATGAATAAAGAATAATTCTTATAAAAATCTAATAATACTAATGACATATATACAATATATATAATTTTTAGAACAATATTTTGAAGCAAACTGAATTAAAAAACATATTATTACAAATATATATCTACTTTAGTTGAGAAAAGATTTTAAAAAGATAATGGAATTGTAAGTATTTTTTTGAATATTTCAGGATTCGTTAGGAAAGTATGAAGCTGTTTGTCTATCATACAAAGATAACTATCAGTTAGCAAGAATTAGAGAACAAACATATGTGAGACATATCTTGCAATTTTTTTATTATAGAGATGATATAACATATATCCTCTTATAAACTATTAATTTCATTTTTTTTTATATTTATTAGATTTTAAGTGTCCTTCTTTTCAGGTACTAGATGCTTCCAATTTTAGAATATCAAGAACTTTTCGCATTCGAGTTCCAATATTGCAGCGTTTAACAGTAAGTGAAAGCGTTTGTTATGCAAAAACTCTTTTTTTTTAGGTTTCGCGGCATACGAAGTGGTATAATACATCTGATAGTGAAAAAGTGAAGTTTCCATTAAGTAAAAACACTTCATTATATGCAAAATCACTTTAATTAATTTCATTTTCTATTGCATGAAATTAATTAATCTATATCACGCATAAATTATTTTTAAAATATAATTATATGTTCCTTAAAATAGCTTCGTTAAATAGCTTTTATAATGTTGCAGATTTTATTATAGTACAATGCTATATATTGACAACATGGAAAAGTTTTAATACCAATTAATTTTGCAAAATACTTAATAAAATATAAGTAAAAAACTGAAAAAAGCTTCTTTATTATAGGCAATATATTTTCTAGTTTTTCCGAAACTTAAGTTTTTCTTTTTTATTTAAATTATTTTTAATTTATACCATTTATTTTATATATTGTTTATTCTTTTGTTTTTATTATTTATTATTCATAGACCTTGGTGTTGTTTTTCACAGATCAAAATTTATGGTTACGACATATTTTACAGACTATAAAATTGAACTTTATTATATTAGATATGATGAAATTATGAGCGAAAGTAATCACTTTTTTTATTTTTCAGAATTAAGGAAATATTTTAAAAATAAAGTTATTAGGACAAAGAACAGTGTTTTATTTATATAACCAAATTTTAAAATCCTTACAATTTCTAAGATTCCGGATAATTTTAAATATTAAAAAAATATTGCATATGGATATTCTATATTTGTGATAATTATTTTATAAAAATGGAATGGATGATAATATATGTAGTTTAATTATATTTAGTTAAATTATTGTAATGGACATCACTCAATAGAAGCAATTTTGAGAATACTAATTACATCTCATAGTATATTTTCTCTACTCCTTCTGATTTTATTTTTACAATGACGATTTAATATTAGTATAAATTACAGATTTAAAGTTTTATTTTCATTTTTTCATAATTTCATTTTTGTAACATGTAAAGTTTTTGTATAATTAATAAGAAACCACGATTCTTTTAATCATTAACCTGTGAATAATTTATATATAAAAATAATAATATGAATGTGTGAAACAAAATTATTTTTAAAATTTTATTTACTCTATCCAAGTTTGAAGAGACAGAAATCTTCAAAACTGTTTAATTATTTACACATTGCAAATCTCATAATCCTCATATATTATGATCCGAAATCTCCCGTATCATGCTACGAAAATCTCATGTATTATACTCCAAAGTTTTCAGCTGTAAAAGGAAGTAATGGCCTTTCGTGTATGTATGTATATGTAATGCAGAGAGAGAGAGAGAAAGAAATTAAAAGCAATGAAATCCAGGTTATATATATTTATGTAGGTACTTAACATCATTAAATTATACTAACATTAAATTTGAAATTAAAGGGTATGCTTTAAATATCTTTTTCTTTGTTATTATGGTAAATATTACATTTTAAATAACAGAAAAAATACGATAATTTATAAAACTTGAAAAAGTAAAGTTAATTTATTGAATTGTTTTAGATTCATAATTTTATCCAGTGTAACTTATATTATAACATTTTTTATACATTTGTATAACTAGAAAAATATTTAAAGTAATCAATCATTTTTCTAAAATCAAACATTTACTTCGAAATTCTGTTTAAAAAAAATATTCAATCAAACTAAATCCAATATCGGATAAAAATATATGTACCTTGGACAAAAAGAATTCATTAGCAAATTCATTTATGCTAATTTAATCTAGAACTTAACTTTACAAACTACTTCTAAGAAATTGGAATTTTTTTTTATCCTTTTACATACCATAATTCTTTTTTCCTTATGTAAACATTTTTGAAAGTAGACAATAAGTTATTTATCGAAAAACTATACTAACGTTAAGTTATTTTATTTAAAAAAAATTATAAAATTCTGTACCATGCCGATGCTGCATCTTTCTAGAAACTTATTCATAGAGAAAATATAAGAAAAACTGAATTTTGATAGTTAAGAAAGAAAACTCAGCAAAATCGACTGTTGAAAAATTCACTTCTCCGCTTAAAGTCTTAGACAGGGTAAACTAATGACCAAAAAACTTCTTCCGAGCAGTAAGTTTAACTTCTTCTATGAATATTTTTCAGAAGAGAAATCACTGCATTTTGATATCGAAATGGAGAAACTGTGTCATAAGAAAACTCGGTTTCTGAGAACTTTCCCAAATCCTTTTCACATAAATTTTATTTCGGACATAAAAGACTTACGGATCGGGGAATACCATCTCTTAGAACTCATAAATTTTTAACAAGAAGCGAAATTAAAACAAAAATAAAAATGGAGCAGAACTATTTTGCTATTTTCCCCCAAAAAAGTGTTTTCTCCTCAAAAGTAAAAACATAAACACGCAAAACCATTCTGGACTTCTTGAGCGGTGTCTGCGGCTGACCGTTAAAGATATTTTTCCAATAACGGTTTTTTGAGCCGTTTAAGCAGTTATCGATGGCGAACAGTTATGCACTCTGGACATATATATCATGTTAGGTTATTTTATTTGGATTAAAGGAATGGTGTTATAAATCGTTGTTTCCTTTTAAATATTGACTCTAAACATTTTACATCATAAGATAGAGTGCAATTGGAAACAAAAATGTTCTAATAATCGCATATAAATATTTCATTAAAATATGATGCTTTTTAAAAGTAGTATATGACTTTTTTAAGAATTGACCCGTTTTGAAGAATATTGTGGCTTTTGCATTCCTGATTTAAATTGACTAGTTGCATCAAATTTATTGAGGGTTCTTTTTTATATGAATTCAATAAGCTGCATGTATATTCTGTGAATAATACATCATTTGTAATTTCCTATTCTAACATTCAGTTGTATAAATAGTTAATTGTTTTTCTGTTGTCATGTACAGGGAAAATATAATTATTATACTCTACTAAAGTACCGTAATATATTTTAAAAGAGAACGAAATCCCTTAACTTGATTTTACTAGTGATAACATGACAAGAAAATTCTCTTTCAATGAAAATTATTCAAAGGAAATTAAAAATAGATTATCTCAAAAAAAGTTTTCAAATGACTGCCGTGATAAATTGTTGCTTGGAGAAATATTAATAAATTAAATTTAAAAAATTATCTTTTTAGCAGAAAATTTGATTCACAAACATTTATGAATGTTTTTAAAATGTATGATCCCTCACTAACATTATCTATCATACTTATAAATAAAAATAAATCCAAAATGTTCATATATTCTTATGTCAGATTTTAATTTCCTCTCCTTTATTTTCAATTTTTGTTCAACATCTTGCTTTAATACTGAAAAGAAGGATATTTTCCATCGTTGTAAATTTATTCTTTCTAGGAGTGCTCACTATCTGATTATTTAACGTGATGTAAAAAAAAATGCTTTTATGTTAGTGCCTGCAGAAGATGATGATAGACTGCAGAAAAAAATACCTAAGATGCATTGTTGTAATTATCATATTTTTCTGCAATTCCTGCTGTTTTGCACATTTCTAAAATAAGTCCCATCATTTTGCAACTACCAACTACGATTACTTTAATAACTGTCTTATTTGCAATTCCTACCATTTTTCACATTATTACAATAAGTGTCCTATTTGCAATTCCTACCATTTTTCACATTACTACAATAACTGTCTTTTTGCAATTCCTACCATTATGCACATTCCTACAATAACACCTACTCATTGGATTTTACTATGACCATCACTTATTGTTGGTGTTTCGGCCCATTCTAATTAAATATTCTAGACGATATATCCCAGATGACATTTTCAGGGAATTCCCAAAGTCCAGGAGGGATCACATTCCGCTTTATCTAGTTTTAAACTGTCTTCGTTCAATTATTTAATCGACATTACAACAACTCTGGCAGATGACACAGTGAAACTATTGAAATAACTTAATCGTATTAGATCTAACTAACTATAATTCAACTTTAAGTCTTAAGTAAGTAGCTTTCTCTATCGTTAAAAGGCACTGAAAAAAAGGAGTTTAAAAAAAACTGAATAAGTAGCTTAAAAAAGCTATTTACACATGAGACTAGCAAGTAGGTATCCATCAGGAATTTTTGATTAGGGTAACTTTCCAAGAAAGATATTTCCCTATCGGCCTCCATTTTATTATTGGTTACAAGAATTTTTGCCATTTTTTTCATTTATGATTATTTTTTGATTTTGATCAAGTCTGACATATACAAATTTCATATTAAACAGTCAATCTATTGTTTTAAAATAATTATCATTACTCTTGCAGAAATTCAGACTAATATATTTTAAGTGTTAAATATTTAGTCGAGTGGTTAAATATTGGTCGAGTGGCTAGCTCTCTGACGCTCGGTGCCACACTCGGTGTTCGTGTTCGAGTCTCGGCGATGCCATGTATGCTTGTGGTGATTCTGAATCCCCTGTAAACACTGGGCTGTGGTCTAATATGAATGTAGAGTGTTGAACGTAGGGCTGACAGCCCTACCCGTAAAAAAGACAACATCCCCTGTCTTGAAATCTGCCAGCAGGAATATGGTCCTGATTCACCATGGGGATGTGGCGCCAATGATGATGATGAAATATTTTACTCCTTCTTAAATTAAAAAATGATAATTAAATTTAATATATCACTGACCAAAATGTATACAAATAGCTTTTATTTTAATTTTTGATGTTAAATTATATTAATTTACATTAATGTTAATGTATGATAATATAAAATAGAAATTTCGCACTGTAAACTTTTAAAGACTTTAATTAAATACCTTGTTTTCATTTAAAAATATCATTAATAAGTTTATTTGCGAAGGACCTGCCTTATATTTCAATATTCTAATATAAAAAAGGGAAGAAAGAGCTTTGCAGTTTTATTTTAAACTTTGCTATGTGAAGTTATTTTTAATCTTTCACTAAAAGGAAATTGATTATATTTTTCCCAATGCATGCAACTTCGTCGAGTTAAAAACAGAACTCGGGATTCTTGAAAAATATTATGAACATATGTGTGAAAAATAAAATCCATTTTATTCCTGACTTCTAGTTGGCAGACTCCAAATTGTCCTCTACTATTTCTCTTACATTGAGAAAAAAGAAGTAAAATCTACTTCACTTTTCTATTAATGTAAAAAATTCTTTGAACAAGCATTTCACATTTATTAGGCCTCTTTTTTAACTTCATTTTAATGTACCAAAGTAAAGCTAATTTATTAAATGTAAATCCAAGTTCTAATGATTCATTGAATTAAATATGAAACGCTGAAGACTGTATAGATTTTTAAAAATACAGGGATTCATTTAAATTTATTTATTCATTATATTTATTTTAAGTTTTTTTTTCTGTATTATAATTTCGTTTATTTTCAATGGACTATACTGGAAAATAAGTAATTCTTAGCTACTTAAAATTTAATTTTTATTTCAAATGCTTTGGATTTTAATTTTTGATTTTTTTTGTTCAGATTTTCTTCTTATGTCTGGAAGAAGAATATAAAACCAAGAAATCCCCCTTATAAGCGTTATTTCCATATCTCTATAGCGAAATATGGGAAGATTGAACAGTGAATCTGCTATATAGCTGCCGTTGTATTGGCAGAAAAACTGGTGTTGGTATAAAAATGTAATTCGCTAAAATAAATATAGAAAAATTATCAAATTTAAATTATCTTATAAATACGTTATAAAAACAATAAAATATAAATTTAAAGGACCAAAATAAAATCTATAGATAACTCAGAAGAATAATTGAATTTTTTAAGCAAACAAAAGCCATTGGCCATTTTTGATTAGACATATTTCATATGAAATGCCGAATTCTAATGATTCATTGAAATAAATACAACACTCTAAAGACTATTTATATTTTTTTAAATCACAAGGATTAATTTAAATGTATTTATTCATTATATTTAATTTAAGATTATTTTCTGTATTATAATTTCGTTTATTTTCAGTGGCTTGTACTGAAAAATATGTACTTTATAACTACCTGAAACTAATTTCTTGAACTACAATTTTTTAATTCAGATTTTCTTTTTGTATTTTAATAATAAGTTATAGGAAAATCAGAAATTTCACTCTTATAAGTATTATTCCATATATCGCTGGCGAAATATTTCTGCAATGTAGCAGACCTCCTGTAGAGAAATTGAACAACAATGAATCTTCCACATATTTGCCGATAAATTGGGCAACAAATTTTTATTGTTATAAAAATTTAATTTGTTTAAGAAATATAAATAAATTATCAAATTTGTTGCTGCCACTTATCCCACTTGGTAGACACCAACATTTAGACCAAGTCGAAGAACCCGTGCGGTGTCATGAAAGGGGGGAAGGGGGGCAGCTGTTGTGATACAGCACCCGAAGGTAGTCTGAAATGGCTGAAGAAGGAGGACAGTGCCTTCTGGGAGTTTTTAGGATGAACTACAACGTATTTGCGTATCGTATGGGAGAATTATTAGAAATCTCCCAGCAGATAGTCAGTCTAACAAGACAAAATGCTGAACATTAAAAACGCCATCGAATCTCATCCTTTGTTTAATATAGTGTCTGCAACAAGCAGCCAGTGGATTGAACCTCTGTCCTAATGCTCACCAGCGACGCGCGTTGACACTGATTCACTAGTCGAGCCAATTACCAAATTTAAATTTTCTGATAAATATTTTTAAGAAATAATAAATAAAATGAACGAAAGAATGAATTTAAAGGATCAAAATAAAATCCACAGATAACAGATTTTTCAAACAAACGAAAGGCCGTGGGCCACTTTTGTTTTGATTATTGGCCGCATATTTCACAAGAAATGCAACATAAATCTGCCGCATTCTTTTACACTTGCGGCATACAAAACAACAGTTTTGTATGCCGCAAGTCTGTTTCGAGTATTGAAATATATTCTGCCCACATGCTATTTACTTGCTTTAAAGAAACAATGCTGATTTTATTTTCTTATTGATTTAAGCGTGAAGATTTACAAAATGAGCCACTTCTAAAAATTCTGCTTGTATTGAATTTCTTTAAAAGTTTTTCTATCCAGGGGTTATTTTCTTTGCCTAAAAATATTGAATTTAAGATACTCATTTCGTTCAGAAAAAATATCTTTTTTGATGTATTTTATAGCTATAAAAAAGGCTTCTGAAATTCAATTTATGAAAGAAATAATGAGCCACTTTTCAAAATATGAAATGCTTCAGAAAAGAATAGATATTTTTTCTGTTATGTTAAGAAATTCTTGCAAGTGTGCGGAGATTTACTTTTTGATAAAACTGAATATATCATCTAATTTTCGAATTTATGTGTTTTAAATTGTAAAGTAATAAAGTTTAAAAAATATTTCAATTGAATCTTTATCGCTTTTTTATATCGAAAAGGAAAATTGCACAAAAAATTTAACGTACGTTGCATTCACAATAAGATAAATTTTGCATTAAGCTTTATTGGTTTTTCATGGTTTCAAAGTTGTTTTATGCTGTTCTATGTACAGCGCTAAAGCAGAGGCATTAATAATGAATATTGTTTCCCTTTCTAAAAATACCGTCTTAAATAAGAAGTACTTTAAAACATCTCAAAGCATTTTCCTTTTATAATGTATGAACAAGATGTTGTTCTGGTTAGAGGTCCGTGGTTTCTTCAAAACATAAAGCCATAAAAAGTAAAGTTATAATATAAAAAAACATAGTAAGAGTTGAAATTATAATTTAAAACAGATTAATAGCCTCGAGCCACACGATAAACTTTCATTTCAGAAACTTTTATTTAAAATAAACAGTGATAACCATGTGATTTTTATTTATGTGTGTTTTAAAACTCGTATATAAAATGTATGGTTAAATGCAAGAATTTACCCATATTAAGTCACGTGTTCTATAGTTTATTTTAAAATGTATGGCTTTCAAAATATAAACAGATTATTGTTTCAATATCCTCAAAATAGTGTCTAACTATCAGTTTATGTTTATAAAAGTTAATTTAACCACCAGTTGAAATATTTCTTTTTCTGAATTTAGTAGTGCTTCTGATAATATTTGAACAATTGCTTCTTCCAAAAGTTCTAGAATTATGAAATTGATAAAGTCATGTCACTATTGAATTTGATTGTTTTTGTGGAGATTCTGCAATTTAGGGTTCCGATTTCGCCAAATATCTTATCCACGCAGATTGGAATCGACAAAACTGCAATATTATACAACCAAAGCAGTCATTTTGTTTTTTCAGGTAGGAACTTGGAGAAAAAAGAAAGGAACAAAATCGGCAAATAAACAAGTGGAAATTAAAGTGCAGAATTTTTGTCCTTGTAGTTTTCTGACCAAGTGCTCCAACAATTTTTCCGGTTATTGAATATTGACATATTCATATGTGTGTACGTTCACACATGATAATTTGAAGTTTATATAATATTTTAGTTTTGCAATTTTTTGTATTGTTTATTTTACTCATTTTTAATTTTTTTTTTTAAACTTATTTGAGACAGAATTTTAAACAAAACAAAACAAATATATAATAAAATAAATGCAGCAGTTAAAACTTATATATTTCACTGATAAACTTATAAATTTAATCCAATATTAATGCACGTAACTAATTTTTAAACAATTATTTAAAGATAAAAAGAAAACTGAATGCTGCATTTAAAAAAAAAAAAAAACTGTTTTCGAACTAACTAAACACTCAAATACACACACTCTCATATATATATATATATATATATATATGTGTGTGTGTATGTATGTATTGAGAGAGAGAGAGAAAGAGATAGCCAAAAATATAGCATAACAAGGAAGACTATATATATGCTATATTTTTTAATTATGCAGATTTGAATGCATTAATAAGTATATTTAATTGGTATATTTATGTAATAATGTTCATCTTTATTTTTTCTTTAAATTAATTATTTCAAGTTTTATTTTCCTGATATATAAATAAATGTCAAAATAATTCAGTTCCTTTAAAAAATAATGCAAAAACAGTTATGAATTGAAAAATATATTTATAATAAAAATTTTCTTCTTTACGCAGCTGGGAAACTAAATTTCATTCAAAATACATTGGCTACGAACTAATTTTTGATATCATCTATACATAGATTATTTGATTAATATTATGGATTTCGAAATCATTGATGCACATATGAAAATCTTTGTTGTGCAATTTGTTATAGCTTTATAGACTGTGACATCATTATGTATTGATTTCAATTTGTACTTTATTCAATAAGAATATACGCGTTATTTCGAATTGCTCTTTATCTGGATTCAATGATTATTATTGCAAAAATATAGAAATGCATTTGAATCCTTTTTTGAAAAAATATTTCATATTTGATTAACTTCAAACTTCTTTAAAGTTTTCATAAAAGCTTTACGGCCCATTTATTTTTCTTTCTTTTTTTACTTTTAAGAAAAATTCCTTTTGAATATTTTGGCAAAAATAAATTATCATTATAGAAATTCTTTGTTAACCTAATTGTTCACCGTGCTGCTGATTTTAAACTTTGCTTCCCTATTTTCTGTGTATGTTGTTAAATACTGTAATGTGTAGAGTGCTCTAAATTCGGCCTTCGTTATCAATTATTTGGAAATTAATCAATGAATTAAAATTAAATTTTCAAAAAAAAATTATTAACAAATGTGTTTATTATGGTATTATGGTATTATGTATATTTATTAGTATTATTATGGTATTAAAACTAGAATTAAAAAACTGGCTAAAAAAAACGTCGATAGATTTCACGAAATGTGATACAATTATTTTACAATGACTTTTACTAAATTAGTTATATCACTTGCTGAAATACAGAAATTACTTCATCAATAGTAAACACAAAGGTTGCTCATACTTCGTAAATTATTGCTGGCCAAATATTAATCAGCTTAAAATCTGATCTGTATCCACTTCAAAGAATTTGCTAACTTTTTTTCATTGTTGGCTATTTTTAACCTCATGAATGATATTTTTTAAAGTAAAAAAAATAACGATATTTTTATTTTTTTGAGGATAATTTTAATCAAATACATACACATAATGAAATAATATCCACATATGTTACCACTGAGAGTAGGAAAATGCTGGAATCAATAAGGAATGAAATATTTCATCTACTCTGGTCACACGGGCATCTTACTTTATTTCACGAATATAATGAGTTCGTCTTACACTATTTTTGTCTTGACGTTTGACATTTTTATTTATATGCATTCAAGAAAACATACAATTGAACTTTAACTATGACTGAAATTAATCTCTGAATTAATTATTTATACATTGAAAAACTAAAAAAACAATTTCCATCGCAGTCAGAGACATGTTTCGAAGAAAAGGGCACATATGTATATAAAAATACAAAATTGTACACATTTGTATAAATTAAATTTTTTCTTATAAAATGTAAATAATATTAAAAATTGCGTTTTTAAATTTATATAAATATTGAAACAAACTATGTTTTACACACTTGATATTTTATTCACCAAATAATAATTGTACTCTTCAAAATAATTCAGATAAATACAAAAAAAAAAAAATTATACACAAGACGTGAATGTTACAATATATATGTGTTAATATTTTAATGAGTTTTTCAAAATATATATCAGAAAATTCCGATGGATTTATGTGAACTATGCAGGTGAAATTTTTTCACTTCTATTGCTTTAATTTCTAGGTTAATTTTTATATTGTTTCGAAAGAAAGTGTTTATAATTCATCGTGGTTTCTCTAGCCCTACAATGCATTTCTGCACAATTCAAATGAGAATACATTTCTATCTTATTTCTGTCCGATTTGTGTGTTCATGTCTGTATAATAAATATAATTTTGTTGGAAAATGATTAATAAATTATATTCTTCTCTCAACACTATAAAAATCAAGCAAAAGGAAATAAAAAAAATGCCGCATATTTGTAAAATTAGTAAGACTCCTGATTAATATGAGCATCCTTAAAAATTTTCTTTGGATCTTAATGCATAGAAGAAGGGCATTCAAATAATATGCAGTATTAATATCCATGAATTGGCCAAACTCTTATTAACCTCTTTATGAATAATAAAAGTGATTTTAGATTTAGCAGGGGATTGAATTATATATATAAATTTTGTGACAAAGCTAATTAAGTAACAAAGTTTCCTAAGCATAATTAATTAATTAAAGTCCCAATTGTATTGTTTTTATTCCGCATTGTTTGTTAACATGAATAATATGCATATTTTCCTGAATTTCTGCCGTTTTCATAGAATTATTATCATTGGAAAGTTTTCCAAACAATTGTCTCTCCTAACCGCATCGTCTTATGGGAATAGAAACAATGCTGGTTTTTGAATGCATTGAATTCCTTTCAAATATGTTGCATCAAGAAGGAAACAAAAGCCAAATTGTTTTAAAAGTTAGTGTTTTTTTATAAATTGTATTTTTATTTTTATTTGTATACTTGTGTATGTTTATAACGTTATTTGTGTCTTTTTGAAAGCGTTTATCTTTATTTTCTTTTTGTATATTTATACCTTTATTTGTATATTTGTATCTTTATTTGTATCTTTGTAACTCTTCGTATTAAAAATCGGGTTTTTGTTAGATAATTTACTTTTTATTCTGGAAATTATTTTCACTATGAAAAATTCAAATATATCTCTATAAATGTGGAAAAGAAAGAAACGAAAGCTTTATAATTTCTTAAATGTATGTAAAAACAAAACAAACCACGAAAAAAAATATCTTGATAGACTGTATCGATAATTCAACAAGTCCAAAATATTATTATTCAATTTTTAGAAAATGCATCCTAATCAAAAATTTCAGTATAAATTTTAGAATTTTAATCATTTTTACAATACTTTTAAGACTAGATAACATTTGTATTTGAAACGACATTTATCCAACAACTTGTATTTTGTCCTTTCATAAGACGGAAAGTATGCATAAGAACATATTGATAAATTGAAAATATCTATTATATTTTTCTTTTGCATAGAGAAGTAGTTATTAGAATTTCAATAATTAAGTCAAACATAAAAGGCTTTGCTATAAATTAAAAACATTGCGTACATCTAAAGTTAAAACCATACAATCTTTCAGGAATAAGATTAATAACATTTTTATTTCAACAGTATTTGAAATGGTAATGAATATATGTTTTAGATTGAGACAAAAACACAACATTAATGCTAAATCATAACAAAACATCTGCGGATATAAATGGATTGTTTTTCCTTTGCATTTCTTCAAAATTTTTTTAAACATTGTTTCTTTTAACATTTCATTCTCAGTCTTAAAAGAATGAATAATATATTTGTTCTTGAATAAATAATATTTAGAATTCGCAGGAGAAATACAATTTTATTATAGAATCCTATAACAGAAAAGATATATTTACAATATATATAATTTTTAGAACAACATTTTGAACGAATTGAATTGAGAAACATCTATATTACAAATATATAACTACTTTAGTTCCGAAACGATTTTTAAAAAATAATATAATCGTAAGTATTTTGCGAAGGTTTGTCGGAACAATATAAAGTTGTTTGTTTCTCATGCAAAGATAAATAGCAATTCGCAAGAAGTGGAAAACAAACATATATGAGGCACATCCTATAAAATTTATTTATTTCAAAAAACGATAAATTTCCCCTGAAAAACGATTAAATTTCTTCTATATTTATTAGACTTTAAGTATCATTTTTTTTTCAGTAAATGGAAGCTTTTCTATGCGAAAACTCTTTTTTATATGCAGAAATTACATTAATTAATTTTTTTAATACATGAAATTAATAACATATGATGAATAATAATAGTATTAATAAATAAAACTAGTAATCCTCATAAATTATTTAAAAAATATAATTTTATATTCCTTAAAATAATTGCACCTGCTGGGATTCGAATCCGAAACCCGTGATAATGAGAGCCAGAGTGCTAGCATTCGGCTCTTGACGTACATAGGAGGAAGCACTGTTACAATATACAATAGAAATTTTTCAAATAAGTCTTGACAAATATCTGAGCAAAAATAGTGAATTTTTTTTCTCAAAATTAAGGAAATAATTAAAATAAAGTTAATAACATAATGAACAGTATTTTATTTATGTAACCAAACTTTTAATCCTAACTTTTTCTAAGATTTCGGATAACTTTAAGTATTACTTAAGAATTTTGCATATGAATATTCTATAATTGTGATAATTCTTTTATAAATACGGAAATATTGTTAATATATTTAATTAAATTATATAAAAAAACATGAACAGCTCTCAACAGAATCAATTTTGTGAAATATTAATTATATCTCATATATATCTCTCTGATCCTGCTTTCGATATTTTTTCTTCAATAACGGTTTTAACATTAGAATAAATTACAGATTTACGATTTGATTATAATTCTTTTACAATTTCATTTTTTATCACATGTAAATTTCATGTCTGCAGTAAATTACGTATAATTAATAAGAAAACACGATTATTTTAATTATTAATTTTGGAATAATTTTTTATATAAAAATAAGAATATGAATAAGTGAAACAAAATTATATTTTAAATTTTATTTACTATATCCAAGTTTGAAGAGACATAAAACTTCAAACATATTTAATTATTTACACATTGCAAATCTCATAATCCTCATATATTATGCTCTGAAATCTCACGTATCATGCTACGAAAATATCATGCATATACTCCAAAGTTTTCAGCTGTAAGAGGATGCAATAGCCTTCCGTGTATATATATATATATATATGTATATATATATATATATATATATATATATATAATATATAAATAATGCAGAGAGAGAGAGATAGAGATAGGGTAAGAGACAGAAAATAAAGGCAATGAAATCCAGGTTATATATATATGAACATTATAAAAATTATACTAACATTGTATTTGGAATTAAAGGGTTTTAAATATATATGCCTTTATTATTATAGTAAATATTACATTTTAAATAATTATTTTATTTTTATTTTAATCAGAAAAAATTACGATAATTTATAAAGCTTGAAAAAGCAAATTTAATTTATTGAATTTGAACATATTCATAAATTTTTCTAGTGTACCTTATATAACAACATTTTTTATGCACTTCTCTGGCTAGAAAAAATGTTTAAAGTAATTATTTAAAACCGAAATATTGCTTCAAAAATTTTGTTTAAATAACTATATTCAATCAAACTAAATCTAATAATGGTGAAAATTACCCATAATTTTCACCATTATTAGATTTAGTTTAATTGAATATAGTTATTTGAACAAAATTAGTAAAAATATTCATTAGCAAAATATATTTATGCTAATTTAATCTCTAAATTTATTTTTAAAATACTTAAACAAAAAAATTTGTGATTTTTTTTTTTTATATTTTTACGTACCAAACTTCTTTTTTCAGTAAATAAACATTTTTGAAAGTAGATAATAACTTAATAATAACTAACTATACTAATATTAAGTTCTCTTATTAAAAACAAATTACAAAATTCTTTACCATGCCGATACTACATTTTTCTAGATTCTCATTCAAAGAGAAAATATACGAAAAACTGAATATTTGATAGTTAAGGAAGAGGCAGTAATAGCTTTCTGGAAATGGTATAAATATATACATTGAAGTGACAAAAGTCATGGGATATCTCTTAATATCGTGTCGGCCCTCCTTTCGCCCGGCAAAGTGCAGCAACTCGACGTGGCATGGACTCAACAAGTCGTTGGAAGCCTTCTGCAGGAATATTGAGCCATGCTGTCTCGATAGACGTCCATAATTGTGAAAGCGTTGATGGTGCAGGATTTTGGGCACGAACAGACCTCTCGATGATGTCCCATAAATGCTCGATGGGATTCATGTCGGGCGATCTAGGTGGCCAGATCATTCGTTGGAATTGTCCAGAATGTTCTTCAAACCTATCGCAAACAGTTGTGGCCCGGTGACATGGCGCATTGTCATCCATAAAAATCCCATCGTTGTTTGGGTACATGAAGTCCATGAATGGCTGCAAATGATCTCCAAGTAGCTGAACATAAGCATTTCCAGTCAATGTTCGGTCCAGTCGCACCAGAGGACCAAGTCCATGCCATGAAAAAACAGCCCACACCATTACGGAGCCACCACCAGCTTGAACAGTGCCTTGCTGACAGTTTGGGTCCATGGCTTCGTGGGGTCTGCGCCACACTCGAACCTTACCATCAGCTCTTACCAACTGAAATCGTGACTCATCGGACCAGGCCACGGTTTTCCATTCATCTAGGGACCAACCGATATGCTCACGGGCCCACGAGAGTCGCTGCAAGCGATGTCGTTCTGTCAGTAAAGGCACTCGAGTCGGTCTTCTGCTGGAATAGCCCAAGAAAGCCAAATTTCTCCGCATAGTTCTAACAGACAAGTCCCTTGTACGTCCCCCATTGATTTCTGCGGTTATTTGACGCAGTGTTGCTTGTCTGTTAGAATTTACGACTCTTTGCAGACGTCGCCGGTCTCGGTCGTTAAGTGCAGGCGGTCGACCACTGCGCTGTCCATGGTGGGATGTTATGCCTTGAAATTTCATACTCTCGGCACACTCTTGACACAGTGGATCTGGGAATGTTGAATTCCCTAACGATTTCCGAAATGGCATGACCCATGCGTCTAGCTCTAACTAACATTCCGCGTTCAAAGTCTGTTAATTCCCGTCGTGTGGTCATCATCACGTCAAAACCTCTTCACATGAATAACTTGAACAGAAATGAAAGCACTGCGCATTTATACCTGTTCTACGCGATGCTACTGCCATCTGAAAATTTGCATATTGCTATCCCATAATTTTTGTCACTTCAGTGTATATATATATATATATATATAAAAGAGAGAGAGAGAGAAATTAAAAGTAATGAAATCCAAGTTATATATAATTGTAAGAATATATTTAACATCTTCAAACTATACGAAAATTGTATTGGAAATTAATGGATTTGCTTTAAATATGTTTGAATAATGTGCGCCATTTTTTATTGTAAATATTACATTATAAATAAATAACTAAAACTCATTTTATCAGAAAAAACTGATAATTTGTAACGCTTTAAAAAGTAAAATTCATTTCATTCGTTCATTATAATAATAGCTTCATAATTTCAGTGTGCCTTATACTACAACATTTTTTTTTATATTTCTCTGATTAGAAGAATATTTAATGTAATCTTCTCATTTTACTAAAATCAGACTTTTGCTTCTAAAAGTTTGTTTAAAATAATTATATTCAGTCAAAGTAAATGCAGTATCAGATAAAAATATATGTGGTATTGAAAAAAAAATTAATTACAAAATATATTTATGCTAATTTAATCTTTAACATTATTTTTTAAAATACTTTTTTTAAAAAAATGTAATTTTTTTTTATTATGTTACTTATCAAAATTTTTTTTGACTTGAATAAAAATTTTTGAAAGCAGACAACAATTTATTTATCGAAAAACTATACTAACGTTAAGTTCTTTTATTTAAATATAGCATTTACAAAGGCAAGAGCAAAAAAGCAGATACTGCATTTTTCGAGATTCTTATTCCAAGGGAAAATATACGAGAAACTGAATATTTGATAGTTAAGAAAAAACTCGACTGTTGAAAAATTCACGTTAACGCTTAAAGTCTTCAACAGGGTTAACTAATGACGGAAAAACTTCTTCCGAGCAGTAAGTTTGACTTCTTCTATGAATATATTTCAAAAGAGAAACCTCTGCATTTTGATATCGAAACTGTGTCATAAGAAAACTCGGTTCCTAAGAACTTTTCCAAATCCCTTTTCATATGAATTTTATTTCGGACGTAAAAGACTTACGGATTGGGGAATGCCGTCTCTTAGAACTCATAAATTTTTAACAAGAAGCGAAATTAAAAAGAGAGAGAGAGAGAGCTGAAGTTAGAAAAATATCCTCTCCGATTCTTTATTTTACTTTTTTTCCCTCAGGAAAAGTGTTTTCTCATCTGAAGTAAAAAAATAAACACGCAAAACCATTTTGGACTTCTTGAGTGGTGTCTGTGGCTGACCGTTAAAGATATTTTTCCAATAACGGCTTTTTGAGACGTTTAAGCAGTTATCAATGGTGAACAGTGATGCACTCTGGACGTATATATCCTGTTAGGTTATTTGCAATGGGGTAAAAAAATGGTGTTACATATCACTGTTTCCTTTTAAATATTGACTCTAAAAATTCTACGTTTAAGATAGTTTGATATATGCTATATTTGATATATTCTGGTGTGTGTTTAGACAATGTAAGCGCAGACTTATAGTATAGTTTGGTTTGGTTTGTAGCTCTACTGTCACCTTGTGCACACGTTAGACTAGGCATACCGGTACCTACAGCTTAAAGATGATTCCGAACCACTACAAACATCCATGGCACCTCCGGGACTCGAACCCGAACGTCAGAAAGCTAGCCACTCAGACATCAGGCCCCCTATAGTATAGATACCCCGAGTAGCTTGTAAAAATAAAAGGCTGCAGAAAAAGAAATGTTGTAAATTTTCTGCTGTGAATTTATTTCATTTTAAGATAAATAATGTACAGTAATAAAAATTAAGTAAAGATTTTGATACGTGGCAGATCCTGGATAAATTGATCCAATTATAATAGTAACCAAGTAATAGTGTTATAGTATAATTATATATTAGTATAGTTATTGTCATTCTGCTGTAATTTACGTTGAAAATACAATTACTATACTCTACTAAAGAACGGCAATACTGTTTAAAATATAATGAAATCTCTTAAGTTAATTTTTTTTGTGATAGAAATACATGAAAATTCTTTGCCAATACAAACCACCAAAAAAATGTAAAATCGATCGAACTAACACCTATATTCGACAGGGACCTACAGTTAAAAGGGGATTTTGTACTACTACAAATATACATGCCCAATCGAGACTCGAATCTGAAACCTGTGACACCGGGCGTTGGATAATTAGTCACTCGACCAACAGGACCCATTATAATCAATAAAAATTTATTTTAATTAGAAAAAAATATGACAATTTATAAAGCTTTAAAAAGCAAAATTAATTTATTGAATTTTAATAATTTCATAATTTTATACAGTGTAATTATATTACAACATTTTTTTTTTTTTTTTACATTTTTCTAATTAGGAAAAAATTTTAAGTAATCTATCATTTTAATAAAATCAACCTTTTGCTTCAAAATTTTATTTAAAATCAAACTAAATCTAAAATCGGATAAAAATATGGGTACCTTTGAAAAAAATTCATTAACAAAACATATTTATGCTAATTTAATCTCTAACTTAAATTTTTAAAATACTTTAAAAAAAATTTGTAATTTGGTTTTATCTTTTTACATACCAAAAAAATTTTTTTTTTCTTTAAATAAACATTTTTGACAGCAGACAATAATTTATTTATCCAAAAACTAAGCTAACGTTAAATTCTTTTATTTAAAAAAATTATAAAATTCTTTACCATGCCGATACTGCATTTTTCTAGATTCTTATTCAAGGAGAAAATATACGAAAAACTGAATATTTGATAGTTAAGAAAAAAACTCAGCAAAATCGACTGTTGAAAAAGTCACTTCTCCGCTTAAAGTCTTAGACAGGGTAAACTAATGGTGGAAAAACTTCTTCCGAGCAGTAAGTTTGACTTCTTCTATGAATATATTTCAAAAGAGAAATCTCTGCATTTTGATATCGAAATCCAGAAACTGTAACATAAGAAAACTCAGTTCCCAAGAACTTTCCCAAATTCCTTTTCATATAAATTTTATTTCGGACATAAAAGGGGGAATACCATCTCTTATAACTCATAAATTTTTAACAAGAAATGAAATTAAAAAAAAAAAAAAAAATAGAGCTGAACTCGGAAAAATATCTTTTCCGATTCTTTATTTTACTTTTTTTTTTTCTCAAGAAAAGTGTTTTCTCCTCTGAAATAAAAAAATAAACACGTAAAACCATTCTGGACTTCTTGAGAGGTGTCTGTGGCTGACCGTTAAAGATATTTTTCCAATAACAGTTTTTAAGGCGTTTAAGCACTTATCAATGTTGAACAGTTATGCACACTGGACGTACTGTATATCCCATCAGGTTATTTCCAGTGGTGTTATATATGATTGTTTTCTTTTAAATATTGACTCTAAAACTTTTACGTTTAAAATAATTTGATATATGCTACATTTATTTTATTTCTAATCTGGTGTGAGTTTAAACAATGTAAGCTCAGATCTGTGGAAACTCTGAGTTGGCCTATGAATATCAAAGACTACACAAAGAAATGTTCAAACGTTTCTGACATAAATTTACTTCATTTGCATATAAATAAAAAATATCTAATATATAATAATGAAAATTAAATAAAGAATTTGATAAGTGACATTTTATAGATAATTTCCATCAATTATACTAAGCAAGAATACAAATTATTTTTCAAATATGGGTCTTTGAGGACATAATGGCGTTAGTTAAACTCAGCGTAATCTGCAAAATTAAAACTTTCACAAAACTAGACATTTCAGCTTTCGAAAAATGGTCAACATAAGTTGAATGGGATTATTGAAATATTAGAATTGAAAAGAGATGCTGACACAAACATGTCATTTAGTTTCTACAACTCAAAGAAGACTACTAATTAACAAAGCAATCACTATACCGCGAAGGGTAAATTGTACTAACAACGCCATGGGCAACTAACTTGTAATTTTTAAAACGATAGACCACTGTATTGTTGCCACGTATCTAGAGTACAATTTAAACATTTGTCCTTTTTTTCTCCGTACTTGGTCATCTGTATAGTTCTCGCTTGAAATCATGTTGGATCCAGTTTACTTAAACATTTTTTTTTCTCCACGCTCACAAAAATCTTTGATGAATTGATTGATATTTATTGAGTTTTTAATATTTCTGTTTGATAATGTTAAAAAGTTGATTAAAATAGGTAAGCAAATTTTATTGTATTAGTTAAGAACAATCACAGTTACATTATTTAGTTCAATTTTAGAGTTTAGCATCGTTTTGCAATACCATAAAATACCATATGAATCCCGGAAGTAAACATTTTCAGATCTTTAATGGCCATCAGAGTATAGATTTCTATGTTAAGAGTAAAAAAAACCAATAAAAAAAAAGATAGCATACTTAAGGATGTGACATCTACAAGATAGAAGGCAATTAGAAACAAAAATGTTCTAATAACCGAGTATAAATATTTCATTAAAATCTGATGCTTTTTTAAAAGTAGTCTATGACTTTTTAAGAATTGACGCTTTAGGAAGAATATTGTGGCTTTTTCATACCTGATTTAGATTGACAAGGTGCATCAAATTTTTAAATTTTTTTTTTATATGAATTCAATAAGTTACATGTATATTCAGTGAATAATACATTATTTGTGATTTTATATCCTAACATTTAATAATATAAATAGTTAATTGGTATTCTTCTGTCATGTACAGGGAAAATACAATTACTATACTCTACAGAAGTATCGTAATATAGTTTAAAGAGAACTAAATCCCTTAATTTGGTTTTACTAGTGATAACAAGACATGGAAATTGTTTGACAATACAAATCCCAAAGTGAAATGTAAAATTGATTGTCTAAATAAAAAAAATTTCGAATGACTTTCATAGTAAATTGTTGCTTGGAGAAATATTAAAATTAAACAAATATAACAATAATCTTTGTAGCATAAAATTTGATTCTCAAACATTTTTAAATGTTTTTAAAAATGTACAATCCATCACTAAAATTATATATAATATTTATAACTAAAAATAAATCCAAAAATCTTCATACATACTTAAGCCAGATTCTAATTTTCTTTCCCTTAATTTCAAATTTTGTTCAACTCCTTGCTTTTGTACTGCAAGTATATACTTCCCAATGTTGAATATTAATTCTTTCTGGAAGTGCTCACTATCAGATTATTTAACATGATGTGAAAAAATAAGTGTCTACAACAAGACTTGACCCTAAGATCCTACAAATCCTCTAAGTCTGAGAAGATTTGTAGATCTTAGATCTTAAGATTTCAGAATCTAAGATTTACTGTTGTAATAATTGTACTCTTTTGCAATTCCTTCTGTTTTGCACATTACTGAAATAACACCTATTCGATTGCATTTTACTATGACAGTATAAATTACTGTTGAATTGTTGATTTTTTTGGCCTTTTGTAACTAAATATTATAGCCGATCTGTCACAGATGACGTTTATAGAGAATTACCAAAATATACAAGGGTATACATTCCCTTTTATGTGGTTTCACCTGTATCCTATTAATTGCAACTTCTGCTATTTTACATATTATTACAATAACTGTCGTTCTTGAAATTCCTACCATTTTGCATATTATTGCAATAACTCCTACTCATTGTATTTTACTGTGATCATTTAACCTATTGTTGATGTTTTCGCCTTTTGTAACTAAATATTCTAGATCTATCACAGAGGACATTTGTAGTTAATTGCCAAAGTTCACGAAGTCTTACATTCCTTTTTATGTGTTTTAAACTGTCTTCATTCAATTATTGACCCAAAATCACAACAACTCTGGTAGATGTCACAGTGAAACTATTCAAATAACTTAATCGTCTCAGACATTTTCGTATTCCAACTAACTATATTTACCACTGAAAAAAATAAGAAAACTAAATAAGTAGCTTAACAAAGCTTTTTACTTATGATACTAAAAAATAGCAATTCATCAGTGCTCTTTGAAGTTTGTCATTTTTTTTATTTATTAATATTTTTTTTTACATTTTAAACAGGTCTGCCATAAACAAATTCCATATTAAACAGTTTCCCTTTTTTAAAATGATTTTCATTATTATTGAAGAAATTCAAACTATATTTTCAAATGCTAAATATTTTACGCCCCATTTTCAAGCTTAATTAAAAAAATAATCATACTAAAAAGTATAAAAAATTCTTTTACTTTAAATTTTGCTGTTGAGTTATACAAATTAGTATTAACTTTAATATATAATAATATAAAAAATATATATATATATATTTTTTTTTTGCAAATTTTGTTTTAAACTTTTAATGACTTTCAATTAAATACTTCCTTTCATTTTCAAATTTCATTAATAAGCTTATTTGCGAAGGACGTATTTTATATTTCAGTATTCAATTATGAAAAAGGGAAGAGCCTTGCAGTTTTACTTTCAACTTTGCTATGGGAAGTTATTTTTAATCTTTCTCTAAGAGGAAATCGATTATTTTTTTCCCAATGTATGTGCCTTCATCAAGTTAAAAACAGAACTCGGGATTCTTGAAAGATATTATGAACAAGTGTGTAAAGAGAAGATCCATTTTATTCTTGACTTCTAGTTCGCAGACTCTAAATTGTCTGCTACTTTTTCTCTTACATTTAGAAGAGGAAAGTGAAATCCATTTCAATTTTCTATTAATGTTGAAAATTAATGTGAGATGCTGAGACATCTCACATTTATTAGCCATCTTTTAACTTCATTTTAAAGTACCAAAATAAAGCTAATTTATTAAATGAAATCCGAATTCTAATGATTAATTTAATTAAATACAAAATGTTGAAGACTGTATATATTTTTCGAAACACAGAGATTCATTTAAATTTATTTATTCATTATATTTATTTTAAGTTTTTTTTTTCCTGTATTATAATTTTGTTTATTTTCAGTGGACTATACTGGAAAATAAGTATTTCTTAACTACTTAAAACTAAATTTTTATTTCAAATGCTCTGGATTATAATTTTCGATTTTTTTTTTATTCAGATTTTCTTCTAGGATCTGAAAGAAGGATATAAAACCAAGAAATACCCCCCTTATGAGATGTTACTTCCATATATCTGTGACGAAATTTGGGTGCAGTGTAGCAGACCTCCTGTGGGGAAATTGAATAACAATGAACCTGCTACATATCTGTCGTTGTATTGGCCAAAAAATTGGTATTGGTATAAAAAAAGTAATTTAAAGTAAAAGTAAGTAAAAAGTAATAACATAGAAATTTAAATAGTGAATCATATCAAATTTAAATAGGGATACTTATCAAAGTAAAATTATCTGATAAATAATTTTACAAAAAGAATAAAACTTAATGAATGTAAAGGATCAAAATAAAATCTACATATAATTTAGAAAAATAAGAAATTGAATTTTTCAAGTAAGCGAAATGCCGTGGGCAATTTTTGTTTATATATTTATCATAAGAAATGCTGTGATCTAATGACTCATTGAAATAAATACAAAATGTTCAAGACTACTAATATATTTTCAAAAATTGAAGGATTTATTTAAATGTATTTATTCACTTTATTTAATTTAAATTCATTTTTTTTCTGTAATATGATATTTGTTTTTAGTCGTTCATAATGAAAAATAATTACTTCTTGACTAATTAAAACATAACTTTTTTTTTTCAATTGCTCTGCACTTTTTTTATTTTTATTTTTAATTCATATCTGCTTCTAGGATTAGAGAAAAAAAAGTACGAAATCCCAAAATTACACCCGTATGGGTGTTATTCCATATCTCGATTGCGAAATATTGGGACAGTATAGTAGACTTCCTGTGGGGAAAATTGGATAGCAATGAATCTGTCGCATATCTGCCGAGGCATTGCCCAATAAAGGGAATGCCCTGCACTTTGATTTTTTATTCAGATTTTCTACTTGTATTGGAAAAAAAAGTACGAAACCCAGAAATTTCACCCTTATAGGTGTTAATTCCATATCTCTACAGCGAAATACCAGATCTTAAAAGAAATTGAATAACAATGAATCTGCTAAATGACTGCCGCTATATTAACCATAAAATTGCAATTGGTAAAAAATGTAATTTGTTTAAAAAAAAACAACATATGCTAATTATGAAATTTGTTGTTATTTCTTATCTCACTTGGTAGACAGCAATATCTAGACTAAGTCGCAGCACCCTGAGGACTCATGAAAGGAGAAAAAGAGGGGTCAGTTGTTGTGATAGAGCACCCGAAGGTAGAAGTCTGACTTGGCTCCATGACTGTGAAGAAGGAGGGCAGTGCCTGCATGGATGCTTTAGGGGGATACAACACCACATTTCCGTACAGTATGGCAGGAAACCCGGAAAATCCCCACCTTGTATTCCGGCTAAATAGGCAAGATTCTAAACATCACAAGCGTGATTGAGGCTCCAAGTTTTTTGAAACACTGTCTACAACAAAGCCGCCAGTGAATTGAACCTCCCCCTAAATGCTCACCAGAGGCGCACATTGCCACTGAGCTTTGAGTTGAGCCAATTATCAAATTTAAATTTTCTTATACCATTTTTAATAAAGAATAGAAACTACATGAATTTAAAGAATCAAAATAAAATCTATAAATAATAGATTTTTCAAACAAACGAAATGCCGTGGGCCAATTTTGTTTAGACATATTTCGTATGAAACATAAATCTATCGCATTTCCTGACACTTGCGGCATACAAAACAACAGTCTGGTTTACATTTCATCGAGTATTGAAATATATTCTGCCCCCATGTTATTTACTTGATTTCAAGAAACAATGCTGATTTTATTTTCTTATTGATTTAAGCGTGAAGATTTACAAAATGAGCCGCTTCTAAAAATTCTGTTATATTGAATTTCTTTAAAAGTTATTCTATCCAGGGGCTATTTTCTTTGCATGAAAATATTGAATTTAAGATACTCATTTCGTTCTGTGCTTTTATAGCTACAAAAAAGGCTTCTGAAATTCAATTTATGAAAGAAATAATGAGTCAATTTTCAAAATATAAAATGCTTTAGAAAAGAATTGATTTTTTTTCCTGTTATCTTAAGAAAATCTTGCAAGTGTGTGGAAATTTACTTTTTTGATAAAATAAATATGTCATCTAATTTTCGAATTTATGTGTTTTATATTGTAAAGTAATAAAATTTTAAAAAATATTTCAATTGAATCTTTATCGCTTTTTTATATTACTGTGAAAATAAAATAAAAATTGTAGAAAAAAATTCAACTTACGTTGTATTCATATTAAGATAACTTTCGCATGAAGCGTTATTGGTTTTTAATGGGTTCTAAGTTGTTTTATGCTGTTGTATGTACAGCGCTGAAGCAGAAGCATTAATAATGAACGTTGTTTCCCTTTCTAAGAATACAGTTTAAAATAAAAATTAATTTAAAACTTCTCAAAGAATTTTCATTTTATAATGTCCGAACAAGATGTGGTATTGGTTAGAGGTCCGTGGCTTCTAAAAAATTAAGTCGTAAAAGTGAAGCTGTAATATGAAAAAATTAAGAGTGTAAGTTATTATTTAAAACAGATTAATCTTCTCGCCCAACACGAAAAACTTACATTTCAGAAACTTTTATCTAAAAAAACCTCTGTTTTTCCTCTTGATTTTGTTTATATTTGTTTTAAAACTCGCATGAAATATGGGTTGCTTCTTTTTCTTCTTCGCCTATCCACAAAGTCCAGTGGGGCTAGACTAGGTCCATGAATCCAAATACCCGAAGAAAGTCCAAGACCCTCAACGGACTGTTAAGGAGAGACTGGTATCTGAGCCCCAGCCACGCCAAGATGTGAGATGGTGAAGCCTGCTCAGAGGAGCACTTGGTGTAGGTGTCGAAAGCTTTCGAACCATCTGAGAAAGTCGTAGTTCTGAGGCGTCCACTGAGCAAACGGGTGATTGCAGTTTGTCCCTGCCTGTCACAATTAAATGCCGAATTACCGCCAGGTCAATGGCCCCGATACCACTGGTGCACTGGGGGAGTGGCTGAGGGCTCAAGTGGAACCAATACCTCACTAGCACCAGCTTTGGCCACTGCATCTGCCATCTCCTTCCCCTCAAAGTCGACATGGGTGGGAATCCACTGTATGTGGATCTGAGGATCCACTGAAAGATGTTTTATATGTGTTGCTAAATGCAACATTTGACCCATATCAAGTCATGTGCACTTAGTTCATTTTGGAGTGACTGGCTTTCAAAATATAAACATTATTGATTCATTATCCTCAAAACGGTGTACAATTATTAGATTTTGCTTATAAAAGTTAATTTAACGATCAATTAACAGATTTCTTTTTGTGAATCTGGTATTTGAACAATTACTTCTACACAAAATTCTAGGATTAACAAATTTTGTTATTGTCCTGTCCCGATTCAGTTTGATAGTTCATGTAAGGATTCTGTAATTTAGAGTTTCGATTTCACCAAATCTGTTTCCCGCGCCGAATAGTATCGACAAAACTGCAGTATTTTGCAACCGCAGCTGCCATTTTGTTAGTTTAGAAGAGGATTTGGAGAAAACCGCAAAGATATAGGAATAGAAATATCGATTGAAAAAATTATCTTCTCTATCTTTTAAATAACATATTGAAATGAATTTCTAATTTATTAAAATATTGAAATTAGAATATTGAAATGAATATTCTAATTTATTAAAAAAATAAAAGGCAAGTTCACAGCTTTCATTAGTTTAATTGAAAATTCGATTTCCAAACAACAAATTATTTTTCTAGTCTTAACTCTTATAGTTACAACATGCAAGCTGCTGCATTTTGGCGGGAATTTTCGAAAAAAAAATTTTTTTTTTAGAAAGTCATAATTAAGTTTATAGATTTAAATATAACTTAGGGGTAAGAACCTAATGCACCTAAACGTGCTTCGAAATATAGTTTAATACAAATACTTCTAAAAAAATTTATATACCATAGATTCGTATAGAATCCTTAATTTGTTGTCATTTATCGATTTTAAACAAATTTATAAATATAGTAAAAAACGTAAGGACTGCACTAGATTTCTGCCTGGTCAAGAACAAAATACTTAGCTACCAATATTTCAAAATGTTTGAAAAAAAAATAAAAATAGTTTGTCTGGGGTCCATTTTCGCAATTCTGTTGTAAAACTGTGACCATGATTCCTTCGACACACTGGCGATAGCTCTCACCTATGAAGTTCAGGAGAAATGGTTAGTAAACCTCGAGACTCTCACCCAAGAGGAAGTACCGATCGACCACGAGCTTCTGCTGAGAAAAGTTTAAGTTGGCCTACAGGTTCTCACCCTGAGAGGAAATATAATTAGTTCAACCCTATGTGTTAGTTGACCTATAGACTCACCGAAAGAGGAAGTATGTCGCACAATCCTGCGCGTAGACGAGTTTCGTGTTTTTTCCCCCCTCAGAAATGGAGTCCTTCCCCGAATCTATAATTCTCTATTTTTGTATTTTAATGTGTTAAATTTTGTATGTCTCTAATTTTATGTGTGTGGTGTTTATGCACATGTAAATAAAACTGTGAGTTCTGAAAACCTATCCCTCAAGTATCTCAACCTGACCACACCAAAATTTACAACCTATTTACAAGCCTTAACATAAAAAAATAAATAATTTAAATTATCCCAGATTGAATAAAATACAGCTTAAAAATTATTCTAATCACATTTCTATAGAAATTACATCTAGACGTTATAATATTTTAAAAATTTAAAAAAAAACATAAAAAAAAAAAAAAAAATTTTTTTACGTCATGGCACTATCTGAACATTGAAGAAATGGGATTTAACAGTCTTTCAGAACATCTTTTATTCAACATTTAAAGCAGATAAAAAAAAAAAGAGAACTGCTGCAGTTGTATTTTGAGGAAAGCCCGTAGTGGGAGGATGTGGTTTATCAGCATATAAAAAAATATATCTAACAGTCAAATGGAATTAATTTTGTTTGATTCATGGATTACTTTTTTAAAGAGGTTTATGGAAAATGCATTAAAACATACTTTATTCCCAATTGCTTAGTACCTACTTAAAAAAACTCACTCGAATTCCCTGTAGGTTTAACTTATTGTAAATAATAAAAAAAGAACTATAAATATTTAAAGATGTTTTAGCATATTTTTTTTTTCCATCGTAATACTGATTTTTCAATCAATAGGGTTATTATTCTTTATCGGAAAAAAAAAATTCATTTTGACATCGTTTGGTTTTTGTTTATTTTTTATGTGTGCATAGCATATAAAAACGAAGCATAAAAAGGACATTAAAATGATAAATATTTATGGTAGATCGGAATATTTCAGCTGATATTTTCATCTTTTTACTACATCAGATAAATCTAACAGATAAAAAAAAAATTGTTGCTCCACAAAAAATATATATATTATTGCTCAAGGAAAATATACTGCTGGAAAAAATGAATAAACTGAATATATATGTTATTAAAATATTAAGTAACTAAATGACATATAAGAAAAGAAAACAATATGTATTTCTTTTCTTGTACTTAATAAGTTATGGAGGTTATAAAGTCATACAAGGTTATTTATAGGTGTTGTTAATATATGAGGAACATATATTAACAACACCGAACATGTCTGTGAGATATTTTCCCAAAATGTGCTGCCGATAGAAAAAAAAATAAAACTCGAATTCATCTAAATTTTGCTATATTTATTAAAACGGGAGACAATTCAAATTTTTTCTCTGTCAGATATTTCAATTTTAAGATAGTAATTGGATTGGTAAAGACCAATGCTTTATTTAAGTGATCGTTATGTTATTAAAAATATATATTTCGAAAAATTGATTCAGTTAACTTTTTAATGTCACTATGCATAGTGTAAAGAAAAAATATACTTGATTAGTTAATATTATTTAGTAGTAAATGGATCAGATTATAATGTCTACCAAAGTCTTTTAACTATTAATATATAATAACTATTAATGGTTTATTATCATCTTATTATCATCATTAATTATTATCAATTATTATCATCTTATTATAATAACACATAACGTATTATTTTAAAAACTGTTAATGCTTTATAATAACTAGCAACGCCTTATTATAATAATTGGTAATGAATTATATATGATAACTATCAAAGTATTATTATTATAACAACCAACGTGTGTGTGTATATGAAGTTTTATTATGGTGCTTCTAGCTTTTTTGATTTTTTATCCTAAGAACATTTAATTTGTTTTCAACTGTTTTTAAGTCCCTTTAATCGTTTTTGTTAATAATGTCTGGTTCTTTGATGTTTTAATTATGATTTGTTTCTATGTTCTTTTTGTGTCTAGGGTAAGAGGCCAAATTCGTATGGATTGAATGCCATTAATGCCATAAATATTAACAACAACCAACGTCTTAATATAAGAATTATTAATATATTTTCAGAATAATTTTTTCCTCAGAAAAAATGTTTTATTTTTATAAATTTTATTTAATCAGTTTAATACTTTTATTTGTTTCTGTTAGTCGTTTAGTGAAACAAGTTTTTATTATTATTATTATTATTTTGTTTTTTTCTCATTTTTTAATTGGAATTTTACTTGATTGAAAAAAATCAAAAGAATTCTCTCTCATTGACTTTTTATGAACTATTAAAATACTGTTTTGAATTAAAAATATTTTTTTGTGTGTAGAATATTTATGAAACTTACGAATACACTCTACTATCCAGAATCGATAGGATAAGAACTATGGTGCACCATCTGAATGTTAAAAAGACAAAAGCTGACTTAAACCCCTTTGAATTTTGTTCTGTCAAGAACATAAGTAAAGAGGACGTTAGATTTGGATTTCAAAGGAATGTAAAGTGCATTTTCTTTATGGACCCTTACGATAAAACATGGTCAACGATAATGGTCTTAAACCACGATGGGGAAAACACCATAACAATGGGTCGTCATCCAATAAAAAGGAATCTCAACTCTTGAGTTGTAATGTAAAAAGACAATCTTGCATGACATAGTACTTTCTATAAAGATTATCTATACTCGTACTTCGTTAAATGCACAATTATGTAATTAGATTTAGTTTCAATTTTTGTTGCAAAATGAACGGTTACTTTTTGTGGTTGAATGATATGGTAGTTTAATAAGATAAACAAAGCAATTAGTTATAAGTTTTTAACAAAAACTTATAACTAAATTTAGTTATAAGTTTATGGATAGCATGATTAATTTAATTCATTATCAATATTAAATTAATTTTTTATAGATTATTACTCATATACTTGTTGAAATACTGGTATTCTATAATTTTGTAATTCAGCCAAACAGTATGTACAACTATCTGCATGATACAACTATCTGTAGGTGTTACAACTATCTGTATGATATAATTAAGAATGGGCGAAACCTTTAAAAAAATTGCGAGAATATTTTTTTTCAAGATTAAAGTTTGATCTAATCTCAAAGTAATCCAAATATTCTCTCAAAAAAAGCCGTTATCTTTTCTTACAAAAAAGTATTTCCAAAGGTTTCTATTTAAAAAGAAATATAAAGAGAAAAAAAAAACTGTAAAAGTTGAAATCACAGCTTTTGCTGCAAAAATAAAAATAAATGTGGTGTTCAATCGGATAAAATGACAAACAAACAAAAATGTTTTAACAAAATAACAAAGAATACAATCTTGCATAACAGAGCATTTTCTATAAAGATAATGTAAACTCGCATTTCGTTAATTACACAATTATGTAACTAGATTTAGAAGCAAAATGATTTTGGTGAAAAATGATCAATTGCATTTTGTGATTGAATTATATGGTAGTTTAATAAGATAGTCAAAACAGTTGTTAAATTTAAGGTAGATTATAAGCTTATGGAAAGATTTAAAAAATATTTAAATAACATGCTTAAATTAATGAAATAACAATATTTTTAGATTATTTTATATAACATATTACTCATATTCTTGTTGAAATACTGCAATTTCTAATCATGTGATTCAACCAAAGCAAAAGTATTTCGAATATCTCTATAATAGAACTAAAAAAAAAAACGAACAAACATTTAAAAAAAATCGAGATAATTTTTTTTTCAAGATTTAAGTTTGCCTTCAGATATCTAAAAGAAACCCAGAATTTTCACCCAACAAATGGCACTATCTTTTCGTGAAAAAAAAATATATATATAAATTTATTTCTAAAGGCGTTTCTTTTTTAAAAAAATAGAAATGAAAAATACAACTGTAAAAGCTGAAATAACACATTTTCTGCTAAATAAAAGGGATAAAGATGTCTAGTATACAATCTCATGAAATGCCATTAAACAATAAAAAATCTCGAAATATTCCTCCATAAATATATGTTGCAGCAGTCTGGTGGCTGATCTGCTGAGTTTTTGAGCTAACTGGAGTCCAGACTGGAACCATATGAAACCGAACTCAAAATATAACATATATGTGTCTGAAATAGCATGAACATTTCATAGACTGGAAAAGTGCAATCACTGATCTCGAAGATGAAGAGTAAAGAATGTAAATCTCCAGTTGAGTTCTAAAATATGGTGGAATAGAATTCCCAATTTTACTTGTATCACTGCTTAGCTATTATGCACATTGAAACTAACTACTAATTAATGACTTCATTAACACATGATATCATTATTTTATGAACATGTTTTAAAATACATAAAGTAATTATTTTTATATTTGACTGTTTAAAATAATAATAAGCAATATTTCATTAATCATACAACCATACATATGTTTAGCAATTTAGTCAATAACAATTGATTTAAAGAGCTATTTGAAGACGCTTTTTATCTTTAACATCATAGCAAACATAAAATTGAAATATGGGCTCATTCTTCATTTTTAAATATTGTCTTCTTCTCTATATAAATAGTGATATTTGAACTGCAGTGATCAGCGGTTAAGAAATATCATTCAGTCGTAGCAGGTATGTATCTTTAAGATATAAAATGGAACACTACCCTACTAAATCATCTAAAGACAACACGATATTTTGCCAATTTCTATGAAACCGATATTTACTCAACTTTCATAGCTCTTTTTGTGATAATTTCTAGCAGCTGAAATCGAAATATGTTTACATTTTTGTATACACTTCATTAAAAGAGAAATGCGAAACTATGGAAATTCTCATTTAAAATATTATTTTTGCTCTTTCTTTTTTGTACACATGTGTATGTGTAAGTATATGCTCTTACGTGTATACGCACCATTACTTTTGAGTATTTATGTGTACATATGAACATGTGCATTCATACGAGCGTGCAAATAAATGTTAAACAAACATTTCTGAATCTTCCAGTCAAAATTTTTATTTGGCCGCCTTAATTGTATTTCTCTGACACAATAATAATGTATTTTAAATACTTTGTCACTAAAGCTACTCTATTACCCTAACTACAAACATTTCTATTTACCAAGAACAGATAAATGCATTGATGTTTTGCAACACTGATTGACAAAACCAAACTCGATGCTTCTCTATAGCCCTTACGTTAAACTTTTGGTCCCAGTCTCATTAAGCTAAAGTGTGCACAAAATGACCGTATAGAGACAAACCAAATCTCTAAAGCTCTCTGTCTAATGTCTACCATATCGTACATTCACATTACTTAGTGAAACGTTCCTATTTGTCTACAAAAGTCTAGAATATTTGTACGACAGAGACTCAAACATGTATAAATGTTGCATCTGGTAAAATCCCAGCCGAGATGATCTTTTTATTGCTATTCAAATCTTTCGTGGGTTGTATGTTGAAATTCACATGTTAATAGCGTGGTATTAAATACTCACGAAACTAGATTTGCACAGATTCATGAATAAATTTTTAAGTCGGTGTAAACGAGTATTAAAGGATAGTGAAGCAGCAACAAGTGCACATACAAAATGGTTCCAAAAAAATATCTAGTAAATAGTATGAAGAATACTGAATTTTAGATTTACCTGTACTGAAGTAAATAAAAAAAAGGGACATTTGTCCACAAATTTTGGCAGCAGACAGCATGGAAATTAATAAACTTAAATGACATTGAAAGCACTTCATAGTATGTATGTTAACAAATCCGGTAAATTTTTCGAATTAAAATTAAAATCCTATGAAAAGCCAAAGATTTTTTTTTTTAAATAAAACTTTATCTGTGAAAAAAAAACAGCTTTATTTGCCTTTTACAAATTTTTATATAAAATAGCAGATATAAAATTCCTCACACCATTGGTGAAGATCTTGATTTGCCAGCTGCAAAAGAGATTGTAGAAACTATGTTTGAAAATAAATTTGCCAAGCTATTGCAGAAAAGAACAATTAAAATTACAGAAATGATCCTTATTTTTTTGAGAAACGTTTTCATATAATTTATTATGGATACTTAATAGCTGTTAGAACAATATTCAGACCAGGACTCATTTATTTTGAAGCCAGAGCTTATCTGCGGATGACGCGAAGTGTCCAGCCCTTGTGTAGAAATTTTTTTGTTTCAGAATTGCGCTTTTTTTTTTTAAATCCTCCAGACATTGAAGGTCCAGGCATTCTTCTGGACATTCATTCTTCTTCAAGGCATTTAAGGTCCAGACATTCATCTTTCCATACATTCAGGTATATGCACCATCGATGCATATTCCGACTTAAGCTGCACTTGTCCACTGTAAGTTAGCCTGGTTTATAAATTCATTAAAGTTAACAAATACTGCGAGTGTTGTTTATTTAAGTTCTATTGATTTTCAGAAAGACTGTTCTTCTGCTGTTGACATACAGTCAAAAAATCAAACAAAGCCACTGTGATGAGCATTATTATTGCTATATATTGAGTCATCAAGCTGAATTGAAAACAACTTTTGTCACATAAATACTCGAAATGCGATGCTAGGTATCTTTAGCTATATCATAAATTCGACGATGAACAATATCATTTGCTAGAAGTATGGACTGCAATTGTTTGTAATTGTATTGCAATTTACTTTCAAAGATGATTTCTACAGTCTCTTTTGCAGCTGGCAAAACAAGCTCTTCACCAATGGAGTAGGGCATTTTATGTCTGGCTATTTTACATTAGTCTTGTAGTGTAACTTTAACGACAAAATATTCAAAATACATTATTTTTGTATGCATTGTTATTGTACGATTATGAGAGTGGGGGGAGATGAAATTTCTGACTGAAAGATTCATAAATGATGTTATAATATTAATTCACATGCTCGCATGAATGCACATATTCATATGTACACATAAATACCCGAAAGCAATGATGTCCATACACGCAAGCTAGTATGCACACATATACATGTGTGAAAAAGATGAAAGAGAAAGAGCAAAAACGAAGATTAAGATTTAAAGAAAAATTTCCATAGATTCCTCTCTCTTAATGAAGTGTATACAAAAACAAGTAATATAAAAAAAAAATTTTAAAAGTCAATTCCTACTTTTTTTACTGTATTGCAGAAAAGTCCTTTACAAATAAAATTGAAATTTTCATCTTACATCTGGCACCTTCTATTATTAGATACATACAATTTAAATGTAAAAAAATATATAATAAATTAATTAAATTTAATTAATGAATTAATATTTGAAAAGACTGTATTAACATCCAGTGTCATCCACTTCAAGTTCAAAAAAATGTATTCGAACTTGAGTGAATGAATAAAAAGTATTTTATGAACGATTGAAAATTTGAACAAGATATATATAGGGAGAGTGTTAGCTGATAGAAGGAATTGAATAAAAACACATTTCATTTTCAGATCCTGAATATTCTCACAAGAAGAGCTATAAAAGTTGGGTAAATATCATCTTCTTAGAAATTGACACACTATCTTGTTGTCTTTCGATGATTTAGTAGGGTAGTGTTTCATTTTATATCTTCAAGATACATACCTGCTGTCACAGAATGATATTTGATAACCGCTGAGCACAGCAGTTCAAATAAAGCTGTTTATTTAAAGAGAAAGGCAATGTTTAACAACAGAGAAAGAGACCATATTTCAATTTTATGTTTGCAATGATGTTAAAGATAAAAATCTTCTTCAAATACCTCTTTAAATGAATTGTTATTGTTTAAAGTATTACATATGTGTATGTGGGTATCATTAGTGAAATATTGGTTATTATTATTTTAAAATAGTTAAATATATGGATAGCAACTATATGTATTTTAACACATAATGATAAAATAATCATACTCTGTTAATCCAGACTTTAATTAGTAATTATATTCAATTTGTCCGACTCGTAGCTAATTAGCAACGGGCACTGCTGATGAGTATTAGGGCTGAGGTTCAATATGATGGCGGCTTTGTTGTAGGCACCGTTTTAAAACAGGAATAGTACATTCGATGGCGTACGATGACAGGAACATTTTGTATTCGATGGCGTTTGTGATTTTCAGCATCTTGCATTGTTAGCCTGACAATCGGGTGGGATTTTTCCTGTGTTCTACTATACTATACCAAATGTGTAGTAGTCCTTCCGGAAAAGTAAAACTTTCCTTAAAATACCTCCTGGAAGGCACGACTTTCTTTCTTCAACGATTTGGAGCCAAGTAAGACTTCTACCTACAGGTGCTCTATCACAACAGAAGCTGTTGACTCAGACAGCCATCCATATAGAGATTGCATAAGGGTTGTCTGCAAGACACTGAGGATTAGACAAAACAAGCAAGATTCAGTGTGCATAATAGCTTTTGCACTGATTCATGTGAAGAAAGGGATTTTTCTTCTACCAAATTTTTTGTACACAACTGGAGATTTATATGTCTTACTCCTTTTCCTTGAAATAAAGAAATGTACATTCCAATTTACGAACTATTATTTTACTCCAATTTTATATTTGTCATAATAGTAAAGATAAAAATCGTCTTCAAATAACTCTTTAAATCAATTGTTATTCTCTAAATTATTAAATATGTGTAAGTGTGCATCATTACTGAGGCATTGGTTATTATTATTTTTAAATAGTCAAATATAATACTAATTACTATATATATATATATATATATATCAATACATAATGAATAAATAGTGTTTTCGTAATATTTCAGATTTCAAGGAGTAGTTAGATTCAATGTGCAGATTAGCTAGGCATTGATTTAAGTAAAGTTCTGGATTATACTTCCACCATATTTTGGAGCTCAATTGGAATTTTAAATTCTTTACTTCTCTTATTTGAGATCAATGAATGCACTTTTCCGGTCTATGGATTTTCCATGTTATTCAGACACATATATGATACGGCTTCATATAGTTCCGATCTGAGCTACAGTTGGCTCAAAGTCTCAGCAGGCTAATCACCAGACCACTCAAACACATATTTATGGATGAATATATCGATTTTTTTTTGTTTATTGTCATTTTATCAGACTAAATATAAGAAATTTTTCATTTTCATTTTTGAAGCAAAACTGTGATTTCAGCTGTTACAGTTTTCTGCTTCCTTTCTACTTTTTTTTAAAAGAAAATTCTTTAGAAAAACTTTTGTATTTTTTTTTCAGAAAAGATAGCGCCTTTCGTCGGATCAATTTTTGCGTTTCTTTGAGATATCTTAAGGCAAACTTAAATCTTGAAAAAAATATTTGCTCCAATTTTTTTAAATTTTACGTTTTTGCATATTTCTGTTCTTTAGATATTCGAAATACTTTTCCACATACTGTTTGTTGAATTACATAATTATAGTTTGCCAGTGTTTTTACAAGAATATGAACAATAATCAATACAAAATTAATTTTAAAATATTGATAACACCTTAATTAATCATTTTATTTAAATATATTTTTTAAATATTTCCATAAGTTTATATGCTAGCTTAAATTTAAGAATTACTTTGGCTATCTTATTAAATTACCATATAATTTTTTCCTGAAACGCAAGTGTTCATTTTGCAACAGGTATTGGAACTCTAAATCTAAGTACATAATTGTATATTTAAAGAAATGAGAGTTTACATTATCTTTATAGAAAATGGCTCTCTCATGCAAGACTGACTTTTCACATTACAACTCAGGCATTGAGATTCTTTTTTATTCGATGAAGACCGATTTTTATGGTGTTTTCCCCGTCGTGGTTTAAGAGCATTATCGTTGACCATGTTTTATCATAATGGTCCATAAAGAAAATGCACTTTACATTCCTTTTAAATCCACATCTAACGTTCCCTTTACTGAGAGACACCAAAATTCAAGGGGTTTAAATCAGCTTTTGTTCGCTTAACATTCAGATGGTAAAATATAAAGTTCTTATCCTATCGATTCTGGATAGTAGAGTTTATTCAAAAGTTTCACAAGTCCTCAACATATGGAGAAAAAGCTTATAGTGATTTCATTTAAAGAGTATTAACAAACTGATGTAAGTAATTGAAAATTTTAAAAGTTTGGTCCTTCCTCTTTCTTTTGAGTCAATTATATTAGCAATTAAAAATTAATTGTCTCGATAAATTTTCTCTAAATTACATATTTATTTTAAAACTTCATACAACATCAATGAGATCGTCTTCAAATAGCTCTTTAAATCAATCGTTATCGTCTAAAATATGCTTATCATTAGTGATATATTAGTTATGATTATTTTTAAATAGTCAAATATAAGTATTTTTTTAATATATATGTATTTTAACAAATATTGATAAAATTATTATAGCTTGTTAATTCAGACTTTAATCAGTAGTTATATGCAGTGTAAGTTATATTCAATACATAATAGCTTGGTAAGTTAGTTAGCGTATTTTATAGTTTAATTCAAGTGGAGTTGTGGTTGCTATTTTCCCTATATTTTGGAACTCATCAGGAGATTTAAACAATTTACTTCTCTTCCACGAGATCAGTAAATGTACTTTTCCAGTCTATGAATTGTTCATGCTATTTCAGATACATATATGATATAATTTCAGTTGGTCTTCACATAGTTTCAATCTTGGCTCCAGTTAGTTCATACACTCAGCAGGCTAACCACCAGACAGCCCAATCACATATTTATTGATATTTATTTTGAGAAGATTTTCTGTTTAATGCCATTTTATCAGACAGAATACTAGGCATTTTTTCCCTTTTTCAATTCCTTCTATTAGCTCACACTCTCCCTATATATATCTTGTTCAAATTTTCAATTGTTGATAAAATACTTTTTATTCATCCACTCAAGTTCAAATACATTTTTTGAACTTGTAGTGGAGGGCACTTGATGTTAAAACAATTTTTTCAAATATTAATTCAGTAATTAAATTTAATTAATTAATTTTAGTTTTTTTTAGATTTAAGTTGCATATATCTACCAATAGATGGTGCCAGGTAAATTTAAGAAAATGAATGGAAATTTTCTGCAATATAGTAAAAAATAAAAGAACTTCTGCAATATAGTAAAAAATAAAAGAACTTCTGCAATATAGTAAAAAAAAAGTAGGAATTGACTTAAATTTTTTTTTATATATAACTTGTTATTTTTGCAGTTAAAAGTTGTGATTTCAGATTTTACAGTTTTTTTCTTTCTATTTTTTTTAAAAGAAAGGCCTTTAGAAAGAAATTTGTATTTCTTTTTCAAGAAAAGATAGTGCCTTTTGTTGTGTGAATTTTTGGATTTTTTTGAGATATCTTTAGGCAAACGTAAATCTTGATAAAAAATGCTCTAGCAACTTTTTTTTAAATGTTTACCCTTTTCTTAGTCCTATCTTTTAGATATTCGTAATATTTTTCCATATACTGTTGGGTGGAAATACAAATTTAATTGCCAAGATTATATATTGCAAGAATATAAACAATAATCTTTAAAAAATTTATTTAAAAATTAGTTAATTAATAGTCTGAATAAATTTTTGCTAAATAACACATTTATTTAAATAGTTCAACAACGTAAATCGAATAGATCTTTAAATCAATCGTTATTGTCTAAAATATTACTGAAATATTGGCTATGATTTTTTAAATAGTCAAATATAAGAATAATTACTGCATGTATTGTAACATATTCATAATATAATTATATACTGTTAATTCAAACTTTAATCAGCAGTTATATTCAGTATGATAAAAGCTTGGTAAGCTATATAGCATAATATATAGAATTATATAGCTTAATACAAATGGAGTTGTGGTTTCTATTTTCACCATATTTTGGAACAGAACTAGAGATTTATATCATTTACCTTACTTCCTCGAGATCAGTGAATGTATTTTTCAAGCCTATGAATTGCTCATGCTATTTCAGCCACATATATGATATATTTCCAGTTCGGCATCATATGTTTTCAATCTGAGCTCCAGTAGCTCAAACACTCAGCAGGCTGACCACCAGACAGCCAAACACATATTTATGGATGAATATTTCTAGATTTTTTTTTCTTTAGTGTCATAAAATCAATTTGAATACGAGAGTATTTTTATTTTTTTTATTTTTGCAGCAAAGCTGTGATTTCAGCTTTTGCAATTTTTTTGGACCTGAATTTTCGAGTGGTTAGAGCTCTGGTGCTTGGTACCACAGATTTCGTGTTCAAGTTCCGGCGGTGCCATGGATGTTTGTTGTGGTTCGGAATCTACTTTAAGCCGTAGGTCACGGTCTTATATGAGTATATATATATATATATATATATGTATATAAAAGCATCACGGAGAAAATGTCTGATTTCTACCTACGGATGCTCCATCACAACAGAAGCTGCTTCCTTCCCCTTCAACCATGAGTCCATACGGGTTCGTGGGCTCGATCTAGATTAGATATCTACCAAGTGGGATAAGTAACAACAACAACAACAACAGTTTTCTTCCACTTTCTACTTTTTTTTAACGAAAAACCTTTAGAATTTTTTTTTCTTTTATAGAAAAGATAGTGCCTTTTGTTGTATGAAATTTTTGGGTTTCTGTGAGATATCTTAAGGCAAACAGAAATCGCATTTTTCTTTTTTTTTTTTTAATTTTTAAAAATTTTTTATAGACCAATCTTATAGATATTCCAAATTCTTTTTAATACTGTTTGGTTGAATTGTATAATTATGGATGGCTAGTATTTTTACAAGAATATAAACAATAATTTATAAAAAAAATCTAAAATAATGGTTAATGAATTAAATTAATCATGTTATCTAAATATTTTTTAATCTTTACATAAGCATACATTCAAGTTTAAATTTAACACTTGCTTTGACTATCTTATTAAACTGTCACTTAATTTGAATCGATCATTAAACACAAGTGTTCATTTTGCTCACAAATTGAAATTCTAAATATAATTAAATAATTGTGCATTTAACGAAATACAAGTTTACATTATCCTTACGGAAAATAATATGTAATGTATAGAATTCTATTATATAATAATGTATAAAAATATTTGTAAAAAAATTAATTTAAAAATAATGATAATGCCTAAATTAATCATGTTATTTAAATATAAATTTTTTGTCTTTACATAAGCTTATATTCTAGTTCAAATTTAACATTTGCTTTGACTATCTTATAAATCCACAATATAATTCGACCACTAAAAGTAAGCGTCCATTTTGCTGTAAAATTGGAACTCTGAATCTAATTACTTAATTGTGTATTTAGCGAAATGTGAGTTTACATTATCTTTGCAGAAAACCCTTTGTCATGCAAGATTGTCTTTTTACATTACAACTCAAGAGTTGAGATTCCTTTTTATTGGATGAAGCTTCATTTTTATGTCGCTTTCCCCGTCGTGGTTTAAGACCATTATCGTTGACCATGTTTTATCGTAATGGTCCATAAAGAAAATGCATTTTACATTCCTTTTAAATCCAAATCTAACGTCCCCTTTACTTATGTTGCTGAAACAGAACAAAATTCAAAGGGTTTTAAGTCTGCTTTTGTCTGTTCGACATTCAGAACGCACAACATAGTTCTTATCCTATCGATTCTATATTGTAGGGTTTATTCAAAAGATTCACGAAGCCTCAACATAAAAAAAAAAATTGGTTATAGTTGTTTCATTTAAGGAATATTTAATCAGTAATAAATAATAATTGAAGGAATGTTAAATATTTCGTTCTCCTTTTTTGTTTTCATTAGATTTTATTAGCAATTAAAATTAATTGTATCGGTAAAATATATCTAATTTACACATTTCATTATTTAAATAGTTCATACAGCGTAAATGGGATTGAGTTTTTTTTCAATTAACTAAAATTCAAATTTAAAAAAATTGAGAAAAACAATAATAATAACTTGTTTCACTAAACAAATAACAGAAATCAATAAAAATATTTAACTGATTAAATAAAATTTAAAAAAAAACATTACTTTACTTAGGACAAAAATTATTCTAAAAAGTTTTATATCCTTCAAGGTGAGACAATGATTACACGCGTAAAAATATATTAGTTATTATAATGTTGGTAGTTATTATAAAAATGCATTAATAATTATTATAAGACGTTGATTGTTGTTGCTACTAAGAGCAGTAATGGAACTCAATTCATACAAATTTAGCCATTTGCCGTAGCCACAAAAAGAACATATAAACAAAGCAGAATTACAAGGTGAAAATACCAGAATTATCAACAGAAACGACTAAAAGGAATTAACAGTTGAAAAAAAAATTAAATGTTCTTAGGATAAAAAATTAAAAAAGGTAGAAGCACCATAATAAAACTTGATATATACATACACACACGTTAGTTGTTATAATGATAAGACGTTGTTGGTTATCATATATAAGTCATTAACAATTATTATAAAGCATTAACAGTATTTATAATAATACGTTATTTGTTATTATAATAAGATGATAATAATTATTATAATAAACCGTTAATAGTTATTATATATTAATAGTTATAATAATACGTTGGTAGATGACATTAGTAGACATTATTATCTGATCCATTTATTGCTAAATAATATTAATTAATCAAGTATATTTTTTTCTTTACACAATGCATATTGACATTAATAAATGAGCTAAATCAATTTTTCTGAATATATTTTTTAATAACATAACGATAATTTAAACAAAGCATTATGTTCCCTTTACCAATACAATTATTATCTTAACATTGAAAGGTCTGACAGAGAAAAATTTGAATGTTCTCCCTTTTTTCTGAATATAACAAATTTTAGATGAATTCTGAGTTTTATTTTTTTTTTCCTTTTGACAGTACATTTTGGGAAATTATTTCACAGACTTATTCGGTTTAATAAGTGTTCCTCATATATTTCTTCAAACCAGTTTGCTCAATTTTTCTGTAATTTATTTCCTAGATCAATAATATATATATATATATTTTTTCTTGAGTAATAATACATATATTTTTTGTTGAGCAATAATATATAAATTTTTTTATCTGTTAAATTTATCTGATGTAGTAACAAAATAAAAATATCTGCTGAAATATTCCCACCTGTCGTAAATATTTATCATTTTAATGCCCTTTTTATGCCTCGATTTATATGCTATGCACACATAAAATATAAATAAAAACCAAACAACATCAAACTACTGTTTTTTTCCAATAAAGAATAACAACCCTATTGATTGAAAAATCAGTATTATTGGGAAAAATAAATATATTAAATCATCTTTAAAAATTTATAGTTCCTTTTTTTATTATTTACAATAAGTTTTCCCTGGATGGAATTCGAATAAGTTTTCTTAAGTAGATACTAAGCAATTGGGAATGAAATATGTTTTAATGCCTTTTCCAAAAAAATCTTTAAAAAAGAAATTCCTAAATCAAACAAAATTAATTCCACTTGACTGTTCGATATATCTCTTTATATGTTGAAAAAACACATCCTCCCACTACGGGCTAACCTCAAAATACAACCACAGCAGTTCCTTTTTCCCCCAGCTTTTACTGCTGAATAAAAGATGTTCTGAAAGACTGTTAAATCCCATTTCTTTAATGTTCAGATAGTGCGTGACTTAAAAAAGTTGGGTTGTTTTAAATATCTTATATTATTCCATATTCTAATGATTAGATGCACTTTCTATAGAAATGTGACTAAAATTTATATTTAAGTAGATTTTAATCAGCCTTAGATAATTTAATTTGTTTGTATTTATTTATTTTTAATTATGTAGTGAACAGGGTGGGCGGCCAGCTGTTAATTTGGATGTGGTTGTGTTGAGAAACTTGAGGTACATGTTTTGAGAAGTCACAATTTTATTTACACACGCACAAACATTACACACACATACAATTATAGACATGCAATATTTAACTCATTTAAAGTAAAAGACAGATATTTATGGCATGGTGGAAGACTACACTTCAGGGCCAAAAGAAAAAAAAAAACGAAACACGGCTACGCGCAGGATTATGCAACATATACTTCCTCTCCGAGTGAGAGTCAGTAGGCCAACTAATACGCAGGGCTGCACTAAATGTATTTCTTCTCGGGTTAAGAGGCTGTAGACAAATGTAATTGTTTCTCAACGGAAGTGCATGGTTGGGCTGTACTTCCTCTCTGGTGAGAGTCTCGGGGTACTAACAATTTCTCCTGAACGCCACAGGGGAGCGCTTTTGCAGGTGGGTTGGATGAATTTATTCATTGTTTTTACATAAATTTAAGAAATTATAAAACTTTCCTTTATTTATTTTTTCAAATTTAAAGAAACATTTTAGATTAAAATTTTCTATTAAAAATAATTTTCAGCATTAAAAGTGAATTATCCATCGAAAAGCTAATTTTCAATACTAAAAGATAAAAACAAAGATATTACAATAAAAAAAATACAAATAAAGAAAGATAAAAACAAAAAAAAATGATATAAAAATATACAAAAAACAACTACAAATAAAAAACCTACAAAAATACAAATAAAGATACAAAAATACAAAAAGATGCAAATAAAGATGCAAAAATACAAATGAAGTTACAAACATACAAAAATATACAAAGATACACATACAAATTTCATTACAAATGCAATTTACCCAAAAAGCCAATTTTCAATTTAATTTTATTTATATTTCATTCTTTATTGATGTAACTTGTCTGTAAGGAACCCAAGGCATTCAAAAGTCAGCATTGTTTCTATTCCCATAAGACGATGCAGTAAGAGAAACAATTATTTGGAAAATTTTCCAATGATACGCATATAATAATTCTGTAAAAACAAAAGAAAGCCAAGAAAATATTATACACATTACTCATGTTATCAAACAATACAATCAAGATTTTAATTAATTAATTAATAACTTTGTTACTTAATCAGTATCATTGCAAAGATTCGAAATAATTTAAGTTTTTTTGCCAAATCTAAAACCATAATTTCAGCATAAAATGTGAATTATGCATCGGAAACTAATTTTCAGTACTAAAAGATACAAATAAAGATGCAAATTTACAAACAGATACAAATACAAATACAAGTACAATCTATCAAAAAGCCAATTGTCAATACAATTTGACATTCATTTCCTTTTTCATTGCTGCGACAAATTTGTAAGGGATTAAATACTTTCAAAATCCAGCATTCTTACTATTCCCGTAAGACGATATGATTAAGAGAAATAATTTTTTTGAAAATTTTCCAACGATAACCATATAATCTATAACATTCAAAGAAATCCAGTAAAATGTACACATTATTACTCATGCTGTCAAACAATACATCCGTAAAACATACATACATATTTTTTTTTTTGCCTGTGATCTTAGTTAAATTTATAAAACATGATAGTACAGTTACTCATATTAATCAAGAATTTAATTACTATGAATATATGTAACCCATAAAATCATCATAACGTCAAAACGATGAAATATGAAGAACTATGAAATTCTATAATGACAATGTACCAAAATTTGATAACACTGGAACTATATGAAGAAGCAACTGTTCAAATATTACCAGATTCAGAAAAATAAATCTGTTAACTGATGGTTAAATTAACTTTTACAAATTTAAACTAATACTTAGACACAATTTGGAAGATATTTAAACAATATTCTGCTTATATTTTGATAGCCAGATATTTCAAAATGAGCTACAGAGCACATGATTTGATATGGATCAATCCTTATATTAAGGAGTACATATTACTTATAAGTTTTAAAACACACCATCACGGTAAAATCAGAGTTTATTTTAAATAATATTTTTTGAATGAAACATTTTTTCTGTGGCTCGAGGATATTAATCTATTTTAAATAATAATTTGAAATGTACTCATTTTTTAAATTATAGTTTCACTTTTTATGGTTTTATTATTATTTTTTCAGGGAGATACAATTCACGTGTAACCAAAGCAACGTAATGTTTAGTTATAGTAAAATGAAAAGGGTTTGAGGTGCTTTAAATTCATTAATGCATTCTTAGAAAGGGAAACAATATTCATTATTAATGCCACTTCTTGAGCGCTGTGCATACAACACCATAAAACAACTTTGAAGCCATGAAAAACCGATAACGCTTAATGCAAAATTTATCTCAATATGAATGCAACTTACGTTAGTTTATTTTTCTGCAATTTTCTTTTTCGATATAAAAAAGCGATAAAGATTCAATTGAAATATTTTTTTAAAATTTATTGCTTTACAACATAAAACGCATCAAATTCGAAAATTAGATAGAATATTCATTTTAACAAAAAAATAAATCTCCACACGCTTGCAATATTTTCTTAACAAAACAGAAAAAAAAAAATACCCAATTCTTTTCTAAATCATTTTATATTTTGAAAATTGGCTCATTATTTCTTTCATAAATTGAATTTCAGAAACATTTTTATAGCTATAAAATGCACAAAAAAGATATTTTTTTTCTGATCGAAATGAGAATCTTAAATTCAATATTTTCATACAAAGAAAATAACCCCTGGATAGAATAACTTTTAAAGAAATTCAATACAAGTAGAATTTTTAGAAGCGGCTCATTTTGTAAATCTTCACGCTTAAATCAATAAGAAAATAAAATCAGCATTGTTTCTTTAAAGCAAGTAAACAACATATGGGCAGACTAGATTTCAATACTCGATGAAATGTGAAACAGATTCTTGTTTTGTATGCCGCAAGTGTAAAGGATAGATTTATGTTACATTTCATATGGAATATGTCTAAACAAAAATGGCCCACGGCTTTTTCGTTTGTTTGAACTATCTGTTATCTGTAGATTTTATTTTGATCCTTAAGTGTAATTTCTATTCTTTATTATAAGTTTTTATTAGAAAATTTAAATCTGATAATTGGCTCGACTTGTGGTTCAATGATAACGCGCGCCGCTGATGAGCATAAGGGTTCAATCTACTGGCGGATTTGTTGTAGACACTGTTTCAAAAAAAGAGGAAATTCGATGGCATTTGTTATGTTACTATTGGCGGCTTTGTTGTAGATACTGTTTCAAAAAACGAGGTTTGGTTTGTCGCTCTACGGTCATCTTGTGCATACTTTAGGCTAATTAGTCCGAGACCTATAGTTTAACGTGGATGGCAAACCACCACCAAATATCCATGCTACCTCCAGGATTCGAACCTGAAGAGTGTTTTGATTTTAAACTTTTCGTTTTTGAGTTTCGAACCCTTTTAATTCGATGCAGAGCCTTCGAAAACAAAAATTTAGTTTTAATTAGTTAAGACGTACATATTTTTCAATACGAACCATTGAAAATAAGCGAAATTATAATATAAAAATGAATGTAAATTAAACATAATGAATAAATTTAAATTCCTTGTATTTTGAAAACTATACATACTCTTCAAAATTTAAAAAAAATTTATTTAAATTAATATCATTGGAATTCGTCTTTACAATTAGCAAGTTAACTTTATTTTGATACTTTAAAATGGAGTAAAAAAGAGGCCTAATAAATGTGAGGTGTCCTTACGAAGAATTTTCTACATTAACAGAATAGTAAAGTGGATTTTACTTCTTTTTCTCAATCTAAGAGAAATAATAGCAGATAATTTGAAGTCTGCGAACTAGAAGTCAAGAGTAAAATGGATTTTCTCTTCACACATATGTTCATAATATCGTTCAAGAATCCCGAGTTATGTTTTTAACTCGGTGAAATCCCATGCAGTAAAAAATATAATCGATTACCTTTTAGTAAAAGATTAAAAATAAATTCCGTATAACAAAATTGAAAGTAAAATTCTAAGATCCTTTCTTCCCTTTTTATATTAAAATACTGAAATATAAAATACGCCCCACAATTAAGCTTATTAATAAAATTTGAAAATAAAAGAAGCTATTTTAATTCGAAGCCATTAAAAGTTTAAAGCAAAATTTGTAAAAAAGAAAAGAAATTTCTACTTTATATTATATATTAAAGCTAATATTAATTAATATAATTCAACAGCAAAATTTAAAGTAAAAGACATTTGTATACTTTTTAGGGGGAGAATTATTAAATTAAAATTAATTATTATTTTTTGACTTAAAGAAGAGTAAAATATTTCATCATCATTATAGACGCAATAGCTCCGTGGTGGGCCACGGCCATCTGCCTGCTGGCAGAGTTCAAGACAGGAGACGTTATCATATTTACGGGGTAGGGCTGATAGCCCTACGTCCAACGCTCTACAGTCATACTATGCACATATTTCGGGTTCGAGATTCGGCGGTGCGATGAATGTTTGTAGTGGTTCGAAATACACTTTAATCTGTAGGTCCCTGTCTCATATGACTGTAAAGCGTCACAGAGCCCAGTCAGACTTCTCATCCACATCATTCCCAAACTGTGTAGGGCCAACTCAGCTCTAGGTACAATGATGGGATGTGGTGTGGTGTAGTAGTCGTATTAGACCCGGACCTAAGGCTTAAAGTGGATTCCGAACCACAAAAAAAATCATGGCATCACTTTATTAGCATGCCACTATTAATTGAATGGAATCACCGATGAAATAACACGATCAAATTCTTCACTTAATTTTCATTATTTATTTTACATTACTTATATGCATATGAAATAAATTTATGACCAAAAATGTGTAACATTTTTTTATGTGTGTGTAACCTTTGATTTCTACAGGCCAACAGGCAGTTTCCACAGATCTACGCTTACATTGTCTAAATATATATAGAAATAAAAGGTTTATAGAAATAAAAGTAATATGGCATATATCAGATTATCTTAAACGTAAGATGTTTAGAGTCAGCATTTAAAAGGAAAAAATGATATATAACACCATTCTTTTGCCCCCACTACAAATAATCTGACAGGATATATATGTCCAGAGTGCATAACTGTTCGCCATTGATAACTGCTCAAACGGCTCAAAAAAACGTTATTGGAAAAATATCTTTAACGATCAGCCACAGACAATCCTCAAGAAGTCCAGAATTTCTTTTTGCGTGTTTACTTTTTTACTTTAGATGAGAAAACACTTTTCTTTCGAAAAAAAAAGTAAAATAAAGAATCGGAGAGGATAGTTTTTTGAATTCAGCTCTTTTTTTTTTTTTTTTTTTTTTTAATTTCGCTTCTTGTTAAAAATTTATGGTTTCTAAGAGATGGTATTCCCCGATCCTTAAATCTTTTATGTCCAAAATAAAATTTATATGAAAAGGGATTTGAGAAAGTTCTTAGGAAAACTGAGTTTTCTTATGACACAGTTTCGATATCAAAATGCAGAGGTTTCTCTTCTGAAATATATTCATAGAAGAAGTCAAACTTACTGCTCGGAAGAAGTTTTTTGATCATTAGTTTACCCTGTCTAAGACTTTAAGCGGAGAAGTGAATTTTTCAACAGTCGATTTTGCTGAGTTTTTTTCTTAACTATCAAATATTCATTTTTTCGTATATTTTCTCTTTGAATAAGAATCTAGAAAAATGCACTATTGGCATGGTAAAGAATTTTATAATTTTTTCTAAAATAAAAGAACTTAACGTTAGTATAGTTTTTCGACAAATAAATTATTGTATACTTTCAAAAATGCTTATTTAAGGAAAAAAAGAATTTTGGTATGTAAAAGGATGCAAAAAAATTACAATTTTTTTGTTTAAATATTTTAAAAAGTTAAGTTAGAGATTAAATTAGCATAAATATGTATTTTGTTAGTGAATTTGTTTTTCAAAGGTACCCAAATTCTTAGTTTTATTAGGATTTAGTTTGATTGAACATACTTATTTTAAACAAAATTTTTGAAGCAAAAGTTCGATATTAGTAAAATGATAGATCACTTTAAATATTTTTTTTAGTCAGAGACTTTTAAAAAAAATGTTGCAGGATATATAAATTTTTAGAGTCAATATTTAAAAGGAAACAATCTTACATAAAATAATTCTTCTACTCTAATAAAAATAACCTGGCAGGATATATATGTCCACAGTGCATAACTGTTTACCATTGATAACTGCTTAAACTGCTCCAAAAACTGTTATTGGATAAATATCTTTAACGGTCAGCCACAGACAACGTTCGAGAAGTCCAAGATGGTTTTACGTGTTTATTTTTTTACTTTAGACGAGAAAACATTTTTCTTGAAAAAAAAGTGAAATAAAGAATAGGAGAAGATATTTTTCTGAGTCCAGCTGCATTTTTTTTTTTTTAATTTCTCGTCTTGTTAAAAATTTATGATTCTAAGAGATGGTATTCCCCGATCCGTAAGTCTTTTATGTCCGAAATAAAATTCATATGAAAAGGGATTAAGTTTTCTTATGACACAGTCTCTCGATTTCGATATCAAAATGCAGAGGTTTCTCTTTTAAAATATATTCATAGAAGAAGTCTAACTTACTGCTCGGAAGAAGTTTTTCCGTCATTAGTTTACCCTGTATGAGACTTTAAACGGAGAAGGGAATTTTGGTGAGTTTTTTCTTAACTATCAAATATTCAGTTTTTTCATTTATTTTGTCTATGAATAAGGTTCTAGAAAAATGGAGTATCGGCATAGTAAAGAATTTTATATATTCTTTTCAAATAAAAGAATTGTAACTTTAGTATAGTTTTTCGATAAATAAATTATTGTCTACTTTCAAAAATTTTATTTAAGGCAAAAAAATAATTTTGATACTTAAAAGGATAAAAAAAATTTAGTAATTGTATTTTCCTCATACATGAATATCAATAGATATTTTTACAACTAAACGCTAACAAATGAAATCATAAAACAATTATTATTTACAAAATATTCACGAATTTTATTAAATTCGTATAATTTTTTTCAAAAAATTTGATGCACCTATGAATCAGGAATGCACAAAAATGAATAATAAAACCATGACAGAAAATTTTCAATACTTTTTTTGTGCAGCGTTTAGTTTTTACAGGCTTGCTCGAGGTTTCTCCAAATCTGCTCTTACATTGTCTAAACGCATACCAGTTTATAGAAATAAGATGAATATATAGCATATGTCAAATTATTTATAACGTAAAATTTCAGAGTCAATATTTGAAAGGAAACAATGATATAAAACACCATTCTTTTACTTCACGAAAATAACCTGACAGGATATATAAGTCCAGATTGCATAACTGTTCACTATTGATAAGTGCTTAAACAGTTCAAAAACCCGTTATTGGAAAAATATATTTAACGGTCAGCCACAGACACCGCTCGAGAATTCCAAAATGGTTTTGCGTGTTTATTTTTTACTTTAGATGAGAAAACACTTTTCTTGGGGGAAAAAAAAGTAAAATAAAGAATAGGAGAGGATATTTTTCTAACTTCAGCTCTCTCTTTTTTTAATTTCGCTTCTTGTTAAAATTTTATGAGTTCTAAGAGATGGCATTCCCCAATCCGTAAGTCTTTCATGTCCGAAATAAAATTCATATGAAAAGGGATTTGGAAAAGATCTTAGAAACTGAGTTTTCTTATGACACAGTTTCGATATCAAAATGCAGAGGTTTCTCTTTTGAAATATATTCATAGAGGAAGTCGAACTTACTGCTCGGAAGAAGTTTTTCGATCATTAGTTTACCCTGTCTAAGACTTTAAGCGGAGAAGGGAATTTTTCAACAGTCGATTTTGCCGGGTTTTTTTTCTTAACTATCAAATGTTCAGTTTTTGATATATTTTCTCTTCGAATAAGACCCTAGAAAAATGCAATTTTGGCATGGTAAAGAATTTCATACTTTCTTTTAAATAAAAGAACTTAACATTATAATTGTTTTTCGATAAATACATTATTTTTTACTTTCAATAATGTTTATTTAACGAAAAAAAGATTTTTGGTAAGCAAAAAGATAAAAAACAAATTTGTTTAAGTATTTTTTTAAGTTTGAGATTAAATTAGCATATATATATAGTTTGCTAATGATTTTTTTTTTCAAAAGTATTAATATTTTTATCCGATATTAGATTTAGTTTGATTGAATATAATTATCTTAAACAAAATTCTTGAAATAAAAGTTTGATTTTAGTAAAATGATAAATTACTTTATGATAAATTTTTCTAGTCTGAGAAATGTAAATAAAAAGGAAAAAAAAAGTTGTTATATAAAGTATGCTGAATAAAATTATGAATTTATAAAAATCAATAAACTAATTTTACTTTTTAAAATTTTATAAATTATCATTGTTTTTTTTTCTTATTAAAATAAATTTTAGTTATTTATTTATAATATAATATTTACCATATTAAAAAAGGCAAAGATATCTAAAGCAAACCATTTAATTCCAAATACAATTTTAGTATAATTTGATAATGTTTAATATATTCTTAAAAATATATATAACCTGGATTTCATTACCTTCAATTTATCTCTCTCTTTATATATCCAGGTTATATATATATATATATATATATATATCATTCACGGCTATTACTTCCTCCTTTGGAGGAAAGCTATGGAATATAATGCAGGAAATTTGTGCAGCATAATACGTGAGATTTTGGAGCATAATATATCAGGATTATGCGATTTGTAATGTATAAATAAATAAAAGTGCTTTAGAAAATTTATGTCTCTCCAAAACTGAGAACTAAACTTTCAATAATGTAAGTAAAAGTTTTCAAAACAATTTTGTTTCATATATTTAATATACTTATTTTTATTTGTATTAAATATTCCCAAATTAACGCACAAAAGAATCGTAATTTCTTATTAAGGATACATTTTTTTCTACACACGTAAACTTCACATTATGAAAAAATGTATTTATGAAAGAATTAAAATCATATCATAAATCCATAATTTATTCTAATATTAAATCGTTATTTTGTAATACAAAATCAAAAGGGCGATTTGACAAAATATATAAGATATCATTAATATTTCACTTAATTGCTTCGATTAAGTTTTGCTCATGACGTTTCTATAATTTAACTAAATATATTACCATTTTTTTCTTATTTACAAAATAATTATTATAATTATAAAATATTCTTATGCAATATTCTTGTAATATTTAAAATTATCGGGAATCTTAGGACAAAATCAGGATTTTACAGCTTGATTATATAAATAAAACACTTTGCTCCGACTAATAGCTTTATGTTTTAAAAGTTTTCTTAATTTTGAGAAATAAAAAATGTAATTACCTTTGCTGATATATTTGTCAAGTCATATATTAAATTTCAAATTGTATAGTTCGTAAGATATCCCGTAATAGAAATTCTAGTTTGTGAAAAATAGCATCAAAGCTGCTGAGCACTATGAATAATAAATACTATAAAACTAAAGTTAAAATAATATATAAAGTAATTATAATAGACGGTTATGTAAAGTAAATTGTATAAACGTTTACAAACGGACTTTTATAAATCGCTTTGTTATGCGGAGAAAAATAATTATTGTAAAACAAATTAATAAATACTGTAAAACGAAAGTAATAAACAATATATAAAATGACTATAATAAACGATTATGTAAAGTAAATCATATAAACGTTTACAAAGGGACCTTTTATTAATCACCTGTTTCTGAGGAGAAAAATAATTTAAAAAAAAACAAAAAAACTAAAGGTTAGGAAACACTAGACAATATATCATGTATAATAATAAAACTTTTTTAGTTTTTCTACTTATATTTCATTAACTATATTGCAAAGCTATTTGGCGCTAAATTTTTTAAAGATTGGCAATATTTTAGAATTATGTATTTTACATAATACAAAATTATAAAAGGTTTTTTTACAATTTTTAAGGCTTCGCTTCTCTACCTTTTCTTCATTTTAGTTACTTTGTTAGTTTTTGTCATAACAACATTTAAAAAAATCTTATTATTACATTCGTTAAATAATATATAGTGGATTTAAGCAATACAATAGAATATTTAAGTAGATTTAAGAAATACAATATATATTTTCCAGAATTTGGATATGTTTCTATTTTAAATATTACGATAATAAGAAAAACATCAGCAAAGTAGTTGCAAGACATTTTTATCTTCACAATGATAAATCGCATCTTTAAAATCCTTAGAAAGTCACACTAAAAAGTTTTTATAACTTTCTAGTTAGAAAACTAGAAAAAAGAAAAAGAAAACTAGAAAAGTCGTAAAAGGTGTTATGAAAGAAGTTCGCAGTAAAAAATATATATATAAGAAACTTTAAATGTTTAGTTACACTAACTTTCAGCAGAGATAAAGTAAAAAAAAATATCCTAATAAAAATATTATCTTACGAATTGTAGTGCTATTGATTTGAAGAAAGGAAGTCTGTTTATATATAGATTGGTCTCTGGATCATTTGAAGTGTTGTTGTATTGATCTCAAGTCAAAATCAATACATTCCAGACTGGAGGAATTCTTAAGCTGGTGAATATTTGATTAGTGACCATTTAGGCGCGACGACTACAAAAACTACATGGGTTAAAGGAAATCATGATGAATATTAGTACAGTTAAAGTTTGACTCTCTATTAAAAAAATCATGGGACTTATATAATTATTATATTTTTAAGAAAAATTCAGGATGCAATTTCTTTTAAAAAATGGCGATTTTAAATTTTAAAATATTTACAAAGATGTCTAGTATAGAAAATTTTGATTTAATCAAATTATCAATCGTAATTTTCCGTTAATGTTTTGCAAAACACACCCATATCTAATTTTTTCTTTGGATGGAAATATGCAAAATGAAATTCAAATAGATAAAACTCTTAGAATAATGAATATGAAATATATGAATTGAAATATATATTTAGCAATTAATTCCCAAAGCTGTTGATAATAAGTTTAATAAATTACTTTATAGCCAGCAAACATAGTCATTTTTATATCTATGCGAAAAATCTATTATTTTTAAAAATACAGATAGCATAATTAATTCAAATGTTTTTGATTACTTTTAATATTATTCAATATTTCTTTTTTACTTTCAAACAAAATCTATAATCATAACAATCTGAAATATTGATTTTCTATATATCTTATGGAAACGTACATTACATTCATAATTCCCTTTTTTACTGATTACACAAGTACTAATATCATAAATAAATTTTAAATTCATATATACATGTATTGCTTTTAATGTTTTAGATTTCTTCGAAAAACCAGCTTTAAAATAAGTTTGAATATTTGAATCAAAATCTATGTCATTCTAAGAAATCTAATTACCCTATAAATTGAACCCTACTTAAACTCAAAAATATTAAATAAAAAGTGTATATTGTGCATAAAATTAGTACCAGAATGCATTTGCATGTTGGTAAATATTTAGAAAGAAATGCAAAAATCATCATTAATTTACTTATTGAATAATTTATTAGGACTGATCTACACTCAAGAGCCAAACATTATGACAACCCCTACATTTTGCAATGAACTCGCCTGGATGACGTGGAAGGCACGTGATCAGGAGGAAGTGGTATTTAACTGTTGCTGGACAGTCTGAAGAATCATTCTTTCACTTACTTCTGTGTGCGATGGGAAAGGCTGCGGATCTAAGCGACTTTGATAGTGGGCAGATTGTAATAGAATAGGAATGTTCCAACAGGACAACGCCGCTTGTCACAAGGCTAAAATTGTGTTGTAGTGGTTCCAGGAACATGATGCTGAATTCCAATTAATGTCCTGGCCGCCTAACTCACCGGACCTCAATCCGATAGAACCCCTTTTGGGATGTCCTGGGACGGCAGCTCAGAGTTCAAAGACCACCAATTCGCAATATCTCGGATTTGCGTGACCGTTGCTTAAACATCTGGTACAATCTGTCTCCGGCCATCTACCAAGGACTTGTGGCATCCATGCCATGGCGGGTTGAAGCTGTGTTGCGCGCCAAAGGTGGGCCAACTCGTTATTGACAGGTGGTCATAATGTTTTGGCTCTTGAGTGTATATATATATATGAATATAAATCACAAGGATCTAATAGATAAAATACAGGAATATCATTATTCCAGTGGTTCTCAAAATTTTGAATCCGGAGTGCTTCTAAATATAACAATTCAATATAACGTTTGAGCACATATTTGAAAGGCAATACATTGAAGATTTCTTCTCTTTTTATACTTGTGCTGAAGGCAGAAAATCCGAATTCACATATTATTGCGTTGAAATCGACATGTCTTTTTTTTTTATAGGCATCCAAAATGTTTAAAGATGCAATTTCTTATGTACAATCATTAATCCACAATCAGTTAATAAAACTACTGGTTCCTCTTCTTCAGATAATGGTAGATAATGAACTTCTAATGTTTATAATGAACTGGAGTAATATAGGCTGCAATAGAGGTTTTTTTACATTGAAATTTGCATAGACTCTAAAGCACTATACACCATGGAAGTTACCGTTCCTAGTTTCTCGAAATTATTCGTCGTTTGCACTTTTTATGTGAGAAAATTAAAAAAATCAATTTGAAAGGTTAATTGTTTACAATAAATGGGAAAACTGACAAGAATAATCCTTATTTTTATATTTATATCTGGATACATGGTTTTCTGGAATACCACAAGGCCCACTCATTGTGAACCACTGCATTATTCTGATATAAATATAAATATATATGCATACATATTTATATTAGCCATTAGTGGTGATTTATTATCATTGAAGCAATATCTCTTTCATATAACTAACCATTATGTTTATTTGCAAGAATAAATTAGGTATGCATAATGAATATATATTTCTGTACTGTACTATTTATGTACCGAAATTTTATGACTGATCAATATAATACTTCCTATACCGAAACTCTAACGTAGATATATTCATTGATAGTATAATATTAAATGTATACTTATGAATAGCATTCATATTTAGTTTATAATACAAATAATGCATTGTCCTGATTTAAACTTTGGAGTAAAATGAAATATATAAGGTACTTTTCATTGTAATTGAGGGACAAAATACATTACCAAGAATGCTATTAATTCTTTGAAGATCAAATATTAACATAGCTATTTTGGTGGGTAATTTAATATATAATTCTAACGATATGCAAAGACTTTCTATTGTACAAAGTTAGATGGATCACCATGGTATTAAGGCAAATCTAAAGAAAATGCAAATTTTAAACATTAAGTAAATACAAAAATATGGATAGAAATGAATGTCTTTGAAATGAAGCATTTAACTAATTTGAATTTAATGAAAAAGACTTCTTTTTAATGCAAATGAGTCAGTTGAATTTAGTTACCATAAAATTACTAGTTGTAATAATAGAAAAAAATTAGATAAAATGTACAATTTAGGTTTCCTAATGACAAGGAAAAAAAAAAACAACATTTGAAAGATTATACGAATATTAATCAATTTTACACTATACAATTGTTTAATTAAATTTAAGTCGTTTTTATCTTTTTGAGACTCGTAAAAAAGTTCCTATACCGATGTTAAGAGTTAAGTAGTTAAGATTAAGCATAAAATGCTCCAACAAAATTTTTCACGATCAATAATTTTTAATATGCCAAGACATAAGTCATATTAAACATAGTCAATCATATTGAAACATAATTTATAATATGACTGACACACTGCACAAAACCTTAAAAAAATGTAACAACAATTACTTCTCCAAAATGACGCTGCCTGATGGCTAATAGGTTAGCGCTCTGGCCTTTGGTACCATAGATTTCAGGTGGGAATCTTGGTGGTGGCATGGCTGTTTGTTGGAGGTTCGGAATCCACGTTAAACTGTAGGTCTTGGTCTAATTAGCCTAAAGTATGCAAAAAATTAATGTAGAACGGAAAACCAAACATAATCTCCAAAATTTCTTAAAGTAAAATTAAAAGAAGAATAAGTAATTGTAGCAATTTTTAGTGAAACTTTTAACCAGCGGCTTACAGAGCTCTGGTAAAAGAAGCCTGAATAGTTATTCACTGGTGCAAATGCAACATCAGAGAATTTTACTCATGAAGATGTTGTTAAGTTCAGAATTTTGGGTATCTAAAATACAAGCCTCCAAAAAAAGTCTTTTCTGGGTTTACTGCTCAGCGAAACATAACTCACACAGCTGCATAAATTAACATGATGCTCATGGTAAGGGGAAAAAAATTCGATCCCAGATATTTAGCTGGAGAAGCAAACATAGAAAATAACAACTATCTATGAACAGCGTAGTAGTCGATTTATATTACATTTATATTTTAAAAGACCAATAATATAATATAACAAGTTGAATAAAGCACAAAATTCGAAAATATAGATCAAAATTTCAATATAATATCAGAATCTTTTACAAATCACCTATAGCAGATAGTTGAAGATTGTAGCTCTAATAAATTGAACATTATATAAATTGATCTAAAAGTTAAATCAGCTATAATTTTGTTAAATCAACTAGGTCTAATATTGACAACGTATTTAATTTTCAACCAAGAATCTTCTGCTATAACAAACTCAAAGAAATAACTAGAACTTTATATACTTGGTTATCCCCAGTTGAAAATCAAGCAATATTGCAATTCCATAGATCCTACTATTGAATGTTCTAGGAGCCAATCATGAATGTAATCGTGATAAAAGCATCAGAAAATAAACAATATCTTCAAAAGTACAAAAATGTTATACTTCTTACAATAATCTCCAAAAAATATTAAATGAAATAAAATATTATCACTACCACAATCAAAAATGAAAATTATTTATCTGAGTAGACTTAAATGCACAGATTGCTAAATGGGATTAAAACACATAATTTGAAACGCCCTTTTAGCTATAAAAATTTGTAAATCAATAAATAAATAAAGAAGTAGTAATAACACTAAAGAAAATTGCTAATAAAAAATTAAAAAAAAAAAAAACATTTATTCATTAGTTCCAATAATTTTTTCTTATATTTTGGTAATATATTTCTTTCTCCAGTAGACCTTATTTTCACAAAGGAAGAAATAGAAAAAAAATAATAACACAAATACTTCCAAAGGTTCAAATGCCTATATTTGATAGCATATATCAGTGATCTGCAACTTTTTAGTCAAACATTTTGGCTACACTGACTCCACTAAGTCACAGAAGTCAAGCCAAAATTTGCTCATTGCCACAATATTGCAGCATTTAATTATGCGCAAATTTTCATTTTTCAAGAATTTGACAAGGGAGGTAAACATGGGGCAGGAATGTATTTTAATGCATACCAAACAGCCTTTTAATGCATTTTAATGGAATTCAGCCAGTAAACTGAGATTCCATTTCCGGTAGATTTTTCAATTTAAAATTTGGTTGCTTTAAAGATACTTTTTAAGTTACATTTTTCAGATATTGATAAAATTGTGAAGGTGTCAAAGAGATTTTAAAATCCTTTTAACGCTGGCGTAATCATCCTTGACCCAGAACTGCATTTGAAAATTATTGATTGAGTGTATCTATATTTTTAAAGAAAATATTTAAAATCATCTTTACTGGAATTTTATAAAAGTCTTCCTCTTATACAGTTTGATCAGTTGTATAATTTGCTTATGGATGATTGTTTTCTTTTACTATTTGTATGTGCAAAAAAAACCCTTCCCCAAAATGAAATATACAAAACATATTTACAGATTACAGTTAATTGATGAGCATTTGAAATGACTACTGATAATTTTCACTAGTAAACATGATCCATTACTGCAATCAGGGGAAAGTTAGATCTACATACATCATTAATCATAATTATAGTTCTTAATTACGTTATATGAATTACCTATGCACTTTACTAATCGTAAATATTTAACAAAATATCAAATTATTAATTAGAGTTAAAATGTATTCTGTTGTTAAATTTTATTATATTAAATTTTATGTTAAATTTTATTATATTAAATTTTATGTTAAATTTTATTATATTAAATTTTATGTTAAATTTTATTATATTAAATTTTATGTTAAATTTATGTCTGCTGTATGTTAAATTTTATACGGTATGTGAGTTATGTTTTTTAACTGGTCGTTACAAAGAAGCATCTTATTATTTTTTGTTTGATTTACTCGTATTGTAAATTTTACAATGTAATAAAAATAAACTGTAATATTTCGTATTAATGGTTCTGAAGGCAGTAGTTTAGAGACCTCTGACATATATAATCATGCTCTCAATAATAATAATTATTTTCAAGAATGATTTCATAAATTTTACAATAAATGTTTTCAGTTATATATATCCTCAAATTCTTTTAAAATACAAGTGTTGATCATCTTCCTCGAGAGAGTTAAAGACAAAAAAGATCATTATTTTATAAGCCAATTTATCTTCTTCCCTACAGAGGCAAAATAATAGAAAGGCTTTTAACCGAAATATTAACTTTCAATATCCCAGATAAACATTAATTGAATTCTAAGCAATTAGAATTTTGCATATGTAGATCCGCATATGACGCTCTCAACACATTAATGTACTCCGTTGATAATGAAGAAAACATCAACACTTAGCAATTAGTTTAATATACATTAATGATACATTTGACAAATTTAAATATAATTCAATTAGAAAAAAAAGAAAGAAGTCCTTTTACCTACAAATTCTATGAAATACAATAATTCCACGAATAACAAGGCATGGCAAAGCCTTTGCATATGTACTTGTCATGAAAATTCTGCTGGAAAAGAAATAGAAAGATTCTCAAATGAGAGATTTAAAATTTGGATCGATAAACATCAGCCTTCTTTATCTACAGAGAAGTATTATTACCATGCCATAGGAAAGGCTTCACCAAGGCTCATCATAAGGCGGGGAAATGATTCCATGTAAAGGAAAAAAATATCACAAAGTAATTTGAAGGAATAATTAGATGTTACCCTAGACATCTGAGTGAGTAATGCAAAAGAGCAACAGAATTAAACCATTTGCTATGAAATAGCCCCGATAACAACTGGGGTTCAAAACGAAAATTTAGACGAATCCTATATGAAACCACCGTCGGAATTTGATAGCTTGAGTCATGATCGTGGTTCATGGTAACTCTTTCCGAGTATTTCAGCATGTGTTTGAAACTTCTCCATTATCTACTCTTGTCAGTCGTCTTCCGGATGGTCGTATATCCTTTGATGTGTGATCATCAGCTCAAATTGCTTTCTTCTAAAGTTGACAAATGTTATCTCACTTTTTTTGTCATAGGAAAGCGTTCTTGCGAACGGTGTCTCAAGGATTGCGAGCTGAAATGCGTACACAACTTAAAATGGTAGTGAAAAGAGCGCTGAATATTTTATCCAACTGATCTAAAGGGAAAGAAGGGCTATAAGAAAATATCTTCCTAATAACTGGAGTAATATATTTCTTCCTGTAACTGAATCTTACAGAAAAACACCAACAGTGTGATACTTCGGATTATCACAGATTTCCCTTACTTCATTTCACCTAAAATTTCAAGCAGGAGTTATATTCATGGTTGTCTCTAGAATGAAGAAGAATTTACAAATCTAAGCACTTCAAATCACTGCGCATGACATAGAACCAAAAATTACAGCTGTATCACATCATTCAACACAGATTATATGATATTAAACTGATGTTAGAATACAGTTTCTTCCACAAATACATAGGCATACAATACTAATGGCTTCAAATCATACGAGACAGCTTTTTCTTTCCTTAAAAATAAGAATAAAATGTCAGAAAACAGGAATAAATTAGATTTGTGAATTTTGTTTCCAAGAATAAAATATTAGCTATACGTGAAGCTATTCCATTAATCTCAACAATAAGATAGCGTAACAGGTGCAACATCTGTCAAATTTAAACACGTGTCTTTTGAAGGTTAGGGCTAACTAAATATCATATTGATTTAATACTAGTAGCGCTATCTATGTGTCAGCCTATGAACTTTTCGGCCCACCTCTAATTTATGGAAGATTAATATAGAAACATGCAATTGTTATAGAATTAAAATTCAAAACATGGTTAATTTTATAAGTGTAAAAGTAAATTGCATTACTTCAGATTAATTGTTAATTTAGGATTGTGAGTATATTATTATGTTTCTTTCTGTCTTTTTTAAAATCCTTTATTGTATATAGGTTAATGTTTTTAAGAAAAATGATTTTTTTAGATTGTTATTGTATACTATACGCTTATCAATTCGCATTTTTTCTACCATTTTTATGGTGAAATTAATAGTTCAGTTATGCATTTTTTCTGCTCAAATTTCTTCGTATTTAGAAATAATTATAACTGGATATTGGAACCACAGGCTTTAGGTTCCTATATTGGCGGTGGCATGGATGTGTAGTAGTGATTTGGAATATATGTTAAACTATAGGTTCGGGTCTAATTAGCTAAAAGTGTGCAGAAAATGACCATAGAGCGACAAACCTGAAAGTATCAATGAAATGAAATACATTTATATTGTTTTAGCCCCGGAATTCACTATACAGTATTAAAAATGTATTCGAAATAATAAAAAACATATGAAATTGTGTAATTTCTTATCTATACTCTACTTTCAAATGTTATTAATTTTTATATAAGAAATACTTTGATTTTTGCAATATGTGGCATAACAATTTTGCAAATATATTATAAGTTTTTTTTTTTTTTTGTTAATAGACGTTAAATTTTCCATATTTTCACCCCTTTTTGAGTTTATATTATACCTTTAAGATACAACTGATAATTAAAAAGGAAGTTATTTATTTAACTTTAAATCAATAACAATTATAGAGAAAGAATTAACATGGAAAAGCGTTGAATTTTTTATAATACAACAAACGAAAGAATGAATAATGCATGCGTTGTTTCCGAAAATTAATTTAAAAAACGCATAATAAATTTCTTCAATAGACTTAATGAAATCATTTGAGACCTTTCTCTACTTCATCAACATTGAAGGGCAAACAAATAAGAAATTAAAATGACATTAGAAAAAGAAAAAATTTTTTTTGGCTTTACGTCACAAAAAATAATTCAGCAGAAAATTTCAATTAAAAAAACCTGGAATGTAATTTATTTATATGACTTAAAAATATCAGAAAGCCTTTTTATATTAAGTTGAAGGTTATTTTAACGAAGTAAAAAAGTTACAAAAACATGTTTTTTTTTGTCTTTTTTTTATGGAAATATTTTTTTTAAGATAATGAATGCATGAGAATAACAAACTCATTAAGTTTTAAATGTTACATAGTTTTAGAAGCATTTCAGAAATTTCTGTGTGAAAAAATTTCTTAATGGGAAGATTCGAATTTTAATTGAAGAGTTAAAAGGTAGAAAAAAATATTTTTCTTTAGTTAATACCTATAATATTATAGACGATTTAATACAATAATTGCTATTGAATGAAGTCTAACATTTAATTGGTTATCATAAAAATGTTCAATTGGATTTAATTTTGTCTATTTTATAGTGAAGTTACAATTCAATGTATATAATATATTAAGGTTTCATATAACTATATAATTACTAACAAGATATTTTTATTGATGTATGTTAATTGTCATTCCAAATCTTTCTATGTAAATATGTATATACATTTATATAGTGAGAGGAAGTTATTTTTTCTTTTTTTGCATAATCAAAAAAATTACATTTAAATTTTACTTTTACAAATTTTAATATTAAAAAGATGTTTATATTTCTATAAATATATTTTAATCAATTATATGAAACGATTATAAATACCTAGAACCAGCTTCAGTTTCTGTAATATATGTCTCGATTTTCATTATTTTAAAGTGGGTTATAGTTTTTAATGTGTGTTGTTTATAATTTTCTGTATAATTTATTATATTATAATAATTAAAAGAAAATTATTTATTGTTTATTTTTTGAAAAGCAATTGATAAATGAAATTAAAACAAACGATAAATAGGCAAAAAATGGAATCTATAAGAAAATGCAAGGTGCATGAACAAAAATATTGAAGGGAAAAAGAGGAATATTTCAACGTAGATACTACATCTATGGAGAAATTGAAAGAGAAATTTTTTAGGTCACGTACTAAAACAATATTCGAATGCATTCGTAGAATATTGTGTTATTGCTTTTTTTTCTCTCTGTGAATTTTAAAAATAGGATAAGACAGTTGGAATAGTAGAATACTGTATTCGTTTTATGGAGTCGTATGTCGCAATCCATTATTTTCTTATGAAAAATGTCTAAAAAAACTAAATAAAATACCTAAATGTTATAAAATTTTGCTAAGCTTCTAAGCAAATGTTTGCTGAAGAAAACAATATTTCGAAGGTTGAATATTATTGATCGCTAAGAGTTTTGTTAAAGAAAAAATTGTTTATTAATGTACTGTTATGATGTCAATTTCGGTATTAACAGTGAAAAGCATTAATGAAATATTATCTATATTAACATCATGTATCAATATCGTATGATTGAAGTGATATCTCTCTTGACATCATGTATCAATATTGTATAATTGAAATGCTATCTATCTTGACATCATGTATCAATATTGTATAATTGAAATGCTATCTATCTTGACATCATGTATCAATATTGTATAATTGAAATGCTATCTATCTTGACATCATGTATCAATATTGTATAATTGAAATGCTATCTATCTTGACATCATGTATCAATATTGTATAATTGAAATGCTATCTATCTTGACATCATGTATCAATATTGTATAATTGAAACGCTATCTATCTTGACATCATGTATCAATATTGTATAATTGAAACGCTATCTATCTTGACATCATGTATCAATATTGTATAATTGAAATGCTATCTATCTTGACATCATGTATCAATATTGTATAATTGAAATGCTATCTATCTTGACATCATGTATCAATATTGTATAATTTAAATGCTATCTATCTTGACATCATGTATCAATATTGTATAATTGAAATGCTATATCTCTTGACATCATGTATCAATATTGTATAATTGAAATGCTATCTCTCTTGACATCATGTATCAATATTGTATAATTGAAATGCTATCTATCTTGACATCATGTATCAATATTGTATAATAAAAAAGATCGATGTAGATATAGATAAAGTCAACATTCAGAACAATAGAATCTCGTTCTCTAATGAGTTTATTTATTTTATTTTATTCCAATCAAATTTTTTATGAATTTCTTGTGTGATATTATTGACAACTGATTAGATATTTAGTAAAAATGTACAATATCTGTTTCCATGCGTTACCTCTTTTTCAATATATTGAAAGCGATAGTTTTATTTGTTCCTATGTCATAATATTTTTTTTGTAAAACATGAAAATTATGGAATTTAGGAGTCCAATCTTTTTCTGCAAATGTATTTTATTTGTGGCGAAGTCAAAATTAAGAAAAAATGTTTTAAGTTTTAAAAATATTTTAATTTTCATGAAAATATATCTAGGTTTTTAATAATATTATAATTATAGAAACATCCTAATTTTGCTATTGTCTGTGGAACTAGATGGTGACAGTTATTTTTATTATTTTTTGTTTACTTTAACTGCTAGCAGGAGAATATGATGTATCAGCTCTTTGTATGATCCTATTTAGATTTTAATTCCTTTTTTATCTATCTGAATTCTATTCCAAACAGTTGTTTGTCTGCATCTTTTTTTGGGGGAAGGAAGGGGGGTGCACTGGTGATTGATATCGTTCCTAAATTTTTGGTTTCCAAATTTTATACAGAAGTTTTCTAAGAATTTAATACTACAATGTTTACCATTTTTTTTACTTTGAATTAAAGAGAGATATTTTTTAATGATGTGAAATTGAGGAATTAAAAAAAGATATATTTTCTTTGTTTGTTTCATGTTTTACAAAGGTTTATTATATATACATGGAATTCCAAATTCTTTATAGATAAATAATGATTCAGAATAATTTAACTTTTTAATTTTCAAAACAATTTTTATAGCATTATCAGATGTTTCCTTTAGCCATTTTCATTGATTTATTATTATTTTTTTTTTTCACTTGATTTATTTTTTCTAATAATGATTATTTTTTCCAAATTCTAGAAATGTATATTTTGAAGTAAAAAAAAGCAAAATTATGTTTCCAGTTATATGTATTTCGTAAATTAATCTAAATTTTAATTTATCCATGCCAACAAATGAGATGCATTTGCACATTGCAAAAATAACAATAAAACTGACATAATAATAAACGCCAAGCAAACTAAAAATGTATATATATTTTTTAATATTCCATGGTTATATGTTAAAATTACAACTTAAACTTTTTATGTGTGCGTATTATATACATTTTCTTCTCGTCTTTAAATGTAAAAGTTTATTTTATAAAAACATTGCTTTAGTGTATATTTCGTTATAAATAATAACACGTATAGTAATATAGATAATAGTGAGAATTAATATAATAAAAATATAGTAATATTAGAAAAATAAATATAATAGTATTAACATAATGAAATTTGTTGCATTATTGTAATAAAGGATTAGGTAGACGATGGTACATAATTCGTATTTTGGGTCAGAAAATCAAAGTAATCGTGTTTTTTTTTTCCTAATAAAATATTTTATTTCTTGAAAATTTAGTATAACGATCAACTTGTTTACCGTAGAATTAGCTTGAAGTTGGATACTAAACTATACTAACAAGCGTTTTAGCAACAGCATTAAGGAACAAGGAGTCTTTTTACGATTGTGACTCAACGTATGTAAGCACTTTTCATAGATTGGCAAACAGTATAAAAATATTTATTGTGGTAAATTATCTAAAGCAATTTCAAAATCATTAACGCTTACGATGAAATTGTTCGAGTGATGTCTATAAAATAACTAAAATGAGTAAATTGTTTTAACCAAATAATAACTGTTAGTCAATAAAAAAATTCAATTTTTTTTCAGTTAAATATTTTATTTCTTGACAATGTTGTGTAACGATCAACTTGTAGTAGGGTCATGATCCACATATCCTAGTTGGACATTAATCTAGGGTAACAAGCGTTTCAACACCTGGCATTAAGTTATAAGGAGACTGTTTGCAACTGTGACAAAGCGTATATAAGCATTTTCCATCGACTTGAAGTTCTGTTTGATGGTTGAAGGTCCTGTTCTTTTTGAAGGTGCCTGTGTGTAGGCATATACATATATATATATATATATATATATATATATATATATATATATATATATATATATATATATATATATATATATATATATATATATATATTAGGCTTAATACGTTGCTTTTGAACTGAAACATTCAGTGAATGACATATTTTACAATTTAGTTTTCAAAGATTTCCAGTGATAGGTTAACTGAACTAATTTCAGAATCATGAATGTTTAGAGCAAAATTAATCGAGTGATGTCTATAAAATAACTAAAACGATAATAAAATTTTTTTAGCCAAATAATAATTGTTATACAAAGAAAAAAAACAATTTTTCAATTAAAATATTCTCGCAATAATCTATCAACAATTATCCATGGTCAAAAAACAACAACAGAAATACATATTATATTCTGTCTATATGCATAAAAAATGAGCACACATAAGAGTGAAAGGATATATATACATATAACAACTTATGTAAAAATATCTTATTAGGATAATTTCTGTTTTTCCCCTTATTTCCATAGAAATCAGGGGATATTTTTTTATACTAAGAATTTCCATATCAAGGGTTTTTATTTTCTCTATAGACCACTGGCATCCAAAATGGTTCAGAAATCACATCAGTATTATGGCAATCATCTATCTTATTGATGACGTAACCCCATAATCATCCATCATTGCTGAATATTCTATAGAATCTAAGCCACTTATACTAATATGCTGATGATAAGAAGGAAAGGAAATATCTTAAAACATTCGTATATATGATTTATTGTTTTCTTCAATATTCTCAAATAAATGGTCTAAAAATATTACAGCGTGATGAATTACTATTAATTTTGAAATGATAATTTAATTGTTTGTAATTTATCAATTTTTATTCATATTATAACTGCAAAAAAGTTTCACTATTAAGCCATCAAAAATTTCTCAAATATTTGTTCTTTTAATAAATGAATAAAGGATACACATTAGATTATTGCAGAGTTTGCTGGTTAAAAAACTCTATTGAAGTAAATAAGAATTAAAAACAATAACTTTTGTTTCAAATAGACTAATTTGGAAACAAAATACAAATTCATATTCTAAATTGAATAATACAAATTTTTATTTGAGTTTATAAAGTTGGCATTTTAGTTTATCTAATACAAAATTATTTCCAAGATCTATAAAACTTAAATTTTATCAGTTATGTAAGAAAACTTTTCTTTGATAGAAATATTTGAAATTTCCATTTTACTGCTTTCCAACTAAGTAAGAAAAAATAGTTTTATAAACAATTAATATGATTAAAAATTATAATAATGAAAGTAGATTTTTTTTTTCATTTTTTTTATAATTATTATTTTTTTCATTTATTATAGTTAAAAAAATTCCATATGTATACAGAAAATGTACAGTCTTATGCTTAAATGTGCATGTCTTATTTGATTTAGTGAACAATAACGTTAGTATATCCAATGCCTGAATTATTTTCCTTTTATACAATTCTAAAAAATACTTTCTTTTAATCCTAATATCCTAATGTTAAAATAAAAACAAAACTTGGATCAATTAAAATTATATTTGCTTAAATGTATATCTAACAGACCTTTAATAGTAGCTTTTGGAAATTTAGAATTTTCTTATAACATGACACATTAAGATTAAAAAATATTTTCTTGATATTCATTGAAAAGCATCTCACAATTCAAAGTTTTATCTCGTATAATAAATTACCGAAACGTATGACAAGTATATTATTATACGAGATAAAACTTTGAATTGTGAGATGCTTTTCAATGAATATCAAGAAAATATTTTTTAATCTTAATGTGTCATGTTATAAGAAAGTTTTAAATTTCAAAAGCTACAGGTATCAAAGGCCTATTATATATATATTAATTAAGAAAATATATTTCATATCATAAATTTAATTAAATAATAATTAATAATTTATATTAAAAAAAGTATTAATATCAATTAATGTTATATTTCCTTAAATAAGAAATATAATGGATATTTAATACCTGTAGCTTCTGAAATTTAAAACTTTCTTATAACAGGACACAATAAAATTAAAACATCTTCTCTTGATATTCAATTAAAAGCATCCCATTATTCAAAGTTTTATCTCGTATAATAAATTATCGAAAAACATGACAAGTATTATTTTTTACAGGATCAACTAATTTCATATATTTCCCAGATTAAACCGAGCTGAAAAACAAGATACCTTAATTTCTCTCACAAGAAAAGCAATATTTTTATCAGCTTATTAAGGTAACATGAAATACTGGAAGTATAAGAAACTTCCAATAAGAAGATTATTTATGATACCATCAATTCAAGGTTTATAACGTTGATAAGATTACAAAATATTTGAAGAAACTTGTATGTCATAAATAGGGATTATGTTCAAGTTTTATCTAAGTCTGAGGAAAGAGTCTTACCTTCACTACCTTCATTGAGTTAATTGGGTACCTCTCTCCAGGAAGGCCATAGAACGAGGTATCAATTGAGATTAGCGAAAAAGTGAATTATGTTATTAAAATTGAGAAGAAAATTCCTCAGCTGTACATTGCCTTGGACAATATTTTTGATCTCATAAAACATAGTGTTAGTTTACAGGAAGATGCATTTACAAGTATTTGTAGTTTGGAATCTAAGTAAGGTATTTTTTTTCTTTGTAAATTAATTGATTTTGGATGATTTCTTAGTGATGTAAGTGTTTGTTTATTCCTGTTTTGTTACTTTTTAAATGTTATTTTAGAAGCTAATAAGCATTCCTGTTCAGAAAAGTGCGGTATATAATGAAATAAATTACAGTAATAATGTTTACTTTGTTTTCTTGATAAGTAACACTTAAAAAAAATTGGTATGCCACATATATTTATCTTTCTGTTAAAGTTACCATGTTGTACCATACCCACCCCTCACCCTGAAAAAAAGCACCAAATGCATTTTATATGAATCTGTTACAAAAAAAAAGAAAAAAAAAAGACTACATTCTTTAATGATCATATTTTTATATATTTGAATGTGAAGTACAACATAGATTCACCTCCTCTTGGGCACTACAGGCAACATCTGATACGATTAAATGATCTACAAATATGACAATGGTTTCTGACTTGCTCGCAGTGTGAGTTTCTTACAGTTCTGCAGTATAACGCTGGTGGATTGTCCTGAAACAAGAGAGAGGATAATTAAAAAGACATCAGTGCTCCTTCTTTGAGTACGTTGGCTCTTGAAACAGTCACAAGCATGACAATCCTGAGGAAAAATTGTTGTCATGGCTACGAGCAAGATTGTTCCTGCAAGCACTCCTGACCCTTTCTGTCTGCTGTATGATAACCAGAAAGAAATAGCCGCGATGAATGAACAATCTCGCTGGCCGCGATATGTCTCACCTTGCTTCGTGTTCTGCACTGCCTCCTGTTTCTCTATGCAAGCGTTATTGGATTGCCCGACTTAAGTGGATGTATTAACAACAAATTTGTATTTAACGAAGCTCCTTGGCTACAAGATAGCCGCAAGCCTCTATCAGGGTAAAACATCAGACGAGGAGGTATATACAGTGCATGAGAAAGCAGCGAAGTAGAAAAGAAAATTGTTCTTTGTGGTGGCGATTTCTTTCTTGAGCATTGGTGATGCTGATAATATAGCATGGTGACAGCGGCAGGCTACTATCCTGGAAAGACTTCAGATGAGGAGAAATATATAGTGCATGAAACACCAAACTAGAAAAAGGAAGCTGTTCTTTATGTTGGGTAGATTAATTGATGCCATTTGTTTCTATCTATTTCTTTGTATTTATTTTTTTAGTGATATCTGCTGTCCTGCAAATTTGCCGTTGGAAATAATGTATACATATTTGAATAGTTTCATGATTTATAATAAATTTCTTTCGAATTAAACTGAATGTTATAAAAATTTTTTTAGATATATGTTTTATTGAAAAAAAAACGTATTATACGAAATATCTGAAAAACTAAAAATTCATTATATTTATTTAAGAAAAATTAATAAAAGTAATTGTATTATCAGTAAATTAATAATTCATTGATTTATTAAGGAATAACGAAAAATACTTTAAATTTTTCCTTATACTTTCCATCCAACCAAAATCGTTAGTAAAAATAATTAAAATTAGAAACTGCTGTCATCCAATAATGTCTATTAATTTAAATATTTTTTTTTAAATTGGAGAATTAACCAATATATTATGGTTTTAAAATTATATAAGGACAAAGAAGTCTGTTAATTTTCTAAACAATGTAACATTATTGATGTAATTATTTAAATAAAAATATATAACGTGCACGTGGGCCCACACATATGTGGCCATAGAGGAAATTGTTGTCCGTTTTATAATAGTGCATTTATTTTAAAGTGTTTTTCGCACTTATCCCACAAAAGTATACTTTATTTTGAAATTAAAAGCTGTAAAAAATCAGAATTCGAGATAATAATCTAAATTGAGATGCATATTTCTTTTAAATTTTGAAAATTAAGAATAATTATTGCAGAAAAATGTGAATCTCTCGTAATCTATCAGAGATACATTACAAAATCTCCAATAAAGGTCTTTTTTGTTTTTATTGTTATTATTAAACATCGGTGGTTGTCATTTGATTTTTGATTTCGTCATTTGCCGTCATGTTGAATATTTTGTTCTAAAAAATCTACAAATTTAAATTTCTTGCTAGATCAAATAAATCCATTAAGACTATCGACACTTTTCTTCTATATTTCTTTAACACGAACACATAATCATGGCTTTATGCCATTTTTTACTATTCAAAGTGATTCATTATCCAGTTGTGTAATCGTTATTATCAATAACCTGAAGCTTTAAAGCACTTTGAAAGGACTATCCTTCTTGCACAGGAGAAAAGTTCTAAATCAGCGTAATTATTCGATAACGAACTGTATGTGTCAGCAATTTTTCAACACATATTGTCTTAAAATTAAAAGCATTGCTTATAGTTAGGATATGAGTAGAAGTGAATTTAAACAAAGTTCGGAATTTTTATTTCAGAGAACATTACCTTCAATCCCTTTTATTGAAAATTCTTTAATATTTCTTATATTAAGCATGCAATAAATTATTTAGTTAACAAAATTCTCATTGGGATATATTTATCTATCATATATTAATAATCCGAAATTACTATTGATTTTGAAATATATATTTTTTTTTAACTGAAAAATATTTAGTACATAAAATAAATAGAACTTCAGCATGTGCAAATTAGTTGTTGATTATTTTAATTATTTTTTAAATTATTTTTTTAGTATCACTGGAATCAATGTCCACTAAAAATTAAAAGAAAAGTAATATTTAAGTATTAAAAACGTTCAGGTTTTAAAAGATTAAATTATAGTAAATTCAAAAATATTTTCGTTGTAGATCATGTGCAAGAAAATGGGAACTATCGAAAATTGTGAATGAGTTAATCCTACATTCATGCATTTATTTCCACATTAAAAAATTGGATTAAATTGGTTTAGACGCAAATTTATGAAATCATACCAAATATATGGTTACTTGTGTGACTTCAGGATTTTCTGTGGTAAATGTCTCTACTGTTGCGCTGCATTTATTCCTCTTATAAAATCCTTCGTATTGTTTAACTATACACAACAATATATGACCTACAGTTTTCTTGCTTATTGCCAGATTTGTTCAACAGCACAACATACTTACTTTTTCCACGTGAATTCTTAAATATATTGTTCTCCTTGCATCACCTTTTTTATCCCTACAATATCCTCATTTACAAATCTAATAAGAGAGCCTTAAGCATTAGAGCTGATAATCATCATTTGACTATTCAACTATTAATATTATAGATATTGTGTCCTTCAAGTCAATCGTCATGCGTCCTTTATCACATACCAGATGGGCTGAACAGTTCATAGGTTGGGATATAATTTTTTTTTTTTTTTTTAGAATTTGATTTTATTATTCAATATAGTTGTCTTCGAGAGCGATACAACGATTATAGCGGTCATACAATTTTTTGATACCGTATTTATAGTACGATTTGTCTTTAGCCTCAAAATAGGCTTCGATTTCGGCGATTACCTCTTCATCGGAGCGAAATTTCTGTCCAGCGAGGATACTCTTGAGGTCTGAGAACAGGCAAAAGTCGCTGGGGGGCAGATCTGGAGAATACGGTGGATGCGGAAGCAATTAGAAGCCCAATTCATGCAATTTTGGTTACATTAAATGCACAACAGTGAGGTCTGAATTCGATATATTTTATACTGAAATTATCAATGGTAAATGACCATGCAAATTAAGTAATAAATTGTGTGTGTGTAAGCAAATTGATCTAATGTACTTCCCTGAAATTTTTGAGGATTCTATAACAAAAAAAGGAAATATTAATCCTAGTCACATATGAAAACATGGAGATTATTGTAATATATTTTCTCTTTATTTATCATGGAACTCACAATAAAGTACAATGCTTTCAATCACTTTTTGAAACTCAAATCAGCACTCTTTTTGTATTCATTATTCATTCAGAAAAAAAAGCAGACATTTGCAATTCTTTTTCAATTCCTTCTACTAGCTCACACTCACCCTATATATATCTTGTTCAAATTTTCAATCGTTCATAAAATACTTTTTAATCATCCACTGGAGTTCAAATACATTTTTTTTTAACTTGTAGTGGATGACACTACAATACAGTTGTTAATACAGTTTTTTTAAATATTAATTCAGTAATTAAATTTAATTAATTCATTTTAGTTGTTTTTAGATTTAAGTTGCATATATCTACCAATAGATGGCGCCAGATAAACTTAAAATATGAATGAAAATTATTTATAAAAAACTTTCTGCAATATAGTGAAAAAAATGTTGGAATTGACTTTAATTTTTTTTTATATTACTTGTTTAAAAGAATTTTGATGAAACAAACTATACTTTTTACGAAACTTTATAACTCAAATTTACATGAAATGACCCACTTCAGAAACATAGTTTTATGTTTATATTTGAAAATCTATCACGTAACAAATCTACTCCATCAGTTCTTGTTCTTCCTTCACTGAACCTTTTGTATAATTCATTCCCCCACTGCTGCATCGTTATTTTTGCTTTACCACTTGCACTAGTGATAAATAATATTGATTTGTCCTCTGATTCGTTGATTAGATTAAATGAATATAAAGAAACCCAGTATTGTCTTTTATGAATGAAACGAAATAGTGTGAAAAAATCATGGGAGCAATAAAGAAAATGTATTTTTATTCGAGTAAATAAACTGAAATAAATGCATATTCCACATATATTTTTGTGTATTTTTCTTCACTACAGATAAAACGGGTTTTTTTAGGATGTTCATTTCTGTTTCTATTCCAGTTGTATTTCAATAATAGAATTTATATCAATTTTTTGAAATGCTGCAATTTATTTAAATATTATATGAAAGATTAATTTTGAAAATGAAATCTGAATGAAAATTATATAAATGAAATTATTTCAATATTTTTTATTTACTAATGTTACAAACAACAGAATAAAATTATTCCAACTGAAGATAATATTCTAATGAACTTCATTTAAAATAAATCGTCAATTCAAAAGGTACGTACAAATAATTAACATGTAATATTTAAAGTAAAATTATTCTTTGCACTTCACGAGGTGATGACGATTCACGAATGATAAATTAACACTATTCAAAACTAAAATGGAAAGTAATAGATATTAAAATATTCAATATATCTCTCATAAACTGATTTATTACTGAATTATTTTGAATTTAATAATGGACATGATCAGCTTGTTTAAGGTCTCTTGACATAGACGACTTATATCACGTTTTATCAAATAAAAACACTAGTATTACATATAATTAATTATTCAATAACATCAATACTATTAACCCAAGATGCAGCCTCATTTCAATAGATTTCGATGTTCCCTACAAACATAGCACATCTTGATAAACAAGCTAGTGCAATTGACGCCATTATTGCAAACCCACATTGATGATACTAGCTCGATTACTTCGTTAAGAACGCATTCTCTCCTCTATGTATTATCCTGTCATATGTTATATGAAACATAGTATACGAAAGGGGAGAGGGGCACAACATAGTATACAAAAGGGGAGAGGGGCACAACATAGTATACAAAAAGGGAGAGGGGCATTAAATTCATTAAACAGAATGGAAGATTCATTTATATATTCAGTGCTTCATCAGCAGTTTGAGCTCTTGGGTTGCTTATGATTCTATAACTAATTTTATATTTCTTTGCAAGGAATAATACATTATGCACTTAAGTTTTATCATTCTTTTTATTTCAACCAATGCTAGGGAAATAATCTTCAATGAACTATCCGATTATTATTGTTATTATTATTTTGGTAAACAAGTATACTTAAAGAAATGTGTTGCTTTCTTATTGAAATAGGGATTCTTTTCAAATCTCTAACCAGAATAACCTTTGGTAGTCTTATAAGGCTCATTATTGGAAATGTGATCAGCGTTGTTTTGTTTTATTTCTTTTAACTACTTATCTAGAATGAACAATATAATGTTTTTGTTTATTGTGTGTTATGCTATTAAGGCGTCAGAGAGTTTATTGTCAACTGTCAGGTAATAATATTCAAGGATTTTTAAAAAGAAACATGAAGTTTTCTTTTTCTTTTTTTAAATAAAAGATGATTTGAACTTCAAGATTAATAAACAATTTCCCTACTGTTTGAAATAGCTTTAAATTATTTATTTCAATTCAATAAAGAAAAAGACTTTTATTTCAATTTTATTTTACTTTGTTACAATTTTGTTTTGTTTGTTATTTCAATTTTAGTTTACTTCAATTTAATTAACTGAAAAAAAAATGGATTTAATTTGGGGAAATAGTTCTGAAATTAATATAAAAACCAGTCTTTAAGATTAACACAATTGTCGATTTTTTTTTTTTTTTTTTTTTTTTTGCAGGATTGTGTAATTTTCTGTTGTAATAGGTTTTATCAAGGTCATAATTACTTTATTAATATAAGGCAATTGCAGATTATTAAGCAATATCATGAATACAAACTTTCTAATATAACGAGTGTTGCAATGATGGACATGTTTAGCTTTTTAATATGTATCAAGTTTCGCAAAAAATATATATTACCATCAATATATGCAAGCGAAATTCCATTGTTTTATTTTGCTACAACTACGTTTAATTCACACTAGAAGCACTGTAAAGGTTTTTCTCTCCTTTTCATAATGTTTTACGTGCATATACAGTTAATGATCACAAAAAAAGAAGGTTTAATCTTTATGAGTGGTTTTTTTTATACGTAATGATATTGTAGTGCATTAAAATAATAAGCGTTTATTAAATAAATGTTTCATCGTTCTGCATTCCTTTTATATTTGGGAAAACGTCACGCCCTGTCATTGATCAAAAAGGGAATTTCAGTTAATTTTCCTAAAGGTATTCTAATTCTCCATTAAAATTGATTTTATTTATTAACGATAAATTAAGTGGAAAAGTTCGAAATCCACACTCATGCAATTAATATCACTTTATTTTTTAACTGTTGTATATATTGATGTCCTTTATAATACCATAAAATATCCATAAAAGTATGAGTAATTTTGTGGGTAGCAGGACTTTTAGTTTCCTTGATCACTTTCAACGTTTTTCATTGGTTTATTTATTTATTTAAATTACTTTCTCTAGCTAGTCTTATTGGTTTATTGAAATTTCCTTTACGTGCTGTTTTATTACATTACTTTTACGTGTTTTTTTATAAAATCCTTTAGAATTCTATTTTTTTTTTTTTTTTTTAAATCTATTTTCTTTTTTCAGTTTTGAACGATAACTGATGAACATAATTCATTGCCTAAAAATGATTTATTGATACTTTTTTTTTAAATTGCTGATATGTGTTTTGTTCTTTCATTAAATTATAAATTTTATGGGTAACCTTTATATTTTTTAAGACATTGCGAAATAACATCTGATGGCAGATAAAAGTATAGAAATTCCGACGTTTGATAAAATTGGTTACTATTTTATTTATACATGTGCCCCGAATACAGATTGTGAAATAATATCAACATATACCATCATTTCAGAAAATACTTGATATTAGTTAAATACAGAGGGTGGTAAAATCGAAGAATCTGTCGATTTTGGGTTGAATAAAACAACGATATTGAGAGAAATGTTGAAATGTTGTGAATAAGAAGTAAAAAAAAAAGATGGTAGTAGTCGAAGCTAGTAGTAGTCTTGAAACTACGAGGAACAACATAGAATTTTTTTCAGAACTCATATAGACTGTTAATAGTGTTTTCTTATCATATTATCATATTAGTAATCTGCATTACTAATAATAATAATTTAACTTTGATATTAACCTCTATATAGCTTTAATAATAAAATAACCTTAGTAATAAGATAACCTTGATAATAACCTTTGTAGAACTTTAATGAAAATATAACTTTGATATTCACATCAAAACTTTAATAATAGCATAACCTTGCTAACATCTATACTGTAACTTTAATAATGATATATCCTTGTGAATAACCTCTGTATAGCCTTATTAATAATAAAACCTTGATAATAAACTTTCATATAGCCTTATTCTTCATCATTAACGATTCTACGTATGCACTGGACACCAGTCATGGTAAAGATCATTAACATGTGACTCAATTACAAGACGCTATTTACACAAATTAACTCCTAATTGACCAAATCGAAAAAATGTTTGCAGTGGTGTCATGCTGGTTAAATCTGGAATTTCACTCACTTACATTGATTTGACTTTTGCTGTAAGTCTCGTTTCAAACGGAACCAAGATGAAAATGGAGCCGACATGGGAATACTAATCTGAGTGTCGTCCTAATTGCAGCTTGACAATAGGACTGTTTCAGTTTAGGATGTCATTCGTGATATCCACACATCATGGTGGTAAGTCGACGATATTCTTCTATTAAGTTCTACATTTAATAAAATTCTATGATTATATTTTAGAAAGAAAATGCAATTCACACATGTCAATGCTTTTTGGGGATATAATGACTTATACCATCATTTTGTAATTTTTTTCAACATTATCATGTATTCATAACATTTACAAATGCCAAGTTAAAAATTTACATGTAATATGGATATATCCTGTTATTTTATGCACAAATAAAATTTAGAATAAATTTTATTGTGTATCTATATCTATAATTTTACATTTTTTTTTTACACACATAAAAAAGATTTTTCACAGATTTTACACACAGATTTTTCACACATCAAAAAGATAATTTTTCACACATTTGAAAAGATCAAAGATATCATTACAATCCATAAGCACCTTTTCAAGGTGATATCTACATACATAGTTAAATTTTATAAGATAAAATCTTTCACAACATTTTTGTATAAATACCGTAACCAAAACAAGGAAAAATATTTTTGACTTCTAAAGAGCTAATCATTTTAATATTTCTGTAAATATGTCAAGGGTATGAGTTATATGAATTTTACTCCATTTAATTTTTTTTTTTGAAATATTAATTTTTTTTTCCAAAATACCATTTAAAATATTGTAGTTTATTTATAAAAATTTCACATTAAAAATATCCATTATAAAATGTAATTATAAAACATATATTCATATAAGCTTTTAATCTCTTTTGTAAAACTGTTGTTAAAAATTGTATAAAGGCATTACATATTAACCACCATTGGGGACATTATAATCCAATGTATCATATTTAAGCTACCTAGTTTTCTATATTAAGTCACTATGCTTAAAGTAGCTAGAATATAATGAAGGTAAAAAGGATCATATTACATTTTGAGAAGTCCCTTCTATAATTAGATGCATGCTTTATTTTATGCATTGTCTGCACAAAGTATCTCATGGATTCAGTCATCCATGACGACATCATGTAATTAATTCCATTTTAAAGCATGTACTTATCTTTTCTGCGTGGATGTAGTAGTCAGTCAAAAGTTTGCCGACGCTATCTAAACTAGTAAGCATGAAACTTAATCTCCCTCCTAGTCTTCATCAAATATTAATTTTGTATAGTTTGTTATGATACTATTACAGGATAACAAATGTAAAATATGAAAGTTTGATATCTTACTAAAAAACAACATTTAATTTATTAAAATTCTTTTTCAAACATAATCTTGGAAACATTAACCATATAAAATTATGCATGTAACAGTTATTCTCTAAATAGACAAATACTTTTTTTTTTACTAATACCGAAAATAAATATACAGGGTGATTTTAATTAAAGATCCACTTTCAAAATGCTGTAAAAAAGAACCACTTGTCACAATAAGCTCAAATTTGAACTGAGGATACTTGATGAAGGGGGAAACGGGCACGCCGTCAAAAAAAAAAAATGTTCCAAAGTGTTTTAATAGATGTCGGTGTAAGCGACATAAAGATAGTGAATTAGGCTGCCAGTGATATTTTGAATTGAGATCACAAATATCTGCAGTTCAAATTTGAACTCATTTTAACTAGTGGTCTTTTTTTTACAGCATTTTGAAAGTGGGACTTTAATTATAATTACTCTGTATATAAAATTATAATTTTTTAATAGTTTAATAAAATACATGAAGATTGATAAAATATTTGAATATAGGGAAGGCAATTTCAATATTTTTAACGCTTATTATCAAAATATAAAGTATGTTAATTTTTAAAACATCTTCATGTCTGATAAAACAGATGTCTAAAGGCAGAATAGATTAAAATTTCATAGCAGTGAAAGAGAGAAGTGAAAAACGCCAGATGTTGATAGAAAGCGTTTTCTAAATCAGTTAAATCGAAAGGAAAACAGATTTAGTTTCTACCTTTCTATTATCTAAGGAAAACTGTTTTTTTTTATAACATAAAATATTTTATTGAATAATAGTTTTTGTTCCAATACATATTTCCATCTTCCAATATTTACTACATATATTGAAATATTTATTTCACGGCACAAGAAAATATTTACAGAAATATAAATATATTAAAAAAATTCAGAAAAAGAAATGCAGTATTTGAAATGAGAAGATTATAATGGTAAAACGATAATACATACCCTCCTCCCTTTTCTTGCACCTCTCAATACTTTTAAATCTATGAATTTAAAAAAGAAAAAGAAATCTAGATCTAAAATCTAGATCTTTTACTACTCGTACAACTATGTATCCTAGTTTCACACATGGCCCTAACGACACATGCCAGGAGTTGTGTTGTTTTTAATAGGTTAGGCGTCTATCAACAATAATCAATCGTAATACTTAAAAAATAAATAAAATATCAACGAAGTTATTGCAGCTTAAACACATCGTTTGCTTGAAGAGGCCTGCGGCTAACATTCACCACCAAAAGCCATTTGTGAAGATTGTTTTAAACGATTCGAATTCGACACTTAGGACAAGGTGCTCTCTGAATGATGAGCAACTTAAAACCACTCGAAATTATGAATAGACGTCCTTACTAAGAACAACTGATCAGTCGAACTATCTATTGCTAGAAAAAGTGCCGAAATAAGACACGGGACAAAACTAGTGATATCGTATCACGACAAAAAATATCGTGATTTTTGATAGGTATTTGATATCATGCTATCTAGTGATATCGTAAACTACTTAAAAAAAACCCCTTCTTTTCATGTATTTATAAGATTTTTTTTCTCATTTAAGATGCTGAAAATTATATATACATATGCATTCCCCAGCAAAAATTTTGACTCTTTCTCTTGATATAAAAAAATGCATGGTCGATAATGATTTTGATGTTGTATGGATTTTCTTACAAGGAAAATAAATACCAAGTTTTGCATTTGCGCAAGTGTGAGTTGTTTGCGAGGTGTGAAACACATTTTCGCATATTAGAATACTCAGAAAAATGTGCCACCAGGTATAAGACAAAACAAGAAAATCAGATCTTTTTCAATAGCATGATAGCCTGGATTCAAGATTAACATCATCTTAATTTTTTATCTGCGATATATAGATAGTATAGCGATAGTAAATGACTATTCACTATAAAAATGCTTTAATTATTCATCACATTTTTGAGAAAATATTTTATGCATAAATATAAAAAGAGATTGATCAATAAATACCATTTGATTCACCAAATTTTACATTTGGTAATAGAAACAAATACATAAACACTACTAAAAATATTATATAACGTATTAAAATATTCTTTTACTTTTTAATTGTATTATGTGTTAATCTTTTATTATGTATAAGGAAATTAAATGCACAAATGTTTGACAGTTTATGAAAGGTAAATGAAAACCTAGAAATAAAATTATGGGTTGTCATTGGTTAATCCCTCATTTTGGCATATATATCTTTTTACTTTAAACAAATAACTCAAATCTCATTTAATTTTCTCAAATAATAACTCATTTTTATAAAAAAATGCACCAATTTCCAAAATAATATAGTTTATTCTATATCTTAAAGCAATACCGAATAACGGTAGAGTAAACTAAATACAATAACGGTAATAAATTCAATAACTATACAAAATACAATAAAAATAGCAGTACCTTAAACTAAATAAACAATAAAATATCTGCATTTTGTTTTATTTTGATCTACTAATATGAAATGTAATTATATTTTTTCGTTGTTCCACTAATGATAAAAGAGCGTGCTTGCATTTCAATGCTTGATTAGATGAAATAAATGAAAACGAATTGAATAATTATATGTAGGGAATGGCAGCAAAAAAAAAATAACTGTACTTCCTGTGAAATTATAGAAGATCGTAAATAATAAATATAAAAATAATCTATATTACTTTTCGATAGTTTAAATAATTTATATCCAAGATACTTCACATGGAAATTTTCTTTTAGAGTTATATGTACGGTTTGAAATTCCTTTATGATATAACGACTTGAAAACAAAAACGCTTCTGAATATCGAACATGTATAATGAAAAATTATTTTAAACGCATGCATTCATATTAAAGCGTTTTTAAATGAACTATTTCCATTTTAAATCGGAGAGAATGCAATAATACAAAGCGGAAAATAAATATTCAGTTCAAGTAATTATCATTATCAAGATTAGTTTAAAAACAAACATTAATAGAAAATGAAAAATTTTTGAAAAAACAATTATTATAATTGGTAATGAAAAACGCTAAATAAAAGTGTTTTTCTTTATTGAATTGAAATGAATAATTTAAAGCTATTTCAAACAGTAGGAAAATTGCTTATTGATCCAGAATTTTAAATCATTTTTGATTTTCCAAACAGCTTTATGTTTCTTCTTAAAAAGCATTGAATAATATTAAATTTCTGACAACTGAATAGTAATAAACAAAAACAAAAACAAAAAAATATTGCTTATTCTACCTAAGTAGATAAAATAAATAAAACTAAACAATGCTGATCTCATTTCCAATAATGAGCCTTATAAGACTACCAAAGGTAATTCTGGTTAGCGATTTGAAAAGAATCCCTATTTCAATAAGAAAGCAACACATTTCTTTATGCATTCTCGTTTACCAAAATAATAAAAATAATAACAATAGGATATTTCAGTAAAGATTCTTTCACTATCATTTTTTGAAATAAAAATAATGATCAAACTAAAGTGCATAATGTATAATTCTTTACAAAGAAATAAAATAGGTACAGAATCATAAACCATCGAAGAACTCAAATTGCTGATCAATTTACAAATGAATAAAATAATCTTTTGTTCCTTCAATGAATTTAACTCCCCTCTCCCTCTTTGTTATATATATATATATCGGTATAAATATAATACTGAAAACATTGTCAATATATATATATTAATATTGACAAAGGTTTAGGTATTATATTTATTAAATCATCAAGATAGCCATCATTCTTATCAATTACAACTTCACATAAATTTTTGATGCATTTTATATAAGATTCATTTGTCTTGGCTTGAAAACAGAGTCTAGTTTCTTTTTACTTTGTTCTCTTAAAATCTAAGACTTGCAAAATAATTCTAAAAACATTTGAAAATACAGTAATCTGTTGCAGCAAGGTTAATAGATTAGAGTGAATAAATAATGATTCACTACACATCTTCTCTTACTCACTCTTTTAGTGTAGGAATCGAGCTTTGTAAGTATGTTGGATCATTCTCTTTCTGTTTATCATCGAATGCTGTTATTCGGCAAAGGATGCTTTTATACATTTAGGCATCATACTGTGAAATTCAACTGTTTTACTGAAATGCAGTATATAAGAGAGAGATATATATATATGCATAAACTTTCTGCATATATATATAAATAAATATATATAATGTTTATTGTGCCCATAGTGAACTTCTACAACTTACAAAGATTTGTAAGTTTCCTGGCTATGTGTTTTTTACTATGAGTGCAAAGAAACATGTTTGATTCTGTCGAATGATAGATGTTAGAATATTATGTAGAGTTAGTAGTATGTTATTATGTAGCATTAGATTAGTTAGGATGGATTAATAGGATGTTAGAATATTATGTAGGATTTGTAGGATGGTAGAGGATTAGATATTTTTAAACTGCAACGAGAACATTCAATTCAACTTTCCTTTAAGAATTCTGAGTCAACTACTTGATATGCTATTCCCAAAGTTAAACAGAAGACATTATTTCTTTATTTTTATCATAATAAAAGTTTAATTATTAAATAAAATTTAAATTATTTTATAATAAAACTAGTATATTCTAATCATTATTTAAAGATATTTATTATTTATCTTATAATTACATTCTGTATTCAATGAATTATACTCATCGTAATAACACCGGATGACAGGTTTATTAGGTTGCTTATCATAACAACCAAGATCCTTGCAGTACTTTTGTAATAATCCTTCTGTTAAGAAAACTGTCCGGAAAAGTTTTTTTCTCTATCTCTATCTTTCTCTAGCTCTTCTTTTTACCATATATCCGCATTATATGATCCTCTTACGCCAAAGAAGTGTGTACTTCTTACATACTTAAAGAAACAGAATACGTTTTCATAGAACAAGCAAATAAATAAAAAAGAGTTTTAGAAATCTGCACAATGCGTCATTGATATAGATATCTTTATAAGAAGCCACTATTTTAATAAATAGGCATCATTCGTTTATCTGATAAAAGAAATATTTCAAAATAACAGAAAGAAAATACCGGAATTTCAGTGTTCGTTTTATTTTTGTGATATAGAATCTTTCAATAAATTAAATGCAATTTATTTTATGTGACAGGGGTTTCGAATATACTAATTATTACTCTTAAAAAGGAAACAAGTCATACATAATAAATAACAAAAACCTGAACTACTCGTATCAATCGGATTTCGGTATGTTTATGTGAAATAAAAAATCTAAAGTAATTTCATTATCTCATTCTACAAAATTTTGAATTCGAAGTATTTATAGTGTTTTTAATCGAAAGGTTTTAATGTTTTTTTTTTTTTATTTTTAAATAAAATTCTTAATTAAAATTTAATATCAAAATGTATACAATAGTAATTGTTTCCTTTGATCTTTTAGCGGTGTCGCATAAGTGGGAGGTAAACTCAAGTTGATTTTAGTTGCACATTTTTAGACCATATGATTCTACGGATACTGCTCTTTGTTATTACTTTGCTTATAATTGCCTTTATTCAAAATTATATTAGTTCGTAGTTATTAAAAAAACAAAATTTTTTTTAAAAAATGTAAAAAAAAAACAACAACCTTTCCCCATATATGAGTCTCTAGCTAACATAACATTCTCAAAAACTGAAGGACATTTCGGTTTTAGGTACTTTGAGATTTCTGCTCAAGAATCAAACGTAAAACAACAGTAGTTACAGATGGAATTATAAATTTTGAAATGGAAAAACCTACATTATTTTTCATTTGAATGTGATATCCATGGCGAAGAAACCATAAATAGAATGATACATGTAGCACTCAGATCCCGGTGCTAGACTGACTAAGAATAAAAATGCAAGCAACCATAACCATACAGAGAAGCAACAGAAAGAAAACATTTTGATGTGTTCCACAAATTTATCACGTGATCTCCTTCACAAACGACAACACTTTGCATGCGAAAGATGGCGGGTAGCAATGAAGCACGCGACATACCAAGAAGAATCTGTTGATGTCTGGGGTCATCTTTCAAATCAACTGCAGTTTTTGAACTAATGCATGATCGCTGATCTCTCTCCGATTTCTTTGGAGGGAGATCGGGGAACATGGCGTTCCACGCAAACGTCACATCGCTGCAGATAATTATGCCTCCAAATTGTCGTCTTGGCAAACATTTGACAAAAGACTTCATATTTAGGTAATCGCTATCTTTCATCTTCACGACGTCAGATACGACATTTCGTTGATGCGATACTTGAATTCCAAATGTCTGCATTTAATCATCAAACTGTATCTGATTTAAAAGATGTTATCAGGTTCAACAGATTCCTTTTACCATGATGCTTCCTTCAATCTTATTCACCATGCTGCATGCAAAGTGTTATCGCGTGTGAAGAAGATGTGGAAAATTTATGAAACGCATTAAAATGATTTGCTTTATGTTCTTTTTTTGAAAATTATCACTTACTACATCCTTACTAAGTGAGGTGCGGACACAGTGGACAAATTTTGTGCTATCTATCATATTGCCTGAGACACAAGACGGTGACATCTTGGTGGATTTTCTGAATGTTGAATGAAGCTGCAATCAATAGAACCTAATTCATTCAACCAACAATAGAAAAAAATGACTTATAAAGTTCTACATGAAACAGCTTTCAAATTTCTTGTAAAAGATAAGCGAAGCGAAGAGCATTGAGCGAAGAATACCTGCTTATCTTCAAAGTGATCTAGAAAGGAAAGTGTTGAAAAAGGAAAGCAGAAATAGGTATTGCAGTAGAAGGAGCGACATCGGAGAGAAGAATATTAAAGCTTTGCCAGAATGACAAGGACATTACAATGACATCAAAAGATTCAACTGTGAAATTTGTAAGAAATTTCGTGTTTAAAAATGTTTTGAGCCCTCCAAGCCAAGTACTCAAAATGCAACGCTGTGATTCAATGACCATGAAGACAAGACTCTTTATGATCTATAACATATTAAAGGGATTTATATCTAAAATTCAATGAAATGTTGTGTTTATTTCCTTAAATGTGAATAATTTATTAACTATATCAACAATTTCATTTCTTTAATATATACAACTTTATTTATATGATTCTTTGGCATTTCAATTTAATAGATATATTTGTAATTGATATTCTAATATGTATATATATATATATATACTTTTAAGAAAAGAAACTGCTTTAATCAATCTATTTTTAATGTCATATATATTTATCTATTTTTGCATATACCTTATGACAGGACAATACGTAGAGGAGTATAGTCAATGTTAACATAATAATCCAGCTAGTATCATCAATGCAGGTTTGTAATAATGGTGTCAATTGCACTACCTTGTTTATCAAGACGTGCTATGTTTGTAGGATCATCTAAATCTATTGAAATGAGGCGCTCATCTTAGGCTAATAATATAGATGTTATTGAATATCTAATTGTATGTAATACTAGGGTTTGTCTCAAAGATCAAACATGACATAGGTAGTCTTTGCTAAGAAACCTTTAAAATTAACAATTGATATCATTAAAATCAAAACAATCCATTAATATTTCAGTTCTTGTTAGATATATTGAAAGTTATCTGTTAATCACTTCCTATTTATTTTACTTTTTAAATATTGTTATTTTAGTAGACATATCGTCGTGAAGTTCAAAGAAAGTTTTTACTTATATTACATTCTGATTATTGGAATGTGTCTTTTGAATTGACAATTTATTTTAAATGAAGTTCATTAGAATATTAGCTTCAGTTCGAACAATTTACTTATATTGCTCGTAACTTTAATAAATAAAAAAATCTTGGAATATATTCATTTGTATTTCCTTCAAATTTCCTTTCAAAATTAATCTTTTATATAGTATTCACATAAATTGTAAATTATATACAATTACTTAAAAAATATACATTACAATGGTAAGTTTGAAAAAAAAATTATAAATTCATTTATAGAAATACAACTGCTATAGAAACTCAACTGAACATCCTAGAAAAACAGATTTTATCTGAAGTGAAGAACAATAAATACGGCAAATATATGTGGAATATGCATTTATTTCATCTGTACTTTCTCGAATAAAAACGCATTTTCTTTATATCTCCCATGATTATTTTCCCAATATTTGATTTCATTCATAAAGCATAATACTGGGTTCCTTTATATTCATTTAATCTAATCAACGAACCAGAGGAGAAATCAATATTATTTATCACCAGTACACGTGGTAAAGCAAAAATAACCATTCAGCAGTGGGAGAATGAATAATACAAAAGGTTCAGTGAAGGAAGAACAAGAGCTGATGGAGTAGATTTGTCACGTGATAGATTTTCAAAGATAAACAAAAAACTATGTTTCTACAGTGGGTTATTTCATGTAAATTTGATTTATAAAGTGTCGTAAAATGTATAGTTTGCTTTATCAAAATGTTGTTAGAAAAGGATTGCAAATGCCTGCTTACTTTTCTGAATGAATAAAGAGTACAAAATGTTTCCTGGTTTGGGTCTCGAAAATGTTATGAAACCCTTTTATTTTGTTGTGAGTTATATGTTAAATAATTTAAAAATATATTATAAAAATCTCCAAATTCGTATATGTGGCCAAAATAGATATTTTGTTTCGTGAGAAAATCATCAGAAATGACATGGAAAGGCTTATAGATTAATTTGTTTTCACACACCAAATATATTAACTTTGCTCAATGAATAATATTTACTGCAGATAATTGCAGTATAAGTATCAATACACAAATTCAGAGCTCATTGAAATGCATTTAATCTATATGATAGAGGACCGATGTAGATTGACTTCATTTAAAAGATTTTGTCAAATAACATAAATCACCCTGTATATTACTTAAATGTGTATTTATTCCCAAACATGCTCTTAATGAGAATCAGTGTTTAATCTACTTAATAAGTGTTTTAATACTTTAAAGTTTTGTTTTCTGATAATAACAGACTTAATTATTTAATTACTTGATTGTTTTTTAACTATAATATACACTGAAGTGACAAAAGTCATGGGATAGCAATATGCAAATTTTCAGATGGCAGTAGCATCGCGTAGAACAGGTATAAATGCGCAGTGCTTTCGCAGAGCTTTCATTTCTGTTCAAGTTATTCATGTGAAGAGGTTTTGACGTGATGATGATCGCACGACGGGAATTAACAGACTTCGAACGCGGAATGTTAGTTGGAGCTAGACGCATGGGTCATGCCATTTCGGAAATCGTTAGGGAATTCAACATTCCCAGATCCCCTATGTCAAGAGTGTGCCGAGAGTATGACATTTCAGGCATAAAATCCCACCATGGACAGCGCAGTGGTCGACCGCCTGCACTAAACGACCGAGACCGGCGACGTCTGCAAAGAGTCGTAAATTCTAACAGACAAGCAACACTGCGTCAAATAACCGCAGAAATCAATGTGGGACTGTGCGGAGAAATTTGTTAGAATTTGTTTGTTACTCTGTTAGAACTGTGCGGAGAAATTTGGCTTTCTTGGGCTATTTCAGTAGAAGACCGACTCGAGTGCCTTTACTGACAGAACGACATCGCTTGCAGCGACTCTCGTGGGCACGTGAGCATATCGGTTGGTCCCTAGATGAATGGAAAACCGTGGCCTGTCCGATGAGTCACGATTTCAGTTGGTAAGAGCTGATGGTAAGGTTCGAGTGTGGCGCAGATCCCACGAAGCCATGGACCCAAACTGTCAGCAAGGCACTGTTCAAGCTAGTGGTGGCTTCGTAATGGTGTGGGCTGTTTTTCATGGCATGGACTTGGTCCTCTGGTGCGACTGGACCGAACATTGACTGGAAATGCTTATGTTTAGCTACTTAGAGATCACTTGCAGTCATTCATGGACTTCATGTACCCAAACAACGATGGGATTTTTATGGATGACAATGCGCCATGTCACCGGGCCAGAACTGTTCGCGATTTGTTTGAAGAACATTCTGGACAATTCCAACGAATGATCTGGCCACCTAGATCGCCCGACATGAATCCCCTCGAGCATTTATGGGACATCATCGAGAGGTCTGTTCGTGCACAAAATCCTGCACCATCAACGCTTTCACAATTATGGACGTCTATCGAGACAGCATGGCTCAATATTCCTGCAGAAGACTTCCAACGACTTGTTGAGTCCATGCCATGTCGAGTTGCTGCACTTCGCCGGGCGAAAGGAGGGCCGACACGATATTAAGAGGTATTCCATGACTTTTGTCTTCAGTGTATATATATATATATATATATATATTGATAAAATACACAGAATTTGTTATGTTTCTTTGTATTAGATATATAATTATTTTATTATTAACATACAAGTAATTTTTAAAATAAATCATTTGCTTCTATGTTGAATAAAAGAGTTATCCTAGAAATTAAAGTATCTTATTTCGTAGTTATATTTGGATTTAAATAATGCTTAGCTACATTTTTTTGTTTGTTACTTTATGCTTGCAATTGGCAAAAAAAGTGAAATTTAAAATGTCACTAGTACATTGTAAGCCATATATTTCTATTAGAACTTCTGATTATAAATGCCTTCATTATTAAAAATATATGCGTTTTGAAAACTGCATGAGGAACAGTTTAATAATTCCTTAGTTTAGCTGCAAAATGGAAATTAGAGCTAGTCTGAATCTTTCACAAACACGCGTCATTTTCAACGCAGAGATTCATTCATCAAGACGTGGGATGGAACTTTGTTCATTCATTAAGGCGGGGACATGTCTAGATTGGGAACTTCAACCGTAACCACATGCCACCTTCCATTAAGAGCATTATTCAACAAGTAAGGGGATGTATGCAACAAACTTAAGAATCAAGAACTTTAAAGCTCACTTCAAAAATACAAACAAAAAATTAGTAATTATTAACAGTGTTTCGAAACAATATGCAATTTTGAGGATTATCAGCTGGTCTGTTACTTATATGGGGAATATTTTCTTCAAAATAAAAAAAAAATCATTTAAATATAACAAACTAATGTAACTCTCTTTCACTTCGTTATCCCTGGGACACAATTTGGGTAATAGATTTTTACTGCTAGTAGCTTTAGAAATTTAAAACTTTCTTATAACATGACACATTAAAATTAAAACTTCTTTACTTGATATTCATTTAAACGCATCTCATAATTCAAAGTTTTATCTCGTATAATAAATTACCGACAAACATGACAAGTATTACTTTCATAGAATAAACTAATTTCATATATTTCCCAGATTAAACCGAGCTGAAAAACAAGATACCTTAATTTCTATCACAAGAAAAGCAATATTTTTATCAGCTTATTAAGGTAACATAAAAGACTGCAAGTATAAGAAACTTCCAATAAGAAGATTATTTAGGATACCATCAATTCAAAGTATATAACGTTGATAAGATTACAAAATATTTGAAGAAACTTGTATGTCATAAATAAAGATTATGCTCAAGTTTTATCTAAGTCTGAGGAAAGAGTCTTACCTTCAATACCTTCATTGAGTTAATTGGGTACCTCACTCGGGAAGACCATAGAAAGAGGTATCAATTGAGATTAGCGAAAAAGTGAGTTATGTTATTAAAATTAAGAAGAAAATTTCTTGGCTGTATATTGCCTTGGAGAACATTTTTGAACTCAGAAAACACATTGTTAGTTTGCAAGAAAATGCATTTACAAGTGTTTTATGGTTTAGAATCGAATAAGTAAGGTATTTTTCTTGTTTATAAAATAATTGATTTTGGATGCGGAGTAATATGATTTCTTAAGTTGTGTAACTTTTTTTTGTCCTGTTTTGTTACTCTTAAAAAGAGATTTAAGAACTAATAAACATTCCTGTTCAGAAAAATGCAATGTATAAGGAATTAAATCACAGTAATTATATGTATGTGGTTTTTTAGCTGTGTAATATTAAAAAAAATAATGAGTTTGCAATTTTTTTGTTATATATATTTACTTTTCTGTTAAAGTTACATTTCTTGTTATCGATTTTTTTAAAGTTTTCTTTGCTTTCATATGTAAAAGTAAAATGAAAATATCCTTAACAATCTTCCACAAACACGCATCCATAATAAATGACACCATATATCCCTTCGACATATTTAAAATGCATTCTTAAAGCCAAAAATCTACAGTCTTTAAATAGTTTGAATTGTATGAAATTATGTCCCCAAAAAAGTCCCAAATGCATTTTATATGAATATATTAGCAAAAATAAAAATAAATAAATAAAAGACAACATTCTTTAAAGATTAATTTTTATATATTTGAATGTTGAGTGCGACGTAGATCTACCTCCTCGTGGTGCACTCCGAGTAACATCTAATACGGCAAAAAAATCTACAAATACGATAAAGACTGAAAACAAAGACTTCAGACTAGCTCTTAGTCTGAGTTTCTTAGATTTCTACAGTGAAACGCATGCGGATTGTCCCCAAAACAAGAGAGGATAATTAAAATGACCCTTAGTTACTCCTTTTTTTGAGGATGCTGCCGCTGAAAACTGTCAGAAGCCCTGGTACGACCATATTCTTGATATCATTGAATGACCTAGATAAAAATCGGTGGCATGGCTACGGCTTTTCTGTGATCACGATTGTCTCTGCAAGCACCTTCGGATAATTAAACTGACTTCTGAACATATCTGATAAGACAGATATGTTCAGAAGTCAGTTTAAGGTGATAAACTGAAGGAAATAGATATGTCTCACTTTGCTTCCTGTTCTGCACTGCCTGTTCTGCACTTAAGTGGAGGGATTAACTGATGTCATTTATTTCTATCGTGTTCTTTGCATTTATTTTTTATGATATCTGATGTCCTGTAAATTTGCCATTGAAAATAAAATTGATATGTTTGAATAGTTTTATGATTTATAATGAATTTCCTTCGAATTAAACTGAAGATTATATACAGTTTTTAGAAACATGTTTCATTAAAAAATCGTTTTATATGAAATGTATGAAAAAACTAAATTAATTACATTTAGCAAAAGAATTGAATAAAGCGAATTGTATTATAAGTAAATTAATAATCAATTTATTACAAAATAACTGAAAATACATTGTATTTACGCATATACTTTCCACCCAACCGAAATTGTTAGTAAAAATAATTTAAATTAGAAACTGATGTCATACAATAATCCCTATTAATTGAAATATATTTTAATCTATAGAAATAACCAACTTATTATGCTTTTAAAAGTATATAAGTTTTATTATAAATGTATACGTATAAGTCATATTAGTTTTCTATAACAACATTTATGTAATTGTTTAATTAAAAGCATATAACGTGCATGTGCACACACATATATGCCCATATAGGAAATATTTGTCAGTGTTATAATAGTGCATTTACTTTCAAGTGTTTTTTTACATTCACCTCATAAAAGAATTGCTTATTTTGTAATTAGAAGCTCTACAAAAATCTAAATTCGAGATACTAATCTAAATTTAGATGCATAATTCATCTAAATTTTGAAAAATAAGAATAATTATTACAGATAAACGTGGACAATAATCTTGTTATTACAAAATCCCGAATAGAGGTTTTTTTTGTTGTTACTATTGACATTAAACATAGGTGATTGCCATTTGATTTTTAATTTCGCTATTGTCCATCGTGTTGAATATTTTGTTCTAAAAATCTACAAATTTAACTATTTTCTTGGAAAAATAAATTATTTCATTAAAATCATCGATAGTTTCCGCCTACATTTCTCTAACATGAACACCTAACCATGGCTTTACATATTTTTCACCCAATTTTTTTACTGTTCAAAGTGATTCATTATTCAGTTGTGTAAAAGTTGTTATCAATAACCTGAAACTTTAAAGCACTTTGAAAGGACTATCCTTCTTGCACAGGAGAAAAGTGCTAGATCAGCATAATTATTCGATAACGATCAGCATGTGTCAGCAATTTTCCAACGCATGTTGTCTTTACATTAAAAGCATTGCTTATTGTTAGGATATGAGTAGAACTGAATTTGAACAAATTTTTGAATTTTTAATTCATTGATTACTAGAAATGCCTTCAACCTCCTTTATTGAAAAATCTTTAATACATCTTATGTTAAGAAGCAGCAAATTAACTTAAAAAACAAAATTTTCATTAAGAAATATTTATCTATTATATATAAATAATATAAAATATCGATAATTTTTTTTTCAAAAAATTGACAAATAATTAGTATATAAAAGAAATATATTTTTTTGTGTTGAACTTCAGCATATGTAAATTTGTTTGATAAATGCTTTAATTAAACACTACATAGTTATTTTTTTCAATAAAATATTGATATACACTGAAGTGACAAAAGTCATGGGATACCTCTTAATATCGTGTCGGCCCTCCTTTCGCCCGGCGAAGTGCAGCAACTCGGCGTGGCATGGACTCAACAAGTCGTTGGAAGTCTTCTGCAGGAATATTGAGCCATGCTGTCTCGATAGACGTCCATAATTGTGAAAGCGTTGATGGTGCAGGATTTTGGGCACGAACAGACCTCTCGATGATGTCCCATAAATGCTCGATGGGACTCATGTCGGGCGATCTAGGTGGCCAGATCATTCGTTGGAATTGTCCAGAATGTTCTTCAAAACAATCGCGAACAGTTGTGGCCCGGTGACATGGCGCATTGTCATCCATAAAAATCCCATCGTTGTTTGGGTACATGAAGTCCATGAATGGCTGCAAGTGATCTCCAAGTAGCTGAACATAAGCATTTCCAGTCAATGTTCGGTCCAGTCGCACCAGAGGACCAGGTCCATGCCATGAAAAATCAGCCCACACCATTACGGAGCCACCACCAGCTTGAACAGTGCCTTGCTGACAGTTTGGGTCCATGGCTTCGTGGGGTCTGCGCCACACTCGAAACCTACCATCAGCTCTTACCAACTGAAATCGTGACTCATCGGACCAGGCCACGGTTTTCCATTCATCTAGGGACCATCCGATATGCTTACGTGCCCACGAGAGTCGCTGCAAGCGATGTCGTTTTGTCAGTAAAGGCACTCGAGTCGGTCTTCTGCTGGAATAGCCCAAGAAAGCCAAATTTATCCGCACAGTTCTAACAGAGAAGTCCCTTGTACGTCCCACATTGATTTCTGCGATTATTTGATGCAGTGTTGCTTGTGTGTTAGAATTTACGACTCTTTGCAGACGTCGCCGGTCTCGGTCGTTAAGTGCAGGCGGTCGACCACTGCGCTGTCCATGGTGGGATGTTATGCCTGGAATTTCATACTCTCGGCACACTCTTGACACGGTGGATCTGGGAATGTTGAATTCCCTAACGATTTCCGAAATGGCATGACTCATGCGTCTATCTCCAACTAACATTCCGCGTTCAAAGTCTGTTAATTCCCGTCGTGCGGTCATCATCACGTCGAAACCTCTTCACATGAATAACTTGAACAGAAATGAAAGCTCTGCGAAAGCACTGCGCATTTATACCTGTTCTACGTGATGCTACTGCCATCTGAAAATTTGCATATTGCTATCCCATGACTTTTGTCACTTCAGTGTATATATATACATACTGGCCATTAAAATTGCTACACCAAGAAAGCGACATGCTACAGACGTGAAATTTGAACGACAGGAAGAAGGTACTGGAATATGTAAATGATTAGCTTTCCAACGCATTCAGACAAAGCGGGCCTACACCTAAAATGTGTTTAATTGAGGAAATGGGTCAGCCGGTTTCTCATACACAAATTGCATTTGAACGTTGTTGCCTGATGAAAAGTTGTTGTAATGCCTCGTGTAAGAGGCAGAAATGTGTATTAGCACGTTTCTGACTTTGATAAAGGTCGAATTGTTATCGCATCGCGGTATTGCTGCTTGCGTCGATCGAGATCCACTGACTGTTAGAATGTGGAATCGATGGGTTCAGGACGGTAATACGGAACGTCGTGCTGCATCTCAACGGCCCCCTATCACTAGCAGTCGAGAAGACAAGCATGTTACCCGCATGTAAATAATTGATCGTGCAGCCAAGTCATGAGCCCTGAGTCAAGAATTGGGGTCGTTTGCAAGACAACAAGTGTATGCATGAATAATTCGACGACGTTTGCAGCATCATGGACTCTCAGCTCGGAGACCATGGCTGCGGCTACCCTTGGCGCTGCATTACGAACAGGAGAGTCGTAAATACCGAGGCAAATAAAGTACAAATATACTACATCAATCGTACGACTGATTCGTCACCATACGCCGGTCACTACTGTTGATGAACTGTGGCATCGTGTTGAAGCTGCATGGGCATTTGTACCTGTACATGCCATCCAATCTCTATTTGACTCAATGCCTAGGCGTATAAGTGCTGTTATTACTGTCAGAGGTGGCTGTTCTGGGTACTGATTTCTCAGGATCTACACACCCAAATTTTGTAGAAAATTTAATCACTTGTTATTTCTAGTATAATATGTTTGTATAATTAATATCATTTTGTTATCTGCATTTCTTTCTGGTGTAGCAATTTTAAGGGCGAGTAGTGTTGTTGAACAATTTAAAAGACCTGTCAATTCAATACATATAGAATCAACTATTAATACAAGACATGAAATAGATACATTTATATTGTTATAACCATAAATTCACTAGAAAATATTAAAAACATATTCAAAGTAGTAATAAAAATCTTTAATTCTATGATTTTTTAAAATTATGTTTTATTTGAAGTTGTTAATTTAATAATTTAATTTAAGTTATTAATTTTTACATAAAAAAACCTTTGAATGTTTTCACATATATATTTTAAGTTTTATTTTAATGCACGTTAATATTTTAACCCATTTCTGATTTATAACATAAATTTAAGTCACAAATAATAATTAAAAAGGAAGTTATTTATTTAACTTTAAATCAATAACAATTATAGAGGAAGAATTACCATGGAAAAGATTTGAATTTTTTATAATACAACCAACGAAGGAATGAATAATGCATGCGTTGTTTCCAAAAATTAATTTAAAAAAGCATAATAAATTTCTTTAATAGACTTAATGAAATCATTTGAGACCTTTCTCTACTTCATCAACATTGAAGGGCAAACAAATAAGAAATTAAAATGACATTAGAAAAATAATTTTTTTTGGCTTTAAGTTACAAAGAATAATTTAGAAAAAAATTTCAATTTAAAAAAACCTGGAATGTAATCTATTTAAATGACTTAAAAATATCACAAAGCCTTTTTATATTAAGTTGAAGGTTATTTTAACGAAGTAAAAAAGTTACAAAAACATGTTTTTTTTTTTGTTTTTTTTTAAGATAATGAATTTATGAGAATTACAAACTCATTTAGTTTTAAATGTTAAATAGTTTTAAGGCATTTCAGAAATTTCTCGAAGGAAAAAAAAATTCTTAATAGAAAGATTTGCATTTTAATTGAAGAACTAAAAGTTAGAAAAAAAATTTTTTTTTCTCTATTTAAGACCTACAATATTATAGACAATGTAATACTATAATTGCTATTAAATGAAGTATAACATTTAATTGAATATGTTAAACATTTTCAACAGGAGAAATTTTTGTCTATTTTGTGGTAAAATTACAATTCAATGTGTAGACTATAATTCAATATACTGAGGTTTCATATAACTACATAATTACTAAAGAGATATTTTTATTGCTATGTGCCAATATATGTATATATTAATATGGCTGGTCAGATTTAAAATAACATGTCTACTAATTAAGCTTAAGAAATGGATGTATTATTGTTTAGCACTTGACATGCTTCGTTCAACAGTACACCCAAAAATCAACTGTGATTTTTAGGTAAAAGAGAATGCGTTCATTCTTTTACTTTATTTTATTTCCGTTTTTAAAGAATTTAAAGCTAATTAAATTTGGGCCCAGTTCGGGGAGGTACAGGCCGAGCGGAATACCACGTCCACTAGCTGCGAATGCTTCAAAGAGTATGTATCCAGAGCGAACAAAATTATAAATTAATCACTAAAGGTTGTCTGATTAATATTTTGCAGAGCAGAAAACTGATAGTAATAAGTTACAAATAGGTTATTGATGTGTGGTATAGATTATATATAGGTTATGGCCGAATGTGTAGTGCTCTGGCACTCGGGGTCATAAGTTTCGGGTTTGAGTCCCATAGATGTTTGGTTCAGAATCCACTTTAACTCATATGTCCCGGCCTAATATTACTGTAAATATAGCGACACAATACCAAGTCAGTCTTCTACCTACGGGTGCTCCTTCACAACAGAAGTTGCACCCTTTCCCCCCTCCACGAGTAGTTTACTCATGAGATATTGCGCCCCGCACTGCAGGGCACTGTGTATTAGTCACACAGTCACATTATAATAGTACAATGGTTAGAGAAGCGGTTGCTAGAAAATGCGGAACTTAAGGATAATACGGATAAGTGTAGCAACTGAACTTTAGTCATCTTAAGAATGATACGGATAAGTGTAGCAACTGAACTTTGGTCATCTTAAGAATGATACGGATAAATATAGTTACTGAGCTTTAGTCATCTTAAGGGTAATACGGATAAGTGTAGCAACTGAACTTTAGTCATCTTAAGGATGATACGGATAAATATAGCAACTGAGCTTTAGTCATCTTAAGGGTAATACGGATAAGTGTAGCAACTGAACTTTAGTCATCTTAAGGATGATACGGATAAGTGTAGCAACTGAACTTTAGTCATCTTAAGGATCATACGAATAAATACAGCAACTGAGCATTAGTCATTTTAAGGGTAATACGGATAAGTGTAGTAACTGAACTTTAATCATAGATCAGGAATTCAGGAAGAACAAAACAGTTTTATTACTAACTAGAATTTGTGTATTATGCAAAAAAATGCGTCAATATATCAAGCTATATATAATAAATTGAGGTAAACTTGATATATATTTATATATATATATCCAGTTTTGCTTAAGTTCTTTTTTTTTCTTTTTTTCCTTAACAAAAAATATACATTTAAATTTAATTTTACAAATTTTAATATTAAAAAGTTGGTGATATTTCTAAAAATATATTTTATATATTTCATTTTCTATATATTTTAATCAACTATAGGAAAGATTTTTTTAATATCTGGAATCAAGCTCCGTTTCTTTATTTGTCTTGCTATTCAAATTGTAGCGAGGATTATCGTTTTTTTGTGTATTTATAATTTCCTGTATAGTTAAAATATAATAATAAATAAAATCAAACTATTTATTGTTTATTTTAATAACAATTGAAAAATAAAATTAGAATAAACGATGAATAGAGAAAAAATGGAATCTATTAAAAAAAGGCAGGAAACATGAAAAAAAAAAAATTTTTTTTCTATATTTGAAAGGAAAAATATTTCGACGCAGATCCATCTATGGAGAAATTGAAAGAGAAATTTTTTGGTCACGTCCTAAAACAATATGCGAATGCATTTGTAGAATATTGTGTTATCGTTTTTTTTCCTCTATGAATTTTAAAAATAGGATAAGACAGTCGGAATAGTAGAATACTGTACTCGTTTTATGGAGTCGTATGTCCCAATCCATTCTTTTCTTATGAAAAATATCTAAAAAAACTATATAAAATACTAAATGTTATCAAATTTTGCTAAGCTTCTAAGCAAATGTTTGCTGAAGAAAACAATATTTAGCAGGTTGAATATTATTGATTTCTAGAAGTTTTGCTAAAGAACAAATTGTTTATTAATGTACTGTTATAATGTCAATTTTGGTATTACAGTGAAAAGCATTAAGTTTCGAAGCAAATTTTTTATTGTTTATGATAGTCAGTCAGTCAGTCAGTTTGAGGCTTACGGAGTTCCGTGGCCTTATATGGGCCTAAACTCCCAGCTGAGAGTAAGTCAATGGTGATATAAAAAACATTAATAAACAACAAAGCAGTAAGTAACCAAGGTCTGTCCCAAATTACCAGATCAAAATAAAATAAAAGAGCAACGAGTAAATCAGAGAATTTCAATAATAGAAAGCATAAATTAAGAAAAAAGAAATTTAAAGTAAAAGTAAAGAAAAAAATTAAAAAATAAAAGAAGAAACCAAAAATAAAAACCACCACAGGATGGAGTTGCAGCTGCTAGAAATGATGACTAAAGGTGCTTCTGACAACTGATCCAGTTCGTCTTGGGTATTGTTTATGATTCTAAATGGTAGCAGCTAATCTTATTATTTTTTGTTTGTTTCAACTGTTGGCAAGGGAAAATGATGCATTAGCTCTTTTTATGCTCGTATGCTCGTAACTCGTATGCTCGTTACATTGTTTTTAATTACTTTTTTTTTTCATTTATCCGAAATCCATTCCAGACTGTTATTTGTCTGCATTTTTTTTATAATTTTAATCTTAATTAAACGTTTTACACTCGTGATTGATATTGTACCTAAACCTTCTGTTTTTAATATTCGTACGAATTTCATATAGAAGTTTTCTAACAATTTAATACTATAATGTAAACCAGTTTATTCATTGTTTTACATTTAATTACAAAGATGTAAAGATTTTTTATAAATGATATGAGATTGATGATTTTTTAAAAAATAATTTGTTTCTTTCATATGTTATATATGTTTATATTTATAATTTTTATACTCAATCCATTTATTGATCAATATTAATTCAGAATTAAAACAATATTTTACAATTTGCAAAACAATTTTTATCATATCAGGTGTTTCCATTCGGCATTTTCCCTTGATTTATTTTTCCTAATAATGATTGTTTTTTGCTAATTCTAAGAAATTCGTATATTTTGAAGCCAAGCAACACTAAATTACAACAACTAGTAATTAGCTTGAATTCTTCTTTATCCATGCCAACGCGTGAAATGCATTTCGAGATATATTGCAAAAATAGCACATAATGATAATAATAATGATGATGATTTCACATAATGATAGTCATCAACAAAACAGAAAATAATTTTATTTAAAAAATTCCATGGTTATATTTAAATATTGCAGCTTAGACTTTTTATGTGTATATATTTTACATATTTTCTACTCGTTTTTAAATGTGAAAGTTTATTTTTATAAAACCATTGCTTTATGGTTAGCTTAATTACAAATAATAACATATAGAAATAAATAGTACTTTAGGTAAAAGTGAGATTGAATATAATAAACTATATTATTATTAGAATAAAAAATATAATAGTAGTGATATAACGAAATTTGTTGTATTATTGTAATAAAGGATTATATAGACGACAGTATATATTTCGTATTCTAGTCAGACATTCAAAGCAATGCTTTTTTGTAGTATAATATTTTTTTTCTGGGAAATAATGATCTGCTTGTAGTAGAATGGTGACGCATAGAATTAGCTTGAATTTGGACACTATACTATGGTAAAAAGCTTTTCAGCAACAGCATTAACGAACAAGGAGTCTGTTTACGATTGTTACTCAGCGTATATAAGCACTTTCCACCGACTGCCAAACAGCCTGGTGGCATATTTCCTGGTTTTATGTATCATACAGAAGCAGAATTGTATTTTTTATTTAATGCGATGTTTTTTCTTTGTTTTTCAATGAAAACGTTCAGCTAATGATATATTTAATAACTTAGTCTAAAAATATTTACTGTGGCAAATTATCTAAAGCAATTCAATTTCAGAATCATGAATGTTTACAATGCAATTGATCGAGTGAATCTATGAAATAAATAAACAAAAAAAAAATCAAATAATAATTGTTATACAATAAAAAAAGTTCAGTTTTTTATTTCTTGACAATGTTGTGTAAAGATCAATTTGTAATAGGGTGATGAATCACAAATCCCAGTTGGACACTAGTCTAGTTTAAACGTTTTAGCAACAGCACTAACTAATAAGGAGACTGTTTGCAACTGGGACACAGCGTATATAAGCATTTTCCATCAACTTTGAAGGTGTCTGTTTGCAGGCAAATATATATATATATATATATATATATATATATATATTTTGCCTGCAAACACGATGCTGAATAAGATGCTTTTTAACTGAAAGATTCAGTGAATGATCTATTTTACAATTTAGTCTTCAAAGATTTACATTGCTAAATTAACTGGTCCAATTTCAGAACCACGAAGTTTAGAACGAAAGATCGAGTGATGCCTATAAAATAACTAAAACGACAATAAAAATTCTGTAACCAAATAATATTTGTGCCACAATGAAAAATATTTAATTTTTTCAATTAAAATAATTCCGGAATAATTTATTAACGATTACTCACAGAAAAACCCAAAAATACACATTATTTAAAAAACATTATGTCAACATGCACAAAAAATGAACAGACATAAGGATAATAATAGAATATATATATATATATATATATGTGTGTCTTAAAAGCAACATCTTATGTAAAAATGTCTCATAAAAATAATTTATGTGTTTCCCCTTATTTTCATAGAATGCAGGGAATATTTTTATACTAATGATTTTTATGTCAAGAGTTTTTTTTATTTTATTTTGGTCTATAGATCACTGACATCCGCGATAGTTCAGAAATCACATCACTATTATAGCAATCATCTCATTGATGACGTAACCCCATAATCATCCATCATTGCTGAATATTCTATAGAATCTTAGCCACTTATACTAATATACTGAGCATAGTATAAAGTGAATATCTTAAAACATTCGTATATATGATTTATTGTTGACTTCAATATTCCCACATAAATGGTTTAAAATATTGCAGCAAGATGAATTACTATTAATTTAGAAATTATGATTTAATTAGTTGTAATTTATGAATATTTTGTTCATTTTTTCACTGAAAAAAGTCTCACCCCAGGCCATCAAAAATATGTCAAATCTTGGTTCTTTTAATAAGGGGATAAAGGATACACATTAAATTATTGTGCATTTTAATAATTAAAGAACTCTATTAGAGTAAATTAGAATTAAAAAACCCAATAACTTATATTTGAAATAGATACTTCGAAATAAACTACAAATTTATATTCTAAATTGGATAATAAAACATTATTTTTGAGTCAGTTCTTTCATGGAACATTTTAGTTTATCAGTTACAAAATTTATTTTTGATAAAACTTAATCTTATTAGTTCCGTAAGATATATTTCTTTTCTGAAAATTTACTTTCACTGATTTACTACTAAGCAAGAAAAAAATAATAAATGATTAAAATGGCTACAATCTAATAATCAAAGTAGAACGTTTATTTTTTTTTAAATGTATTACATTTAAAAAAATGTCATATATCTATAGAAAAGGAACAGTTTTATGTTTAAACTAAAGTATTTTGCTTGATTTAGTGTACAATAATGAGGGTATATCCAATGGCTTAATTATTCTAAAAATACTTTCTTTCTATCCTTAAATTCTATTGTTAAAATAAAAACAAAACTTGGATCACTAAAAAATCATATTTTCTTTACAAATATATCCAATAGATCTTTAATATATATCATATTTGGAAATTTAAAACTTTCTTATAACATGACATATCAAAATTAAAACATCTTTTCTTGATATACTTTTAAAAGCATCTCATAATGCAAAGCTTTATATTGTATGATACATTACCGAAAGACATGACAAGTTTTATTTAAGGAATAAACTAATTTCATATATTTCTCAGATTAAACCGAGCTGAAAAACAAGATACCTTAATTTCTATCACAAGAAAAGCAATATTTGTATCAGCTTATTAAGGTAACATAAAATACTGGAAGTATAAGAAACATCCAATAAGAAGATTATTTATGATACCATCAATTCAAGGTTTATAACGTTGATAAGATTACAAAGTATTTGAAAAAACTTGTATGTCATAAATAGGGATTATGTCCAAGTTTTATCTAAGTCTGAGGAAAGAGTCTTACCTTCAATACCTTCTCTGAGTTAATTGGGTACCTCACTCGGGAAGACCATAGAAAGAGGTATCAATTGAGATTAGCGAAAAAATGAGTTATTAAAATTGAGAAGAAAATACCTCGGCTGTACATTGCCTTGGAAAATATTTTTGTTCTCAGAAAACACAGTGTTATTTTGTAGGAAGATGCATTTACAAGTATTTTATAGTTTGGAATCTAAGTAAGGTATTTTTTTTCTTTGTAAATTAATTGATTTTGAATGATTTATTATGTTTATTCATGTTTTCTTACTTTTTAAATGTTAATTGAGAAGTCAATAAGCATTCCTGTTCAGAATGCAGTATATAATGAGATAAATTACAGTAATAATATTTACTTTGTTTTCTTGCTAAGTAACACATAAAAAAAAATTGGTATATCTTTCTGTTAAAATTACCGTGTTGTACCCCCTGAAAAAAAATGAGTTATTAAAATTGAGTCTGAGGAAAGAGTCTTACCTTCAATACCTTCATTGAGTTAATTGGGTACCTCTCTCCAGGAAGACCATGGAACGAGGACTCAATTGAGATTAGCGAAAAAATGAGTTACGTTATTAAAATTGAGAAGAAAATTCCTTGGCTGTATATTGCCTTAGAACAATATATTTCATATGAGAAAATATATTATGAGTTTGTATGTACAAGTGTTTTACAGTTTGGAATGGAATAAGTAAGGTAATTTTTTTTCCTTTGCAAAATAATTTATTTTATATGAGGAATACTTTTCTTGCTGAACAAACAGAAAAAAAAATAATTAGTATGCCAATTCTTGTTATCACTTATACTTACTTTTCTGTTAAAGTTACTTTTTGTTGTTATCTATTATATTAAGTTTTCTTTACTTCTATTTGTAAATATAAAATAAAAATTCTTAATAGTTTTCCACAAGCAGGCATACGTTATACAATACGTCAGGTATAAATTCGACCCAGTTAAAATGCAAGCTTAAGGCAAAGAACTCGTTCAGTCTTTAATTAGATTGAATTGAATGAAATTATGTCCCAAAAAATTCCAAATGCATTTTAATATATGATTTTATTACCAATAAAAGGCAATATTGTTCAAAGATTGTATTTATATACATTTGAAAAATTTCATGATTTATATTAAATTCCATTTGAATTAAACTGAAGGCAATAAAAAGCTTTTAGATACATGTTTCCTTGAAAAACTTTTCAAATGAAATATCTTAAAAACTACAATCATTACTTTTATTAAAATAAATTGAATAAAATAAATTGTATTATAAGTAAATTAATAAGTCAATTTACTAACGAAAAAAGGAAGACTTTAAATGTATTCATATACTTTTCACCGAATGAAATTATTTATTAAAAATAATTAAAATTACAAACTGTTGTAATCCAATAATACATATTAATTTAAATATTTTTAATGTGGAGAAATAACAAACTTCTTATGTTTTTGAAATTATATATTCATCTTCTAAATATTATAGTAATATTAATGCAATTTTTGAACTAAAATCATTTATCATATGGGAAATAGTTGCCCGAGTTATAATAATGCATTCTCCTCACAATAAATGCTTTATTTTAAAACTAAAAGCTGTAATTCTGTAAACTTTGAAAATTAAGAATAATCATTACAAAAAAATTTGAATAATAATTTAACAAAATCCCTAAGGAGTCTTTTTTTTTTCTTTTTTTATTGATGTTGTTACTAAACGTTCATAGGCAACATCAACAGCACTGGTAAAGAATATTTCATTCTAAAACTCTACAAATTTAAGCATTTTCTGGCAAAAATAAATTATTTCATTAAGATCATTGACAATTTTCTTCTATACTTCTATAACATGAACATCTAAGCATAGATTTATGCCATTTTTTACTATTCATAGTGATTCACTATTCAGTTGTGTAATCGTTATTATCAATAACCTGCAGCTTTAGAGCACTTTGAACGGACTATCCTTCTTGCACAGGAGAAAAGTGCTAAATCGGCATAATTATTCGATAACGATCCTTATGTGTCAGCAATTTTTCAACACATATTATCTTTCAGTACATTAAAAGCATTGCTTATAGTTAGGATATGAGTAGAAGTGAATTTGAACTAAGTTCTGAATTTTTATTTCAGAGTACACTGACTTCTAGAAATGTCTTCAATATCTTTTATCGAAAAATCTTTAATATAAGTTATATTAAACTAGCAACAGTGGAATTTTTATTAGGAGATATTTATCTATCACATATTTAATAATCAAAAATTATTATTGATTTTTAAATATTTTTTTTAACCGAAAAATAATTAGAACATAAAAGAAATAGATTTTATTTGAATGAATGTCTGGATATAATTTAATAATCAATTAATTAAACACTAAACACTACATCGTTACATTTTTAATGAAATATTGATATATATATATTATAGTTAAAAGACAATCAAGTAAATAAATAATTCAGTCTTTTATTATCAAAACATTCAATTACTCAAACATTAATTTAAATTTACTTAGTTTAAACATTGACACCTATTAAGAGCATGTTCAGGAACAAATAACACCGAAAAATAATTAGAACATAAAAGAAATAGATTTTATTTGAATGAATGTCTGGATATAATTTAATAATCAATTAATTAAACACTAAACACTACATCGTTACATTTTTAATGAAATATTGATATATATATATTATAGTTAAAAGACAATCAAGTAAATAAATAATTCAGTCTTTTATTATCAAAACATTCAATTACTCAAACATTAATTTAAATTTACTTAGTTTAAACATTGACACCTATTAAGAGCATGTTCAGGAACAAATAACACCGAAAAATAATTAGAACATAAAAGAAATAGATTTTATTTGAATGAATGTCTGGATATAATTTAATAATCAATTAATTAAACACTAAACACTACATCGTAAAATTTTTTAATGAAATATTGATATATATATATATATATATATATATATATTATAGTTAAAAGACAATCAAGAAAATAAATAATTCAGTCTTTTATTATCAAAACATTCAATTACTCAAACATTAATTTAAATTTACTTAGCTTAAACATTGAAACCTATTAAGAGCATGTTCAGGAACAAATAAACTTTTAAATAGTTTTTAATCCATTAAGACCGAGAACGTACGATCAGGCTGGTGCCCCCTGCCTTAAGAGGGTTCATAGATTGTTTTAATAATTTTTTTAGTAACATCGGAATGAATGTCTACTAAAAATTTTTTTAAAAGTAAAATTTAAGTATAAAAACATTTCAGCTATTAAAGGTTAAATTGTAGTAGCTTAAAAAATATTTTCGTAGTACATTATGTGGTAGAAAATAATTTTTTAAAGAGGATTAAAAACGGAGTATAAATATTAAAATATAAGCTAATTTAATGATAGCAAAATTAAGCACAAAAAAATACTTAATTAGATTATTTTTACTATTTAAATTAAAATAATAAATAAACTGCGAATGTTCTTATGTACATAAAGTAGGCTTAACGGAGATTGCATTATTTTTTTTTTTAAATCAGGTATTTCTCAAATCTTTAGAGCCGCAGCACAATGAACTGACATGCATATTGTCTTGGCACCGACAAAGTACTGTTTAGAATTAATATGGCATATTTTATGGCTCTCTTCATAAGTTCTTAGAAATCTAAAAATCATAGTAATCAAGAAAAATAATATATTCAAATAATTCAATTGTTTTTTAGGCATTCAACTGATTACTTACATTATATTAAAAGTTCGTTAAGAGCTGCATGATGTAGTAAAATTATTCTGCGAATAGACATAGATCACTGTTGAAAAGGTTAAAATATGCTGTTGGAGTACTACCAATAAAAAAATTAGAGAAATAAAATGCGTATTGATAAACTACCTAAAGTTGAATATATCTACACGGATAATTTTTCCTGGTATATACACTGAAGTGACAAAAGTCATGGGATAGCAATATGCAAATTTTCAGATGGCAGTAGCATCGCGAAGAACAGGTATAAATGCGCAGTGCTTTCGCAGAGCTTTCATTTCTGTTCAAGTTATTCATGTGAAGAGGTTTTGACGTGATGATGACCGCACGACGGGAATTAACAGACTTTGAACGCGGAATGTTAGTTGGAGCTAGACGCATGGGTCATGCCATTTCGGAAATCGTTAGGGAATTCAACATTCCCAGATCCACTGTGTCAAGAGTGTGCCGAGAGCATGAAATTTCAGGCATAACATCCCACCATGGACAGCGCAGTGGTCGACCGCCTGCACTAAACGACCGAGACCGGCGACGTCTGCAAAGAGTCGTAAATTCTAACAGACAAGCAACACTGCATCAAATAATCGCAGAAATCAATGTGGGACGTACAAGAGACTTGTCTGTTAGAACTGTGCGGAGAAATTTGCCTTTCTTGGGCTATTCCAGCAGAAGACCGACTCGAGTGCCTTTACTGACAAAACGACATCGCTTGCAGCGACTCTCGTGGGCACGTGAGCATATCGGTTGGTCCCTAGATGTTCAAGCTGGTGGTGGCTCCGTAATGGTGTGGGCTGTTTTTTCATGGCATGGACTTGGTCCTCTGGTGCGACTGGACCGAACATTGACTGGAAATGCTTATGTTCAGCTACTTGGAGATCACTTGCAGCCATTCATGGACTTCATGTACCCAAACAACGATGGCATTTTTATGGATGAAAATGCGCCATGTCACCGGGCCACAACAGTTCGCGATTGGTTTGAAGAACATTCTGGACAATTCCAACGAATGATCTGGCCACCTATATCGCCCGACATGAATCCCATCGAGCATTTATGGGACATCATCGAGAGGTCTGTTCATGCCCAAAATCCTGCACCATCAACGCTTTCACAATTATAGACGTCTATCGAGACAGCATGGCTCAATATTCCTGCAGAAGACTTCCAACGACTTGTTGAGTCCATGCCACGTCGAGTTGCTGCACTTCGCCGGGCGAAAGGAGGGCCGACGTGATATTAAGAGGTATCCCATGACTTTTGTCGCTTCACTGTATATGATCATATTCATTATAACTTTTCATAACAGTTTCCGGCTTCAATAAAAATAGCTTCACTCTTAAATAGAAATTACTAAAAGTAATTCATGTTGTGTATCCGTTTGTTGGTGTTACCATAGGATTATGTTGGAGGTACATCCTACGTTGAATACATGACCTGACATTCAAGTCAACTTTTCTCTGTTATGCATAACATCATGTTTCATGTGGATGTGCGTTTTATATTCAAGATCACATGAGTACCATCAAATATTGCAAAGGGGTAACGTAGTAGGCATCAAAGCAATCTAGGCAAATTCAGAAATTGGAGTAAATCCCATATTGCAAAGGGGTAATGTAGGCATCAAAGCAATTTAGGCAAATTCGGAAATTGGAGTAGATCAAATATTGCAAAGGGGTGATGTAGGCATCAAAGCAATTTAGGCAAATTCGGAAATTGGAGTAGAGTTTATTCTCAAAATTATGAAATCACGTCAGCAATAAGGAGAAAACTGCATTTTTAAATTCCTCCTGCTTGCTTGGGTGATATACGGATTTTCTGAAGTAAATTCTTCTGCCAATGACATAAATGTGTTTGTTCATCATATGGAATAACTGTATATGACAATATATGACTGCAGTTTCCATGCTTATTTCCGGATTTTGCTTAACAGCACAGCATACTTTCTTTTACCACGAGAATTATTAATTTTAGTGTTCTCTGTGCATCACATTTTTTATCCCTGCAATATCTGCGTTCACATATATAATCAGCGAGCCTTAAAAATTAGAGCTCATGCTCAAATATATAACTATTCAACTATTATCAGTATAAACGTTGTGTCATTCGAGAAGTCCATCTACATTCGTCCTCTACCACATACATTGAATACATCTCAACGAGCTCTGAACTTGTGTAGTGATACATTATATTGAAATTCTCAGTTATAAATAATTTTCCGAATCTCAAGTAATATATTTGGCGTGTGTAAACAAATGGATCTACTGTCTTTCCTTTATCATTTCTGATGAATGTGATACAAAACAAAATATTTATTCTGGACACATATTGCAACTTGCAGATTTTTTTGTTATATATTTTCTCTTTATTTAACATATAACTCACAATAAAACAAAATGGTATCAATCATACTTTCCGAACTCAAACAATCAGGGGTTTTGTATTCCTAATTCATTCAGAGAAATAAGCAGACATTTTCAATTCTTTTCTAACACCATTTTGAAGAAACACGTGTACATGTTGGTGATAAATAATATTGATTTCTTCTCTGGTTCATTGAATACATTAAATGAATATAAAGAAACCCAGTATTGTATTTTATGAAGGAAATGAAATATTGTGAAAATAATCATAGGGGCAAGAAAGAAAATGTGTTTTCATTTGAGAAAACACATATTGATATTCCACATATATTTGCCTTGTGTATTTTTCTTCACTATAGAAAAAATCTATTTTTCTATGATGTTCAGATATGGTTCTATTGCAATTGGATTTCTATCATTGTATTTATACCAAATATTTTTTGCGACTTATTGTAATACATTTCAATTGCATGTTAAAGTTTCAAAAAAATTACTATTGTAATGCATATTTTTAAAAATATATATATAATTTACAATTTATGAAAATACTGCGTAAAAATTAAATTTGAAAATGATATCCAAATGAATATCATATAAATGTAATTATTCCAAGATCCTTTATTTACTAATGTTACGAACCAGTAAAATCAAATATATAAATCATATTCTAGAAACACTTCAATTAAAATAAATCGGCAATTCAAAAGGTACGTACAAATAATTAGCATGTAATATATTTGCATGTTAATTATTTATATATATGTAATATATTTAGATATTAACTAGGCTTTGTTAAGAAAATAAAATCTTTCCTTGAACTTCATGATGGTATGTCTAACAAAATTACAATTTTCATAACGTAAAATAAATGGGATAATCGTTAAACAGTTCTATATATCTTACAGGAATGAACTATTACTGAATTGTTTTAAATTTAATAATTAAAATCATTAGATTTCTTAACGAAGACTACTTATGCCAATTTTGATCTTAAAGACAAACAGTAGTAATACACATAATTAGGTATCAATAATAGGAAATACTATTAACCCAAGATGCTGCCTCCTTTCAATAGATTTAGATGATCCCTACTAACTTAGACCTTAACTTAAATCTCTATGAAAATTATATAAATGATATTATTTCCATATTTTTTATTTACTAATGTTACGAACAATAAAATAAAATTATTGACAACTGAAGATAATATTCTAATGAACTTCATTTAAAATAAATCGTCAATTCAAAAGGTACGTACAAATAATTAGCATGCAATATTTAAAGTAAAATTATTCTTTGTACTTCACGATGGTATGTCTATTAAATTAAAGCTATTTAAAAGTAAAAGGGAAAATAACAGTCATTAAAATGTTCAATATATCTCACAGAAACTGATTTATTACTGAATTATTTTGAATTTAATAATGGACATAATTAGCTTGTTTAAGGTTTCTTAACATAGACGGCTTATATCACTTTTTATCTTAAATACAAACACTAGTATAACATATAATTAATTATTCAATAACATCTATACTGTTAACCTAAGATCCAGCCTCATTTCAATAGATTTAGATGATCCTACAAACATAGCACGTCTTGATAAACAAGCTAGTGCAATTGACAGCATTATTACAAATCTACATTGATGATACTAGCTCGATTAATTCGTTAACATCGACTACACTCCTCTATGTAGTATCATGTCATAAATTATATACATTAAGATATAAATATATATGACATTAAAATAGACTGCGTTAAAGCAGTTTCATTTTTTTAATTTACGTACATATATATATATATACATATATATTGGACTAGCTATGGGTAATATATCTATCGGAATAAAATTCGAAAGAATTATAAAAATAAAAATAAAGGAATAAAATTGTCGATATAGTGCTGATGACTTATTTACATTTGAGTAAATAATAGTAATGAAATAAGCATTGAATTTAACTTCTTGTAGAAAAAGGAGTAGTTTTGTCTATTTTAGTGATTCACAGCGTTTCATTCTTAGGAAATGTCCTTAGAGTACTATGTCACCGGAATGTGAACTCTTCTGTCAAAATTTTCTTAGCACGGCAGTTTGGGGACAGAATTATCTGTCAATATTTGGCATTTCTGTGGGTGACAAGTTCTTCCGATCTCATGCCAAGAGATTTCTGGTTATGGGGATACCTAAAATGTGAAGTGTATACATTTAATCTGCAAACTGTTTTTGATTTGAAAGAAGCCATCAGACGTAAGATTCAACAGATTCTTCTTGCCATGGTGAGTGACTCAATGCTATCAAACATCTTCCACATGCAAAGTGTCATCGTGTATGACGAAGGGCACGTGGAACGTTTGTAAAACACATTAAAATGAATTTTTTCTGATACTGTTTTGTAATTATTGGTTGCTTTAACTTTTCTTCTTAGGCAATCAAGGATAGAGACTTTCGTTCTACAACTGCCATCACAATGCTTTTTATCGTTTTTTACTAAGGATATCACATTCTGATAAAAAAATGTAGGTTTTTCCATTTGAAAAATTTCGAAATACCCTTGTAACCGTAACTGTTAGAGTTTAACCGTTGTTTTTCATGTGATTCTTGAGCTGATACCTCGAAATACGTCAAACCAAATTTCATTCAGATTTTGTAAATAGCATGTCAGCTTGGGATTCCTATATCGAGAAAAATTTATTTTATAATCAACTTGTATTTATTGTAACTAAAAAAAATACATAATACAAAATATAAAGATAATAAGTTACATATATATATCTGTTAAATACAAATGACAGATCTGCAGAGACGTATTAACACCTCAAAATTCTAATTACGACTAAAAGTAAATTTAAATGACCAGGAGGGAAACAAAGAGCAGGTATTCGTAGAACCATCTAATCTAAAAATATATAACTAAAATCAATTGTAATGTATCTCCCACTTAGGCGCCACCGCTAGAAGATTAAATGAACAAGTAATTTTTAATAATCTCATTTTTAAATGAACATTTAAAAATGAGAAACCATTAAAAACTTTTGGCTAATTTAAAAACACTGTCAAACATTAGAAAAGTAGAAAGACTGTCCCAGTAAGAAATTTTATTTAATGAAATAATGAAATTAGGTTTAGTGAATTTAGGTTTTCATTTTATATAAAAATACCGAAATCCGATTAATACGAGTAGTTAAGGTTTTTTGTTGTTTTTTAATGTTTAACGTGCTTTCTTTTCAAGATTAATAATTAATATCTTATCAAACCCCTATTTTTGAAAATAAACTGCATTTTACTGAATTGAAACATTACATACCTCAGAAATAAAACGAACAATGAAATTCCTGTATTTTTTTTTCTGTTGTTTTGAAAGATTTCTTTTATCAGATATACAAATGATCTTTAATAAACGAACAAATTTAAATAGTGGATTCTTATAAAGATATCTATGTCAATGATACATTGTGCAGTTTTCCGAAACTTCAAAATTTTCTTTTTTATTTACTTGGTTGTTCTATCAAAACGTATTCTGTTTCTTTAAGTATGTAAGAAGTACACACTTCTTTGGCGTAAGAGGATCATATAATGCGGATATATGGTGGAAAGAAGAGCCAGTGAATAAAAAAAACACACCCGATAGTTTTCTTAACGAAAGGATTATTACGAAAGTCCTGCAGGGATCACGGTTGTTATGATATGCAACCTAATAAACCTTTCATTCGGTGTTATTATGGTTATTATAATTCATTGAAAATAGTAAGAAAGATATGATAAATAACAAAAACATTATTTGTTTAAATTTAATGGTTGGAATTTATTAGTTTTATAATAAAAATTTAATATTTATTTATTTATAACTACATTTTTATTATGACATAAATAAAGAAATAATAATTGCTATGCAACTTTCAGAATATTGTATCATGTTCCTGATTTAATACAGTTTAACTCAAAATCCCAAACACAAAGCTGAACTAAATGTTTTCTTGTCAATTCCAGGCATGAGCATAACAAATCCTACAGCATTAAAATTGGTTTTTTGCTCTTATGGTGAAAAAACGAAATTATGAAACGTAGAAATCTTTGTAAGTTGTAGACGTTCAATATGGATACATTCAAACAAACACACTAACATTATTTATATATGTTAAATAGGTTTTATCAATTTTTTGAAGGATACTTAAGATATGATGCCATTGATACAACTGTCATCTATCTACGTATCTTCGTACAATAATGTAAAGTGAAAATTATAGTTCTATTGCCATGGCAACCGATGCCATTTATTTGTAGTGGTTCAGAATCCGCTTTATGTTCCAGTCTAATATGACTGTAGAACGTTATGCGTAAGGCAGAAAAATCTACGCTGAAAAAAAGAAACCACTTTCCGTCTTGAAGTCTGCCAGCAGGCAGATGACCTTGGCACATCCTGGGCTTATAGTGCTAGGGAATTAGTTAATTAGTTAGAAAGTGATAGTTACTAAATAAGTGAGTGAGTGACTCAATATGGGTGCACTTAAGCAAGCCCAACAAATATTATATATCAGGTTGTGATAAAAGTTTTTATCCGTTTTCAAAAGGACGATTATAAAATTTATAACATATTATTCGATTTTGTATAATAATGTTAAATGCAAATAGCAATGACAACGGCATAATTCAAGCCCTATCCAACAGCCTCAAAGTAATTTGAATTATAATATATCCGTTTTGTCCGGAATTGTTTATTTTAAGCTGTTAAAGCCGACTTCCTGGCTAAAAGGGGGGCATTAATCACACAAAAAATATCTCGTCTTATACCCTTCCACTCTATCAAAAATCTCATCAAAAGTTCAATTAAATTCCTCTCTCAAGAAGACCTCTATAACTGTGTTTCCCAAAAGTCCTGGAAGAATGCCATCCCAAATCTATGTAAAAGGAATAGAGCAGTCGCTAATTTCCGACTAGCCACTGGACATGACTGCCTGTGAAACCATCTTTACAGACTCAAAATTGTTCCATCCCCGATATGCAGCTCTGGAGAGGCCATGGACTCCACGCATCTACTGCACTGTCCTGCTCTGAGCAAGATTTTTCTCGCCGAGCGACATTGGGAGGCTAGAGATATGTTAGATTAATGAACTCTGTTTCAGCAGGTTTTGTTGTTTTCTCTGTTCTTTTTTATTTTTCGTTGTTCTATAACTGTTCATAATCTGCCATTGGAAATAAAAAAAAAATTAAGCTGTTTGATCACAATGTAAAAACACAGTTGAAACTCATATTCTGAAGCTTAAATATTTCAAAGCATTGTTTGGTGAAAAGCACCCTTCGTTTATAAACAGAAAAGGAATGAGCGAACAGTGTGATAAAGCTACACTACAAAAACTAGCAACCCTTTTCTACACTACAAAACTGACCCCTAGAAGAATATGTGTAGTAAATCATGATTTATTCACTTTAATCTCTTAATCTTGCAACAACAGAATTCTATCTAAATATTTACAGAATAATTTTTCAAGACTTTGGCTTGAAGAGAATAAAATGAAATGAATCTTTGATTTTATTTTCAAGCCAAGCCTAATGATTTTTATATGAAATGCATCGAAAAATTTATAGAAGTTATAAATGGAAAGAATGATGACTATCTTGATAATTAAATAAATATAATACTAAAGATCTTGTAAATAGATATATGTATATCAATCGGAATAACAAACAAAGAGTTTTCGTCACAACGCATATATAAAAAGGGGGGAGGGGATTAAATTTATTGAATTAACAAAAGATTCATTTATTTATTTGTATCTTAATCAGCAGTTTGAGCTCTTGTGTGGTTTATGATTCTGTACATTTTCTATTATTTTGCGAGGAATTATACGTTATACACTAAAGTTTGATCATTATATTTATTTCAAACAATGAAATTACTAGTGAAAGATTCTTCACTGAACTATCCGATTATTATTGTTTTGGTAAGCAATAATACTTAAAGAAATGGGTTGCTTTCTTATTGAAATGGGATTCTTTCAAATCTCTAACCAAAATAAACTTTGGTAGTCTTATAAGGCTCATTATTGGAAATGTGATCAGCAGGGTTATCTACTTATCTAGAATGAACAATATTTTGTCTTTGTTTATTGCGTGTTATGCTATTAAGGCTCCAGAGAGTTTATTGACAGTTGTCTGATAAAAATATTCAAGGCTTTTAAAAATAAACATACAGTTTTTTTTAAATTAAAAATTATTTGAAATTCAGGAATCAATAAACAATTTTCCTATGGTTTGAAATAACTTTTAATTATTCATTTCAATTCAACAAAGAAGAACACTTTTAGTTATCGTTTTTCAATACCAATTATTATAATTGGTTTTTCAAACATTTATAATTTTATACTAGTTGTGTTTGTTCATAAACTAATCTTCATAATGATTATTACTAGAAATGAATATTTATTTTTTGTTTTGTATTATTGCATTATTTTCCATTTGAAACTGAGACAATTACCTTGAAAAATGATTTTCATATGCATGCGTGCATTTAAAATAAACTTCATTATACACATTTGATATTCAAAAACGTTTTGGGGTCAAGTCTTTAAGATACCCTAAATTGAATTTTAAACCGTGCACCCAATTATAAAGAAAATTTCCATAATAAAATAACTTGCACATAAATTATTTAATTTCTCAAAAAATAATATAGATTAAATTTATATTTGTTATTTACTATATTTTATTATTTCGCCCTATTTTTTTTCCCTCAGCAAACAAAATTATTGTTGTTGCTGCCATTCACTAAATGTAATTATCCGATACGTTTTCATTTATTTCAACTAATCAAGTATTCAAAAGCGAGCACGGTCTTTTATCATTAGCTAAACCGTGAAAAAATATAATTACATTTGATATTAGGAGAACCGAAGAAAAAAAAATACTGCATATATTTTATTGTGTGTTTAGGTTAAGGGAATATTATTTTATTTAATATAGATTCAGTATAGATATAGCATTTATTACCGTTTTTGTATTTAGTTTAAGGTACCGTTATTAGGTATTATTTTAGGATGTTGCAGAAACTACATAACATATTTATTTTTATTTTTTTTGAAAATGAAGAATTCTTTATGAAAATGAATCCTTATTTGAGAAAATTAAATGAGATTCCAGTTATCGTTTAAAATAAAAAGATCTGTTTTGCTAAAATCATGGCTTGGCTAATGCCAAACCATAAAAAATTTCTGGGCTATAGCGTTTTTCATTTTGCCGTATTTGCACAGATTTTACTCGCGAATTAAACCTCGAAAATTATAAAACATTTATGTATTTCATTTTCTTATACAACACAAAATATTAAAAAGGCAAATGAAGAATTTATTGCATTTTTTTAACTCATATTAATATTTTATTTATTTCTATTTTTACCATTGCCAAACTCAAAAGTAGTGAATCAAATGGTATTTATTTATCAATCTCTTTTTATATTTATGCATAAAATGTCTGTTCACAATAATATGATATTCGAAACAGACTTGCAGAATAATACATATTTTCTATCAACAACCACAAGTAATTTTAAATCTTTATTATAATGGATATGTTTAGCAATAAATATCGCAGAGAAAAATTAAGAGGATGGTAATCTTGAATCCAGATTTTCATGTTATTGCAAAACAATCTAATCTTCTTGTTTTGCCTTATACCTGGTGGTACACTTTTCTGAAATATAAAAAAAATATTTTAATATACGAAAATATATTTTCAAAACCACAAAGATTCTAAAAATTATAATTACCTTACATTCCAAAAGACAAATCGAAAAAAATAAAATTCAGGGACATAGTCACATCTTGGTATTTATTTTTCCGCTGGATAACCCACACAACACCAAAGGCATTAACGGTCATGCCGTTTCCCGTAGGAAGAGAAAGCGTTAAAAAGTTTGACTGGAAACTACTTACTTTTGACTTTCTGTATGGTACAGAAGAAAAAAAACCTGTAGTACATAAAAAGGAATTTTTTGGAAGTAATACATAAACATTAAATTTAATGGATACTGAAAATTGTGTATTGAAATAAAATTTTTGTTATGAAAATGCTATTAATCATTGAATTAATATTTTTTATTATTATTTCAATATGCAGCTTTTAAACATTCACTATCTTAGAAAAAATTCTCTCTGTATAAACAAATAATGAAAGCTAGTTTCATACAAAGATTATACGCCAAGATTCATAGAAAACTTAAAACTATTTCCTTGACAAGCCGTCTCCTCATAAATTCATCAACCATATCTTACTAGAAGAGCGACTAAGTTTCTTGATTTTTTTTTTGTCAATTGTCAATTTCAAGAGAAATAAAAAAAAATGTTTATCCAAAGCATCGACCCTCACTAGTTCACTTTTGACATACACTCAAGAGTCAAAACATTATGACCACCTGTCAATAACGAGTTGGCCCACCTTTGGCGCGCAACACAGCTTCAAACCGCCTTGGCATGGATTAATACCACCACTAAAAAACAGTTAAATACCACCTCCACCTAATCACGTGCCTTCCACGTCATCCAGGCGAGTTCATTTCAAAATGTAGGGGTGGTCATGGTGTTTTGGCTCTTGAGTTTATCTCTGGCAATACATGAATACCTCGACAATGAAATGACGTGCCTTTGGACCAAAACCATTCATCCACCAATTTTGGCAATTTCTGACAAATACGAAATCCTATTTCAGTGTGTAATGATGCCATGGACATTGGATGTGCAATGTGGCGGAACAATTTGTCTCGCGTCCTATTCTGGCCGCTTTTCCATCAATGGATGGTTCAAATTGATTAGTTGTTGTTGGTAGCGATGCCCATTGATAGTTTCGCGAGATTTTAAGTTGCTCATCATCAGATGTATACCTTGTCTTCAGTGTTGAATTCGCCCCTTCTGAAGGGTTTAAAACTATTTTTACATTTAATTTTGGATGGTAAAAGTTCGCCATAAGCCTCCTAATGCAAACGACATGCTTCATCTGCAACATCTTCGCTGTTAAAAAAAAATTACTTTGCAATTTGTGTTGGTAATATGACTAATTATTGTCGAAAGATGTCTAACCTGTAAAAAAACACGACTTCTGTCATGTATATCAACTTCAAGTATCGTTAGCATAAGTCATGTGTGAAACCCGAGCAGTTCCATAAGTAGTAAAAACATTGCAATCAAAGCTTTAACATATAATTTTATGCAAAATAAAAAAATAATTCTACAGAATAACACAGTACTCTCATCGCCAGCTTTATATTTCTAAAGAAAAATGTTAATTATTTACTATATATATATATATATATATGTGGGTGTGTATATATTTGTATGTGTGTGTATTAAACTAACAGAAATGTTTGGCCAGCATTTAAACTCTTAATGTTGTACATATGGAGGCTTCATGACCTTCAAGAAACCACATGATATCGCACCCCTAGAGGACTCTAGGATAATCACCCCAAAATTATCTGACTAGCATTTAAACTTGATGTCAAGCATCGGGGGGGAGGAAGGGGGCGGGGGTTCTTGAACCACGAAAAATCCACATGATATTGCATCCAGGTCTTTTCGATGTAATTAACCCACAATTGCCTATCATATGAGTAAAACTTTAAAACTCTCTCCCGACAAGTTAAATGCCAATGCGATACATGCTGTCTAAATACCCCATCAAAATCTTCATTTCAGAAAACAGCAACTGCGAAGGATACGATCAGGGGATTCGATCTTGATAGCTCCTTCTCATTGTCATTGGACAACGAGTGGAATGTTCTTCATTAGTAGCAAGCTACTGAACTATATATGTACATTTTATTAATTTAATTCTCCAAATCACTGAAATTGATTATTTTTAATTAAAATGTATATCAAAAGACAGGTCAACCCAGAAAATGTTTTTGAATACTTATAACAATAAAATAAATGAAAAAGAATGTCACGTTTAATATCACAGACCTCAGTCTAATATTAAGAATTTAGTATATTAAAGAATAATAAACTCATTATTAATATTAGTTAACACAATTTATTAATTTTATTAATAGAATAGCTAAAATAGTAATCAAGAAGAAAAGAAGACAAATTAGCTTTCCTTATAACTTTAACAACTGACCAACTTGAAACCTTAAATTACTAGTAACTTTTTATATTATATTTATTTTTCATTTATTATTTACTTGAATTAATAAGAAAAATGAATTTTTAAAATCGAAGTAATTATAAATCATACTAATATTGATAGTAAAAATTTTATGATTTCGGTTAATTGATTAAAATCACTGCGAAAAAGGCTTACGTAATAATTTAAAGAAATGGATATAATTTTTTGGAATTAGTTCTGCAATTAACATAAAAACCAGTCTTTGAAATTAAAACAATTTTTTTTGCAGGATTATGTGATTTTTTAGTAGGTTTTATCAATCTCGTAATTACAATAGTAATATAAGGCATTTAAATATTATTAAGTAATATCATGATTGTAAACTTTCAAATATAACAAGTTTTGTAATATTGGACATGCTTAGCTGTTTAATATATATCCAATTTCGCAGAAAAAATATAATACCACCAATATTCACAAGTGAATTCCATTGTTTTATTTTGCTACAGCTGCGTTTAATTCACACTAGAAGCACTGTAAACGTTTGTCAATGTAATTTTTTATGGGCATATAAAATTAATGACCACAAAAAAGAAGGTTTAATCTTTATGAGTGCTATTTTTTATGCGCAATGAAAATGTGGTGCATTAAAATAATTGTAAGCAGTTATTAAAGAAATGTTTCAACGTTCTGCATTCTTTTCATATTTAGGAAAACGAAACACCTTTTTATTGATCAGAAAAGAAATTTCTGTAAATTTCCCTAAGGGGATTCTAATTCTCCATTAAAACTGATTTTATTTATTAACAATAATTTAAATGGAGAAGTTCGAAATCCACTCAAATGCAATTAATATCAATTTATGTTTTAGCTGTTATACGTTTTGATGTCCTTTCTATTACCAGAAAATATCCATACGCATTAAGTATAATAAGATTGTAAATGAATTATGATTGAAACTGAATTATTATCCAAATACATTTCATTCTCGCATACAAATTTTTCAATTTTTGGGGTTTATGAGTCAATATTAAGAGTTTTAGAGTATCGCAAATTAATATTTGATGATAGGTAAAAATTGAGGAAATGAGATGTTTGTTCAAATTTATTACTATTTTATTTATACCAATGTCTCGAATACAGATTCTCATGCAAACATGAATAAATATTAGAGAAAAAGAAAAAAATAATATTACTTAAATATACATGTTTGCAAAATTGAAGAATCAGCCTATTTTGGGTTGGGCTCAACAAAGATATTGAAAGAAATGTTGAACTGTCGTGGAATACGGATTAAAAAAAGAAGACATAATTATCTTTAGAATTCAAGTAGACAGATAATATCCTAATAGCCTCAATACAACTTAATAATAATACAACCTTGATAATAACCTCTATACAGCTTTAATAATTAGATAACTTTGATAATAACCTCTATATAATCCTAATAATAAGATAACCTTGATAATAACCTGTATATAGCCCTATTGATAATAAAACGTTGATAATAACCTTTCACATAACCTTATTTTTCATCATCAACTATCCGACGTAATATCCGGGACATCAGTGATAACAATGATCATTAACAGGCTACTCAACTACGTGACACTCATTACAGTAATTAACTCCTAATTGAGCGAACCGGAAACATGTTTACAGTGGTGTCATGTTGGTTAAACCTAGGGTTTCACTCACATTGATTTGATTTTTGTTGTAAGTCCGTTTCAAACTGAACCAAGATAAAAAAATTGAGCCAGGAGGGGAATACTGATCTGAGTGTCTCCCTCGTTACAGCTTGATAACAGGACAGTTACAGTTTCAGTGCCACTTCATTTATTATCCGAATCGCTTTTTTTGTCATTCGAGACATCCTTACAGCATGGTGGCAATCGAAGATGTTCTTCTATGTAGTTCAACCTCTAATAAAATCCTATGATTAAATAAATGCACTTCACGCATGTATCCATTAGTTTGTAAATGGTTTTCAACATTTTATGTGTTCATACCATTAACGAAAGCCAAAATAAAAAATCAAATCTAATTCGGCTGTATCCCGTTATTTTATGCACAAATACAATTTAAATAATTTTCCTTCTTTTAAACATAAAATAGAAATATCAAAACTATCATTACAATTCATAAAACAGAAATTTTCGACATGATAATTACATACAGAGTTAAATTTTAAATAAATTTTATAAGATAAAGTTTAACACAATATTTCTGTATAAATAGCAAATTCAAACATAACATTTTAAACTTCAAAAGGACGACTCATTTTAATATTTTAATAATTATATTGCAGTGTTATTCATATAAATTTTAGCCATATTAATAAGAGCCATACAATTTCATATAAATTTAAATCTCTTGAAAATACCTATACAAAATAATGTATTTAAAAGTTTTTCTCTAAATAGACGATAGCGATTTTTTGTTAGTATCTTACTTATTTTTAGTTTAGTATCTCACTTATTTTTTGTTTAGCATCTTACTTATTTTTAGTTTAGTATTTTACTAATACCTAAAATAAATATACTGTGTGATTATAATTAAAGTTCTATATTCAAAATGCTGTAAAAAAGAATAACTAGTCACAATGAGTTCAAATTTGAACTGAAGGTACTTGAAGAACGGGGAAATATGTACGTCATCAAAAACGTTCCAAAAAGATTCCAATCGAAAATAATTTGCTGATTGGTATCACCAATTTCTCGAACGTAGTTATGAAATATACACTGCGACAAAGAATTGGAAAAACCTCAACATTAAAATATAATAAAACTGTAAAGGGATTACGTATTCTAATACATTTTATTCTAGCACACGAAATGTTCAATTTTTGGGGCTTATGAATCATTTTTAAGAGCCTTAGAGCATTGCAAATTAATATTTGATGCTAGGTAAAAGTGGAGGAATTCTGACGTTTATTCAAATTTGTTACGATTTTGCTTATACAAGTGTCTAATATAGATTATCATGCAATATCAACATATATCATCATTTGAGGTAATATGTGATAATAGGCAAAATTTAGATGTTGGTAAAATCGAAGAATCAGTCGCTTTTGGGTTGAACAACAACGTTATTGGGGAAATGCTGAACTCTTGTGGAATACGGAGTAAAAAAAAGGATGCAGTAGTTGACCTTGAAGCCAGAATGAACGATAGAAAGAATTATATTCAGAACTCATATAAACATTTACTATAACCTTATTATGATAATAACCTACCTTAATAATAAGATAACATTGAAATAACCTCTATATAGCATTATTAATAATATAACCTTGATAATAACCTTTCATATAACCATATTCTTCGTAATTAACTATCAGACATATAGCCGAGACACCAGTAACAGCAAAGATCATTAACAGACGACTCAATTACATGTTTGTCATTACACAGATTAACACCTAACTTTGCAAACCGAAAACATGTTTAAAGTGGCGTCATGTTGATTAAAACTGGAATTTCACTGTCTTGCATATAATTGAGTTTTGTTGTAAGTCCCGTTTCAAACTGATCCAAGAGAAAATCGAGCCAGCAGGGTAATACTTATCTGAGTGTCGTCCTCATTACAGCTTGACAAGGACTGTTCAGGCTTAGGATGTCATTTCATTTATCTGAAACTCTTTGGTTGTCATTCGGGGCATCCTCACAGCATGGTCGTACGTCGACGATGTTCTACTTTATAGCTCTACCTTTAATAGTTTAATTACATTTTAATAAGAAAATGCACTTTACTTATGTCAATCGGTTTTATATATATATAGTAACTTTTATTCGTCATTTTGTAAATGGTTTCAACATTATAATATATCAATACAATTAAAAAAAGCCAAAGTTAAAAATGTGCATGCAGTTCATATATATCCTATTATTTTATGCACAAATAAAATTAAAAATAATTTTACTTTTTTGAACATAAAATGGAAATATCGAAGCTATCATAATTAATAAAACATAAATTATTAGTTTATATCTACATACATAGATTTTAATTTTAATTTTATAAGTTAAAATCCATCGCAACACTTCTTTATCAATACAAAAATAAAAACGATAAATAACTTTTTTAACTTCTAAATAATTGCTCATTTTAATATTTCAGTAATTATATTACGAATGTTAACCATATAAATTTTACCCAATTTAAAAATTATTTTTTTGAAAATTAAATATTAAAAAAAAAATACCATGAAAACATAGTAATTTCTTTAATAAAAATTTAACATCAAAAACATCCATAATAAAATGTAATTATAGTACCTTAATTCATATAAACTTTAAATCTCTTTCGTAAAGGCATTATTAAAAATTGCATAAATGCATTACATATTAACCTCCATTTGAAACATTATAAGCCTATGTATCATATTTAAGCTACCTAGGTTTCCATATTAATTCACTATGGGTGAAATACCTTAAAGAAGCTAGAATATAATGAAGGTAGAAAGGTTCATATAACATTTTGAGAAGTTACTTCTATAATTAGATGCATGCTTTATTTTATGCATTGTCTGCACATAGTATCTCAGGGATTCAGTCATCCATGATGACATCATGTAATTAATTCCATTTTAAAGCATGTACTTATCTTTTCTGCGTGGATGTAGTAGTCAGCCAAAGGTTTGCCGACGCTATCTAAACTAATAAACTTGAAACCTAATCCTCTCTTCTAATCTTTATCAATTATTAATTTTGTCTTGTTTGTTATGATACTATTAAAGTGCAACTAAAGTAAATTATGAAAGTTTGATATTTAACTAGAAAACAACGTACATTAATTAAATTCTTTTATAAATGTAATCTTGAAGGTAAGCCATACAAAATTCTATATTTAACAGTTTTTCTCTAAATAGACGATAGTGATTTTTTGGTTAGTATATTACAATAAAATAAATATACTGTGTAATTATATTTAAAGTCCCCAATTCAAAATAAAGAACCAGTCGTCAAAATGAGTTCAAATTTGAACTGCAGATATTTGAAGAAGGGAAAAATGTGCACCATCTAAAATTCCAAAGCGTATTAATAGTTGGCGCTGTAAGCGGCATAAAGAGAGTGAATTCGATTGCCAGTGATATTTTGAATCGAAATTACAACGTATTTGGCATGAGTTGCACATTAAATCAACTGTAGTGTTCAATGTACTTGTTTCGGGTTTTTGTTGGAAAAAATGACTTCCAAGTCTTTCAACAGTTGTGATACTGTTAGTGGAAAGTCCATACACCAAGACAAGGTCACACCAAATTGGATGGGAAAAATATGTGTCTTACTAATTTCTAAAATTAATGTATCGAAATTTATTATTTTTGAATAGTTTATTAAAATCCATAAAGATTAATAAAAAATTCAAATGTAGGTAATGAAATTTCAATATTTTTAACGCATATTTTCAAAATGTAAATGATGGTTTTTTTAACACATCTTCTGCATATCTGATAAAACATATATCTACAGGCAGAATAGATTAAAATTCCATCGCAGTGAAAGAGAGAAGAGATGCTGATAAAAAGCGTTTTCAGAATCAGTTAAATCGAAAGGAAAACAGCTTTAGTTTCTACCTTTCTATTATCTGCTGGAAATTGTTTTCATCACATAAAATATTTTGGTGAATAATAGTTTTTCTTCCAATACATGTTTCCATCTTCCAATACTTACTAAATATGTAATGTCCGGCACAAGAAGATATAAATATTCAGAGATATAAATATAATATTCAAAAAATCCAGAAAAAGAAATTCAGTATTTAAAATAAGAAGCTTATAATGGAAAAACGAATGTCCATACCCTCTTACTTTTTCTTGTACCTAACAAAACGTTTAAATCCATGAATTTAGCATACCTATCACTAATATAAATATGAGAAATTTAGGTTTTTGGTCTTTTATATGATTTTATAATATTATATCAGAATTCTTACATAAAAACCACAAGGTCGATTTTGTACCTTGATAAAATATTAAGATTTATAAAATTTTAAACAATTCTCAAAGTATATAAAACTATTAACCATGACCATCATCATCATTATCATTTTCGCAACAGCACCACGGTGGGCCAAGGCTGTCTGCCTACTGGCAGACTTCGCGACGAGAAATGTGTTCTGTTTAAGGAATAGGGTTGTCAGGTAGGTTGCACTGAGTTTCAGGCAGTTAATCATTCAGCCATCAGGCCCTACAATTGAAGTATATTCATATCTTTATCAATATTCGTATAAAGTATTTAAAATAAAGAAAAAATATCTTGAATCGTTTAATTTGCATAATGAGTTCTCTTAGATACACTGTAGTCTTTTAATTCTGATTTAAAGTAAACCAGTTGAGTGGAAGACGAAAAATTGAGTCTTCCACTCAACTGGTTTACAGTAAATCCAAATTCTGATTTACTGTAAATTCCAAAATTGGTCTTTTTATTTCAATTCACAGTAAATCGGCTGAACAGAAGATGTACAAATTGAGACTTCATGACTATAATTGTTCTTGAACGTAACAAGAAATTCAAAACTTATTTTCCTCTTCAATCTTTAAATGGAAAAAAAGAGAATTTTGCCATTTAGAAAACAAATGGTTCTTTCGAAAACATTATTTTTCGAGATATAATCTTTGCAGACACGTAGGGTGGAACCTGTCAAAATTCAATAAATTGATGAACATTCAAAACGACAATGCCTCTCAAACGAGTGTTTAGTATTTTCTTTATTTTATTTATAGAAACATATTTAATAAGAAATATGTTCAAATTTACTTTTTTTATTATTCGGTCCATTACTCAGTAGAAATGTGAAAAACCGTTTGACTTATGGCTCAGTTGAAAATAAATGCTGGAACAAATTCTCAGTGAGGCGTCATTTGATTTTACTTCTTTCAGAAACGAAAAGATTGTAATGCGTAATGTATAGTTTGTTATTAATGCAACAGAAATGATTTGTATACATAAGGTATCCAACTATATGAGGTGACACTTTCTTTTAAATATTGTAATTGTGCAATATAAACATATTTTTGATAAAACACTACTCAAAATTATTAAAGTCACAAAAGATTAATTTTGTAATTAAATTTACATATTGGTCACTTTATGATAAAATGTAATAAAATAACAGCATTATGTTAAGGATGGTAATTCATAGCAGAGATTTATGGTGATGTGGTGATAATTAAAAAAAATTTAAATAAATACAGATTATTGAAGTTTTAATCACATAGAATTTCGTAAAATTAATTACTACAATGCCAACAAAATTGTTATATTATAAAAGTATTCGTTTTATTGCCATATCTGTAATGCTGTCTTTAGATCATTGCAAAATAAAACTCGTAAAATATCATAAAAATTCCTTAATAAATTTTTTAAATATTATTTTTTAAGTACACAATGTATGAACAAATTTCAATTTTTTCAGGAAACGTATTTAAAGTTTTTATTGAGTATTTCTATTTTTCTCTTCAAACTTTAAATCATAAAAGTAACGTTACCATTTAGGAAATAAATTGTTCTTTTGAAATAATTTTTCTTCGAGTTTCTTGTAATCTTTGAAAACACGTAAGGTGGAGCCTGTCAGAATTTAGTAAATAGATGAACATTCAAAAGAACAATACCCTACAAATAAATGTTTAATATTTTCTTTATTTTATTTTATAGAATCTTATTTAAGAAGAAATTTGTTCAAATTTTAAATTTTTTATCATTAGACTCATAACTCAGTAGTAATGTGAAAAGCTGCCTGACTTACGGTCCTGTTGTAATAAATGCAGGAGAAAATTCTCAGTGAGGCTACAGTTGAATTTACTTCTGATGAATAATACATGATATATAGTTTGTTATTTATTCAACAAAAATCATTTGTATCTGTGAGGTATCCAACTATATGCAGTGACATTTTCAGTTAAATATTGTAATTGTGCAATATAAACATATTTTTGATAATAATACTACTCAAAATTATGAAAAAACCCGACTAACTTTATAATTAAATCTTCCTTTTATGATGCAATGTAATCCAAATAACAGGAAAACGTTAAATGAAGGGATCCAAATTTCTTTTTTATGGAATACACTTCTAACAAAACAGAAAGCAATATACTACAAGTTAAGTGTAATTAAAAACATTCATAATGCTTATCGAAGATTCGGTGCCGTTGTTGTGACTAATCCTCAGTGTCCGACATGGCACACGCCAAGAGTAGTCTACTAGTGAAAAGAGGGAAAGGGAGCAGCTTCTTTTGGGATGGAGCACACGTAAATAAAAGTCTGACTTGGATCCGTGTTCCTGGAGAAGGAGGGCAGTACCTTTCGGAAGGATTTTTAGGGGGAGCTACGCGGACTACTTTGAGTATCGTATAGGAGAAAGCCCGGAAAACTCCAGACTATCTCGTAGTCTGACTATAGAGAAATATGTTGAGCAACCCATACGCATCAAGTATTCTCGTTGTTGAAACAAAGATACAACATCTAAACAACGATCATACAACAACGAAACAACGATCTGCAATAATATCTCTAGCGGATTGAACCTCATTTCTAATGCTCCCCAACGGTGTACGTTACTACACAGCCACAAGTCGGGCACAAATTTGTTGGAATAGAATTGCGTAAAATTAGCTAGTATAATATCATAAAAATTTTTATTCATTAAAAAGGATACCTTTTATTGCCAAACCTGTAGTGTGTTGTATGTAGAACAATAAAATATAAAACTCTTCAAAATTTCAGAAAAATTCCTTTATAAAATTGTGAAGTATTATTTTTTAAATATACAAATTAAGTATATAATTTTTAAGAATACAACGTGTCACAAAAATTCAATTTTAACGGAAATGCATTTAAAATTTTGTTTATGTAATTCTAAAAACACTTGCAATTTAATACACTTAAAAACCATCATAATCGTTAGTGACATCCTTTTTCACTCGAAAATTCATGCCTCTTATATTTCTAGATATACTTTTTTTTTCCTTTAGTTTTTATGATTGTTGAATATTGTCGTTTTGAGGAATCAATACACTCTTTATCGAGAAACAAAAATTTAGAGGTGCAAATACCAAGATTAATACATAATTTATTTAATATCTTCAAAAATCCATGAAGACCATCATTGTAATTTAAAAATAAGAGTCATCCTAATTTTCATGTTTATAATTCTAAAAAAAAAAATAATAACATATTGATTGTAAAACACCATAGAATTTCTCAATAGCAATTACACTGCAATACAGAAATTTACTAAATAGCACTTGATCCCACAACTTCATACAAAGAGGTCTCATAAAAATAATAATCTTTTGAAAGAAACCAATATTTAATTCCTTAGAAATTTTTATATAAAGAATTTTCAACAGCTTTACAGATATTTAGAATAGCTTTTTGAACCTTTAAAGCACTGTCCTTGCATTAGATTATTGTTTCTGGAACAACAATGAACAGAAATTTCAATTGTTGCCCCCCTGGAGAAAACAGAAATTTTAAATTTGTTTCATTATTAAATTTATTCTTTTTAGAAATATAAAATCCTTATAAAGAAGAAAATTCGACGTCGATTTATGTTATAGCGTTATGCTACATTGGCTGCGTAGGCGGTAGTTAAGTAGCCATCGCAGGTAGTTTTGCAAATCTATCAGCTTAGAAGATAAAAAATATAGATGCTTTGAAAATAGCACATTTAAAAGGGGGAAAAAAGTAAATAAATATAAATAACGCTTACTCGAGGAAGAAGTCAACTCGCCATTTTAGTCAGATCTAAGAGGATTATTCGGATTGCTATTCAAAAAATCCAGAGAAAATTTGTATTTTTTCAACTGGATAGGATTATTACGTTGCATAGTATTTACCGGCTGTGGACTTTTTTAATTCCTCTTAATGGTAGGAAGATCTTGGAGAATTCTTTTAGAAAATAAAGAGACTTATTAACGAGGTTGATGTCCTCATGGGGAGCAAGTTCAATTTCAGATTGTGCCGATTGCTGAGATCCTTGTGCTTTTAGAGACATGTAAATCCACAAGTTTTGTATAGAAAAAATCTTGCAGAGGGGTCTGCTTCCTTGGTAAAGGCTTGAATGGAGGTTTAGGAAAGTTCTTGCATTCTTTCCAAGAGGCGCTATGCCTTTTTTCTCGCAGTTTGTACAAATTGGTTTTCTTGATGTTATGATGTACTCCGTGTTTTTTAACAATTTTTTATTCCTTTTTATCAGAAGTAATGTTTGTGTTTAAATGGTAACCTTAATAATTTCTTTTGAGACTTTTCTCAAACTTCTTCACCTATTTCAATAACATAAGAAATAGTTCCTTGCATCACATTTATTATCCCTGCAGTATGCTCTTTCACCAATCTAATCAGCGAGCCTCAAACAATTAGAACTCATGTTCAAACATTTAACTATCCAATTAGTATCAATATAGACATAGCGTCCCTCAAGAATGCAATGTCCATCCGTCGTTTATTACATGCATTAAATGAATATCAATGACCTGTGAATACGTGTAGCGATGAATTATACTTAAATTCTCAGTGGTAAATATTGTTCGCTAAACACAAGTAATAGATTTGGCATGCAAACAAATGGATCTACAACCTCTCCCTGTAATTTCTGAGTTTTCTATAACAAAACAAAATATTGATTCTGGGCACGTATAACAACTTGAAGATTTTTGTAATATGTTTTGAATTTATTTTAAATATAACTCACAATAAAATAAAATGTTTTCAATCACACTTTTGAAACTTAAACAAACAATGAATTTGTATTCCTTATTCATCAAGTAAAATAAGCACATATTTTCAATTCTCTTTTAACAGCATTTTGATGAAACAAACTATATATTTTACGGCACTCTATAAATCAAATTTGCATGAAATAACCCACTTCACAAACTTTGTTTTATGCTTAGCATTGAAACTCTATCACGTAACAAATATACTCCATCAGTTCTTGTTCCTCCTTCACTGAACCTTTTGTATAATTCATTCTCCCACTGCTGAATCGTTATTTTTGCTTTACCACTTGCACTAGTGATAAATAATATCGATTTCTCTTCTGGTTCGTTGATTAGATTAAATGAATATAAAGAACCCCAGTATTGTGTTTTATGAATGAAAGGAGATATTGTGAAATAAATTATAGTAGCAATAAAGAAAATGTGTTTTCATTCGAGAAAATACAGCTGCAATAAATGCATATTCCGCATATATTTGCCTTGTTCAGTTTGAGTTTTATAATTGAATTTATATCAATTTTTTCGAACTTATTAAAATTTTTAAATGCTATAATTTATTGAAATACTCTATGAAAGATTAATTTTGAAAATGAAATACAAATGAAAATTACATAAATGAATTTATTCCAAAATCCTTTTTTTATTAATGTTACGAACAATAGAATCAATTTATTCCAATTCAAGATAATATTTTAATGAACTTCATTCAAAATAATTCGTCAATTCAAACGACACATACTAATAATTAGTATGTAACATTTAAAGTAAAATCTTTCTTTGCATTTCAGATGATATGTTTAATAAAATAACAGTATTTAAAATGTAAAATAAATTGATAGAGATATTTATTAAATAGTTTAATATATCTCACAAGAACTGAACTATTACTAAATTGTTTTCAATTTAATAATGGAAATCATTAGTTTTAAAGTTTTCTTAACAAAGACTACTTGTCTCACGTTTGATCTTAAAGACAAACATTAGTATTACATGCAATTAGGTATTCAATCTATAACATCAATACTATTAACCCAAGATGCTGCCTCATTTCAATAGATTTAGATTATCCCTACAGACATGACACGTCTTGATAAACAAGCTAGTGCAATTGACAGTATTATTACAAAACTACAATGATGATATTAGCTTGATTACTTCTTTATCTTCCACTAAACTCCTCTATGTATTATCTTGAGAAAATAAAAAGAATATTAAAATACCGCTATTTTCTTTCTGTTTTTCTGAAAGATTTATTTTATCAGATAGACAAATGATTTATATTTATTTAAATATGGGCTTCTTATGAAGATATCTGTGCCAATGATGCATTGTGCAGATTTCCGAAACTTCCAAGGTCTCTTTTTTACTTATTTGCTTGTTCTATGAAAACGTATTCTGTTTCTTTAAGTATGTAAGAAGTACACATTCTTTGTCCTAAGAGGATCATATAATGTGGATATAGGGTGGAAAGAAGAGCCAATGAATAGAGAAAAAAACATCCCCGGATAGTTTTCTTAACAGAAGGATTATTACGAAAGATATGCAAAATCCGGTTGTTATGATAAGCAACCTAATAAACCTTTCATCCGGTGTTATAACGATGAGTATAATTCATTGAAAACAGAAAGAAATTATAAGATAAATAAAAAATATATTTATATAATGATTAGAATATACTAGTTTCATTATAAAAAAATTTAAATTTTATTTAATAATTACACTTTTATTATGATAAAAATAAAGAAAAAATGTCATATGTTCAGCTTTGAGAATAGCGTATCAAATAACTGATTTAGTCCAATTTAACACAGAATCATTAACACAAAGTTGAACTGAATGTTCTCGTGTCAATTCAAAAATATCTAATCCTACTAATCCTATATAATCATCTAACTTCCTACTAATTATTATATAGGATTTGGAATTATTATGTAAGATTAGATTATAACTAATCTATTCTTACATAAATATCTAATCCTACAGCATTAAAAATGTTTCTTTGCGTTCATGGTGAAAATCACGAAATCAGGAAACTTTCAAGTCTTTGTTAGTTGTAGAATTGCAATATGATCACATTCAAACAATTACAATAAACATTATATATATATCCAAAAAGTTTTGATCCTTTTTTGAAGAATAATTAGAAAAAAAATGATAGAAGATAGATTAGAAGATAGATATGATGCCACCATTTCAACATCCATCTATCTATAGATCTTCTAAAAATAATGTTAAGTGAAAACTATCATCACTAAATAAATTAAGTGTTAATTAAATGACTCAATATGGGTGGACCTAAGTGCCACAACAAATAATATATCTATATTACATAAATATCTAATCATATCTATATATCCGGTTGTGATAAACATTTTGTCAGTATTCTAAAGGACGATTATAAGATTTATAACAAATTATTCGATTTGGTATTAGGTTAAGTGTGACAAAGGCAGTAAGTAACATAATTCAAGATCCATTGAACAGCATCGAATTAATTTTAATTTCGTTCGTTCGTTTTACACGGTAGGACATGAAAGGCATTGTTTATTTTGAGCTGTTGGATCATAATTTAACAAAACAAATGAAATTCACATTCTGAAGCTGAAATGATTAAAAGCGTTCTTTGCTAACCGCGTTCTTTGATAACTAAAAAAAAGATGATCCAACAGCATGACAAAACTCGATTCTTGCACTACAAAAGTACTAAGACTCCCCTAGAAGATAATGTATAGTAAATCATAATTTATTCACTCTAAACTCTTAACCTGGCTGAAAAAGAATATCATCTTTTCATATGTTTACAGAATTATCTTGCAAGACTTAGGGTTTAAAAGAACAAAGTAAAATAAAGCTAGATGCTATTTTCAAGCCATCCCAAATAAATTTTACATAAAATGCCTCGAAAAATTTATGGGAAGTTGTAATTGAAAAGAATGATGATTAATTAAATATAATACCTAAACCATTGTCAACACATATTTATATATAATCGAAAACGCAAAAAGGAACTTTCGCCACAACATATATATAAAGAGGATGGAATTAAATTCAATAAAGAACAAAACATTAATTTATTTATTCGTAGAAGTTTGAGAATTTGTGTGGTTAATGATTCTGTACATTTTCTAATTTTTTGTAGGGATTTATGCATGATACACTTTAGTCTGATCGTTATTTTTATTTCTACCAATAAAATTACTAGTGAAAGAATCAACACTGAACTATTCGATTATTATTATTATTATTTTGGTAAACAAGAATACTTAAAGAAATGTGTTGCTTTCTTATTGAAATACGGATTCTTTCAAATCGCTAACCAGAATAATCTTTGTCAGTCTTATAAGACTCATTATTGAAAATGTGATCATCGGTGGTTTGTTTTGTTTCTTTTATCTACTTTAGAATAAACAATATTTTGTCTTTTTTTATTAAGTGTTCTGCTATTAAGGCACCAGAAAGTTTATTGATAGTTGTCCGGTAATAATATTCAAATATTTTTAAGAAGAAGCATTATTATTTTAAATCAAAAATGATTTAAAATTCAGGATCAATAAACAATTTCCCCTACTTTTTGAAATATGTTTTAATTATTCAATTCATATCTGTAAAGTAGAAAACTTTTATTTAGTGTATTTCAGTACCAATTATTGAAATTGGTTTTTCAAACATTTATCCTTTTATATTAGTTATGTTTGTTTTTAAACTAATCATGATAATGATTATTACTAGAATTTGATATTTATTTTTTGCTTTGTATTATTGCATTCTCTTCAATTCAAAACTGATATAATTAATTTAAAAACACTTTAATATGCATGCGTGTGTTTAAAATATTTTTTCAGTACACATATTTGATATTCAAAAACGATTTTCGTTGAAGTTTGAAAGATATTCTATAGGAATTCTAAACAGTATATTCATTTTTAAAAGAAAATATCTATTTAAAATAACTTGCACATAAATAATTTAAATTTTCTAAAAGTAAAACAGATTATTTTCATATTTATTATTTTTGACATTTTATTTGTTTACTCTATATTTTTTGTTCAGCAAATACAATTAGTTTCGCTGCTGTCATTCTCCAAATATAATTATCCAATTGGTTTTCATCTATTTCAGCTAATCAAGCATTCAAATGAAAGCACGATCTTTTATCATTAGTTAAACTACGAAAAAATATAATTGCATTTGATATTCAGAGACCAAAAGAAAAAAAACCGCTGCAAGTCTTTTAATATATATTTAGGTTAAGGTAAAGTTATTGTTATTTTATTTAGCATAGATTCAGTATGGTTAGTGCATTTATTAGCGTTATTGTATTTTGATTAAGGTACCGTATTAGATATTGTTTTAAGATATAGAAGAAACTATTTATCATACTTTTTGAAAATGAGGATTTCTTTATAAAAATGAACCATTTTTTGTGAAAATTAAATAAAATTAGAGTTATTTACTTAAAGTACAATTATTTATATGTTAAAATCATGGATTTGCCAATACCAGAACACAAATCATTTCTGGGCCATAGTGCTTTTCTTTTACCCTATTTGTATAGATTTGACTAGTGAAATAATCCTCGAAAATTATCAAACCTTTATGTATTTAATTTCCTTATACAAAATAAAAAATTAATAATGTAATACAATACAAAAGCAAACGAAGAATTTATTACATGATATTACATTACTTTAACTAGTGTTTTGGTATTTGCTGCCATTTCTTGACATTACCAAATGCAAAAGTGGTCAATCAAATGGTATTTATTTATCAATATTTTTTTATATTTATATATAAAATGTTTGTTCACAAAAATATGAGGATCAGAACAGGCTTGTGCATTTTTGTTATGTAACAACAACCACATATAATTTGTAAAATTTTTTTTATTTTGGATATGTTTTTAGCATTAGAGGAAAATTAAGATGATTGAGAATTTTGAATCCACATTATCTTGTGATTGCTAAAAGATTTGATCTTCTTATTTTGCCTTATACTTGATGGTACATTTTTCTGTACTCTAAAAAATATTCTAGTATACGAAAATGTATTTTCAAAGCTACAAGGCTTCTAAAAATTATGAATAGTTCAACTTCCAAGAGAGAAATAAAAAAAAAGAAGAAATTCAGGGACAAACTCACACAAACCATTTCTGTGACAAATAATTTGATATTTATTTTCTGTGTCAGACAGACGTCAAAAACATTAACGATCATATGTAAGATAGATTTGATTTTCAGCATGGTAAATAAATAGAGCTATAGGACATCAAAAGTAACTTTTTAGAAGTGATATATAAACATTAACTTTTAATAATACTGATAATCCTGTATTGGAATAACATTTTGTTATCAAAATGTTATTAATTATTAAATTAACATTTGTTATTATTATTTTAATGTACAACTTTTAAACAATCACTATTCTGGAAAAAAAGCTATTTTACTGCTAATATAAAATTAATAAATATCAACAAATAATTAAAGCTAGTTCCCATAAAAGAATACATGCAAAGATCCATTGAACGTTTAAAGTCATTTTTGACAAGCAATTTTGTCATAAATTCATCAATAATAGCTTACTAGTTGTGCAATTAGCCTTCCGATTTTTTTTTTCAAATGCAAATTTCAAGAGAAATTCATAGTATACTAAAAGTATTTCAAAGTATAGTATCTCACTAGCTACATACTAAATTTTTGACATCTGTCTGAAATACTTGAATACTGCGACTATAGAACAACGGCGTCTTTAGACAGCAACCATTCTTCTAAACAATTTTGAATTTCTCTTAAAAATTGACGAAGCCAAGCCATGGGCCATCAATCAGGCAAGTGATAATCAGAAGGGGCCAGCTCTGGCAAATATCGAGGGTGTGGTAGCAGATCCCATTTCAGTGTTTAATGGTGCCCCGAACAATGGCAGGGCGATGGAACGGAACGTTGGAATGCTTTAATATCACTCGTTCGTCTCTCGTGTTCTAATCTAGTCGGTTTTCAAGTATTATGGATGGTTCAAATGAATGAACTTCTTAAGAAATCCTTCACGAACCGCGAATTCCTCCATACTTCATGAAGTTATTGAAATCCAAATGACATTGCATTCCTCGTGGACTTGTAGAAATAATTTCCCCTCAATTGCCTGGCTAGTACTTATACTCTTAACGCTATACATCAAGGGATTTAATGAACCACGAGAAATCAACATAGCATTGCATCCGTGGAAAACTTGAAGGAGTAAATGCCCCACAATTGCATGGCTGGTATTTAAACTCTTAAAGCTCCAGGGCGCAAGGAACTTGACATTCCATCAGGGCTCTTAGGAGTAATTCCCGCACAATTGCATGTCATATTTGTAAAACCGCCAAACTCTCTCCAGACAAGCCAAATGCCATTATGATATATGCTGTCTAAATACCCATCGAATTTTTCATTTATTTCATTTCTGAAAACAACAGCTGCACCACTATTTAATCTATTTTCTTTTCAGTGGTTTCGTCTCTGTAGCTCCTTCATATTATCATTGAGACAATAGTGGAACTTTCTTCTTTCGTAGCAAGTTACGGAAATAAATATCTACATTTTTTTATTTTATTCTCCAAATCATTTCAATTCATTTTTTCATTAAGAAACGTATCAAACAACAGGCCAACTGTGAAATTACTTTCGGATTCTTATAACGAGAAAAATAATGAAAAAAATTATGTTACCTTTAATACCACAAATCACAGTCTAATATTAAGATTTAACTTTATTAAAGAACAATAGCCTCATTATTAATATTAGATAGCTAACATATTAATTCTATTAATAAATTAACTTGTACATTAAAACATTAATCATGAATAAAGCAAAACAAATAAACTATCATTATTAATTTGTCAACTTGAAACCTCAAACAACTTATAACTTTTATATTTTATATATTTTTCATTTATTATTTACTGGAATTAAGGAAAAAGGCATTAATAAACATAATCTAATATTGTTTGTAAAAATAATATTAGTTTTATTAGTTTTATGATTACAGTTAATTGATTAAAATTTCATTTTCTTTTCATTAAAATATCATTCTTCATTTTAAAATTTCAATTTCATTCTGAGAAGCCCTTACACAATAGAAAACAAACGAATTTCATTTTTAGAATTATTTCTGCAACAAACCTAAAAACAATTATCGAAAAGTATTTTTTACAGGTCAATGTAATTTTTTGTTTTAGTAGGTTTTATCAAAGTCAAAATTATATTCATAATATGTATAAGGCAATTAACAATTATTAAACAATATAAACTTTCAATTATAAAAAGTTTTGTAATATTTGTCTTTTTTTTTTTTTTTTTTTTTTTTTTTTTAAATATATATCAAGTTTTGCAAATAAAATATTTTACTACCAATATACGCAAGCAAAATTCCATTGTTTTATTTTGCTACAGCTGCGTTTAATTCCCGCTAGAAACATCATAAACGCCTGTCTCTCTTTTTCATAATGCTTTATGGACATATACAGTAAATGATCACAAAAAAGAAGGCTTAATCTTTATGAGTGCTATTTTTTATACGTATTGAATATGTAGTTCATTAAAATAATTGTAAGTAGTTATGTTTCATTGTTCTGCATTCCTTTCATATTTAGGAAAACTTCACACACTTTCATTGATCAAAAAGGGAATTACAGTTAATTTCCCTGAAGGAATTATATTAAAATTGATTTTATTTTATTAACAATTATTTAAGTGGAGATGTCAAAAATCCACTGAAATGCAATTAATATCACTTTTTTTAATTGTTGTAAAAACTACACAAATAAATTATTTCATAGATTTGTATTTTGCTGTAAGTCCTGTTTCAAACTGAACCAAGATAAAAAAAACGAGCCAGCAGGGAAATACTTATCTAAATGTAGTCCTCGACAACAGGACAGGTACGATTTAGGATGTCATTTCATTTATTATCTGAATTTTTTTGTTGTCGTTCGTGACATCCTCACAGCATGGTCATACATCGACCATATTCTCCTATGTAAGCTCTACCTTTAATAAAATCCTACGATCATATTTTAACAAAAAAATACACTTCACACATGCCAATCCTTGATGGCCATATACTGACTTTTATGCATTATTTTCTAATTTGTTTCAGCTTTATGTTTCAGTTTTAGTCTAAAATTTACATTTTATTCGGCTGTATCCTGTTATTTTATGTGCAAATGCAATTTAAAATAATTTATTACACATAAAATTGAGATATCGAAGATATCATTACAATTCCTAAAATAGAAATAATCAATGTGATATCTATATTTATAGGTTATTTTTCATTAAATTCTATAAGATAAAATCTACCTGTGTAAATACAAAAATCAAAACTATCAATAACATTTTAAACTTCGAAAGGATTTCTCATTTTAATATTTCAATAATTATATTATTAGTGTTATTCATATAAATAATACTCCATTTAAAAAAATGTTTTTTGAAAATTTAATATACTATTAAATATAACATTAAAAATATCTTAGTTTATTTAATAAAAAAATAACATTAAAAACATAAATTATAAAATGTAATTATGAAACCTATTCATGTAAGCTTTCAATCTCTTTTGTAAAGGCATTGTTAAAAATTGCATACATAGACAAGCAAGACAGAGCATATTAACCTCCATTTGAAACATTATAAGCCTATGTATCATATTTAAGCTACCTAGGTTTCCATATTAAGTCACTATGGTTAAAATACCTTAAAGAAGCTAGAATATAATGAAGGTAGAAAGGATCATATAACATTTTGAGAAGTCCCTTCTATAATTAGATGCATGCTTTATTTTATGCATTGTCTGCACATAGTATCTCATGGATTCAGTCATCCATGGCGACATCATGTAATTAATTCCATTTTAAAGCATGTACTTATCTCTTCTGCGTTTATGTAGTAGTCAGTCAAAAGTTTGAAATCGCCTACGCTATCTAAACTAGTAAGCGTGAAACTTAATCCTCTGTTCTAGTCTTCAGCAAATACTAATTCTGTATAGTTTGTTATGATACTATTAAAGCATAACTAATGTAAACTATGAAAGTTTGGTATTTTATTATTAGAAGACAACATTAAACTTATTAAACTTCTTTTTTTTTAATCTAATCTTGAAAATACAAAATAATGTATTTAAACGTTTTTCTCAAAATGGAAGATAGTGACTTTTTGTTTAGTATATTACTAATACCTAAAATAAATATCCAGGTTAATTATAATTAAAGTACCAATTTCAAAATAGTGTAAAAAAGAACCACTTGACACAACGAGTTCAAATTTGAACTAAAGATACTTGAAGAAACGGAAACAGTATGGCATCAAGCAAAAATAATTTCTAAAGTGTAATTATAGATGGCGCTGTAAGGGGCAAAAAGAAAGTGAATTCGCCGGCTAGTGATATTTTTAATCGAAATTACAACTTAATTGGCATAAGTTGCACATTAATCAAATAATTAATTCCATATAATTAATTCCATTTTAAAGCATGTACTTATATTTTCTGCGTGGATGTAGTAGTCAGTCAAAAGTTTGCCAACGCTATCTAAACAAGTAGCTTGAAACTTAATCCTCTCTGCTAGTCTTCATAAAATATTAATTTTGTATAGTTTGTTATGATTCTATTAAAGGATAAGTAATGTAAATTATGAAAGTTTGATATCTTATTAAGAAAACAACATTGGATTTATTAAAATTCTTTTTCGAACCTTATCTTGGAAACAATAGCCATATAAAATTATGCATTTAACAGTTTTTCTCTAAATATATGAATAGTGTTTTTTTTTTTTTATTTATTATCTAACTAATACCCACTTTCAAAATGCTGTAAAAAAGACCATTCGTCACAATGAGTTCAAATTTGAGCTGAAGATACTTGGGAGGATCAGTAAGACATCAAACAAAAAGTTCCAATGTGTATTAGTAGATGGCACTGTAAGTAGCATAAAGAAAGTGAATTGGGCTGGCAGTGATATTTTGAATCGAAATTATAACGTATTTGGTATGAATTGCACATTAAACCAACTGTAATGTTCAATGCGCTTGATTGTTTCGGTTTTTAACGGAAAAAATAACATTTAGGTCATTCAATTGTTGTGGCACTGTCTGTGGAAAGCCCATCCACCACGGCAAGGTCAAACCACATTAGATGAGAAAGAACGGTGGAACTTTTTGGGGAACTTTTATTGATACCATACAGTTTCCTCCATCTTCAAGTATCTTCAGTTCAAATTTGAACTCGTTGTGACGAGTGGTTCTTTTTTCAATTCCTACTATTAGCTCACAGTCTCTCTCTATATATATATTGTTCAAAATTTTAATCGTTAATCAAATACATTTTAGTCATCCACTTATGTTCAAATGCATATTTTTGAACTTGTAGTGGATGGCACTTGATGTCAATACAGATTTTCAAGTATTAATTCATTAATTAAATTTAATTAATTAATTTTAGTTCTTTTTTTTTATATTTAAGCTTCATGTATCTAATAATAGAGAGGAAAATTCAACTTTATTTGTAAAGGGCTTTTCTGCAATATAGTGAAAAAAAAGTAGGAATTGACTTTTAAAAAAAATTATATTACTTGTTTTACAGCATTTTGAAAGTGGGACTTTAGTTATTATCACCCTGTATATAAATTTATTGCTTTTGAATAGTTTATAAAAATCCACAAAGATTGATAAAATATTTTAAAAAGAAAAAAAAATCAATAGTTTTGATGCTTATTTTCAAAATATAAAGGATTATTTTTTTAACACATTGTCTTTATATCAGATAAAACAAATGTCTAAAGGCAGAATAGATTAAAATTTCATAGCAGTGTAAGAGAGAAGAGAAAAGCACCAGATGCTGATAGAAAGCGTTCTCAAAATCAGTTAAATCGAAAGGAAAACAGGTTTAGTTTCTGCCATTCTATCTTCTGCTGAAAATTGTTTTTTGTTCGTATCACATAAAATATTTTGGTAAAGAATAGTTTTTGTTCCAATGCATATTTCCATCTTCAAATACTTATTACATATATTGAATTTTATATTTACTACATATATTATATAAAGCGCGGCACAAGATAATACTTTCAAAAATATAAATGTATCCAAAAATTCCAGAGAAAAAAATTAAGTATTTAAAACGAGAAGCTTATAATGGTAAAAGGAAGGCTCATACGGTCCCCCTTTTCTTGTACTTAATATAACTTTTAAATCTATTAACTTATCATACCTATAATAAAAGGGAAAAAAAGCATACATGCATAATATTGACATAAATATAAGAACTTATGTTTGTTGTTATATATATAGTTTTTATACATTAATTCAGAATTCTGACATAAAACCCACTACGTTACTTTTGCTTCTTGATATTTTAAACAATTCTTAGAGTACATAAAACCTCAGCTGTATCATTTAATCATCCTCATCCTCATTGGCGCAACATCCCAATGGTGGGTCAAGGCCGTCTGCCTACTGGAAGATTTCGAGACACGATATGTTTTCGTTGTACGGGGCAGGGTTGCAAGGCCTACTTCCAATGTTCTATAGTCATATCCGGGAAAGGCATGAAGATAATTCCGAAACATTACAAACTTCAATGGCACCGCCCGTACTTGAACCTGAAACCTGTGGCATCAAGCACCAGAGCGATGTTTCATTTAATAAGTATAAATAATTATTCTTCGGGATTTTTTTTTTTGCTAACAATGATTTTAATTTATTTTCCGACATTATTAGCTTAAAGGAAATTGTTTCAATATATGTTGTTGTTTCTTATCCCACTTGGTAGACAGCACCATCTAGACCAAGTCCAAGAATCCATGCGGTCTCATGGAAGGATGGGAAGGGGAGCGACAGCTTCTGCTGGGATGGAGTACACATAGGTAGAAGTCTGACTTAATTCCGTGTAATTCCTTGTATATAGGGTAGAGGTGTCAGCCCTATTTCCAAAGCTCTGCAGTAATATTAGACCAGAAAGTACAGTCTAAAGTAGATTCTGAACCACTATACACATCCAAGGCATCGCCGGGACTCGAACTCGGCATCGAACACCAGTCACTGGGCCATCAGGCCCTACAACTGAAATATATTCATGTATTCAATAATATCCGTATAAAGAATTAAAAATAGAAGAAAAATAATTTAAATAATTTAATTTGCATAATGTGTTCTTTTAGATACACTGTAGTCCTTCATTTTCGTTTCACACTATATTGGCTGAGAAAAAGACGAACAAATTGAGCCTTCATGACAATAATTGTTCTTGTATGCAACAAGAAATCCAAAACTTATTCTTCTATATAAGCTTTAAATGGGAAAAATAATGTTACCAGTTAGAAAACAAATGGTTCTTTCGGAAACATTATTCTTCCAGATGTAATCTTTGAAGACACGTAAGGTGGAACCTGTCAGATTTCAGTAAATTGATGAACATTCAGAGCGACAACTCTCTACAATCGAGTGTTTAGTATTTTCTCTATTTTATTTTATAAAACCATATTAAATAAAAAATTTGTTTGAATTTCATGTTTTTTTATTTTTCGATTTATTACTCAGTAGTAAAGTGAAAAGTTGTGGCCCTATTGTAATAAATGCAGGTAGTCAGTTGCATTTGAAAGAAACGAGAAGATTCTAATTCATAATGTATAGTTTGTTATTAATGCAACAGAAATAATTTGTATTCTTAAGGTATCCAACTATATGGGGTAACACTTTCTCTTAAATGCTGTAATTGTGCAATATAAACATAATTTTTTTATTAATGAAATTAAAATATTGAGTAGTATAATTTTAATGTAGTATTATTATAACTATACCAAAAGCATTGTATAATTTTATTCAATATTATTATAATATATTTATTAATACACAGTCCAGTCACTTTAATAAGACCACCACCTACTTTTGATGTCAACGTGAAATGACCCATCACAAAAGGCAGGTGGCAGGACATTGCAGTGAAGTGTATATAAAGAATTCTACTTATTACCACTTAAATACCACTTAATACCACATTCCACGCTCTTCTTAAAGCCAGAATATACAAGAGTTTATATTCTGGCTTTTGACAGGTGGTCACATTAATGTAACTGGACTGTGTAATATTACTCAAAATTATGAAAAAACACAAATGTTTTATTTTGTAATTAAATCTTTATATAATGGACAATTTATGATGAAATGCAATCAAAAGAACTATAAATTCTTAAACGTAGGGATTCGAATTTTTTTTCATGGAATATATTTATGGCAAAGAATAAAAAAATAATAAATACAAGTTAAGTGATATTTAAAAAAATTAAAATAAATACCGCTTATCAAAGATTTGTTCACATAGAATTTCGTAAAATTAACTCGTAAATTCATGAAAGCTTTATATTAAAAAATTATTCAAATTATTGACAAATCTGTAGTGTGTTGCTTTCAGAATATTATGAAATAAAACTCCTGAAAATTTCAGAAAAATTCCTTAATAACGTTTTGAGATATTATGCTCTAAGCGTAAGTATACAATGTTTGGCAAAAAGTCCATGTTTCAGGAAATGCATTTAATTAATCATTTTTTTTTTTATTAAAATCTTCAAAAACCCATAAAAACCAGCATTATACTTTAAAAATAAGTGTATACTTAATTGTAATGTTTACAATTTTGGAAAATAATATTTTCCCGTATTGACCATAAAAAACTATTGAACCTTTCATTAGTACTTATCCTGAAGAAATTTACTATTTAGTAAATATGAAGAAATTTACTAAAGGGCATTTGATCACACAACTTCATGCAAAAGGATTTTATAAGAATAATAATCTTTTGAAAGAAACCAGTAATTAATTCTTTATATATTTTTATATAAAGAATTTTCAACAATTTTTCTAACCTTTGAAGCACTGTCTGTGCATTAGATTAATGTTTCTGCAACAACAATGAACAGAAGTTGAAATTGTTGCACTCCTAGAGAAAATAGAAATCTTACATTTGCTTCAATAATAAATTTATTTCGTTTTAGAAAAATAGAAAATCCTTATGAAAAAGAAAATCCGGCTTCGATTTATGTTGCAGTGTTATGTTACCTTGGCTGCGTAGGCAGTCTTGTAAATGTAAAAGCTTAGAAGATAAAAATTTAGATGGTTTGAAAATAGAACATTGAAAAAAGAAAAAAAAAAGCGAATGTAAATAGAAATAACGCCTACCCGAGGAAGGAGTCAACTCATCATTGTAGTCAAGCAGCACTAAGAGGTTTATTTGGGTTGCTATTCAAAAAATCCAGATAAAATTTATAATTTTTCAGCTAGTCCATCACTGTAATAACCAGTCGTAGAGTTTTTCAATTTCTCCTTATGATTGGAAAACCTTGGAGAATTATCTTAGAACATAAAGAATCTTATTAAGGAGGCTGATGTCCCCATGGGGGGAAAGTTCAATTTCATATTGTGCCGGGTGCTGAGATCCTCGTGCTTTAAGAGATATGCGAATCTACAAGTTTTGTATAGAAAAATATTTTCAGAGTGGACATGGTACCTTAGCAAAAGCTTGAATGGAGGTTTAGGAAAGGTTACATTCTTTCCAAAAGGCGATATGACCTTTTTTTTCCATACAGTTTATACAAGTTGAATTTATTTGATGTAATGTTATACTCCGCGTTTCAGGCATTTTTATTTTTTTCTACAATTGCTCTTGCTATGATGAAAAAAATTGCAATCGAAGCATTGGGTTGCAATAGTTCTTCTGTTATTTTTTTTTCAGGTAGAAAAGTCAATTTAATTCCAATATTTTCAGATTGGTTGAGCTCATGGGTAAGATGATTTGCCCGACTAGGTTGATTTTTTGTCTTATTTTTCAATAGAGTAACCTAGATGTTCTTATAGATTCTTTGAGTTCATCTTCAATTTCTAATAGGGTGGTGGAGATATGAAAATGTTCTATGATTTGCAGGATTTTGGTGTTATGATGAAATGGTTGATTTCTTTTTCATTAGGATAGGTGAGAAGCTCTTTTAAAAGAATGTTCTTGCTAAGAATTAAAATAAATTATAGCGGAAATCAAATCTTGAATCTTCTATTAAAAGTAAAGTGACATTCTGACAGGGTAGGTAAAAAACAACATAATACAAATCCTTATTAGGAATTTATATCAATACGTAGAAAAGCAGTGGTTTATCCAGTTTTTAATGTGCCATAACATGTTAGAATCAACTAGCTTTGCAGCTTTGATGCACAACAATTTCAGATTGATTTTCTGCGAATACATTTTTTGTTTTCAAGTAATAATCTTGATATTTTCTTTTGGGATTCTTCTAAAGCCTCGTCATCCATTTCGATAAAATAAGAGCAAATATTAAATACAATAAAAAAAAAGAAAGTGATACTAAACAACAGCAAGTCAAAAACAGGAGTCGGGAAACTACAAGCTAAGCAAAAATGTAAATATCAATCAAAACGAAACCGATGTTACCAAATGTTTAAATAAAATGAATCATATAAAAGAGAAATATGGTGACTTGAACAATCAGAAAATTACAAATAAAACTTTTTAAATCGATAATTAATAAAAAAGGCAGTTTGATATATTTTCGGTTCGTTCACTGGACTTGAACACATTTCTAGTTTGAAAAAAGAGTGAGCTAATATTAAAATTACTATAATTAATACTTAATGAATGATGAAATCAAAAGCAGTTTTGTAAATCAGAATAACCGGAATTTAATTTATAAAAATACAAAAAAATATGAAGATCGGTGAAAAATCTTTTTTTATACTGAAGCGGATACCTTAACATGTATACCAACATATGAAACTCAATTCGATATGCATATTGTTATATTTTGTTTTATGTGTGTGAATTACTGTGAAAGATCTATGTAGGGAATTTATGTCTTTCATGATCTATAATAATGTTTATAATGATTCATGATCTATAATTATGATATTAATGCCCAAGTCGTGTCCCAGGGGTAACGAAGGGAAGTGTGTAACATTAGTTTGTTACATTTACAAAGATTTTTTATTTAAAAAAAATATTTTCCATATAATTTACAGAACAGCTTATAGTCTTGAACATTGCATAATGTCTCGAAACGCTGTTAATAATAATGGATTATGTGTGCCTATTTTTGACGTTAGCTTTAAAGTTCTTGATTCTAAAGTTTGGTGCAGACATTTCCTTACTTGTTGAATAATGTTCTTAAGGGAGGTACAAAGCGGTTACGGTTGAAGCTCCCATTCTAGACATGTCCACGCCTTAATGAATGAACAAAGTTCCATCTCACGTCTTGATGAATGAATCTCTGCTTTGAATATGACATGTGTGTGTGCCAGATTCAGGCCAGTTCTAATTTCCGTTTTACTGTTAAACTAAGAAAGTATTAAACTACTTCTAATAAAGTTTACGAAATGCATATATTTTAAACAAAAAATGTATTTAAAATTAGAAGTAGTAATAGAAATATATAACGTACAATCTATTTGTGACATTTTGTAAACTCCTTATATTATATATTAAATTATAATATTATAATATAACAAAAAATGTATTTAAAATTAGAAGTAGTAATAGAAATATATAACGTACAATCTATTTGTGACATTTTGTAAACTCCTTATATTATATATTAAATTATAATATAAACTGTTGTAATGTGGTATCTTAAATTTGTTGTTACATCTGTGAACAATATTAATTATTAATCATAGAAGAAAAAAGGTCACACCAATGCTCAAAATGGGGAAATTTTCTTCACGTCATAACGAAAAAAAAAAAAAAAAAAAAACTCCAGTATTTAAAAAAGAAAGAATATATGTGCATTTTTTTATATTAAGATTTACATTTACATAATCTACATATATTAAGATTTACAAACGGGTAGCTCATATTTCTATTGAAGTGCTATTAATAAATACGTCTTCTAACTTGCAAAAACAACAAGTTACTACAGTTACTTCTGAAACAACCAAACTTAAACTATAGTTTGCAAAAGCAAAATAATTCTGCTAATCGCCACTTCCCAAAGTATTATCCATACAACTACAACTGAAATTCAGCATCAAGCTGCTATTTCTCAGAAATTGCAAACTCCAAACTGTCCTATTTCATGCATGCAAAGCTTATCATGAGCTCCGAATATTATTAAATAATTAATGACTGTTACTGAAGGAGATCCAACTAGAAAGGATTTAGCGAGGAAACTACCAATGGTTTGGGTAAGGGATGTTTAAAAGTTAAAAATCACGGATTTATGAGAAAAGATATAAAAATTCGAATGAGATAATTATCTACGAGCAACAACTACCCAGTTATTTTAGACCAACTGAAACAACAGCAACTTCCTCCAGCAACAACAATTAGAAATTCATTTTATCGACCAGCGATTAACCAAGATGTAAAAAGATTTAGAAAACAAGAAAACCATGCCCCACTTGTTCGTCCGTTGTAAAGTCCAAAATCGTCGACAAAGCAATTTTCAGGGTTCATTTTCCACCCGACCGGACGAAGAAGACCATCCGTCCAATCAAGAAAAAAAACTGAGGGATGTCTGGTCTAAGAAGTATAGGTTAAAGGGAAGAAAAAAATGAAGAAAATGTTAAACGGTTATTAGTGCAACGATTATTGGTGCAAGAAGGTGAGAAAAATAGAAAGAGAGAGAGAAGAAAAAACGCTAATTGCCTAAGTATTTTGCTTTATCATAGTTTAATCCCCCAGTATTATATTTTCTTTTATGTCGATAATGTTAAATTTATGATGTTAAGCGATAATTATTATTAAAAAGTGATTAATGTTTATAACTTTACGTAAGAAATAGTTTTGTGTTGTAGTTACTGTGCCATGCAAGACATTTAATCTGTTATTCTTATTGTTTTGCATAATACACTATCTGGAGAAAGTGACGGGACACCCCTCGAAAAGTAGAAAAGTCGACAATACAGATGACACATGCGCAATAATAGGTATCACGTGTCAGCCATATCCTATAAATACTCCGTGGAGTCGACTAGAGTTGTGTTTTGTCAAGATGCCGCCACGGGAAGAGTCGTCTGAGTTCGAGAAAGGTGTGTTGGTTGGACTGCATCTTGCCAAGGTGTCAATTAGGGAGATATCCCGTCTCCGTAACTCCTCAAAATCAACTGTAGCACGTCTTGTGTGTCGCTACAAGACTGAGGGACACTATCAGAACAAACCCATAAGAGGACGACCTACAGTTCTCACCAGCAGGGACCGGCGGGTGCTCGGCAGGGAGATTCGAAGTAACCGTCAAACATCCATGGATAACATCTCTAATGAGTTTAGACAAGTCACAGGTGTGGCAGTTTCGACCAAGACTCTTCGTATCGAGGCCCTAAGTTAGGTTACACTGGACGTTCGACGGCCCATAAGCCTTTCATTACGAAAACCAACAAGAAAGCGCGCCTTCGATGGGCCAAAGACCACCCTACTTGGACCCTGGATGACTGGAAACGCCTCCTTTGGAGTGACGAGTCACGATTTACCCTTTTCCGTTCCGATGGACGTGTTTGGGTATGGCGTTTACCAGGAGAACGCTTTTTGCCCGAGTGTGTCGTCCCAACTGTAAAGTTTGGTGGAGGAGGATTGATGGCATGGGCCTGTTTCTCCTGGTATGGGGTTGGCCCACTGGTGAAGGTTGATGGTGCGATGAATGCCGATAGATAGTGGGATATTCTCGACAATCATGTCATTCCTACCTTGTGGGCAACGTACGGTATGGATGACTGCTGGTATCAAGACGACAACGCAACATGCCATGTTGCAAGGAGGACTCTTGATTGGTATGTGAACAACAACGTTAAACGCATGGAGTGGCCGGCGCAGAGCCCTGATCTTAACCCAATTGAACATCTCTGGGACGAATTGGACCGTCGGTTGAGGGCCTGCACCCCACTCCCCAAAAGCATGCCTGAACTATGGAACTTCCTGTTAAACATTTGGAAGGAAATTCCTCTTGCCACTATGGCTAATTTAGTGGAAAGCATGCCCAGAAGGGTTGCAGCTGTGATCGCAGCCAAAGGAGGCCCTACCGCCTATTAATTTTAATAAATATGGGTTTATGTCGTTATAGTGTCGTGTCCCGTCACTTTCTTCCACATAGTGTATTAAAATATGATTAAGTTATTTCTTTTTATTATTTTTATTCTCTCATAATTTGTGTTTTATTTGTGGTTAATAAGCAAAATAAAGCTATATATTATGTAGCTAAGCTATATTATGTGTATTATTAACTGCATATTATGTGGAGCTCTCACCTATATTTTTTGTGTTGCCAGGAAACAATTGCTATCTTCCATTTTTTATTACTTTTTATTTTTTTGTAGCTTCATCGTCATTTCTATGTCATTTTATCGTCACTTCGTCTTCCGAATTATGCATTTTCAAGGGAATTATATTAAAAACATTCCGTGGAGAGAAAACATGGAATAAGAACAGAGATAGAGACAAAGGCAAACTAGTGATTCTTTCAAAACAGGTTAGCACTTTGGACTTTGAATCTAACCATCCGAGTTGAAAGTATGCAATCAACAGCCCAGCGAAGCAGACCGGTAGCAAATATATCAAGTTCCTAGGAGAACTTGTGTTAACCGAACTTTGTGAAGGATCTGAAAAATCGGTCTTTGTGTAAATTTACAAGTTTACAATTTCAATTTAGAAAAAAAAATGAAAAGAATGGCCAAATAATGACTAAAAACCACAATTTACAAATTCGAGAGGGGATTAAGACAAAGCGTGGGAGAGCTGAAGATCTTTTAGCAATACCCAGCAATCCGCGACGGCATGCTGTCGCCCAGTTCCGACTTCTGACTGGCCATGACTGCCAAGCAGAACATCTCCATCGCATTAAAATCTTTTCGAACATTGGCTGACCCCATATGGTTCAACAGACCAATGAACAAAGCCCACCTCCAACGATGTGCTGTACTTGACGTCGACGTCGACGGAGACAGCGCTTTACTGGAGTGCGAGAGAACTCTTAAAGCAATGACTTCGGTCATCTTTGCATTTTTTGGACGTTTATACTTTTGTATTTTTTCCTTGTTGTTATTATTTTTTTTATTCTACTTGTACTTGCCTTGCCATTGGAAATAAAAAAAAAAACAATTTCAATTTAATGTTTTTGATTTAACACATGACTAAAATCTCTTTAAAATTCTTCAACCTCAGAAAAAGAACAGATGATGATAACATTAAAAAGATAGAAAATAAATTCAGTTGTAAGTATAATTACAATTCTCCTGATTATTCTATTGAGAATTTCTGGGAAATTTCGAAATCTAACGGCAAAATAGCCTCTTATAAGGACCAATATTTTTTGATACTGCTTTTTTTTCTGTGACATTAGGAGGAATATGGATATAACAAAAATAAAAATAAAATCAATTTTGGTGATTGATTTTATTGTGTACCCTCTCAAAATCAATCTTATTGTTTGAACAATTTTTCAGATTTTTAAATGATCCATGGCACTGAACTATCCACAGGTAATGAAAGTTATTTGTTAACAGATGATCTACTGAAAATCTACTTTGTTCATGCTTTGGAATGAATTTATCGTACACATCAATTGATTCAAGAATCTCTAAAAATATTTTACTTGTGCAGGGCATTCAACTTTTCACTACATTCAATATTAGCATTTTCCGGAATTATTTTTTTTTCATTTTCTCTTGAACAATTTTTTAAAAAATCGATCGACAAATTTGCACTTTAACAATTTCAATTTACTGTTTTCCTTTCGACGGATAATAAAAATTTCTTTCAAGTGCTTCAAATATTCTTCTTCACCATCAAATCAGTTTTGGAATAAAATTTTTGTACGACAACAGATTGTCCAATAAAGAATCGATTTTAGTAAAATGTTCAGCATATGATTTTGTAATAGAATTTAGTTTTCGAAAATCTATACATAATAAACCATCTTTTTACCTCCATATCTTTTATAATATGATGCCATAGGTATAGTAAAGAAGCTACTACTTATATTTATTAAACCAGCTGGTGACAAATTCTCTACCTTAAGTTTCATTTTGTAATCTTACTTCTATATGGTTTTTGGCATGCAGGTAAAAAGGAAGTCAAAGGTTTTTGTTGAGGTTCCATGTTAATTATACAAACAAGATATTCATTTTTAGAAAAAATATAGTAATATTCATCTAGTAATGAATTACGTTCAACTTGATACTTGATGATCTAAGAGTACTAAAGGCTTTCTTCAAATGTTATTGGAAGAAAGAATCTACTTATTATTTACATTTATCATGAAAGATGCAAAATTTTGGATCATAATCAAAATTATATTCATTAATTGCATTAGTTAAATTTTCTGTGAGTTGTACATTTATATTTACATTTGTAAAAAAAATAATAATAATATTTTTAAGAACTTATCAAAAACATGGAATATAAACTTAAATTTGTATAATTATACATATTAAATGAATTTCAGAAATTTTCTTTGTGTTATAAATTTATATTTTCATTTCTAAAAAAATATTAAAAAAAAAATAAATAAATAAATTTAAAAAATCAAAAACATTTTATTTAAACATATAAAAAAAATACTAACGTATAAATTAATTAATTAAATATATATTTTTTTTTTACTTCTTTGTTCAATCAACTTTTTTTTTTAAATTTCACTTAAAATATACAAGCTGTAAATCATACTAGTATTAATTAAATGAAAATGTTTTTTAAAAAAAATTGATGTTGTTTTAATAATATATTTTAAATACAATTTTGTAAGAAATGTCATAATAAAAAGTGTTTAAAGTTAAACAAAACTGTATAAGAGAACATTTTGGCTGCGCTAGCACAAATTTTAGATCCACTGTTTACAACAATATCGTTAACAGAACAAATAATTATGTGTTACACGAAAATTTTATTGGCTTGTAAAAGTTCACTGACCCGAGAGCAAATTGCTTGTTTTATTTTATGGATGCTCTCATAAACCAAGAATATTTTAACGAAACACAACGGATACGTACACATATTTATAATATAAGCTATTCTTTGTTAAAATAATGTGGAATTCCAGAGGTATTTAGTTTAATTTTTTTTTAAAATTATTGATAGCAGTGAGCTAAATGTTTCGATAAATTTAATAAAAAATAGAAAAATAAGTATAGTAGTTTGTTTGATTTTTATTAAATATTCTAAGGAGAATTTTTTCTATATTTACATTAAATACTAATACTTAACTTTTACATGAAATTTTTCTATGCTGGCAACAGTTTAGAAATCATTATTTAATTTATCATCTTAAAAGATATCTATTATCGCACTTATGAATTATTAGAATCATCACATAGCAAATCATGTTTGGAAATTATCATTTATTTATTTAATAATACAAATTTATTAGGACCCATTTTCTTCTTCCTCTATCCTCTTGCTGCTATTAATATATTCATTTATTACAGTAATCCCTACAATTTTTCATTTTCACATTTTCTTATAAAGACCGCTTCTAATTTTAGTGTAATAATCTCTGCCTGAAAATTCATATTTATGAACTCCCATCGATTCTTTTTTCAATTCCTTCTATTAGCTCACACTCTCCCTATATATATATATATCTTGTTCAAATTTTCAATCGTTCATAAAGCACTTTTTATTCATCCACTCAAGTTCAAATAAATTTTTTTTGACTTGAAGTGGATGACACTGGATGTTAATACAGTTTTTCAAATATTAATTCATTAATTAAATTTAATTAATTAATTTTAGTTTTTTTTAGATTTAAGTTGCATATATCTACCAATAGATGGCGCCAGAAAAACTTTAAAAAATGAATGAAAATTATTTATAAAGGATTTTCTGCAATTATAGTGAAGAAAAAGTAAGAATTGACTTAATTTTTTTTTATATATTACTTGTTTCTAAGGCTCTGCAATATAAATATTTTTAATGGTTTATTTATGTGTTCATTTATTATTACTGTTGACACTTTATAGATTACACCTGTCTTGGGCATGTGCTGTTCTCTCTCCGGTCGCCTTTCGAGACTGGACCCATATGGATCGAGGGAGAACTGGATCGTAAAAATTCTTGCAAAATGTTTATAAAACAAGTAATATAAAAAAAATATGTATGTATTTTAAGTCAATTCCTACTTTTTTTTTCACTGTATTGCATAAAGTCCTTTATAAATAATTTTCATTCATTTTTTTAAGTTAGAAAAAATTCTCTCTCTCTCACAAACACACTTTCCATCTCTCTCACTCATTTATTCACATGTTTCAGTTTCCATTTTATTCCCTCCTTGACTCAGACTAGAACCCAGAACGAAAACAGAATCTGAAAAATACATTTTTTTCCAGCAATCTACACGCTTCGACACTGACAGTATTTATTCCAAAATTTATGTCCTGCTAAATAACTTAACATAAGAGAAATTTTTTTCTCCGATATAAAACTAAAATTCATTCATTAAATTTAATGCAATTTATAAGTTTAAAAAAATGTATTTTAACTTGAGTGGATGAATAAAAAGTAATTTATTAACGATTGAAAATTTGAACGAGATATATAAATATATACAGAGAGAGTAAGAACTAATAGTAGGAATTGAATAAAGTAAAAAGACTAATGACTTTTTATTTTTCTACAAACTCCGCTTGACTTTCGACTACAAACTGCAGCAGTTTCCCTACCGCTACTTTTCTGTATATAATAAAAAAAAAATATTTTTATTAATTTAATGACTATGTTATTATTTTTTAATCAAAATCTAATTAGTAACCGAAAAATCTACATATTATAAGAAAGAACGAAATTATGACAATGAAATAAATTATCGATGAATGACTGCAGTTTTTTTTACAGATTATATTATTAGATCATGATAGTATTTTCCATGATTAATTATTTTGAGGCTAAGAAAGATATTGAATGGAATACTGAGAAAAAATATTTTCTTTCACTTCGCATTAATCAAGTAATCCCAATAACTGAATCTGACATATTGCATTGTATTGTCCTAATTCAAAAGTTAATTAATAACCGAATACTCTACATACCATCAAAATGAACGGGTGAGAATGAGATAAATTGTCGATGAATATCTGAAGTTGTTTTTATTGTATTATTAGATCATGATAGTATTTCACATGATTCATTTTTTTTAAGACTGTGAAAGATATTGAATGGAATACTAGAAAAAATATTTATTTCGCTTCACATTATTCAAGTAATGCTAATAACAGAATCTAACAAATTGCATTGTATTGTCATAACATAATAGTAAATTTATTAACTTTCAATAACATAATTCCTGTATTAAATTAAGACATATTGATGGAATGCACCATTCAAGTTTTTATTCAAATGCTTCCATTTGACCTAATTACGTCATACAATTACGGTAAACAAGAGTAAGGTGATTAGGTATTCTATAAACAATGCGACAATGCGCTAAAAGAAAACAATGCTGATCACATTTCCGATAACGATCAGCTGCTAGGAAACTGACACATACGATCGCACTTAATTCTGAGAATGAATTTATTGTGAAGACAGTTAAGAGGAAATCGGTGTCCTTTTTTAAGTAAAACCATGTTAACTAAGTAATGCTTCTTTTTTTTATAGAGCAACCTAATTGGGAAGTTTCGTAGAATTGTTTTCTAAGTTTTTCTTTTTTATTTTAATTTTAATTCTGCTTAGAATAAATCGAATAGATAATAATTATAAATAAAATAAAATGTTTAATAAAATTTGAAATCAATTTAACTTATCTCATTGGTTAATGCCAAATTATACTATGTATCAAGAAAGTTATTGTTTGCGGTTGTCAAAATTTTAACTGTATTGAAAGTAAAAAAACATGGAATTTGAAATTCCAGGATCATATTAGTGAAGACCTTCTCTTGTATATATTCAAAATAAGTTTTTTTTTTTTTTTTAAACGGTTAATATATTTAATAAAATGCTTACTCTCCAAAAGTTTGTTATGATGGCTTAGTAAAGCTTATGTAAAACATATATTGCATAGTAATTTTTTGGCCTCAAAATTTTAATGCCCATTTTAAACCCTTTTTATTGATTGTAGAAGAAAAACCAACAGTACAATTGAAGTTAGGGCGATACTGAGTTTATAGTTAGTAGATTCGATTCGATCATAAAATGCATCCAAACACTCTCATTAAATTGAGGGAATATAGAGGAGAAAACCGGTTAAAGTTGGGAATATCCTAGTTTTAAAGTAAACTTAGGTAATAGCCTATGTATGTCCTAAATTTGAAATCTATGAAGGACAAGCAAAGAGATTTTCAAACTTATATGCAATATTCTTGCAGTAAACGTGCTTGGGCGATAGTCGAAGGATTAAATTTGTTGAAAGAAAAAAAAAAAAAGAAATTTGAAGAAGCAATGTTGCTTTAATGCAATGGAAACTTATTTCCAAGTTGAGCATTATTGAAAAGCAACTATCTTTAATTTTGCAATAAAAAAATAATATTTTTTAAACATTGAAATGTTACATTTTTTTAAATATATACAGTATAATACTTCATAATTTTATCTTTGATGAAAATTTTACTGATTTCTTTTCTACAAAAAAGTACCAGTCATGCTACTTTAAAAAAAAAAATGCCAACGACTTGTTGAGAGGTGGGTATATTTATGTAAATATTATTATTAAATAAAACTATTTTATTTAGTTCCTGTAATAAAGGGCAGTAAATGTTTAAAAACGTAAGAAATCATTGATTTCATCGATTTTAATTCACTCTACAAAAAGTAAATGGAAAATATAATCATTCAATGAATCAAAACTAATAAAAAACAAATTTTTGGTATTGGAAACTCCAGGGAAACATACTTTAACAAATAAAATAATCAAATTACCATCCAATGAAAACATTTACAATTATAGATCTTTTTGATTTGTACAATATACATAAAAGAACGTCTCTTATGGTTAGTAACAACTAACGATATTGATTCTGCCATTTAGTCCATTAAATAACAGATATATTGGGGGCGAAGTTCATCATCATTGCCATCATTTTTATCATCATCAATCTGAGCATTAATTTTAAGACCTACGTTTGTTTTTACAGTGATGTTTGGATATAAGAGAGAAAGAGTGATAAATATGAAATACAAATTGATGAACAAGCTGAAATTAACTATGTTTTATCTTATCAATAAATGCATCTATCGATTTGAAAATTAGAGATTTTTTTAACAAACGGAGACAAAAAGGAACATGAGCCCTCGCTATCTCCCAGTTGCACAATCTTTATTTCAAGAAAGTAAATAGATAAATTATTGTTTGAGTTTCACAATAATTTATCATTTCGAATGATTATCAAATAAATGCCCAAAAATTTAAGAAATCATTAGGACACATTAAGCTCATATCATAAAGGGAAGAATGAATAAACTTAAGGTATGTTTCATTTTTTATGCCATTGTTTTTTCCTCTGTTTGAGTTAATTATTATAGTTAACATATCTTTTAGAAACTTTGTACAGAGCCCTTACAATTATTTATAGCCGAAAAAAAAGATTGAGACATTAAAACGTTTCAGAAATACTACGATATCATTTCATATGTAATTTTTAAAATATAAGTTAATTAATCATGTAAAAATGATATCATTATAAAAGCAGACAAGTCTGATACAATTGGAAATAGAAAAAGAAAATAAGAAATCTATTGTGATTATTTAATATGGATCCTAGTATGAGTAAATGTATTTTTATAATTGAAGTGGGTGTTATTAAACAAGTATAAGGTTAAAGATCATATTTTGTATCCCAGCTGCTAATCTTAACACGATATCAAAAGCAAATAGAATTTCAAGGACTGAACTCAGTTAGAGAAAAAACTGACAGCTGACACTGTTTGTCATAATACTTAGTAAAGAGATGACAAACAGCTGCCCACTACATCATGTATCCATTTCACTTAAAAAATAACAGTTATTTTTTTTTAATTATGAAGACAGATTTAGTATATAAAAAATATTCCTCTTATAAAATAAAATGGTATATCATTTATTATTCTCCATTTTAATGGGCCGTAAAGATCAGATTCTTTGCTGACTAGCCTGAAAGCAATACACCTATTTACGTAATTAATTTTTCAGAAAATATGCTCCATTCTGAAATTACGTAGTAGAAGTAAATATAGTTCTTGATAAATATATTAACGCCTGCTTAGATCAACATGCATGATATTTCCATGAATCTAATATAAGCGACGATTAAAAACCATTTTTCAAATTATTTTTACCCTTGGCAAATATAAAACTTGAACCAAACATTAACAACTAATAAGATAAATTTACTATCATGCATCAAATTCTTTATATTTTATACAATTTTTTGTTGTGTATAAATATATAATATATATCTATATTAAAAAAATTCGTTTTTTTTTTATTTGGCTTCTCGGCATCATTTACATGCCAGTGTATGAATCAGTATTAAGATTAAAGCAGGGACGCCTTTATTTCTGAAACACTATGGGTCACACATAACAACTTTATAAATTATATATATAATTTATAAAGTTGTAAGTAATACCCTCCGGACACAATGCACTTATACCAACGTTTTTTTTAATCCTTAGTGCAAGCTAGAGAGTCATTGGCCGGGATGGTCTTCAAAGCTTGAGCGATTCACGTTCAATCTCTTCAATCGGCTCAAAACGGTGTCACCGGAGTAGTCTTTTGTGTTTAGGGAATAGCCAGAGGTCGTACGTTGCTAAATCAGGTGAATACGGTGGTTGTAGAATGATATGAGTTTCATTTTTGGCGAAAAAGTTACGAAGAATCAATGCAGTGTGAGCTGGAGCATTATCGTGATGCAAAAACCAAGAGAAGTATTTCCATAAAAGTGGCCTCCTTTTTGCGAATAGCTTCACGCAAACGACGCATAACACTCAAATAATATTCCTTGTTGACAGTTTAGCACAGTGGAAGAAATTCATAATGCACCAGTCAACATGACCATGATTTTTGAGCGACTTTGGAGTGCTCTTTTCGGTCTTGCTTCAACTTTGTCACGATATTCGCTCGATTGATCGGTTGTTTCTTTGTTGGAAGCGTAAATATAAGTCTCATCTCCAGTTATGATGCATTTCAACTTAATCTGATAGTCATAAAGCATTGTTTCACACACTTCAACGCGACGATGTTTTTCAAAAAAATTCAGTGTTTTCGATACCAATCGAAATTTGATGCGTTTGAGGCCTAAAACATCTTTTAAAATGGGATTGACTGATCCTTTTGAAATTCCAACATCATCAGCTATGTCTCTAATTGTAAATAGACGATTTTCAAGAACCAAATGTTTAATTATTTGAACGTGAGTTTCATCGGTGGAAGTTGATGGCCAATCAGAGCGCTCTCCGCCTTCACGCGTTCTCTGCCTTCTTTGAACTGTTTATACAACTTGTATACATTTCTTTCCGATATAGTTTGCTCATGAATCTTTCTGCAATATTCTATACGTTTCTGCACACGAATATTCTTTCCGCAAAGAAAATTTAATGCAAGTTCTCCGCTTAATTAATTCATACATTTAAAAAATCTCCGAAATCACTTTTAGTGTCTCAAGCCGAGTGTAATTCAAACACTAATGATTTTTTACCTAAATTTCACTCAAATGTCGAGGACAGTTGCCAACAACCTAAAAAAGAAAAAAAATGAAATTATATATGCCCGCAAAATTCATGTTTAAATATTTTACTGATATTACTGTTTTTGCCCGTTTTTTTTTTTTTTTTCTATGCTAAAAATAAACTCAAATAGCAACCTTCAAGGTCACGTCTTAAACGCAGACAGGAGCAAAGTTGTTTGACAAAGTTGCCAAATTTTACCCCCAAAACAATTTATACCACAACTTTTGTACTACGTGAAATAAATTATATCAAGCGGAAATGTATTCATGTCTAGACGGAAACGATTTATCATAAAAGGACAACCTTGGTAAATGCTATTATTTTGTTTCTTGGGGAAATCTAATTCAATGATATTTTTGGATATTAAAGAAATAAAAATCTGTAGTTCACAGCATAGGATACATGAGAAGTTTGGAAAACTTAGTCAAAAAAATTTAAAAATGGCATCAATATTTAAATGTATTTTGAACTTATTATTTTTTGTGTGTGTGGCCTTCAATATTGGATTGTTATTAGAAAAAAATTTGAATAAAAGCTAAAAAATTAAAATCTGTATTTATTCCTATATTCAGCATTGATCTATTTAAAAAATATGTACATTAATAGATGATCTTTTAAATGGAAACATACAAAATGCATTATAATTTCTCTCTTTCTAAAATCTAAAGTAAATTTCAAGGGAACTCAGTTACTGAAAAACCAGGCAACTGCCACTGTTTGTCATAATACCCAGTAAAGAAAAAGATGCACAACCAGCAGCGCACCTCATAATATGACCATTTCATTTAAAAAAAATAATAGTTATTTTTTTAAATATAACGAAAGCTTTAGTATATAAATAATATTCATTTATAAAATATAATTGTATTTTATTTAATATTCTCTATTTTATTGTAGCCATAATGATCAGATTTTTTGCTGATATCAGTCAAGCCTGAATGCAGTACACCTATTTACGTAATCAATTCATTAGAAAATATCTTCAATTCTGAAATTGCGTAAACGAAGTAAATATGGTTGATGATAAATATAATATATTAACACCTGTTTGGATTAACATATATTTTTATACATGAATATAATATAATCGATGATTAAAAACCACTTTCAAAATATTTTCCCCCTTGATCTTTCCAAAGTCTAAAATAAATTTCTTGTTTGGAAATAATAACAAATACATTGTAAACATGTTGTTAAGTTTTCAAATATCATATTTAAAACAGAAATATTTATTGAAAAGAAAAGAACCCAGGAAAATAAATACCTAAAGAAATATTTAAGAAAACATTAAAATAATAATATATAATATCATTAAAATAATAATATATAATATCATTAAAAAAGTAATTCTACCTTGTCAAATAAAAGTGAAAAATGCAATAAAATATATTATTTTATTACAAAAAATATTACAAAAATATTTTTCTGTGTCGAATGAAAAATATCCTGTTACTCTTTATTTGGAACTTAGTTAAATTGGCTGTTTAAATAAATTGATAGCAAAATATTAAAAAAAATGAATCATATAGAAATTGAGACTATTGTTTTCAAATGAATATTTCAGAATATAATTTATTTTCTAATCATATTATTTATCTACAAATACTTTTTGACTCAAGAAATTGTAATTTATAATAATAATATTTAAAGAAACGATTGATTTATTTGCTTATCGTAATAAAATTATATTTAATAATAAACACTTGCTATGTTAGAATATACTAGAAATGCAATAATAAGTACAGATATTAAAGATTTGTGAAATAGATTTCAAATATATATAATAAAAATAAACCCTTAATATAATTGTGTAGCTGTCAAAGTATATTAAGAAAAAAAATTAGATTTTTAAGCCTAGCCTTATGATTCTATGGAAATCAGCTGCAAGGCCCATGAGAATTTCACATTCTTTAGGACTATAAATTATTCCTAAATGATGTTTTGAAAAGACAGATTATGGGAGCAAAAAGCGATCGTTTATCCTTCAAAACAAATATTGATTTATTAAATTTTTATGGCTTTTCCCATTTGAGCTGTCTTTTTTTTTTTTTATCATTAATGATGCGTAATGTCTCGTGTCTTTTCATATTTACCATTTCCTGATGTTTTTATTTTTTGGCATTGATTTGTTGTTACGTACTTTTGAAATCTTCGTATGTTACTTTGTGGTACATGAGAATTTCTTGTAAACTTCTTTAGAAAAAAGAAAACTCAATATGATAAATAAATGAATTCTTTATTTTAAAAAGAAATAAAATGAATACTTCATTGTGTTCTATTTTTTTTTTTTTGCATAAACCAAAAAAAAAAAAAAAAAAATAAATAAATAAAAACCCAAAAACAATATACAGTGGATTATAATTAAAGACCCGATTTCAAAAAGCGATAAAAAAAGAACCACTTGTTACAATGAGTTCAAATTTGAACTGAATATATTTGAAGACGGGGGAAACGGTAAGGCATCAAAATTTTTTGAATATTTTGAATCGAAATAACAACGTATTTGGCATGAGTTGCATATTAAACCAAATGTAGTGCTTGGTTGCTTCCGTTTTTCGATGGAAAAAAATGACTTCCAAGTCATTCAACATTTGTGACACTGTAACTGCGGCTGCGTGGGACCTGCGGCTTAAAGTGGATTCCGAACCACTACAAACATCCATGGCACCTCAGGGACTCGAACCCGAAACCAACCTCGGCCATTGAGATCCCAGTCCTCACTTTTAGCTTACAAACCCTTTCTAAGGATTTTAGAGGATTACTTGCTTTCAATTGAATTTAAAAAAGGAAATTAGATGTCTGAATCGATCAGCCTGTAGATTTCCAACTTGATTGTCTTCCACAACGCAGTCAGGGCATCATAATATTCAAGACAAAATTCGTGCATTTTAGGTAGAAATGCAGTTATTTAATTCATAATTTTTTTTTTTTTTATTCACTATTCGTTATGGCGCAAACATTATCATCATCATCATTATCAAATGAAACGAAACTTAATGAGAAAGAAAGACAATTTACTTGTTTGCAGGACTTTTTATTAATTGCTGAGAAGAATTGTGAAATAAAAAGATTCTGATCCTTCAGATGCATTAGCCATTTATTCAATAAAATATTGAAAAAAAATAAATAAATAAATAATGAATAAAATTCTTTTGCAAAATGCTTCTGTTAATGCAAAAATATTTAAATAAATATCGACTGATTTTTTTTTCCTTCGACATTTCTGTTGATGTTTAGTAATTATCTTACAATAAATACGCTTTAGAGGATAAATGTTCCTTAATTTACAGTTAGACATTTTAAAGAAAGATCATTTAAATTTATCCATCCAATGATATATTTAAGATTTAAAATAATAATGAAAAATAATAATAATTGCGCGATTAAAAATATATATTAGAATTATAATGTTTTAGTTTGATTTTGGAAAAATGCCATATTAAGGTTGTTTTTTTTAAAATCAGATATACTTTGAATTTAAAATATTTGTATATAATTTTTATTAAGTATTTAGAATGAATAAAAAAATAATTGGTTAAATTCTCATTTAGTAAATTTCAAAAAAAAAAAATCTTCAAATCGACAAAAGTGACAAAAGTACTTACTTGGGATTTTGTATATATTCATATAGTAATATAAAGTGATCGCCAAAACATTCTTGCAGGAAAATATGTAAATATCTAACATATGTTGGACTCATGATGAAATAATATTGTGATACTTATACATTCATACACACAGACACACACACGCACACAGACATATGTATATATATACATATTATAACATTGTCATGTAACCATTCGTGTCAAGTTATACGAGAAAATAGTCTGACAATATCTTTAAAAACTACATAAAGAAATTTAGATCTCGAAAGGTTATGTATTTGCCTGGAATACGAGATGAGCATGGAGTTTTATTTTCCATTTCAATTTATAACATTTTTATAGCAAACATATCAAACTACAGAAAATGTATAAATGTTTTTTGTATGGAATTCATAACAGCATTTTTGAAATATGTATTTTATTTTCCTTATATCTTTTCTGGAAATAATCTTTTAGAATTCCGAAGATATTAAATATTAATTTTAGTTAAAATCAATTTATTAATATGGAAAAAAATCTGATAATACTTTATAAAATATTACGATTGTAAAAGTAAAATTATTATTTTTAATGTAATGATTATTTTAAAATATTTTGTTCTGGAGATAGATACATAAATCTAAAACCAAACTTCCTTCTAGTCGATTTGTTAAAACGTGGAATGTGGTACTTAAGGCATACAGAAATGAATGACCTTAATCAATGTGCCCGAATCAGAGAACGTCATACATAAATTTAAAAATATAAAATGTAAAATTTAATTATATATATATAGATATATGTGTGTGTGTGTTTGTGTGTGTATTTGTTTGTATACAAGGTACCAGTGAAATGGGCTTCAGTTTTAATAGTTTACTACATTCGCAAATGAAAAAAAAAAATGATAAAAAAAAAAAAATTATTACAACATCAGACGTAAATATTAACTTTTTTTAAGTAATTTAATTTTAATTAAATTTAATGTATGTTTATATGGTCATTGTAGCGTACGTAATCCACTTAGCGCATTAAGATTGTGCTCGGCTTTTTGGCACGTTCTCTGTAGTAACGTCATCACCGGTGGCGATACCATCAGTGATACTCAGTTTTTATTTTATAACTGTTCCGTTAAGATTTAGTACTGATCTCTTATGTTTTAGTATTGTACTTAATTTTGATACATACATGTTAATTGTAACGTAACACCATTGTAAGATAGCACAAAGGGCTGCAGCATCTCATCAACGTATTTCCGTACTGTCAATGGGCCTCCAATTTGTACTAGGGGTGATCTGCTGTGCTATCCGACGACACTTCAAACCTTCAACCTTCGACACTTCAACACTTCATCGATAATAGTGAGCGGATTGATTCTATCCCCTCTACACCTCAAGACTCTCTCCCAGCTATCATCACGCAAACAAAATTGAGATTCGTCGCTCAACAAAAACATTGTGACATTTAATCGTTAAAGTGGCTTGTTCCGGACACCATCACAATGTTTTACCTTGGTGGGTTATCGTCAGTGACAGTCTTCGAAAAGGGCGGCTTGTGAGCAAGCCACTATTAGCTAATCGATGTGAATGCCCTCCTAGATATTGTAGAATATATAATCTCCAGTACATTCAATAGAATGTGGATATTTGTCTATTCTTTATCTGTCACAACTTCCCTTCGAATGCGTCAAACCGTACATTTTGCTGTACGTCTAGGTAGACCTGGTTTTTCGTGACAATACACATTTCGTAAATCGATCTATCTGGTTCAACACTTTGGCGATTCGACTGAAAGACGAACCAATCTTTCATAAACATACAATTTGGATCCTCTTAAAAAAGTCTGATTTCCGGAATTGTCTTCGTTCTTATCGTCCAGGTACCTCTTAATCCACAAGTGGTTGCTGAAATGTAGAAATTTTGTATTAAGTAGACCACATATTGTAATTGCAGTTAATTCATACGTAGATTTTCCTTCCATTATATTATGTGACATAATAATTTGACCAACTTACATTTCAGATCATCTACATAACTTGTACAGCGGTATATTACCTGAAACTTCCAAATTTTTATTGTCGAATCCTCATGATTTTTCATTTTCTTTGTCGGTCAGTGTAAATAAAATATTTTATTTTATTTAGCAAAACTAAAATTTAAAATATATATATATACGTCTAAATTTGTTATAATTACATTTGATTTTGTAATTTTTTTTTTTTTCAAATTGCAACGAATATCATTGTTCATGATGTCAGAAATATTTTTTATTGTGAACTATAAAGGGACAATCGTATTCTAAGGTGAAAAAACAAAATAAATTAGTAAATTTCACATAAACGGTCAATGTGAAATGTTTTCAGAATAAAATAAATAGAAGTAGAAATCCATAATAGATTATAAATGTAACAATAATAGAATAGAAACATGAAAAATGTGTAATATGTGTAATGAACACTTTATTTCAACTGCCTTTGAATACTTTGTTTTAAATTATTCAATTAATCAAGATTAATCCAATTTTCTTACATTGCACCAAATTTGATTTATGTGTTGAGGTTTCATTTGTGTATAAATCGAATTAAGTACTGTTTAAGTATTCTTTCATTTGTTTAGAACGGATATTTGTTTAGCACTCGCATTTAGCAAATAGCGTGTATATGTATATTATGAAAATTCTCGGAAACTATAAATATGCCTTATTAAAAACATATGGAGAAAACAATACGATAATTAAGGGAAAAAATAAATGACTCTATCTACATAAAATGAATGATCTACTAGTCTTTTAACAAACTAATGAATGAACTACTTCAAATAAAATGTCATTATGTTAAAGAGTTTATTTAATTTCGAAAAAAAAAATGTATTCTTTAAAAAAAAAAGAGAATCTTCTTCTTTAGAATGCGTAAAGTTTAATACGTTATGATTCGTTTTGTTCAACAATAAAATTCTTGAAATTGAAAAAAAAAGTTTAATATCCATGATAAATGATTAAAATCAATTTGTTTTTTAAGTGAATTTGTTGATATGTTAATTTTGAAAGAAAAATAAACATTTTAGTTAATAATTAACATACAGAGCATTGTAAATATTTTTGCAATATTATTTTCTATCTATAAAATAGACGAAATTGTAAGTAGATAAGAGGTAAAGCAGATTGTATAAAAATAATATTTTATTAATTAAAGATGCCAATGCTTCTTTCTGTATATATGGAAATATATAAAAAATTTTAATTACACTATTAAACTTAAATAATTTACAAATATTTATCTTTATATAATTTATAAAATATAGGGTGTCCCCAAAATTCACATCAAAATGTAATGCTTGTAAATGTTTCATAAAGTGTTTAATAATAATTGTTTTATCCATAATTTTTTGAAGACAATTTGGTATACTTACTTCCCCTGAACATCAAACTTAAAGTTGAATTTTGAAGGAATCAACTCTTTCATTACCATATATTTAGGATGTTTAGGAATTCGATTCTTGCGTGAAATTTATGATACCCTATACATAGTATACATTTGAAAAAAAAAAGTGTTTGTAATTTAATTAAAAATTTCAAAATAGTATAATATATACTTTTTTAAATACTTCACAAGTACATACTTTAAAAATTAAGCAAAATATGTCTTTTGTAAATAAAAATTAGAAATCAAAAATGCTCGACTTGTGGCTCAGTGGCAAAGTGCACTGCTGGTGAGGTTTAGGGCAAAGGTTAAATCCGCTGGCGACTTTGTTGTAGACACTTTCAAAAACGAAGAGGCTCGATGGCGTTTGTGATGATCAGCATCTTGACACTTTAGTTGACTACCTGGTGGGAGGTTTCTGAGTTCTCTTCCATACGATACACAAATGTGGGGAGGTAGTTCCCCTAAAAGTCCTATCAGAAGTTAATGCCTTCCTTCTTAGCGACACAGAGCTAAATCAGACTTCTACCTATGGGGGAACCTTAATAGCAGAAGCTGTCCTCTTTCCCTTTTGCCATGAGAACACACGTGTTCTTGGACTAGGTCCAGATGTGTACCAAGTGGGATAAGAAAAAAAAAAAAAACATTTCAATAACAATTTAGTATGTAAAAATAAAATTACATAAACAAAATTAATGTATCTAAATTGATTTCAGTGTTATTTTTTTACAATAATATTTCAAGATTTTTTTTTTTAATTTTCTAGCATTGATTATCTAAAAAACAATAGTTCTATTTGATTTTAAAATATCGTTATTAAATTACATAAATGTTTTTTTTTTCTGTTTTATCGCTGATATTCAACTAATTGTTATTAAGGGAATACTACCTTTCTTTTCGAACAGAACTGCAGCTGTTGTGTGAGGAAAAGCAAGTTCCCAGAAGGAGAGGAGGGGAACATTCGATTGCAAGATAAATTGTTGCCGGCGACTTCCATTAATCTAGTACAGTACTGACAGACTCCACGCGGGCTGCTTTCAGCAACTCTTTTCTTGAAGAAAAATGGTTTTCGAGAACCTGCTTCTAAATGGTTTCTTGAGGAAAATGCATTTGTAAATTTCTTGTTAGAGACACAAGTGAGTAAGTTATTTGCAGGCATCAAGTCTCAATTTGTTGGGAGCTTCGAATGAAAAGGGTTGTCAAATGCTCGACATATCTCGACACATCTGCTGAAGGAAGATGAATTTTTCTCAATTAAATTTAGTTTGATTTTATAATTTTTAATATTTTGTCTTTGTAAAATATGATTAACTTTTTATCATCAAGTAAATAATGGAAGCCAGCTTTCATGAGTTTTTAGATATTTTTATTTGGAAAAGTAGATAGCTAGGAAATAATAGATTGTATTTTTTTATTCAAATCAGTCTAAAACTTTACTAAATAGATTTAAATTTTTTACCTTCCTTAATTAAAAAAATCAACAAAAACACAATGTTTGAAAATCATATATTTCAATGCATACATACATATATATTACTGTTGGTAATAATTATGTAATTCTTTCGAATACAATATTTTTAGATTATTTCTGCTTGGATTTCTTATGCTTGGATGTTTTAATTATGTTTGTATGTTTAGGATTATTCATGTTTAGATATTTGTATCAGTTTTTCTTAATTAAAAAATTTTACTTTTTTTAATTTATTAAAAAAATCAACAATAATACTGAAATGTTTCAAATCATGTATTTCAATGTATTACAAATAATATTATTGTTAGTAGTAAATATGTAACCCTTTCAAATACAATATTTTAGGATTATTAATGATTGGATGTATTTATTTATGTTGTTTTATGTTTTTATACTTAGGATTATTTATGCTTAAACATTTTGTTACTTTTCCTTAATGTAAAAATTTTAACTTTCTTAATTAGAAAAAAAAATAACAATTATATAATACTGCTACAAATATATATTACTGTTGGTAATCATTATGAATTCTTTCGAATACAATATTTTTAGCTTATTTCTGTTGGAATTTCTTATGCTTGGATGTTTTAATTATATTTTTATGTTTAGGATTATTCATGGTTAGATATTTTTATCAGTTTTTCTTAATTAAAAAGTTTTACTTTTCTAATTTATTAAAAAAATCAACAAGAATACTGAAATGTTTCAAATCATGTTTTTCAATGTATACAAATATATATTATTGCTAGTAGTGAATATGTAATTCTTTCAAATACAATATTTTAGGATTATTAATGCTTGGATGTATTTATTTATGTTGTTTTATGTTTTTACAACTACTTAGGATTATTTATGCTTAAACATTTTTGTTGCATTTCCTTAATTTAAAACTTGTAACTTCCTTAATTAGAAAAAAAAAATTGACAAGATTACTGAAATGTTTCAAAATCATATATTCCAATGTATGCAAATATATAACGCTTTTAGCAGTCAATATGTAATAATTTCAAATATAATATTTTAAGATTATTCATACTTTTTTTTATTTCCAATGGCAGATTATGAACAGTTACAGGAAAAAAAAAAAAAAAAAAAAGAACAACTAAAAAATAAAATAAAAAAGAACAGAGAATACAACAAAACATGCTGAAACAGAGTTCATTAATCTAACATATCTCTAGCCTCCCAATATCACTCGGCGAGAGAAGTCTTGCTCAGAGCAGGACAGTGATGTAGATGTGTGGAGTCCATGGGCTCTCCAGAGCTGCACAGAGTGCATATCGAGGAAGGAACAATTTTGAGTCTGTAAAGAGGGTTTCGCAGGCAGTCATGTTCCTGTGGCTTGGATTGAGACAGTCCACCAACATTCCATTGTAGCACTCGAAGGGTATCAAAGTGAGGGGAGGAAGACATAATGCCAAGATGCAGATCTTTTAGCCACTAAAAAGTGTTACCAAGTGCACCACGGGGAAGTAGATCAACTGCGCAACCAGATTATTCATACTTGGAATTATCATATTCAAATTTCTAACCTAGAATTTTTTTTCATGAATTATTCTTCTGTTATGATTGAGAATGATTATTTATGGTTATGATTAAAAATTAACCTTCCTTATTATTTTCGTTTATAAGCCAAGAATGTATAGAATTTCTTCCAAAGTTAAAATATGGGGGTCGGTTTTTATAAGGTCTCGCTCATCTCGCAGGTGTAGGTGCTAGACACTCGTATGTATTTTTCTGTTAGTCGGGCATACTGAATCGCCAAATTTCGCTACATATATTTCCTACTACTACTTTGTTGTTATTGCTACTACTACTTTTATTTCTTTATATTTTAAGTTGATAAAAAATATCTAATTTGAAACTGCATTTTTTATTTCATGAAAATGAGTTTTATTTTTTAAATTGCTTATATTGCAATTGTTTGGCCTTGTTGCTGAAACGAAAAATCTGCGGTTGGTGAAATTTATTTCCAGCTGTGTTAAATGGCATGGCAAAATTGTTAATAGTTAAAAATAAATATTTAGAACATATTTATAATGATGGGAAAGGAAAATGATTTTATTCTCTTCATTGACGTTTTGAGATGTTTGGATGCAACATTTATGGGAGAAAAAAAACACATTATCCTTTAAGGCTGGGGTCTCCGAACTACGGCCCGCCAGTGTCATCAATCCGGCCCGCGACAGAGAATAGCTTATTGTTGCTGTAATAAGTTTGATAGAAACATACAGGGATCTGTGTAATACTCCAATTACTGCGATCTCGAAGTGAGTGGAATACACCAGAACTTTCTCGAACCAATGAGATTATTCATGAATGTTTAATTGTTACTGTACTTTCGATACTATTAGCCCCATATGTTAGCGATAAAGGATATTACCTACCTATTTATTCTTTTGACCACTACATGTTGTCAAGTGTCACGGTCGTATCGATACACACAATAGCAATTGTAGTAATTGAACCAGCGAATTTAGCAAGCATATGCCCGCTCAGAGCGCGTACTCGGCGACTAGTCTAAAAATTATAGATAATGGCAGAAAAATTAAAACGGTTTTGGCCCTTTGTACTTACTGGAATAAACAGTACGGCCCTAAGGCTGGAAAGTTTGGAGAACCCTGCTTTAAAGTCTCTGCCATAATCCGAGTCTCCGAACAGTTCATCAAATTCCCTTTCACTCATTAAAATGTCATGTATATAATTGTTACTTTATATACATGTTATACATACTTTATGTTTATTCATAAACAAAATCATTTCTTTTTAATTTCGATTTATATGCGGGTTTTCAATTTGGGGTAACTTTTCTGATGAAAAAAACGGCCTCTTGGCTTACACACGGATCGGCTATATATTAGGAAATATATAGTACATAATTTAAATGAATCCTTGAAGTCTGTATAAAAATAATGTAAAAGTAAAACATTTTGGCTCAATGAGTCCAAGATTTGGAACTGGGCTAGCTATCATCATGATGTCTCAATTCCATTATCGTCATGGGAATGATACACAATACTTTTTCAATTCCTTCTATTAGCTCACACTCTCCCTATATATGTCTTGTTCAAATTTTCAATCGTTCATAAAAAGCGTTTTATTCATCCACTCAAGTTCAAATACATTTTTGTTGAACTTGTAGTGGATGACACTGGATGTTAATACAGTTTTTTCAAATATTAATTCAATGATTAAATTAAATTAATTAATTTCAGTTTTTTTAGATTTACGTTGCATGTATCTACCAATAGAGGGCACCAAATAAACTTAAAAAAAGAATGAACATTTTATATTAAGGACTTTCTGCAATATAGTGAAAAAAAAAGTAGGAATTGACTTTAAAAGTATTTATATATATATATTACTTGTTTCGAATTCTGTAGCAGATGTAGCTCTACTTAGGGTGAAAAACAGTTTGGATTGCACAACACGGGGTAGAAACTGAGGGATAATGCAGTAAGCTATATTAAGTTTTCTTAATTTATTAAAAAGATTCAATACAATATAATTTATTCTTTAAAAGCTGAGTAATTAATTTTCATATTTTAAATAGAAAATGTTTCACCTTTTACATTAAATAAACAACTGTAGTTAGAAATAAACTATATAAAATATTAATCGGACCTGTTTCATTTATTTTAAAAACAGTTTAATCATTATTTTGAAATATATTATTATATATTCCTGAGTTAAAAATTTAGTGAGTTCATAATTATTTAAATTACCTTAAATAAAAGAAATGTTGTTAATAATTTAAAAAAAATATAATTTAAGAATTTTCCCTATGTATTCAATTAGTGTTCTATTAATAGAAATGCATTAAGTATGATTGACATATTATCCATTAGTGGCTTAAGATGCTATACTTAGAAACATCAATATTCTGAGCCTAGACAGGCAGTTAAACATTCCCATAAACATTTATTTTGCTGAAATTTTTCATTCGAAATTAAAAATTAATTGTAAATATATTAATCAAAAATTATGTTTTGATCATGTTTTACGTACCTCACGAAACTGATACAGATAACAGCAATTAAAATTTGTTTTTATTATGCTGCCCTTAAAACATATAATGATTTATTATTCATTAGAGTTTTAAAATTGCCATTAACTACATATAATATGTAAGTTACTTCAGTTACGTACAAAAAAATTTGTTTTCATTAGAGGAATATTATTTTTTATATTTATGCATCTTTAATTGTATTATTGTTGTTTATAGAGCTACTTCCTTTTGAGATGTAACTATTTGTTTAAACCAAAATACTTTATATTTGATTAAAAATTGTAATATTAAATAAAATTTATAAATAAGAATGTAATAGGCTTTCAAAAAGATTAATTTGATATTGTCTTTCGTAATGTTTTCTGTACTAAATTATTTTCTTAAAAATAAAACATTATTTTTGAGATAAAAATTTTAATGTTAATAAAAAAATAATTTTTCTTTTTTAAAAATTTTTTTAATGTATTCTACTGAATATTATAACAGAAATTGAATCTTTGGAATATAAAACAAATTTAGTATCAGCATGCATAATTTGAATTTTATTAGGAATACGAACTATTCGTACTTAAGCAAATATTATTCTGAATTAACACTTTAGTATTTAATTGATTCACTTGTCTTTTTATATCATTACTTTTTAAAAAATATGTCTAACAAATGATGAAATTTATTCCACGATATGAAAAAATCAAATACATGATTTCCACCTATTTAACTTCTATTGCAAGCTGTTTAACTTTTCAAATAGTTGAGACCAGCATATTAACATTAAACATTAAAATCATTATAGTAACATTATTTGGATAATTTAATAATGAATTGAATTAATTACAACATCATTATCACAAATGAGAAAGGAACGAAGAAGTTGAATTATGCATTAATAATTTTTAACACATCATATTTATAATAGATATAAATCTAAATTTCAAAGCATAAGTAAATTTTCACATTTATACATAAACAACGATATTGCTCATTTATAAAGGAAAGATATCACAACAGTATATTAAAATTTTTCAATAATTATTTTTTAATATTTCTTAAAGAATACCGTCAATCGTAAAATTAAGCTTTTAATAAATATAATTAATAAAACCAAAATACACTTAATTAAACTTTTACAAGAAATCACGCATTTGACTTAAAGATAATTAAATCCCTGGATAAACTTGGAAAGTTTTATTATTATCGAATAATTTTCGGAATTCAAATATAATAATAGGACTGTTAATTGCATGCGTCTAAATATGCATTTTTGCATAAAATAAACGAACTCGGTTTGACTTTAACTGAACCTGTCGGGAACTTGTCTAAGTTCAGAGTAAATACCAATTCAATTTCTAATTTAAGCGAATGTGCTTATAGACAATACTAATTTGATTTCACAAGTTCGGAACATAGAAATTGCATTAGTTAGATGTCATAGATGAATATTGCTTGAGACAATTGAATCCCGCATTATAGAAGGTAAATGAAGGAATAACAGACTGGATCCAATTGACAAACTTCATTCATAAATGAAATCACTATAATTTAAACAACATATATAATTTTCATCTTAAAGTTTTAATTGAGTCTTCAATTTTTAAATTAATGTTAATTTTTAGGCAGTTTTAGCATGTAAATGGACTTTTTATGGACAGTTTACGAATGCAAATTTGAAAGATATAGACTCATAAATATAGTCTTTAAATATCTAACTGGAATTTTCATTTATAATTCCTCAATTTATTAAATTTTATTTTTATACCCTATTTGTGTCAATTTAAATATTTAGTGAAATTTTGCATGCATTTCAGTATTTTTTTTTCCTTTTGTAAGAAATATTGTAATACTTATTGAAGAAAATTTATAATCCATTTTTTTTAAATCCATTTTTTCCTTAATTATATTGGTTATAATTTAAATAATATAAAAATCACAAAAAAAAAAAAAAATAATAATAATAATAATAATAATAATAATTAATTTATTCTATCCTAAACTGTTTCTTAAAACAGCAATATTCTTCAACCATTTTGAGTCTTGATTAAGATTTAGACCACAGTTGCACAGACTTGTGACGACTGTGGGCCGGATATGCTGATATGCTGATTGCTGATCGCGGGCTGATTCTCCCTAAAACTCTCGTCTGACATGGACGTAATTTATGACTTTATATATAATAAAATATATATAATAGTATAATAAAAAAGTCAAATAAATTTGATTCGTAATATTACATTTAATAAGTGTTCTTGTTATATGTTAAATTTATTTAAATCCATAAGTAAAAATGACGAAATAAAAAAATGATACAACGGTTTGATGATATATTACGGTTTTTTATTCATCAACATTTAGACATCCATATCTGAACATGTGGGATAACAGTTTTGCACATTTTTATGTATTATTTAGCCACGCACACATATATTTTGTTGAAAGCAACGAATCTCAAAGTTTGTGACGCGAAACCCTAGTGATATGCGTTATCTTCACAACCGTAATACTGCAAAACTTCATACTTAATTAATCGAAGACTAAACCATTTAGCATAATTGAACAAACAACAAAGTAAAAAGCTTACAAATTAGTGAATATGTAGGATTTTTTTTGTGGCTTGATTTTTATTTTATTCTGTATAAAACAAAAGTTACCAAACCCAAAAAGTTCCTGTGTACATGAGCCTTCTCTGATCGTATCAGGCACTTCAACATTTTTAGATCTTTCGCGACAGATTTGGATTGTTGATTAAAATAGTATAGATACAATAAGCGCGCGTTGCCTGATTGATCAAGTCATTAAGTTGTTAGGTCAAGTCAAGTCTGCTTGTTCAAGTCATAAGTATAGATAAAAGAAAACAAATTGACATAAATTAGTTAATGTTGTACCGTTAGTTTTATACTACTTCCCACTTATTAATTCTGAAAAATAATTTTGTGTTTTTTGCTCTTGTTGTTTTAATGATGGACAGATTTTGAACAATAATAAAGGGAAAAATATAGGAATAGGAATTACGCTACTGCGATAAAATTAAAATGACATAAATAAGATGATGGTCATTTAGAGTTTAGTTTTACGTAATAGTGAAGATAATTCGCAATGTGTGCTATGTATGAAAGTTTTTAAACTGCATACTCTCCAGTAAATTAAAGCTCTATTTCGAAACTAATTGCCACTATAATATCGTAATTTTTCTGCAAAATGGTAAAATAACTGAAACAACAAAAAATATCCTTTTGAAGAACAGCGTCAATACCAAACAATGATTTGTTATCCTCATGAGAAATGACTTATCAAAAATATCTGTCCATACCCAGAGCTGGACTAATGCTTCATGAAGTCCTAAAATATTTAAGATAAGGGGCCTTTAAAAGTTCAGATATTCTATGTCGGTGATTAATATGAAGTTTGGATAACAAGAAGATTTAACTGAAATAAAATTAAGAAGTATATTTATCATGAAAAAATAAATCTTTAACTCAAAATTATTTGTATTCAACTCTTAAGAACTTAATAATGAAATCTCTAATAAAAAGAAACAGAAGATTTTTTAAAAAGATGCGATTTACAACAAAAAAAAAAATAAAATAAAAATAGAAAAAAAAAGACTTATTTCTTGAAACATTTTGTGAAAAATATGGAATTATATTATCATAAACTAAAGACCTTACTGAAATATATTCTTTCCTGCTTTTTTGGCGAAGCAAAGTCTCTCAAAATGTCATCAAATGATTAACTGCGTAGTTTGCCCCTTTTATGCACACGAGATTGTTCCTCTAAGTTCATTTTTTATTCCCTTAAAGCTGAGAAAAATATATTTCTCCAAAGAAAATTACAACCATCACACTAAGAAACAATCTCAAAATCGTTTATTCATTAGGAACAACTGTTTTGACGCAACCATTAAATATTACCCTATAAATACACTAATGCACCAGGCTATTATGTTATGGAGAACATGGTGTTAACTATACGTAAAATATTGATGAAATTGATGAAATGATATTGATGAATTATACTTGTCAT